>JAXCHO010000145.1:0-1355000 GCA_036630365.1 Acanthiza pusilla
AACATCTTCCTATTTCTCCTAACCAAGATAAGGAGCAAATGTGAACCTGCATATTTATCAACAGCAAATTAGTGCAACATTTCAAGATTTTTGTAATATAGACCTGATTTGATTTGGTTTTATTTGCATTTTCTCCCTTTGTGTACTGATCAACAGTTCAACCTCTTCATATCCCTAAGGGGTTGACAAAGAGGAAAAAGAGTGCAAACTTTGGGTTAGGTATCATGCCTTTGTTATCAACTGTTCTGGGTGTTCAAGATGCCTGATAAGGACCTGGCTGGTGGCTGCGCAGTTGCAAAGAGGCTAGGTGAACAAAGAACATTCACAGATGGGTGTTAAGGAGTGATTATGCTATAGAAACCTCATGCCTGCAGCTTTTTGAGAGGAGATATCTAAAAACCAGAAGTGACATAATTTGATTTCATTGTGCTTCGGGCATGCATGAGACCATGCTGAAATGTTAAATCTGTGACTGGAAATTTGCACTGACATAGATCTTTCTGTTCAGAACACTGGTCTGTATAGAGAAGCTAAGTTTTTTGGGTTTTGGGGGGTTTTTCTGGTTTTTTTGTTTGGGTTTTTTTTGTTGTTCTGTTTTCTTTTCTTTGTCAAGCAAAAGTATGAGATACTCGTGCATCAGTGTATATTTGGAATTCAAAGACAATTAAAAGAAGCCAGGAGAGCAGTTAGAACGTGGATGTAACTGTTAACTTATTTTATCTTCTCTGTAAAAATGATTATGCAAATAGCTTAATTTGCATGACCATTAGAATATAATATGATCTCTCATGAGACTTGCACTAACAGTATAAAAACTTGTCTGCCTGAAGATACTATTTCCTTCGCTTTATTCTGCCTTGGGATTATATTATGTAAAAAGGAATTATGAAGAGCAATTTTGCAGTTTAAAAGCTCACAAATTTGTGTGAAAATGTAGATATCCCATGCTGTCTAACATCTTTGGTCAGCTTTCATCAATAGCAAGCACCTTTGTTTAAAAAAGTAAAAAAAATCTGCATTGGTAAATATAGAAATGTCTGATGGATGGGCCATATGCACATTAGTTTTCTCAGAAAAAAACTTAGCTGCATAATTCTGTATCTCCTCAAAACAATAAAAAAAGCACACATATTTAATTTTCTCAATTTATTTATTTATTTTCTTTCTTGCATTTTTTCCAGCAGCATCATGCTTTCTGAAGTTAACAATTTGGTTGTAGAAGTAGTGTGCCTTATTTGCTTAAATATGGCAGGGGGAAGTTGTAATTCATTAATTTTATGTGAAACAAATATCACTTTCACTTTCTAGCTGTGTCCTGTGCTACACCAATCAAAGATTAGTTAATAGTGGGCAATATTAATCACAAGTATTCTTTTGAAATTAGTCAGATGGAATGTCTGTATCATGATGACAAGTAAATAAAACTTTATCCAAAACCCAATTAAGTTTGCTGAACATTCTTAGGAATACATTGAATTTCACCTGATGCATTACAAATTCTGAATAATCTTTTGGTTTTTTATTATGTTTATCAATGAAAAATAAAGGTAAGGAGGAGTTATTGAACTACCTTTGCTTGAATGTGAATCCTGCAGAAGCACTAGTGCAGAAAAAAAGGAGCAATGCTTGTCCTGGATTCCACCACCACTGCATAAGCAGTAGTGAATATGCTATAAAATTTGCCTGGAATGAATATTATGTATTTTTATAGGTCAGGTTATAATCTATTTCTTCATAAATATCTAAAACCAATTCTGAAATTAATCAGTGTGAATAACCTGTTCATTTAAGCAAATAAAAGAATTCTATTTGTGCTACAAATGTGTTTATATATAATACATATAGAATGATACGTAAAATAACATTTTATAGCAGTGATGTTAATAAAATCATATAATTGAAAGCAGTTAGTTTTAGATGGCTATTTTGTCTTTTGTCTTCTCATTAAAAAAATCTATGGAAAGCAAGAACTATTATTATTCAGTGAAACTACCTGTTATTACACTTCTCAAAAATTTATTTCTAACTAGAGTAGTACAGTTTAGCTATTTTTCTCTGCAATCTTTTTGAAACTGAATATTTCTTAATAGCTGTGAGGTGGTTTCATGTAGAAAATATTTGAGAATTTTCCCCCATTTTGTTTTAGAAGTTGTATGATTCTCATTAATCATCATCCTTATAAAAACCCACATCATTACCACTCTGAGTAACACAGTATTTTTAACATCAGGAATGATTTCTCCATCTTATACAGCATATATGCTGTCAGTAAATGACAAGGAGGGAAAATTATCTGTTTCTACTATTGTGACTACAGAGGAAAATCCTTTTACCCATTCATGAAGTGGGTAAGGTTTTTCTGGAAGAGGGAGATCCTTTCTTGGCTCCTACAGTCATCAAACAGAAACACAGAAACAGTGTTAGTATAACGTGAATAAAAAAAGTCATAGAAACTCGAGAGGAAAAATATGAAATTGATAATTGGACAAAAACAAAACAATGTAAAATTCACAGAAAATTATCCCTGGTAGGTTTAAGCATGCCATGGACTCATGACAGGAGAGTTAAACGAAGGTCAGCAGTGCAGGAGGAGAAATTGTGTAAGAGTTAAACACTGGTCATGTTATTAGTAAGAATACTGAAACCTTGTGTAAATATTATTAAATTTTTATTAAAGCAAATTATAAGTCTCTAATCAATTCCTGAGTTCCTTCTTTTTGCAAGAACAGCTCTAGCTGTGAAGGGACAAGGCATGGCTCACAAAATAGGTCGCATGTCAAGATATACTACATAAGAATATAATTAATGGTTTGTGGAGAAATTCACTGTCTTTTTATACACATTCAATTATTTTTCCCTAACAGGTGAGAGAGATAATGAAGATAAATAACATTTTTCTTTTGAAACATGAGCACTCAACAATTTTTAATTGGTTTTAGTAGGTGACAGATGAAGGTGGAATCGAGTCAAGAGTTCAGATACAATTCTTGTGTTCAGAGACTGGACTAGTTATTTTAAAATGGACCCTCTCCTCATCAAATATTTCCTACATCTAATCAAATTTGAAGACCAGAACTACACACACACGTTGGTGATGTGTTCCTTGCAACTTTGTTCTCACCTCAAAATGGACCTCTTTGTACTGACGTTATGCCTAATGTTATCAGTTGTTCACAGAAAACAGGGAAACTTGCTATACCCATGTCAAGCTCGAGCTGTTCACTGTTATGTTTAAAATTAGACACAACACTGAAGCAGGCCTACTGATTAGGATGTTGGAGTTCAGTCAAGTCTGGAACTCTTTTTTTAGTTCCTCAAAACAATGAAGACATTTTGACTTAGACTGCTTATAATTCTCTTTTAATTAATACACATAAAAATGGAAACCATGGAATGTTTTGATAGACTTGTTTGCCTTCATTTGCATGCATCATCAGACAGTAAAGGATTTACATACTTGCAGAATATATAACCATTTATTTAAAAAAGGATATTTAAAAGGTTATAAAAAATACATTTTTTTCTTTCAACAATCTTGTTACTTGGGTTGCTTAACACATTGCAGGATTAATTCTCACTATACTAATTGCTTGATAAGCACAGAACAATTACCTAATAGTTTTGCTTGTGGAACATGTGGTTTTAACTGCTTTTGAATTAAAAAGAAATAAAAAGAGATAATGGCACTGAACTCAGATCTGGGAGTCTAAGAACTATTTTCTGATATTGCTGCATAGAATCACAGAACATCCCAGTTGGGAACAGACCTCAAAAGATCTTCCAGCCCAGCATTTTGTGGGAAAAGGAACCCATAAGAAAATATCTACCACCCTGTTTAATTTAATCTTGAAAATCTTCAGGAGTGGGGACTTTACCAGGGCCCAGAGGAGGTTGTGGCAGTGAATAAATGCTCTCAGACACAGAAAAACCCCCAAAAAAACCCAAACAAGCTTTTTTCTGACAGTATGAAACCTATCCCACTTCAGCTTATACCCATTTCCCCTTGTCCTCTCCATGGGCACCTTGTGAAGTGGGAGCCTCCATCCCCTTTGAAGCTGTCATTTAAGTACTGCAGTACTGTGATTAAGTCCCCTGCTGCCCTGTCTTCTCCAGGTAGTGGGGACATAACTGCTTCATTTTTTCCACACAGGATATATTCTAGGTCCTTTGCCCCTTTCTGTGGCCCTCTTTTGGATCCCCTCCAGACAGCCCACATCTCTGAACTGTAGGGATCATATCTTGGCACAGTGTACCAGGTCTGGCCTGCCTGGTGCTGAGTGGTGTGATCATGCCTCTATCTCCGCCACTAAAGCACCTGCAGATGGTCCCTAAGACAGATTTGTCTTTGCTGCTGCAGCAGCACAAGGCTGGCCCATGAGCAGCTTGTGTCCACCAGGAGCACATAAAGAAAGGCAGCTTCCCATCCACCCTGATAGTAATGAATAATACGAAACATCAGATGGTGCTGGAATCTGTCAGTTATTAATCTGTCAATTTCATAGAGCCATGGAATCGTTTAGGTCGGAAAAGCTCCTATAATAAGATAATTGACTCCATTAACTTCATGCAATCCTGTCTACCACCTAACCAAGTCCCCAAGTGCCACATCTACGTGCCTTTCAAATACCTCCAAGAGTGGTGATTCAAACACTTCTGTGGGTGCTACAACCCACTCCTGAGGTGGGGTTAACTGAGGGTTTTGTTAATAGATGCCTTTGGGCAGATTACAGTGAAGCTACACTGCTTGGTGTGGGTATGTGTGTGTGTGTATATATATGGTAGGTTTATTTTAGAGCAATTTGGTTGCAATGGAAAGGAGGGTATTGAGCCATTTTTATTGTTATCTGTAGCAATACAGCAATATAAAAGTATAAAAATACCACTTAGGAAATTACATAAGTAAAAGAAAAGAAGAAAACAACACAAAAGAGTAGATAGTGGAGAGGAAAAATATCACTACCTGTGGATCCAGTGACAAGGCTTGGATGTTGTAATTTCGATAAACATTGATTAAAGTGATTGTTTCAGTTCTCATCTGTCAGAGGTGGGGGAGCTCCCAAAACAAAAGGTTGAAGGGGTTAATACATATTCAGATTCAAGTGGGAATGCTAAGCACTATCCCTGTGGGAAGGGTTTAACACTATTGCAACACCATAGAGCATGCACAATCCTCTCCTGAAAGGCCCCAGAAATGAGTCTGGGGTCTCTTCAGGGGTTGGTTTATGGCCCTTTCTAAGACATAACCACTATTTCTCATGCCTGCGTACTTGAGACAGCTGTGCCTCATCAGAAGGGAAAAATGCCCTCTGGCTTACGTGTGAATGTCCCAATACTTTTTCCTACTTTATGGAGTGACAGGTTGAAAACCAATGGCTCAGCCACTTTGTGCAGCAGAGCTTCAGATTAAATTGCTATAAGGTGGTCAGGGATTTATTTTCAAAACCTTGTCACCTGCTGAGTAATTAAGATTAACATAGAGGTCAGTATTGGCACTGATAAACATTTTTTCTCAGTTGGCATAATTTCAGTATTTTTAATTTACAGGAAAAAAATCCTTAAAGATAATTTATGAGTGATCAGTCTCTGTTTACTAGAGATTCTAATTTTTTTTCTGTCCACAAATAATCTTCCTTTCCCTTTACACTGTCTGATTAAATATCCTCTGTAATCAGCTTTAAAAATGCCATTGTCCTGAGCCTTCCCTTTAAAAAAATAACTTTGAATACACTTCCTTAAAGCAATGACAAGCAACCAAAACAGGAATCAATCACCTGGAAGCTGTGAGCTTCTCAGACCACAGGGGGATTACAGTGTATGCTGCCTTGTAATTTTATTTCAGACATACAAAAGACAAGAGTATAATCATGAAAAGTCGCTAAGACTTTACAAAGGACCATGTTTTACCAGCCTGGTTGTGTTCTGTGACTGCTTACATAGGCAGGAGGACAGTAAATACCATAATCTCAGTCAGGCTTTTGACACCATCTTTCATAGGCCTCTCACTGAAAACCTGAGAAAATAGTGGCTGGAAGAATGGACTGTTGTAAGGTTGGAATGTAGCTGGCCACTAGGCTCAAAAAGTCATTATTGACTCAGTTATAACTTGACTGGTTAGCATCCAGCTGCAAAAGGAAATTTATGGACAGCATCCTAACAGGGATAGGACAGTGTTGGACCATCATTGAAAGTTACGAATACTCACCTTGACAAAACCATGGCTTGTTTGATCTCTTGTTGGCTGTTAGTCTTCTTCGGATGGGATTTCAGCCTAGGTGACATCCAAAGGAACCAAGGAGCATTTTTATGATCTTGGAATTCTATTATCAATGAATACTACACAGTAAAGTTTTCAGTATTATGAGTCAGGTGTACTTCCTCTATTTTTCCTTTATTATAATCAATACAAAGTACAATCTCAGAATCACAAAAGTTGAAGCAATGTGCTGCTTGCGAAATATTGAAAAACATCTGTAATTTCTTCTTTGCAAAAAATAAATCAACTAATCAACTTCTTTCATCCTAAAACTCTATATCTAAAAATTTAAAGTAAGATGGTTTTAAATTAAAATTTTATTTACTGTATTATAAGGTTTGCTTGATTTGCTTTGTAGGTTTAAGGTTTCTATTCAGCCACTTTAGCTGTTAATTAATGTTAAAAGAGAGTATATATAAAGAGCTATCCATCAAACTGAAGGACACCTCCCCACAAACACACCCCCCTTATTCAGTATAAATAGCAGCAGACTGTCTATTAAGGAGCAGAATGTGGTGAAGGAGTAACACAGGCTGAATCACAAGAGGGTTCTTTAGTCAAATTGAGTGCTAACTTGCACCACAGATGAGGTTAAAATGAGAATCCTTACAAAAATTACACGCTGCTTACCAGGGTTAATAATGGAAAGGTCTTATATGGAGTTTGTAGAGAGTTTCCATTGGTCTTCTGGGGTGTTGCCTTCTTTTGCTTGGAATTTTTTTTTGTGGGTTTTGTTATGGTTGTTAGTTCTAGTTTGTTTGGCTGGCGTTTTTTGGTGGGTTTGTTTTGGATTTTTTAGAAAAAGCATTCTTTATATGGATCAACAGACTATGCTGCCTAGAACACAATGGACAGATGTAAAGAATAATTTTTCACCAACCATCTCTCTTAAATTTTCTGATGATTTTGTGTTTTTTACTTAACTGAAAATAATTATAAAGAGTGGGGTTTTTTTCAGAGAGTAATTTTCAACAGTAGGACTGACTCAAACACTCAATCAATGAAAACATTGAGTGTATGACTTGATAACCTATGGTTATCAAGTAAAGCAATACTCACTCTTAGGCTTAAAATCACTGTCCCTTATTTTTCAGTTTGTCTCTGCTACTGAATAAATAGCAGAAGGATCTATCCTTCACTTGAGCTATAAAATGGTGCTTTGTGTTGTCCCTTAGGCATTTGCATTTCTGAAGAATTGCAAAGGAAAGTCTAAGAAGAAAACCTTCAACAGCTTGAAGATAAAACTGAGATTTGCTGTTCAAGTTACCAATAAGGAATATTGCAGGAAGGAAATTATTATGCATTAAACGGGACATTCTCTGTCCTCATAGAAATAATGCCTGCTTCAGCAGTGGGTGATCTAACTATTATTCATATCTCATGTACTTACAAAAGAAGAAAGAAATGAAAAAAAATGACAATGCTTTAAAAAAAATGTAATTCTGCTTATTAAGGAGAAGATGTCTATGGCGAATTTGTGTTTATCAGAACAAACAGTTGCAGTTACCGACATAAGCATCATGAATTTCACAATTATTCCAAAATTATATTTGGAAAGAAATGTAGTATTTTATTATATACATTTATTTTTTATTAATTTTTTGACAGAATCAGGCCACCAATGTATGTTATAGTTTTCTGTTATCTTCTGATTGTCTTACTGCCTCTATATTAAGAGAAATCAGTTTACCTTAAGAGGGCTAGTGTGCCGTCTAGAATACATTAACTGAACATTAGGTTGTATTGCAGTGGTGGAAATAGAGGGAAGTTATCTATATCTGTGCCACATTTATCTTGTCAAGAAATCTTCTCCTTTTTTTACCTTTTACATTCATTGTTATTTATTTATTTTATTTATTGTTTATCTATTTAACCCGGGCAGTGATTGTATTGTGAAAGACAAGTCATGCTGGAAATCAGGATTTTAGAGTATATGGACTTTGTCATAAGAATTATACTGTCACAACTGAAACATGTTGTAGTAATGGAAACTTTGAAGCAATATATTAAATGAATGATCTGTTAATTATAGATCAGGAGTAAATGGAAGTAACATATGTCTTAAACATTTGATTAACCATTGATTTTGTGAGGCTTTAGATTTAAAACCAGCAAGTTATTTCTTACAAGAACAATTACAAGAAGTTAGTACAAGAGTGAGACAGAGCTGAAGTGTTAGTTTCAGCCCTGCAATGCTACTGATGTTCAGCAGCCTGTTTTTAAAAATGTTGTAATACTGCTAGCACCTATCCTAAGCCTCCCTCAGCTGCTCTCTGATACTACTTCCTGTAAAAATCACAGCTGCAGACTACCTCAACACTTGCTGCACTTACAGAGAAAATCGGTAATTTTTTATTTCAAACTTTGAAATAAAACAGTCTGCAGTTTGCTTTTTGTTTGTATTTGTTTGTTTGGGGGGGGTTGGGGGTGTTAGGTTTATTTGAGGGACAAGGGTTTGGTTTGCTTTTTTGTGTTTGTTTGGGTGTTTGGGTGTTTGGTGGCCTTGGAGTTTTTGTTTTTGCTCTTGGTTTGTTGGTTCGTTGGTTTCTTTTTGTTTTTTTCAGATGGCACAAAAGAGCAGATCTTCCTGATTTGGCTCAGTACTACCCTTGTCATAATGGGCTATGGTAAGACTAAAAATGACATCCTATTCCAGTCAAGGTTAAAAGGGTCTTCTAAATTGATTCTAACATTCTGATCACAATTATTATTACTGCTGCTACTGACATTCTATATTGAAAGTCGCTAAGAATGGAACATTTCCTATCTCTTTCAGAAAACATTTTGAATTGACAAATCTTTGAGTTGACAGACCAAGATCTACTTGAATACTTTGTTTTCCTTCCATTATTAAAATATATGTAAACTATAGGTTTTGGAGAAATGATAATTTCAGTTTCAGTGCTTTTGTTCCTTTTAATTAAGTGTAGTATTGCCAACAAGTTAATATGGGTTATAGTAATTGAAAACTGTTTTGTTGTCTATCCCTTTACTTCAATCATACTAATAAGATCCCTGAGTGTCAATGGACACTATGCAATCAAGAGAAATGCCTTGAAATTTTGGCTAAGTACACCCAAAAAATAATGGTGTCTTTGTCTCCTCAGATTAAGAACCTCAAACTCTCTTGGGGTGTCTGAGAATTCTGCATTGGTTACAGTAAACACTATTAAAGACACACATTATGAGACATTTAAAAAAATTTTATTTGAGGGCACAGTGGAAGCAAAAATACAGCTAATTTTATCAAAGCTATTTTTGTCAGCAAAAAGAATAAAGCATCAAATATGGGAAAAAATATGGCACAGCGTGAGTCAAAATAAGAATTTGGCTTTGTAGAACACTGGACTTCATTACTATATGAGAATTGGCATCCTCAGAGGTGGACGGAGGAAGGGACTTCACACTAATAATAAGGAGTTAAATCAACAATGCATGGTTTATGGAGATGTGTGTATATATACGTTCACAGAAGTGTACATCTGCCTACACACAAGGGTAAACTTCCAGTGGTATATGTGCTTAGGTTGTTGCAAATCCACCAAGCTAATGTGGTAAGGAAATTTACAAGAACATCCTATTTTCGTGTTTCTGTCTAATGCTTGGAGTTTCAGTAAGATAACAAGAGGCGTCGGGGGTTCTTATCTTTGAGAATAAATATGGTACAACTGACAATTAAAAAAGCTGATTTTATATCTTATATATCAGATATCTGTTCATATCTCTATTTGGATAGAATGACTACACACAGTAGCAATCCAGTCATGTTAGAAACTTATATTTAACTGTGTTGATAATTTTGGCATCAAAGGATATAAAATACATGTGTATTCAAGTGAGTGGCGGCCATATCAAGTGTTTCATTTAAAATATCCTGCTAATTAGAAAATTGATTGATTAGAAAATAGATTAATTTTTATTTTTCTTTACCAATTTAAGGGAACTTTACTGTTACAATAAAGTTCCTCTTAAAGAAAAACATGTTGCATATTTCCTGGAGCAAGAGGAAATCATTATTAAAATGCTAAGGGTTTCTGTAGTCCATCTAACAAGAACTTACTGTATGCAATAGTATATTGACAATCACAGCAACACAGAAATATTATTGATTCACCAAAATGAGAGTTGACTGTTGCCGAAAAGGAGAATGGGCAAAGAATGAGTGGTATACACATACACAAAAGAAAACATGTATTTGATATTGCACAACAATTAGCTACATTTAAAACCGATAAAATTACATTAAAACATGACTGATATTTGTCAATGTGGAAAGAAAACCAGAAAAGTACAAATGACAACTTGGAAACCTTTAACTTTTTCCATGGACAGGGAGCCACGATTCAACATAAAACAAGAAGAAAGAAAAATGTCTAAAACCTCATTCTAGTTGACTAGTAATTTCCCTGATGTGAAAATAAATATATGAAACTAATTGGAAAAGCAGGCAAGATATGTAATGCTGTTGTAAAATTCATGTTGGTGAGAAATTTCATTAGCTATTATAAAGATATCAGGGAACAGCTGGCAGTCGTTGCTGCTGTGTTGCTATTAAGCTTACTTTAAATTATATTGTGGTGAAAACATCTCTCATACCACTGGCATACACGTGTTTTTGGTAAGAAAGATTAATTTTTTTAAAAAATGAAGTGTTTTTCTATAAGCAGATCAGGATGTGAACTTGATCTGAAAAAGTGAAAAACATAGGAGCCGTAAGTTTTAAAAGTATACTGGATCTCACTGGGATGGAGTTAACTTTCCCCTTAGCAGACTTTATAGTACATTTGTATTTGCAGTTAGAGTCCTGTGAACGACGCAAAAGTGTTTTGGTAAGTACTGAGCTGTGCTTGCACAACTTCAGTTCTATCTGTGGAAATCTCACAGAGGCGAGGAGGAGGCTGGTGTGGGAAAGAGACTTGGAGGGCACCAGAGGGATATTTCATGCCATATGGTGTCTAGGTCAGACAGAAGAGAAAAGGAGAGACAAGGGGAGAGAGAGGCATTTCTCATTGAGGTGATTGCCTTCAGAAGGAGCTGCTACATGTATTGGAGCCCTGCTTCCCAGGCTGGACATCACCAGCTGATGGGAAGCAGAGAATAAACCTCGCTGCTTTGCTTTGTTTCCATGCATATCCTTTGCTTTTGCTCTTTAAACTGCCCTCATTTTGATCCATGTGTTTTTCATCTTATTTGCTCCCCCATGTCCTGCTTTGGAGGGGGAGTTAGAGATTGTCTTGGTGGACACGTGGTAGCCTGCCAAGGTCAACCCATCACAGTCCTTTCCTAGCACTCAGTGTGAGGCTTGAGAAAACAGTGCTTTTGAATTTGTAAGTGTAATAGTTATTAATTGGCAGGCTTGTGTGAGGGTCACAGAGTTTAATTGCTGCACTGCTCAGCTCTTTGTTTTGCTGAGCTGGGAAACATGCTAATAGAAACAATGGCTGCATGCTTTGCCCTGGCATTGATGTCTAACTGTTCTGGGGCAGACTTGTTGTGGGTAGGATGAGAGCACATATCCTTCTCCTAATTCAGGACTGATGTATGTATTTTTGATGCTTGGCGTCCTGAAACCCTTGGTCACTTTCAGGTGAGCTGTTTAATACTAACACTGTCAGTTTATTGTTGGTTTTCCAAATCCAGTGTCATCCTGGTGTAAGAGGGTACAGAGATGAAAGCAAAATGTGCCATTAGGAAGCTGGTCCCTGGTGGCAGGGTGTGTGGAAGGATTTGTGTGGGTGCTTCAGGCAGTTATCACCTTGCATAGACAACAATTTGATATCTGAACAAGCAAGTAACCTCTGTGAATTTATGCACTTCCTAGTGAAAGGGTATCTTGCCTACCCCAACAAAACCTAGCAGGTTCTGGCACCATTCTGAGGCTTGGCCCATGTCTGTAGAGCCATGGCTCAGAATTACTGCAGTGAGTGGTTGAGACAGAGACCCAGCCCACCTCTGAAGACACCCACATTGAGACAGTGATCTGAACTACAAACCAACACTGAGCTCAGCTGAGACAGGGACCCAAACCTCCAAACCTGAACTACAGTAGTCATACAAATAGTGAGAAAGAAGCAGTGGACATGGAGGCTGATGGATCCATATAAGTTTTGTCCTTTCCTGGGGACTATGGAATTGACAGAGAAAATAAAAAAGGCAACCATTTGGCAGTCTCTGGAGGCTGCTCCTGTCAAGCATGAAGGCAAGGTATACTTTCAAGGAAAACCTTGTGAATTGTCAAGAGAAAAGGACTACCACTGAAAAAAAATCCAGTATCTGAGAAAATTAGTGGTGCTGAAAGTCTTCTGAAATTACTTAGATAAAAACAAGGTCTCCAAAGACCCATCTAACAGCCTGTGTGCACAGGCCATGGGGACGAAGATGTCCAAAACATACCAGTTACCAAATAATTTAAGAGTATATATTGCTCAGATTTGAATACACTATCTGTGGAAAGGTCATCTTCCTGGTTCTGTGACCTTGAAGAAAAGCAGTCTCCCTTCTTCTCCCCTGGGACAGCATCTTGGCTGTCAGGGGTGCCCTAAGGAATCCTGGTAAGAGAGAAAGTAAGTCCCAGACACAATTAGGATCCAATGGATCCTTGGCACAGGATCCAATGGATCCTTGGCACAGACTTCTTCAGGCAAGGGTACTTCAAGTTATCGATGAGCATTTGGTATAGTCATCAAAAATACAGAGAAGATTGAACAGCTGGCTATTTTACCTGACCGCTTAGAAAATCCTTCTGTTGAGGGCATGCTGTGAATTTAAAAACAGCAGGTGCTAACTGTCCCCGTAATGGTGCACCAGTGGCAACGTCACACCATCCATGATTTTCTGATTCCCATCATGACTTGATTCATCAGCTGGAGAGCCAAAATAATCAGTAAGACTTGCTCACCCTTTAGTAGTCCCATATGGCCAGTGAAAAATTCTGCTGGAAGTTGAGGTTGACGGTGGACTACTGTGGCCTCACTGAAGTCATGCCATGGCTAAGTGCTGTTGTACCACGCATGCCAGACCTCTAACAGGAAGTCTGCCAAGTTGTATGCTAGAATTGATGCTGTCTATGTGTTTTCCAAATTGCTTTGACAGCTGAGTGCAGGCTATTCTTTGCTTTCTCTTGGAGTGGTATCCGATACACCTGAAACTGGCTGTCCAAGGGGTGGAAGGACAATCCTACCACATGTCTTAGAATAATTCAACCTGCACTGGAATAGAAGAGTCAAAACAGCTAGCGAAAGGAAAACATCCAACAGAACCCATCTGTGTTAATCAGTTTATAAATCTGCTCTTACTTCTTTATGATCTGGCTTAAAAAATGTCATAGACTTCAGGCTTTTGGCAGGATCTTAAAAGCTTCCATCCATTTATCCAAAAAGGATATTAGGATGTTGTGCTGGTTTTAGCTGGGATAGAGTTGACTTTCTTCACAACAGCTCGTGAAGCTCTGTGTTCTGTGTTGGTACTGGAAAGAGTGTTGCTAACCCAGGGATGTTTTTGTTACTGCCGAGCATCACTCATATGACAACACACAACTTTTCTCACTTTTACTCTTTTGATTCTCTTCCCATCCCACTGGGGGCGAATGAATGAGCAGCTGTGTGGAGCTTGGTTGCTGGCCTGGTTTAAACTGTGACAGATGTACCTACAGAAAAGCTCGGTGTCATGGGAGAACCAGGCACAGAGATCTGGGCAAGGTGGTCATGCTGCTTGCTGATAGCCTGAGATAGCACAACACAATTATTTTTTCACAGCACTTCTTCAAAAAGCAGATAAAGCCACAATGGATAATCCAATAGTGTGGGTTTCAGTTATGTCTGTTTCTTCATTTAATCTCAGTAATATTAATTTCTATAAATGTGTTGACACAGGTTGACAATAATTATACAATCTCAGATATGATAGATGAAAGAATCATACCTGGGGAAGAATTCTGTGCATATAAACAATGCATCAAGTGAAATCACGCAGTCCGAGGTAAGAATTAGACATAGATCAAACTAAATAATGTACATGTAAAAGTAAATACGTTTTCATGTTACCCTTCCTACACCTCAGTTTCGATCTTTTATAGAAGCTTCTTATACAGTAGGTTCTAGCTACTCTGTGAAGCAGTTCTAAGTCCAGTAGGCAAGGAATAAGATATATTTCAAAATTTGCTCATTTAAGTTTCCGGTATTTATGTCTGGAGTTCAAAAAGGACAGGAGGGCATCTGTTAACCATTCTTTATGGGTGTACTGGGTTTGCGTGGCTTGGCTTTTGGTAGCAGGGGGCTTCCACCACAGAGAAAATCTCTGGTGGCTTCAGTGATTGACATGCCACTGGCCAAGGCTGGGCAAATTAGAAATGGTGGTAACACCTCTGTGATAATGTATTAAAGAAATCAAAACAAAAGTTGTTGTGCAGTTTTAATCTCAGACAGAGAAGAGTGGAATGAGAATATGTGAGAAGAGCTCTGCGGACACCAAGGCCAGTGCAGAAGGAGGGGGCAGGAGGTGCTCTAGGCACCAGAGCTGAGATTCCTCTGCAGCCCGTGGTACAGACCATGGTGAGGCAGCTGTGCCCCTGCAGCCATGGTGGTAACAGGGATGCAGAGATCCACCTGCAGCCCATGGAGAAGGAGCCCAGGCTGGAGCAGGTGGATGCCTGGAGGAGGCTGTAATCCTGTGGGAGACGTGTGGAGAGAGGGTCCCTGCTCCCAGGCTGGAACAGCATGTCCTTGAAGGACTGCGCCCCATGGACAAGGAACCCACGCTGCAGCAGTTTAACGGGGACTGGTGCCCTGGGATGGACTCACATTGCAGCAGTTCACAGGGAGATGCTGCTCGTGAGATGGACTCACATTGGAGAAGTTTATGGAGAGCTGTCTCCTGTGCGAGGCACCCCACGGTGCAGCAGGGGAGCAACTCCTGTCCCTGAGCAGCAGGAGTAAGCAGCCATGGGTGAGATGAACTGACCATAACGCCCATTCCCTGTCTCCTTGTGCCACTGGGGTAGGAGGTAGAGCTGGAAGGAGGGAAGGGCTGGGGGTAGGCATTTTTAGGGGCTTATTTTACTTCTCATTACTCTGCTCTGATTTTGTTACTAATAAATTCCCTTCATATCTCTAAGTTGAGCCCATTTTCCCCTTGGTGCTTGGTGAGTGATCTCTCCCACTCCTTATCTCAATTCATGAGCACTTCATTAAATTTTCCCTCTATCTAGAGGGAAGTAGGTGAGTGAGCAGCTTTTGTGCATGCCTGGCATCCAGCCAGCATCAACCCACAGCAACAAGGTCAAGAAACCTGTGGTCCCTTTTGTTGTACTGACTTAGAATGTACTGATCTGGAATGTACTGAGGGAGTATCTGGCCAGTATTGTAGGGATTTCTTCTTTATCAGAACATGAAGTTATTCCAGAGATACACAGGAGTGTATGATTTTGCACAGCAAGGTTTTTATAGTGGGGGACTATAGGATTGACTTCTCCAGGAAGATGCTGGAAGCTTCCCTCATGTCTGATGGAGCCAGTGACAGCTCTCCAAGACCAAGTCTGGGCCCAGCAGTGATGGTAGCACAGCCTCTGGGATAATATAAGAAGTGGAAAAATCTATTGCACAGAAGTTCTCTCGGCCAGCAAAAAGCGGAGTGAGCACATGTGAAACAAAGAGCCCTGCAGACACCAAGGTCAATAAAGAAAGAGGGGGAGAAGGGTCTCCAGGCACCAGAGCAGATATTCCACTGCAGTCCTTGGAAAAGGCCATGGAGATCCATGGCAGAGCAGAGATCCACCTGCAGCATGGAGGACCCCACACGGAAGGCATGGAAGCTGGAGCAGTTTGTGAAGAACTGCAGCCCATGGGAAATACACACATAGGAGGAGTTCACGGAGGACTGTCCCCCATGGGAGAAACCCAGCGCTGGGGCAGGGGAGGAGTGAGAGGAGTCCTACACGTGAGGGGGTGGGAGAGGCAGAGACAGTGTGTGATGAAGTGAGTGAAGCCCTCATTCCCCATCCCTCCTTGCCACTGGGAGGAGGAAGTAGAAAATCAGGAATAAAGCTGAGCCCAGGAAGGAGGGAGGGGTTGAGAGAAAGTGTTTTTAAGGTTTGTTTTCTCATTATCCTGTTCTGATCTGACTGGTAATAAATTAAATTGATTTCCACAAGTTGGGTCTGTTTTGTTCACGACATTAATTGCTTTAATTGGTGATTGATTTCTCTCTGTCTCTATCTCAGCCCATAAGCATTTTGTTATATTTTTCTCTCACCTGTCCACTCAGGGGGGGAGGGTTAGGGTGCTTTTGGTGGGCACCAGGCATTCAGCCAAAGTCAAACCAGCACAAAAGTATAGAAGACTAATGTATACTGAAAATAAATTTTTTTAAAAATCTATTTTCCTGGTGTCAGTCACTTAGTCAAGCACATGGTTTTTTTATTCAGAAAATCCATAAAAAATTCTGACTATTAATGGGTCTGGCCATCAGCTCTTTATCATGATTGTAGGGGTGATATTCAGCTGAAGCAGAAGAGATTCTGTCTTGGATTATTTATTCAACATTTTAGTATTCTTTATTTATTTTGACATTCACTCCAAATTTAGAATCAATTCATATGTTTTTAAAATGCAAATATGAGCTGGAGTCTCTCAATATTGTATGACTAAAATAGGAAAGTTTGACATGTTATAACTTTGGAAAGGATTAAATTTTGATGTATCCATTATTTCTCTTGAGGTACTGTTTTAGGAGTTCTTTGATAAGCACATATTTAGGAATTGCTTTTTTGTGTATTTTCAAGTGGATTTCTTAACAGTCCTAGCAACTTTGGCACATCGGATGTGGAGGATTTTCCATGTAACTTTGCTTTCTGGAAAAGCAATTCACTCATTACTGAGTCTGAGGGCTAAGAAAGCAGCCTCAGCCTGTTACTGAGGATTTGGTGAGACTGAGTTAAATTTAGAGGGTTTTCTTGGAGAGGAGAGTCTTGGATGACTGATGGAACAAAGAAGGGGCCTGGGGCACAGTCTAAAGTTGTAACTAAACTTGCATTCACAAATTGCCACCTCTGCAATGCAACATTCGTGTCATATGCTTTAAAAAAATATTATAATAATATAGATAATTTATGTCACATTCATAAACTTTGAAAGAAGTAAAGAAATGTTACCTGAATACAATTTTTTTCTGGGATTCTAACTCATGAGCATTGCAACTGCATATTTTGAAATTATGACCTGAAGTTATATTAATAATATCAATCTTGGCTTCTTGAAACAAGAGGGTGAAACAGACCTTTCTGTGAACAGATTCAGTTCAATATCGATGTTTTTCCTTTGGGAGTTCTTTTTTTTACATAAGCATTCTAATACTACAAACTGCTATGTCCCTGAGAGGGAAAAAGCATGTAATTTCAACATATGCAAGCAGTAACTAATAAAAGCAATTATCAGCCATGAAATAATCCAATCTGAGAGCATAAAGAATGAGTGCATTCAGAAAATTACTAGATAAAATGGTTTTAAAAATTTATAGAACAAAATGAGTAAACATGGTGCCATGAAGTACTGGATGATCTCTCCAGACATGCATAAACACATTATCCCTGGTCATAGCCAAGCATGATTCATGGTTAAAGCCTTCATCCAAATTTCCAGGGAGCAGTTATTTAACTTATTCTCTAATAAACAAAAAAATACAAAGTGAAAAAGTAAAAAAAAAAATCAAAGTGCTCAAAGAGAACTCAAGTTCATATTACAGTCATTCTTCAAGCTTATATTTTGCTATATTCAAATGGTTTATAAAAATTCGTGTTTTGAGGAAGCAAGTAATACAGATCTTCTTATGGGCTGAATCACAAAATAGTATGTGTATTTGAATTTTTTTGGTCTTATACATGCATTGTTTCCATTGTTGCAGGAGAACTGCAACCCATATCTAAGATTTGTCCTCTGAAAGCACTCCCGTTTTGTGTCAATATAAACATTTTTCATTGGCTGTAACTTTTTAAGGTGCACATAAAGGTATACAAATCTCTGCTTTTCACCAAGCTTTGTTCTATGTAAATCAATGGGACATGAAGCAGAAGAAAGAATGATTAATGAGAGAGGAAAGAAAATGAAAAAATCCTCTGTCTTCCACCATTTCAATTGAAAAATTTACATCTTAAGTGACAAAATGATGAATATCTAAAATAAAATGTAAATGACTTGAAAATAATTATTTAGTAATTGAAATTTTCAAGAAGTGAATTCTTAAAGAGAAGTTTAACTTACTGAGAAGGTTTAATGGTATAATTTTAATTATTGAGGTTATCTTAGTTTGTTTGATAATACCTATATTAGTTATTCTTTTACAAGGTTTTCCTTCTAATTAAGATACAGTAAAATCTGCAACTTTTGGATGCTTGAGTTTGCTCTTACATTTTTAATGTCTGCTCGTTTCTCAGTGGAACAGTTACAGTGGGTTCTTAAGAGCAAGTAAATTGACTGGAATATTATATACAATAGATAACACTCAAAGTGGATCTCATTTACTGTTTCTGAAGAGACTTACAAATGTCAGTGTTATTAGTTTACTGATATATCACCAGCTAAGGCTGTTTTCCAAACTTAAGCATAGGGCACAATAAACAACTCTTTACCTGTCTAAAAAGGAAATTTTTAGACAGTGTGTAGTTTTTCTAGAGAAGACTCATATTGCTCCACAGTGCTTGAAATAATAATAAGGGCTAATCTGTAAACAGTTCTATGTCTAAAAGTATGAGTGGAAAAAAAAGCTAAAAAGTTTAAAATCCCAAAGTTAAAACATTTACTGATATTAATATGGAAAGATGATCCCAGCGGAAAATGAAAGCCTCTTGAAAGGCATGGAAGAAATCTGGAGATCTAGGGATTTAGAATTACTGAAAGAGTGCTTAACATTTAAGGATTACAATTTACATTGCAGATTGAATTAGACTACACATACATGTTTATTCTATCTTGAACAGTGAGATATCTTTAAAATAAAAAGAAATTGGAAGAGCCAGGCTGAGCAGACTTCCCAGACAAAAGATGCATCTTCTTCAGTCTTTCTCATACATCCTGAAAGGATACCTAAAGATCTTTAGGTCAGTATCTGAAGATATTGTTCATGCCCTCTGTGAAGGTGAGCAAGTCAACTAGCAGCCAAAATGAAGAAATCAGAAAAGTTTTATAATATGGGAGAAAAGATCTTCTACCCTTCTACAAGAACTTATGGCTTTTGGGAGATGTTAGTTCTAATATTTAAAAAAATCAACAACTCAAACATAAAACTTTCATACAAACATATAAAAAATAAACTGAAGAGTCAGAAGTACAGTTGTGCAGTCCTGGTGAATCTCTAATTTGACATCAGAGTTGACTCTCAGAGCCTGAAAAGGAAGATTTTGAGAATTCTGGGATGATAGAGCACAATGGCTCTGGAATTGAAGGTGGTTCTGGAATTGAAAATGCTTAAAATACTATAAGAAAAGGAAGACAATAATAAGGCAATCTGGTTTTTATTACTTGTCTCGAAAACAGACCCCAAATTCTATGTTCTGTCTTAGAATCCTTCTTAATAAACACGTAAGACATGATCTGGTATCTGTCACAAAATAAATTCTTTTGTATTTCCCATAACAAATGATCATTTCTGAAGTTAACCTCAAAGAGCATCCTAGAGAGATATATTATTCCACATCTCTTCCCCGACCACCCCCCCCCGCCCTTGTGCTGGAGAATCCTAAAAGAGCATGGAAATTTTTATGCTGAAGAAAAAGGCAGTATTGGGAAAACTGGGAGGATTAGGAATCTTTTGGATATCAAAATGCTGCACTTTGGAAAGACCTTACCCTGTAATTTTTTTTTGGTTTTTTCCAACCTATTAACTCAGGTTAATCAGTTTTTTAAGTGAACTCTGTTCCCTCATATTAAAAAAAAAAAAAAAAAAAAAAATTTTCCTTTAGGATTTTTGCAAAAAAGTTTTGATATCATGTAATAGGAGAGTGTTTTCACTGTAAATAATTGTATTTAGGTTTCATTTAATTTTTTCTAAATACATTTTTCTAAGTTTTCAAGTCCAATGGTTCTCTGACATAAAAAGCTTTTTTTTTTTTCTTTTTTCTTTGGGATATGTTTCTACAGAGTCTTTTTCATGTGAAGGAAACTACCTGCTTTTGTACACTGGAGCAATCTCATTCAATATTTGGATGCAGGCAAATAAGGGACAAGAAGATCTCTAATTCTAACAAAGTAAGAAAAGTCATAGTATTGTGACTTTATTGCAATTAGTGATAGCTGACTTGCTATTTTTTCAGCTGATTATCCATTTATCATTTTGTATTTGACTCCTACTTTATCTCCAGAAAATTATTGAATATTTGGTGTTGCATTGATGAAACATGGGGGAAATAGGACGAAATTGATTCTGCCCAAAATTGATCATTGCAAATCACACTTTAAATTGCATTTCTTTAAATATATTAAGTAGTAAGTCTTATTCTGTCAGTTTTTTTCAGTGTATGCAATATGTCATAGCATACGTTCTGTATTCAAGATATTTTTTTTAAATGCAGTACTTCTATTCATGATGTAGATCTTTGCCCACTATAATCCCTTTTTGTGCAAGATTATTCCTTCTATGCATTTTTGTTTGTTATTCTATTGAGAACTTGCATAATAATGAAATTTCATATGATAAATCTTGGAAATAGAAATCATTGTGTATATGAGTGTTTGGTTAGTACTTTGTGTAAATTTTGACCTTTACTTTTTCGATTTTAGGTTCACATAATCAGGCTGTCATTATTGCCATTAGACTTTCTCATTCTTAATTTTTCTTTAAAAAAAGTGATTGTGAATAAATTTTGCCTGAATCCATGTAATTTTTCACTTTTATTTTAGCTTTATTTAATCTTTGTTTTCTCCTCATTGTTCTGGTCAGTTAGATTTTCATATTTTAAAATGTTAGATTTTATCAAAGGCAGGAAGTATATTATAATAATTTTAAATGTCATAACAAAACATGAACATGTTAAGAGACCCTAATCAAGTGGTTTTATTTTCATTTTTATGCAGCACTGCTTCGAGTAAGGAGAAGAAGAACAAAGGCCAAAACAAATATTTGGGCACAGCACATTTTAGTAGCAGCTAGATGAAAGGATTTAGGGTGACATTACCATTTGTGATGATAATGTCAGAGATCCATAAGAGAATTAAAAGTAGCTGCTGTTCACAATGTATTCTTGAAAGGGCTGTTCTGACTAGAGGACTCATCATTTTTGTGGACATTCTTGCTGCATAGCTCTTTCCTACCATCCTATGTAGGCAGTGCTTAGTGACTCAGATGATTTTGAGAGAGCTTCCTCGAATGACCAGTGAAGAAATTCAGGGCTGAGCTGAAGAATTGGGAGTGGAGGAAAGATTTGTTCAGTCCGAGCTGTCAGAAATCCATCTCCATTTTTCTTAAAGAAAAAACAATAGTTTTAAGAATTCTTTCTTTATGAAAGTGAAATTTTCAATTATTCTGAATAAAACACTTTATTTGTAGAGAGAAAATTTTAACAAATGCAAAACCAGGAAGAAAAAAAGAGTGAAAAGGAAAGGGGAATGACCAGCCAAGTTTTGGCATTTGTCAGAAAGACGCTCAATGACAAAGATTCGCCTATGGGTTTAGCAGCACACAGCTGCATAGTGTACATAGACCAGTATTTAGACCTCATCTCTAGCCACACACACAAGAAGAGGACTGTAGTCATCAAGTTAGATGGTATTTTGGGCTTAATTACTCCATCTATTTTATTAACATTGTTCTAGTCAGGATGCTATTCCATTTTTTATATAGTACTTTAATATTAATTGGACCTGAGACTTGCACACAAATATCTTGGCTCTTAGCTGACATTCACAGAAAAGAAAGAGGTTTTCTTGTTTGGAGTTTTGCGTTTTGTTTTGTATTCCATCATATTTTGAAATCAAAGTCAATGTCTTAAAAAAAGAAGTGACAGCAGGTCAAGCTACTTTCTTGATGTCACTGAAGCATGTTAATCCCAGTGAACAACCTGTCAGAATGTCAACACCTCCAAAGAGACTGTCTTAATGCAGCTGATTTGATTCTAAAGGAACTGAACAAAACTCAAAAGGTAACATGATTTGAGAGATGCTTAACAGGAAACCCAGGATCATGCATACTGTGAAAAGCAACACACAGAGTAAAGACTGAATGCTACGTAAGCAGAATCTTAGTCTATTCTGTCTTTATTTCCTCAGTGTTTTATCACCTCTCGTACCCAATTTAAATTCTGATTTTTTTAAAATTAGTAACTTCTTCTTAACTTGCCAGGACAGAGAAATGTCTGTCTAGGGGAAATGAAGAAGGGTGCACTACTGTCACTAGATCCTACACTGTGTGTTCAGTTCAATTCCTTCCCAAATCATTAGAACTTCCCTGCTGGCTCCTGATCCTGGTTCTTTTGCCTATCTTCCCTGTTAAGAGATCGGCTACTGGGAGTGTGTGGCTTAACTTTCTCTTGCTCCATGCAAGAATGTTTAATCTGAATTCTTGAATTAGCATCATTTGTTTCTTCTCTTCAGCTGCAGAGATGAAGCAGTTCTCTTCAACTCCTAACAGAGCCTCCAACGAGGCAGTGAGGGGTGAATAGCACCCCTGGTTAGTCATTCACCTGAATAGCACCCCTGGTTAGTCATTGTGATTAGTCATTCACCAACAGCCAAATACGAGGCTTCTCTTTTATTTTCTTTTATCTTAGCTGCACGTGGATATTGCATCTTTATAAGAAACATTCTCAGGTCTGCCAATAGATGGGGCTAGAGATTCCAGGTTTTTAATGGCATTTTCAGCTTTGCTTTTGTTTCCCAAGGTTAATAAAAGTCATTATAATTTACCCTCATTTCTGTCAGATGCATTTCCTTCTGGCTAGTGAGTGTTAGTTCAAGGATTTAATTTGTCTGGCTTCTTGTTTTTTATAATAAGACATCCTGATAATATACTAAAGTCTATTTTTTGTGTTTAATCTACTTAACCAGATTTGCAACTTAGAATAAATTTGACTACTGAAATCACCCACAATATTATTCTTCAACTTGCTTTACTCATCTCTTTCTTCTATTAACTGTATGAATCCTGCACTACTTTTTGTCACTTTGTAATTATGTCCCATCACACTTCTGATACATAGAGAAAAATAACTTTCCCATCTCCTACTTCAGTATTTAGAATAAATGTTTCCTCATGTGCAAAGCTTTCCAGACTTTTATTGATTTCTCCACTACACAGAGTCTGCTTTTCCTTTTTTTAATGATTGAAGTTATGAATCTCATTGTCCCTTTTTGTGTCTTCAACATGATGATGTAACCTTGCAGAACATCTCAATTTTAACTAAACAAATTAACATAAAATGTAACCTGTAGTTACATATCACTTGCAGTAAATGATTGCAAATGATGTTCCTCTCTTGAAAGGATAGACTTTTGTAATTAACGGCTGCATAGTGCTTCTACGTAAGGTAATTTCTATTTTCTCTTTAGACAGTTCAGTTTCTAGGAATTTATGCATTGGAAATTTTAGGTCTTGAAAGTGTATGCTAGAGAGTCCCCTGAGTTAATAAGAAGAAACAATGGTAGGCAGTTTCTAGAATAGAAGTTGAAGATATTGCAAGATTCAAGTACCTACAAAACTCTTTTAAGGGCAGATGTTTTTTGTAAAAAATACTAAGTTCTGGTTAAGACCACATAAGTTATTTTTAACAGTTACCTACACTTTTGGGTATTTAATAAAAGGCTTGAGTTTCTAATGTTTTCTTCCACACAGTTTTTAGCTTTTCTGGAGATTGTTGGAGCACAATGTCTTTGATTTTACTGCTCTATATTTTACTGCTCTTTACAGGGGTGAAATAATGGATTTGTAAATAATTTATAGGAATCAAAAAGCATGAATTTAGACACCTGTAGATATATGCTGTGTACATAGGCCCCTACTTCTTATAAAAACTTTTGGAAATGGAATTACAAGTAAGACTACTCAATTGAATATAAAATTCTGAAATATGTGTTAAAGAAATGTTACCCAATCAAGTAACAGAAGAATAAAAGTCAATTTTTTAATCAAATATTGGTTTTTGAAACACTTGCAAAGAAACTCAATATGAAAAATAGTTTTGAGGTTCAATTTAGTTATTGAATTTTGTTGTAAAATGAGTTCACAGCAAATAATTAATCTCCATATTTTTTCTATGACACATATAATACCATTAAAACTCTTGTATTGGAGCTGGTACTACAAAAGGCTTTGAAAAAAATCAAACAAGCATTTAAGTAATTTAGAGGCCAAGTTCACAAAATGACATAAAAGAAAATCTTTTTTCTGTCAAAGAAATAAGTATATTGCCAGTAAATACAAGATATGAGATTCACCACATTTTCATCAAAGAATTCTTGATCATATTTTCAGCCCAAAGGGACATTCCACTTTTTGCTTATGGTGTGAGATTATGGCTTATTTTCTTGTAGATTCTCAGAGACGGAGGGCAGAAGCTTAAGAATAAAAAAAAGTAGAATTAAATCTTTGCTATTGTGACCTACTGCCAGACTTTTTAGTGTTTACACTCACAAGCATACTATAATTAACTTTGTTCTTCCCCAAAGATTATGGTTGAAAATTGTTAAGATACTACACTTCAGAAATTAAATTATAATTTCTGTCTTTTCGTAAAGGCCCCTTGGATGTTTTTATACCCCTTTGAAAGTACTTTAGGCATCAATTAGGGAAACTTCTGTAAATTCTATCTCCACAACAGGACTGGTAAGATTTCAACATACAAGTAGTAAAACCAAAATATAAACAAACAGATCAAGCCCCTGAAGGATAAACAGAAATTTTCCCCTGAAGATACTTATCCACTGACTAAATAAGGAAAGAAATATTAACTAAACACACTACTGCTGAATCAAGTTGGTATTTTTTGTGACACAATACTTTGAAAATATGCATGTGAGTCAGCAGGAAAAGTCTTGGAAGTAGTTTGGAGAAATCTTTACACCTCCTCTCTATGGAACTGCATGTACAAATTCCCTTTTATACAATACGAACTAAAAAAAGTCTTTGACGTATTGGAAGTACTAGAAATACATGTGCTAAAACAAAGGCAGGAAAACAAAGCAAAAACAAAACCAAAAAGCAAACAAACAAAAAACAACAGAAAAAGGAAAAGTTTAAGACGGTGCTCGAATCACTTATTTCATCTTACCTTCCAAAGTATTTGACATTATAACAAAATCATCTTTGGCCTGGCAGTAGCTGCTGTTTTCAGACACTTGGTTCAGGTGCTGCTGGTCCACCACTCCTACTGTACTCAGGTTGGAGAGCCAAGGGACAGTTTTGCTGCTGCTATGGGTGAGCATTGGTACAAAAGCTTCATCTCATCACTGCTGTAAAGATTATCCTCTGATCTGGCTATGATGACATTTCAAGGCTTTCCTCATCAAGAGAATTAGAACATACCTTGTTCTTGATCTAGACAAACTCTACGAGTTGCTAAAAAGATGTATCACAGTAGTTATTTTACTCGCTGTGAGGCCAGTACATCTGGATTGTTTCTCTGCTCTATCTAGCACGTTAGGTGACTTGGAGAACATATTTGCTAAGACCAACATTCTTAGCTCTAAAAAAAATTAGAATCTATCCATGATGCTTAAATGACTGGCAATTGTAGTACATTTGCTACTTTCTTTCTAGCACTTTAAAGACCTGATAGATTTTGAGACAAAAATGCTATGAATGAAGAAATAATTTTCTTTTCCAAAACTATAAAATGCTCTAAAAACCCCCAAAACTACAAGATGGACTGACGGGATCATTTTAATGGATTTTACTTCTACGATACATACCATGTTGGAAAGAGTCATAATTGAGTAAAAAGCAAAGGCTGTCTGTACCAAGGAGATCAGATTCTGGAAAGGAACAGGAATACAATCCAGATAATTTCTGTAACCTTATTCCACTATATGGACTAGGAAGAGTGGCGAAATATTTCTTGATTCTAATATGGAAATCATTTGCTCTGAATATTTAAGAAATATAGGAGCATAAATAGAAGGCACTGTTCAAGACTGGGGAATAAACAAAACTCCTTTGTAAAATTAGTAGCTTTAAAATAAATCATCTTAAACAACTTCCGTGGTAGAACTTGTAATTGTGCCTGCTAGGTATTCTATATTTCTGATGTAGAAGTCACTCAGGAAGCTAAGTTTTACTCATTCTATTGAAATGCGCAGAATTGTGTGAGGTATAAAACTACGCACAGCTGCCTACTTCAGACATATGTAAAACTAATACTGAATTTTCTGGGGCTTCTAAATATTAAAAAAATACAACCTAGAAAAAAGAAATCTAAATTATTTACAAGAAGAGTGGTTATTCTTTCTCATATTTATGAACATTGAAGGTTTGCGTAACTTATCTCTATAATAAGTTATGTAATGCACAAGAGAAATTCTTACATTACTGTTTCATGATGCAGTGAAGCATTAAAAAGGATCTAGTACACTAGATTTCCTGAGAGGTTTATGTACAGTTTGATATACTTTGTGAAATATCTATTTAAAGGTTGATTGGATTTGTTTACAAAACATGTTTCAAAATAAAAGGCATACCCTATTATTAAGGGACTCCACTTAAATGGCGCATTGGAAACATGATCAGTGAAATTAATATGCTAAAAATTTCTGCTAAATAAGTGCAAATTATATCTAGTTTCTGTGCTCATGAAGCTTATGCAATGATTCCTTCATTTCCATCTGGATGCATCGCAACAGAGCAGCAACCTGCACCATCAAAAGTGAGCAAGCTACATGGAGTAAATGACAACTTTCCAAACCCTTTCCCAATAGACAGTGTAACTTAGTGTACCAAAGGGAAATTTTGAAGTACATTTATCTTGCTTTCTTCGTCCTCACTTCAAATCTGGATTTGTGATGTTTCCATTATTTGGAGACCTCAGAAAGAAAGTATTTAAAATATATTGGTACAAAGGGATGAATTGTTTTCTTGATCCAATCAGTTTTAAGTTGTCCAAAAATAGTATTTTTTCAGTTTTTTTTTCTTAAGGGTGATGAATAAACCATTGTTATAAAGCAAAATTAGTATTAATACAGATACAATAAACATCACTGTTTGACATTCTAACTGTACACAATAAATATTTTAATGCTCACTTGCAATTTTCAGACCACAAATCTGTAATATTACTGTAATACTTCTTAAAATTATATACCTCAAAAGGGATCACCTGGTTTTTTTGCAGATGGGAAGGTTTTCCCCTTTTCCTGAGTATCGAGATTCCACTATTATTCAGCAGGTAATCTGTGCAAGCACCGTATGAATATAACAGTCTTTTATCCTCCTCCAAAAGCGATTTCATCTATTGCTTTTTCTATAATAATCCATAGCAGAACACTCTTCTGCTGTTTTTGTACTGGCATTTCTTTTAAAAATTTTACAAGTATATAAAATCACATATTAATTAAAAATTCTTTATATCACTTACTTCAATAATTCCTATATATATTACACTAATATACTTCAGTCATATTTTCTGAGTTCTTAATCTTGTTTTCTTTTTAACATAGGTTTGAATTTTATCTTTTTTTAAATTAAATTGACTTTTTTTTCCATGCATGTTTTAATTTAGGAGACTCCTTTTGTATTTCCTGGTGTGTGACAAACTAGAAAACATCTCCCAGGCCAAAAGATTACAATATTTAGTAAGTAAAGTAAAAACTGTTGTCTATTTTGGCAAAGAATAGAAGGATTTTAACTTGTTAATCTTTCAAGACATTTCCTTTTACATGTTTTTGAGCTTCTATTTGATTGAAGTCAGAATAATCATTTTTTTGGAAAATGAAAGAAAAATAGTCAACCAGATAAAGTTCTGAAGTACAGATGACTATAAAATTATCTTGTATTTACTTGATGAAAAAACATAATGTGAAAGCTCATTTATCCCAAAGGGATTCTTTTCAATACACATTTCATTGCCTGAAGATAGGACTGAAAGCTGACTCAGTGTTTCCAAATATCATCAAAGTCCAATTAATGTCTTGTAGCTGTCATGACGTTAAGATTAGAAATAGATGCTCCAAAATAATATGCACATATAATTTCAATATTTTCAAGGAAGACACTCTTCATAATTAATTGTTAATAAAATTGGGTAGCATTTGGACTGCTGCACATCTACCCCAACGTCTCTGAACAGTTTAACTGAACACCCAGGGATGAGTACCATATCAGAACCCTGAGGAATGAATAGATTAGAGTGGCTGATTTCTGCATGAATTTTCTCAAGAGAAGAGAGCAGATAAATGAATCTAACAATAAAACACCCAAACTGCATCAACACTGTAGAAGGATAGTTTCTACTACAGGAGAAAAAGTGTATCAGTTAAAGACTGACAGAAAGGCAAGCACTCGAAGTTAGTTTGGAAACCTTGAGAAAGACTGCAATAGTACTTTCTTCATAAATATAATTTATTTCAAGAATGTGACTGCTAGATGTTTCTTTCCTGTGAGAATGAGAACTGCCTAACGAATGTGTTCATGCATATTATATATCTGAGATCTTGACTACAAACACAGTGGGTGAATGAGAAGGGCACTGATACGCAGTAGGATGTCAAACTACTGCTTTTAATTTCAACCATATTGGTATATAGCTTTTCCTTTTTTTTCTCGGAGCAAAGTATCCTACCACAGTAAACTTGGTCTTTCTCCATTTCTGCACACAGGGCTAAGTATCACTAAAAGGCAGCATGAAAGCTGAGCCCATGTCAAGAAGGATCTGTCTGTTTTCTTCAGCGTTCGCCCATCATTGTTAATGCTGCACAACAGTTTTAGTTCAGACAATCATTTGGTTTCCATTTAAAGAATATTTTGGCTAGGTGGCTGATAGTGACCTGCCACTAATTAGGACATTTACAGTCCAGACATATACATGTGGCACACACCTCTGAACCTTACTGAATCTTCTAAATTGCACTGATCATATCAGACCTGGTTTTCTGATAAACGATCATTGCTGTCATTGACCGGGGTCAGCTCTGCTCTTCTGCCTGTTTTATAACTTCATTTTCTATTCCAGCTTTCTTTTTGCCAACACACTATTATCAGTTGCTGAATTTCCTAAATTGTTGTGGAAATGCATTCCTCTGTGGCAGAGAAAAAACTGCCTAAGCTGCATCTAAAGAGATGAGAATTAAGTGAGGTACATAGGTTTGACAAGATTCTATATTTTCTCTCTTGTCTAAAACATTTGTAAACAAAATTTCCCTAATTATATAGGGAAATATATAATAATTAGGAAGTTAGGCAACTGGCACCAGCTGTCAGAGGAAATGCACTAGTGCTATCACTTGACTCGAAATTCTGGTATGGCATTCCTATAATTGTAGTATATTCCCTTATACTTGAGAGACCATAGTCAGCTCCTCCAGCTCTCTCGTGAGTCCAATGTTCAATTTTTTGGTTGAAGCTTTGAAGAGTGCTTCCCACAAGTGTGAGATGAAAAACATATTAAAAAATTCAGTACAGAAAATGAGGAGGACAACACTGAAGAACAGAAATAAGATATGAATAGTGTCAAACGTAAGTACTCATATGTCACGTACTATTATAAAGGAATTGAAACAAATCTCATTGAAATCCAAACTAAATTGACTCAAAGAACTTCTCACCATTACTGCTGGTTTACATTCTGCCATTCCTATAAAATATGATTATTCTGTTTCTCAGTTTCTAAAAATATCCTAGTTCATGCAGTAGAGAGGAAAGTGTACCTCAGCCAACCAAACTATCACTTGAGAGAGGACAAGCATGATACATCTTGCCAGTACTCTGTTTCAGGCACTGGCCAACAGCAAATGTCTGAGGAACTTGAACATAATTTAAAGTTTTCCTTACTATAAGCCATTATTATCTGCTTTCTCACCATAAAGACTTCAAAAAAAATGCAGGTGATATTCATCTTCTTTATTTCTTTTCCTGAGACAAAACAGAGGATTCAGTATCTATTAGGTAAAAGAAAGAGTGAATAGATAAAAAATCTGAAGTGTAAACTTGGAGATACTTTTAAGGTTTGAATTCTGAGACTGGAAGTAAAAACAAAGGGCACACTACACTTCACTGACAAGAAAGACAGTGAGAAGTTCACGTGATTGTTCTTTATGCCTAAAATGTTAGTATGTGACTTTGGAGTTTTGTTAGATTCCTTGCACTGAGTGTTAACTGTTCCTTTAGTGATGGCAGCATGCAAAAACTGATTATCATTATGTGAAATCTCAATGAGAGAAAAGCCTAGATGTTACATCTTCATTCTTTTTACCTTTTTCTTTCATATGTACCATGAATCCATCATGAACCATGTCTGTCATTTAAAACATTATCTATGAATTGCATAATTAGAAGTGGCAGAAGATGAAAGTTAAAAGATTTCTTGACCTACCTGACTGAATTCCAAACTTATATATTTAAAATGACAGCATATTTTTCTCGAATTTGGATTGGTTAAATTTATTTATTTAGTATTCAGATAGCAAGAAACATTTTCTAGAAATTTTACAGAAATGCTATTGCCCTTCCTGAAAAATATAGAAAATATGGACCACCACATGCCCAAGTGGCCAAGAATGCCAAGGGCATCCTGGCCTGTATCAGCAATAGAGTGGCCAGCAGGACCAGGGCAGTGGTTGTCCCTCTGTAGTGGGCAATGGAGTGACTGTGCCTCAAACACCATGTTCAGTTTTGGCCCGTCCACATAAAGAGTGAGCTCCGTGTCTGAGAGAGCTGGGTTTGTTTAGCCTGGAGAAAAGGAGCATCAGGAGAGACCTTGTCACTCTTGATGACTACTGAAAAGGAGGTTGGAGCTGAGTACGGCTTTTGTCCCACAAAACAAGGGACAGGATGAAAGAGCCCCAAGTTGTACCAGAGGGGGTTTAGATCAGACATGGAATAAAAATTTCTTCATGTAAATGTGGCACTTAGGAGCACAGTGTAGTGGTGGACCTGGCAGTGCTGGGTTTGATGATCCTAGAGGTCTTTTTCAATCTCCCTGATTCTGTCATTCTATTAAGTGTTGTTCTTTTGTTGTCTAATTTTCTGTATGTAAGGCTCACCTTAAATCTTCCTTTCACTCTGTGGGTGCCCTGAAATTGGTGAAAGTAACTTTGAAAGAGGATGAAAGGAACTTCGAAAGCTCCTAATAGAAGGTGGTACTACCAATTTTTGTACTATAAAGTGAACAGAGTCAATGGATGTTTGGTTTTACTAATGAACAGTCTAAAACAGAAAAGGGCAACCCATAAAAAAAATTAGTTCTAGAAAAGGTAAACTATGCATCATCATTGGGGTTTGTTCTGGTGTTACACTTAGGAATTCACATATTTATTATACCTGTTATTACCATAAAAGTTACCAAAAGACCACTGTGAGTCTGAAGAAAATTAGCTGGTTTACAATTTAATATAGCACTTTTCAGACTACAGTGACAGACAAATGGAAGAAGCGTGAAATATTACTGGTACACATCTTACCACTACACATGATGTGTAGAAAAATTGTGGGAATTAAAGGTGCAATTTTGTAATTATAGCTGATACAAATACAATTTAGAAAATCTTATTTACATTATGAAGATGTTTTGAGAATTCTAATCTTGATACAGTTCATTTGGGTCACTGCTACTGTTTATGAATTAGAGGAAGAACTATGTACAACATGCTTTAGGCCATTAATGAGAGATACAAGACTCAATAGCAGCATGTATCAACTATGTATTCAGACTAAACTTCATGTTAATAAATCAGTGGTAATCAAACTATTCATGCTACGATATATTTTGAAGTACAAAAAAGTTAAAGACTTTTTATGTTTCCTATGGTTTCCTGCACTGTTTTCAAATTTCTAGTAAAGTGTTACTACTGTTACCATTGTTATTCTCCTCCTCTTGCTCAGAAAACTGTTGTCTGACCTCCTTTCTCTGCCAGTGTTTCCTTTGTTGCGCTGGGGGTTATGCCCTAAAAATATTATAAAGGCATTAATGTTATAAAGGCATAATGTCTATCATGTCTGTCTTAACAGCTAGAGGCTATTTTACTACACTGACACAGAGGAGAAAGAGAGTTCAAACCCAGTAATAATTTTGTAGCTACAAATGATTAAGACTCACATAAAACTGAGGACTTGCACTGAGTTTATACGTTTGCATCATAGTAAGTGTTGAAAAAAACAATAAAGCAAAAGTGGTCACCACAATAAGGCAAAAATCACCACCATGGCAGTGATCTGTAAGAGGTACCAGGCACCCTGACCACTCCCTTTCCACCTGTCATCCTCAGAGACAGGGAGGAGCCATGGGCTGCCTGTGGATTGGTGCCTTAGGGGCAGCAGCTGGTGGGGCTGCAGAGGAGCAGCCTGGTGTGAGGAGCACAGCAGGGAGTAGAAGATTGAGACAAAATACAAGCCACAAAGATAAGAAATAGGAGGAAATTTTAACAGAGGGGAATCGCAGTGAGGACCAGGGAAGATGAGAGGCTTGGTTTGTTTTCTTCCTTTGCTGGAATTAAATAGATAAATAAGCTATCCTTTTTTAAATGAGGGCAAATAGTGAGTGTGAAAGCTTCTGGGTTTCAGTGTTCCTTTTTTTTTTTTTTTTTTTTTTTTTTTTTTTTTTTTTTTTTTTTGATAACTTAAAATCTCCCAGGAACTGGAAGAGATCTGGTATGTCAAGCTCCCGTGAGGCATTCTGTAGATGTTAACATTATGCTTTGATGTTACTTAGTTGGGAACATGCTGGTATGCTCTGAAATACGATAAGAGAAGCTATTAGCATAGCAGGAGCATATGTCTTGTCTGTAATACAAAAGCAATTTTTTGGCTTTGGAGGATAGGGGCTCTGGCTCTGAGGAGCTTTGGAGAACTCTAGAACACCCACTCCCAGTGAAAGAGGAGGACAGAAATTAGCAACAGCTCTATAAGAAATGGATTTACACTGAACTGTAAGAAAATAAACACCTCTCATGTAAAGAGTAATGAATATGCTCACTCTACTATAGTACGTAATAAACATCCACAGGGAAAAGTACTTGTTATATAGAAGAGTTATTTCTATACAGAATTTTTCTAAGAAAAAAAATTCTTAATCAACATGACCTAGACTTCGAACTTGGAAACGTTCAAATTCAGCAGTACTGATTCCAGGGTTTACATGTTTTGTTCCGAAGTCATAATACCTTTACCTACAAAAGCTTGGAACAAGCTGAATGATAGCCGCATGAATATTGACCTCAATTGACCTATTGACGAGCCAAATTTCACTGTAAATCTACTAATCTTTGACCATCTACTGTAGTCTGGGTCCCTGATTAAGAATTTCTGAAAGGTGTTTCCACCTCTGCAGTTCTAAGCATGGATCTTTTCATCAGGTCCATAGCTCCTTTTGTTACAACGGAGCAAGCAGGGCCTCAGTGTCTCATTTTAATTATGTTTATGGAAGGATTTTGTGGTAGATAAAAGAGATCAGTTTGGATAGCTCCTGGTTAAAGCTGTGTTATCGGCTTAGCATTCCTCTTAAATTGTCGTAATAATTACATGGTAGGTTCAGGTAGAGTGAAGGCAACCTTCAGGGCTCTGTATGGTGTCACAAAACAGAAATTGCCAGTGATTCATATGCGTGCTTTCTCTTGAGTTGCAACTCTGGTAATAGGGATATTTGGGAAGGACACAGAGTTTATTCACTCCACCAACTGCTTGCAGGATTGTTTATGTCCTAATTTAAACTCTCATTATACTAATTTCAAGAGCAAATAAGCTTAGAAATAGTTTTGGGAGCAGACAATTTGGAACTACCTTGCTACCAGTTAAGTGCCTGAACTACTCATCTGCTTCTTCTGTGTGCTCTTGCTGTAGCTCTCTCTGGTCCCAAGCACCTTGAGTAATTTATTGTACAATGGGTTTTTCCCCTTCCCTTCTGCCCCCGTCATGATGAGGAGGAATTGAGATGGAATTCATTTCTTCTGATGACAGATGTATCTTTAGTATTTGTATTAGTTGTTACCAACTACTTATTTCTATGTATAGTTTATACTATTCTGTTGAAGATCATTTGACATAATTCAAATCATATGATTTCTTTATCTAGAGAGATATATATAATCAAATTTAGGGCACTGATAAGAAATATAACACTGTAAAGATACATGTGAGATAGAAAAACTTCATAGATTTTTATGCTGAGTTCCTTAATACAGTTTGAATACTATTTTGCAAAACCAGAGACCCTGACTTTATTAGCATATTGTTGAGAGGGTTTATTGGAGAAAAAGTAGAACAGACTCCAGAGGAACATCAAATCTCCATATAAAATCTTTTCTGCCACTTGCTCTGTGCTGCGTTACGCTTCAAATTTCGTGGCGGAAGGCTGCGCTTGTCCTTCACTCCTATATTTCTCTTGTGGTTTTTTTTTTCCTCTTCTTTTATGCAATGCAAATCACACAGGAAAGGAAGTGTGTGTGTGTGTATTTGGATATCATTTTACAAAAAAACCACCCCAATATGTAAAATTCGCCCTTTTGGGAGAAAACTTCCCTTAACAGACTGTTTCACATCTAATAATTTCCACAGGACTGCCATTCACTGTCATACTTGCTGTTGTTTTCCTGATCAGCAGTGACTCGAAATTGATGTGAGACATAACTCGCAATGATATAGATTTTTCCTTTGCTTTTGTTTGTATGAGTGTGCGTCTGGGTTTTGTAATTTTTCTTACTTGATAGAATTTTTTTATGCAGAAAACAGAGTTAACATTATTTTGAAGTTTATTCAGAACCTAATTTTTGATGAACACTATTCAAACTCACTCTGATACGAAGACCTCAGTCATATGGGGTAAAAATTATCACAAATTATTTAAAATTTATTAGAATTTGTGTGATATAGGTGTTTAATGAATTATTGAATATTAAGATCGGAGCACTGTGAATATCTTATCTTTAACCCTATTACTACATCAAACAGATTTGTTTGGGTAGTCTTAAAACCAAATTCTTAGTGTTTGACCTAACATTTTTTTTAAAACATATTTTACATATATTTTTAATGTGGTCATTTTAAATAAAAGAAAAAATGGGGGAGATTTAGAATTTAAATCGAGCTTATAAGCAAGATCATGTGGAAGTCATCATAAGTTTACTTTCATTAAGACTCCACTGCTTCAGAAGTAGACTCATTACAGTCTCTAAACACACTAGGGCACCCCTGCAATGGAGCACAAATAAAACTTCCATTTAGTATTACTACAGCAGTGGGGAGACGGGAAGAGCAGCAGTGTTTATAACATTTTTCTCCTTTTTTTTAAGTGTAGTTATACTCTGAAATAGCACCTTCTTTATGAAGGATGCAGGCATTAAACACAAGAAATAAGATGACGCAGTGATGTTTTTAGAAATAATAGGTATGCTTACAAATTGACCTAAAATTTTGAATAAGACAGTATTCTTATGCTGTGTATTTTAACTCCTTGACTTAAGAACATATTTCAAAAGATTAATCCTACCTATTAAAAACAGATGAACAGTTACAAAATTTTCTTAGAGTGTGAATCTGTCTACAACTTTAATTCTGCCACAAAAGCTGTCCAGGTGTTGTACTGCACTGCAGATAGAATGTTTCTGGCTCTAATGTCTCCCCCTTCTATCTGAGGATGGAAGCAGAAATTGAAAAGTCATCAATATTTTGCTTCTGGTTCAAGCTGTGTGTCAGTAGACAATCTTTTCTTCAAAAACCTACATATATTCAATTTTTTTTGAGTGAAGTATGTAAGTAGCAGATCACTGAAGTTTTTTGTTAAATTTTCTAAAAGTGAGCAGAAAGAAAATAGATTTTTAAAAATCGTTTTTGAAGAACAATTAATCATTTGTGAATCCACATGCTGGAATTATGAAAAGGTGTAATTTATTCCCTTGCTAATCTTTTGCTTTCATTACACCAAAATATACACTTGTTTAGGAAGTACTTGATGCTGAATTGTGTATTTTTCTTATATGTGAAACCAACAGAGTCTATATCTGAAAATATGCAACTACTTTAAATTCCTCATTGAATTGATTTGAAGACCTTATAATTTTTCTGTATATATTCCAAATATATTACACTTTGTATATTTGTCCTGTATTTATTGCTTTTTCATTAATTTATCCATGCTGGTAAGAACTTTCCTCCTCACCATTCCTTCCTTTCTAATCCTGGTTATGGACCAATATTGACTTTTACGGCTGCACTCAGTGTTACCACTTTCTCTCTAAATCCCAGGGTGCTCACATGGCTCCTACTCAGGTGGCAATCAATACTGATAGTTTAAGCAAAATATTGTAAGAATCAACAAGTATAAAGTTTTAGGACTGAATCAAACTGTTTATTCTTTTTGAATTACATTAACAAGCAAACATAGAGAAAATGTCAAATAATAGTGGAACGAATTTGGACCCTACAACCAGCTAAAAAAAGAAACACCTTTGACTAGAGGCCTTTAAATTAGGAGAACTCATGAGAACTTCTTTCCCTGCTTGTCTAAACTTATATTTGTAAAATATGGAAATACAATGACAGTACAGAATATGGTAGAGACAATATCCTTCTTTCTAAAGAAGGCAACCTCCTTCACTATTTATATAGTTTCTGTGGTGTATTATGTTCTAGCCTTAGCTTTTGCACTTCATTTCTGCCTTTTTAAGAATGAGAGTTAGTTAATTTTTGTATTATTACTCTTTGTGATGGTTCCAGCTGCAGGGACAGAAATAGCCTGCTCCCTTTGAAAGATGTTGCATCATCAGCTGCACCTGTCTAGATATTCTAAATATGCTTTAAAATTGTTTTGGGAAGAATTGTACTCTGGTTAGTTTTTTTTGAAGCTTTTTTTTTTTTTTTTTTTTTTTTTTTTTTTTTTTTTTTTGAGAGCTTTATTCCATTTGCAGGTATTCTTACGTTTAAAATCACAGAATTGTCACGGTAAGGTGCTAAGTTCTCACCTGGATCTGAAGCCAAAAGATGTTTAATGTGAAGTTGTGTCTTTAAGTGTCTTGGCTTTTGTGCAAGCGTACTGGAGAAAGGGCTAATGTGCATTATGAGTTGAGTTCCTTACTTTAAATAACTTTACAGGTTGGAAAGATGTCTGAGCTAGTAAAAATGACACTACTTGAATTCTTTAAACTCAAGCTGAATTTTTTGTCAATTGTATGAAGCATAATTAAAAAATAACTGGTTTTAAAAAATAATATCAAAACCAGGTTTGAAAAAGAAAATAACACATTGCTCATTGAGTAGCTACTTTATGATACGCTGCAAAGAAGTTGCATAGTGTGCATGCTCTAATCCCAAGTTAGACAACTTCTTGATTTTTTTATATAAATGCAGAAATAATTACATAATGAAAAAAAAAGAAAAAGTGGACTGCTGAAAGGAAACAGATTTGCTGGTGTTTAAGAGTTTGAATTTTACTTTTCTATAACCAATGAAGAAATTTTATTGCAATTAATGCCACAATAGTGAGAATTTCCTCTTAGTTTGTCCTTAGATATTTACAAGTAGAATTTTCTATTTTAAGAAATACAAACATCTCTAAAATATAACATAATAAAAGATTTTCTCTTTTTTCATTCTTGTGTAGTACCTGTGATTCTTCTGAAGCCATTTGTTCCTGAGAAATAATAGAGGATAGGAGGAATAGGTTGGTATCAATGAACGCAGGTAAGATTATAAGTGACAGAAAGACAAAAATATTTAAGTGTCATTTCTATATGGTGAGGATTCCCTACTTGTGCTTGGATACATCTATTACTCCACTTGAGCATCAGTTATCATGATCAACAGTGACTTCTGTAAATTAAACTTTCTATAATGTAAACATTAAGATATTGTTTCTGAACTATGTGAGACAGCTTAAATTAGTGAAATTGTGTAATTGCTGCCTGTTTTCTGTCACATAAAGCAAATAGGGAGCTACCTTTTGCATTTGTTTAAATACAACTGTCTTGTGTAATGAAAAATGAATGCAAACAAGAAAACATCTGTGAAATGTCATCTAAAATGGTGATTAAGCCAAGGTTGGAGAGAGAGGAAAATTATTGCCCCAACTGAGCTATAGCATGAGTAATGAGGAATAAATTTCCTAAACTATCGTGTTCACTAGTAATATTTACCTCTGAAAATTTCAATACTATTAGTTCACAGCAGAGTTTGGAATGCTCTTGTTAAAGTTGTTTACAAATGAAATTTTGGAACTTTTCGACTCCCCCTACCCCAACCAATATGTTGAACATAAGAAGGAAAAGCTGCAAACATTTTAATATGTGCTTCCTTTTAGAAGTATGAACAAACACTAAGGTTAATGTTTAAAAAATACACCCTAAATAGTTACAGAATATCAGACTACCTTCCTGTCTCACATATTCAGTTTCTTTAATGTGGCTTTTAACTGGAATAATTCCAGTTAGTTATTACATAACTTTTTTCTTTTGGCAACTGAACTTCAAACCTAGCTATTAATTGAAATCAAATTCTACTCTTAACTCTTATGGCTTTTCTTAAGATATGTTTCATGATTATTAAAGTTTTGATTCTAGTCTTTAACTCTGTTTTGTTACAAAACAGTGGTTTTTTAAGGAATTTACTCTTGCACAAAAGGAAAAAATGTGGTGGCCACATCTAAAAGGTGTGTAAAGCAAGGGAAATTTAGATGTCGTTAGATAACAATTAGTTATATTTAGTTAACCAGACAATGTAAATTATTACATCTGTACTGAGATATTTAAAGAATTTCTCTTATAAGCCATGTTTTAGTGTTTGACACTAGAAAACTTGTTAAATTAACATTTCTGAAATATGAGAAGTAAGGAAAGTTTCTTTTTGATTATTTTGGGTGAAAAGAAATGTGCAAAAATAGAATGTCCTCATCACATTCCTATTTTAAAATGCAGTCTTGATATAGAGATATTTCATGAGGTTTGGAAAAGAGCCTTAAGTTCATTGGCTTCAACCGTTAACCTACCATTGCCATGTTCACTGTTAGACATGTTCCCAGAAGACACATTCACAAGTTTTTTGAATATTTCCAGGAATGGTGACACCACCATTTCCCTGAGCAGCCTGTTCCAATGCCTGACTACCCTTTGGGTGAAGAAATTTTTCCTGCTATCTAAACTAAACCTCCCCTGATGCAACCTGAGGCCATTTCCTCTGCTCCTGTCACTGGATATTTAGAAGAGGAGACTGACACCCACCTGGTTAAAACCCCTCTTGAGGTGCTTGGAGAGAAGAAAAAGGTCCTCCTCTGAGCCCCTTTTCAGCCTGGATAAACACCCCCAGCTCCCTCAGAGAGAAACTTTTTATTGTACTTCTGTTATCAAAGATGGCTTTGAAAACCTCATCGATTTTTCTGTTCTTTAAGAGCAGAATGATGCCACACTTTTTCATTGCCACCCTTGTTGAGGTGTACCTCATGGTTTTTTTGTCATTAATAATTTCTTTCCCAGAAAAAATTACACAGAACAGCCTGAAAAATCACAGACCTCCTAGAACCAAGATTGTTTTGTTTTGATTAGATTCTGGACAGAAATCCACAACCAAACAACCTGCCTCCCTCCCACTCCTGCCTCCCAAAAGCCAGAAAAACAGCGCAAAACTCCCCAAACTGTGACATTCAGGTGAAATATTGTCTCCTCCTTCAACTATTATTTTAGAGTATTTTTATTCTATTAGATATATTAGATTATGTATTATCATGTATTTTATATTGTTATATCATCATTATTATATTGTGCACAATTAAATATGTTAAATCATTGTTTTAATTTGTGAATCTGCATTCTCAATTAATTTTTAAGCATTTTTAAGTTTCCAACACATAACTACAATCACTCTGCAGTGTGTAAGTCATTTCTATGCATAACTTCTCACAGGAATAGCAGTGAAACTCTCAACACAGGTAAGAGTTGAAAAGTACTGTGGTGGAGTTGGAAGTTTTTCCCCTCACTCATTAAGGTTTTAAATAAATACACTCTTGAAGGACCTGAAACTTATGCCCTCATCCTGTACTGGAGAGGAAAAAAAAAGATAACGAACAAAGGGACAGTATTATGGAAATGGAAAAAACCTGGCATGCATTAAGGGAGTGTGTTATTTGTTTTGCCTTGCCAAGAAAAGTCTGTTCCACACTGAAAATATGCTGTCCTCTTACTGTGATAATGGGAGAAGAAAATAACGAAGACAAACCAGTACCAGTCAGAAAATTTGATGCATTTTTTTTATTAATTATAAGTTAATAATACTAGTGTTGACATGAAATATTTCTGGTATGTGTTTTCACCTTCGGTACCTCAGTCGATATACTATTATTAAGATGATTAGCTATTTTGAGAAGTGCTTTCTGAGCCCCAGACTACAATGTAAGCAGTGGAGTATATGCTCAAGATGGCCTTGTCTGCAACTTTTCTCTGCAACTTAGAAAATAAAGTTCAGTATTAACTGGCAGATTATAACCTATAGTACTGACCTGAGTCAGCAAAGAAAGCAGATGGTAAATGCATGGTTTTCTAACTGATCATGCAGTTGGGTCACAGCAGCAGGGAATTCGCTTCCTTGAAATTTCATAATAGGCAGAAAATTTAATATTTTATAAGAAAGCCTAATCAATAAACTAATAAAACTGATTTCATTACAGATCACTTTCTGTTTCTCCCTGTCCCTAAAAAAACTATAAGATCCAACCTTTGGGGTTTTTTTGAGTAACCCTCTTTTTCATGCAACTGCTATGACAGAAATCTTTGGACTGATAAAAGGACCTACAGCTCTTACAGTGTGATAAATAACCTGCAGTTAAATTTTCTAATGCAAAGTTGCATAAGACAATAACTTTGCATATTCCACATTTTTAGCAAAATCAAGATCTTATCTTGTGAGGAATCAGGTCATTTACTGAGAAGTAATTTCCAAACAACTGCACACTCATTTCTGTTAATAACATGAAGTGCTTTGGAATCTTTCTATTTCTAGAATGGAGGGTTGTTGTGAGACTCTGTTCTCAAGGCTGAGGATTCATTATGTGTCAGCCTCTGAATCACTTTGAAAGCAATTCTATGTAATAATAAAGGATGTTTGGAGAGTGAACAAATTATTTGTCTGGTGTCAAGTAGTTTTGTATGGGGAAATATGATCCCCCCCGGGTTCACCATTTAGTATTAACCCATGAGCTTTTGCTTGCTTTCAATAAGAAAGCTAACTTTTCTCCCTCAGAGTCTGATAACTTCACTACTCTACCAATTTTTCGTGGTGATTGGAAAGGCCATCTTGAGAATAAAACACTCCTTTCTTTTCCTGAGTCCCTAGGTTTTGTGCTCCTGAATGAAAGATTTGAGGAGGGTCCACATGTTACATGATGTTGTCTTTAACTCATTGATACACAATAAAGCTGGGGTTATGCTCTTTCCTCTCTGCTAGTATTCTTCTTCAGGTTTGAAAAACTTTTCTGTAAAGTTTCTGGTCAGTTTCTACCTGAGTAACTGAATTAAGTTGGAGCAGCTGGCTGGTCCAACATTTTTTGTTTCAGCTGCAGCCCTAAGAAATATTCATGTTTCCAAGGAACTCTGTCTCCTCTCAGATTTTTCTGTGGCTTTGATTAGTCAGAAGTTTACTACAGAAGAAATCCCAGGGTAGACTTCATAAAGGGAATAAGAACATAAAGGAAATATTGTTATTAAATTGGACAAAAATCCCCAAGATGCAGTTGGAGAGAAACACTCTGACAAATAATAATTATCTGGTGAATAATCTGAAAACAACATGCAGACATGATTTTCATAAAGAAGGACTTCAGAATTTCTTCTTCATCCTACCTTTTCTTGTGAGTACTTCTGAAAAAGAAGTGGATCCTTAAGAATACAGAAAATGAATATGCAGCTTATCTTTGAGTAAGTTATTGGGGCTTACATTTATCTGGACAACTTGAATTTAGCAGATGATAATAAAAAATTTACTCAAGTAATTGCAAGTTTAAATTGGTCAAAAGTGATAATTATTCAGCCTTCTTGTGTATCATTTAAAAAAAGCCCCACCAATACTTAACTAAACTCCTACAAGAAAATTTTGTTGAATAAATAACATCAAAAATCCCATGGGCTTTTAAAAGAATTAGGTTTTTGACTGAGTGTTTTCTGCCTTTCATATTGTCTGTAACCAGAAAATCAGAGTTGTGCAGCATAAATCAGTGCATGAAATTTAAGATGTACAAGACAATACCAGCAAGACTGTGTGTTTGGAGAAGCTATGAATGTTGAAATATGCAGGTTATTAATGATTTTATAAGGCTCAATTTCATTAAATTTTCAGAAACATAAAGAAATGGGGGTTTTGAGTTCTATACTATATTTATAATTTCTGTCATTCTCTTGTAATGCAACTGGATATTCTTTGTAAAATATTTTCGAATTTGATGTACAATTTTATGTGTCTGATTTTAGCTGTCAAAGTAATTTATGGGAGATATTTTGGTTTGCTTTCTGGCATCCTGTGTTAGTTTTCTCTGTTACTTTTGTGGTTATTTTAATATATATTCATGCACTTCATCTGTGGAATAGAAGAATTTTCATACCATTTCTTGTGGTACAATATGCAGTTCTAAGCAGCCATCCAATACGTGTTAATTGATGAGCTATTCGTTCTGTAGTCTTTGGAGATAAAATTATTATCTGTTCCTACTCTGACAGTCTACAGTAAGAAGGTGAATGAAAAGAGGCCTTAGACAAAGTAAATTTTCAAATACCGAAGTGATTCTTCCATGGCAATAATTGCAGAAAAAAAGGCTATTTACTTTTAGAGAGTTTTATTTTTCATGTATAGCTTGATTTATATCTTTACAGCAGTTAATGTCAACTTCACATGTATTTACGGAGTTTTTAATTTCTCTCTTGATAAATTTCACATTATCTACACAAGGTCTGTTCTCTCAACAGTCTGACACATCAAAATAAACAAAACAAAAGGTTCATTGCTTGCTATATTAGAATGCAGAGAAAATATGGATGTGATACTTTTAAAAATATGTGATTAATATGCTACATAGATATCGAATGTATTGTACTATAAAAGGGTGCTTTTCACTTTTTTCCCCTTAAAAAGTGGTTGGAAAAGTCTATGGAAGGATGTGTTAGCTCCATTGACAGGTCTCAATTTCTTTTTACAGTTATCAGAATAACAGCAACCATTACGATTACAAACCATTTAACACAAAACTACGAGCTTAATGTATATGAATAAATACTTGTTAAAACTCCAAAACCAATTTTCATGAACATGGAAATGACATGTAGATGACTGTTGAACAGAATATGAGAAAGTTAGGGTTTACAGTGGATCTGGGTCCAAGGAGCTATAAGTAAAATATTTAACACCTCAGATTGTATTGTTGCAATACCTAACAGTGAAGACAGTACTTTCCTCTTAATTGTGTATACATTTTCCTTTTGCAGGGTTACTGCAAACTTTTTTGATACCAAGCATACTTTATCAATGGTTGCATATCAAATTATCGTTAGTGATGGAATTCCTAAAACTGGGTTTGAAAAGAATGCATATATTCCTAGAGTACTGTTTTACAGCATCACAATGATGTTCAAAATATATCAAATTCCTGATACACTTGCTGGGATTCAGCAAAACCATACCTACTTGGTCTACTTTGCATGTGGTTTTGTTATAAATTATGTGGAACTCCTACTGCTGTTCATACATATAAAGAAAAGAGTTTGGATTCCTATTTTTTTATTTACTTGAAATATCTTGTGTTTCTCAGTTGGAAATGGCCATTATTTATTCATTGGTGTTGCTTCTGTGATAGACATACGATTTGAAAAAAAGTCAGTCTAACTTCATAAAGAAAGGGATGCTAAAAAACAATATATCATAAGGAAAACTTAGACTGTGCATGTATTTACTACTTTAAAAAATTATAATCCTTCAAAATCAAAGTTTTTCTTTTTTTTTTTTTTTTAATACAACTGTAAAGTGGTTCCTTTCAGGAGAAAATACTAAGAAAGGCTTTATGTGCATCAAAGCTTTCATGCAAATTAATGATTTTTTAAAAAGCAGAATGTTGTTAATGATGGTAGTTACTTCAGATGATCTAATGTCTGAATATGTTTTACCAGAAAGATCATGTTTTTAGAGGAGCTGCTCAGTGTATTGGCTGGTAGCTTTACAATTTGTCATAGTTGTATTTTGGTTTTCACATAAATCTGAGTATTATTGCTTTCAGTTTCTTTTAGTTGTGTGATGAATAATTCTTGGCCAATCACGCTGTTGGTCTTGTCTGTGTGAACCTCAGTAGGGAAAATTCTGAATAATGATGTCATGATGTCATGTTTTCCACAAAATTTTATCAAAGTAGGAGTGCCTTAAGAACTGAGGTAATAAAAAATTTGATTTAGAAAAACCTGTAAGTATTTAAGCACAATTTTGTGTTATTTTAAATAAATTAAAATCTTCAAGTCTTTCATGGATATTTTTAGTAGAATGGATTTTTGATAATATTGTTTTATTCTGTAGAAAAGAATGGTAGACTGTCTACAAACCTCTATGTAACAAATCAAATCTGAATACAGATCTTAAACTGCAATACTTACGATGCATTCAAATATAGGTTTTCTGCTTGCCTTTTAATTTTGTGCATAGAATTGCTAAATAAAATCAATATAAATTAGGATTTATATTTATATGGAATTTTTGCAGCTAATAAGTGGGATATTCCAGTGTCCTAACTCCTGTTTTTCACACTAAATGGGTAATCTGACTTTCTGCAGTAGGATTGTCTGTGGAACAAGGTGTTATTCTGCTGAAAGCACCAATGAAAATAGATATCTAACCTTGAATCATGAAATATGCCAGCTATTTTCACAAATGAGTGAGTGGGTAATGTGTGATTTTAAGGGACAACACACTGTACAAGGAAATATTCACGCCTCCAAGAACTTCAGAAGAAACACATTGGAACACAGACCTAGTAGAATCATCATCCCTGGAAGTGTTCAAAATGCATGTGCATATGACACTTGAGAATATGGATTAGTGGTGAACACAGTGATGCCATGTAAACAGTGGGATTCTGTGATTTTAAAGGTGTTCTTCACCCTAAATTACTCTGTGATCTTGCCAGGCACTGAGGATAGACTGACCAGCCTGAAGTTTCCCAGGTCTCACGTTTTAGCCATGAAGGTTATGTTTCCCCTTTTCTAGATGGGGGAATCTTCACCAGACTGCCAAAACATCTCAGGTATAATGAATAGTGGCTTAGCCTGAGGTTCCCTCTGGACCCATGAATGCATCCTATCAGCTTCCATGAATTTCAGGTTCCTCAGATGATCTCAAATCTGATTTTCAAAGGAGGCAGCTCTTAATTTTCTCAGTCCCTGTCCTTGTCTTCTGTGACTTGGGTGGTGTGGCCAGAGTACTTGCTGGCAAAATTGAAGGCAAAAAACTGCGTAACTCAGCCTTCTTGATGCCTTGGGTAACCAGGAATTCCATTTCTTTCCAGAAGGAAGGACCTTCTTAGGTGTAGAAGCTGAATTTGTGACATGGTGTTTGGTAGTGTGATTATTTATTAACTATTTAGAAAAAATGTACCTGTATTTTACCTTATTTTTACATGTTGCTTTTTTCTTCCTCCCCCCCCCCCCCCCCCCCCCGGAAATCTTCCTACAGATTTTATTTAGATCCTGGCAAAAAGGAGAACTTACTGTTAGGGTTGCAAAGGTAAATAGTTACTTATTTGTCAAATTTAACCTCTGTTTTCTGTTCTATTCTTCAACCTTAGCAAAAAAGTGTAAAAAATAAGGCTACAAGCTTTATTGTACCCATGAATTTTGACATAAATATATTTCTGTATTTTAAAATAATTTTTAAATAAAGATTGACTGATTAAGCTGCTTTCTGAAATCAGCGTATGGGCTAACAATGGTTTTGTCCTAGTGATAATGCTACTGAGTAAAAAATATATTCTTGTATATTTAAACTATTGCTTATTTCTCTTTTGTAAGAAATTTTTCATGTCAGGTTCAAATGGATTGTTTCCTGTTCACATGCTTGTGTATTACTTAGAGAAATTCTCTGGGTTAGTCTGGGCTGTAAGACAGGATCTCAGTAGAAAACTGTCATCCTAGCTCAACATAGATGTTCATGATGTCCAAAAGAGAGAAGTTGCATTGCACGGTTAGCATGGGTTTATTCTGTGCACCTCCTTGATCAGGTGGAAAAAAGATATGAATAGAAACCATTTGGGTGCCATGACATAGTTGCACTTGACTGGAAGCTGTTGTAATGTCTTCTATTTCTAAAATCCTTCTCTGGTGCATAAGGAAAGCTACAAAATGAATTAACTGAACCGAACTTCTATTGACTGTAGAAGCTCAGAGTAAATGATGTGGAACTGAGCAGCCTGGGATCTGAGTGTGTTAACAGGCAAGGGATCCACAGGCTGGGTATGAGGCCTAATTGTGCCTTTCAGGTACTTAAGCCACTTTTGGATCTCAGAAGGTGCCACATGAAAGCAATGACATTTGGCAACATGAATCCTTCATTAGGACTGAGCTAAGTCAAAGTCAAATTAAAAAACCCCTCTTATTTTAAAGTGTCTAGCACTAATGGATTAAAATTTAATTGTAAAGATATTGTGTTACTTGTCTTTCCTGTTTTTCACAAGTACAGAACAATACACTGCTTATATCAAAGAAGTTTGGCACAACTGCTAAAAGATTTGGAAATGCTAAAAGAGTGCCAAAATGTTCTCCATGCAGGGAGTTGGCTCTAGAAGGCCTAGTCTTCCCAGAAAATTGTAGGTCAAGGAAGGAAGGAAGACTGGGAGAATTAACTTTGTTTATAAAGTAAAGAAAGACTGATAAAATAATCTGAAAATTCTTTGAAGCAGCCCAAGAAATTGTTACATATTTTTTCAGAGGAAATAAAATTTAAATCAGCTTAACTTAGCCTTCTAAATACCAGATAAACTGGGAACACCCATGACAGGGTTTTTAAACAGAACTTGTTTGGAGTAAAGAAGAAACAGGCCTTTTTAAAATCATCCTCATACCACAATTAAGATTTCATTGTTGACGAAATATTTTTAGACTCTAAACAGGGTAGTGAACAGCTCTGTACTGTTCACTAATTTTTAGAATTGAAAAATAAGGTCCCGTACAGGTAAAGTGGAAGCCATTTATTTTTCTTTAATGAGTGGAAAGACACTTTTTAATGGAATAGTGGTGTGATCAGTGCTCACCTTTTTTAAAATCAACCGGAGTCCAAAAAAGAGGGACAGATGTATATAGAGAGTGAGACTCATTCATGCAGTCTATAGCAGGGCATCCCTCTTAGGAGCTATTTTCCAGCATTGTAGTTGACGGAGAGATGTCAGCTCTTCCCTGGTGTTGCTTTTATTCAGTTATAAAGAGAGATTAGTCCTCTGAGGTTCTGCAGTTGCTTTATACTGGCATAATTGTACGTTGCCATTAAAAGGAGCTCTTGCAGCTGCTGGGTGAGCTTGATAGGAAATTGATTTGGTCATAAACTAAGCTGAAGAAAGAAAAAAAAGAAACAAGACCTTTCAGCCAGATTAATCCTCAAATCTATGTCACTGTTTGGATGCATGAATAGTGTCACTGGCAAACACAACAACATGGGAATGCACAGGGAGAGTTAAAGGAAAAGCATCTGTGTTGGCTTACAGTAAGCTGAGCCCTCAGGTAATGTGAGCATTCTGCTGGGGAATATTTATTCTGAAATTCTGTGTGAGTTTGCTGTTCTGCCTTATCTTTTTGCATATGCTGTGTGTCTGGGACTAAAGCCACCTTTCACTGGCATAAAAACTAATTTTCTCTGTGGGCTGGTTATTTCTAATTGCAGTCAGTTACTTACACTCATCTTCTTTTCAAACATCTGACCTGTGTAATCGTTGCGTGAGGGAAATCGTATGAGAAAGAACAGCAATCAAAATTCACGTGGGAATTTAAATCATAATAGAAACCCAGTATATCACTGCTACAAGGAACTAATAGAGATGTTTCTCTTGCAGAAATAGCTACCTATTTTCCCATGTTCTGAAGCACCGTTGGTGAACACTGATTTGGTTATGTGTGAGTCATGCTCACAGACTGATGAGGTCTTCAAATTACCCAAGTGTTGTTTCACCTTGCAATCATGAGAACGTATCTTCCAAATGCTGAAATCCCCTTACTGACTACCAGACAGTTCCCGTGCTAGCAATTTCTGTAAATCTAACTGTTGTGGTTTAATCCCAGCCTGCAGCCAAGCCCACACAGATGCTCTCACTTCCCCACTAGTGGGATCTAGGAGAAAATTGGAAGGGTAAAAGCCAGGAAAAAGCATGGGTTGAGATAAAAACAGTTTAGTAGGGAAAGCAAAAGCTGCGGACACAAAGCAAAACAAGGAATTAAGTCACCACTTTGTATCTTGAGCATGATGTCAGATGGTCTGGAATGTCCCTTTGGTCAGTTTGGGGTCAACTGTTCCAGCTGTGTCTCCTCCCAGCCTCCCATGCACCCCCAACCTCCTCCCCAGCGTGGCAGCACAGACAGCAGAGAGGGTCTTGGCTCCATTCAAACCCTGCTCAGCAATAACAAAAACATCTCTGTATGATCAACCCTTTGTCCAGCACAAATCCAAAACAGAGCCATGTGTCAGCCACTGGGAAACAAATTAATTCTATGCCAGCTGAAACCATCACACTGGCTTTTACAGTGATATACTGAAAAAAATGCTAGGTATATTAATTAGAGTATTTGCATTTCTTATCCCAGTGGGTGGTATCACATTTATATGGCAAACTTGTTTTCACTGATTCTAGGTCGACTTTTAAATCATCTTATGCCATGAAGTTGTCAGTTGGATCCAGAAACACATTTCTGTCATCTTTCTTTCCTCTGTCTTTCTGCTCAGGGTTCATAGAAATTGTCAGATTAGCTGACACAGAGTTAGTTGCAATGTTAACCTTCCTAAATGAGGGAAAAATATTAGCACTCCTTCAGGGTACTGTAATTTTCTTAGTTAGAAACTTATTTAGATAACTAGACTGAAGGGGCAGAAAACTGATTTGTGTTGTTAATATAATTTTGTTTCCATTCTCTCATAATGCAGTACCATCATAATCTTTAAAAATAGATTTAAAAATTAAATTTTAAAAAACTGTATCATATTATGACATATTTAAAGAACTATTTTTTCTATTGTACCTGACGGTTTATAGTTTTAGAGAATATAAAACTAGCTTTGTGATTCTAATTAGATTATTTTTTATATTTTTTTCTCAACATCTTTTGATTGTGCTACTAATCTTGAATTTTCTCTACTTAGAAATTCTACTGAATTAGGGCCTTCTGTCTCGTAAAAAAGGGCAATGTAACTCCAGACGTTCATGGCACAGACGTCTGTTTGATGCCTTGGAGTCTTTCCATGACTTGCAATGTGAAGCTACAAGTTACTAAAAAAAAATTCTACTGAACAACAAACACACACATACAAAAGTCCCCCCAAAAGCCCAAACAAACAAAAAAGACTACATAAAAAAGAAAAAAAGTCTAAGTCTCTAAGACAGACCTGACCAGAATTTGTTTCTATAAATGTTAGTATTATAATGACAAAACAGCTTAGCATTCATCTTTTCTCATGCTGTTCCCTCCACTTGTGGTTTCCTCCTGCGCAATCACTTATTCAGCACAGTAAAGTGATAAGAGTCTACTTCCATTTTGAGCTTTTTGCAAGCCCTCTCTTTTTGAACACCATGATTGAGTAACATTTTGAGCTGAAAGATGGGAATAATTTTCTCTCTCAGTGAATGCATAAGCTGTCACTATATTGTGTTAAACACATCTTGTTGTTTTGTTGGGTTTTTTTTTTTTGCATTGCTACTTATCTGTAGCTCATTTTTTCAAAGTAAGTCTAGTGTTGGTGAAGTAAAACTAATGACATTTCCTGATTTTTATAGAGGTGTTTTATTCTTTTAAGTCTCTATTAATTCTACTTATTCTCATAGACATAGAAGGGTGGAATCAGTGACTAAGTTTTGATGACATGAGCTATTACTAACTAGTATATGACTAACCTAAGACTGGCCCCTGAGCATATGATCGTATATTAGTGTGTATTTATGCATTTATTCAAACAGGGGACAACTGATACTCCGTTGCTCTCTTTTCAGACTCTTAACAGAGTTTCTAACACTAGAGGTTTCAAACTTATGTCTGTGAAAAGCTGATTCACGTGGGGTTTTTTACATGCATTTTCTGTGAATGCGCTATGGCATTTTTGTACAAATATGTAGAGTAGAATCCTTGTTTCACTAGATTCCTTTTCAATCTTTTTTTTTTTTTTTTTCCAGTGCAACGAAGTAATGTCTCTAATGCTTGGTTGCTACATGCAAACAGAAATTATTTGGTTATTTTTTAATTTATTCTTGTATTTCCTACATAAAACATGCAGAAGTGTGTTGAAGTCTTGCAAGAATTATGTGAACAGTGTTTGCCTTTTTTTAAGAACAATTTGGAAAATTTAAATAAAAAATAAATATAAAAAACCAGAAAGCCTATACATTTTCCATTAAAGTAATGAAGCAATGAATGATGACATCTGTTTACTTGTTATTCAATTTTGATTGAACTTATTGCTTCCTCATATTTTCTAAATTCCTCACTGGTTTCGCCCTAGAATTCTTCCAAGAATTGACAGATGTCAGCACAACCTTTTTGGTTACTCTTGCTTACAGTTTTGTAAAGCCAAAGTCGAAATAGGCAAGAATACTGGCACATGTATTTTCCATATAGCTTTGTGTATTCACTCCTTGACCATTTATTTTCTTTTATCTGAGGCTGTCAGTATGTCCAAAATCACTAAAGTCATGTTTCACATCCCTGAAAAATTCAAGTGCATCATTGCCAGATTTATCAATTGCTTTCTACTGTAATTAGCCTGGATCTCTGTAAATGCTGCCAATCAGCACAGCTTTCAAATGTACCAGTGGATTAAAAAATTGTAAAGATGTATGTATATCCATTGGTTTCTGACTAGTACAATGATCTGGAAGATGTGGTTTTTTTCCCCTCCATGCTTCAAATCTTTTTAGCAGTGCTTGCACTTCAGACTCAGAGAAATATCCTTGGCTTGGCAATATAAATTTATTTCAACCTTCAGTAACTACTCACAAAACAAGCAGGGAATGAGAAGGGAAATGGGGCAGGAGAGGGACGGGTGAAGGGGGAAAGAGGTAGAACAAAAATCCTTGACATGGACTAAAGAGGAAGACATTTTAAAAAACGATGTCCTATTACTCTAACATGCTGAGTCTTCACTGCTGCCTGAAACTACTTTCAATTCATTTTTTAAAACTCATAATTAAGCAACTAGTTAGTCAAGACTTGATATCTCTAAAGTATATTTTCTCGTAAACAACCCTCAAATTAAATTCAAGATAATTTCCATGAGTAAATTACCTTCTCGTGAAATAAGTTTACTTTTAAAGGCTTGTAAAAGATTGCTAGAAACTGACAGGAAAATATGTGAACACTCATAAATTAATGTAATGAAAGGTATCTTGATATTGAGTCTTAGCCCTCCCAAAAATATTCATGTAACTCATAAGAAAATTATGAATTGTTTGCACATTTCTGTGTTCTACAAGTGCCAAGTTCACTTTTTCATTCAGAGGCAGAATATTATTTTCATGTCACTCCTGGGTCACAAGTTGGCAAGGAGTAGTTGGGGCGCATTGAAGCTTGATTTTCATATTTCACTCATAAGGAAGAAACTGTGCAGAAACCACTACTGAGATAATTTTCTCTTTCAATTAAGAAGCAATACTGAAGACAATATGTTTTAGGACATTTATAACATAAAGTCATTAGTTTAGTTTTGTGTTGAGTATATTCTGTCAAAACTGCTGAATCATGTGTGCTGGTTGGATTTAACCTGAATATCTTAATTTATGGATTTCAGTAGTACTATGTCAGCACATAAGGAATAGAGAAAACAAAAGTAGAGTTAGGTGCATAGTACAGAGAGACATCTCTCACTGTATCTATTTCTACAGACCTATCCTATAGAAAACATTAAACATGCAATACTACTGGTAAAATAAAATTTGTAGCGAAATAAAATTTTTATCCAGTATTCTGGTGTGTGCCTTGCTGGAAGCCCGTAATTGTTCTACTATTTAATTGAAACAGACAACCTGTGGAAAGGCTACTAACCATTATGTCCCATGCAAAGGATTCTGCAGGCAAAGACGGAGCAGAATTAAGGGCAAGTTCAAGCAGAAATCATCAGTGTCAATTGATAAAACACACTTTTGTTCAGATAAAGAACCCCTTTTCATCAAAAGAGCACTCTGATATCCTGCTGCCATGCCAGGCTGGTGTAATGGAGTGATCTGTTTGTTTTGCCTTAAATTTGCTGGAGGTGTTGTCTAAGTCTTGAAAGGTGATACTACTTGGGTGTGAATTTTGCGTGTGTTTAGGAACAATATGAAATTTCTGTTGTTCTACATCTTTATTGATCTATTTGCATGGCATATAAAGTTCTTCCTAAAGCAGTCATATATTTTATTCAGAGCATCTTCCAATTCATAGATCAGGGAAGCCAGTGTTCAGTACATGGCAAATATGGTTGTTCATTCCATGCTCTTTATGACACGCTCACTAAGGCATGATTCTTGACTCCTAAAATTATATGCCTTTGAAAGTGTAGGGTCTAAGTCTGTAACTTGGAGAGTAAAACGAAGGGGGAGAAATAATCTTTATGCTCTTCTAAATTCACCAACCACTTGAGTAATCTACTGCTGACTGCTTTGATTAAATTACTGGCATCATTCATGTATGTAGTTACAGAATTACATCTTGCTGGACGCAAATTAAAAAACCATTAGCAACGGAAGTCACTCATACAGCTAAAATATCTGGGGTTTGGCAATGATCTTTTATTCTGTGAACCTGACCAGTATATGGAAGAACTCTTTCATAGTATATGTGATATGATTAATTTTCGTCTCTTCACAGAAATAATTATAAAACCTATAATTTTCATTTGCAAGCAAATATTTAAAATATATTGACATACACTACCAGCCTTTTTTTGTGCCTTGCAGATAAATTTATTTGGTTTTAGTTGATAATCCAACCAACTTGCAAGACAATGAATTAAAGTTAGCTTCTACCAAATAGCTTTGTACAAGAGTCATTATACCTTGAAACTCTGGGCTTTTCTATACTGAGTTCAGTGCCTTTCATTGTTGGCCTTCTTTGCTTTCATAACAATAAAAGTTGCTGAGATATATGTATTTTATAACTACAGAGTGATGTCAACACAAATCAACATGCTTATTTAACAGATAATGCAACCCTTTTCTTGTCTGTTGTGACTTAACAACAGCAACGACCCTTGGAAAACATCAGTCTTTTCTTGAGGGCATACAATAAATTCAGAATTGCAGTGCAGTAAGGCAGACTGGTTATGAGCAATAATCTTAAATACAGAACAAAAAGCCACATGTTCAGACTAAGTGAATCCCTTGACAAAATGCAGGCCTGCTCTAACCTTCCTGATCATGGTTGAAAGATAATTAATAGATCTAATGTATTGACATAACTGTGGGATTAATGGTGTTCAGAAATCTCCACATGGGGGTAGACAGTGAAACTTTAGGAAAAAATAAAAGCAGTATTTATGTATTATTCCATAATTAAATATCAAGGTAGTCTATCATAGTAATTGGCTTTCTGAAAAGCTTGTTGCTTGACTACTTTTTTGTCATCATAGCTTCTCCCCGACTCTTCATTCTTATTAAATACATGATTACTTTTCTAGCCTATTTTATGTTTGCCAGTAACAATAAACAGAGCAAACTGCGAATGAAGGGTAAAGAATGGGAAAGGAAAAAAAGCTTACACTTTCAGCTTCTAATTCATACTAGTTGAAAAGTGTGTAGAAAGCTCTCCCTTTCACCAAGTGAAAATATTTAAAATGCAGAATGAGAACTCAGTTTTGCTTCAGCTAAAGGGCTCCACAGTTATCCACTGATACCTTTATACCTAAGCTTAGCCATAGAAATGACCGTCAACATTGAAAGATGGATTGGCACAGACAGTGAATTTTTTAAATGGCACTGATAAGTACTGCACATATGTGAAAATCTAGCTTGATTGCTATAGTTCCAAAGTCAGCCATCATTTATATCTAGATTGAGAATATTATGTTTTACATTCAAGTGGTAGGGAGCAGCTGCTGGGACTTGTGACCATATCTGCCTGACCTATTTAGAGCAGGCAATTGGTTCACAAAATGGAGCTTTCTTTTCTGCTTTTGATTTGTTCGTGGAACATATTAGTTCTGCAAAAACGCATGTCATTTGCAGTTTGAGGGTGTGGGTTTTGGTTGCTTCTTTTTCTGTTTAATTTTTGGTTAGTTTTTTCTGTTTAGTTATTTTTTGTTTGTTTTTTTCCCCAAATAATAAGTGCAAAACCACCTTATAAACATGTTAAAATTTATTTATTGTAATAATTTACATAATTCTTTATATGCCAACCTTATGTAAATCAAGTGAAAGTGGATATAAGGATAACATTCTGTATTTCCTGTTTCAATAGCTTATAGAATCAACTTTTCAAGTATTTTGCAAATATTTCAAATAAAACGTCCTTTCTCGGTGAATACTCTGAAATATCTGCTTAATGTTTTGGTATTCACTGAAAAATGGAGGGCAGATATCTTCAGCTTGGGATCTGAACAAAAAAATGTCGAGGTTATGATTGTGGCAATGTTCCATTAATCACTGAAATGCCAGTGAAGTTGGCTATTATTAATATTGTAAGTGATTATTTCTTTTTACAAATTTTTAATTCATTAAAAACACCTTCCCTGTTTTTGTTACCAGTAACTAAAATGCTCTGGTATTTGCTCATACATGGCACTAGGGCTTTCAGGCAGAGCAAATTGTGAACTGATGAAATTGTAGAATGTTTCTGACTTTTTTCTTTTTTTTTTATGAGGGAATAGTAGATAGTTGGATACAGGAGAGGTTACAAAAACAGTTTCTTGTAGTATGACAATTACTTTGTGCTCTCCACGATATTTTTGGTAATTTATCTGTGGAATGTCATCAAAATCAGAAGTAAAATATCTCTTGCAAATAACATGCACCTGTAAGTTATTGCCATAACACAATAAAAATAGAAGACGGGGAGTTTTGGTTGTTGTTCAGAATCCTAAGAAATTTTTCAAGTACCATGCATCAGACATAATAACCCCAAACTGGATATTTAACTTCAAATTTTTAGGTATATCTTTAGTTCGTGCTAACAAGTGTCATCCCTACACATTTCTCTGTAGTATCTATTGTTCATATTTTATTTTCGCTTTGCTTGGGTGTGCATCTTGTCTGCAATGAGGGAAAATTTACACCAGGAACAGCTATGATGCTGTCACAGCTATGCCTTTCTGAGTGGGTTTTTTATCCTCCAAAGCAATGCAACAGGCAGATGGACTGTTAATACCTTTAAGACGCCAATTGGCCCTCCCTCTTCCTCTCCTCATGTTTTAGTTTCTTTCCCAGATTAATCTAGAGTACTTTGTCATGGTTTGATACAGTTGAGCTATTTGAATTCCTAAGAGGGACATTTTCAGATAAATTAATTTCATTTGAGCAGTTGTATTGTGTACTGGAACCAGAAAGAAATAGTTAGACAAAGATTTAATTTTTTTTAAGTAGTATTGATTCTATTGCATGCCAGAGAAATCTTAATTTCTTATTTAAAGTCCACAAATGAATTGGCATACAGATAATAAACTGGCTACATGGTTTCAAAAGCAGCATTAAGAGCCTTAATAAAGTTTTTCCAAGATTAAATGCACAGTTATTTGCACAATGTTCCATTCTTTCTCTGAACATTCAATACAGTTCATTAACAGAAAGCGTTACTTTCCTGCTCTAAAACACAGTTAGAGTTGTTATGTGTGTGAAAGGCATCAGATTTTAAAAGAAAAAAAAGATTATTGTTAAGACAATAACTTGTGCAGAAATACAATTTTTAAATACAGAAGTTCAGTGTAATTTCTAAAATCTATATTCCTTTGCAACTGGTTGTCATTTTATGCCTTATGTCTTTGGATATTGGGTGTTAAATTTTACTGCCTTGGTGGAAGATGTTCAGTTGTATATGCTCAAACTGCGTCCTGTTTGTTACAAATATTTCCTGTATAATTACAGACAAGAAAAACTATGGAGAGAAAAGATGTCTTCTCAAATTTTGTGCTCTGTCAGGTGAGAGTTGAGGCGACGAGTTTGCCAGGAGTCAAAGATTACAAGCAGGAGAGAGGGTTTTGTGGAACACAGTAAAAGAAAGAGAGAATTTGAAGTTTGAAATGAAAGGAAGGTGGAAGATGGGTTTACTATACCATACTTAGCATAAATACTGCAATTTCCCTTTTCAATTTTTATTGCTGATGCATTCAAGTTAAACATGCCAGCTGGATTATCTACAGGGAAAACAGCAAAAAGCAGGAGGCCGATGCCTAAGGGATAATCACAAAATGTTAGAGCAATTAAGTTACAGAGCCTGTAACAACTGCAACATACAATCTGTACAAGAAGTATATATTTTATTCCTATAAAGCTTTGTAACTTTTATTAATATATATGTGCCATGATGATTCCATGGCTAAGGAAAACAGAGAAATATGAAAAAAAAAATACAGAGGTGCATATCCATCACCAAAACACAAGAAGCAGGATAGGCCTTGAGAAGATAGAGTTACCTTTCTGTTACAAATAAAGAGTTTTTCTCAGTACAGCTGAGTAAACTATTGGATTGGTCATGTTGTTGTCACTGAAAATACCCAGCAGTACTTGTACAAATTGCCTGAACATAGTCAACAGATAATTTCCTTTTAAGTTGTTCCATTTTATTTTTCTTGTTTAGATTTTTCTACATGATGGTGTTGACTACCAGCAACACTTCAAGCATTCTAATGATGCTTACCTTGAGTTAAAAGTCATCTTTACAGCTCATGTGTGTTTACAACTATAACATGAATTCTTAACATTGAAAATTCAGTACTCTACCAAAGAACAGAGATCCTAAATATTTCATAAGCTACACAGGAATGGAAAGTCATCTTCATTTTCTAGTAATCAAAGGGTGACTTGGAGACATTAAATAATAGTAAATAATTGTTCTTTTTGTTCAGCCTGGCTACTCTACTGCAGCCACATTTCTCTGGCATCTTTGAATGAACATCTGCTACCATACTTTGTAAAGAAAGGATTACATAGCTATTTTTGTTGATCTGACTAGAGGTTATGTTGAAAGAAAGTATTATGTTTTGTTTCAGTGCTTATACCTCTTGCAGGGTTTTCTCATGCTTTCTGCCTAAAAATTCCACTGTTTTATATGAGGAATCATACAGCTAGAAATACTGTCTCTTTTGAAAGCATCACCAGTCGAATGGCAAAGTCCATCAGATTTCACAAACACCAAATTCAATTAATGCCTCAGATTTTCCCTTCTTTTGTGTGCTTAATATATGGATTCTTTTAATGGTATGGGGCAATTCTCGAAGTCCCAGTCATATCCATGATTTCTCTACCAAGCAGCAAGCTAACAAAATTTATCTGGAACTTTATTAACTGGAAACCCTATGCATTTTATAATTTCTTCTTCAACAATCTAAACACTGTGAGTATGTTAAGAGGACAGTAACAAGACAGGTCACAGTCCTGAACACATTCCAGTACGATAGGAAGTGAAATTGTTCAATCCAGAGCAACTAACTCCATGAACTGGGGAGAAACCGTGTCTGGCCACATGAAATGGCACTGTTAACCGTGTTACTCCCAGAACTTTACCAGGCAAGTATGGACAACAACAAATCAGAGTTCAGGAATGACACTACCAAAACCGAGTGAGCATTTTAACAAATCCTGTCCAAGCAGTCTACCAGGCTACATGCCTACAGAATCATAGAATCACAGAATATCCTGAACTGGAAGGGATCCACAGGGATCACCAAAGTCTAACACCTGGCCCTGCAGAGAACAACCCCAAAAGTCACACCATGTGACAAGAGCGTTGTCCAAACCTTTACTGGACTCTGGCAGCATTCACTTCTCAAGTATTTTCTAACTTGAGGTTTGACATTTGCATTTCTTTTTCCAACAAGTATTAATGTATTAACATATGAGTTTTCTTTTTGTCTAATTCTATGTATCAATTGCATTTGACTTTTCCACTGTAATTGTTCTAAGACAAAGGTATCTATTGTTAACATAATAAAACTATAAACTTCTCAATTATGTACCATACACTAATCAATACCAAAAGATTCAACTCTATCATGAAATCTGTGAGTAATTCAAACAGATGTAAAAAATATTTCAAAGGAGCACCTACTCTCGGAAATGTCCCTCTTTTCTGGTGTTGGTAAAAGCTATAGCACCACCAGCTTAGAAAGTATCTCATTTAACACTTGACTTCTCCAAAAACTTGCAATGAAAAGTCAGAACGGATAGAAATCAAAGCAAAAACTACCTGGGGCAAAAAAGCTTATGTTTCATTTGACTACCCACACCGGCAGAAATTATTATGCTAAAGAAGTATCTGGTTGGGTTTTTTTAATCCTTTGCCAAGAAAAACCTGCCACTGGAAGTACCCCACAGACTTCTAAGGGTGTGCTGACATCAGGTTACAGGTTACTGCGATATTTATAGACTGCCTGTGAAATTTTTTTTTGAAAGACAGCTGCGAGAAGACAAAATGTGCAGGAATACATACCTTTACTGGGTAATTTGTGTGGGCAATTTGAACTCATGGTTTAAGCCACTCTTAAAAATGCCAAATTTTTCTTGCATGCAATAATGTGTCTTGTACAAGCCATTATCCACCATTCCAGTCCAAAGGATTCAGTATATCCTCCTAAAGATTTCTTTTTTGTACGAATGAGACAGAGGTAACTCCCTTCTTCTGTCTTGTTGTCCTGAATTCTCTGCATTTAAGACTCTACTCAGCCTTCCACGTGATGTGTTAGAAGTCTACTTCACTTTCTCATGTTTGTCTAATATCTGCCAAATGATTTTGCTGAACAGCAACCCTTACTCATCAAAACTTAATATGAAAATCAAGTCCTCCCTATTCATCTCATTTATCTGGGGAAAGAGAGCATTTTTTTTAATAATGAAGGAAAATAATTTATTGATATCTTTTGCAATAGAGTAGTCCTTCCAAGGGGATTGAAATCTGTCAAGCAGGATGTCATTAATTTCCTTGATGGTAACAATGGTATCCATAGTAAGAATCCCTGCAAATTTGGCTTTAGGTTTATTCAATGAGTCTCTCCATCTGCTTTTGCTTTCTGTACCGATAAAGACCTTGATCTGTATTTCCAATATCTAAGAAATGTATTTGCTTCTAACCATGAGAAAATTATTTTTAAGCTTTTTTTCCCCCAATACAAAACTTGACTTTGTTAAAAAATCCCAAGTAGCCATTTTTCTGCCTCTTCCTGTCCGTGTAATGCTGCCCAAAGTGATCCCTTCTGGATAAAATGGTCAGGCAGCTGTTTCTGCTGGCACTTGTTCCAGGTAGATGTGAGAAATTCTGTAGTATCTTTGATTTATCTGCTCTCAAATCCTTCTCAGCTGCCTGTAGTTCAAGGTTGTGTTTTGACTGTTACTGAATATCTGTAGCAATAGTGTTTATTCATAATCCCTTCACTTTCTTATGTTACTCTTAATTAATTAAGACTGATGAATAAGTTAAAAATGCATGTAAACCACACATTTTGTTCAACAGTGAAGAATCATTATAAGGATTTTTCATCTAGTAGCTAAGTGACAGCTGAGAAAACAAACTGGATTTTGATTTTATGTTGCAGCATTACACCAGAAAAAAAAATCTTTTGAAGTCAATATTCAATGTGCTGGATGAACAAATACTGAATTTTTACTATATGCAATTCAACAGTCAAGAAAAAAAATCTGTGCTCTTGAGATTTAAAACAAAATTTAAGAAATTTATGGCTGCAAACCATGGAACTTCTAATCAAAATGTTGGCTTTGTGCAGAAATGTCTGAGTATATGGATATAATTGATTGCGATGAACTTGAAAATAAACACTGAAAAGCTCAAAGGCTAGAAACATCAATGTTACTTGGTCTATGTTTCACTGACTTTTAAAATTATGCAGGATAACCTTTCATTGGATTGGTTTAAAAAGCAGAAGACACAAATCTACATGTGGTGGTTGCTACAATTGTGATGTACATTAGTTACAAGTGAATTAATTTGAGAAATCTCATTTGGCTTCTCTTATTTGTACACTTACAAATGAGTAAAGGATATGTGAACGTAATGATGAGACTTTAGATGCAAAATCCTGAAAGTCTTTCTTTCATCTCTCTTCCAAGCCCTCATTGGCCTATCTTTCACATTCACAACCAGATACCAAGATAAGGGCTTAGGTTGAAGATATCACTGCTATTTCCATGGGTAAAGGATGACCTCAATAAAACTACAGTCAGAGACACTTTTTACCTCAGAAATAGGCTGGACAGAACTGAAGGAAGAGGTTGGAATGACATATGCTTGCACAGTTATCTCATGTTCTAGCATGCAGCAGCTTGTAACTCTGGAAAGGGTCTAATGTTTCTGATGTGTCTTTTTAACTTACAAATTTCAGCCAGAATAAAAGACCAATAAGCCCGAATTCTCCATTGTGTCTCATGGGCTGGATTTCAAGTAATTTCACAGCTTAATAAAAGGAGCAAGCCCTTGTCACCTCTGGCTATTTCTGTTATTTCAAGACATCCACCAGAACCACCTTGCTTGTAATATCTTGATGCAACTTTTTCAAACACAGGCAAAACCAACTGAGTAATTTAGCTCAATGAAGACAAAAACTTTAACTTTCCTAGTCATAATGTGTCATTTCAGATATTTCCTCCTTGTTTTCAGAGTTCTTATATTCTTCAGGAGTAGCAATTCTAAGCCCACCACCTCGGAACTAACATTATTCTAATTATATTTTTGCATGGTTGCATTTGCGTGAGACGTCCTGATCTACTATTTTCCTCAATCACTTGTGCTTTCTTCTACACTTTTGAAGTATTTTAAGCAGGTACAGATAGAATGTTTGTGAGAAACACATGAAGGTTAAACATTGGCTTTGCTTCTCCATTTCTAATGAAATTTATCAGTCTGCAGATTTACTTGTGATTGAATTCTAATTTTATGGCAACTGCTCAGAATTTTTTCCATGATTTCTCGAATACATATTCATTGTTGGGTGCTTTGTGATGCTTTCAGAGCAAGATGTTGTGTTGTCATATGTAAAAACACTGATGGACCAGGGTTTTTGGGGTTGGAACTAATAAAACTTGATCACTTGGCAACTTTGCTGCAGTTACTTCAGCTGTAAAGATTCCTCTGTTGTCATAAATGATCAGTAACAACTGTCTCTAAAAGCATTTCATCACTATATATAGACTTTTTTCCCGTTTTCAGGAGCTTTTTTAGGCATTACAATTCAATGCAAATATACTCAGGGATTTTCTATCCCTGTCTTTATATGTATCTTCTGACATTGCAGCAACAATATAATGTAGGATTAAAAGACAGAATTTAGTAATCCGAATGAGTTTATCAATGTTTTTCTACAAGACAGGCATTCGTCCACTCAATTTATTTGTGAGGAAAAGATCAAAAAATGAGTTAAAACTATATAAAGTCCAACTTGCTTACAGGATTCATTCATATGTTGTAACACTTTAGTGCTATTATCCTAACATTGGGTATTTCAAAGATCTGTCTTATGACGAACTTCTTTTCAAAATAAAAAAAGAATTTTAAAAGTTTCTTATTTGAAATATTTTGTCACAAAAATAATCCTTCCATTTTTATAAATTCAATTATTATCTGAGAGTGTATAAATAAAAGTCATGGCTACAGAAAACCTATTCCAATAGAATCTTTGTTCACAATGTCCACATGAAGTGAAACAATCACAAAAACAAAGGTTTTCCAAAATAATGAAATTTTCTCCAATCTTGCCTCAATCCTGTGTCACACAAGAACCTCTTTAACACAACACAGTAGGTAGTTTCAGTCTAGAACAATGCTATGGTTATTAATATTGAATATAAAGCATAAATTGTTATCCTTAAACTTCAGTTTCAAAAAATAAGAATTTAATCCTTTGGTTCAGCTCTGGCCATGTATAGAAAGGGAGGATTACATGAGTATTATTAATGACATCCGGTACTATATCTGAACAAAGCAAAATGTGCTGCATAGTTGCATTTTAATACATGAAATTTTTGTCCTTCCCCTATCCTACTCAGGCAGAAATATTCACACACAAAAGAAGGCATCTTCTTCATAAAAGGTTTGCTCTAGTTCCTTCATAATTTAAGATCTGTAGAGCTATCCTAGTATAGATCTAAATATACTCTATGGAAATTTCAGAATTCCTTTTTTAAATTGTCAGTCATTTCTAAAACAACTCCTGCTAGCTTTTGAATTTTAGAAAATTTGAAAAATTTTAATCACTTTGGAACTGTACTGCTCTAAGTATTAAAGGCCCTAATATAAACTTAAGTGATGTCTCGTTTTACTCATATGGTATAAAGAATAACTGTTCTTTTAATTTTAATAAAATATTAATTAATTGACATAAAAAAGAAAGTATCATAGTAAGAGAACTATTCACTAAAGATGACAACATGTTACTGCAGCATGCTAAAACTGAGTTTGGACTACTGCAGTTCATAAAACGATGAAAAGAAAGAAAACTTTTTTTTTTTTAATTGACAGTATTGTAAAGATTTTTGTAAGCCTTGTACAATTACTTTCAGAGGAATTTTGACCCAAGATCAGAAAAGAGCATATTTTTTGCTTTATTGGAGCAATATATTAAAATTCACAGGAAAAAAAGGAAAAGTATTTTCAGAATAAAGTGGATGTCAAGTTAATTTTGCTTAGCAGAGAATTTATAGGACTGTTGTTTAGGAATAGTCTGATAATCTTAAAGAAGGTGTTCTTACCCCGTATTTCCAGGCTCTACTGCCTCAGGAATATACAAGTGTGAGAGGAATTGTAATATGAGCACAAGGGAGTAAATATTATTTATAAGCAGCTAAATCTCCTGCTGTGCTGGAGAGATGCAGTTCCAGATGATAACGCAGACCTCAGGTTGCTACAGACATCAGTATTTTCCAGACCTATTGTCTGTATGACTATTTACAGTCCTAGTCTAAACGGAATGGTTGCCCCAAATTTATTTAAAATGTACGAGTGATGAATTTTACAGAATTCTATGAAAGGCCAAAAAATTCAGATTTGTGAAGTGCCAAAGAATATGAAAGGCTGAAGCAGAACTATGCATTTAAAAATGTGCCAACTTAAGGCAGTTATTTGAAAGTACACTATAGCGAGGCAGAGGTCCTGCAGCAGAAACAGCATTTAATGAATTAAAAACCAGAACAACACACACATGCACGACCTGACAAGGGCACTCAAAAGAGATTTTTTTTCCTTACCATATTGCCCTGTATCTGTTTGAAAACAAAGCTCATAATGTTATTTTATAACTATATAACTTTCAGGATGACTAATTGGAAATGGAAAAGTTCAACCTCAGCTTCAAAGTCATAGTAAGAATCTAAACAGTTTTTCTCTTGTGATAACCTTATAATTATAGTATGATAATAGAATATTTTGCTTCAAGTGTTAACACCTGACAGCATGATAAAGCAGGAGTGAAAATAAGAAGTGCAGGGTTTACTTACAAGAGATGATCATTTGGCTCAGTGTGTAGTTTGGCTGAATGGTGTATCTTTTGGCTACTCTAGTGAGTAATTTCTTTCCCAAAGTATCCTCCATTTTGAGCTTTTCCCATTATCAATATGAAGGTGCAGAATTGAACAAGCAGACATGTTTGTTTATATGTGAGACAGGAGCTAAGAACTAAAGCGATATTATAGCACTCTGCGTCTTCATCCTACACCATCTTCCAAGGAGCCTTGGCAGTCCTCACCGCTCAGAGGCCCTTTAGCTACAAATGTTTGTCATTCCTTCACCCAGATTTGCATCAGAGTTTCAAAGATGAATAAAAAGGACAAAAAACAACGCAAAGGTGAATGGACAGGCTTTGAAAATTTGCTCTTGCCCTAGTGTTAAACTTAAGATGATTTGGTTTGTTCCGTAGAGCCAAAAACCTTGAAAGCTGTCCTTAAAGTAGAAGTAAACATGTTTAAAATGTTGCATCAGAACAGAAATCATACCTTCTAAATGTCACCCACTTCTGTGTTACTATAAATTTGGGCAGAGACGACAAGTTCAGAGAAGAAAAATGGGCTGCTTTTCCCCATCTGACTTCTGATATGTACAGGATATTTACGTTATGATGTTTTTCCAAAGGTCTTTACAGATCAAATTTTTTTGTGATTTAACCCCAGCTATCAACTCAGCCCCACAGAGCTGCTCACTCATTCTCCTCAGCAGGCTGAGAGAGACTATGTAAAAGGTAAAAGTGAGAAGAGTTTTACAGGAAAAGCAAAAGATGTGTGCTCAAGCAAATCATAATAATAAATTAATTGACTACTTCCCATAGGTAGGCAGGTATTCAGCCACCTCCAGGATAGAGGGGTGTCAGAGACTGAAAGAGTTCATGCCTCAAACATTTATAAGTTTTGCTCATTGTAACAGAAACTGTATAAAGAAACTACAACCAAAGAAGCCTTGGTGAGGATACCTGACTGGGACTTTGGACTGAAAGCCAAACTGCTGAGATTAGATAAAGGGAAACCTATTGTTCAGTCATCTCAGGCTGAAGGAAAAGGTATGCATCCACAAAGGCTGAAGCCACCACCTGCACTGAGAATCATCCCTGGCTGAGTTTGGGGTGGGGGAGAACACAGCTCACAAAGCCATGGGTACACAGACTTCTCCCCCAACCAAGGTGGGGAGGAGGAGGTTTTGGGTGCATGGCACAACCTCTGGTGAGAGGCAATAAACACCCATCCTCCCTTACAGAAACTGGCCCAGCTGTGGAACCCACAAGCCCACAGGCCACATCCACAGGATTTTCATGGGAGAGGCAGCTGAGGGGTGTCATAATCCATCAAAGACCCCCCACACAAGGGGCTTCATCACTTCCAAGAGTGACTTGGGAAAACAAACACCAGAACTCCAAACATAACCCCTCCCTCCTTGTGCTCACAGCTCTTGATGTTCAGCAGAGTTTTACATGGGTCAGAGTACTCCTGTGGTCAGTTGGGGTCACTTGTCCAGCTGTATCTCTCCCAGATTCCTGTGCTCACCATCTGCTTGCTGATGGAGCAGTGCGTGCATGTGCTGAACGTGTGAGAAGCAGAAAAGGTCTAGATGTTGTGCAAGCATTGTCCAGCAATAATGAAAGCATGCCTGGGTTACCAACACTATTTTCAGCAGATATTCAAACCATGGAACTACATGATTTACTATGAATAAATTGAACTTTATTCCTAAAAAACCACTACAAAACTCCAACTCTATTCCCAACAAAGCCACTGCAAAAGCACTACTTTTCTTTCACTGTAAAGAAAAATCACTTGAGGACTTTCTTTAAGATGCTTGTGCTGGAAACATTTACTAGAAGTCTTTAGGAGCCAAGTGTATTACTTGATCCCTGTAGTAAGAGGTTATTAATAAAGGTCAACTAAATTGTCCCTGCTAAATTATTGATGGAAAATTTTTACATTGTCTTCCATGATGTCTGTTTATAATTTTTCAAATTTGACTGAAAAATCATTGAAATGGTTTCAATTTAAATTATTTTCAGCAATATCTTGATTCATTTTTAATATAAACATAGATTTGCAGAATATATCTGTTCATGAAAGGCATACAGGATTTTTACAGAGCAGTATTTGAGTTTGTTGGAGGGCATGAGTAAATACAACTAATTTTTCAGGTATGAGATTATACTGTATTAATCCTTGAGCCTCTACTATGTTTAACAGGAAGCAATATTTATGAATATCCTGTGATGAGATTTAGAAATTCTACTGTATTTGAAATGCATTAGGCTTATTCTCCACTTGCTTGCTTGCATGATGAATGGCCTGACATTACTGAATTTTAAAATAAATCGTCCCAATATGTTCTATTTGTAATGTATTTCAATATTAACATCTTTTAATGTCACCTATATGATTTCATAATGCATTATCTTCTAGCAATCACTAAATGCTTTTCAGGAAAACCCTGCTGCTTTTTCCATAGAACCATAATAGGACTGCTTGGAAGGGTCTTCTAGAGGTCACCCTGTCCTACCTCAAACAAGATTATTGTCAATATTTGAGTAGGTAATACCTGGCTTTTTTTGTAGCTGAATCTAGAAAAACCTCCAAAGACAGAAGTTGCGTGGCCTTTTTGGGAACCCAATTCCAGTGCTGCATTGTCTTCCCTGTAGTCATAAGGTATATGTTATTTTTTTAATATTCTTAAAAGACACAAATGTTGTGACAATAAACAAACACAGCAGATACCTAAACCCTTTTTCTCATCCTGTTAATTCAAAAACTGTAGACTTTTATTCAAACAACATTCCTCAGCAAAAATGAAAAAAATGCTGATGTTTCACTGTCTGATTAAATCACAGAATACATCAATTCTGACTTTAGATTATTTCAGAAAGTCAATAAACTGTTTTGATAGGGACTTCTGAAATTAATTGCCAAAATCATTACATATCTCCAAGATAGTGTGTTTTTTGTACAAGTATTGAGTTTGCTGATTAACTGCTACACATAGCTCACAGGATTGACACATTCATAACTTTTTCGCTTACCCTGTTAAATAAATTTCAGTGGACAGATTTCCAGCAGAAGATTCTTCTTTATTCAGAACAAATCATGCACAGTGTCATCTTCAACAAAGTTACATTGCAGAGAAAAATTAAAGAAAGTTCTCTCACTTTTTTTTCCATGTTCTTAAGTATTTTCCTTCTTCCATGTAGATGAAAATGCCTTAAGCTGAAGAAAATCTCTGCAAGCAATTTCTGCCTTCAAAATCTGCAAGTCCTAACACACAATGAATTAATCTTCTGTTCAGATAAAAGGCAGTTTCTTGCTGTTTGGGTGAGGTGTGGCCCCTGAGTGCTCCCATTCTGGGACACACACAGGACAACACTGAGACTATTTCTTGTCACCAAGGAAAATTTCATTTCCTTGAGAGGAATCCTGCTGTCTCTGGCATCCCTGCTACCATCCTCTTCAACCATCTCCTCTATTTGGGCCTTCTTGTCTTTTGTGCCAGATCATCCCTCCCTCACAAATTATTACCACCTAGCTGCTGCAATTAGAATTTTACCTTCAACTATTAGTGGTTTTATAGCGCTGCCATAAGCCATTGACATTACAACAAAGAACTGAATACAATTAGCAAGATCTCAGCATGTTCCTGCCATCTGTTAATGGACATATGTATCTTTTTCTAATAGACTCCAAGTTGAAGACACTGTCAGTATTTCCTCAATAACGAAAAGGAGACTAGCGAATTGGTCATACAACAAGTTTATGAACGTACACTTTTGACTCTAACACTCCTGTGTGTAAGGTAGTGATAATCTTACTTTAAATCTATTGTATTACTTGTCATTTAATTATGTGCTGATGTCAATAATTCTAAATCTGCAAACTCTATGCCCTAAATTGTAGGCAAAAGCCATACTTGTACTATTGAAAATAAATAAAAAACCCCTTTCACAGAGAATATTTGGGTTTATAACTGAAGTTGCACCTGTTTTATCTGTGTTAACAATCTAGAATAAAAGTTTTCATTAGCAGACTGTGAAAAAAATTGCAAGTCCTAGGAAAATTAATTCCACATTATCAATAGAACATCATGCTGTGCTTTGTAAATGGGATGGACAAAAATTTGGCACTTACAGTATTTCCTGAAAATATATGATAAATTACAAAATGCTAAAAATACAGGACTGGTGATACCTGCAATGGCACTGAAATACTGTACTATTCACTGAAATGTTAATGAGCAGCCAAACCGAAGAGTCATTTATAAATCTGCTTCATGTTTTTCTGTTGCACATTTCAAAATTTCTTTTAAAAGGAAAGCTGCTGAAATGGAAATGTCACTGCACCACAGTCTGTGAAGAGACATATGCTGAGGTTTTGGTAACAATAGAGTGAACACCAGGAGAGAAATTACAGTACGGGCTCTCTGACAAACCTTACAAAAACCACTAGAGAAAATAATCAAAACAGTTTTTGGAGAGTATTAAAGACTGATCAATATAAAAGAGATTTACAAAATAGGGGGGAAAAGGCTGGTAACTTCTATTTTTCTTTCTTTTCTTGTATTAGTACTAAACCAAATTCCATCCATAATTATTTTATCTTTAGAATAAATTGCCAAAATATTTTTCATGAACATGATATGGGTACCATATGGCACACTTATTAGTTTTCATGAATTCAAAATGTTCAAGAGAAACAAGAGACATAGGAAATTAATGGCTCATTATTCAGTGCATATAAGGTAATATCAGGTAACAAACTGCTCTGTTTTCCTGAGCTTTAAAGTAGATATTGATTCTTTTGTTATAGGTTGCCTGGAGTGGTTCTTCAGAGTCTTTAGCTTTCACATGTTGAAGCATGTAGTTTCTGACACGTGACTTGCTGAGAACATGTTCACTGGTGCTCTGAAATTGCTTGTGGGCCCTGAAAATTCTCTGAAGGTTTCACAAGCAACACAGTAGACCAATAATCCAAAAAACCCATAAAGAGTGGAAACTGCAGGAAAAATATGTTTGCATTAATTCTTATTGTAGTAATAAAGTGGTATTTTTCCTCTAGAAAAATTATGAGACAGTGGGGACTGAATATGTCCTAGACTACTTCTAATTATAGGCATTCTCCTGACTAGCAATATTATTTCTTGCAGAAAATTACCATGTTGTCAGTTTATATTGTTTATCCCATGAATTTGAAAATACACATAATAAAACCTTATAACTTCTATTCCATAAAGGGTTTTTCAAAATGTCTGGACATAATTATATTTCAGAAGGGAAGAGTGTAAGTTTTCCTTATCTTTGTTCTGTAGCTTTTTTTTTAAAGTTATGTTTAAAAAACGTAAACCAAAATATAATGACTTATGTTGTTGAAGCCCTAATTTAGAGATCACAGTGAGATGCAACACTCAGAAGTTTTAAGTTACTAATCTTTCAAGGAGTGTGATATGCAAATGGAAAAGACTTACATTTTGGGAGTAAATTTTTAAGCACTGGCATAAATGTAGAATTTCTGTGAATTTTTGCATTTGAATTTGTTGGTACTAAACACGCATTAGTGAGACAGTAATTATAGCAGATATATGCACTGAAGGATCTGGCACAAAGAGCATGCAATATAAGCCAGCAGGTAACAAGGCAGGTTTTATAAAGTTGATTTCCCTTGAAGACTATTGAAGCACATATCTTCAGTACGTTCTAGAGTTTAACAATAATTTTGTCAGAGAATTTTTGACCTGGATAACTCAAACTTATTATGAAATGCTGTTTTGTGTTACATATAAATGATGTGTGAAGGGTACCATCATAGAAGACTGTCCTTCGCCTTTGATTTCAGAGGCTCTCTGTCAAAATATACTTCCTCACTGGTTACATTCCCTGTACATTGTCATTTAATTGGAGAAACCTTCTTTACTCCCTGAGTCTCATCTTTTAAAAACTGTCACATCAAGCAGATCTCTCTGCCTTGTGAGACTAGAAATTTGAATTTAAATCTGTATTGGAGACCCCTTAAACCTTGGGTTAAGTTTTGTACAGTTACTGTAAAGTTCATTTCAGAAAAGTAGCTTCATAACACCATAGTCTTGCAGAATACACTGAGGTCTGAGTTTTCTTTGTAGATTGCAGGGTGGAGATCTTCTCCGGTGTGGTCCTTAATGGCCTTCAGGGGGACAACCTGCATCTTCTCCAAGGCATTCAGGGCAATTGGATCTCTGCAACCGGAGCACCTCTTCCCTCTGCTTCATCATGATCTTGGTGTCTGGAGGGCTGTTTTTCTCATGTTTTTCTTTCACAGCTGCGGCACATTTTTTATCCTCTCTTACATATGTTAACACAGAGGCATGACCAGCATTGCTGATGTTAGGCCTTATGTTAGGCCTTATGTTAGGGCTTATGTTAGGCCAGCATGGGTCCCATTTTGGAGCCAGCTGGTGCTGGGTTTGTTCAACACAGGGGCAATTCCTGGTGTCTACTCACGTGGGTCATCTCTGCAACCTTCATGCCCACCCACCTCATCCCAAAATCTTGCTACATAAACTCAGCTGAGAGCCTGCCCTTCCCTTCTCTGTCCCCCATCTCTTGAAGATTAAGAGGGTGGATACAGGCTACAAAGATGTTGATCCTCTAGTCAGTAAACAGGTCAGTCCAGTATAAGTGTGAGCTGCCCCTAAAGATAACCATCATCAGGTGACTGACTATGTCATGGAAAAACAGATGCATCCTGTGGGTGACAGTGGATCAGAGAACTGTAATCAACATTGCTGCCTGGTGATGCAAGGTAAGGTTGGTAGCTGAGACAGAATGTAGCATTCAAACTGGGAAGAGATTGCTCCTGTTCAGCCCTAAAGGTGATGACTGATGAAGAGCAGTGGGTTAGACAGAGGCCATAGCACTGCACTATTCCAAGTAGAGGGTGTGAGTGAGAAGGTAGTTTGGGACGGTTTCCTGTCCTGTCTCAAGCTGGGAAACTTTTTACGATTCACATTAAACATTTATACAACTGCACTTATATCAATTAGTATTCTCTGGCTTAAACCAGATTCAAAATAGAGGTTAAGATGCTTTTTTTTCAATGAGCTGACAACTGAAATTTGTTTTAGATTATTTTAAACTCCTTAAGTGGCAGATTCCTAATGTTCGTTATAACTAATCACTAGGGAAACTTACAATATTAAAACCTTACCAAGAAATACAGAAAGTGTTAATCAGTTGAGAACTGGGAGCTACTCCTCCCCAGTAACTGCTGTCTTTCAAAAAGTGAATATGCCTTAAAGACTTTATATGCCACCTTCTGTAATGTACAAAAAAAGACAGGGAAAGTTTAGGCTTCTTTATTCTTCCCAAGGAGGAAATTCTGGAAATAACAAAGGTAGAGCAAATGGCATCTAAACCACTCTTACCTTGCCTTATGACTTTAAGTAGGGTTGTTCCATAAATGTCAGTGACTTGAATTTAGTTGATTATAGTACTTTGGTGTAATGTTGTAATACATAAATAAGGAATGCTCTGTGGGATCTCCGCTGCGTGAGGGTCCGCATGCCGGTGGAGGTACGACGCAGGAGGCAAAAGGCTTGTGGGAGGTGTTCTCTCCCTATGCTCTCCTTTATTGTAGGGAAGGGTAGTAGGTGGTCGGGAGGGGAGAGCAGGGAGAGGGCCGATCCATCCCTCTGCACCCCCGGGGGGCGCCCAGAGATCCTCTGCCCCAGGGAGTGCAGGGAAGGGCAAATGGCAAATGGCTCCGAGTGCCTGCAGGCACCTGGTTAAGTATTGGACAGGGTCACCAATCAGGAAGGAGGGAGAGGGAGGGTACAAGCACACAACAACCAATGGTTACAAAGGAGGGAGGAGTACAGTTCAAATGGTCCAATCCTATACATAACAGCGTGGAAGTTGCTGGATATGTGGGCCGATCCTGAGCCCTGGGCACGCCTTGTCCCTTACTCCAGGGGCGGGCCCAGAGGCTTCTTCCCCAGGGTCCTCCCACGGCAGGTGGAGCCAGGCTGGGAGGCAGGAGCAGCATGGGGGCGGATCCGTGTTAACCCTTCACATCCCTCGATGCTGCTGCGGAGGTGGGAAATCCACCCTCCGCAGTGTAACAAAGAGAAATCTGTCATTCCAAGTAGCTTTCAAGACTGCCAGTAAATGACTGCAGGAATAGGGTTATTTGCTAATACCTGATTATTACAGCAATGGTCAGAAAAGCCAGAGTATTGCTCAGCTTCCTGAGTTTATTCTTGTTCTATTAAGAAAGTGTGGAGCTAGATGCTGGACTTGAAAGGATTTGTCTGAGACATTAATTTAACTATAAAATTCTATATATTCTTAGGCACTTAATCCCATTGTGTTTCAGTTCCCATCTAGAGAGAATATTGGTAGCTTATTGACTTTATATTAAGTTGAAAAAGTAGTTTGTGAAAATGTCAGAAAAAGAGTATGTGAACTATAAAACTACATATATAAAGAAAATGATGGGACTAATTTATGGTATTAGTTTCCTGGATCAGCTTGATTGGCAATGAAAGCTTTAAGCTGGGGGATTTTTTTTTTAATTTGTCAAGCCCTAAGCTTTTGATTTTAATGCATTGTGTCAGCTGTCATGCAGAAAGTCTGTATTTCAATTAGGTTCTCTTTGATAGCATGGATTTATTCTTATATGTCCTGTTGCTTTGGAAGTGCTAATCCATTCTTTCTTTGTTTAATACAATTTGTGTGAATGTGATTTTTCCTTTTAAGTCTTTTTTTCTTTGTGGTTTTTTTTTTTTTTGCTTGTGCTTTGTACCTCTACTTCAGTATTCCCAGTACAAAAGGGAGACTTGATTGATGAATTGTAAAGTATTATTTGCTTGGATTTGGGGAAAATTTTATTTTTCCTTTTTCTGTTACATTCTGTCCCAAACCTATGTTGTAGTAGTTGCAATTATTTGTTTAAGAGGAGAACAAGAACAAAAAAGACCTCAGGGGGTGCTGCTTTGTCCAAAATTATCATCTCAGTGTGACATTTGATGTAATACAGATGGTGCTGGACACTTATATGGTCACAAATACTGCTATACAGTATTTATATTTTATATCGTTTAGGCTATTTATTTATTTATTAATTTTTACTAGGAGCTTTGGAGAGATGCAGTTTTATACTCGCATATTTTACTACCCATTTTTAACTACTGTTTCCATGGAGACTCCTTCCACTCCAGCACTTTCACAATTGTTGGTTTTAATAGGCTATGAAGAAGTCAACATCCACCAGTACAGAATAACTGGGTAGGGAAAATAAAGATAAATTGACTGGTGTCCAAAGGAAAGGGTTGTCTTTTGTTTTTCTGCAGTAGGTTACAAGTTTGTGTTTCAGGATTACGATTTCTGGGGTTTGCTGAATAAATAAATAAATAAATTTGCCACATTTTAACCCTTGTGAAGTTTCCTTTGAATAACTTTTAGCATTTGAATTGATAGCTGCTTGAGATCTTATTTCATTATCTTGTTTCATGATCTGCAATTTAATTGTGTTCTTTTTCTTCGCTTCGTGTTATTACTCAAGTTGAAAAAAATTGAAAAAGGCAAACAAGATCTATGGTCCTCTGTTTTTATAAGGCACCAATAAAAATGAAGTCATTGTGTTCTTTCCATAGGAAAATAGGAGGTAGTTTTGGCAACATTTATGCTGAAAGACATTTTCTTGTTCAATGACAGTCAGTCATGTGTCTAAGATATTTATTTCATCTTTCTAAGAAGATGAAAGGAATATTTAATTATTGACTCTGGTTTCTGTCACTGCTTTATGCTGTGGTCTCGCAGATTATGTTTAAATAAGCGAGTTTCTTTGGGGCTTTTTTCCAATTTAGGCTCTCAGGGCTTTTTTGTTTGTTTGCTTCTTTTTCATTTGGCTTATTATGGAGGATGATTAGCTTTACTAAAAGACCGATAATACAATTTCTTTTTTTCATTTGAGGGAATGGGAAAGAACGTGGTGTGTATAAGCACACAGCTTTTTTCTATGAAACTGTGTTCCCTTCTTAAAACATCCTTCTACATCCCTTATTTTTTATGTGCATCTTTAAAGAAAGGATGGGTTTTATGTGTATATTTTACCTGTACCTACTTTATACTCTTCAACACACATTTTCGATCAGTTTTATTTTCCCTGTCACACAAAGGAAGATTGTGTAAAAATTATGCTCTAGAGTAAAGTTACTACAAATACTTCCAAACTTGGTCAAGTCAGATTAGTATGCGGGCGTTATTTGTGATTGCTCTCTCGTCTCCATAAGTTTCATGCTGCAAACTGAAAGACGAAATTAGCTACCATTAGCATCTTCAGTTTTGCTGCCTTAGCACCAACTATGCACAATTTATCTGTATGCAGATAAAAATCAGATAAAGGCTGATTTAATTTTAAATAGTTATTAAAATTAAAACTTGAGCAGTGAGACACTGAAATCTTCTATTGTTTAAGTTAGTTAATTGAATTTTTCATATCTTTGATTATAATATACATCATACCAGGTAAAAATAGAAATTATTTACTGGGTTTTTTAAGTTCAAGCTAGAAAAATATCATGTCTGCATCTCAAAAGAGTAAAATAAATAATCCATCTTGTTTTGGAACTCCATACAATGTAACAGAAATTACTCAGTTTTCTTTTCTCCGAGTGATAATTTAGTCATTTAAGATGAATACAGACTCAGTTTTTGAAAAAAACACTTCCTTTCTGTGTTGCTTTAATGAAATCATTAGAATAATGAAGTTAGCAGATACGTCAATACACCTTTGCACTGTCCTGTGAAAATTATTTTTAAGATTAAAGTTTGTTTTTCACCTCTTTTGAAAAAAAATCAAAATAACATAAAATATCATCCCTGACTCATGTTCAGCTTGTGCCTACCAGGCATCCCAGGTCTCTTTCAGCCAGGCTTCTCTCCTGCCACACAAAACCTACTCTGTCCTGCACTCTCCAGTTACGTAGTCCCAGATGTGGGACTTCTCACCTGTCTTGGTTAAACTTCATACTCTTCTTGATAGCTCTCTCTTCCAAGCTGTGCAGACGTCTCTTTAAGGTGCCTGTCCCTTCTGACTTCTTGACCCTACCACCCACTTTGCTGTCATCAACAAACGCAGTGAGTATGTTTCCAATTCCATCATGTAGATCATTCATGAAGACGTTGAACAGCATGGGGCCCAGTATGGACCCCTGGGGTACACCACCTGTGACTTTGCCAGTGTGAGTAAAAGCATTGATCATCACTCTATCAGCATAGTTGGTTGGCCAATCTCCCACCCACATCACAGACTGATATCCAGTCTCTATTTTGTCACTTTGCTCATGGCAAACTATGGGAAACAGTGTTGAACACTTTGATGAAGACCAGGCAAACAGTACTCACCACATTTCTCATGTCAACAGAACCTGCTGCTGTGTTGTACAGGGTGATCAGGTCAGTCTGGAATGATCTCCCTTTGGTAAATCTGTGTAAGCTTTTCCCAATCACCTGTTTTATGTGGTTTGCAATAGCTTCCAAGAAGACTCATTCCATTATTTTCCCAAGGACTGTGGTAAGACTAGTGGGTCTCTAGTTTAATGAGTCCTCTTTTGTGCCCTTTTCTATAGGTATAATATTTGTCCTCTTCCAGTCGTCATCCAGATGTTCCCTGATATCCACAGCTATTCAGATATCAAGACAGTGGTCTGGCAACAAAGTCAGACACTTGCCTTAACACCCTGGGGTGGATACCCCCAGGCCCATAAATTTATGTGGACTGAGCTCTTGTGAGAGGCTGCAGACCAGCCCTGCCTCCACTTCTGCTGGACTGACACAGAATTTCTGTTGTTACTTGATCCTGTGATATGGGGTGCATCTCTGTCAGTAAAAGCATAGTCAAAGAAGGTATTGAGAACCTCTGCCTTGTTGGCGTTCCCAGTGAATAATTTCCCAGACCTGTCTTGTATTGGGCCAGTGTCTTTCCTGTGCTTCTGCTTATTGCTTACTTATCTTAAGGACCCTTTCTTACACTTGAAATCTTTGGCCAATTTTGGTTCTAGCTGAGACTCAAACTTCTTATAAAATGGGTTTTCTATTATTCTCAGAAATAGTTCTAAGACTTTTTTGTTTGTTCAAATGGTAGGCTTTCAACTATTCATAAAATTTAAAAGGTCATTCTTTTTCTGTTTTTCTACTAATAAAAAAATTCTGGTTTTTTGTGCATTACAAAGGATTTATTTATTGTCATGCTTTTGCCTCAGGTTTTGATTAATTCTCAGTTTTGAACACTAATCAATGTGCATTGTAAATTTATAATATATATGTATAGGCACTTATTGTGTGCTACCACATGATTACTAATTTCAGTATTCAATGTCACAGGTGTGACCAAATACAATTTCAATACATTCCAATTTTCTACTCTGTTCACTGTTGGTTTTTTTTGGTGTCATATTAGCTTTTCCTAGTAATATAAAAATAGAAAAATTAAATTAATTCCTCTGCTACTATATTGGAGATCTACAGGGTTTCAAAAACTTGAAATGGGTCATCTCTGTACATCTTACTAAATTACTAAATTACTGTACCATTACCCAGTTACTGAGAGGGCTTGTCGTTCAATTTTCAGTACATCTAAAGCAAGGTTTTTTTGAGAGATACATCTTGTCAATAATTTTTATTTTATTTTTTGTTTTTATTGCTGTCACACCAGTATATTGTAAAGACACTAATAACACATGGAATACTGGTCACTGAACAAGAAATCTGTTTCACAAACACCACGTTTCACTGAAACTAATCCTACCCAGTAGTAATACACTTGATATATTTTATATGTTTTATATATTCTCAGATCAGTGTAAGTATTGGGAAAATTGATCTAAATTCCAAAGCAAAATGAGTAAAGACTGAAAGATAATTTTAGTTAAATATAGCTTTTTTTAAATAAGAAAATTATATTAACTTTACAGTTAAAGCAACATCTTTACAGTTAAAGCCATATCTTCATAAAAATTGCTTCGATCTAAGGTGTAGAATGAAGAAATAGGAAGTTGCATATTTGGTTGTTTACCTTAATGATATTTTACTAAGCTTACCTGTGAATACCACTAAGAAAGATTGAGTTTCAAAATAGCTGTATTTATATTTATTTTTAAAAATTTATGTTTAAAAGAGCTTTTAATTCTTTTAACTTTTTTACATATGTTAAATATAACATGTTTAAAATGTTTTAATTTGACATTAAAAAATTTTCAAAGAAGTGAGAAATCAGCAAGATAAGTGCTTGGTACTTCGAATATTAGGGAAGTATTGATTTTTACTATAGCAAGATAAAATAGTATTGAGATGTTTCAAAAATCTCTTTGTTTCTTTGTGAACCCTATATATGCCGCTCAGAGACACAAATGTAGGGAGTAATCCCAAAAACTGCTCTTAGCTGCAGAGAGAGACTTTTAAAAATTACCATTTTTAAAGGTAATGTCCAAGTTCCAGTTATTTAATGCCCTGTTCATAAATTAGGTTACACTAATCTATATTTCTTCGTGTTCCATTCTTGCTTTATAGTTTCTGCTTACCTTTTTGTGTATTATTTTCACCCATACCTGTTTCCTAAAATATGATAAGCACTGTGAAAACAGAGTGCAGCTCAAGCAAGAGAAATGATAGACTCATCACTATAAGCAGAAATGAATAACAGTAGTGTATATACATCAAAAACATTAGCTCAGAAATTTAAAAGTAATTCAGCTTTTAGGCAGTTTGTTAAAATGTATTTCTCATTTGAATAAGGCATGGTAGATATAAACAGGCAGCATTTGTGTGAAAGAAAGATTGGCAGATTAGGGCCCCTTTAAATGAAAAGGTAATTCACCCTCTATCTGGAAAAGTGAACTATCAACAATTCAGTTTCTGAGGGTAGAATTTACCATCTGTCTTATTAACACATACTGATGAATTTGGGGGTTTGACCCTTTGACACTAATAAGCAAATCTTACATGTGTCAATATGATTTTGTGTCTAATAATAAATTATTTCTAACTGAGAATTCACTCCCAGAAACTTGTTAAGAAAGAGCAGTAGAAATTTGTTGAAAATAGTATTCTATGACCCACTATAATTTCCTGCCACCTTTCACAGTTTAGTTCCATCTGATCTGAGGTCCTGGGAAATTGTTTGATATGTTAATTTCTTTCTTCAGTGAACGACATTTAGTTTACAAAACTGTTCAGGCTTATGAAGTGTTCCCAAATTTGCTTATTCCCCTCAAAGATTTTTCTTTTTTTAGTTACTATCAAATTAGTTAAGGCAGCTGTTAGAACTTTTTAAAATGTAGGCGAGTAATGCAGATTGTTTATGTACTGAGGAATGACAGAGCTGCTCATTCAGTTTATAAGAACAGCAGGTTTCTTTTAGAGGAGGACTTCAAATCTGATGTGTACACTGTCAAGTGTTTCATTTAAGAATATAATTAATTATGAATAAATGTTTGCTCATGCTGTTAGGGGCTGTTATGTTTGACCAAGTACAGAATCTCCACGTAGAGGACATTGAAAGATATCCTTAGCTAGAATAAACCAGCATAAATATACCATAAAGAAGTGCTTCACAGCTGACATATCAGAACAGCCCCTCTCTGGAATGCTGCATCCAAAGCCATCTGAATGAGACAGCTCGTATTCTCACTGGCATGGCTCCTGTCCCTCCTTCCAAGACTGCTCAGTGTGAAGTGAACACTTTCCTTTTTGCATCTCCTGGTCTCCCCTCAGTTCCATTCTGCTGTTTTGAATACATAGTACAAAATCTGGAGAGAGTATCTTGAGAGTTTTCATACATGTATGTACAGTGTCCCTCTGTGTGTTGCAAGCAAATGCTATTTATATGTGTGTCAAAAAGCTGGTTAAAAATCAGTGTTCCTAATTTGTGATTATTATACAGATTCATATAAAGATAGCTCAAAATCTAATGCTCTTAATGCATTTGGAATGTTTCAGTTTCTATAAGGCTTTAAAATCTTCCTCATTTGAATTGTACAGTCCTAAGTTTTAATGTCACTGTCTTCTGAAAGTTAATTTCCTTGTAACCTGAGCCTCTGGGACCAAGAATTAATAAGGAAGTTTTTTTACTTATTGTAAATACAATAACATCCTGTGTCTGCGTGAGGCTTCGAAACCTCCAGTGGTAATTCAGCTACAGAATCAAGAGGCATTATTGATCTGAAATCCTGAAAGCTTCATTATAAACTTTATCATCTGATATTAAATATGCCCTTATAATCATAATTTCTATCATCCTTAGCCACAATGCACTTCTCTTTCAGATTTCTCTTTTGCTTTATGAATTATTTTGAGCTGTAGTAACAAGTTGTGCCATTTTTATCAAATAAAATCTGACAAAACATTAGGAACCTTCTGTCTCAGTGTGTCTGGGAAAACCTGTCTTGAAAAGGCATCATTTAGAAGGTATGACATTAACAAGGCAACCAAAGAGAAAAACATGCTCTTAGTATATTAGTTTCTTGGCAACTGATAAAGCAGTTTCTCAAAACCAGGTTTCAAAATGGCTGTTAATACATATTAAATGTTATTGATATCAGCTAGATGTTAGGGCAAAGAGAAAAGTTCACCATGTTGACCTAAGTAAGCCTCTTTTTGTTTACTAGATTTTCTCAGAAGTCTGAGTCACTTCCTTTTTCCCAATGACTGATTTATTGGCTGTTCCTTCCCTGTTAGTCACACAGATAGTGACCATTAAAAGAATCAGTTTCTTTTACTGCATTTCTAGTGCTTCTTTTTGAATTGCTTTAACTTTTTAAACAGCTTGTTCCCCCAGCCTTTTTGTTCATTACATTGTGGTACAAGTCAAAGCAATAGATGGTCTTTCCCCCAATTCTTGATATTGTCTTTTTTTTTTTTTTTTTAATTAACTCTTCAGAATGACTTTAAAAAGCATTCTACTTATTTTATTCTGGATTTACTCTGCATCATTGCAAAGGCTATTACTTCCCTTAACAGATCAGAAAAATTCTCCAGTGTCCCAAGATGACCATGCATGATTTAGTTGACTATGATTTGTACTGGTTTTCCATAGTGTCTTCTTTTTCTTCCCTCTTGAAATGTTCAGGTCAGAGTTATTGCAAAATTAAAATAATTAAGAACATGTGTTTTCTTCTTTGTAACTTTTTGCAGACAAAATAAAACATAACCAAAAAACCAAACCAAACAAACAAAACCAAACAAAACCAAACAAACAAAAAAAGAAGTTGAATACCAGATGGAAATGGAAATATTCTGCATTATAATGACCAGCTAGCTTAGGAGGGAAGCAAATACACACTTTCAGGGGGCAACACAGCATTTCTGTTTCAGCAGAAGCAGTGCTTTTGGGTTTACGTACTGTGTCCCTGGGTCATGACAGGTAACCATTCTGGTGCATGAAGGAAAATGTGGAAATTCTGATAATGAAAAACCTGTGAGATATTGGCAGCCATTACTTCACAGGATCATAGAATTGTTGGGATTGGAAGGGACTTCAGGAGATCATTCAGACCAATCCCCTGCCAAGGCAGGGTCACCTAGAACAGGTGACACAGGAACATGTCTAAGTGGGCTTTGAAAATCTCCAGAGAGGAAGAGTCCACAACCTCCCCAAGCAGCCTGTTCCAGTGCTCTGTCACCCTCTGCATAAAGAAGTTCTTCCTCAGGCTGAGGTAGCACTTCTTATATTTAATTTATGGCCATTGCTCCGTGTCTTGTCTCAGTACCACTGAAAGGAGTCTTGCACCATCCGCTTGGTACTCACCCTTGAGATACTTGGATGCATTGATGCATCCCTCTCAGTCTTCTCTTTTCTAGACTAAGCAGGCCTGGCTTCTGCAGTCGCTACTCATAGAAAAGATGCTCCTGACACCAAATCATCTTTGTGGCCTCCACTGGAGCTTTTCCTTGTCTTTCTTGACCTGCAGACACCAGAATTGCACACAACACTCCAAATGCTGTCTAATTAGGGCCAAGAAGGATCACCTTCCTCCACTTGCTGGCCACACTCTTCCCAAGGTACCCCAGGATGCCATTGGCCCTCCTGGCTGCAAGGGCAGTGCTTGCCCATGACCAATTTGTCATACACCAAATCCCAAGTCTTTCTTCGCAGAGCTACTCACCAATAGTCCAGCCCTGTGCTGGTACATGGGGTTATTCCTCCCCAGGTGCAGCACCCTACCCTTGCCTTTGTTGGACTTCATTAAGTTTCTCTTTGCCCTACTCTGCAGCTTATCAAGGTCCTGTTGAATCTCAGCACAGCCTTCAGGTGCATGAGCCACTTGCCCTGTTTCATACCATCAGCAAAATTGCTCAGGATGCATTCTATTTCTTTGTCCAGGTCATTGATAGGCTGAACAGGACTGAACCCAGTCCTGATCCCTGGGAAATGCCACTGACTACAGGCCTCCAAATGGATTCTGCTCTGCTGATCGCTACCCTCTGAGTGCTGCCATTCAGCTGTTTCCTTGATCCATCTCACTGTCCATTCATTTAACACACAATTCTTTGGCTTACTTACAAGGATGGGAGACAGTGTCAAAAGCTTTGCAGTCAAGGTAGACAACATCCACTGCTCTCCCCTTGTTGACCCATCCTGCCAAGCCATCACACAAGGCTATCAGATTGGTCAAGAATGATTTCCCCCGGTGAATCCAGCCATGCTTGATCACCTTCTTTTGTTTCCCATGCTTGGTCATGACGTCCAAAATTACCTATTCCATCACCTTTCCAGGGATGCACGTGATGCTGTTTCCCAGCAGTTTCCCAAGAAAAGTTTCTCTTTTTGAAGATGAATAGCATGGCTTTTCTCCAGCCATCAGGAGCCTCTCTTGTTCTCCATGATTTTTTAAAGATCATGGAGAGTGGCCTAGCAACAACATCTGCTAGCTCCCTCAGCACCTGTGAGTACATCCCACCAGGTGACATGGATTCATCAGTGTTAAGTCCATCTAACCATTCTCTAACCCAACCCTCAATGACCAAGGGCACATTTTCCTTTCTCTAGCCTTCCTCTCTCAGAGGTCTGAGGGACTCCTGAGAGCCAGTAGTGAAGACTGAGGCAAAGAGGACATTCTCTGATTGTGCCTTCTCTGAATCTTCCAACACCAGGACATCCACCTGATTCAGCAATGGCCCCAGCTGGTAAAACACACTCTTGCGCTGTGATATCGGTGAAATTTTTACATATTCTCTATTATAATCTACTCCTCAGCAGATTTTATTAAAAACTGGAACACAAAAAACAAAAAGTAAGTTTGGGGTTTTTTTCCAAGTCTATAAATAGATTGATAAGGCAGGGAAGAGGAAATTTTTTTGGGGGAAAAGACTCCAGAGAAAAATGTTTCAGACACTCTTCATCTTACAAATCTGTGAGTAATAGCACTTTCAGAAAGTGCAGTCTGACAATACTTGATCCATCTGAGTCACAGGTACTATGTTAACTATACAGAAATCTACATCAAAAGATCATTAGATCCTTAGCACCTTATGAAACATGTTCAATGGCACAGTGAAATGTCAGAAGTGGAAACATCTTTTGTACTGATATGAGGTGTTAGAACAAAAATCTTCCATGGGCACAGACAAACTTGAAAAACTACTTTCACTTCACCACAATATTAATCTTCTAAGGGAATAAGTCTGAACAACTTCTGTGGATTTTTTTTTGTTTTGGGGTTTTGGTTTTTGGGGTTGTTTTTTAAAAAAATTTTTTTAGGATACTAATGCTGGTGTAAAAAAAATCTGCTTCCTGACCCTAGTTAGACTTTTAGTAGTCTTACACTTACATTCTTTACATTCTTACACAAGAATATTTGATTCACTATATTTGTTAGAGGACTCAGAAGTCCTAAACAACATTGCTAAATAATGCCAGGTTTTAAAAGAGAAAAGATAGATGAGATAAAATAAAAGAATAAAAGCGAATAAATCTTAGTGTTGTCAGGAAAGTTATGTGAGTTAAATTATTAGTTACGCTTTCAGTATATATGAAGATGAGTTTTCTACCAAGAAGCAAAAAAAAAAGGATATCCATGAGTTATTATATTGTTTTGGAGGGTGTAAGTTTTTTTAGCTTTTATTAGCAGCAGTCCTTGATGATCCCCTTGTTATGATACTTGCTTTAAAATGCATTTCCACAGACAAATTCAGACCTCTACACTCCAATATCAACAAGCTTTCTGGTGCACATTTTAGGAGACCACTTAATCAAAGACTCCTAATGACTAATTTTTTTTCATAATATTTACTACTGCTGAATTTTCTTGAAAACTTGTCTCAATAAGGTACTGTTTGAAATTTGTATAATTCATTGTATAAGCATATATTCACAGCCAAGAATGTACCAAACAACTATGCAAGTATTCAGAGGGTGCACCCTAATACATTAGAGGCATTTATCTCACATTTACTTTATGATGTTCTTTTGTAATGGATGTATTGGAACCTAACTTAAAACGGTGCTACCCGATGTTTATAGCCACATGTAAACACGCTGGATCATTTTCATACTTCAAAACCTCTGACTTCTATAAATACTTACTATTCAAATATTTGTTTAAATACTTACTATTCTAACACTTTTTGCATGAAGCAGGTGGTTTTGTATAGGTGGCTGGCCTGACACATAGTTTGAATTTTCTGCTCATTTGTTTTCTATCAGGATATGAGAAGGGAAGCTCGTCAAAGTGACAGTGGAGGCAGAAGTCCTGGCTACTGAGTTGTACATGAAGTTTGTAGCAATGCCTTTTAAAATCTGTTTGTAGCAGCTTATAACCCTTCTGATGTATTTTCAATGGATAGTTTATGATTATGTTTTGGAAATCTTTGTTCACTAAGGAAGTGAAGAACAGGGAACCAAGCATTTCTGGAAGCGGGAGACCTGCTGGTATGTACTGTCTCCCAAGCGTGCTGTAAGAGAAGGATACACACTGGGAAAGATGGAGGAAGACACGGAGAGAGAAATGTTGTCGTAAATGTCTTGCAGTTATAACAGCAATGAGGAAGAAAATTAATGGGAGTCAGATTTTTATTTATCTTAACACAAGCACATCCAGGGAAGTTCTCTAATCATTCATTTATCTGTGCTGTATAAAACATATATTAAACAGTCTTTTAGGTGCCAGTTCTCATGTCCCATACAGTTATTTTCTCATTAAGCTTGTGATTTTCTCTTACGACAAACTGTTTTATAGTCTGACATGTCTTCTTAATCTGGATCAGTTCATAGCCAAAAAAACCCTACTTCTTTAAGCAGCAGAAAAGTGATCTTGAGATTACTCGATTTTTTCTGTCTATATTTAGCAAGTAAGGACTTTGGGTAATTATCTTGAAATATTTCATTAATTAAGACTTATGTTTTTCCCTCTGGTGAATGCTAAAAAATAATAATCAAATATGTAATTGCTTTTTATGCAAATGTTACAATATATAGAATACATAACTTTGAGTACAATGTGCAGGGTTTTGAAATTTAAATTGAACATGATGGCCTCTGTGGAGAATCAACATTTCACAGTTTTGTGTTAAAGCTTTTTCATAAGAACTCTGATTTTATTCAAGCACTCTGTTTGGAAATGTGCAGAGTGGGTAACAATTTAGATACTAATACAAGATACACATTAAACTTCCAGCATCTAATAAAATTATGATGCTAAACCAGAGCATTATTCTTTACTAAAATATCTATGTATCTTTCTTTACAGGTGCTCTAAGTAATGAGTAACTTAAACTAGGCTTCCACAAAATAACAATGGAGGTTTTTAGTGTACAAGGCAATGGGGAAAAAAAGTAAAATCTGGGGAAAAGATGATACATTCAGTTTTTTCTCAAAACAGTGTCTTGGAAGTAGAGGATTCTGTTACAGATATCAATCTGATGATTTCTCCATGGTTATGACCTTCAAGTTAGAAAAACTTTAGATGCCACTGCAGGGAGTCTGATATCTTTGCATCAACGCCGGTGACAATAGAGTGGTAAACAACAGAAGAGACTGATTGCAAGAAGGTCTCATTATGCTCACTGTGCTGCATCTCTTATTTTATATGTGATTTTTGCTCCATTTCTTCTACAGAGCACAGCTCTGGGATACGTCTCACAACCATCTAGAAATTTAAAACATATAGACCAAACAAACAAAAAAAAGGGAGAGTAATTTTAATAATTGAACTTGAAATGTCATGTTTAATAAATATGTTAAAATCCCAGTGGGAAAGAAAACCTCCTGTTCAGAAGTCATGAATACAATTCATCAGTGTTGGGGAAAAATAGTTAAGAATTAGTTGTCTATGGCTCTATAAAGTTTTTCGGGTAATTTAATACATCCCCTTAATTCAATATGATATGACGGAGTCCTGTGAAAAGAAATGAAGAATTCATTGCACTTGAAAGAAAAAAAGAAAATGAAAGGCCAAACCTACCAAATAAAAAGTCCACTATGCTTCTTTCCAGAGAAGAAAATTTATTTTCATTATTCTACGAGGAGCTAGGTAAAAAAATAAGGGTTTTTTTTTGCAATTATTACCTAAAATTCTCTGTGCTATATGTTTGGGCTTTAGCCTGGCTTTTCTGTGTTTATAAATATTTCTGAAATCATATTGAAATGTTTTAATGAAGTATCTGAATTCATAAGCTGATCCACCACTATACCATGAGATTCCTGTATTACAGGGGAAGAATGGCTGAGGCTGGCAGGAGCTTCCTGAGATCTCCTGATCCAAGCCTTGTGCTCAAGCAGGGTCAGTTGGAACAAGTTGCTGATCCCTCCAGGATGCCCTTCTTTTTTTTTTAGAAAAATTTAAAATGAATGCTCGGGTATGAAATGGCTACACCTTTGGGCTAGATACGTTTGTAACATATTCCACCTCCAACCATCACTTATGCCAGTTTGCTGGCAGTGAAATTAATGGCTTTGTAGATAGATCTTTCAGGCCGTTCCACAGAGATTTATGTGGACTACACTGCATTGTGAAGTTCAAACAGTAAAGCTACTACAGAATAATAATTGAAGAAACAACAGAAGCTGGGCAAAATGGGAAAGTAAAAGAAACATATAACAGTACCCAGAGACGGTAGGAATTCCTCTAGTAAGGAGAAAGCAGAATGAGGCATTATCAAAAACTAACAGCATCATGACTGATCTTAAAGTTTCCCACCTTCCCATTAACTTTTATCTACTTACTGCTCAGTTCCTCACAGTATTCTGGGATGTAAACAATACTTTATAATAATGCATGCAAGTGACATATCTCTAACAGAGTTTTCTATCACAATCTTAAATTCAAGTAACCTGCATTCAGACTGGTCTATGAAATTTCAGTCTAATTCACCATGAATATTGTTTTCATCTAAACTATTTTCTTTATTTGATTGTGTTTTGTATCTCTGCAAAAGGCCTGCAAATACTTTCCTAAATTAATGAAAATGAAGAAACTTTGTGAGAAAGCTGAGACCTTCTTAATTATTGTATGTTTAGCATGAGACATTCTTAAAGGACTGCTGGCACTTTGAATGAATTTTGTCTCTTAATGGCATCTTCGTGAATATAAATGTAGAAGCACTGCAGGGAGCTTTATCACTGCTTCAACTCAAGTTGTTCTTTCAATACATTTTACCGCAGTGGTCACAAAATGCAGGTTTTCTCAAAATCAATTCTGGGCCACTTTGATTTGATTTCATGTTAAGAAAATTAATTCTAGGTTCCTTTTTAAATGACTATTTGTTCCATTTTTTTATTGTGGAACATGATGGAATGTTTTCTAAATTGCAAATACAGTAAACCCCTTGTTTTAATAGAACTGATGACAATTAACACTTTCCAAATGTCTTACTGAGAACATATACATATTGAAACTGATAACACAGTCAAATTTTTCAGCATCTCAGAGAGTAGATTTAGATTAGATTTTAAAAAAACTTTCTTTACTGTAAGGGTGGTGCGGCACTAAAAGAGGTTACCCAGTTTGTAGATGGCCGATCCCTAGAATTGTTCAAGACCAAGTTCTATAGGTTTTTGATTAACCTGATCTTCTGGAAGGTGCCCCAGCCCATGGCACAGGGGTTGGGACTAGATGACCTTTAATGTCCCTTTCAACCCAAAACCTTCTATAATTCTATGATTTGAATTTCTCAATGTTGTACCTCTAAATATTACATTAAATTGAAAACCATTCAAAGCCCATGTCTCACTTGTCATGCTCTGCGTTTGAAATTGTAACACCTTGGTGGTCAGCCTTGAAAGTGAAATACATAGGTAGTGGTAGTTATGTTGTTTTGTATTAAATCATAAATCATCCTACTTTAGACTATGACTAAAATGTTCTTTATTGTAGAGTTCATGTCAATGCCAATTATGCATTTGTTAAGTCTACGTGGAATTTAATTTCCAACCTGACAATACAATTAAATATCTGGGCTGTCTTATCCAACCCAAGTACTGAAGTCTCCAGTGGTCTTACAAACCCAGTTATGTTCACTGTGATATCTACTATAGTTGCATTGGTATTGCAACTAATTGCACCTCAACCATTCCTGAATGACGTGGGTGTTTTGCATATATTCTGCCCAGTTACAATAAGCAGAAGCCATTTCTAGACGAACAGGTTTGTTCCTTATGTACACACCATGATAAGATACAAAAGAACATAACTACCACTAGTTATGTAAGTTGCCAATATTTAATCCACAGAAATCTGTAAGTATTTACAAAGCCATCATTGTGCTGGCATGAACTAAATGAATTGCAAACTGACTTATCAAACTGAGACCTTGTCAAATGCTGCATCACAAAGTTGGAGGATCTTGGGGAGAAGTCCCAGTACAAAAAGAATTGAATATTCAAAGGCATTTTGATATCCAAAAAGGAGTTACCTTCTAAGTTGAAATGCTAGTGAGCAGAGAACACCAGAAAAAGGAAATGTAGACATCTAAATGCATATTCTAAATCTTTGGATCTCACTTTAATGTGTCACTTTACATGAGTTAATTTGTGTGAGAAAAATGTTATCAAACATTTTGAAGTGCACATTGCAACTTTTCATGAACCTTTCCTAGAGATTTCTTGTTGTTTAGTCATTGCCAATAATATGGGAAATCAGGAGATCTGAGTCCTGTCACTATCAAAACTGTGATTCAGCAGTTAATCTATTCTCATTATAGGTTTATTGAACAATTTATTTATTTAAAAGTCACAGATAAATTTACTTTCTGGGAAATATAACAATCAAAAAATGTCAAATCTAAATCACTAACCAATTTTTATCACTAAATTTAGGTAAAAAATTGATAATATCTATGTGCCAACAATTCAGATGAATTCCTGCCCTTGTGACTTGTTTGGAAACCATAGTAAATATTAAGTAAATTCAAATAATCAATGAGGATTTTTTTTTTTAATTGTGAGAAAAAACTGGATTTTCTTGTAAAACTGTTCCTTATACACAAGTATTTTAAGTGTTGCTGAAAATAGCTGTTATTGCAAATTGAGTTTTCCTTTGGTGTACAAAGACCAAAAATTATTATATTAATAATATTTAATGTCTTAGCTACTCTCAAACTAAGCAGTAGCTGTGGAATCTAAGTATTTTTAATATCTAGGCACAAAGGTTTTGCTTTCTACATTCATTGTTACAGTAAATACAACTAGCTACTAAATACAACTGCTCCAGTCAGCTATTGTGTTTTCAGGAATTAGTTTTGTGTGGTTAAATTTGTGTGACATGTATAAGAACATTTTTTTTTACAAAAAAGAATTAATATATCAATGTATGTAACTAAATACTTAGACATGGATCACAAGACTTGAGTACTTGCACTAAATTCAGTGAACTCCTAAGAATGTTTAACATGTATATATTCCAAAAATAATGGCTAAGTTTTCAGTGACTTAATCAAAACAAGAGAGAGCCTGTAAAGTGTGTTTCCATACTGATTTTCACACCTATGCAGTGAGTAGCAGATATGCAATAAATATATTCCAGCACCATAAGTATTTTATATTGTATGCTAAAAGGAAATTGAGCAGTACTTTCTTTTTCCCTTGTTTTATTTTGATTTGGAAATTCTGTACTTCTGTCTGCTGCTGTTCCGTCTCTTTCTGTGTTGTTAGGCAGAAGGTCCACAGGAACAACTATCTGGGAGACAAACTCTGTCAAAGAAAAGGCTTGACTTAGCTTGATTTGCAAAATGATCAGAAATTTCCTCATTGATTTTTTTAGTAAGTAATGTACAGGATTTCTGAGCTTACAGAAGGGTGTTTATCAGCTGCAGCATGAAAAGTAGTTATGTTTCTGCCTTTGAGGATAATGTAGAAAAAAATGTCCTTCTTTAGTCATTACTGACATAGAGTCTAACATGTTATGACATGCAAATTTTAGGATGCAGCTCTACTTGAACATGAGAAAAATCTGTGATTTTAGTATATTTATTTTATGGTACCTTTTGGCATAAAGTTTCAACCATTGGTTACGGTACCCCTTTCCTTGAGTGGTTGTTTTACAAACTATGCTTCAACTTCACAGGTGTAAGAGTGCTGTCAGATGAATAGTGCAATACTAAGACATTTTAACTTCATTTAACCTGTATTTCAGTGACAACAGACCAAGCTCGTTTAGTACTAGGGTCTGCCTGTGCATGGCCACCGTAGGAAAGATGAGTTGACTTACTGCACAGAAAGTGACATGTTAGAAACAGACCTGGAAAGCATGTGACCTCAGCAGCTGTATTAATTTCACAGGCCTGACCCAGATAGAAACTTCAGCAAGACATTTAGGATGAGAATATATATCTATCTTAAAAAAATTCAAGCAGAAAACAACTTTTGAGGGCTAAAAGAACTGCATGGTTGCCTACTGCAGGACAGGGCAGAGCATTCAGTAAAACTCACAAAAAATCAAAATTAAATACATATTATCATGAAAACCAGCAGGACTCATTTTCATGTGGTCTCTGCGCATAACCATACACCCTGAAGTATCAAATTTCTTCACACCACAAGCAGCGAAATGAAACTTGAAAGAACACTGGTGATCTTACATCATTCATCTTTCTCATTAATTTCTACTGCAGGGAAACAATTGGTGAAGGAACTAAGCCTAGGCATAATTGCCACTGATCCCACCTGCTATTGCGAAGTCCTGGTGAAGACAAGGAATCAATAGGATCTAATTTAGGACTTTCGGTCTCCAACTAACTCTTGCAAAAAAAGAAGGGTAATTAACATCCATTATCTTCTAATAAAAATTATCTCTGCTTCTCTTAATCAATTATTATTTAAGAGGGATCTCCCAGGCTCTGTCTTGTATGTAACTGATATCTATGGTTTCCTGTTGTCTTTCAGGCGCCTTCTTATGGCTGTTTTTTTTTTTAAAGTATATTAGGAAGGGGCTTATCTGGTGAGCCCACACATATGAGAATTTTATGTCCTAGCCCTTCAAACTATTTTTAACATTACAAAGTTGTCAGTATCAAAAAGATTACTGACTTCTTATGCATGATGGCAGGGGATAAAATTTGAAGTATGGTGCTACTACGTAAGGTGTCACCTTGTTCAAATGAAAAAAAAGAAAATTGTCACTAATTTCATCAAGAAGATGCCACTAATTTTTCAAGAAAATTGTCACTGATTTCATGAGACTAAAAATGCTCATAGCAACTTTGGCAGCTCTTAAGGTGTCAAAGGCTGGCAGATATGATATGCATTTCACAAAAAACACAAAAATATTTTTCCATATTCAACAAGATCCATTACAAAACCTTTGAGAAAAAGTAAATAGAGGATTTTAGCATCTCTTTATACATCTGGTATTTTCTACCTCTGTTAAACTTATGGTTAAGTAATGAAATACTTGTTTTCTCTCACAGTTTATAGTATGTATAATAACAGCGCTTCTGACAGTTTCTCAGAAAGAACTGAAAAAGATGCACTTATGAGATGTAGTGAGTAGGAGTATGGGTCTCAATTTCTCATCTGAGGAATTAACAAAAATTAAGCTAAATTATGAATAAACCTCTATCATTCCAGTGTAAATCTACAGTCTCTATTTATAGGAGTTTAATTGTTCAAAATTATTTGACAGTTAAAAAGTTAGTTAGAATGAAAAAGAATGTGTGAAGGCTTTACAGTCCTAAGCAAGCAGTTAGATACCAAGACCCCAGTCTGCACCCTAAAAACTGCTTTTGGCAAGTAGAATGCCCAAATCTGTTTGACTTGACAGCACCAAACAATTATCTCCTTCCTTCTTGTGTAAGGTTTTTTGAGCACCATAAAATAGCTATTTCCCATGCCTGTCTCAAGCTCACAGGCTATTAATCTTTCTCTCTGAATGTCTGCTGTGTTGAGCTTTGGAGAGCCACAATGGGAATAAGTTCTGAGCCCAACAGCCTTTCTGCTAAATAAGATTATATGGGTTGTATGAGATAGGCTAAAAATATTGCCTTGCCCACAGATGCTTGACTGAGCTACAACTTCTCAGGAATGTATCTTACACATAACTACAAGAAGACCTTCCGTGATGAGCTTAAGCATGATATAATTTAATATTTATGAACACATTAATGGTGAGTGCACTCATCTGTCTGGGATTACTGTAATTTCTAGTTGAAAAAATATGTGAGTATATCCAAAGCTTAGGTATGTATGTTTCAAATCTTTTACTTGCATTATAACTCTTACATTTATTCTTCAAGCACTACATTAGGACAGGACTCCATAAATCAGACCTGAAACTTGTTCTTGCTTCGGAGCACATACCTTAAAGGGAAGTGAAAAAATGACTGTGTACCAAAATACTTTTCCTAGAGTTTAGTCTTGCAGCATCCCAATTCTACATTACAGCTGAATAAACTGGCTTAGTTCACCTAAAGGTAAACTGCTTAATTAAACCTCCTTGAAATGTAAACATTTATAATTTCTATTCTCTCTCCTGTCCATTTTACATGACAAACCATTATTTTACATAGAAATTTTTCAAAATACTTAATTTTCAAGTATTTTACAAAGTAGGTACAAGATTGAGGCCTCTAAAAGAATGACTAGGAATGTTTTTTCTGAGTCTAATTCCAACTTATGATGACAGGTACTCATCTGAAGCACCTTTTTTCTTTCAAAATTTGTGGTGCCTCCTAAAGTAAATCAAGGTAAACCAATTTATTCTGATTCATTTATGAAAAGATTTGCTTCTTGAGTTGTGATAGCATTCTGTGGGGAGCTATAGTTCAGATAACTGTTCTTCATTATGAACCAAAGATGAGTTTTTTAGACAGGCTAACTTCTCTATAGATAATTACAAAACCACATATTTCATGAAGTCTAGAAAAAATGTCCTTGTTTAGTGTAGAGGTGTGATTCAACAAACCACAGCACCTACAGGAGATGGAATCACTGATCTTTCATAAAGACACTACCAAATATATTGGATTTTCTTCACCATAAACATTTGATTTTTTTTCACTAGTGAATATCAATTTTTCAGTTTTCATGTGATGAAAAACATCAGTAAAACAAGCACAGTCTCCTTTTATACAGGTTTGCTACTGAAAGACTATATTTTTACTATAAGTAAAATGGTGTATCCAAAGGCTATATCAGGTTTTTAGAATACAAAGACTAAGAAAAGCAAATTACAAAAGGTAATTACAGCACAAATAATGCTGAAGTGGTATTTATGGACTAGATAAAACAAAACCAGTGATTCAATTGCATTCAGTGGCCTGAAATTTGTGAGATCTCAAAGTGTTTGTTTAAATTCATCTGTAGCTCCTCTCTCCTGTAGAAAATCACTACTTGTAATACTCACAAGATTCCCCAAAAATTTCTAGAGCTGTCTTCTTTTCAGCATAGAGCTCCTTTTATTGGCATAATGAAGGAACATACAATGCTTAAGTAAAAGAATTTATTACCTACGAATCGTTTATTAAAATTTAAAATACTTCCCTGGAATATAATTCTCTTTTTGAACTTTTAGAGTGAAATCTCCATGTAATCACAGCTGAGATTTTTTTTTCTTCCATAAACACATTTTTCTAGCTGTTCTAGTGTTAAAGTTCCTGGAAGTAAAAGATGCTCAAAATTATCAGGGACTGTATCCCACCATTCCCTTCTTACAGCCCTCTCCCAGCTGGAGGAGCACAGCCTTATGCAGTACCATGCAGGAGACCACACCTTATGTACTCTACTCTTTAGGAGAGCGCAGGCTTAGAGGTAAATCTTGAAATCTTTCACAGGTACACAAATACTGATTCTGAGAACAGTGTTTTAACCAAAGCTACAGTCCATTTGAAAAGGAGCAACACGATCTACAAGGAGTTCACAGAAAAATAATCCCTGAAGGTGTACTTCCACTAAAGGCTTCTGAACTATCTCCCCTTGGATTTGTCTTTGAGATTAGCTGAGCTTCAGGGAAAGCAACCAAGCTTCAAGATATCTAAGTACCACAGATGGTTTACACAGCAGCAGATATTATATTAGCTGCAGAGCACAGCTAATATACTTCCTATAGTATTTCTATCAAATATTTATGAACTTCCTCTTTGATACTGGGATTGTCTTGAAGAAAAGTTCTGAATTAATCTATATTTACTCCACCAAAAATTATAAATTTTAGAACTATATTAGTTATAATTAGCAGGATATCCAAACATCATTTTGAATTTAAGCCTCTATCAGATTCCTCTGCAAATGTTGTCACAAATCATTCATAAAACAAATCTCTAAAGGCTCCCTTTCAATGGCTTTTCCTAACAAACTGAGTGGCTACTTCTGGTTGACCCTAATCAATCTAATGAAAATAAAGTAATTTAGCCTAAGTGCGGGGTCACAAGTGAACTTTCATCTGTGCCACTTCAGACCCTAGAACTGGATTTAAAACATGATTTACTACAAATATGACATACTTGTGTATATAACAAAAGTCAGACTGGGCACAGCACTAACATTTTGAAAAAAAAAAAAAACAAGTATCAAAGCTCTTTGCAAAGATATTGCTTACTGAGCAAATTTATGAACATAGTCAAATTAAGACTCTCCAGTCATAAAACCATTGGAGAAGTTCTGTATTACACAATTTTCTGAAATTAATCAATATTGACAACTGTGACAGCACTGGTATGCTGAAAAGTTGGAAGAAGAAGTGCAAATATCTGAGATGTTTTTGAAACAAAACATATATAAATATCTAATGGAAATTAGAGGAGATCAAAACTATCCAAAATGTGTGCACAAAAGCAGGAATCTCCAGCTGGAGGTTTTCTGGTGGTGGATTTTTTTGTTTTATCCTTCCATCTTTCGATTCTGCAGGTTTCCAATTTGTGAAATTGAAATATATATTTCTACATAGTTGTGTTAAATGACTTTGCACAGTCCTTAGACAAATGAAAGTGCTAGATATCTGCAGTCTTTTTGTCCATAGATTATAGTAGAATAGATACACCTTCTGTTTATATGACAGAGGTGTATAAACAGCATTAAAAAACATTCATTCAATAAATATTCATATTGCAAGAGTTATGAATATTATTGTTGAAAACAAAGTTACATTTGCTATCCCAGGGGACCTAACAAAGACCTACATACCTAAGTCTATTCTGACTAAGTAATATAAAATGATGTATTACATATTTTATTCTCCAGACTCTCAAGTGGACAAGACAATATTTTCTGCCTATGAAGTTGTACCCAGCAGTGCATATGGATACTCTACTTATGTCCAAAAGCTGCTGTTTTTCCTTTCAGAAATTTCTGTGTTAAAAAACAAACCATGGTGGAGAAATTAACTTTTTTTTTTTTAAGTTCAGCAGTTTTCCTTTAGAAATTTACTCTACTGTTACACAATTGGTTATTCAATGTCCCCCTGCATTAAGGAGAGCTCAGTGTCCAAATGCATTTTTTAAGATATATCTGTCTTGCAATTTATAGTCTGCAGAACACTCACTAATGATCAGGGAAGACCTGGTATATCTTTGTTTTTAGTCATAACACTTAAATTCTAAAAAATGGAAAAGCCCGTCTTTGGAAACCTCAGGTCTCTGCAGAAGTCATTCAGCTCTGACACCCTGTAAAACATTGGAGAATTGGTTTACCTGCTTTTATGAATACTGATCCACTGGATAATAATATTTACAGTAGTTTCAGCAGAAGTCCTAATGTGAAGTCCTAATGTGAAGCAGAAGTCCTATATTTTACATTGTTCAGAAGAAGGACTCTAATTTGCAGTTCATGCATAAAAGTGTGTGTGGCCTAATTGTTGGCCAGCTGTTTTATTCTAACTAAATACTTTGTCTGAACATAATATCTCCATTGGGTTGATTTAAATACTCACTTTGAGTTTTCCAATACAAAAATCTTTAAAAAAAAAAAAAAAACAAAACAAAAAAAAAAAACTACCCCCCCCCCCAGAAAAAAACCCCAAAAACCAAACAAAGCTTGAAGCTTGAAGTTATCTAATTTTATTTAGTAGAATATCTTTTTCCCTTTTTATTACATCTTTATTTATGTTCTGGTTAAAAAGAAATATATATATATATAATTCACAGACAAAAATAATGTGAAACCATGGAACTGCTAATTTCAGTATTGTTTGCTAACTTTTACCCAAGGTTCCAGGTTAGCTTTATTTGTATTGACAGAGGAGATTTGCAATATAGGTCATGGTTCTGGTGAAAGCATATTTATAGTCACTCTACTTTTGCTTATCACCAGTGTGAACGATTAGCCACCAGTGACACAAGGGCACAGGGTTGCAAAAGGCCAACATTGTTCGTAGGTAAATTCATGTGAACAAAAGCTTGCAGTTCATTAGAGAAACTTAATGATTTATCAAGAGATAATGAGCAAAACATGCCCGAAAACACCATTAAGATTCATACACGATGCTGAGTGAAAGCTGCTGAGTGAATGTTAAACCTGATTTCCTACATTGCAATTAAAAGAGATAATGACTATGTTTTGGCCTGGATTTTCAAAGGAAGTCACAGTCTTTATATTTTCTTTTCACTTTAATTTTTACTGCGCAGATTACAAAAATTTGAGTTTAAAAGTCTTCCTCTTAATTCTAAGATCTCCTGTAACTTCCTTACAGTATTTTAGTCCTACCTCTTAGCTACAAACTGATAAAACTTTTGTAGGGCAAAGCTCAGAAAAAATTCTTCTGTGATGTGATATGATTAAAAGATATTTGCTTCATTGATATCTTTTCCAAATTAATGGTCAGTGATGTGTATTATTTTTGCCTTGTGGATAAATGTTGTTATCTTTACACTACTATTACTCAACTATTGTAAATGCCTCTTCCTGCCTGAAACAGAAAGATATGTGCTGTAGTTTAAAGTTGTTTTACTTGCATTCTTTTGTTTTGCAAGGCTCTTTGCTACCTGTTGCTTTCTGAAAAATGGAAATCATCTTCTGTTCTAAGTAATTCTATCTTATAGTGTGACAGTTTACAAAAATCACGTAATTGGGTAAAATGTCTGTTAAAATATGAACTGTGTTGTGGGGATTTGTTTGGTTGGTTTCTGGTGAGTTTGGTGGTGGGAGGGAGCTGGTCGGATATTTTTTTTAATTGGTTTGAATTTGTTTGTTCGTTTGCTTGCTTGCTTGCCTGCTTGTTTTGAGAGCAGGGATAAGTAATCAGCTCACTTAATCTAATAATTTTGTCTGGATTGTAAAAGGAAAGGTAAATTGAGTGATAAATCCACAAACTCTATGGTAGTACGCTATTAATTTCAAGTAACAGACAACATTGAGAAAGGATTAGATCTCATATCGAAGGAAATTTTTTGATGCCGCTGTGCCTGAGAATGGCTCTAAAGCATGGCAGTTAAGTAGACTGAAAACAGTAGGAAGTTTTTACAAACGTTAAAATCATTATTTTTTCATAAGACAACACACACATATGTATTTTGAATACTGAAACAACCTACACGAATTTATGGAAATTAATGCAATAAACGTAAGTCCCCATAACTAATTTTTAACAAAGTCTAAGATGTGGATATGGAGAAATTGAGTCATTTGTATTACCATCATCCTTTGCAATCATTGAGGAGTGCCTACATAATACATTTTTCTCTACCTTAGCCCAAAGGGGTTTGTTCTTCTATCAGTCAAACACATTGTCTCTTAAAAGACAGCACCATCCAGTGCAACACCTGGTGACAATCTGGAAATCCATTTTATCTTCTTAGTTTCCAAAGTTGAATTCAACAGCACAAATACAGCTTAGAGTATTTCTGCCTACTAAAGCAATAGGGTCAATAGATTTATCTCTGAGCCTGTCTGCTCCCTTGCATCCTTTTCTAGCACAGCACAAGAACATGAAAGAGCTGGAGACAGACACCTAAGTAATCAACCACACACTCAATATCTAGCAATATTCCTTCCTCTCCATGCAGAGTAAGCCCTAAACATTTTTAAAATGCTCATTTGAACTGTCTTAACCTTAGAAATAAAAGAGGCATCCAAAGTCCACATAAAATTTATGTGATTATGACTTAAATAGTTCTTCCTTTCAAATGTTCTGAAGCTCTCGTGATTAAATCAGAATCAATGATTCTTGAGATGTTAATTTTATAAATCAGATTTATCTTTGGACCGATCTAAACACTGGTTCTTTATAAAGAGCTATATATTGAATTTGTAATTGAGGTAGAGTAAGAGGAAGTTACACCAGAACAATCCTTCAACTTCATAAAAAATATACGTCTCTCAAACTTTTAATGGAATGTTGACTGTCGTTATGATAGAGCACCAATATATTGGCTAAAACAATAATGTGAAATACAATTGTCAGGAGGTACATAAGATTACTTTTACCAAACATTCTAGGTCCCAGTGTTCTGACATTTAATACTTCAAAATTAGAACTGTCAGTTTTGTTAATAATTTTGGAAGTAACTTGTCCTGCCACATAAAGCTTTCAAAATTAATTCCTAAAACTATTACAAAAGACTGAGCCTTGTATTTTTAAGTATGTCACTAATTGTTTTGATGAATTCAGAGGTTTATTTGTCCATACTCCAAATCCAGAAAAGACATTTTTTTGAACACATTACAGAAAGACAACATCAACCACACTACCTGACTTTCACAGTCATCATTTTCTGCCTCTGCCTCGGCTATCATATGTACCAAATGTTACTGTTCATTTTTCATACCCCAATGATCATTTATTTACAAGACAGGAGCATTTGAGTATGCTGATCTAAGTATAAATGTGAAAGAAAACACAGTCACTTTCTTAAAAAGAGACTCTTAAACAACCAAAAGATCTCACATAAGCAACAGCATCAACAGCAACAGTATTATAAAGAAAATGAAGATAAAAAAATCGATAGAGGAAGGTAAAATGTCACTGTAGTTAGCCTGCTTCGCTGCCCATTTCTAGTAATAGTTGTCTAAATAGTTTCACTGACCTTCTGTACAGTTGATATTCTCAGTCATTTCTTATATTTGTTGGTAAATTACTGGAGCCCCAAGATGGTATTCATCATCAGATCATTAACACATCCCAAAGTACCTGATCTGATGATCTGCCTTCTGCATGAACTTAGGAATTATGTTTATTATATTATCTTTTCAGTCCCATTTACTGTTATCAGTAATTTTTGACAACCTGTGCATTTCTTTATCCCTCTTTTATAAAGACCACCTATTTGTTACTGGAATACGTAAGTAAATGGTTCTTACCATACATAGTGTTCCAGTAATAGTTTTCTTATTTTAAATTATTGTCAAAAATACTACCACAGATATTGATATATCTTGAGATATAATTAATAATAATTTGCTCAGTTTTCTCAACATCATTGAAAAATCAGGTAATATGTAGTGATCTCAAGCAATGGAGTAGAGACAGTATTTCACAACAGGGGCAAATAACAGTTTGTTTCTGCTCAGATCTTTTAATCAAAAGATGATAATTTTAATACCTAAAATTTGGGTCCCAGATGGAAAGATTTTTCGGTTTTTGAAAAGGACCAACAGAATAGTGAAGAGTCCAGAACAGCAGAATCTGCCTAATTTATTTCAACAAAGATCTCCAGACAGTGTCACTGTATTTCAAATTTACCTACGTACGACAAAGTACAAAGCTAGACTCAGAGCAGATGAGGGAGTCTCAGGAGTCTCGGGGTCCTAGGCTCTTCTTTAATTCCAAGTTACAATCCATTACTACTAATTTTTCCAAAGAAGCCCTCTAAGGACATTTCAACTTATATAAATAAGTACCAAAATAAGTTTCTCTTTTAGTGCCAATTTAAGATGCAATCCTTTATTCTGTAATTAGGTTATTTTTAAAAACCCATCTATTTATTTATCTTTCCCCTCCTTTTGGATGGCAGTTGTATTTATGCTTTTCTCTTCTCCTCATAACTTTTCTTGTACATACACTATTATTATTTAAATCCTATGATATAAAGTAGTTTACATCTATAACCATGCATACATATTCAATTATGGAATTTCTATTAAATCCAGTAAGAAACAACCGAACAAATACAGATTTGTGAGTTAGTTGTAACATTTAAGTTATAAAAATATTCAGCATTTAATTATGATTGGAATGTTAATAGAAAAAGTAAATTAAAACTTTACTAGTTCAGTATCAACATAAATATTTCTTTTCAATTTTTGTGATATTGCCATTTCACTGTTGTTTCAGTCTAGAGAGCTCACCATTATAAAAAGGCCACTGCACATACTTTGAAAATTTAGAAGTTATGTGTCCTAATGAAGCATAGGGAGTATAAAACTAATTCTGATTTTCCAAGAATATGAATCAGCTTCAATCAAATATTTCATTTACGGAGATAAGAATGGGGATATAAGCAAGGAGAAGAAAACAAAATTAAGACCAGTAATACTACCCCTAAAGCTGCAAAGCTCATCCATCTGGTGTCTCCTAAGTATATAGAATATTTAGGGGAATGTTGCTTATATAGGACTAAAATTGGGGATTAGGGTCTTTTGTTTCAGACATGGTTCAAAATTATTCATTCTTTTAATGATGCTGGCCTGTGCTCTGTAAAAATATTTATAGCAATTCAGTCTAGTGGAAGATACATATTAAGTAGGCTTACTCTTTCTACCCCGTTTTCACCTTCACTAGTACAGCATGATATTATGTTGATTTTTAAATTAACATGTACCCTGAGCTATGATACTGTGGCATATTGATGATGTCATAGCTTTCAAAATTTTTCTAACTGCCTCCAGGGGACATTTTGGACCCAAATGAATCTCGTCTACCATTGACTTGGATAATTCTTCTTTTTAATGTCAAATACTACTGTTGTCTCAAAATTAAAAAAAAAAAACAAAAAAAAAAAACCCAAAAAAACCAAAAACAAAAAACTAAAAACAAACAAACAAACAAACAAACAAAAAACAAAAACAAAAAAACCCCAAAACTAAAAGAAGACCCAACCATCCTTTTTGTTACACATTTGTAAATGTTTCTAATAAAGGTTATGAATTGTTTTTTCCAGTTAGAGCAGAGGTATGTCAAAAGAGATTATTTCTTCCTACATAATACATCTCACAGAAAAATCAGGTATCTTAGTGATTTGTTAATTATCAGCTTTACTGCTGCAATACTAAATTACAGCTCTGTTAGCTTGACAAGAAAAATAGAGGGATAAACTAGTATGGCCAAGTAGAACTGCTCAAAGTTTCTTTAACAATTGGAGGTAATCTGAGAATATCCTTTGGTTAACAGTATTTCAATGTAATGATATGGGTTTGTTTTATTTTGGGGTTTTTTTTGCTTGTTTGTTTGTTTTTTATCTATTGAGCTGATTCTGACTTTAAATTTAAGGGATGCTTGTGCATCACTAATTTGTGTTACCATCTCTGGTATCATGTGCTGGGAAGGTTAAGACTTATCCCAAATCACTGTGGCATAAGCCTACGTCCACTTAAAATCAGTTATAAATAAAACTTACTGAGATTATTTGGGGCAGAGCAGACTTAAGACTATTAGGGAAGCAGAAACTAAAAAGAAATAGCTAATCTGACAACTCATTAACAGTAAGAAACTATTAAGTATTCGTTACGGTTCTGTCAGGTACTTTGCGTCAATGATTAAACATCTAACGATACCTAATGCTGTAATATTACTTACAAATGTCTTAAGCTATATATCATTGTAATTGCTGAGTGGTGTTCATTCTACCGATTTCACAGTTTACAAGCTTTCTAGTGGTGTTATTAACAAGGACTTTACATTTGCAATTTCTGGCTTACTATTTACCCTGTTTTATCATTTAGCACAACTAAACCCTATCATTAAACCAAACTGCATATTCCGGTTATTCACCCAATGCCTTGCTGGCAGAGGAATAGTTTCTGCCATAACTGTAGAAAAAAGTTTGATTCCTGTGAAATATTATAGCAAATAACCTGTCCAGGTTCTGCACATATACTTCAAAATCTGTCAAGCCAGCCTTGCTCTGGGAAATAAACCTCTTTCCTGAAGACAAATTTACAGTACTCTTGAAACAAGTGGTTGATGTGTTTATTTAAAGGTGTTTTTCAAGCTCTGAGAAGTTTATATTCATGTAGCCTGAAATATCAACAAAGCATTTAATTATGACACTAAAATCCTACTGACCTGGACAGATATCTGTTAAGCAGAACATACAGTGAAAATTTACATTCATGAACTACAGAAACGTTGGCTAACTGAAAATCTGTAGAACAAGCATCTGTTTATGTTGAGTAAATCTTCTAGACTACTTTTGTTCCAATATTTCATACCAGACTGTAATGCATTAAGATGGGTCATGCACAGTACAAGCTTACTAGGAAGTTTTGTTCTTATTACTTGTAATCCTGCTCTGTTACTAATTGGCAATAACTTAAATTAATTTTACTCAAGTAAAATCAGTTTTGCCTGTTGCAGTAACTCTTAAACAATCTTCTGGTCCATATATCAACCCACAAGTCTTTTCATTCCATTTTCTAACCCTGTCCTGCAGAGAAGAAGGAGTGAAAGCGCAGCTTGGTGAGCACTTGAAAACCAGCTAAGTTCGATGCCCCACACATCAAAACTTGTGGACCAATTTTTCCACTTGGAAAAAACAGGTAGAAGACTTAGTTTGTCAATGAAGCTGAGACAAATGCCTACTTTTTGCTATTGCTGTTGAATTATGTGGAAAACATTGTGCAATATTTGAAATAAAGAAATATAAGTCTTCAAGGTCGAACCAAAAGTCAGCAAACTCTCTCCTGTCTTAAGGAGGGATTGATAAACTGCTTCTCTTTGTTTGTTCTTAATTACATCCTTGAGACTATTTTGTTAAAATCTTGCTTGCTTTGTAGCTCTGTGTGATTAAGTGATGAACAATGGCTGAAGCAACATGGCCCAGAAGTTCTAGAAAAAAGTGTATTCCCCTTTTCCATTGGTTTTGAGGTCAGATTTTCATTTATATTAGGCTTTTCTAACATTTCCTTAACAAACATGGAGACTCTGAAGTGTCTAATTTACCCTCTCAACGGTCAAGAGCAGAAAGATTTTTAACATTTCTTACAAATACCTGTCCAACCTAGTGAGAGAAATTATACCAAGACTGACTTATCTCCTAGTAGCGGCTGAATCACTTACTCTGTAACTCAGTTCCTTGTCTGAAAAATGTAGAAAACCTTCACTGCCCCAAAGGATATTTAAAGTTACATGTGATGAGGTACAAACTAAATAACAACTTTACTGGAAGGATTTGTGACTGTGAGTATATAGACTAACAGTGAACAGTGAACTGAGGAGGAATCTTTTGCTGCAAGGAAGGTTTCGAGCATCCTATGTGATCTGTAGATGCTTTTAGACCCAGATAAAATAATCAAATAGGTCACTTTTACAGAGTAAACTGGAATGAAGATTTATGCAGAAGCAGACAGTGTGTAAGGGAGGATGTGAAACCTCTCCCTCTGAGCCTTATAGTCTGGCATTTTATGAAGGAACTGCACTGATTCATTGTATAAAGACTGTTCTGTGCTGTAGAACAAGAAACAAACTTTTGGTAAATGTGACTTCCTTAGTCATTATGAAATCCTCCATCTTTTCTTCTAATTAAAGGACTACTCTTCTAGACTTTTAAGAAGAATATAAATTTCGCATAGTACGATTTAAACAAATGAGTCACAAGGCAGGGATAGAGCGCAGACATTCGTGACTTACTTGCTTTTAGAGAGTTTGTAAGAACCAAAATATATCTTACATCTTTTTTTCTTACCAGCAAATTGGATATCATGAAGTATTATTTCTTTGATTCAATGTTGCAGTAAGAAAAAAAAAAAAAAATTCCTTCTTTGGTTTACTTACAATTAGGAAAAAAAAGGGAAACAAAAGCAAATTCTTGTCTTGCATGTGGAAAGAAAATGAAGAAATTTTGAACTGCCAGGGGTTTTTTCATACTGCAGAGTACAGCAATGCACTCTTTTAAAAGTAAGGGTTTCAAAATCGAAAACCAAAAGAGACTGCCAAATACAATTTGAAAAGTTGTTGCCTAATACCTATCTATTATCTGCTTTTAAAATACTTTAGAAATATTTTTATTACTTGAGATTTACTGCAGACATAATTTAAACTAAGGTATTTCAACAGACTTTGGCTCTGTTTTTCCTGAGTTCTCACTCACTTAAATCAGATCATATTCAGGAAGGCTATTTATTACAGAAGAAATGTATTTATTTTCATAGATAATAGCATTACTTCCACTTTTTTATTGCAAATACAAGCTTCATTATATTTCTCTCATTCAGTTTATAGCAACCCATTTTTATGGTGCCCATTTTTCATAGACTTTGAGGAAACAATGTTAACAGTTATATAATGCAGTATTCCATCAGTTTCTCACACTCATATCCCTCCTTCAGAGAGTATAAAAGTAATTGTACTTTTTCCATGGAAGAAAGTAGAAGAAGAGATCCATTCAGGGCTGTTTTTCTGCTAATTTGTTGGTTTTGATATGGAATTTGGCAAACAGAAATGTTAAAATACATGTCATAGGATCATAGAATCAAGATGATTGGAAGAGACTTTAATGATCGTCTAGTTCCCACTCCCTTGCCGTGGACAGTGACCCCTTTCATTAGAGCAGAATGCTTGAAGTCCCATCCAACCTCGCCTTGAAAATTCTCAGGGGTGGGGCATCCTCAATTTTTCTGTTCTTCACCATTCTCATAGTAAAGAATTTCTTCCTAATATCTAATTTAAACCCACCCTCTTTCAGTTTGAATCCCTTCCCCCTTGTCCTGTTGGTACATGCTCTTGTAAACAGTCCCTCCTCACCTTTCTTTTTGGCTCCCTTCATGTGCTGGAAGGCTGCAGTTAGGTGACCCCAAAGCCTTCTCTTCTCTGGGCTGGACAATGTCAATTCTCTCAGCCTTTTGTTGTAGGAGAGCTGCTCCGTGCCTTTGATCATCTTGGTGGCCTCCTCTGGGCTCACTCCAACAGAGCTCCTGTGCTGGGGACCCCAGAGATGGATGGGGTATTCCAAGTGGGGTCTCTTTGATTGACTTCGTTTGGACTTTCAGTTACTGACAGATTCTCTTGAAGAAAAGATGCAGAATACTAAATATAGAGTCTATGTGTTATACATGAGTCCAGAGTTCACTGCTGTCCTAGTGGACACAAGGTCTCTGTGTTCTTTGGTATACTACCATCCATTGTCCCCTCAAAATTCTGAAAAAGGCTGGACTCCACAAAGTGGGTGATAAAATAAAATATCCTTGTGTTCACTTTAGTTCACTTAAGTTTCACTTAGTAGAATTAGCCTCCTAATGGGTTAGTTCCTTGCGTAAACTGCGCTTAAATATATTCAGAGTTCTTAAGTAATACTGTAGAGTGGTGGAGAAGATTTCGGTGACAGCTTAACTTAAGCTGCGCATTAAACTTGCAAAAAAAAAAAAATAGAAATGTTTCATTTCATGCTGTAGTGAATATACTTAAGTAATGCACCTTCCTATGTAAAGTCAAACCGAATGAATTATTTAATTCTGAACTATGATGATCTCTATTAGACACTGGTGAATGAATGTTTGAAAGGAAATGGGAGGTATTCAAATAGTAACTATTTATAAATAAAGAAAATTATTTCTGCTGTTCTGCAAGTGATGATTTAATGTGGTTATGTGGCCTGTTTATTAAATACCATGTTGTGACCTGCACTGGTCTTCAATACAGTGCAGTAAAAAGCGCAATCAAAAGAAAAGAGCTCAAAGAGTTGATCTATTCCGCTTCTGCTCTATGGAGCCAGTACAGCTGAACTAGCAATGTGAATCTGGCAAGAGGAGACCTGATGTACTTTGTTGCTTTATAGGTAGACAGACAGACAGACAGACAGACAGATAGATAGATAGATAGATAGACAGACAGACAGATATATAGATGAGGAAAACAGTGGATACATTAAATGGGTTCGAATTTGATAATGAATCAGCAATAGAATAAAATTCAATTGTCAAGCAATCTAATTTGCACCAAAGTAAATGCCCAAAACCAATTTTTTTCTCCTGTTTTTATTACAAAGTAACATCCAGAAGACAGCTTAGAACAGATTTTGGAGGCAGAATAGTCTACAATGTAGGAGAAAAGTGTAGCAGAAGAAAGGCAATCGCACCATTACCAAGCTGTCTTTGAGCAGTGTGGGTCTGCTTTTCTTCTCTGCATTTTATGGCTGTCACCACCTGTGTGTCCTTTTGCACCCAGTTATGAGGCCTATTTCCATCCATCCTTACTGTATCCACTGAAGGGTGAGCATTCAAACTGAGTTGTCAACTGATTTTTCCTGTGCTTTTGTTTTTTGGGTTTTTTTTTTTTTTGGTTGTTTGGTTTGGTTTGATTTTTTGGTTTTTTGGTTGTTTGGGTTTTTTTTGGTGTTTGGTTTTTTTGTTGTTGTCGTTTGTTTGTTTTTTGTTGGTTTTTTTTTTGTTGTTTGTTTTTGGTTTTTTTTTTTGGTTGGTTTGTTGTCTGGTTTGGTTTTTTTGTTGCTGTTGTTTTTTGTGGGGTTTTTTTTTGTTTGGTTTTTTGGGTTTTTTTTTTTGTTTTTTGGTTTTTTTGATTGATTGATTGATTGATAAGAAGAAAGTACTGTTTTCCTATATGGCCCAATTCTGCAGTCTGTTTGAAGATGTGGTGTTTCTGCAGGTAGACATGTTTGGTTTTATCAGAAATAAGTTATAAAATAAAGACCCTATGTTACAGAGCATAAGGAGAATTTCCCAGAATGGAGAAACATGTAGTAGTGAACAGTATTTCTCATGAGTGTTCTTTCTCACAAGTCTTAAGAAAGTAGTACTTGTTATACAATCCAATATTGCTAAGTAAATATTCATTTTATTGTTTTGATAAACCACCATCTAGCTTGCATTTTTTTTCATGCAAAGTAGCCTAATTATGTCTTATCTTTGCAAATAAGCAGAATGTTAATTAGGCAGCATTGTTCTGAATACCCACTTCACAAAATTGTCTTTGGTTTTGAACCGATTTCAGTTATCAAAGTAGTATTTTCATGTAAGGTTGATAGTGAAGCAAAATTTGCTTGTGTTCTTTGTGATTCATCTGGAAAATGATAAAAACATTCAGAAGTATTCACAACTATATATTCGAGTGACTAGAAAGACGGCAATTCCCTTTGAGGGAATAATTTTGTATTAGTCAATAGAAGCCCCTGTCCAAAATGGGGCATATAAAATTGCTGCTATAGAAAGCTGTGCAATCTTGGTTATCAAGAGCAATTTGACAAAGTAATATCATTAATTCCATTTAAAAAAAATTGATCACATGTTGGAGTGGCTCTAAAAAAGCATTTTAGTGCTATCTTTTATATAAAGAGGTCACAAGACACTGCTATCTTTAATAACCGTATCTATATACATGCCATTTTTCTCTTTTGCACAAACAAAATGTATTTCATATATGTGATAGGTTTTATTTCTGTCAAAGTGGAAAGAGGAAAGCTAAAACCTAACGAGGTTGAAACTAATCAAAGGAAAAGCAAAAGAGTCACAGAGGAATGAAAAACAGATTAAGCTCTGAAGCAGCAGGAGGAAGAGGCAGCAACAGTCATATCGTGAGGTGCCATAATGAGTGGTGACACAAACAAAAAGTAGTCTCCAGGAACAGCGAGTGACTCCAAGACTTTTACTGAAGCAGTGTAGGAGGATGCTTTAGAGTGACAATTTGTAAGTGTCATACTCATCCTGAATTATAAGGATTTTCATGACTCGAGCTTAGTTTTAAAAAGCAACAGGAACTAGTTCCTTCAGAAGACATTTGCCATTTTCTCAGCAATAATAACAGGGAGAAAGTTGTAAACACTGAAAAGGCCCTTGTCCTTGTTTTTTTCTTCACATTTTTTTCTTCATGAGGAATTTTGTATTAGCACAGTTAGAAGTCTCAGCAGAAGCAGTATTTTAATAGATAGGAGTCATACAAGATTTCTCAGTGACACTTAGAGTCATAGTGTGGAAGTTACTCAGAGTCAATTAAAGTCAAAGAGACAGTTAAACTTTGCACGCATCTGAAGAAGAGAAAAAGTAATGGTACATTTTAGAAAGGAAAAAAAATTCAAATTCAATTTAAGAGAGATTGATTGCTTCCTTTTCAAGCTGAGCTATTTCTTTTCCCCTTCTCCTGGGCAAGCATTGAAGAGTATTTTGGAATCACTTAAAAAAGGCTTATGTGGAAATACTAATTTTCATAAATAAGAGATTAAGCACTGACACCTGGAAAATATTTAGTCATCTATACAATGAACTCACTTTCATAATAAGAATATTGTCCTAGCAAAACAGCTTTAAATCTAGTCACATCCACTGAGAGAGAAAAGGACAAAGTTAGAAGCATTCAGTTAGCATTTGGAAAAAGTATCCAACTTTATTAGGAAATATCTTTGAAGGATAATTCAAATTTTTGATTTTCAAAGTGATGGGTTTATAAAAGAAATAGTAAGTCTTGTGCCATCACTTTGTCCTTGTCATCCTAAGTGTCAAAAGTATGTAAAAATTTATGCTATTGATATTATCTTTCCACACTCTGAGACTGCTGACGTTTTAAAACTTATGTTATAATGATTTTTTTTTTATCCTTCAGGGGTTGTACAGTTACTTAGCTGATCCCATGAGATTTGTGGGAAGGAAAAATGTTATTGGACTCACACAATACTTCGTACTAAAGTTCTTATTGTTCTTTTCTAACTATTATTTTATTATTAAAAAGACAGACCATTATTATTAAAATGAGCATTAGAATTCTTTATTTCTGATAACTCAGACATGCATTGAAGTTTAGATGTTGCCTGCATAATTTTTTTAAAATGCAAATACATTAAAATCTAGTGCAGGTTGGAGAATGTTAGCATTTGGACATTTTTTATTAAGAAACTACTGCTACCCTGAGCTCATAACAGAGTTTAGCAATTCACTAATAAGACAATATTTTTATGTTCTTAATTTGTGAATTTTTGAATTTGTATGTCTTCATTATCCACTTCCAATTTTTCTAATGTCCACACAAGCAGAAATTAGAAATAAAAACAAACCAAAGGGAAACATCACTGCAATTTCTAACAAGGGTAGAAAGGAAGACCTAGACGACTACAGATGATGGGGCTCTGGAGCTAGATGAATTTTAATGTCCCTTCCAAACCAATCCATTCCACGATTCTGTGAGATAGAGAGATATTTGTACTGCAGTATGACCACTGCCCAAAGCTTGTTAGCATTGAGGCTAACACTAATAACAGTTTTAATTACTGTTTCTCTCTCCCTCTTCCTTTGTAGCAAAATAGCAAGTCAGTCATATGGGACGTCTTCACAGACAGACTACAGAAGTATGATTCCTCAAAGGCCCACTGAAGAACTAATCAATAATTAAAGACTTCATACTTCATTGAAAAGGGAGCCTTACAGACTCCAAGGCTTATAGAACCTATCTGAGCAGCTGTCCTACTAATATAAAGTGATTTTTAATTGATCTTGTAATTCCAGGAAACAAAATTCTGTAAGTCAAGGATGTTCTGTCATTCTAGTAGGATATCCTCAGAAAATATCTTTTATCTGTCGACATCATAATCCATAATCAGATTTATCTTAAACATATTACAATCATCTAAGAAGATTTAAAGAAGTGAAGATTTTTTCTTAATTTGCTCTAAGGTTATTACAAATATAACAAGTCTGTATTTCACATAGAAACGTAGCTTTGTTGCTCAACTCTCAGAAAAGCAGCATGTGATCATCCCACTCTGAAGCTTCTTTTGTATTATTTAGATTTTTTTTTTCCATAAAAAGCATTCCTTACTAAAAACTGGCTAGAATAATTAATATTTCCAAAAAGGCACCAGAGTAGTAGATACAGGGACAAACCATTTGTGACCCAGCATCTGGAAAGACTTATGTAAGCAAGCAATGCTGCTAATCAAGAATAATCAATACATTGCTTTTATAAAAGTATTTTTAAGAGATAGCTCATCTGTTAGGTAGAAAACACACTGTCATGAATTAATCTTATCATGTATTCACTAAGCATTCACAAACAGGCTCAGCTACATGAGCTCTCTTACTGTAACTCATTGCTAGGTTTCAAAACTAAAACTCCTCAGAAAGCTCACAGTTACTGGAAGGGATGAAAACGTTCTTATAGAACACATTAAAGAGAAATTGAAATATTTTTATAGGATTCTTGGTTTCTATGGAAAAATAGATCAATAAAATCTGAGACTTTCAACTGTCTGGAAGAGCTCCAGATTTGTCTGAAATCTCACAATTAATGTATTTTTTAAAAGAAAAGTTTTATTTCAGCATAAAGTTTTGTTAAGTACTGCTGCTATGCAGGTAAAGTGTGTGGCACTTATGGGTAATGAAAACCAGGTGAAATTAATATTTTTAAAGCTACTTTTACAAATTATGAATATTTATATTGAAAACTTGAAGAGCCTTTTGAAAATATTCTTCACCATATTTCTATTCTGAGGCATTTGCTTCCCTGTATACCAGCCTTCTTTAATCAAAGGTACATTTATTTTCCTTTTATAGCACTTGGCATGAGAGCTTTCTACGCCCGCTCATCAGCTGGTATTTCTTGGCATTTCAGTGAATTGATCTCACCCATTTACATCAGAAAAGTATTTTGTCCCCTAATGTTCAGCAAATGTTTCTTCAGTTATTTTGCGTAAGGCATAGCAATTAAATCTCATTAACTTCCTTGAATTTGCTATGATATCCTCATACTAGTATATGTTTCACCCCACTCAACACTTCAATGATAAGAAGAAAAATAAAATTCTTCTAGTTTAAGTAAAAGGACAATGTAAGTTTTTCTGCAATGAAGCACCAGTATCTGAGCAGCTAAGGTTCAGATAAAGAATGTAAGATGTAAACCAAATTGCAAGAAGAGTATTCTTTATCTGTTCACTGGCAAAAAAAAAAAAAACAAACCCACAAAAAACCCCAAACCCCAAAACCCCAAAACAACAACAACAACAACAACAACAAAAAAAACCCAACAAAAAACAAAAAAAAAAACCCAAAAAAACCCGAAAGTATTTACTTGATCAGAAGAAAATCAACAGTTTTTAAGCTATTATTTTGGTAAGGATACTGATGTCATAAGACATAAATGTCAATGAAGAAAATGCATGGATTCTTAGAAACTAAAAAAACTCTTTGGAATGGAGGGTTAGAAAAATCACTCTAACACAGATAACTAACTTTCAGAGATACTAAGAAGATAAAAGCTACTCAGGGCTTTTACTTGCACATTTGTCACTGATTTACAGTGTTTGAAACAGGAATAACATAACAGCCAAGGGACTGAAAAGAATACTTGGTGAAGCTTTTCAAATGGCTGGGATTTGTGATCATTTAGTTCATCTGTTTCATTAATTAATCCAACAAAGTTCGTGTTGAAATTGTCAGCAGAAAGAAAAGTTAGCCTTATATTTTTAAACAGTGAACCAATGTCCCTTTTTAACACCATAATTAGCAACATGCTGAGCCCTCTGACTAACGGCTCAAGCTGTTCCCATATGGACATCTAGGATGACAGTGGATTTTTTGCCAATCTACATTTCTGCTAAGCAAGGACTCCCCATGGCTGGTCTGGGCACCGATGCCACCCCCCACCCTCCTGTCCAGCACCTGGACATTGCCACCTGCCCAAGGGAGACAGACTCTTGCTCTCAGCGTGTCCTGTCACACATCAAGTACTGTGAACAGACACAATGGCTTTTCCCCACATCAGCCCTAACTCCAAAACCACACATCTTTTTCTGTGCTTGCTGTTTGGAGATGCTGGGCAGATGTGAAAGGCCAAGCGTCAGCAGTCGGCAGCCAGGAGAGGGTGACACATCTTTTTATCTAGACCCATAACTAAAAAACCCCCACTTTATATAGAGAAATAATACATGGGTGGTCATAGTGACATATAAACAGACATTGCTGTATAGTATTAAGAAACCTCTACAGGAAGGAGTAGCCAACTTTCCCTAAAAGGAAAATTTCTGACATGATGATTTATTTTATTTAGACAAACAAAAGAAATAAGATAATAATAATTTTTTTAAAAAAAATTAAAAGCCTCTTTTTTGTTTTATAGCAAGGAAGAAACTAAAAAGGAAACAATGCTGACAGATCTTTTTATTTTCTTTGCTTTTTAAAAGGCTTTTTTGTCAGCATCATTTTAAAAATTGTAATCAGTCCTCATATATTATGGAGTAACTAAGACTTGGCAATACCTTCTGGTTTACTTTAAGTCCATTATAGAATGCACTATCAATTTTACTGACTACCTTTAACAGTCTTAAGGGTAGACAGTAAGGCTGAAAAATATTTTTGGAATAATTTATTTTAACCTCTTCCAAAATTGACAGTTTCTTCATTAAAATTGATGAAAACATTCAGCAAGCATAGCAAAAAGTATTATGGGAATGACCTTACATTAATTAACTTCAAAAAAATATTAGTTCATAAATTACTTAAACCAGGAAAAAAAGAATTATAATTATTATATCTGACTACGTTGATCTCTGGGAGATGTTGTAATTTGAGATTTTTTTGCTTGAATGAAACTTTAATATATTTCTCTTCCAAAATGTAGCAAAGATGTTCAGCTTTAAACAACTTGAATATTGAGAAAATAGAAGATTTGCAGCCCTTTTATCAGTCTTTGAAAGTAAAATTAATTTAATGGCAGTACATCCATTTGTATGTTTTTAAGGCATTCTCCTGAGTTTTTTATTCTTAGTTCAACTAAATTTCAAGAAGTTCTTGAGATACTTTTTAAACTGAAACGGAACTTGCTGAAATTAACTGAACTTGCTGAAATCAACAAATATATTTATTTTTTCAATTCCCAGATATTTTTGGCTAAGGAGAACTTAAATCTGATCATTTCATCAGCCTTGAATATTGTTAATAACTAACTTTGAAATTAAAAATAGGAATAAAAAAGGTGAATATAGGCACATATATTTTAAGCACTAAGTGCTTTCCAAACCATTTCTTTGTATGGTGCTATTTCAGTGCATATAGTATTTTTCACATTTTGCATACTTTCCAAAAAGTACCTAATAAAGGATTCATTATGCAAATGTTTAATATTCTAGTTATACATGGGGTATGTGTCTTATTATGTGGCTTCTTCACAAACTGATTGCAACAATTCCTATGCAACCCATCATTGTTTACAGCTCCTTAAATTTTGCCCCCCCATCGCTAAATTTTTCTCCTTCCCCCTATCACGTACAAAAATACCCACATAGGAAAGAGATGAAAAAAACCAAGGGACAAGCAAAATCTTCAGGTCTGTGTGCACACATGAAGCACATGACACTCCGTCTTCAGGGAGCTGCTTTATCAGCGCAGATCTACACTGCTGGTCTTGTGTGGAATGGCTCATCTAAAACACTACGTGCTCTGTTGAGAAACAACGATTAAGAGGATTTCCTTTGAGAGGAGTTGAAGGAATCAGAGTCTCTGATTTTACATTTAAAGTAGTTATGTTGAATACTTTTTAGTCTCTTATAGAGGGGATACACAGCAGAAATGCATGGAGATTGCCACATGAGCTCAAAGAACTGCCGTCTCCCTGCCCATATAAGTTGATTTATGGTTATGTTACACCATGTAAGCCAGGTGGTCTGAGAAGGAATATAAACCTATCCAATATTTTCAAAGCTATAGTCCCTGACAGAGAGAAATTTTGATAATATTTATGGACTGAATCCTTTTTAAATTGAAGAAGCTGATTTGGTTCTGGGCCTAAATAATTTTTCTCACTTTCATAACCTATCTGTTAACTGAAGCAGCCTGTCCCCAAAAGACTATGTTCATTCTTTTAATGATACCTTTAGTGCTTTTGACATTGAATTCTTTCTTCATCTAAAGGGGATGCTTTACTTACAAACAGCTTGGAAATGCAAAATTTGACATTGGAAATTGAGATGTCTTAAGTTTGTCTCAAAATAGAAAATGGCAAGTCTGCATGAGAAACATATTTGAGAAACATACCCTTTTGGCCTCACATACTAGATGCTACAAACCTACTTGATTTGAAAGATAAATGCAAATCATTCTGTTTCATTTGCGCACAGATCAAGCTCAAGACTGTTCAATTTCAGCTAGAAAGTGAAATACTTTTTATTATCTACCACTTTTACATAACTTGGTTAAAACAGTAAAACTAAAATAACAGTCTGCAATAGGAGGAATCAAAAAATCCAAGATGAAATAATGTGCACAGCCTGCAAAGTGATAATAGGCACAAGTAGGTGCAAGAAAAGATAAGGTAGTCTAACCTTTGAAATGATCAACACTTCTTGTCTAGAATAATCTACCTTCACAGAAACTATATCTGGACATGAGCTCCAACATAGCGGAGTACGCTGAAGTGAAATTTTCTGTTTTCTTGGGCTCCCTAGAAGCTACATCTTGATAAGGAGACTAAGAAGGATCTCACATAATGGATGTCAGGAGTAAATGTATGACTAAAGGCAACATAAATCCAAAGTTTCACAAGTATGTTTGTTTAATATTTGGAGTTGAATTGTTAGAGGATAAATTGTCTGGCAGCTGAGAAGTAAGTGTTTTTGAAGTCTTGGGAGCTGTTCACTTTCTCAGCCTCTCAGGAAACATTCTCCAAGTTTCCAACACCACCAGCTGCAATTCTGGTCTTAGGGTTGCATGCCGTGTTTATGAAACTAAGTGAATTAATAGTAAAAACTTCTTTAATTATAAGTTTCTACTTCTTTACTTGTCATTAAAATAAAAATCACTGTTATGTTACTTATAATTTAAGTTATGTAAATAATTTTTAATATTTGATAAGAAATAGTGTCCAGCTTGGAATATTACCTACTGTTCAATTTATATCTATTTAACAGCCTTGTACTTTAGAGGTAAAGTATTTCATTTAACATGAGGGAAATACTCTTACCAACAGCTACGTGGCAAGAAAAGCTCCTCAGAGAGTAGCTGTTGAAACAGGTGAGTACAATATTATGCACTAAACATTATGCATTAAACTACATTATGCATTAAACAACTCTCCTCTAAGCAGAGAATCTACAAGCATCTCTTCAAAACCCAAGAATCTACGCACCTTATTCTAGGAAGGATTCCCTAAAGGCTGGACTTAAAGACACCCCCTGTCGGTTTTTCATTAGCCTGGCTGATATGAATGGATTCCAGCAACACACCATGTCTGGTTGAACCCAGTCCAGTTCTGATAAGGAAGAAAAGCAATGTTAGTCTGTTATGACTAACTTATAATGTTAAGATAATAACAGAAAGCCAATTATGACTAGGTCAAGAAAAATTAAATAAAATGTTAAAAGGATACTGTTCAGTCATTTATCATCCACCCAAGCATAATGTAACTATAGTGCCACTGACGCCCTGCAATTAATTATTCCTGATGCTTTTAAATGCTGCTCTTGAGAAGAAGAAAAAAAATTAACAGTGCACAGAACTCCCATTAACATGAATTTCCTAAAGAAAGAAACATGCCAAAACCGATTTTTTTTAAAGTCTGCTTTTGAAAAAATGCCTGTGTTGTGCTCTTTTAATCTTTTCAGTGACTTTTTTCATTCATTCATTCACTCTGGTTTAGTCTAATTTGAAGAAAAAGAGGGTGAGGAGCAACCTTGATGCTTTGTGCAGCTTCCTGAAGCAGAAGATGTGGAATGGAGGCACTGAAGTTTTCTCCTTGAGATCCAGTGACAAGACACCTGGGAATAACTCAAAACTGTGCTGGAAGGCTTCAGACACAGACATTAGAATGCATTTCTTTACTGACGGGGTGGTCAGACCCTAGAAAAGGCTGATGCCCCAAGCTTCTCTGTGTTCAAGGTGTACCCGGACAGTGCCCTTAAGAACACGCTGTAATGCCTGCACAGCCCAGAAGTGCTCAGGCAGTTGGAATAGGTGAGCTTTGTAGGGCATTTCCACCTGAAATATTCTTTTCTGTTCCATGCTACGCTATTCTTTATATACATTTTATTGAAGTTACTAAGCCATGGACAGGTACACACACACACACACACACACACACACACACACACACACACACGGAAATTCTGTATTATGGCTTGTGCACTAATGAGTAAAAATTACATCTACTGACTTTGTCTACATGCACACTTACTGAAATACTGTGAAAGTTTTTAACCAAGAATAAACTAAGTTTAAATCATCATTCTAGCCTTTGGCTGAATCACTGCAGTAGCACTTCAAAGTGTAGGTTAAGGGCATTTTTCTTTCCTTTGAAGTATTCAAACTATGTGATTCTTCCATTGATTTCATTGATTTCATGAAAAAAATATGAGAAAATAATGGAACTATGTATTTCTATGGCATATTTGGCACCCAATAACAAAATCTTTCATGTTAAAATTGTTTCCATATATAAATGGCAACTGAAATATATAAAATTTTAGTTTTCAGATATGAAATAACATGAACACAAGCAAAACCTACTTATTTAAATTTCTGAAAGGCAGTGTGTTTCTGTCTGCTTTATTCACCTGCCTAAAAGACCAAACTGCCCTAGAACCAACACAGTCTCTTTATTCCTGACAATTTCCATTTAATTTCCGCAATAATTAAAATATACTTAACTGCAAAATGAAGGAAACTATCTGGAAAACTTGCTTCTTTTAATTAGAGTTTTAAAATTAAATAAGAATTAACTATGTACAGTGTCATGAAATGACATCAGGAGGCTGATGCAGAAACAGCAAGGGGCAATGCAATGTGGTTAATAGCTGATGTTTTCTTGGTGCACATTGTTTCCACCCAGGGCAAAGCATCTAAAAGCATTTCCACTTAAAATAACAAAAAATTGGCTTCCTGTATCTAACAAAAACATCAGAGCTGAAGGAATAAACTTTTATTACTTATCAGAAATACCCATAAAAACCTAACAATAAATTTGGGGAGTCATGTGCTGTAATGAGCTTCCAAAATTTTGGTTCATAACAAAAAAGAATTCATAAATTTTAGGGCCTTTCCTATAATTCTTACCTTAGAAAACAAACGCAAACCCAATGTTTTCTTATGAATAAAAAGCTGACCAAGTCATTACATAAAAGCATGAAAACAGAAAAGGGAATCAGTAAAAACTATTTACTAATTAATGTGTGAATCAAATTCTATGTATTTTTCATGGAGCACTAAATAATCAATTTAGTATTCCGGTGTATGAACTTTCAGATATACAAACTAATGCAGGATTTTGAAAATTATATATAAGATGTGTGCCTGGGCCTTGTAGGGCTGTGACCCATTCAGTATTTTGAAACTTGTTGCTCAGTGACAGAAGTGTTTGTCATGGGTGAGGATTTGTATACTTACTAAAACAATATTAAAAGTAGGCTGGGATTAAAATCATGTAACATATGAAAGAATTCACAGGCAAAGAGGTTGGTTAATGACTAATGAGAGAATCTCAGCTATTTGTAACTGTTATTTATTCATGACATAAAAGCTTTAGAGAGGTGTCCATGGAGCTTATTATTTCTAGACTTATAAACAAAGGTTGTTTCAAAGCTATTAAATTGTTTATACACACCATTTTGAGAAACATAAATAATCAAACAGTGGTGACATCAAGTTCCAACACATGAGATTCCCTAATACATCACATTGCCTCGGACAGAGAACTGGCATAGGACAGGTGTCTGCAATTTAATTGTAAAATAAATGCTTCATCACATGAAGCTATTTTTCATTAACTAGTCTTCTGACCACTGGTATTACTAGAAGTATGGAGAAAATCCTTCAATAATTCTCTGCATTTCTTCAGGATTTGTCTGTTATGTAAGTGCAACATAGTGACTGTTATAACTAACCAAACAAAACAAAACAAAGCAAACACCAGCTACAGAAATATTCAAGTTTCAACTCTCAGAGTTGCCCTTTAGCATACATTTGGCTTTCACTCCAAATCTGTATGATGGCTTCCACAAATTGCATAAATATCATAGGATTGGAACATTTTTCTCTTCATCTTGATCTACTGAAAAAGGATTTGAAAGCTATTAGGGTGGTGAGGGAAGACAGAGGGAATTGCAAGGGCTCAAAAGGTGTGACCGTAAAATTCTCATTTCTCTGCAAAACCAAAATAATACTAAAAAAAAAAACCAAACAGATTCTGAAATCTTTCTGCGGTTGCAATCCTGAGTAAAAGAGCTTGGAGGTTTTTATGAAAAGAAACAAGAACTAAAAGTGCAATTTGTACATCAACCTATGAATCTCCTTGTAGCTATTGTATTAGTGACAGTACTTCTGTAAGTACAAAAAACCCTCAAACCTTCCCCAGTGACAATTCTTTTGGCATTTTGCAATACAGCATTGTTTTGTGTCTGTCACAAAACCCCATATAGGGAACAGAACAAAAATTATGCAGGAATGAACAGTCAAAAATTACTACAACATAATGTAGTATCTTTGGTAAGTGTTTGGTACTCTTTGGAAACAGAAAATAGGCAATTTTTGTGAAATTAATCTAGGTTTTATTTGAACGTCATTAAATAACAGAGAGTGATAAATATCAAGCTGTGAAAAGTCAACCTTTCATCTTATTATTCTGAAAAAATCCGATACCCTTTCAAGAATGCTGCGTACAAAGTAAATACATGCCTTATTCGGTTAAATTAAGTTAAACACATATGCTACTGTTAACATAAATTTCTTCTGCAGATGTCTAAACACTGAATTTGAAGCTATATATTGTTCAGGTTGGCTATGTAATTTTTATTTTCCGGATGAAAATCGCGAATTACAGTAGTGTGATTAAGTACATAACATTATTTTTTTAGAAATAAGTTCCATGCCAGAAAGACTTACCTTTCATCATACTGCATGAAAGACAATAAATTTTAAAAAAATACTAACAAAAAACCCCAAACTGAAACAAAGCAAAAATACAGAATACAAAGTTTATAGATTACCTAGAGATTTCAAGCGCATTTTTTCAAAACTGAGCATACAGTAGAATAATAGCTGTGGCTATTTTAGGAAACTTAACACAGCACATAATTTTTAATGTCAGTTTTTGTACAATGTCTAAATTTCTCTCACTTAGTTTATAGCAGCTGATAAACATTGAAGAGAAGTAAACACTTCAGAATCCCTTTCTGTCCTTCCTAACAGCTCCAAAATGCTGAAGTCTTCTTCAGCAAAATGGAGTCCCCCTGCCATCAATGAGATTCTGATAATTTATCTTCTCATAATTTTGCACTGCTGTAAAGGCATACAGTTATTCAGATTACTTATGCAATTGCTTTTTGTTATCCAGAAAGCATGATTTAAAATGTCATACTTTTATGGAAAATAAATAAAACTTAATCTTTGCTGGTGAGAGAGCTTGGGGTTTAATAAGGGCTTTTACATTTTAGGGTTTCTTGTGGAGATTCTAGTGATATCAGTCAGCACCAAGGTTCTAGGAAACAGAAGTTCCATGACAGAAAAATATTTTAAGCACACTCTAAAGAAATGCAGAAGGGATGTGTTGAGATTATCACAGCATGCACTCTACTAAACTTGAAGTTTATTCAAGGTGCTACTAACATTTGACCATGTTAAACTTCCATTAAACATGGTCCCCCACCTCCAGAGGGAAAAGCATTCTGCTTGTGAACCCCCAGTGTTTTCCTCTCTCCAGGTACATGATTGATTCTCTGCATAACAGCCAGGCAATCTGGAATGGCAGTGCTGAAACCAGTCAGACACAGGTATCTGCACACCTATGCTGCACAAACCTAGGACCACAAAGTGGCAACCTCTCACTGTTACTAAACACAAATATGGATGTAATCTTCCTAGAAGCATAACTGATGGCACCAAAACAAATCCCAGTCTTTCCATCTCTCTGTAACCTCTGCTGCTGAAATTGTTTCTGTAGATATAGCCATAAAAATGTTGTAGTCTCATTAACAATATAACAGGAGAAAGGTTTTCATTGCTCCTCAAAACTACCAGCTCACATGCAGTGAAGCACAGCAGCTGATAATGTGCGCAGGCTAATGAAGCGTAGAAAGTATCTTTGCTCATGAGATCCTGACAGCCTGAACAAATTTTAATCAATGATTACTTTCTTTGCGTCAATGCATTATCACATTTTTCTTTGTGACAACATGAACGGCTGAGGGAACTGGGGTTGTGCAGCCTGAAGCAAAGACAGCTCAAGGGTGACCTTATCACTCTCTACAGCTACCTGAGATGAGGCTGTAGCCAGGTGGGGGTCGGCCTCTTCTCCCAGACACCAGTGACAGGCTGAGAGGACAGAGACTCAAGCTGCACCAGGGTAGTTTCAGGTTGGACATCAGGAGGAATTTCTTCACAGAAAGGGTTGTTAATCATTGGAACAGACTGCCCATGGATGTGGTGGAGTCATTGGAGGTGCTCAAGAAGCAAATGGTCATGTCACTTAGTTCTGTGGTCTTGTTGACAAGGTGATCAGTCAAAAGTTGGACCCAAAGAGCTCAGAGATCTTTTCCAAACTAAATGATTCTGTGATTCTGTGTGATTTATTTTACTAAAATACATCATCAAGCAGAAGATCTCTCATTTGTAATTTTTCTTTTTGCATAAAAATCATACTTTCTTAAAAATTGTTTCTTAATGTCCTCCAGATATTTTATTCTCTGAGAATTATTTTTCATAAAATTACATTTTAAGCAAGTGGATTTACTAATATAACCATATAGATTATTTCAGTATTTTAAGAAGGTCAAAGTTATATCTACAGTTCTTTAATCAGAGAGTGGCTCAAATTGGAAGTGATCTTTTAAATCATCTGGTTCAACCCTTACCTTAGAACAGGACTAGATTCCATGTTAGGTTGTTCATCACCTTGCCCAGCTGAGACATGAACATCTCCAGGGGCAGAAATTCCAGCATCTCCTCTGATAATCTGTTCCTGTGCTTAAACAGCTCCTCCACCTATTCCCCGATGTCACTTGTCTCCTGTGCTTGTTCTGTACCTGCCAGGAGAGTATGGCTTTCATCTTCTCTATAGCTCTTCATCATAAATCTGTAGACAGCAGGTGGACACACACCCATGTCCTCAGCTTTTCCATTCTCACAATAACCAGATGCACTTTTCAGGCTTTCCTTGTACTCCACCTGCTACAGATCTCTGACCAGTCTGGTGCTGCACTGCTGAACTCTGCTCAGTTTGTCAGTATTCTTGCAGTGGAGTGCTACAAGCGCACAAGTCTCCCACAGAAAGTCTCACAAGTGTGAAGTCGCTTTCATTTTCCATTTTCATAACCCAGGGACACTTGCTGTACTTAAAGATTTCTTAATTATCTTTTTTGTGTAAGTTTAGCCAACAGCCATAGATGGGATATCACTTGTTCTTTCTTTCCTGTGTTCAACCAGACGTCTGTTACAGTAGTGGGGCTGGAAGGCACGTTTCTGTACATCATCTGAAATACCTTTATTCCTTTACGCTCGCTACCACAAACTATCTCAAAGTCTACCTGGACACAGCACAGTCCTTGCTCCGTTGCAACACCAAGTGTGTCTGTGACCTTTACACTTTTGGAAATTCGTGAATAAACAAAAGAGCTAAGTCTGATACTATGATCCCACTGCCATCCTCCTTAGAATATGACTCACTCTGAAGGACAGAAATGCATGACTCAATCTCACAGTCTCAGACCTGGTAGTCAGTAGCTGAGTTTAAATGCCTCATAAAATGTATATATAAGTGGTAAATGTTGTTCTTTCTTTAGTTTTTGTTGAGAAACCTTTAAAGGCAAGAATATCACACCAATATAGACCACTCTTTTCACAACATGAGAGAAGACATATGGTTATACTATCCTATTATCATGTATTAACCTTGGTCCCTACCTTCATGCAATAAATATGATACAGATTTAGAGTTTCCATATCATGGGACAATCTGTTTCTGTATGAGAAAAAAATATTTTATATCTTTTACAGGTAACACTTTTGAAGTTCAATTAAGACTAAACCAATCATACCATTTCTTTCTGAATTAAAAAAAAAAAAATAAAAAGGCAATTTTATTATTGAAGCCTCTAAAAGAGGTGAGGAAGAATTCTATAAATCAACTACCAAAAGCCACCAAAAGTTCAGTATTACTTTTATAGTCTTTAAAATAAAACCCTGTTGGCAATGGACATGCTGCTCCTCTGCATAGCATCACTCCTGTCAATAGGTTTCTTCTATAATTGCAGCATACATAGAAATGGAATCCTCCTGATAAAAATCATGTGGTGCCGAATATACAGGAAACTTCAGAAAAGAGAAAGAATCACTGCTTCACTGAATGGTCCAAGCAGATAAATCTGTTTTATTTTTGTTGTCAAAACTATTCATAATCCATTTTTCTAAAAGCTGCATGAGTCTTTCTGTTCTAAATCCTCTCCATTTCCTTTCAATTTTCCTTCCCAGATCAAAAAATCATTGGCTGTGTGTATTTCACTGTAACAAAGATGTTTTATTTTCACGTGTAGATCTATATTCAAATGCATTTAGCTTGCGACATGATTCAAGTTGACGCTATGGCTCAGAAACACAAGACATCCTTGGTAGGACATGTACAGCTCAGCCAAGTGCAGCTTCTCTCTGTGCATGCCCATCCCAAAAAATATTTTGGTTTATAGTTAGCTGTTACTTCCCTTTATTTTTTACTCATGCCTTAATTTGCAAGATCATTCTTCTGATTGTAGAGATAAATAAATTACAAGATGTCTTATAATATCTCCCCTTTCCACACTGATGCTAAACTTCCAGCTGCATCCTTTACTTTGTGATCTTTCAGTTTGCATTAGACTAATTCACTGCTCCTCTCAGAGGGACCCCGAGTAAAGCTCACACTGCACTGTATGAGAGCAGTGATAAATTTAGAGGTTGAAGAATGGAAGGTGATTACTGAAATCAATGAAGATCAAATGAAGAGCAAATCACTTCTAAATAAAAGTCTAAATATATTTTAATTTTATTTTTTAAGGAAAATATGGCTGAAACTGTAGAGCTCTTAAATGTTATGTACTGTTTTACTCTGCTTTCTTCTATAAAAAGCTGCTTTATTAAAGAAAGAGAAATCAACCCCCAATAAGTCAGCAGACAATCTAGTTACATTAGAATAGTTTTTAAAGTAGCTTTATTTTTAATTATTACACTCAGATGTACCTGTTCTTTTCTTTCAAGGGACATAAAAAATTAAGATTTAACTCCCTGAATATAGTCTGTAACAGTCAGCATATGATGGCTGGAAGCTATTATTTCAATATTAATTTGCATTTTGCCAAGCATTAGGGACTTATAAACTCCAGGTATACACATTTTTGCTACTTGCATTCCCTTTGTGCATTTATAATGTAAATTAAGTTCTCATGAAATGGAATTTTATGACTGAGAGATGTATAATTAAGATTTGAACAGTACTGTGTTCAGTTACAGATAATTCATGCTGACTAACTGGAAGGCATTAATTCTATATGAATTTATATTGTATTTAGCTTTTGAAATACAATTTTCAAAGCCTTGATCAACTACCAACTCTTGTGAAAAGAGAGCAATACAATCTGAGTGTATTCCAGTGGCATTCCAGTGAGGACATAGCTGATAATCACAGATTACTCAGAAGTGTTGAGACTAGATTCAAAATTTTTTGATTGAAGAACAGGTAAAAGACAAGGATTAGGCAGGACACATTGCAGTATACAGAATAGCCACAGTAGAAAAACATTGTTAGAAATAATAATTTTACTTGGGAAAGGTACCTTCAATTGGCTTGAAAACAGGACAGAAAGAAAGTGGTAATTTTTCTCTTTGAGGTTAAAAAACTCCAAAACTTTATGTAAGTCAAAGTACATACAGAAAAAATGATTTTTCATCACTTAACTGTTCCTTGACGGAGAGCTGTTTGTTTCCTGCAAATGGAAGGAAAATTACTCTTTCTTTTTTAATGACAGAAGGGTGAGCCATCTGCATTTGCAGTTGAATTTGTATCTACTAAGCTCATCCTGCAGCCTACTGTGCAATAGCTTCATTACAAGCCTTTACCCAGTTGTAGACTCTACTGCATTTTTCACAGAGCCTAATGAATAATCTCTTAATACATTGTCATTTTCTTTTCACTCATTTGGCCTGTAGACTACAGCATGGAAAAGAATGGCTGTTTTCATGTGGTTGCTGGAAAATATGTCATTGAAATGAATGTATGAAATGTGTATGTACATGAAAGTATGGAGGAAAAGAGGGTCATCTTCTGTATTTTATGCTCATATGCTGAGATGGAATAAAGTATGTTTCCAAATTTCACTGTTCCTGAGGACTTCAGTGGTTGTATTCCAAATCTTTCTTTGTTTGCAAATCTTTTTAAGTTGTCAGCATATAATTTGTTTTACAATATATTGTGACAGGTTTTAAAATCCAAAAATAAAGGTATGGAGATGTGTCAAATTAACAAGGGATAATATATTATTAAAACACTTCAGGGTGAAATTCTGATGCTGTTACTGTCAATAATATACCCTGCATGTACCAAGATTACATCATGTGATTTTAAGCAAGGGCTCTATGTAAAAATCTGCTATTTTTCAATGAAAATAAAGCCAAAAACCAAGACTGGAAATTTTCTCAGATTAGGTTGCAATGTTTTTACCTTAAAATCCTTTATCTTAAATGTTCAGATCTACAAAAAGAAAACCAGTAACTTTTGTTACAGCAGTTATACTAATGTACAAGTCACAGCCACTCTGATTTATCATTCCAGTCTTATTAGAATGCATCCTCCATCATTGTCCTTTGTTAGTGTTAATAACTCAAGGAACGCCACTGAGCCTGCCTTCAGTAGTTAAAATAAAATGAAACTGCTTAGAGTCTATTTTGCAGATTAGAAGCAAAGTTTTCAAAATAAATTTTGCGTGTAGGTGCTTGGTTCCCCACAAAACCCATCAGTTTTACCCATTGTAAATGGTAGATGTGTTTACAATGCACTTTGAAGACCCTCATAATATGTGAAAAGGAGAACTTACTTTGGAGTCTACACTGCTGTTCCATAGAATAGACAATTATCTAGTATTGTCTAGAGTTACTGTTTCTTTTGTCTTTTTGTAGTTCTGTTATTGCTGTGTCAAAATTAATAAAAGACCATCACAAAAGTGTACAGAATCCTCCAGAAATAAACTAGATAAATAAGGAAAGTCTACTGTCTTTTATCTTCTCATTAAAGACGTAATTGTTTTCCCCAAGTTCTTAATACTGCAGACTAAGTAAATCCTAAAAATTCCTGTTCAGCAACTCCTTCAAATGAAAGTAACGAGTGTAAAGTGACTACAGCATCAAACACAATTGTTATTGTAAACTATGCTACATTCTAATTTGAGAGCACGTTTTCTGTAAAACTCTTTCAAGCACTATAAACCCTGTTTTATTTTAAATATTTTAAGTATGAGCTTATCACCTCCTTGCATGAGAAATTCTTAACTTTTTCACAGCATAGTATCTTGTGAAATCTTCATGCATAATTCCACACAGAGAACCCCAGACAGGGTTTAATTCTTTTCATGTTCCATTTAAAATAGCAGATTACATTACAAATTCTGGTGCATCAATAACAAGAGTTAAAACAGAAAAGTTTACTTTAAAACATCTACTTGTTTGTGCTCCTGTTATAATGTTGGTTAATTTTGTCTTTTTCAAAGCAGAAATTTATGGGTCATATGTCAATCCCATCACTAGAAGTTTGAACATAAATTTATCAAGGGTACAAGTAAGACAACACTAGAAATATCTGAAATCTAATCATGTTAGAATAAATATAGTTCATGTGATACTTTACAAAAACCCCAAACACATGATTCTTTAATCACTTCAAGAAGACATAATATAGCAAGCAGTCAGAAGCAATTTTTATCAGCTTGTGAGTCTTTTAATACAACAGAATTTTTTATGGGGTATCCAAATGCTTGTGAATCCTACATGCTATTATCTGTCATCTGTGGTCATTCTGCTTAAAATGATGGTATTTATCTGTACAGTAGAAATAATTAATTTTTTAACACCACCATAGTTATAGCCAAAACCAGTTCAAAGGTTTTCACTGCCATGAACAAGTGGAAAGAACAGCTACATGCATTCTAAATGCTGGGGCAATTATTTTAACTCTGTGCAAAACCACTGGCTCCTGTCTGCGGGTAACCAAGGATGAGACAGGGCACAGCAGTACGCTAACGCTAACTAGTGCTCAGCAGAGTGCCAGGAACAGCTCAGCACAGGGACAAGAGACCAGTTTGGCCTGATGCACTGCACTTTGGAGACATTTCAGTGCCTGCTTCCCACTGTCTCATAGGCACGAGACACTATGGATCATCTGTTCCCACATAAGACTGATAATGAGCCAGTACTAGGAAGCAGGATTACTTTTGCTCTGCCTGTTTTCTAGCCAGGATCTCTTACAGGGATGAGTAATCACCAATTAAGATGCATGAGAAAATTTCTTCCTGCCTCTGCTCAACATGAACACTCACGATTGTCAGGCATCAAACATCCACTCCTGGTGATAAGTAAAGTTCGCCCACACAAGCCAAATAATATATGAATTTTGCTCTACTGGCTTCCATCTCCACCTTCTTTCTTGTTCTGGTGGAATTGAAAAGCAGGCTTGTTCACAATGGAGATTCCTCTTTGGGGTGTTGCTGTACAGCTGAGACACAGAGGATTTTCAAATATTTCCTCTAGACACAGAGAGATATGTCTGCTGAAATCCAGAGGAATAGAGAAGGGTGACAGGCTTAAGACCTCCAGAGAAATGCCTCTGGGGTAATTCACAACATGCAGGGAGATGGAGTTAGGACATCAGAAGCAGTCTAGAGAAAATACAGACAAAGATGGTGACAGATGAAAGAGGAGAATGAGAATGGTGTCTTCATCTGAGCGTCAGACCTGAAGTAGACACTGTACAGTCTTACGTGGAGTTCCTCCCAAACTTTTTGCACAGTAATATGGTTTGCAGAGTCAGATTACTGTTAGCAAGTACATTCTAAAAGATATCTGAGAATTGAGACTATCTAGAAACAGGTTTTCAGGGAGATACGTACTAGTTTATGCCAGAAAATATTTTTATTTTATTCATAATGTCAAAAATAACTGACTTCTTATGACTCAAGTACACTGGTTTAAAATCTCTGCAAATTTATAAACTTGTTTTTAGACTCAAATCTTTTGTGTTTGAACCACAGGAAAAGGAGGTAAATCTGAAAGAGCGAGATCTCTTTATTCTTCAGTGGAGACAACAGCGTCAGCTACCAGAAAAAAGGGTTAGAACCAGCACTGAACAGCAGACATATGAATGTATGCATGTTCTATTCAAAAAATATTTACATTCTACCGATTAACTCATCCCGTTTTCACCAGTAAAACAGAATTAATTCAAGTGTCATTGTTTATATTTAAAGACTTGGCAGTTTTAAACTAAGGGATTTGCACTCTCCGTGAGAAGTACTTCAGCAACAGCAAAGATGTCATCATACATGGTATTGAGAAAGTTTAAATCCTTGGAGATTACAGTCGTGTAAATATTAAGATTCAGAGGTACTTATGAGGCTGAAGCATGACAGGCACGAGAAAAAAATGTAAATTAATTTTTCATAGAAGTTGAAATAAAAAAATCTGTTTATAGAAAATTTGCATGCTTATAACAAATATGACAAATTAGATCTAAAGATGAAGTTTGCCTCTGCAAAGTGATAGCATCTCATATCTAAAATATCAAGTTATATTGTCCATATTTTTAACAATAATATACTGTACAATTAATGGGTATAATTTTTTTTAACATTAAACATTTTTAATTGTTTTCTTTTATGGTTCATTTATGAATTGAAAAATGTTCAGACTATTTTGAACACTTTTTTTCCTAACAGTTAAAAGAGTGAAAGGGAAAAAACTGTGGGTCATAAGCACATTGTTGTTTCTTAGCAGAATCTTCTGCACAGCTTCTCTACAGTAAGGCTTTATTCCTTACAAATTAAACATAATTATTATGATAATTTGACAATTTCCTCAGTGGATCAAAGTGGTGCTAAGTTCAGAAATTAATCTAAGTTTTCCAGCAAAAGCTGCTCCCTTTCTTAACATCGCCATCGCCTAGGCTAAGGAATCAAAAATTTCAGCACTTTAGGATGAGAAATTTTTTTTTTCCTGTACTGTGAGTTTTACAAATATTTTTCCCTTATCCACTCCAGTTTCAGTGTAACGTTGAAGCTCAGGTAGGTTGGAACGGAAAATAGAGCAAAAAGAACAACCCCTAATTTTTTGGAAGGGTATAAGGATACTCTGAGCTATGGAAATAATGTTGGGACTAATACTTCTTTTAAAACAGCTTTTGGTTTTATGACTTGTCTGCCAGAAGGCAAATCCTACAAATCTAGGTTTTCTTTTCATTGGTTAGTTTTTCAACAATTAATGAAGACTACTAGATAGTATAGATCATCACAAGGGAAAAAAACATTCAGAATCTGAATTTCACCAATATAAATAGAAATACTTTGCATAGACTAAATCCCAGAACACTAAGGGAAGATTCTTGTAGAATATAGCACAATTTGACTACTAATTCTCTGAAGGAAATAATGAACTTCAAGTAATGATAGCCTTCAAGGTTTTCTCCAGCACTCTTTTAATTGGTAATTAGTTTAATAAGATAAAACAGAAAAATAAAGAGAAATCTAAATAATTTCAATGTAGGTTAAAATCAAAAGTTTCCATTTGTACTATAAAAGAGAACATATTTAAATTTCTGAGGTACTGATCCTAAGTGACGGCTGAAGCTGCTGCAAAGACTCCCTATCATTAAATTTAGTCAGGGTTAGAACCAAGCTATTTCCACTCTACCTAAAAGAAACACAATGAAGCATGGAAAGTCTAATGTAGTTATAATGAAGTACAACTAATAGGAGTCTATTCGTGTAATAGAAACAGAATTGAAACTAGATAAAGTGACAAAGAAAAAGTAATACCATACAACCAATTTTGTGCACAAAGTGCTCCTTTCCTCTGCAATGACTAGGTTTTAAGTTGTTTTGTTTCTTTTAACATCAGTGATATGTTTCTGCTGCGGATGAAAAATCTGCTTAGTGCTTGCCTAATGACAAGTCTATAAAATTATATCACCGTTGGCGCTTGCCTGGAGGTAGTTGATCTCTGCTGAGTTTGCTCAAATATCTCATGAGTGCTAGCACCAAACAACTTGGATAAATCCAGTGCAAAACCAAGTATGCTTCAGTTTTTTGTAGCTTCTCCATTTGCCTGGTCTGTATACACAAAAATGTTTCTGCTACACAGCAAAAACTGCGACATTTTCTCACTTTACTAAGAGCTTACTAAACTTAACAAACCATATAATGTCTGTCTCCTATTAACTTTGAACTACACGATGCCATTAACTTCACAACAGGGAATGTATTTTTCCTGTTCTCTCATGGCTCCAACCATTACCACCTTGGTTATGCATACCCTGTTTAAAGCAAGAAGTAATTTTCATCATAGCTGAAGAACAAGATGGAATATTGCTGTTAGATATCGGTATAACTTTCTCTCTTAATTCAAATGACAGGCAACAAAAATGCTCTCTCCTACTGTCAGACACAGTCATTATGGTTATATCTGGGAATTATATAATGGAGTTTTCAAGCATTATTATTAACTTTAGATAGTCAACACCAAAACAAGAAAATACAATAAAGCAGCTGGAAAGTTTGTAATAAAATAATATGAGAGAAGGAAGCTTCATAGCTGAGATGATGAAATGATGCTTGAATGATTGGATCCAATGTAAATGACACCAAGCATTTGTGTGATTCTACACAAAGAGCAGAACCTTTTTGCTTTGTAACAAGTTCCAAGTGATGTTGTTTGTTCTCCTAAGTCAAAGTCAAAGACGGTGGAGCCCAGATTTCCTGTAGATGGCTGAACACCTGCCTGCCCATGGAAAGTATTGAATTAATTCCTTATTTTTATTTTTCCTTTACCTGCTATACTGTCTTTGAGTAACCCTAACCCTGAACTCAAGCCATGAGTTCTCTGACTTTTCTGATTCTCTTCCCCCATTCTACCAGGGAAAGGTGAGCAAACGTGTGTGTGGTACTTAGTTCATAACTTAAACAATAAAGAGAAAGGTAAAGCACTGGTAAACTGAGAGGTATGCATTGCGTGTCTGTAGTGCAACTCCCATAAAAGACGCAAAAATGTATGCACATGTTTCCTAACAATGAATAGCAGTGTGTGACCTAAAGTCCCAATCTCACCATCATTCATATCTTTTCAACTGTTTTGCAACTAATTTTTTAACAACGGTCACTTTTCTGAGAAGTCAAGGCACTGGGACATGACACATATAGAGATATTGCCATAGATGATATAGATTATATAGATTGATATAGATATATGGATATATAGATATAGATTACATAGATCCCATATATATAAAAACATAGATAGATATAGATTAGATAGTGATGCATAAAGATATAGACATGTAAAGATATAGATACAGATGATATAGATAGATATAGCTATAGATAGAGATATAGACATAGATTAAATAGCTATGGATAGATATAGGTGATATAGATTACATATAGATTAGATATACAGAGATACGTATGTATACAAAACACTACAGGAACATAACCATGTGGTAGGGCAGGGCCTCAAGCAACCATGTTATTAGAAGACTGTACCATCTCCTGTCTTGGAGCTTAATATGGGAAAGATAGGGAAAACAATTTTCTTCTTTTCTTAATCACTGGCTGACACCAAGCCATATTTGATTGTATTTTTGACCACAATAGCTATGATTAACACAGTGAATATAAAGCAGTGTGCATAAGCTCCTTTTTATTCCCTGTCAGTTTTGGTTTTATCCCAGACTCCAGGAAGATCCTCATTCCATGACCTTTGATGACAATGACAATTTTGATTTTGACTGTAATCGGGTTGCACCTGGAATTACCAGGTTATTTTAATTATTTCTCAATCAGTGAGACTGAATTTATAGAATCATAGAATGATTAACATTAAAAAAGACCACCAAGCTGATTGAGCCTAACCTTTGACTGAACCACCTTGTCAACTAGACTGTGGCCATGATTGTCATATCCAGTCATTCCTCGGACACTTCTGGAGATAGTGCCTCCACCAACTCCCTGGCCAGCCTGTTCCAATGTCCCTTTCTGATGTCCCACCTGAACCTCCCTGGCACAGCTTCAGGCCATTTCCTCTTGTCCTGTCGTGTGGCCTGTCCTCTTGTCCTCTCCCCTGGGAGAGGAGGCTAATCCCTACTTTTCTACAGCCTCCTTTCAGGCAGTTGTAGAGAGCAATGAGGTCACTCCCAGGCCCCTTTTTTCCAGGCTTGACAACCAGAGGCCACCCAGGCACTCCTCACATGATTTACTCTCTAGACCCTTCCCAAGCTCCTTTGCCCTTCTCTGGACTTGCTCCATAACCTCAATGTCCTTCCTGAATTTAGGGGCCTAAAACTGGGCACAGGACTCAAGGTGTGACTTCACCAGAGCCCACTACAGGAGTGTAATCACTGCCCTGGTCCTGCTGGCCACACTATTGCTGGCGCAAGCCAGGATGCCATTGGCTTTCTTGGCATCTTGTTCAGCCACGACCCCCAAGTCCTCTTCCACTGGGCAGTTTTCAAGCCACTCTTTCCCCAGTCTGTAGTGTTGCCCGGGGTTGTTTTGACCAAAATGCACAGGCTGGCACTTTACCTTATTGAACCTCATCCAGTCAGCCGCAGCCAATTGATCCAGCCTATGTATGACAAAGTTTCTGTCCAGATCAAAGGTCTGTCTTTTAAAGGCTCTCTTCACAGTTTACTTCAAATGTCCGTTTTTGAATAACTTATTTATATGTTGCTGATTCTTGCTTTCAAATGCAGTGAGATTGTAAAACTATTCAAAGAACTGCCAAAAAACAAAATATAGTTATCTTCTGCTAAGTGAATTAAGATGGGTTTTGGGGGTGAGAAAATAACCTCTTTACAAGCCCTCGAGTCATTAAGCTAATCATCTTTCATACTTAAATGTACATATCTAGAAACAATATTCATTCCCTGGGGAAATTCTCACTAATTTGCAGATTGTTTTTGCACAAAAGGCAGCCATGCTGCAAATGGTAAATATTCCTTAATGTTACCAACTGCAAATAAACTTTCATTAGGAAAAAATAGTATAAGAAGTTATCACATATAGTACAAAATACTGGCTTTTTAAAAACTAACAACAGAGTTATTTAAACAGTCTCCTGCAGGAAAGTCTGCAGACCCTGACACTCCTTCCAGGTACCTGTCCACTGTTTATATACTAGGCATTAGATTCTATGGTGTGGAATATCCCTTTAGCTATTCAGGTCATCTGTCCTGGCTATTCTCACTCACAAAAAGAAAGAAAGAGTCCTTGTTTTAGGATAAGCGTGACTTTTCAAAAAACAAAGTATCAGTATGTTATCAATATTATTCCCATTCTGATTCCAAAACACAACACTGTACTAGCTGCAGAGAAAAAATTAACTCTATCCCACCTGAAATCCAGAGAGTATGTCTAAATCACCAATCACCTTGTCAACTTAAATTGGTATAATATCTTCATAACAGTAATGAAGAAGATACTTCTTTTCTGTGATCAAAAAAGATGAAAATTCCAATAGCATAAACTGGTTATTTCGAGAGCAGAATCAAAGCCTAATTACAGTACAACCTAAGGGGAAGGGCTTCAGAAATACAGAGAAAGGTGAACAAATGTGGCAATAAAATGTAAGACAAGTGAGCTTATTATGACATCCAGCTGGACAGTAATAGAATTGCAAGCTAAAAAATTCACTAGTAGACATACTGTCTGAAGACAGATGGGACAAATGAGATAGAAACAAAGAGGAGAAGAAAAAAGAATGACAGGATTTCTATCAGGTAAGATAAGTTACTTCAAGAGTTATAACGCTGGTAGAAATTGATTCAAAATAGATGAGCCAAGAAACAGAACAAACCTTGGTGTTTGTAAGATCCTTTCACATGCAATTTAAACCAGTTTTGCTTGCTGCCTCAGTAGATCCTCCTCAGATAGTATTTTTAGAGTAGCCAGCTCTCCACTATAAGCCTGTAGAGGTGCCAGATGAACAAAAAGCATAATTTACACTACAAGTTTGGCCATGCTCACAATTCCAGGTGCACAGATAATGTGGGTTACAATATAAGTCTGGGAACATTCAACAGGATTCACAAATAGTGCAATTTATTGACTATTGTGACAGAATAAGGCTCAGACGTTGCTGCTGATAAATCCACTGATGTCAGAAAGCATAAGCAATTGTACTTCCACAGAATAATGTTTACCCGATTGGTGTTCCCATGGGGAGGAGATGGGTACAGCACTTTGACTGTCCCAGGATACGAAAGTGGAATCTCCTCTGATCTTACTCCCCTCTTAAGTTATATTCAAATTGTTTTCTTTGAGGGTGGGGAAAAGATAAAATTTCAGTTGATGTCATTTCATGATTAGGTGGAATTTGAATGACTTTAGTCATACACATAAAACATACGCAGGTTTTACTTCATTAGAATACGTGGGTTCTTGAAATTTAAAACGTCAAGTTGATGATTCAAAGTTCAACTTTCAGTCACCATTTGGGTCACCCCTTTGTATTAATTCCTCTTCCCTCATTGTTTTAAACAGAACATGACTGCAACACCTCCATGCTGCTCCATTCTCTGTTTCACACCACTTTTAGGACAGTGCACCAAGCTTAGTGTTTTGTCTCCTAAAGTGTGCTCACAGTTTATCCCTGGTGAACTTTTGTCAGAATAGGTGCTCCTCCATGCTAAGCTTTTTCTTTCCACAGCACATTTTCCACAGCACCTCACAAGCTTTCAGCACAACAGGGTAAAAAATAAAAATCAAGATGTTACAGCATATCAGTTCAGCATAGGTGGCTGAAAGAATTACTTTGTGAAAACTTTCTGTATGAGGTACTTCAATTGTGTTTTGTCTTTGTTAAGCAATGAAAAAATAAGATTATATTTATCTTTACTAGCTTTTGAGTAATTCACTGCTGTGCTGGAGAAGTGTCCTAAGATAAAAAGTCCATATTCTCAAAATCACTTGTCAAATCAGGAAGACCAAAGCCTATGTGACACAAAGATCAACACCATAAAAATGCAATCCGTGTCACTTTTTTGTCTTGGACAACCATTTGCATTTTTTTCCCTGCTTTCTGAGTAAGAGAAAACAGAAAGCAGTTGACAGTGTGTCAGATGTGACTGAAACCATATTTATGACAACAAAATAAGAAATAATGTATGATAAAATACAGTATGTTTACTTTCAGTATTTCTCTGCCCTTTGCTGAGGGATAAAATCTGACATGTGAAATATATGTTCATTGTCCACCTGCTGAATTGTAATTCAAGTAGACAGTAAAATCAGATGTTTCATCCTTACTTATGTGCTTTTTGGATCTGAAAGGAATCAGGAAATTTCACTACTGTAAAACTCCCTCCTTGAGATGTACTCTGATAAAGGTCAGCTGCACTCTTAGATGGCCTGAAAACTAAGTCTGATTTGTAGTTATATTGCCACAGAAGTTTTATTCTTATTACACTGATGGATGCAACTTTGTAAACTCAGTGAGGTCTTGAGTACATGTGATGTGCATAATGGAGTCAATGATTGGAATTCAGTAATTTGGGACAGCCCAAAATCAGTATGTTAAACCAATACATTGTTCATTTATATTCAGCCTGGTTTATTTAAGTATGGAATCCTCATCAGCTGTTCTTTTAATGTAAAAGTGTCACTGAGATCAAAGTAATTCGTCCTTTTTTCTTATCTAACACTAGAAAATGCTCACTGAGGTAATTACAAATTCAATAAAAATTTAAAGGCAATTAAACTCTTTTCAAGTTGCACAAGCTCTTATGAATCCTAAATACGGGCAAAATCATTGTTAAAGACCAAACCGTCTTTATTCTTACAATGGCAAATGTTAGATAAAAGGTCCAGAGATACATCTCTGCCCAGCACCCAGTCTTCCAGATTCTATAGAACTTCATGCTAGCAGCACATCAATTTGCTAGCCATTATTTTCTATGCATGTTAGATGCCATTACAAAGGTTGTGTCTAAAGTATCCTTTGAAAAGAAATACTTTTCTCTTTCGTGACAAGATGGCAAATATTAAAACAAATAAAATCCAGATGATATTTCCTAATGCCATAATCTAAATGAAAGACATGCTTCTAATGCTCTTTATTAAATACTGAAAAAAAAACCTTTCCCTAAAATTTAGAAAAGAAAGAAAGAAACTTATTTTTCTTATGAAAAATTCTGTGAAACATTTTACTTTGAATTTGTGCATATTTTCTGGGCACAGCACTGTTTTTCAGCTAGAAGTAATTGTCTCACTTCAGTAAAGTATCAGTTTTTAAGTTGAATTTAATTCTTGAATTGCCTTGCATAGGCTAGACACTATAATTTTTTCTGTAATTTTATGAGTTTGTTGGAGTTTCCTATTAATAAGTCTTATTTATTACTTTTACCTTTTTTTATTGTTCTTTGCTAATCTCTTTAAAATATTTTTGTTTCTTTTACATTTTAACAAAGCTTTTATTAGCAATGTAGTGAAAACTTTTGAATGGAGATTTTATCTGAGATTATACCAGAGAAAAAATGCAATTCAAAAATATCCTATAAGAGTTACCTATGAAAGAAGAACAAGGATTTCCCAATCAATTTAGTTTTCTGGAATAAATAAATATTGAAATGTTTTAAATTAAAAAAAAAAAAAAAGGACAAAGAATTTCTAATACATGGCAGGGGCTTGTATGTGTGCATATACATCTGTGTATGCATGTGAATGTGCATGTATGTACCGATCTGTGATTTAAGGTAAAAATGCCCTAGAAGAAGGGAAAACCTCTTCTTCAACCAGAATATTAGTTAGAATCAAGAAGCAGTGAGCAAAAAGTTACCAGAGAGCCATAGTTGGGATCAGTGAATATAAATGAGGATGAGCTCCATGAAAGTAAAAACTGTATGCATCAAATGTCTACATGAAATCAAAGCAGATTTAGGACAATTTCTTTTTAACATAAAAAATAAACAAACAAAAATGTTGAGAAATTTGCTAAAGGTACTCAGCATATTAACTCTATTTCACCAAGATTTTTTGAGAGATAGAGCTGAAAATTGAATGCTTACACTTTAAACTGTTCGACCATCAGTCAGTTACAAATCAAAGGGGACATAGCTGTGGTTAGCACAACACAGAATTTGGGCTAACAAGCACCAAGATTGGCAGGGACCACCACATTGAGAGCCTTGGACTGGATCAGCTTGAAGTTTGCTTGCAAACATGAAGGAAAGGACACAGAATCATAAATCATAGGATGGTTTGCTTTGGAAGTGATCCTTTAAGGTCATCTAGAACAACTTTTTTTCAAACTCAGGAACATCTTTGGCTGCAACAAGGTGTCACCAGTGACACTGTGTCTGCACACTGATTTATCACTTCCATAATCCAAGCCAATGAAAGGAACAGGAGTAATGGACCTGTGACCAATAAAGAAAAACACAGCCAAATCTACTTGTCTTTTTAGGAGCCTGACTTAAAGTCTTTATAAATCACTAAGAAGTGTATCTACCACTGACTCCTGCCCATATAAAACTGACCTAAGACAAATTTACTACAGTTATATTTTTGCCACCTTGTGTTTTGAATTAACATAAATTTTGTTGACCAAGATACACACTGCAGCACAACTTTCAGGCCAGATTTTTAAAGGTGACCAGGAGCAGGCAAATTTTACACAGGCAAATTCCATCAAGAATTCTTATATTTTACAAAATAAAGAGAGAAATCTTATCCAGTATGTGTGGTCTGTTGGACTGAGCAATGAAGTTTGAAATTTCAATATTCATAAAAACCTCAGTGAAATTTATGTTATGAGATTCCTGAAGCAAATATTTGAATATTTTTATTTTTAAAAACACAAAAATTGAGACTCTGTCATTTCAGAGACATTCCATAAACTGAAAGATTAAAGAAGTAATTGAATAAATTATTTGCCTTCAAAATTGTAAAAATGGCTAGAGACATAACACAAATTTTAAGAGTAACTATATTTCTCTACTAGCCCACATTCTGCTGCATAAAGCTGAGACTCAAGAACAAAATGCCAGCTCTCTAAGTACCGCTACAAATTGCAAGTGATGGAAATACTATACTACACAATCCATTTTTCTGTGAGGGCAGAGTAGCAAAAGAACACATGGCCATATTTATGGGAAGAATAACAAAATCATTGCCATATGATTTAGTCTAAGTCTAATATGTTCCCAGAGGCTATTGAAAAAATGAAAAGACAAGCCTCCTGTCATAAAAGAACTAACTGCTTTTTGAAGAGTTCAGCTAACTGTACCCTCTCTTTACAAGTGTTACAGTGCTGAAGCAGCTAAGAATATCTTACTACTGTGTTTCATGTTGAAAGGAATGCAAACTAAGTACCAGACCAACCTCCTAGATAAATGGGCTTTTTTCCCTTCTTTTATGTCACTTAGCACTGAACTGTCATTTCAATATTGTATGTAATTCAGGTCATATCCCTTTGAAGTTTTGTTTGCCTTCATTTTCCCCCTGGATATTTTATTTAATAAAGACAATTTCAAGCCATAATGGGTTCTGATGACTTGTGTTAGGATGGTAAAGAAAGAACCAGTTCTGCAATACGCTACTTCCGATGACAAGAGATCTTCTAGATGATCTAGAGGATTGTGTTCTAACAGAGAAAACCCCTGGATAGCTACATTGAGTTTACTGATTACTTTCAATAATTGCAAAGATATGAACCTCAGGAAGCTGAAAAAACTGTTCAAACAAACTTGTCAAATGAGAGAAGTTGTGTACCCCCCCCACTTAAAAATAAATCTGATAACTGTAAGAAAAACATTTCAAACATTTTCAAAATGTTCACATTCAGAAAACCCTTGAAACAAAAATATGTAGGAAGGGAAAGGAAAGACCTTGAACGTTTGCAAACTGAAGTAACTGCTTGGCTGTAGCTACTTACCGGGGGGGGGGGGGGGGGGTGGGTCTCATGGTACAGAGGGGTATGAATTTTCTGTTTCAGTGTTCACTGTGTTTCCTTTTATTTTTTTTGTATGATTTTTGAGATACTTTTAATGTAGATCTGTATCTGCATTTAATTTCTTGACTGGGTCTGTAATTAACACAGTATACATGTAACCTGCTCTCCTCATGCTATGAGATCATTATTCCAGATTCTGAGGCACTAAGGAGCAGCCATAAGGTACACTTCAAAATTATCATAGAAAATATAGATTAATGTGTCTTGAAGAGTGCATGTCAAGCATATCCATTAAGTAGGGCCTTTCATGTGACACCAAGAACACTTTTTTGTACAAATGGATGTTTATTTTGGTGCACTTTTGTAATAAGAAAAGACAACTATGAACAAACTGAAATGACTAGTGACATAATTACAGGGCTGAGTTAGGGTTTGTTTTTTCTAGCCTAAAGTGAACAGATGGCAAGGAGATTACAGAGCAGATTTACTAAAATGAGGTAGCTAGTTCACTGCAAACAGTATCTACTTTCTAGAAAACATAAAATGTCTGAGTTAGGGATCACTGGAACGCTGGTCATTTTTTGTACAAAATTCCATTCCCACCCTCCTTGACTTTATACCAGACTGTGTCAAGACAGAAGAATATGGCACCAACTCTGGTGTCCATGGTAATCTCATAAATATAATTAATCCTTTCAGAAATCTCAGGATACAACAAAAGTTGAAATCTGCGTTGCCAAGTAGTTAAGGCAGTGAATTTTTCACAAGCGTGAGTCAATGCTATTGAGATTCCATACACTAACTTTTAAAACCAGTTAACACTACTAATGATGGATGAAGTTTGGCAAGCGGAAGAGTCAATCTTGAGCAGAAATACTGGTAGAAAACTGTATAAAATCAATACGTATATATGAAAAGTTATGGTCCTACACTCTGTTAGGCACATAACTTTAATGGTCCAAATTACAGGAACCGAATGCTGGTGTTCTCCTTCTCAGCAAGTTTTTAAGTGTGAGATCGCTAATTGCCAGGTTTGTCTTCTCTGTAAGGAGAGCACAGTATATTTTGAGGCAGAGATGTATTCTTCTATTCCAACTCATTAGATTAAACCTATTCTGTAGACACAAGCAGAATTTCCTGGAGCTCCGTCAAGCCAGTGATGTGGCGTTGCAGCAGGGGTGGCTACCAGGAAAGGACCCCCCCTCCACTCTGCTCTCTTTATACATCAGGTACTGGTGCAGTTTTGTACCCAGCAGTACCAGAGAGGCACCAAGAAACCAGAGTGACCTCTGCAGAGTGGCACCATGGTGGTCAAGGCTGGAGCAATGGCTCTTTGGGGAGAGGCTGGAGGGCTTAGGGCTTCAGCCTAAAGATATGGGTAGAAAAACCTGATCTCCTCTTGTATGTATTAGATTATGAGAGCTACACAAAATATTCAATATTAGGCCTAGCAATTTAAAAGAAATTGAGAAAATGTCTTTTGGTGCATGCTTGAAAGATCACTGGAAAACAATAAATTGCTGAAGCCATTTAAAATTTTCCCCTTTTCTTAACAATTTAATGTGCCATTTCCATAATGACTGGATGATATCAGACTCATTCTTTAGTCCTCTTGTTTTATACGCACGCTGAGATCCAGCTATTGCTTCCAAATGTGACTGTTTTGTCAATTCACACTCAATTTAACTAATTTCAGTTCTACAGTTAAGTAAGAAATCGCAGTTGAAAAAAATAAACAGGAACAAAATAGTTTATTGCATTTTGTCAGGCTATTCTTTCTAAAGCGTACCTTGTAATACTCTTTGTTTTGAATCAAATAAATCTGTTACAAAATCACTGAAGTAAAATAAATCCCTATGGACACACAGTGTTTAAAATTGTGTTAAATTTTTTAGCATCTCTTTTCTGGATTTACTGAGGGATGTAAAAATCATTTTATTTAAACACAGTTAAAATGGTGCAATGTAAGTGGCTTTTTAAAAAACTTTTTGGCTAATCAGACTAATTTTATCCTCTGTTTCTTCAAAGTTTAGGTCAGGAGTCCATTATTTTTATGGATCATAAGATGAAAATTCAATTTTTTAAATAAAAACAGGACACAGGAAAGATGTGTCAAAAATATTAGCTTAGGAGAGAAAAACAAATTTGGCCAGTAGCCACTAAAACTCAAACAAAAATTAACACCAGTGTATTTCACAAAATTTCAGTAGAAGATCTGTGGATTTTATATTAAGTGTACCTTTAAAGTCTGTCTTCTAATTCTATTTCTTCTGATGGGGACCAAGTTTATGCACTCAAGGCTGTGTGAAAATGCACAGCCAAAAAAATAGGAACTATCAGAAAATTGTTTTCAGATGTCCACTCCCAATCAAAATTAAAATCTTGCTACATGTGACTCATTCTTCTTGAAGTCAATAGGGTTATTTATATGTTTAAAACCATACATAAACCTCCATACTTTATTAGCCGTAGGGTTTATTTTGTAAAGCTTCACAGACAATTAATGACAAAAACTGAGTGAAAAGTTGGAAAAATAAGAAATGCACAAAGAGCCACATTAAAAAAAAAGAAAAAGAAAAAGAAAAAGAAAAAGAAAAAGAAAAAAGAAAAAGAAAAAGAAAAAGAAAAAGAAAAAGAAAAAGAAAAAGAAAAAGAAAAAGAAAAAGAAAAAGAAAAAGAAAAAGAAAAAAAAGAAAAAGAAAAAGAAAAAAGAAAAAAAAAGAAAAAGAAAAAGAAAAAGAAAAAGAAAAAGAAAAAGAAAAAGAAAAAGAAAAAGAAAAAGAAAAAGAAAAAGAAAAAGAAAAAGAAAAAGAAAAAGAAAAAGAAAAAGAAAAAGAAAAAGAAAAAGAAAAAGAAAAAGAAAAAGAAAAAGAAAAAGAAAAAGAAAAAGAAAAAGAAAAAATTTCTTTCATCATTCGGTACTTCAAAGGACATTTCTTCCATTGTCTTTCCAACCTTTTCCAAACTGTTGCTTTCTCACAAACTTTGATTTAGGTAGTTACACACATTTCTTGTCTCACTGGCATTAGCACACAAGTAAAAGATAAAATCATAGATGGAGATGCAAAAGTGCTAACATGTGTCCAATAAATTTTCCACTTTCACTTTTTGAAATTTGAGAACACCATTTGAGAACAGCTGCTCTCTCATCAGCTGCTGCTAAGGCCTCGCCTTCTGTCAATACTGGAATCAGAATTATTTAAAACCATATCAGGAAGCCTATGGTTCACTGTTATTAAGCTCAAAAATCACACAGGGGACAATTAGCTGCAAGAGGCAAACATCTGCCCAGGGCTGGATGTTTGCAACTTCAACACTTCCTACATCAGAAGAAAAATGTCCTCCCTTTCACCAAGATGAGCAAAATGTTATACTACAGAGGAAGAAATATTCATCTGTCATTTTGTTCTTCTTCCTAACCCAAGGTGTGATATTTTGACACCAGATGGCAACTAAAGATCACTCAGCCACTCACCCATTGGCCTCCAGGAGGGTGGGGGAGAGATCAGGAAAAATAAATGTTCATTTTATTTAGCCTGAGATGAATACAAAAATGGTTTTGTACACTTAGAAATCAGCTCAGGAGACATAAAGCTCCAAAGGAATTAGAATCCGACTCATTAAATCTGATTTCCTTTCACAACAAAGTAACCCACCTCATTGATCGAGGGCAGCAGCTGATCAATTTCAGCAAAGATTTTGATACAATCCCACCCAGGATCCTTCTGGATAAAATATCCAGCGCACTGCTGGATAAACTCCTCATGTGATGGGTGAGCAACTGGGTCACAAGTCAGGCATGAGGGGTTTAGTGAATGGGGTGATATCACACTGGAGACCCCTCACTGGTGGAGCTCCATAGGAATTCAATATCTTCATAAATGGCTGGGACTCAGGACTGGAAGGGATAGTAAGTTTTTCCAACAACATTAAACTGGGAGGAGCTTCTGACTCTCTAGAGTGTAGGGACAACAATTATTAAAACTGTATCTACTTAAGTAGCTTGTACAATAGCCTCTTTAAGCTGAAATACTCTCAGTAAAATGTATGTCTCCCAGGGAGATACTTAGCACCTTCTTCTTAGGCACATAGAAACATCTGCAGAACATGGGACATGTGTTTTGATAGTGTGTGGTTATCACACCATACACTATGGTGTATGATATAAATATTGCTCTGTTTAGAACATGTTTTCAAATCTAGAGGGTGCATGTGATGAGGGTCAAAAAACACTTGTTATTTCACTTTCATCAGAATGGAAGGACACACTTTTTCCCTGATTTGAAGGTTTGATGTGAAAAAGGGCAAGGTAAGGATAAGACAAAAGACACATCATGCAGCTATTTAAAAATCCTGAGAAAGGGAAAAACTGATCATCTAAGTATTCCCTATTGCATATATATTCCAGCTCCGCCAAGGCTGAGCTGGCACCTTACCGCAAAAGAACTGTGGAACTGATGGAACTGTGTCATATTGGCCATGCTCCCGCCACTACTGCTAAACAAGTTTAGGACTACGTGCTCTTCTGATTTCGACTAATAACAATCCCTCCTACCCGTCTAGAATACTCACAACTTGTGAGGAAAAATAGATGCTCTATCTAAAACGCTTACAAACCCCAATTTAATATCCTGAAAAAATCTTTAAAACACCCCCAAATGTTCCATTTTGAGGGAGAAAAATGATCCTTCAGGTGCTGTTTCCATTGTACATTGTTAGTACCGTAAGTCAAGGTCACTGTGTTATGGTAGCCAATTCAAGACCATCAGCATAATGCAGGTTGATTTTGTTATATTCATGAGAACCCTTTAGTTTTTCATAGCAGCTAAAATTATAATATAATGGTATAATTCATGGACACCGTTGTTTAAAGTTTTCCAAAGAATTATCAGTGTTATTAAAACAGAGTGATGTATCTTTATCTGAAGTTGGGACACCAAAGTCGAAGATATTCTTCGCTTTTTCTGGAGACATGCTCACGGTTGAAATCAAATTCATTAATAATGTTCTTCTAACTGATATTTTGAAAAGTATTCCAATTACTCAACCCACATTTGAGATACCTGGAATTTTTGGAGGTAAAAGGCTGGTGGTCTAGTGCGCTTTTGGTTTTTTGGTGGTTTTTTCCCAATATGTTTGTAAAAAACCTGAACTCCATTAGCTACTGTTCAATGAATCCATTACATTAAAAGAATATTATAAAAATTTTGATTCCACATGTGGCAAAACATTAAATATTATTATATTACTGAGTAAGGAAGGGATGATACAGGTCCACAGCACTCACAGGTGTACTTCTGGCGTCACACTTATATCATTAATTAATTAGTTAATTAATTTTTTTTGTTACTATGGCATTATTTACAAATCTAGAAAATTATAATTGTGCTCCCAGAAGTAATGCTTTCAGGGAAGTGAAGAAAAATTATGAATACTCCAAAAACTACAAAACCCAGACCTTAATAATTCTTGAAAATGTGAGATGCCGTATATAACTTAGGTTATAGAAAGGGGGTCATAGTCTACTCCACTAATACTGCTGAAGTGGCTGGTACTCCTTTTATCCGTGGAGTTCACAAACTTACCAAAACCCACATTGAGCAGATCAATTACAGCTAATGCACACAGGCCCAGTTTTATGTTTTCAGTAGGCAAAAATCCAGGATTAGGAGTAGACTACCCAATTCAGTATCACCTGTCTTTCCTGCTAGTCTTTTCTATCTAGTCTAGAAATTTTGTGTTGGTATGATCTAGTTTCACTGACACATAGCTGTAGAGAAGGAAATAGATTTCTGTTACAGTAACATTAATATGCAAATAAACAAAAATACGTTTTATTTCATAATTTAAATTACTTAAATAACAATTAGTTCGTTTCATTCCTTTTTAAAGAAAAACAGTTACTCTTTTCTTTCCTGTTACAGAAAATGGCCTAAAATCCATTAAACTCAAACACCAGTGACACTTGAACACATGAAGCCATCAGACCAGGAAAACAGGAATACCAAGCAAAAAAAAAAGTAGGACTTATTTAGACATAGCTGTGAGGAAACCAGAGAGAAACAACTCTAAAGATGTTAATTATCAGTTGCTCAGACTTCTACATGCTTCAGCTGTGTGTATTAATATAAATTCCATCCCTGTTTGGCTACCTAAATTATACATTGCTTACAAAAATACCAAAGGTGAAATATCCCACATGCAAAATTAATATTCTGATTGAAAAACTGCACTTCTGAAATAGTTTCATCTAAATCTTAATCTGAAATGTCTAGCCCTCTCACAAAATCATCTACTGAAATAATACATTCCAAAGTTTCAGCTTATTGATCGTTTAGAGTACACCTTTTTAATGCTAAAAACCAATGCAATACCGAACGCATGTTGGGTTACACGTCTGTATTAATTGTGTGGAAAGAAAAATCAAAAGAGCGAATCAAAAGCAGGGAAAACTTATAAAAAATTAATTTATAGGGTGAGTTCTGGTTTAAGAGTAGAAATAGCAAGAACTGCTTGGAATAAATATTTATTCATGCTGTTTCATAGTGTCTCTGTGATGACAAAATGACATTGATATGTTAACTATGCATTTTAAGAATATCCCTCTAGTAGCTAACTTCTATGCCAGAGGAGATAAAGGCTCTTTTACCATTGATTTAATGATGAAGTTCTTTCTGTTTCTCCTCATTTCTCCTCATCTATTTCTCCTCCTCAGTTCTGATGCTACAACCACATTATCCAGTAAATTCAGTCTGAAAGAATTGTGACAGTTTACGATCTGATTCTTCTCCTGGAGGGATTAATAAAATGAAAGAGTCAGGCATCATAGAGTTTGGGGAATAAAGGTGATGAATTGGCATTCCTAAACAGAGCAGACTCACTTGTGGTTTTCAAGCTCTATTTTATAACCCACAAGGAGAAATTGTTCGAGCTGAAATATCTAAAATCTTTGAAGCACAGCTAGTAGGGAAAAGGGCTGATACACTGTGTAAGAAATTAAAATAACCATGGCATGTGCTATGCGACAGCTGTGTAGAAGACAGAAAGAACCCTGAGGAAACTGATAAATTAGGATGTGGCTATTACCAGACAGAGCATGTTCTGACAACTGAACAATATCAGGGATGCTCTTTAGAGAGGTTATAAACAATTTTTGTCAATTTAATTGTTTTGGTTATCACAAGAAAAAAGAGTAAGTATAAGATTTTTTTCAAAATATATAAATTTATATTGAATTTTTCCCAATAAATGTGTAATCAAGGCCTGAATCAGTTTTCCATTGAAGACTTCTTTTTTTGTAATGATCATCAGAATAGATAAAAATTTTGCGGTATATATAATTCCTACTACTTTTAGTGCATTATTTTCCAAATTTTTCCATTAATATCTTGAATTTGAATGAAAAATACTTGTAATATATTTGTTTTCTTCACAAAATTCAGAGAGGCAGGGAGAGGGAAAAACACAGTTTCTAATAGAAAACATGAGCTAGGAGTTAAAAGTCTTAACAAGTAAGTAGAATGATGAAGACAGCATGCTAGAGACTATAAAATGTCTAGGAAAAATTATGGCAATTTGACAAAAATGAAGTAATTATACATTGACTTAACTACTGGAGAAAATATGTAGAAGGACTTTACGACAAATACCTGAGTTTTGGAAGCAGTAAAATATTCTCAAGGATTGTGTATATAAAATTGAAGCTTTTTTGAACACTTTTTAAAAGGAGTAATTTTTGGTTTTTTGGGATTTTTTAATATTTGTTTTTGAGGACTTGCCCTGTGAAAGCTTTAAAAGTTTATAGTACTGCAGAATGTAAGATGGTCAGACTGCTGAGAGCTCTTTTATTTTCAAGAATATGGAGAAATAGCGTAAAAAAAGTAAAGTCTTTTGGTCATAACACAAACGCTCATCCTTTCAATTTTTTTTTTTTTTTGTACATAGAAGACGTGATTAATTTATCTGTTCAATACTGCTGAAGAAAAGTAAATTCTGTTGCTAGAAATCTACCTGTGCTGCTCTTATCTACCATGGTTATGGTAGATATAGTTTATTCAGACAAGCTCAAGAACTTTATTCTGGAAAATTATCAGAGACCTTTCCATGCAAAACAGGTAGGGCTAAAATTGGAACTACCATAAAAATAACACTGAATATTAAAACCTTCCCCAAATGAGTCAAAATCAGTAACATGAAGTATTATATCAGAAAAATATAATAGATATAAAAGATATAATAGATATTTTTTGTATCAATAAAATAAATATCAGAAAGATGGACAATAGTCATAAAATCCAGGAGCCTCGTATTTCATTGTGGACAACTTCAAGCACAAAGGAAATAAATTTTAAAAATCAAACTCTCAACATATACTCATATTTAAATAAAAGTTTGGGGGTTTTGTCCAGCCTAGAAAGAGAAGGAGCCTGCCAGAGTGTCTGCTAATCAGAAGCTTTCCCTTCCAATGACGCATTATGCTATGGCGGGTTTTGAATCACTGACACTGAGATATTTTGCTGTTGGTAAAACCAAATAAGTTCCTGAGCTGCTATGATCAGCTTGCTCTGAAAGACACTACATTTAGAGTAATAACACCACACTGCAACTAAGTTTTACTGCAACTTAAAGCCAGTGTGAATTTTCTGAATTAATTTGAGTCAGTATCAGGTTTATTACAACAAGCATTTGTAGTCTACCAAAACAATTAACAAAGAAACCTTGAATCAGCAATTGTGACTACGTAATCTGTGGTTTAAAGCTAAAAAGCAATGTTACAAATAACCTGTGGGTTTGGAAAGGATTTCTTTTCTAACACCATAAGCTATTTATTCCCATACATTTATTTTGAAAAAAAAAAAAAAAAATTAAAAAAGTACTGGTATATCAGGAAGTTTAATGTTTCCGTTGGCTCTATTGCCCAAGGTACAAGTCTTAGTGAAAAGATAGTTGGAGTCATGCCTGAACCTGATGTTATTAGCAGTTTAACTTCACATTTGCTGAGAATATAGGTTTTGGGCTCTACTTGCATATCTTTAAGTCTCACACAGAGGTTAAAATAACAGATTATTAATTGCAGAGTGTTAAACACATTGACGACATCATTTAACACAGAATAAAATTAAACAGGATGTGTGTATCAGAGCTACAACAACAAGCTAAAAGCAGTCATACAAAATATCCTAGGATATAGGCAGCTTTTCTTGTATCCTAATGAACTTCTCTGTGGGTAATAAGGAATCACCAATATGTGTTAGTCAGAAATACTTAGAATGGTTAGCACAGATTCCCCAAAGTAGCTTTGCTGTAAATCAGGGACCTGATGAAACTCCAGGGACACATAGGTATTCCCTGCAAAAGGATTTTGAATACTATCTTGAAATCAAATAATATCTTAGTGAGATTACACACACACACACACACACACACACACAGACACACAAAAAAAAAAAAAAAATTCCCAATTCATTTCAGAAAAATTATAGGAATCCCTTAAAAAGGGAGAAAATTTTTTCATGTGCAAAAATACGTGATAATAAAAGGCCTAGAGGTGAAAGAGATACTCTAGGGCTCTTGACTTCAGTGAAACAGCCTCAGGTTGTGACTTGTTGAATTCCTAGAGGATCTTACACAGACAAAATCAAATTTTTCTTTAGAAAGTTTCAGAATTCAAAACTTAAATACAAGAAGAAAGCTGAAGAAAAACACAATCTTACATGAGCTTTGTCTCAGCAAAGCAATTAATGGAGTAATTTTAAGAACTTTATATGAATCTCAGCATCAAATTTATGCTCTGAATTCTCAAAAGAGACGTGTATATACAACTTGACAAGTACCTGTGCTATCTGCTCCAGAATTTTTTAGTTTCCAGGGCATTGTTTCCTAATTTTTCATATATGGTAGCTATGCATTAAAATCGACCCCAGGATTTGTTTTCTATACTTTTGACATGCAATTACTAAGTTTGTTTCTGCATATTAGAAGGTAATTACAATATTTTGCAGATTTCCAGTGCCAGTGTTAGCCAGCAGCCCCTAGAAGGCTTCCATTAATTATCAGAACACCTGTGCTGTGTTTTCTCAAGTTACCTCTCTTCCCTTTATTGGCAGATTTCTTTTTTTAACCACATATGAGAAAGAAAGTGACAATGGCATCACAGTTATTCTATCTTAAAATAGTGCAAAAACCCATGCAGAATTGGTGTTCTATTTTGGCCATTCAGTTCCAGAGTTCTAATTATATCAGACATCTGCATTCTGAACACCTTCATGAATGACAAAACAGGGTATAGTATTTACCAACTTTTCAGCTTCATGGATATGGTTCTTCTCTAAGAACTAATCTAATACTGTCTTTGCATCATACTTATTGTAGCGTTGGTTCAAGCCCAGAGAGTTTCTTCCCCCCTGAGGAACCTCTGGAGACCTAGAGAATAAGACCCCCCTGGAGCAGAGTAGAAGGTGGAGTGCCCCAGAGAGGGGTCAAGGTTCCCCCCGTCCCTCAGTTCATAATGGTATTCGTATCTCCCTCTCTCCTCCCTTCCTCCTTCCCGATTGGTCCCAGTCCCTTTGTCTCTCCCTGATCCCTCCCCTGCGCGGTTCCAAGATTGGTTGTTACCCTCTGAATAAAAGTCTGATGCCCAGCTGAGTCGAGGTCTCCAGCCCCAGATGAAAGCCGCTGACCATCGCAGGACTCTGTGTCTGCTTTCTAGTCCGGGCGGGAGAACCCTCTCTCTTAGCAGCACTCCGGCAGAGATGCGGCCTGGCTGCTTCTAGGACGGTACGGCTCGCGGCCAGGAGATCTGTCTCTGACTGCCGCGATCTTGGACCCCAAGAACGTGAGCAGACGCCGCTGCCGGGCTGTGACCGATCCCAGGTGGCCAGCGAGACCAGCGCGCTCTCGCTGCGTCATCGTGGCTCCCGAACACGGACTCCAGCATTGCGTGGGATCCCTGCAGAGTGACCCTGAGTTCCAGATGCACCGTCGGCGCAGCCACCGCCCTTAAACAATGAGCCCTCCATTTTACGGAATCCGTTCAGAAGGGACACCAAGTCTAACCCCCTCCGAAAAGGAGAGAGAACCTTGGAAAGCCGGAGAAACCCGAGGAATTCCAGTCCTAGCAAAGACGAGTGGTTTCAAAGCTAGAAACCAGAGGAGCTGCACGGGAATCAGAAGTCCACGTGGTGTGGTAAGTGCAGGCTGTCTTTGCGAAACACCCCTTTTTTTTTTTTTTCTTTTCGTTTTCTTTTTCCCTGCCCCATTCCTCGGGTTCCAACCATCTGCCTGTGGCAGTACATAGAATGGGGAACAGCAGTTCCCAGCCACAGAGAGAGTTGTACTCATATATTAAAGCCACCCTAGTTTTAAGAAAATGCAACGTTAACCGACGACAATTAACTAAGTTTATTAGATGGATTTTTATTAATTTCCCTTCAGCTTCGACTGCTTCCGCCTCCTCCCTCCAGTTTTGGGACGAAGTTGGGGAAAAGTTAACTGAAAAGATTCGCGGGGGAGAACATAAAGTTTCTAAGTTCTTTCCCCTTTTAATATTAATCTGTGATGCCCTGGGGAAAAAGGAGAAAAACGCAAAAACCCTACCAGCCCCTCCCGCCCCAGTCCCGTCTGCTCCATACCCTACAAACGCTCAGCGCGGTGAACTGGGAGACGCGCGGGGCTTCTGCTATCCCCCCTACCCTCCCCCACCCCCCTTGTCCTCCGCCTGTGCGGAACCCTACAAACTCGCGGGGAACTCTCTCCCATTGCCTCTCCCCGGGTACACGGGAGAGCCCAGGGAGAACAGCTGCCGAGAAGAGAATTTCGCAATTCTAAACTGCAAAGGTGGCGGCGACCACGTGGAGTATTGCACAACGCGTCCTGGCCACACGGCTGGGAGCCCAGCAGGGCGCCGCCATGGCGGGGGCGGGACTGTCGGGACTGTCCCAATCGCGGACCCCTCCTCCTCCTCCTCCTCCTCCTCCTCCCCCCGTGCTCCTCTCCCTGCAGTGGGCGGATCGCCCCTGCCCACCTGCTCCGTCCGCACCGCGGCAGAGATTGTGCCACCGGCCCCCCCCACCCCCGCGCCGATGGGTGTAACTGCTCCAGGAAAATCCCCTCCCACCGGGAACACCCCTCCCGCAGTCACCGAGCTCTCTCATTCTGTTCCCCGCCCCTTGGAATGCCCCCACAGCCCTCTTGCGACAGCGGGTACAGCTGCGTCAGACCCTCCCCCAGCCCACGCGGTTTCTAACACTCCCCGTGCCGCCGTTAGCTGCCAGCAGCAGCAGCCCTGCTGCTTGCAATTCCCACCCGCCGAGGCACGGCCAGCCGCGTCAGCGGGGGTGGCACCGCTTCCGGAGGCAGTCCCGGGAGGCGCGGGGCCGCTCCAAACCCCCGGCGGTCCCGCGTCGTGCGGTCCTGCGGAGCAACCACCAGCCACCTCGGGGCCGGCGGTCCCGCTGCCGCCGGGGGCCCCGGGGGGCGCGGGGCCGCCCCGCGCTCTCGACCCCCCCGCGCCGTGCGGATCAGCCCACACGGTCCCGCCCCCACACCTTCCTCCCCCAAACTGGCTGTGCCAGCCTCCCAACACCATCGCAGCCGGCCCGGTCCCCCCCAGTCCTCCCATCCCCATCCTCCAAAACCCCACGGTAGTCGCAAACCCCCCCTTCAGCCCCTACAGTTCAAAACACGATATTGCAAGTGTACAATCCTGTGTTGTTACCACAGACAAACAGTTTCTAGTCGCTCCAGTAACATAACACAAGGGGAAATAATCCACAATGGACAGCTTTTTCCTATCAAAATTTAAAAAAACTGTGCAAAATTGATAAAGAGTTTGGAAGGGAATCACCATATTTTAAGGGAGTTTTAAATGCAACATTCGAAACACATGTAATGGTACCCCATGATATAAAAACCTTAATGACTAGTCTGTTAACTGAAGCTCAATTCTGGCTCTGGGAAAGATCATGGCACCGGCATTTAAAAGAATTATTAGAGACTTATAAATCTAACCAACAAACAGCTTTCCTCACTCTGAACCACCTTGCTGGCCAAGCAGATATGGATAAGCCACAAACCCAGGCTGCACAAATACCAATAGAAGTTTTAAATGACATAAAAAACGCAGCAAGGAGAGCCTTATTTTGCTTGCCATCCTCCAAAACCCCTTCAGAAGGCTATGCAGCTATCAGGCAGGGGCCTGAAGAGAACTTTGTGGACTTTGTAGACAGATTGAGGGAAGCGATGGCAAAGCAAATAGAGGATGCAAAAATGCAAAAGGAACTGTTAAGATCACTCGCTAAGGAAAATGCAAACACTGAATGTAAGAGAGTCCTCAAAGCCCTTCCACCAGATCCAAGGCCTACCATCGAGCAAATGGTGGAGGCTTGTGCTGAAATAAGGCCTGACCAAACAGAACTTTCCCCCCAACACCCTTTATTAAGGGGACTGCAGAGAAAGACCATAGGTGCCGCTACCATTACAGACTCCAATAAAGACACCCGCAAATGTTTCAACTGTGGGTCGCCACAACACTTCGCTAAAAACTGCCCTAAGCCCCGCAGAACTAACCCTATTCCTGCTAAGCCTCCCACAGGTCCTGGAGTGGCACACTGCCCATGCCTTCAGCAGCACCAGCAGGGAAACGGGCCGTGGAGCGGGGAGCAGCACCGCGCTGTGACACAAAATTAAACGCTGACAACATCGCACCTGCCGCCCCAGAGAAACCTGCCGCTCCACCACCAGCAGACACAGGAGACCCCCCGAGGACTTGGGGCAAGAGAATGGACTTGGTAAGTGCAACAGTACACCATATCACCAGCAAACACTTTCCCCCATTCGAGGTCTCCCTCCAAGGAGACATAGACTGCCAGACGGACATACTAGTTGTTGGGAACTCCACCTGGGGACCACCTATGCTCTTTGTCCTACCTCAAGTGATGACCGTGTCCCCAGGGGTGAATTTTAATATCACGATTTCTTGCACAAACGCCCCAGAGTTTATCCCACAAGGGCAGTGGGTGGCACACGCCATTGTACTGCCCGAGGAGTTTCCCAGGCATCTGCGAACACCAGCCATTTGCTGGGCCCAGCTCGTGGGCTCTGACCGCCCGTCCCTAAACGGTAAGTTGACCAATGGGAAGTCAACAGTGCATCTTAGTGAAATGCCAGACACAGGAGCCGATGTCACCATCATCTCGGCATCCAAGTGGCCCTCCCAGTGGGGTCTCAGACCTTCTGGGGGAGAAATCACAGGGGTAGGGGGAACAGCAACCTCCCAGAGAAGTTCCAACAACATCACCATAGAGGGACCTCACGGACATACAGCTTCTATCAGACCCTTTGTTGTACCATCAGGTTTTACTCTATGGGGGAGGGACCTGCTCGAGCAGTGGGGGACCCGCCTAGAAATCCCACCAGCACCCCAAGATTTCTAGTGGGGGCCACTGAGGGGCGCACCACCCCAGCCCTGACGTGGAAAACTGATAAGCCAGTAAAGGTGGAACAGTGGTCCCTAACTAAGGACAAACTAAGTGTCCTCGAGTCACTGGTAGAGGAACAGCTTGCCAAAGGCAATATTGGTCCGTCAACCAGCCCTTGGAACTCTCCTGTCTTTGTCATAAAAAAGGCGGGCAGAGACAAGTGGAGACTGCTCCACGACCTGCGAGAGATAAACAAAGTCATCGTAGAGATGGGTCCCCTCCAGCCAGGCCTTCCATCGCCTGCAATGCTCTCCCGACAGTGGCCACTTGCTGTCATTGATATAAAAGACTGTTTCTTTTCCATACCCCTACACCCACGTGATGCCCCGCGCTTTGCATTCACCATTCCGTCGATAAACCGACAGGCCCCCCAGAAGCGTTACCATTGGTGGGTATTGCCCATGGGCATGTGCAACTCGCCTGTCATCTGCCAGTGGTACGTGGCAGGGGTCCTGTCACCGGTCCGCAAAGCCTTCCCCAAAGCAATCATCTACCACTACATGGACGACGTGCTGGTCTGTGCCCCTGCCCAGCCCTACTTGGAAAAGACTTTAGCAGCCACCATAGACGCCATTCAGCGTGCCGGGATGGAGATACAACCTGAGAAAGTGCAGCGCACCTGCCCGTGGACGTACCTGGGGATCCGCATTGCTGAAAAGACTATCGCACCCCAGCAGCTCACCATCGAAGACAACCCAAAGACCCTGCAAGACCTCCAGCAGCTCTGCGGAGCGATAAACTGGGTTCGCCCTCTGCTGGGGTTGACGAAGGCGGACCTGACCCCTTTGTTCGACCTCCTGAAGGGGGGCGAGAGACCGGACTCGCCGAAGGCTCTCACCGCAGAAGCCAAGGCTGCCATTGGTAAGGTGCAGCGCGCACTTTCCTCCCGACAGGCACACAGGGTAGCGCCAGACCTGCCCTTCCGATTCATCGTCCTCGGGCAGGTACCGTTTTACCATGGTCTAATCTTTCAGTGGGACGAGAGGTTGAGAGATGCTCTCCTCATCATAGAGTGGATCTTTCTTCCTCATCAACCGTCCAAAACTGTCACAACGTCACAAGAGCTGGTGGCAAAACTAATACAAAGAGCGAGAACCAGACTTCGCATCCTCGCTGGATGTGATTTCACACACGTACATGTCCCCTGGCATGGCAAAGATCTGGAGGAGTTGCTCCAAACCAATGAGCACCTCCAGATCGCTCTGGACAGTTACCCAGGCCAAATTACTGGCCACAAATTAAAACACCCTCTGTTCAACACAAATTTCCAATTAGCACCAAAAATGCTTCAAAGCAAATCTCCACTGGATGCCCTGACCATTTTCACTGATGGCTCAGGGTCTTCCCACAAGTCAGTCTTGACGTGGAAGGAGCCTGAAACCCAGCAGTGGGAAGCTGAGGTCCACGTGGTGGAAGGCTCCCCACAGATTGCAGAATTGGCAGCCGTTGTCAGGGTATTCGAGAGGTTCCAGGAACCTCTGAATCTGGTAACTGATTCAGCATATGTGGCTGGAGTCACAGCCAGAGCAGAACATTCCTTGTTAAAGGAGGTAACAAACCAAAAATTGTTTGGACTGCTCTCTCGGTTAGTGTACCTGCTGTCCCACAGAGAACATCCTTTCCATGTCATGCATGTTAGATCACACCAGAATCTCCCAGGGTTCATATCTGAAGGGAACCGCAGGGCAGATGCCTTAGCCATGGTCGTGCGGATGGCTAACACACCTGACATCTTTGCACAGGCTAAGCTCAGCCACCAGTTCTTCCACCAGAACGCTCCCGCCCTCAGGAGGATGTTCCACTTGCCTCTTGGGCAAGCGAGAGCCATTGTAGCGACATGTCCCAGTTGTCAAACCTATCAACTTCCATCGATGAACCCGGGAGTAAACCCCTGAGGACTAGCCAGCTGCCAGATATGGCAGACTGACATTACCCACCTTAATGAATTTGGCAGGCTCAAGTATGTCCATGTGTCAGTCGACACATTTTCTGGTGCTATTTTTGCCTCTGCCCACACAGGCGAGAAGGCAAAAGATGCTGTTAAACACTTCCTTATGGCCTTCTCTGTACTTGGAACCCCTAAGGAGATTAAGACAGACAATGGTCCCGCGTATACCTCGTCCCACCTTCGAGAGTTCTTCCACCAGTGGGGAGTGACCCACACCACTGGGATCCCTCACTCCCCCACTGGACAGGCAATCGTGGAGAGAACACACCAAACCCTCAAAAGGGTCCTCCACCAGCAGCAGGGAGGGGCAGGGAACAAATCGCCCGTTGGACGACTCTGCAAGGCGCTCTTCACAATCAATTTTTTAAATAACACCCAGGAAGAGCCCATCCCCCCTGTGTTCAGGCACTTTTCCAATTCGACCTCAGCCAAATTAAAAGAACAACCACCAGTGCTGGTCAAAGACCCTGAGACCCATGAAATTGAAGGGCCCCTCCCACTGATTGTCTGGGGACGAGGGTATGCGTGTGTGTCCACCCCTAAGGGACCAAGGTGGGTGCCAGCCAGAAACATAAGGCCATACAGGCCCTCTAATCAAGTATCCGAGAGTGTACTTCCAGGCACAGCTCGAGCGGAAGGCGGAGAACAACAACAAGTCCAGCTGGCCTGGAAAAGAAGAAGAAAGAAGGACCCTCAGCCAAGACGGAGGAAAAGACAGTGAAAACCTCCAGAAAACCTGTGAAAGAACTGACCTGATCGAAGAAAAAGAAGAACCGCCTTCCCTGGTCTTCTCCCCCCTGCCTCCCCCCATGTGTTTTCCCTTACCCCTTTGTTCCCACCCCATACCCCTAAGGAGGTAAGGGGAGAGAGAGCTTATCCTTAATCTTAGATTATCTCGTTTCAGTTAAGATCCCACCGGAAAAACCCCAGAAGATGCAGCCACAACTCCTCGTCGTCCTGCACCTGATCCTGCTGGTCCCAAGAGTGAACCCGTGGCTCGTCCAACAGCCAAAAGAGAACGTCTGGGTAACTTTGGCAAAGTCGCTCAACCAACCAGAATTCTGCCTTAACACCCATGCCACAGAAAACCCCATGTCGACGTGCCTGGTGGGGATCCCTTGGGAACCCCTCGACTTCCGTGCCACCTTTGCTGATGCCCACCCAGCCCACAGCTGGGACAAATGGATAAGGACTCTCCCACATACCCAAGCTGAACCCCAAGAATTAGACCTTGTAGGGTCAGCCCAACCTCATTTCTGTACAAAATTCAACTCTGAATACAATTGGCTAGACCCTTCCATAAAGGGTGGGAGGCCAAACAATGACGTATCCCCGATTGACAAAAAATCATATGTAAAAGGTTTATGGTGCAGTTTTGCAGAAAACACTCAGTCCGCGTCCATTCTGTACCCAAGAGTGCTCCCCAAAGGAGTATTCCTTATCTGTGGGGATCGGGCTTGGGCAGGAATCCCCTCTCAGCTGCACGGAGGCCCATGCACGCTAGGCAAACTCTCCATGTTAACACCGGGAAAGACCCAACTCTTAGCTTGGAGAAACCACACCCAATTGGCCCGTCAAAAAAGAGCCACCCTAGATTTAGATCCAAATTGTGATAGTAATGTGAAATCCTGGTCTTTCTCGAAGAGAGTTGCCCCATCTTTATTTTTGCCTTGGGTGGCAGCGGCAAAAGCCCTTGGTGAGCTTTCTCACCTAGAGTGTTGGCTGGCAAAGCACGCCAATTTAACATCTAAAGCGTTGTCGGACCTCCTCGCAGATGAAGAAACAACCAGACAAGCCACCCTACAAAATCGGGCGACTATCGACTTCTTGCTGCTGGCGCATGGCCACGGGTGTGAAGAATTTGAAGGACTTTGCTGTTTTAACTTATCTTCATACGCCCAAAGCATCCACCAGACAATTAAGCAAATGCAAGACCAGATTCATCAACTACGCACCGAAGGCAATGACTGGCTGCAGGACGTTTTTCACGGATGGGGCATCTCCGGTTGGGTGGCGCAAACTTTAAGAACTTTACTTTGGACTGTGTTTACGATTTTCATTGTGTTATGTTCCCTCAGTTGTCTTAAGAGTTTCATTATGTCCCTAGCTAGTAAAACTTTCTCCTTTTATAATAGAGAAGGGGGAGATGTAGCATTGGTTCAAGCCCAGAGAGTTTCTTCCCCCCTGAGGAACCTCTGGAGACCTAGAGAATAAGACCCCCCTGGAGCAGAGTAGAAGGCGGAGTGCCCCAGAGAGGGGTCAAGGTTCCCCCCCTGTCCCTCAGTTCATAATGGTATTCGTATCTCCCTCTCTCCTCCCTTCCTCCTTCCCGATTGGTCCCAGTCCCTTTGTCCCTCCCTGATCCCTCCCCTGCGCGGTTCCAAGATTGGTTGTTACCCTCTGAATAAAAGTCTGATGCCCAGCTGAGTCGAGGTCTCCAGCCCCAGACGAAAGCCGCTGACCATCGCAGGACCCCGTGTCTGCTTTCTAATCCGGGCGGGAGAACCCTCTCTCTTAGCAGCACTCCGGCAGAGATGCGGCCTGGCTGCTTCTGGGATGGTACAGCTCGCGGCCAGGAGATCTGTCTCTGACTGCCGCGATCTTGGACCCCAAGAACGTGAGCAGACGCCGCTGCCGGGCTGTGACCGATCCCAGGTGGCCAGCGAGACCAGCGCGCTCTCGCTGCGTCAACTTATGTCAGGAGAATTTGGATTTATTGTTTTTTAACACGATTTAAACAAAACATTCAAATTATAATGCTTCTGTTCTAAGAATTTGATGAGAGATCTGAAAATAATTTCCCTAACATAACCTTTGAGGGCACAATACACATTTATGCATAAAACATACAGTAATTTCCTTAATGAACTTTCTTGTTTACTCACCAGTGTTAATACTAGGCATCTAACAGGTCTGATTAACAGAGAGCAAGTATAACTGCAGGTTGCGTTATATCATTATGAGCTGCCACAGGAGCTGCATAAAGAATAACCACAGTGACTAAGAGATCAAAGATATGGATTCCCCCTGCAGAAGGTCAGTAAGGTTTAGCCTAAACATAGTAGATCCAGAAGGTCTGGATCTCTCCCCAAGCAGTGCAAGATGGGTTTTACAGAGAGGGAAATTGCCATATGGTACAGCTTGCAAGTGAAAGCTGAAGGCTGTAAGAGCCTCTGAGAAGCAAATCCCACATTATTTTTTAGGTAAGGGAAGGATAACCACACTGATTAGACAACATCCCACAACAGACATTTCCTACACCATTTCCACTGCCTCTTATTGTCCATACATTTAGTTAAGAGAAATGAGGTGTTTAAACATTCCTTTTTTTTTCACGGCTGCTTACAGGTTTCCTTGTCCAAAATAGTTAGAAGGGATTTGTCACATATCATCCATCTATGGAAGTTTCTTACGTGTCTTTGTTTATATTTAAACAAATCCAGTCCATAGGCTGTCTTTTGCTCTTCTATTCAGTAGTGTGCAATAAGACTAAGGAGTGCCACATTTCGTGTATGTTGCAGTTCAAGATCAATGCAGAGCTGCATGTGGCCATCCAAGCAACTCTTTATCCACCCATGAGTCACTCATCAAATCCATCTCTCTCCAATTTGGAGTGAAGGATGCTTTGGGGGACTGTGTCTAAAGCTTTGCAGAAGTCCAGACAAAAGATATCCATAGCCCTTCCATTGTCCACTTGTCACTCCACTGTGGAATGCCATCAGGGTGGTCAGGCAGGACTTGGCCCTCAGTGTGAGTGCGATGTTACGATTAAGGCACTCAAGTATTAGATGCTTCCCAGGAGTGAGTCTGTGATGCACATGAATGTCTAATTAGGACAGAGAACAGATTTCAACTCTTGCAATCCTGCCATCAAATATTATTTCAAAGGCATTTCTGCTTTTCCTTTTTCTTTCTGTGTCAATCATTCATAATGCCCCCCAAGTCAGACCTAGATGGGGAAAAAAAATTCTGACTCTGCTCTGAAGAGTCTGGAAAAGAAGAAGCTAGAAAGTCAGAGAATGCAAAGAGCTTTGTATGTTTTAACAGTACTAGCTCAGGACATCTCTCATGACCATATCCAAAATTATTTCAGTTTTAACTGTATCCTGCTTGTGCTGTAATGGTACTAATCCTCACCAAGGTTAGACTGCTGGAAAGCAGTGTCGATCAGCATAACTCTAGTTTTATTTTAATTTACATATGGTAAAACACTCGTTAGAAGGGATTATTTTGATTAAATTGTGTTTTGTGTTGTAGTGCGTATCTCAACTTCTAACAATCATCAGAAAAATAATTTAAAATTAAATATAAATATATTTAAATTAGAAGAGTTAATGATAAGGATTAATGGTATAAGTACATTTCAAACCAATAGGAAACATTTGTTTTCATGTGGCGAATACTTAGGTAAGAAATTATACTGAAATCCACAAGAATAATAAGCACTCTTTGAGGTTTTTGTACTTCTAAGAAGTCATGTTTGATGTGATTAGAATTAAAACACTATATTTTGGTTCAAGCTGGACTTCTTTCATTTTTAGAAGCAGAAGCAGATTTCTATTATGTGTGAGATGTACAGGCAACAATTCAAGAGTTTTTCCATATGTCATCTACAACTGCAGTGATCTATAACTTTAGTCTATCATAAATTGACAAAGTGACTGAAAAATATACCCAGGAATATTAGTAGAGGACAACTATCTCTCTGTTCAAAGTTAAAACTCCCTAATTTCTTTCCAGAAACAAAACATCCTTTTGCATCTCAAAATACAAACTTAAAATTACTAGCTCTTAGAAACAAGCTTCAATTACTTCTATCAACCTAAACACGTCCTTTTCCTATTTAAATCTTTACAGATACTATTTTCAAATCATTTCTTCTGTGACTTCCTGTGTATAACATATCAGCAGCACGTAACTGGGCTGCTAAATCAGAAACTGCACTAGATGTTAACAAAGTAGGTATGATATAGGGATTAAAAAGAACTAATCTCTCCCTCACTATCTCCAGGCTGCCTGTATTTTTTTTATGTTCTTGTTGTTGTTATTTAGTTATATAAGTAGTTTACAAAAGAAGCAAAATGAGAGCATCTTAAATACTTCTGAGCCATGTCTCATTAATTTGACCATTAAGGAGAAACGTGAGGAGAGAAAGCAAGCAATTAAAATGGGTTTTTTACTTATGTCAGTATTCATATCTTTTACACTTCAAGCCATAATAGAGGAGTAACATCTTTATCACAACTATTCTCAGACTCCATTTCAGGAAATCCTGAATCAAGTAAAAGAAAAGACAAGAGTTTAGAGTTCCAGCAGACCAAACTCTTATGTCACTATCAATGACATGAGGAAGAGGTGATTCACTGTTTTTTAGCTACCTTAATAGGATTTATAGTTTTTGAAATTTATTGTGACTAACAACCCTCATCCACACAGATTCCTACATCTGCTAGACAAAAATTTTTAATACACATGTTTTTCATGTCAATTTTGAAAAAAAATCAGCTAAATGTTTTCTATACTTTCTCCTGCCAAATGCTATGGGGTGTAAAAAAATCTCTGAAACAAATTAAAAGCTTTGTGTGTACTCTGGGAGGGTTTGCTTATTTGTTATTAACTGAACACATCAGAAAGAAACCCAGAATCACTTACCTGCATAGCAAAGCTCTAAATGTCATATAATGTTCTTCTTTTTTTTTTTTTTTTTCCCCAGGCGGTATCGATTTTTCTAAAAGTCCAAAAGCTAGACTTTTTCTGACTAATGTGAATGTTTATTAAGTTCATGAAAATGCTTTAATTTTTAAAATACCTCCTCTCACATTCACCTTTGAATAACTTTTACTTACAAAAATTTATAAAGTTTGCCATTCTCATTCACAGTCCTCATATAAAATCACTTTGCTCCTGTAAGCCATACTCCCCTACACGAGATCAGTGGTGTACTGCTCTTACTTGTCCACAATTATGATCAACTTCAAGCTTGTCCTCTTCATACTGCATATTTAAAATTAATTCATTTCTCAACCTGCATTTTGCATCTCTGATTTCCTAGAAATTTAAAGCACTTCACTTGGTTGTTTTAGAAAACCCAAAAGAGTGGACTTCAATACTAGACAAAGAATAAAAGCCTTAAAATATTTTGAAGTAAATATATTGGTCAAACTCTGTGACTTTTGTCTTTGGATGGAACAGTTTAAAATCAGCATCACATCATTCCTCTTCCCTATGAAATGCTCAGTTTGTGTTGGCTAGTGACATTAACTTACAGATTTTTGTTTATGGGGTTTTTTTTTTGTGGGATTGTTTTTTTTGTTGGCCTGTTGGGGTTTTTTTGGTTGGGTGTTTGGAGGGGTTTTTTTGTTGTTATTGGTTTTGTTGTTGGATTTTTGGCTTTTGGGAAGGTTTTTTTGTTTTAGGGAAGAGGGGTTTTTTTGTTGTTGTTTTGGGTTTTTTTTAATATAGTCAAGACTTTTTATTAACTCATTTATCCTAAATTAAAAAACTTGCACATCTCCTGCAAAGCAGTTGTGGGTTAATGCATGAGCAGTTCAAGGCAGTATTCTGAAGCGGGAAGTGAATAATAATACTGCAAAATATTGCTGCATCCAATTGTTAATTGTTTCCTGATGACTTTGACAACTGCAAGATATAAGATATTAGAGCCTGCACAGTTGGGTATTTTGTAGATTTATTACTCATTCTGTTTGATCAATGAGCTTTTCGTGGTTCTGAGAATTGCCTTCTTCTCTATTAAAATTCTTGCTCTGGATTCTGTTTTTTGAATGGAAATAAACACAACTCATTTATGATCCTACATTGGGGAAATTTGCTTGCTGGTGTCTCAGATGTTTCTGTAAATGGAACTAAAAGCACATTCTTGAGAATGCACAGAAGTATTTACCAGATTACTGTTCATATATGATGTTCTGGATGCAATTTTTTGCTCTTTATTTTTGTGAAGACAAATATCCTACAAACCCAATGGAATAAGAAAACTAATTTCATTCATGTCATTACTTGGATTTGAATTTCTCAGCTTCCCTTCCGTATATTCTCTAAGGTAGATAGGTCCTTCCCTAAAAACTGCATAACTTTTTGTTTGGTTCTGCTGGAGCACAGGTCATACTAATTCTTACTTACTGATCCTGGGATTCAATTCAATATTCCACTAAGTTCTGTTACTGCCTGCATTGAACTCCATAGAACAATTATTAATGAAAATTTCCAAATGAATGCTACAAAAGCACATATAAAGGGACATTTTCACAAACTATTGCATGGAAGATTCATTGTTTGTTTACCATGACTCACTAAGCTGCTGCAGAAAATAAAGGATATGCTAAAGACATTTCTAATTCAAATGATATGCAGATAAACTACGCTCAAGGACAGCAATGCAGGGAGCACTATGTGTCAAAAACCCAAGTGGCAATGATTCACCTGCTCTCTGCGACTGCTCTGCCTATAAGCACGTTCAAGAACCCTCGTCACAGATGCTTCTAAGTATCCCAGCTTTCTCAATTTCTTCTGCTGTGATAAACCAGAAGGGAGTAGTTACAGATCTCACTAAGATCATCTGGTTTGCCAGTGTGACAGTTCTTGCTCAAAGCTTACAGTAAGAAAGAATAATGTTGTTACCATATATTGAGAATGACTGTTTCAGTATTTAAGGCACATCCATAATATCACATCATAAAAGGTACTATTTAGGTGCATAAATATTGATTATTTCAGAAGCTGTAAATTATTCTTGGTTCACAATACTTTTAAAGCAATTCTCTACTTACAAAAAACCTGAACTCCAATTTCTATCCTTTTTCTTCTGAAATGAGATAAATTCAGTACTTTAGGCCAACTTAACTTGCAAATTATTTTGTATACAAAGACTACTTATCCCTCTGGCAGATGGATGATGGATAGTCCTTAATTCATAAATTAATTTTAGTACATTAAATATTCATATTAGCATTTAGCCTCTTTGTCATTTCACAAGTTTAACTTAGCGTTGACTATTTTCACAAAGTATTTTTAACCTAACAATAACTGGAATCCCCAAGGATACTTGTGCTATTACTCACACTCTGCAGTGTTTTCCTAATTACTTAGTATGGTCATCTGTCTCCATTTCGCAATGTATTTTTTTATTTTGAACAGATGAAAATATTTAAGTGACATTTTTAAATAAACCCCGAGGACAAGAGATTTTGTAATTTCAGACTGGTAGTCTTACATAACTCTCATTCACAAAAAAAATTGTGATGTCAGCATATTATAGACTTGGAGAAAATGCTTATGTATGCATTACAGGGAATTTATTGATTTTCAGCTTGCCTTTATAAGTAATTCATGTGCTCTGATTTCACTTGATTTTTTGTATGAGTAATTCATGAAGCCAAATTTCATATTTCTTCTTATATAACTTTAGGACTGAATCCATTACAGCCAGTTTTTTAAAGGTTTTAGTGAAATAAAATACAAGAAAAGTTATTTTAACTTTCATTTTCTTTTGGTTTTACCACCCGAAGAGAGTGGGAGAAGAACTGCTAGACAGAAGTGCTACTCTACCAAATTATGCCATCTCTTTTATGGTGTAGCTAACAACAGAGCTCTCATACACCTTTGAGAGTGTTCATGTTCGTAATGATCAGATCATTTTTAGAAATTGTCAACAAAAAAAATTTAAAACCTGAAACATTTTTGCTTGTTTGACAAGATTGACAGTCTTGACAATGTAGTTACCTGTCATAACATAAACCAGCCCAAGTTTTCATGGAGGATGATACCATGGCACATTAGACAGAACCTAAGATGTTTTCAGAAATCTATTTCTTCAAAAATGATGTAGTCCAACAATCATAAGAAAACCACAGAAAAGAAGTCCTGCCAGGTCCCTGTTGCAGTTTGCTCTAAAGGTGGACAAGGGGAATGGCATGTATTCTCAACACTGTCCCTGTGGACTGCAGGCATACAACATATCTGACGGAGTGTATTCAACGCGCATAGTCGAGGCATTGTTGGGTTTCCTTGTTTTACCTCTGCCCCAGCTGTTTGTTTAGGAACAAAGACAAACACACAGGGAATACTCTGATTTGGAAGGGACCCACAAGGATCATCGAGTCCAGTACTTAAGTGAATGGCCCCTACGGGGATTGAATCAACAACTCTGGTCTAATTAGCACCATGCTCTGACCAACTGAGCTAATCTCAGAGTCCTACTGTGCTTTTCTTAAAGCTTAAAAGACTAATTTTTGGCCCACCTCCACTTCTGAGCCTTCCAATGACAGACCTGTTCATCTTTCCACTGTCTCCATGATTGACTGAGGTTCCAAAGGCATACATTCAGTTTAACTGTGCAAAATATTTCTCAGACTGGTATTTATTTGTCATCTTCTTTCACTAGATTTTCTGCAAACTCTGACACAATTTCAGTAAGCAGAAACCTGTCCCCACTTTTGTCCTTCTAGAACTGAGCCCTTTATTCTTTCCATGTTCTAATATACTTACTATCTCACTACAGAAGTTCCTGAACAAGCAATATCAAAACAGAGGAGACAGAACACAACTATACGCTCTAGGAAAAGAATAAATACGCTATGTCATTAGACTTTTAAATTAGGTTTAAATTAGATTATTTTCTGTGGAGTTAATTTTAAATTTTCCTTCTATGAGTCTTCAAATAACCCTCACAATTTTAAAGTTTTATTACTGAGTCATTTTAGGATACTAAAAAATGGCTTGACCTGCCTTAGGATCTCAGAACTTGAGGGAAAATTATCGGAAAATAGTGTATACATCCTTTGTATGGCTCCAAAGAAGCCATCCTTTGTTTCAGGTATCCCTGGCAGATAGATCCTTCTGGTCTTTCACTGGGGCTTTGAGAGATAAAATACTAGAATCTATTTATTAATTAATTGTGTCCTACAGTTTTTAATAGGGTGATAACACAGTGAAAGCTGACAAACCAGAAAGAAGGATGGGATGCTCAGGAAAATTGTAGAAAGAAAAATAAGGTTCTCCAAATTTCAGGACAGGTGGTAAAAGTAGCTCTATTCACTGGCCTTACTCTTCTGAAGAATATACATCAATCACTTCCATGGATTTACCCTTCTTTAAGAAAAGATTATAGGAATTATAAGATGCATATAATGCATCTTGATTACAGAGACTGCTTTTAAACATCCTGCTATAAAAATGACATAAGTATTTTATTTCATTTTTTAATTTCATGCTGGTGCACTAGAATATCTCTTGCTAAATTACTTGAGCAAATCTAGCCTTTAAATAACTTTTCAGGCAGTTTTGCTAGCAATGGTTATTCCATAATTCTGTTTCCAATCTTCACTTTCCTAAAAGTTTCTCTTTCCTGTATACAGAAACACTTACAAGCCCTGTTTTCAGTATAAACCATAATGCTCCATTTTTACATTTGCTCATAATAATCCCATTATTAGCTGTTGTTTTGTAACTTTAGGCTTAATATTATTATGTGAAAAAAAAACCTATGATTTTATGTTTTCTGTAATAGAGTCAGTCATTAGAACAGCTTTCAAATCTCTCTGGAGACCATCCAACCATATTGACATTCATGGTAATTTTCTGCCTTGACATTCTGGACAGTCATTTATTGATTTCCTAGCTCTGATGCTCAGAAGTTGATATTTCAAACACAGAGAATAAATTCATTATCTTTTCTCTCTCAGGCCCTTTTTATCAGTCTTCCTTTGAGATAAATGTATTCAGCATGGCATCAGTTTGAAAAAGTTGTGATGGCTAGTATGCTATAATTGGTGAAGGTTACAATATCATCAAGTTTTATTACACTTGTAGAACTTTCCAATAATGAGAATAAGAGGAAATATTTAAATTCAGTAAATGGAAAGCTCTCAAATTTATGAGCATCTCAGATAAACCAGACTGATAGAGCAGTAAAATGCCATAAACTAAAAAGGACTAAATAAACTGCAAACATTTGATGAAGCCAAACTTGTGCTTAAATGTAAAATACCCCACTATCTTTCAACATATACAGGATATATTGAGCTGGACATTTAAATAACTTCGATGTGTAATGTACAGTATCTGCTTGATGTCAGAAAATAAAAAAAAGAGGTTCTCCAAAGAACCTCAAACAACTCATCACCGCCAAATGCACACGCACAAGCCCAGTATAACTGACACCAAATGGAAGAAAAAAAGGAAGATAAAAATTTGAAGTTTTAGTTCCTAGAGTTTAAAAAAAGAAAACTCTGAAGCATCCATAATACTTTTATTGTCTCATATATTTATTAAACCCATATCTGTATACTGAAAGATTCTGTTATTTTCCACTGTGGAAATATTAAGGTTTTTTGCAATGTTCTGTCAAGATTATTAGAAAGTATAGCTGCATAAATCTTGCAATATATTAATTGACCTACACAGTTATTGCACAAAGTGGAAGGATCACTATTTAATGGGATTAAAAATCCCTCAGGTATTAAATGTCACTATTTTCCCCTTCTGATATTCAGAGCTCGTCAGCTGGTCAAGTGTGTTTCATTCTTTTAAATTACTAGAGTGCTGATTCTGCATATCAGAAAATTATACCTTTTCACTAATTTTTAGTTTTCACTGACTTTGAAATAATGTATTACCTTAAATTGTTCATTCTTCATCCACACAAAACAATTTTTCCCCTTTATTAATGCATTAATCATCATTAATGATAATAAAATTAATTAATTTTTCTTTGCATCTCTATCAGTAAGGCTTCTGTATCATGTATTGTAAGAAGCTAGGCCACCTTCCATGCACTAATCAGTAATTAATTCTGTCTTGTAAGATTAAAAAATAGGGATAGTAAAAGCACACAGGGAAATGCATGTGTGTGGTGTATTTGTCATTCCATTTGTTTTCAACACTAAGGGGTGTTATAATTTCAAAATTCTCCCTGATCTATTGAAAAAGTATGCTGTCAGATATCTATGAAATATATATTATATATTTCTCGTAGCTGTATTACCTACTCTAAGCAAAGTACTTAGCCTTTCACACTGAGTGAACTCATAGCAAAAGCCACTAATCAATCAAGTTCTAGGCATGGTTATCTTGTATTGCATTGGGAAATGCCACTTTTTGTTTGGTGTTAGTTTTATTCTGCTATTTCAGAATTCTGGAAGTTGAATATTGGACACATCTTCAAAGATCATGAACAAGCAGTCATGAGTAGAAATCAGAGGATGTCTGCAGAGGCTGAGGTGCCATCCTATTTTGATATAATGACATCTCCATGATGGGTGTAATATTGTTATGCAACCATGTTGTGCTTTATGTCAAGCCAACAAGTCAGCCCCATGCAGACACTCACTCGTGCCCCCAGTGGGATAGGGGAGAGAACTGAAAGAGATCATTAAAATATTGACAGTATGTTTATGGTTTTCTGCTGTAATTCCTGAAATCACACAGGGGACAAATAACTGCAAAAGACAGATTTCTGTCCTGGGTTTGGGTGTTTGGGTGTTGGCAAACTTTAGTACTCCCTTGATCAGAAGAAAAATGCCATCCCCTTCCCCAAGATCAGAGGAAGAAATTTTTCCCTGTCATAACACCCTTCCTAACCCAGACTGCTGTGGTTTATCCCCAGTCAGCAACTAAGTCTCGTGCAGCCACTCATTTGCTACACTCCTGGAGGAAAAAGTAGAGAATCATAAAAATGAGAAAACTCATGGGTTGAGATAAAGACAGTTTAATAGAGAAAGCAAAAGCTGTGCACACAAGCAGAGCAAAACAAGGAATCAATCCACTGCTTCCCTTTTGCAGGCCGGTGTTCAGTCCTCTCCATGAAAATCAGCCTTCGTCACACGTAAGGCTGACTTGGAAGGCAAATACCTTCGCTCCAAACATCCCTTCCTCCCTTCTTCTTTCCCCCTCTTTATATGTTGAACACGATGCCATATGGCCTGGGTTGTCCTTTGGGTCAGGTGGGGTCAGCATCCTGGCCGTGTGCCCTCCCAGGCCCTTGTGCACCCCCATGGTCCTCGCCAGTGGGGTGGGTTGAGACACAGAAAATGCCTTGGCTTTGTGTAAGCATTCCTCAAAATAACAAAAACATCCTTGAATTATTAACAGTGTTTCCATCACAAAGCCAAAACACAGCACTATACTAGCAACTCTGAAGAAATTTAACTCTATCCCAGCCAAAATCAGAACAATAAAGGAAAAAGAGGGGGAATAAAAACTGCAAAACATTATGCAAAAAATTCTAAAGGTTAAAGAGAATTCATGTTATACATTTATTTAAAAATCGAAAGAAGTTTGTATTTCCTTTTCTAAGTACATATTACAGATTATTTTTAAGCCTGTTTAATACAGAGAGAATTTAAATGAACATATGAGAACACAGCAGGACTGACAATAAGCCCATATGCTTAAGTGCCTAAAACAGAAATTAAATGCTAATTTTAGGTGCCCAAGAGATCCTAACAAACTATAAAAAAAATTGGCTACATGGTCTTTGTGCTTGTGACTCATTCACTTGGCATGTCTGACTACCAGCACAGAAATGCACTTGGAGTTTGAGTGACAGATTCAAAAATTTTGTGTATCTTTTACTTTGCTGGCAAAGCAGACTTGGCAGCAACACCCACTAGAGGGTATCCTCAAGATGTACATAATGCCTTCCTGAAGGTCGTGGGCGTGTTATTGTTTCTGATATTACCTGGAAAAACCTTGAAAGTAGAACAGCTCTCTACTAAGTAGTTAAGGCCCAAACTTCACAAACTGTTTTTTATGCTTTTATGTTGCTATATTTATACAGATAATAACCAAACCCACTACAGACATCCTTTCCATCACAACCAAATTGTTCTAAAATAAACCCTACACACACACAAGCATACACACGCACACATACATACATACATACATACATACATATACGTACATACATGCGTATATATATGCCTTCTTTGCCCATGCAGTATAGACGTGGAATTTTTTTTGCCTTAGTGAACTTCCTGCTCATCTCCCTTGCAGTTCAACAGGACTTTTACAATGACACTTCTTATCTGCAGCAAATCCTTACTTCGCTATCTGTCTTTAGTTAGAGCTCCTCTCCCTGACTTTCTCCATTACTTGGTGTTTTTTGGTGTCTGACTAATGAAATCAATTGTCAGGTGCCAAGTGGAACAACCCTGACAGCCAAAGCACATATTTAGGAAGAGAAGGCTATTGGATAACAGCAGGTATCTCCTTTTCTTTATTGTAGAAGTTATTGTAGGAGTGCTAAAACACTGAAAAATGCAACTATCAGGCAAAATTATTGTCAGTTGGTATGTCATGATTTAGAGCTCTTTGAACTACACGTTACAATCAAGAGCTAAGTGTGTGACAGGTAGAAAAGCCGATTAAGCCCACTGAAGGAAAAACATTGAAAAATTATTTTCTTCAGCTTCTGTGACAGTTAAAATCAAGTGAAAATTACCCATAATCAGATGAAGGAAAGCAATACCACTGGAAAGAGCACCATCAGCATTTCTTAACTCACTCTACTGTGGAGATGTGCAATGAAAAATGAGGTGACGTATACATCAGATTCCTATTTCAAAATACCAACTATACTTTTTTTTTTCAATTAAAACCTTTTCGTACTTTACTACAAACACACAGTTGATAGGATCATGATCTTTCTTTCTTGATATGATAAATATGCTGCTTGATTGGAGAAATTTACTGTATCACAGTATTCATTATGCCACCACCAGTTTTTGTGAAATATTTCTAATATTCAGTCCACATTTTGTGATTAGGTCTACCTTTATTAACCTTTTCATTCTTAGATTGAATGAACCTCCTACTGATAAGTAGCATTTGCAGATGCAATGCAAAATTTGGTGTACTATTTTAATAATCTGTCTTTTGACGCTGTAATTACTTAGTAAACATTTATTAAAAAATATATTGTGCTCATATATATATATTTTAAGGATTAACGATTTGCCATGCCATATTTCTATGAACATGACTATTTGTTGTCTAATTTACAATATTTGCTTGTGTTTAACTTAAAACTCTACTCCTAGAGCTGTGAGGCAGACTTATCAGGTATCCTTATTTCAAGAACCATTATTTATTTCATCCACTACTTGCATAATTACTGGGAAGAAGAGATCAATATTTATACAGGAACATTAAGCAAACTTAACTGAATGCAAGTTCCAATCACGAATTTAGCCTGCCGTAACCTTTCCTTCTGAGAAAAACTAGTCAAAACAAAAAGTAAATGTTTTCATACTCTTGCTACTGACTCCTTCACCTGGAATGAAAGTATGAGAACGTACCCTTAAAATATTAATCCTTTCTCATGGGCATTAGTTTGCTGCATTTGAAATGTTCAGATTATAACATCCGCAGGGAGAGCTTAGAAAAAAATTGCAGACAATTTCTGGCATAGCCCTTAAATTTCCACATAAAGCCCCACGAGAATTTTAAACCCACAGATTGAGAAGGGTGACAGCACCCAGAGAGCTTTATTGAAGGGGTCTGATGGAGTGTTCACACCTGTTGTGTTCGTCATGGACAAATTTACAATCATGTAGTAGAAGTAGAAATACACACAGAAATTCTAAGAGATAAACACAAAGGCAGGAAATAAATTACAGGGGAGAAAAGAAGTTAAATATGGTATTAGATTTTTCACTGAGGCAGCAATTCAGTTAGCGAAGAACCTGGCTACAAAAAGCCAAAGAATAAAAATCGGCTACATAAATTACCAATCATGACATTAGTCATCATGAACAGTTTTTGTACTCCACTGGAGTGAACTGAGAAGCATGGTTCAAAGCAGAAAATCGCTATTAATATTCAGCTTATTACAGCTCAGAAATAAGGAACGTATTATTAAGTGAATGTTGCCAAACACGCCACCACAGAGTGAGGTCAAAGAAAATAATTCCAGTATGGTATCAATGAACAAGAAATATTGGCTACTGTAGAACATATTAAAGTATACCAATCGTTGGTATAACAATGATTGTAGGGATGATGTAATGGCATCCCAGTAATTGGTGTCTGACTTATAAGCTAATATAGTTCATAGTAATGAGATGGATTAGTGGACTGTGTCAACAAATTAAATAGCACTGTTTTCCAGGTTACCATCTTTAAGCCAAAATGAAACACTGAAAGTATAATAAAAACTTTGCATTTTGCTACTTATGCACCAGTGTCACTTTCAATGGGGGAAACAATTAGAGATTTGCCCCTGAGGGTTCAGAAACATGAAGAGGTAGAAATAATTCCAGCAGTTCCTCTTTGCTGCAAGACTGAAAGTGTAATTATCCCCTTGTTGATCAATTACTTCTAAGGCAATAATGAACTGTAAACAAATCCATTTTTTTTCAAAGGAGCAGGGTGTGTGTAAAAGAAGATAAATTAAATCAAATATTTTAAAATCTGTTTTAACATAGCAAAACATCATCATGTTTTATAATTATATTATTCTATTTTCAATTTATCACCAGATGACATGGACATTTTTAAATAGATATTTGCATGTCTCATATACTACATAATGAAGAAAAATATGCTAAAAACCATCAAGCTGTTGTAATTTTTTTAGTCTAAAGATTTCACAACCAAGATCTTCTAAACTTTTGAAAATTAAGAGGCACATTCGCCTTTATCAACTTCAAATATTCAATATTGAGCATGATTAGAACCAAGATTATCGCTGGGAAACTAAAGGCAGAGAATAAGACACACAGACACAGGCAAGAAGGAGGAGCAACGGAAATAGATTGGCAGTGAAGCCAAATAGAATAACCACTGACAAAATCCTTCTCAAGGCTCACACAAAACCAGAAGCACAGCAAACTTTCCATCACTATGACATCACCTATAAACTCATGGCATAAAATCCACTCAGATGGATCCCTCAGTTTTGGTGCAGGCATATTTCATTTGGGAACTTTTAAAAATGAATTGTGCTCTAATTCTAGAAAGGTGTGCTAAACAAAAGTCAGTGGAGAGCAACTCTGCTGTACTTAACATCTACATTCAACTGAGGTCAAAACTGACAAAATGTAGGCATGCCTCTCACCCGTGGACATTTTGGTAAGCAGATACCAGAGGCAAAACTTTGCTTCTACATAATCTTGCACCAGCCAAGTTGTCAGAAGGATTATTCTTCTGAGTGACTTTCTATTGCTTCATCATGAAGCAATTACGTATGAGAACAGCATCATCCCAAATGTGTCCAGGGGCAGATACACTTATTAGAGTATAAATAAGTACTTCCACATTTGCAGAGACAAATGCTGCAAAATATACCAAAATAGGTATGGTTTAAGCCTACTAGATTCATCTACGAAAAACTGATGAAAAAACTGACATCTTTAAATTCCATCAAAAGTCTACGTTATGGTAGATTGACAGAGTGGTTTAGGAGACACACCAGAATCCTCTGCCACCTTACCAAGGTAACATTTCATTTCTGTTAGTGTCTAATCATTAACCATCTGTTTTGTAGGTATCTGCTTTGTAGAAAACAAATACAGAGTAAAGACACATGCAGTTTCACTGATAAGTAAACCCAGTTAAAAGTAGTACAAATATATTAACTTTCCACATTATAGTATACTTTAGAGTTTGAAATATATTTTTGAAACAGAAACTACGGTCTAATACTCTATCCCTGTTAGTCAATTCAATGTAATTGAGAAAATAATTCAGATAATTTTTGTCTCTTTCAAAATACATTTTATATCAGCACACTGATTTGAATGCAGGACAGGAAGAGCTACATCTCTCAATATTTTAGTGCTCTTATAGGCACTTTTACACATAGGTTTAACAAGGAATTTTGATAAATTTTGCTGGTCTGTAAAAGTTGTTGATACTTGCTTGAAAGGTGAAAAAACCAAAAAGAATGCATGTTTCTTATTCAAAGTAAAAAGGAGTGGGAAAAAATAGGCCTTGGTTCAGGAAGACTGTGTGCATATGCTCCCCATGAACTTCTAACAATACATTTTTAACCTGAATTCTTATGAAAAACAGGCTTATGCAATTTGTGTCTTTCTCTGTGCCTGTATAAATATACTTCACCTTTGGGTCCCCTGGTAAATCCAACCAAATTAAGCACTGTAGGAAAGCTCATCATATAATTGCATTACTACAAGATTGCTGCAAAATTTATGGGTGCAGAGACAGAAATCCTGCTAATTGTCTGGTGTAGCTGCTAAGCCACTCACAGTCATATTTCAAAAGTGATGGCACTCAGAAGTCCCCAACGTCTGGAAAAAGGGCCACTCCATTTTTAAAAAGAGTTGAAAAGGAGGATCCTGAAAGCTACTGACCAGTCAGCCTCAGTTGTGCATCTGATAAAATCATGAGGCTGATCTTCCTGAGTTATGTTGAAGTATATGGAAGACAGGGAGGAAATTAGAGACTGCCAACAGGACTTCAACAAGAGCAAACAGTGTCCGCCTAACGCAGTGGAGTGACTGCATCAGTTGAGAAGAGGAACATGTGCCATTTACTTCAACTTTCACAAGGCCCTTGGTATGGCTCTCGTCAACATTGTGGCCCTCCCATTGGAGAGATATGGGCTGCAGAGATGGACTGTTAGATGAATAGGGAACTGGCTGAATGACCACATTTGGAGAGATAAAATCAATGGATCAATGTCCAAGTGGAAGCTAGCAACAATTGCTATCCCTCAAGAGTAGGACAATGGAGAACAGATTAAAACTGAAAAAGTGTAGGTTTAGATTAGATATTAACATGACATTCTTTGCTGTGTGAGTGGTGAGGCACCAGAACAGATTGTCCAGAAAAATTGTGGCTGCCCCATCCCTGGAAGTGTTTGAGGCCAAATTGGATGGTGCTCTGAGCAAGCTGGTCTAGTAAAAAGTGTCCCTGCCCATGGCAATATGGTTGGAACCAGATAATCTTTAAGGCCGCTTCCACCCAAACCATTCTACAATTCTATGATCAAATGTATGGTCAGTAAGTCTCCAGATGATGTCAGGCTGACTGGCGCAGTTGACACGCTGTAGGGAAGGGTTGCCACCTGGAGCAACCTGGACAGGCCTGTGGAATGAGCCCATGTGAATCTCACAAAGTTCAACAAAGACTGGTGACAGGTTCTGCACATGGGTCTGGAGGAGGAATGAAGAGCAAATACAAGAAGTCTTTATACTTCTGGAAGCTAGAAGCTTGTCAGGTGAGAAAGACTCTCTGGCCAGTCAGCATTTTCTTTCAGGATTTTCCTTCTCCCTAATTGTTGTGACTTTTAGCCATTGATCCAAGATGGACTTTGTCTTCTGTGGTTCAGATCTGAGGGCTTGCCAGTACCATCTCCATGTCCAAAAGAGGTTTTTTTACAAGACCTCTCAGTACCAACACTCAGATCTGTACATTTCCTGATAAAAAGCTTGGTATCAGTTAGCCAATGAACAGTAAAACACCATTCAATAAACTCAATTTATTTCTGTTACACCAGCATACTCCTTGCTTACCAGGTTTCATGATTAAAGGATTTGTGTAATTGTTCATAAAGACACTGGCTCAACCAACCATTCAGCACTGACTTTAAAATTTTCAAAAAGTGGAAGATGAAGGTTAACATCCTGTTAAATTCCACTGTGTGGCACAGTTATTAGCTGGTCACAATACTTGTGTCAGTATCCTTCTGCAATACAACTGCAACACAACAAACATGCATGTGCTGAGATGTTCTATTCTCTCAGAAGTACCTGTTCTACTTAGTACATATCCTAATTTTCAATTGCTATTATATTTCCATAAATAATCCATTTTGTTTTAATTATTTTAGAGATTCTGGCTAAATTAGTTAAACTAATTTTGAGGCAACTGGTTTTAGCTTTCACTTCCATCTTTCTTTCTTTTCTATTTGTTTTGAGAAATATTACCAACACGCATAAAATTAAGAACCTTGAACACAGAGACTAAATATTGATTCTAATATCTTTGGGGGGAAATAAAAGGGATAATATGAAGAAAGATACTTTAGCTACAGGCATTATAAAAACCCGAATTCAGCCAGCCTGAATGCAATATGTATAATGTAATCTCTGTGTCCATTTAAATACACATTTCTGCTCCAGTTGCTATTATTTCATTAAAGGAAACAGGCTTTTGAGTCAGAGATTGCTAATGGTATTAAAATACCTACCTTGTTTTTATAACAATGGCAATTAAGCTCCTAAATATCTTTGGGAATCTGTGCTTCAAGTCAGTGACAGAAATATGTTTCCCTTTCTTGGAAATATCCAGCCTGACAAAAAAGCAGTTTCTCAAGCCTTTAGAGTCATGAGGTCTCCTATGAATTCTGCTGAAAATATAATCAGAAGGTTAAGTAAAAATCTTTTTTTTTCCTTTTTTTTTTTTTTTTTTTTTTTTTTTTTTTTTTTTTTTTTTAAAATGTGAAAATGTCTTGTATCCACAAAATCTGTTCGGTCTTTTGAGCACGTATCCTTTTTAAGAAAGAAGATTCAGGAGAAAACAAATTTTTGAATTTCAGCTTCATGCATCTTTGCACAGCTTAAACATAGTGGAAGTGTGGAAATAGTGCTTTACAGTAGTGTTTCTTAAGTGGGCACAAGTTCTCAGCAGAGGTTGATTTAGCTATGGCGTCCTTGAATTCTAAATCCATAGATACTTCTGTAAGTAGAATCTGACCATTTTAATAACATTCAATCTTACTTTATTCTGATGTCTTGACTGTGAATATATTTGTTTTACCCTTCAAGGAAGGGATCTAATCTCCACGGTTCTAGAACTTCTTGAGATGCTTAGGTAAGATCTAACTCCTTCTGCAGGATCCTTTTTCCATGACCTATTTTTGAAGCCAACAAAGAGTGAAGAGCTGTCATCAGTAAAGATTTCAACATGATCTGCCAATAAACCTGTGAAGTATTTCTTAATTGAAGAACTATTTTCAGTTGCTTATTACTAGTCTAAGTTAGTACTCCAGCCTCTATGGCACACTTTTTCAAAGAAATTATCTATCTCAGGTGAATTTCAGGTAAAGTTCTAAAGAAAATCATTAAACTATTCATAAGTACATAAAAGTCTATATCATCATGCTACAATTCACGATAAAAAAACCCTGGAATTTCATGGATAAGCTACCAAGCCTAAATTAGAAGTGGTGGAATTGTCATCCTTTTTAAGTGGTTTTGTGCAACTATGCAGAAGCCATAATCATATTTATCATTGATGCTTTTTTGACAAATATACAAAAAAGTTTCTTTAGTTTTGGAATTCTTGAAAGACTGCCTCATTAAGGAATTCACCAATTTATTAATGAATGAATGACAAATACATTAATTGCTTGGAAAGATAATGATGGGTTTGGATTTTCAGATAACAAAAGCTCTTGCAGATGGAAGTTCGTTCAGGAAATATTGGAAATGACAAAAGATTAACTGAACTTGCATTGCCTTGTGATTTATTTAAATGTCTAATTCTACTATGAAATGATTGTGAGATCCTAATACTATGACTTTTTTTAATGCAACTTAAAATAGATTGGGTGGCATCCTTAGCAGCACGCTGCATGCTGCTCCTGGGTTGCGTATTAAAGTGATGCTGCCCTGTCTAATTTTCACTGTATAGTGAAACAGTCAGCAAAAGCTTCTATAAATTCAAATCAAACTTCCATTCAGGGTGCATACAGCACCAGTAAGAGGAAACTAATGGTAGAAAAGTCAACCCATTGGTTCCAAATTTTCAAAAGCCTGCAGTTATTAAATGAAATGTCATGTTTGATGTTTCCATATCTCTTTGCTCAAAATGGTCACAGTACTAACAAAATTTGTTCAAGGCACTTTGAAATAAAAGGGAGGTAGGAATGGGGTGAAGGTGATGACTAAATTATAAAATGTTTATAAGTAAAGAACATAAGTAGAATGATAAATTATACTGCTACCAGCATAATGGCAGGAACAAAGAAGGAAGACAGAGTAACAGAAGTAGGGGAACTAGAGACTGTTGGCAGTCATGTAGCCAGGAATACACACCAAAATATGCTGTGCATTTAAATACTGCAGTTAGTAAATATTCAGGTCTATTCATATGAAGAAAGCAGCCCCAAGGAAGCTGCCCTGCATGTTTACTCACTACTACAGTGTTAAATCACAACTAGTTCTCAGACCACTGTGAACCTTGATCCTTCCACCTTTTCCATGTCAGATCCCTCAAGTACTTCTGCCTTCAACTAATGTTTTGAAAGAACCTTAGAATTAAAAAAGCATGACCATTAACTTTATACTTGGTGCTATCTAACAAGGCAGCTGTCATGTAAAGACATCTGTACGAACAGTTCTGATTTCAAATTATTTAGACCTACGGGGATACGTAAAATAAAACTATTGCAAAATATCTTGTTTGATGGAAGGAAAGGTGCACTTCTTTCCTTCAAGCCCCTTCATCTTGTTAGACTTCACAAAAAGTAAAATTACATAAAAAAAATTTCCTTGATGGTACTTAGCATCAAGGATGAAATTCCCTTCCTCTGACATGTGGTATTTAGGAGTGACATACACATTCCACTTAACCCTTTTCAGATTAACAAACTCTGAAGAATGTTATACTTCCACAACTTTAGCCATATGAGTTTATGACCATGTTTTAAAAGACCGAAATTTTAATAATTCAATGGACATACCAATAATATTAATGTTAATTTTATTTTTCTTTATGACTGACGGACATTTTTAATTGAAGTTGGAAAGAACTAACCTGTTCATATTATTAATCTTCAACAGAAACACTTGAAAAAAAAAGATTGTTAGGACCTGACATACTAAAAACTATGAATAATTCAGCTTTATCCCTTTGCAAAGCATAAAATTACAGGTATTACCTGACATAAGAGGCATTTTCTTTCATTATCAATGAATAAAAGTACTGTTAAATGAATATCCCCCTTTTTATGACTTTGGTGTTTGCAAAATTTCTCCATAGGAATGGTTTCTTCTTTAAACAAAGATAGCAATCATTTCCCATGTAAGGAGATGAACAGAAAATGTTGTTTCTTGTGTAGTGGAATGTGCTGTCATCTATCATTAATGGACTGCTTGCTTGAGATTTTATTTCACTAAGGCTGCATATATCTACTTAGAAATGTGTTTAAGGGCTGTAGATACAATTAAAATGTTGAATCAGCAGGCTTCATATTCTCTCATAAAAAGAAACAACTGTGCTTATTTCGTCTCATAACACTGTTTAATCTAGTTTCTATGCCCACATAGCGACTTCTACATCCCCATGTTGCAGAACAAGAGATACTTTAACTCAGCAAGAAGGTTCAAAAATAACAATTGAAACAAAATGGAACCATAAACAAAATAAGCAAAGCAGTGCAAAATAAAATGAAACCAAATAAATCACACTAAACCAATCAAAAACTAAATTTAAAAAGTTATTGATTTATCATTTTAGACCGTGTCTGTTGTGAAATATGTGCAATATAAAGACACATACACACATGGTGGTTACTTGGTTTGAACTGAAAGAAGATAAAGTTTCAGAGAAAAGTATTGGCCACTTTAAAAGTCAGGATCTCTTGGTCTTTGGAGAGAGCTTTTTCATCTACCAATATGAACATATTGTAAGCATATTCATAGTTGCTGTAAACAGATTTAAAACACTTTAATGTATATGTGAAATAAGTCGTCTCAGCCCTTATGGTAGCACAGCAACCTGAAACGTATCCAAGGAAGTTAAATGTTAAAATAACTGCTGACTTATTCTGTGAAGTTCTATTCAACCATCATCACTCCAAAATGGATGTCTCTAAGCCATTCTTTACCTAAACTGAGCGCAGGTTTTCACAGTACTTAAAGTGTCAACACATTCTCTCAAAAAAATCTTCACAACTAATTCCTTGAAGAAAAAAACATATGAATATGACATAGTCCATGAAAAATTTATAGGAGTGGGTGAACTTTATAGTCTAATTTATAGAACTGTAGACCTGTGATATATAAGGACCTTGCTTTTACCTTTATTGCTGATACTGAGGAAGTTGATAGAAGTCTAATACATTATTTGATTACTAATCTAAAAAAAACAGTGAGTGACTTTTCCTATTAACAATGGTATTGCCATCAGTAGAAACATGCCACAAGATTTAGACTAAATTTGCTAACCATTAAATTTGTCCTCCCCAGTCCTCATTTGTTATCAGCTTATCTGGAGAACTTGTACAACGTGTAGCTTGGTACCAGAATATCTTCCTATGAGGTGGAGTTCAGCACAGCATAATAGCAAAGGCCTTGAAAATATAAATGAGACTAAAAACAGAGGCCCAAGGACAAAATTCTGATTGTCATTGCTGCTTGTGATAGAAATACATCCTTGTAAGTGAGCAAGCTGACCACACTAAATAGAATAAAGAAAAGCATCAGAAGCTTGAGGCACAAAACCACAAGTGAGTGACTGGGGCTGTGAGGATGTCGCAGACTTCCAGAATCCTACTACCCAAAGGACTCCTCTGTCTCTGTCTCCCCACCTCTGCCCAGTCTGAGAGCCTTGGTTCTTTTTTTCTCCACATGCAAGCTTCAAGATCACCTAAACTTGCTCAAAATTCACAGCTGTGCCACAATCTACAGCTGTTCATTGCAAACAACTTTCTTGGAGAGTAACACCTCTATGGTTGGAGCTACAAATCTAGGCTGGTAAAAGTTTTTTTGATTTAGTCAATATCAACCCAAATTTAAATAATAAACACCTCTACATTTACCCAACTTCCATAACACGGCAGTTTGTTTTCAAATGACTTTATCCACAATACATTTTTTTCGAGCTTATTTTCAAGTCTTTTCTGTTTCTCTGTAATTGCCTGCAGAATCAGACACCATTAATCATGTGTAGCTAGTTTTCCAGACTACAGACAACCAGCATTAATCTGCCAACCAAACCCAGCAAACTCTAATATCTCTGTCCAGTTTTAATTCCAGACTATCAGAAGACATGAGGTCTTTCCCCAGACCCTCAACTGCCTGTACTCTAACCAGGCCAGATATATGTCCTCCACAACTCTCTGTCAATGTTAATGTTATTTGTATTTAGCATGTGTAATGCAATCTATCTTTTGCCTACTGTTTTTTTACAGTTCATAGTAAGAAATACATAAGACATTGCAGAGGTAAAGTATTCTGTCTGGGTTACCTATTATTATAAAATGTTTTAAGGACAATCTACCATCTTACTCTCTCTCATATTGATATTGATTACTGCCTCATACACAGAGAGGTTGAATTTAGACCTTCTCATTTTGTTCTTCATATTTCAAGACATCTTGAACTGTGATGAAACTTTTTCTTGCTTTCTTGCTTAGGATATTTACAGGCTGTATTTTACACCTGATATTATGTACTGTACAAAAATAGAAACTAGGCATTTTGATAGATTATGGCATTATCAGTTCCCCTCAGAGAATCTTGTCATAAAACTGGGACATGCTTAAAAGGTTTAATTCATCCATCGTCACTGTATTGTCAGTCATGTATTTCTTTTCACAATTTCGAAAATTCAACATATTTGTCAAATCAGTCATAATGTTTCATTTGTTTAAATAGCTTTGTTTTCATGTAACCATTCATACTGAGAACGTTTACAGTTCAGTTTTGTCAGAAATCTATCAGTAAGTTTGGCAGATATTCAATCTATCTCACACTGCACTTCCTCCTTGTAGCTACACAGTGCCATTTATTTTATTTATCTATGGAAAATAAATACTAATACAAAACCAACAGATTTTTTTGTCATTATTGATGAGCATTAGAGACTTATATCCACAGGTGTTTATGAAACAAGGTAAGAATGTGAATGCTTAAATAGTTATTTTTAAATAAAGTAACTAATTAGTAAAGTATGCATTTAGTATAGAGTAAAATAATCTTTAGGTCTTTAGTAATTTTAGTAAAATAATCTCCTGGTCTTTATAGCTGTGCCTAGTCAAATTAATTTGTCCTTGGAGCACTTTATATTATCTGCAATATGTAGAATATTTCTAAATTCTATACTTCTTTCCAAATGCATCCCTAACACAAGAATAAATATTGCATACACGGTATGAACATATAGTTTCAACCTGTATTGTGACCATTTTATATAAACAATAAAAAATTCTTTTATTTAGTCTATAAATAAAATAATCCATCTTGCTCTTTGTAGCTCCTGAAACACAGCTGTTCCAGTTAGAAAACATGCCTCTCTTTATATGGTGAAATGAGAGCAATAACACAGACTTTCTTCACAAATATAATTTTTTAAATAAACCTGCAAATCTCAGATTAATCAGATCAATTTCAGAATGACTGACCAGTAATTAGTCTGGCAATAAAAACACAAGCAGTGGAAAATTGATCCGACTCCTCAGAGAGATGCCACAAGTCTGGTTCAGGGATTTAGATCCAGCAAAGTTCACATCTATATTGAACAATCTAAGCTTCTGTTTCCTGTGGGACTAGGAGAATTCTATCCTATTCTTGCAGACAGAATGCCTGTTAGATGAAGTACAGAAAAATGAAATAGTGTCACCTTCCCTCTGGTATTTGCTTAGCATTTTCAGCGCCACCAGGCCATACATTGGTAAACAACAGCCACAGCACAACAGCAAAAAGAGTTCATGAAAATAATTCTATCTTAAATTTCACATCAGCACCACATTACTTTTCAGATATAGGCTGAAAAGTACATATCTTCATCTACATCCCTCCTGCAAAGCATACAAACTCTGAAAGCTTGTATCAGCCCAGAAAATTCAGACAAAAGCAAAAGCAAAGTGACCCATTTCTTTGTAGAACATGGAACAAAATCAGGAAAATCATTCACATAATTCATATAATTAATCAAAGGGAAAATTATATAAGTAAACACAACTCACCACTAGACAAAGTGAAAATTAGTCATGCCCAAAACTTTGCATGATATTTCTAGTTATAGCATTTTCCTATTAAAAAGAAATTGCATTTACTTACAAACTTTGCCTCATACAGCAAAATGTTTTTTAAATGTATAGGGAAGTGAAATAATATTTCTTTTCAATTAACAGGAAAGGTACAATATCTTTCTAATGGAATAAACGGAGGAAATTAATAGGGGAGAAACATTAGATCCTTCAGCACATCCAGACAGATATAATAGGAAAAGGGGTACTCGTGGTTCCCAAAAGTGTACTTGCCCATGCATACTGCCTGAAGCATAGAGGCAATGCAGGAAGACAGAATTTCTACTAGGACCGTCTTCGTAAGAGAACAGATGTTGCAGAGAATGGGCAAGAAGATCTGAAACCCTGAAAAGTGGTTTTCTTGCTCTTCTCTCTGTTTGCAGGGGGGCTGCTCCTTCTGTCCCACTAGTTCAGCTGTTTACTGAGCTGATTTGACTCCCAAAAAGAAAGTTATAAGTCAAGGTTAAGCATAACAAGCGGAGCAGGAGTGCAGCTTTTCCCCTGTTTCCCCTTCAAGATGTAAAACAGACCCTCTGCTCTTGTTACATATTTCTTTATCGTCCTTCACACCTTGACCAGGTCCATTTTGTTACTAGCTGCCACTGTTTCTACCCAGCTGATTCCCAAAATCTCCATGATTCGTTATTGCTGCATTTTTTCAAGTTGTGTCCTAGGGAGAGGAGAATTCACTTCTTTGCAGCTGCAAGGACATTATGTGTTCTTCAGCTCAAAACTGTAACATCAGAAAGTACATACCACCTCACAGGGTGTTGCAGCAGGTATTGATCTTGCTAATTTTCAGTAGTAAGCTAATTGAAAGTTAAGATTATATAGTTATAAGATAATTTATTATAACTCAGGTATGGTTCTGGTAGTGAAAGAAATTGGGTAAAGAACTGAAAAACATTGCTACATAACTTCTATTGGTGTCTTTTTAATAGTCTGTGTGGTTTTCTTAAAACAAGTTAACACAATCTTTTACAACCCATGACATATAATAAGAGTCTTGTGGGTTTTTTATATATGTTGACTTGAAGTTTTACATTTTAGTATTTCATTTGATTTGGCATGAGGTTTTCTGCTTCAAGTATAAGGGTATATATTTGTAATTTTTTTAAAAGGCTTGTTATTTTCCTTTCTTGCTGTAATGGCAAATCATTTTTAGTAAGGCAAATAATTGCCTACACATGAAAGACTCTCCTTGCCAAAGGCATTTAAAATGCCCATATAGTTTTACATAATGCAGTGTAGGATCATGTTAAAATAAAGCAAGCTGATGATCATAGCATTAGATTCCAAAATCAGACAGGATGTATCAATATTACACATGGGAAATGATTCCAAGAACTAATATTTTCATATAACAATAAAATCATAGGAAGGTTACCATTGGAATAAACCTTCAAAGACCATATACTTCCAACCCTGCTGCCATGGGCACGGACACCTTCTAGCACACCAGGTTGTTCCAGGCCCCATCCAACCTGGCCTTGAACGCTCACAGTGATGGGTCAACCACAGCTTCTTTGCTCGACTTGTAAAGATGCATGAGAGCGGAATAGAGGGGTAAAATCACACAGAAACACTGAATCACAGAATGGCTGGGATTGGAAGAGGGCTCTGGAGATCATCTAGTCCAACCCCCTGATAAAACATGTTCACTTACAGCAGGTTGGACAGGATCATGTCCAGGTGTGTTTCGCGTACCTCCAGAGGGTGGACACTCCACAACCTCTCTGAGCAGCCTGTTCCAGTGTTATGTCACTTCCACAGTAAAGAAAGTTTTTCTCATATTCAGGTGGATCTTCCCAGATTTCAATTTGTGCCTGTTGCCCTTTCTACTGTCACTGGGTTCCACCGAGAAGAGTCTGTGACCATCCTCATGACATCTGTCCTTATGATATTTGTATGCTTTGACGAGGTCCCCTCTCAGTTGCTTCTTCCCCAGGCTAACAGGCCCAGATCCCTCAGACTTTCCACATAAGAGAAATGTTCCTGTCTCATCGTCTTTGTGCCCTGTGCTTCATCTCCTCAGTCGTACCTTGTCTTTCATGAATTAACAAGAGCTGGACCTATCACCTCTCTCAAAGTGGTCATGTTTCCTTTGATTCAGTTGAGATAGGATTGCCTTTCTGAGCTGCATACAGATACTGCTGGCTTATGTCCAATTCTTCATTCACCGACTGGAGCAAGAGTCCCTTCTCCAAATCCTTTCCCATGGGGCTGCTCTCAGTCCATTCATGCCCCAGCCTGTATTCATACTGAGGATTGCCTCCACCCAGGTGCAGCACCTTGTACTTGGCCTTGTTGGAGTTCATGTGGTTCACTCGAGCCCACTCCTCAAGCCTGTCAGGTTCCTCTGGACGTCACCCCTTCCCTGGGGTGTGTCAGCTGCACCATTCAACTTCATGTCATCTCCAAACTTGCTGAGGGTGTGCTACATCCTACTGTTGGTGCCATTGACTGAGATATTAAACAGTATGTGTTCCCTTAAGAGCACCACTCATCACTCTCCCCTTGGACATTGAGCAATTCATTGTGACTCTTCGGACATGACCATCCAGACAATATTTTATCCAATGCTCCATCTACCAAATCTGTATCTTTGCAATTTGGCAGCAGGAATTCTTTTGGATTCACCATTGTCACACCATCTGTGTGACACTCTCAAATAATTCAATAGATGTAAACTAAATTGGATATCTACTACTGCAGGCATATCACTAATCTTGTAACAATGTATTTCCTTCCTTAAATATTTTCTCTGAATATTTTGCTATTTAGAATTAGCTGTGGGTTTTCATGGGTACATTGCAGGTAATAGCTATGTACTGAAAGCTAGTTCGGAGAAGTCAAATTGCTGTAACAGAGTCATTGACATGCTTATTAGAAACATTTCCAGGGACTGAAATCCACTAAAATAACCTTCTCTTGGAAAGATAATATTTTCAAAAAGCATTCATTCTGGTATTTCTAGATCCTCTGAATTGTTTATTCATCATGCTATGTACCAGGTGAAATTCAACATACACTGTGAAATTCATTTTTTCCAATTATTCCACTCCCTTTTTCCATCCTGTAATTTTAAGGCATTATGTGTTGGAGAGGAAAAAATAGAAAAGTTTATAGAAGTTATTGCCTAACAAAGTATACTAGGAATGTAAAAACCTTTGGAGAAAGAACTGAAGTGAGGTTCCAGGATGCTTATCGGGAGATGGCTGCAGGGAAAGATTGGCAGCCTATTGTTCTCACGGCAGCTCCTCCGAGGTGGACCACAAACTGGAAAAACCAGTTTTGCAAGGTCCAAACGTAGAGTAGCTATGGTGATCTGAGAACTCTCATAGGCTATATGGAAATGATGTAAAACTTGTATCTCCTCCTAAATTGGTTAGTAGAAATTAGCATATTCATCATGGAACCTGTTAACCGTGGTGGCAAAGCAAGCTTTTGCTGAGACTGCAACTTTTTTCCCCTTCTTGCAACTTCCCTCTCCCCTCTTACCTCATTACCATGTGGAATCTCCACGGGGCTGCGACAAGCAGCCACGTGGTCGGTCTCACTTCCCTACCTCATCTACTCAAGAAATAAACTCACATGCTTTGAAAATGGATGCAGAGAGTCCGTCTACATTAATGCAGAAGAAAACCTGGAAAGATATTACTCTAATAATTATGGCTCTGTTTCTGCTTATATATTCTGGGCTCGGCCCCATAATTTTTGCAGTTGCAGAACCATAGAGACATGCTATGAAAGAATCTTCTGAAGCAGCCTGGCCATGCACATTTTATACATTATCACACAATGACAACATTCACAGTGCATGGGGAACTCATTTAACTTGGATGCCAGAGGTCACTGACACAAAAAGAGAGAGAGAAGGATAAAAGGCAACATCTATTTTCCGTGAACAGCAGAACAGATTTTCATTTCCGTGCCTGAGTTTCCATTCACTGTTGAAAACATGGGGGTACTATACATTTTTACTTGATTTTTCTATGAGTAGCTTTTCTCCTTTTGCTGCTTCAGTTAATTTTTCCCAAATTATTTCTTGAACTGTTTTGTATTGCATGATTTACAGGCATGTAACGAATCGTGGATACAAAAGTAAGTTGAGACTGAAATACAACCTCCAAAGTAATTACAGCCACCAAAATGGAAGCCACATATTGGGAAAGGGAAGTGATTTAAGCTAGAATATCTCAAAAAACAAGGTATATTAGGCAGCATTGTAATGTTTACTCTGTAAGTAATTGAAGTGATGCAGAAGAAAATATCAAAACTGTTCTACATAGAGCTTGGAGTACTGTCAAAAGATACAGTTTTCAGCATGGAGGAGAAACCTTCTGTTTAATCAGTAGTCAGGTGTTGTATGGAATTGCTGAGGTCACTTGTTTTCAGCACAGGGATTATTACCTACAACCTTGAAAACATCACATGACTTAGAGCTAACAGCCATTTAAGTTTGATAGTATTTATTTATAAAAGCATTTTTATTTATATAAAGATACACGGATAACCACTCATATAAACATACAAAATGTAAGGTATGATTCACTGTGGCACTTGAACTTTTGCTATACATCAGTCAGCCAGAAAAAGCTTCAGGATTCAGAATTCAGACTATACACACTCACTCATCTCAAATATAACACCACAAAGTCAGTCCTTATGTCTGCAATGCTGTAACATGAGCACCATTTGTTTTGTGCCAAGATTTACTAACACTGTAAATATTTTCTACATGGCAAGGCTGGAGATATTTCATTCTGCTGTTTTCACCTTCTGTACCAATCCTTTTCATACTTATCTGCTAATAGACCCACAACCAGATAAATTGCTGTCAGAGGCGACTCAAGCAACCACAAGTCAAATGCTTTCCTGTGTAATTTTGGTAGTATAAAAATAATTGGGCCTAGATGAGAGGCCCATAAATCTACACATTCTTCAGTGGTGCAGGAAGAGTCAGTAACTACTATCAACTATTTACAAAGTAAGTTTATATCTGAGGCTAATTCTCTATGCAACCTCTGCACAATCGACAGAAGTAAAAAGTTCAAGATGTTTTGCAACAAAACCATTTTTCTGTACAATTTTTTTCCCTGGTTTTATTGATTTTCAACCCTTTGAAGACAAAGCTTTTTCTTCAAAAATTATGAAGTTCAAATAAATTCTTCCTATTTTCTACACAGGTTTTTAATTTTCCTTCAACAAAATTAACAAGTCAATCACATTGAAATAGATAAATAGGGACCTGTATCTTAAAACATATAATTGAATGGATTCCTGAAAACCTCAAAACAAAAAGACTACTCACATTTTAAACTATGACAAAACATTAATGGGACATGAATGTTATGAAACAAATTACCTATAAATACAGGCCATGGAAACAAGTGCTTAAGAAATTATTTAGACTTGAGTAAAATTTCTACACATAGCATTTTAAAATTCCAAACCTAAATTTAGAAAATCCACAATATACAAATACTGTTTCACATTTAAAAAAAAATTAAAATTAATACATAAAATCAAGAGAATACTTGAGTCTGAGACCTGATGTAGTCTAGAATTTTTAGAAAATCTATCTTCACTATTTTTTTTCTATTTTATGGGGTCTGTCTGGAATGGAGGTAGTTTCTCCCACAGCAGCTCTCACAGATCTCTGCTATGAATTCGTGGCCAGAACTGTGTTAATAACCCATCAGTGTTTGAGGTCTTGTTAAGCAATGCCTCCATAGCATCAGGGCTGGTTTGTCACCCCCTCTCTTCAGCTTCCTCAAGGCCTGTGACGGGGAGATGAACAAGAATTTGGGAGATAACATGTCAGGACATCTGAACCAAAGTGACCAGAGGGACATTCCACACCACATGACATTTCCTGAGCCATAAAAACTAAGAGAAGGGAGTGGGGATGGAACCTACTCTTTGTTTTCTTAAACAACTGCCATGCATTCTGGGACTGTCCTTTCCAGGAAATGACTGGACTTCAACTGTTGATGTAGGGAATTAACCTTTTTGCTTTGCTTTGCTTCCACGTGCAGCCTTTTTTTCTCTTTCAGCCACTTTCGCCTTGACTCAGGAGCATTTAATCTTATTTCAAATTTTCTTGAAGTTTTGTTGTACGTTCAGGATAATTATGAAAACACTGGGATACAAAGCAATGAAATCATCATTGCGGCAAGAAATACATTGCCATAGAAAAACAATGCTATCAAAGTACACAGGTAGGCAAGCAATTTACATAAAGGGATAATTTTTATGAGTGAAGTCTTATGAGTATTCTTCTGGCATCTGTGGTTAAAAAGCTTGACCGTATCAACCTTTATGGTTGAATTTTGATGTATGTATATATTATCAACATGTTGTGAACTGCATAGCTTTTCTGTAATCAGATGAGTTTTTATGGATTAAATACTACCTATGTTAAGAACAGTAACTTAATCTAAAAGCTTTAAATGGAAATGGTCCATATAAACGCTCCCAAATGTTGTTAGAAAGAAAAATGGTGTATTTATTTCAATATAGGATAAATTTTATTGTCATGGCCTCTTCTTGCATACTTTGGTGACATGCAACTTAATATCCATAAGAAATAAAAATATATTTAATACTTGAGAAATAGTTTCTTGAAGAATATTTTGCAATAAAAAGGAGATGATTTTACATGAGTACTTGACTAAAAGTGTCACTTCTTGCTACAAAAAATTCCATCATGAGAAAGCATTTGGTTTTGAGACAGTAAGAACACATAGTCATCTCACCCAATGAGAGTTACAGTCTGGATGATTCATGAAGCAGTGCATTTGCATAGGCTTGATTTTCCCATGTGAAAATGATGTACCATGACACTAATGATACACGGTTTTCCAAAATTTTAAATATCTAGATGTTTCTTTAAATAACATTCCTTAACTGAAATTCACATTAAATGTTAAGACACATTATTTTTTTTTTTTAAGACACACATAATTTTCATACCAGACTGTCGCAAACCTCTGCCCATGCTGCCCATACTTGTCATAAAAAAAACCTTTGACTGCACCACTTTGGAATATGTATTCAAACTCCATAAAAATTCAAATGGACAGTAAATTACATAATTACACTGATTTTCAATGTTTTCTTTCTAGGCTTAACAGCTAAATGCATTTAAAAAATAAGCAAGAAGAAACTCTGAAGAAAACTGAGAACAACTTCTGGTTCAACTTTTGGTAAGCTTGTTCATTAAGCTCTGGTTTTAAATTCCATACTTTGAATAGTATTACCTAAACATCTTCTTCCAAAAGGTTTTTCCTTTAAATTTCTGTGATGGAATGCTAAAATATGTTTTTTAACTAAATTTCATTCAACAATGCGTGTAATAAAGAAGCCTGAATGGGAAAAGTACAGATTCTTTTACTGTTTAATGGTGTTAGAAATAACTAATATGCTGCTAATTTTTTCTGTGTTCAGCTTAGGGTTTCAATATTAGTGCTAAACATTATAAGATATTGTTGGCATAAGCAAGTCTTACAGAACTCAGAATTTTCCAGGCTTTTTAAGAAGAAGAGCTGCCTGGGACAAGACAGAACGTAATTAAACAGGCAGAGTATAACAAAAACCACAAGAAATAGTGCTCTCTCCTTAAATTCAACCTGCAAAACCAAAAGGCATTCTTGGATACAAGCACGATACAGCACACTACATTTGCATAAAAAAGATCTTTAGATCTTATTTTATCCCAAGAAAATCAAGTAGAACTTCAACACCACGTTAGAACATGAAGACCTTGAAAACAAAGGGAAATGTGAAGTGTCAAAATACTACAGAGATTTCATGAAAATGTTAATATACAGGAAACCTGTGGGATAGAGATGACAGAGTAGGGACATATCAAAAATTGTTCTCTTGTATGATATGGAGGAGTTGTTCACACTGCATAATATATTAGAAATTTTCTGTATTCACAAAGTCACAAGTAATGTAATGGCAATTTTTTTAAAATTAGAAGCTCTTCATAAAAGGTAGAGTTAGTACCTAGTTATCAGCAACAAAATCACAAGCATTTTGAAAAGAATATCACAGTAACTTTCCAAAAATATTGGTCTTAATGATGATTATGTACATGTGTTTAAACAACAGAAATTATTTAAAATATTAGGTAAAGCTTTATTTATATATACACTTCAGCTTTTAGTAACTTACCTTCTGTGTACTAATGTCTTTGGGCCAATAACGATTTCTGTAAACATTTATTCCAGGATAAAGAGATCCTTTTCATCTTAACTTATGATAACAGACAGGAAATTCTGTTTAGTCTAAAGAGCCATTTTTATACTAGAGGAGTCTCCTGTGGCTTAATGAGAGGTTACATCACTGCAGTTGTGCTTCTGTAGGTAGAACCATCATAATTCTCTGTTCAGTTCCAACATGGGGCAAAAGTCAGCAGGAGGGGCTGTGTCAAGCCAATGATAACTAAGATATTTAATTCACATTATGGATTTTGTCTAGCACACTATAACTGATGCAAATTGTGGAATAAACTTTATTACCAACTGAAATGTTTTTACTTTTTTCTTTTTCTTTTTTGTTTGTTTCTTTTCAATTTGATAATTGGGATGGAATTCAAAACAAGGAAGTGCATGGAGTAACCTAGATTCCATATTAATCAAAGCACAGTCAATCAAGAGAAGAGTACAGGAGAACATTATATATTAAACTTTGCATTAATCTAGAGTAGCCTGTTTATCTGAACACTTCCATGAGTTCATAGGCTGAAAATCCACTGTTCAATTTAAAGAATCAGATGCTGGGAATATACTTGTGCTATTTCACAGGCAGTCAAAAGCCCACTCATTTGACCAGAAATGAAGTTACATGAAGTAAAAACTTCAGAATAAAACCAGAATAAAATAACACAGAATATATACAAAATAAACCAGAATAAAGCCATAGAGCTTGGAGCAACATGGATATGTGCACTGTGTCTAAACAAGACTTATGGCTATGTTCAAAATTAATGTGGTGTCAAATGTATGTGACATACCTCAAATTAAACAGAGCAAGCTGTGTCTGCTGGCAAACTAATATGAAGAAATCTGCATTCCTAACAGGAGAAGTCTGACAGAGAAGAGCTGGTTGATTCTCAGCTCACATAAGTGTAATTTCTTGGAGGAAGAATTTGAGCAAAGAGCTAGATTCTACAAGAGTCTATGCTAATATATACTTGTGGGGGCATTCATCTGCCACATTTTGTGCAAAATCACCGTGAGTGACATTGTTGGATATTCATTCTAGAGGCAATAATATTTTTTTTAAGCTTATGCTGGGTCAAAGATCTTTGTGACATAACCTTTTATGCTTTTGACACCCCAGCACAGAACTCTGCTTCCTGCTCTGAATGCCCACAGTCTGAAGTCTCACTTCATAAATTAATGAAGCCAAAGGTGCTACAGAAGTTGGCAGCTGCCCAGTTATTAAGCAATATTTCAGAGAGAAAGCCCATTATTTCTCAGAGTTGTGCAGTCCGTATTGGCCCTGTTAACTTGAGGATGCTGGTTCCAACTTGCAAAATTACTAACTATTCCTAAGACTTTGTGGCAGTTTATCAATTAATATCCTCATTAAATGCAAGGAGGATTCTGAGAAGGTGCTTTAAAATAAAAATCCCAAACCATAAATAATGAAATCTGCCACTTGCACTTTAATTACACTTCCCTTGCCCCACCAGAGATCAAATTTAATGATCTTCAGAGCATATTCCAATATTTATAAACTTAGGTTTTCAGGCACAATCAAAGTTTAATATGGCTAGGAGATTTTTTAATTGATGGACTAGTTAAATATATAATTTCCTATAAGTTTGGTGGGCTATAGTGTAACTCGAAAGGGAACTATTTCTCAATTTGTCCAAAGACAAACTTTCATTTTAACAAATTAGCACTTACACTCAATACTTACTTGAAAATTCCTTTCAGTACTGATAGGAGAGTAGGAGTATATAATTTAATCCTCACTGAGAAGCTAACTCCTCCAGTAGTTTTATGTTGAAAAAAAAAAGAGAGGACTGGCCATTGAGTAGCATTTGCAACAAAGAAGGGGAAAAGAATTTCATCTAATTATCTCCAGTTTTGAGTGAAGTTGTCGGCATGAAAATCATATCTGCCCCAGGATTCAATCTGTCTTGTCTGTTCATGTCAATGTCACTATTAAATGGAGAATGTTTTAGGAAGACAGATAAATGAAAAAGAGAGGAAAAGAAATTGAGAGCTCTACAAAACACTGAAGAGTTTTCATGCTATCCGTTTTTGTAATTCCTCTAAGGAAAGAGCTACTGTTTCTTTACTACCTAGCCAGCCACATTACCTTCGAGATCTTTACAAGCCATGCATACTTTGGCCAAGAATAGGCTTCATTTCCAGCAGTGAAGGGCTAGCTTAGGAAAGTTTACCCTATGAACTATTCAGAAAAGGGAATTTTACAAAAATCTCTTTCCCCCTACTTATCAAGGATGAAATGCCTTTCACAGGCCATATATTTTGCCAGTACTTGAAATAAAAGTAAGCAAGCTTCAGTGGAAGATGACGCCCTGCCAGAAGTCCAGACTTCCACTACCTCACTGATCATTCCCCACTGCTGTTCACCAGATCTGCTGGTGGAGGATGTTGCAATGTCATGATTCAAGCATAAATTTAAGGTAGTTTGTGTTGGATAAGTGATTTCTGCTGCATACACAAAAGGAACAGTAACTGAAAAACTCAGTCCATGCATTTCTGTCTAAATGTCTGCTGGTAAATGAGTTTACTTGTCAAGAATCGGTGTTCCATATAAGCAAATTGAATCTGCTAAAGAATATGATGGGGATGAAACTACTGGGTCTTGGGTACTGTAGATTAAAGGGATTGTTAGCCAATTTCAAGACAAGTTTGTTTGGGGCGGACACTGTACAGCAAGCTGTCTACCCGAAATGCATAGTAACCTCCTATTTTCTTGAGATGAAGCTCTGTTGTTAGATTTCATAATACTTTATATGATGCAACTCTATCAAGTGTTGTGGTACATCATACAAGACAGCTATCTGGCCTCATACATCACAGCAAATACATTTCAAAGACACCTGCACTATCAATAATGTTTGTCATCCAATGTTACTTTCTGCTTAGATGTAAATTTTAGAAAGTCACAAGGCCAGTACTTCAAATAAATTTTAGAAATATTCTATTTAATCCATTCTTCCTTTCATCCAGGATGCAAACATACTTACTCTTGACAAAGTTTAGCTCTGACCCAATGAAATTTAATCGGTCGTATCTAAATCAAATGCATATTCAGTTTTCAAGTCTTAGGACGTTAAAGCAAGTAGTTGTAACATCTCAGAGAAGGCAAAAGCAAAAGGTTTCATGCTAATGTTAAATAAAAGTGAGAATTTAAGTCTAGAAACAATCATCATGAGTGATCTTGGTGCAATTTTCTTTGATAAATGATCGACATTTATATCGATAACTTAACTACAGTATATTGATGCATTAAACAGTAAATTTCACACTCTCTGAACATCCTAGGAAAATTGCTTCAAAGATGTTACACCTTTTCCACTACTTAAATGGCTGCATATTAGTGGTTCTTCTATTATATCTATCTGTCATGTTGTCTTTTCTGAGAAGATTGAATATGTAAGTTATATTACAACTCTATAAAATTATTATACCTTCACTAAAGCAGCTGTCATACTGTCTTGTTGAACTGTAGAGAGGAATTTAAAAAGTCAAAACTGTGTGAGAACAATTGCATCAGTAATTTAAAAAAAAAAAAAAAAAGAAAAAGAAGAATGACTGCCTTAACTTCAAAGTTTAAATTGACTCTATGTTACTGCCCTCAACACTTAGTTGTTTCGTTTACAGCATCCAGAAATAGAAGAGGTTGTTATGAATGGAAACAGGAGCTTAGCTAAATCTCTGCCTTTTGCCCAGGCCTTTGGCAGCAGACAGTAGCTCTTATTGGGGTGGCCAGCACCTCAAGACCTGATCTTGCTCGCAAGTTCTTTAATAATGGCTGATTAGGACTAATATGACATGAATTATCATTTATTAGACACAGAAAACTAACAGACATAAGACTTGGGACAAAATTACACACCACATAGGAATAAAATAAAAGAAACTACTAGCAGAGAGAGAGTTCAGTGCACATAAAAGAACCTGTTATTACAGCTAGCAAGAAATAATATAACTTAGGAACCAAGGTATCTTGCCAACACCAATTTGGTGGTGAAGTGTACTTCAGAATCCTTTCACTCAATTCCCAGGAAAGTAACCAGCAGCACCTGTGTCCAGACTCTGGGGAGAAGCCTTTACACATTTTCAGAGTGTGTGTAGGAGGCTTCTGTCTCTGTGGTGAATTGTGTATCTTTTATAGTGTAAAAGCTTGTCTTTGGGTCACATACCTATTTCTTTCATCTCTTCCACATCCTGCCTCCACATCCAAGATGTGGATTCTGGATTGGAGATCCCAGACTTTCGGGCACCAAGAGATAACTTCTTGCCAGGCTTTTGACCCAGCCTGAGTTATCTGAGCACCAGCCTTGAGGGAGAGGGAGAAGGGGAGGACATCCTACCATAGAGGTGAAGGATGGCATATCTTGTAAGTGCCTTTCACTATCAAGCAGCAAACTCAAGTGATAACAGAGGAATTGTGTAAGAATGGATTTTAAATTTAGTCAAGAACTAAAAAAATGAAACATTGGACCAAAGAGATCTCTTAACATGTGTTTAACTCCTCAGTGAAATAAGTATTCTATATTCATCTCTCTAGTATGGTTATGTCTGATATTCTCTATTTTCTTGAGGTGAGGCTTTGCCACTATATTTTGTAACTTTTGATGTAATGCAACTCAACAGAGTGATATGGTACAAACCACAAACCTGGCATCACACATCCCTACAAATATGTGTCCAAGAAGCCTCACCATCAAGAAAATTGCATAAGCATTTGGCTTAACTCTTTGGTCAAATATTCTACACTTATCTGATCTCTTTGCCTAGTGGTTACAGACAACCTTGAATTCTGTTTTATCTGAGAACATCTGGTAAAGACGAATGGCAGAATACCAGTCAGTCTGTAATAATATTATTAAACAATATGGAGCTTCACAAAATCTAGAGACACTCCTAATTCATCTATGATTTCCAAACCCTTGGAAGCAATTTGTTTTGCTTTATATTAAGCTTTTATTATTCAAACAATGCTGTCCTAGATATTTGTTTCAACAGTAAACAATTTTCACTACTGAATACACAAAATCCACAATTAAATCAGAGTATTATCTGACTTCAGCTTCCATGTATTTTCTGTATTCTTTCCTCTTAAGGAGACCTGTAATATTCTCACTCCCTTAAAAAAATTCTTTTTTAGGTTGAAGATTAATAACAGGTGAGTAACAGACAAAAATTAGATATCATTTGAACTCAAAAGTGTTGAGTTTTCCTCTGAATTAGAATTTTCAGACTCTGTACAAATACATGCAAAAGCCAAAGTGAAAGTATTAACAGTTTCCTTGCTGCAGGCATCTTCCCTGTTCTCCACAGATGGTACCTTAACCCTCACAAGCATATTCTAGTAGAAGTTTCTTTGTGATTTTTTTGGGTTTTTTGCTAGTTCATTTTTGTTCGCAATTCTCTTGGTCTTCACTGTATTCAACACATGGAGATTTAAACATGAAATTGAAGTCAAGGGTTAGAAGCTTTCCCCCATTATTCTCTATAGAATAATGAGTAATAGTTTTATTCTTTAGGATTGCCTAGGGTGTATGTCTGATGTTTCCTGGGTTTCCAGCCATGAAAATCTATGCCAGCCATGTAGATTTGTTGCATTTTTGTGAGTCAATACTAGAAAAACCCTCTTATTATATAAGAGAGAAATGCTACTTCATAATGGCGAACCCTAGGCCTATTTTGAACAAGCCAATGTCTTGAGTAGTTCATCTAATGAAACAGGAGCAGCAATTTGGGGCAATAGATAGTAGTACATAATGTATTGTCAACAAAGACAAATATGTTTGGGACATTTCAAGGGGTATCTGCATATTTTGAGACTGTGTTAGTGCAGTAGGGACTCATGGAAGTAGGAATTTGGGGTGGTAGCAGAAGACTTCCTACTGAGTGCCTCAAGGACACAAAAAAGCCACAACAATCATTATCACCTGAAGGACTTTGTCAAAATGTGTAAAACAAGCTCTGCAAAAAAACCCCACAAATAGAGACTAGAAAAAGTAGTTTGCTCCTGCATTCTCTTCACATTTAAGGATTGCTGGTATTCAGCTACACTAAGTTCTTCCTCAGCTTCCATGGAGAGAGGACATTGTTTTTAATTTACCATAAGACACATCTTGCTATTAAACTCAGGAATAAGAAGGAAAAAAAAATTTCTCTTTTTTTCTTTCCTTTTTCTTTTTTCTTCTTTTTAGAATAAATTTGAGTTAAGTAAATTTGAATATTAAACAGCAGCATGCATGTAGGTGTGTGGCCTCTGGTACCGCGTTACCGCACAAGAAGCGATCAATGCAGAGTCAGGCTAACTTTGGATAGAGTAAAACACAGTATTTCAGATACATCACACTCACAAGACAAGAAAGTTTTTCATTTATGGCAGACTATCTACTTCTATAGAGTTGTGATAGGATGAGAAAATGGAGGGAAAAAAAAATAAAAGGGGAATGAGTACCTGCAAACAAGTATTCAGAGACAAGAGAAAAACTCTATTTATTGAGGAACTGAGACAGGAACCAGCTTCTGCTCCCTAGGAAAACCATTTAGAAACATCACTAATCTACAACCAAAGCTTTCAAAAAACTCCTGAAAAAGGCTTAAAAATAATTTTCACTTAATATGCTCCCAAGAACATATTTTCATACAGAAAAAATAAAAACACAATGATACAGTAACAGCTGATTTTTCTAGACAATGCTTGTATCTCTTAACTAGTAAAGAGCTGGTAAGTTGTAAAAAACAAATCTAAAAAACAAGATCTAAAATAGGAATAAAATCTGATAAGGCTAGGAACTACTTAAGTTCAATAGTTTGCACAATGATTTGTAACAACACTTGCAACAGCCTTTCCACATTTTACTATGAAAAATCAAGTTTAAATAGATGCATCACATTAAGCAGTGTCTTGGTAAAATAATCAGCGAAACAAATCAGTCAAGAATGAATTTCTAATGAGTTTCATTTGCTGATTTCTTCTAATGATTACGTGTCAGACACTGGTGTAAGAGTGAAGGGCCTGCAGTCAGGTCTTCCTAGCCACAATCACATTGCCTGTACCTGTTGTTGTTTCCCAAGCGAAGCAGAATCCATATCATCAAATATTTTTGTACACTTGGTATCCTTATCCCTGGAGATAACATCTGGTCAATTTTACTGTCTACTTTTCAACTCTGTATAAATCCTGAGACATTTTAATTCCCACGCTCTGTTTTACTGCGATGACAGCTTTCTGCATTCTTCGTATCCATTTTATCATGATACCATCTTAAAGTCTAAGAACAAAACATTTTAGAAATTAGAACAGCTGTATACAATCTTGGTTTGACAAAGGAGCCTTCACTTACAGAGGAAAGATTTTTTTGCACAGGGCCAACATCATGGGCCCTGTCATCTCCCAATGTCATGGGCACACACAGTATCTGGAGAGGTTGATTAAATTGCTAGTATCTTTAAAAGTATGCAGTCCAGGAGAATGACTTTTCTTCCACAGTATCTCACATTCAAAAATCAGATTACAAGCCAGTAGCAGTCATATCAGCAAGACAATTCTGGTGCTTGCATCTCAATTACAGAAAATAAAGGAAAACTGGTAATTTTTCCACCTGACTTTTCTAGGCTTTACAGTTGGATTTTATGATCCTTTGGTGTCCCTTCCAATTTCAGATTTTCTATGACTCTATGGACACATACGAAAACACTATCAATTAGGGTGCCTTTGTCAAATTATTTCTGTGTAAGATAGATATTTAGTTTGGTAGCCTTGAAATGGAAACAATAGATTTAACTGCCAACAATTCAACTCAGAATAGATTATCATACTTCTTGATCTATCACTACAGATTGGTAAAAACAGCATATGTATTTTTTTTAATCTTATAAACTTAAATACGCTAATTATTAGGATCCTCGCCATAGAATGGTTGATTGGAAAGAACCTTCAAACATCAGCTAGTCTAACCCCGCTACTGAGGCAGGAGTATCCTTCACCAGATCAATTGGCCAAAGCTCTGTCCAATCCCACCTTGAACATTTCCAGTGAAAGAGAATTGTTAGTTTCTCTGGGCAACATATTTGCCACAGAGTATAAATCCAGTGTAAAAAAGATATTCTATATGTCCAACCTAAACCTATGTGTTTTATAGTCACTGCCTCTTGTCTGTCACTGCAGGCACTGATAGAAAGTCTCTCTCCTGGAATCTCCCCTTCTCCAGGCTGAAAAACCCAACTCTCTCAGCCTGCCTTCACAGGGGGTTCCATCCTTCCAGTTGTTTTCATGGCCCTCCTCTGGGTCTTCTTCAACAGGTCCTTGTTTTTCCTGTTCTGGAGGCACCAAAGCTGGATGCAGAACTCCAGGTGGGGTCTCACAAGAGCACAGAAGAGGGGTAGAACCACCCCCCTCAACTTGCTGGCCACATTTCATTTTTTGCAGACCAGGGCACAAATGGATTTCTGGGCTGCAAGCACAGATTGCCAACTCATACATAACATGTTCCCACAAAAGCTCATGCTACTGCACACCTAAGTTCACACACTTTTGGTTGGTGCTGTTAATATCTCCCACTTCAGCCTACTTATTACATTTCAAACACGTATTATAAACACGGCATCATTCTGAAACCTCTTTTCCCCAGTCTGCCATAACACTGTCCAAACAAAATAATCAATTGTAATTCATAGGTCACATACCTCAACTTTAAACTGCACAGATTTCTTTCCATTCTCAATTTCAGCAGCGCTAGCTGCTGGGTGTGTAAGATTCACCCCCTTAGTTCTCTTTTGGTCTTCTGTTGGTTTTAACAATGTTATTTACTGAATCAGAAATATTATTCTGGCATCACTCATTTCTGTCATGCCTACTGCTCTCACGCAGTATTACGAACAAGCAGAAAAAGTGCAATCCCATAATTTTTACGGAAAAAGTGCAATCCCATAATTTTCCTGGTGTTCCACCATGAAGGACTGACAGAAGAGGCAGTGAAAGCCTACATCTACAAACATTTCGCTCATACAAATTAAAATAGAAATTAACAGAGGTTGAAATAAGCACTGAACCCACTTGATTACAATATTTACATGCTGCTTTGACACTTTAGAACTAATGTATAATTATGAATCAAGAAAAAAGGAAAATCTTCAAAGTGGAACATTTCTGATATTCTGAATTCACACATTTCTTTTTGTGCTCATGAACTTAAATCCTACTTAACTTAGAAGTTGAAAGATTTTAATGTATTTTCAGTTATTATTCTCCCTACACTTCACCCCTTTCCCTCAGAAGTCTATGGATTTGAATATAGACAGTTCTTTTGTCATAGAAATATATTGAGGCTTTATCATAAGAGGCATATCAAATAAACACAGTGAGAGAAATAGAAAAAAAAAAAAGTAAAAACTCCTTACCCAGGAGTCAGAAGACCTGTCTGCTTTCAGAAATTCAAAGTCCATTATCTGTAAAAGATTTATCCACAATTATGAATCTGTCCCTGAGTGGTATTCTTATAAACAGCTCATATACAACATCCTCAGGATTTCTTTACTCCCTAGTTACATACAGATAGGTACATGCTGAGCAGACCAGCTATTGATTCCAAAGCTCAAAACATTTTAGTCATGATAATGGCCAGTCACTTTGATGTCAGCTTCTCCCTTTGAAATCAAGGCCCTGGAAGCTTCTGAATTGCATGCAAAAACACTGCAAAATTCACAGATAATATGCAACCAATTGAGGTCTCATTTGCTTGATTGAAATTTAACAATTTAAAAATATTAAAGCTCAGGTTTCATAGCTGAGCTACCAGTTTTTTATGTAGGTCTTTTTCCTCACACTCTCCTTTGTCCATTGATCCTTAAAAAAAGTGAAGCAAAAATTTTTAGTCCTGCTGTTCATAAAGGAAAACCAAACCAAAACACCTGTGATTATAGCTCTTTAGTGTGGAACTTGAGAGGACCTGTCACCACCAAGTCTCAGAAAACTCTCAAAGCCTGAATGTGAATTAAACTATTGCCCCTACCCACGAATCCAGGTGTGCTAGGAAAAAAACCAACCAAATTGTGTTATTTTGCAGAAGTTGATCAGGGAAATTCTCTGAAACGCAGAAATATGGAGTAATCGAGAGAACACACCTAGCCATGATATAGCCAAGAACTGAACTGTACTACTGTCATCAGAAAAAATTCCAGCACACATAACATAAAATATTTGTACGCATGCCTCAGTAATCTTCCATCTTTTGGGGCCAGCTGGCCAAATAATGTATTCCCATTTAATTTTTCTGATTAAAGCCTTCATTACTACAAAGCAGTTGTCAGCAGTAATGAAGTTAACCAAGAAAACATTACTAATTAAAAGAAAATTAGTGCTCTCACAGAGTCCTTATCCCAAGTTGAATTATATTTCTTTCCTGAGGTGCTCTTTTAAGATTCAAAAAACATGGAAGAGCTACAGTTAAGTACTGACACAGCTAGACTGCAGAAATCTGAAGCTTTACATTAAGTGGACAAGGAAAAAATCATGCACTCTTAACAATCCATGTTGCAGTTTATTAAGACGCATGTAGATCAGAAATTAACACAAAATCCAAGGAACACTGTAGTTTCAAGTGCTTAAGCAGTACCTTTGCTGATTTTAACAACACAACACACAGAGTTTAATTCCAGCAGAAGCAATCCTGAAAATCTACTGGGTGTAACTGTTGATGCTCACCAGTTCAACCGAAAGGATGATCCTCCCTTGCTTATTGGTGTGCAAAAGATCAGGTTTTGGTGCAAGACCTCACAGGTGCAGTTGTTGCAAGACTTCACAGACGTAGTGAGATGCAGTGTGTGCTACAGAAACATGGGCTGTCCTGAGCCTGGTTCCCTGCAGAGCCACATACTCTTCACTTCTGAGCTGTTGGGCCTTTACAGCATTGTATAATATTATATCAATTATTGCAGGTTTAAAATCAAATGTTAAAGCAGAAAGCTATTTAAGCATGTTCATTTATACAGGGCACAACCCATGGTAGATTCAACAGAAAATAATTGTCAAGCACCTTCTTTCTTTCTGGTATATTCCAATTCGGAAGTATGGCTTGAAATCCCTTGCAGGTTTAATTTAATTACTGTAGCAGTGACCTTTTTATACTATTAACAAATAATCCTTTGTCTCTCTAGACTAGATTGTTTATTACATTTTCTGCCCGCAGCTTAACCCACATTGATTCCCAATTACCAGTTTATAAATGCCATCTTTTTACTGCCAAGTCGTCTTTGACGCATGACTTTTCTGCCCACCCCCAAAACAGTTTTAACAGTATACAGGTCAAAAGGGGTAACAAGAAGACTAATTAAAAGTTACAGGAAGAAATAAAGTGATCAAAACAAAAATTAAAACATTTTAAATTACTGCAACAAGGTCTCTGTGTACCTTATGCACTTTTATTATCAAAAGACATACCATCAAAGTTGTATTTTTCTACTGAGGATATTATTTGTCAAGAATGAGATAACATAACAGAATGACAATTAAAGTCATATTAGAGTGGAATCACACTAGAGATACAGTGTTTTAAAGGATATTAAATGAGCATCATTGCTGTCCCAAAATGTAATAGCTTAATATTGCAGTGTAATATAAACTTACAGTTACAGATTCTAATCACAGTCTTTCTCCCCAGGTGCCACAAATCAACCTGGAGGAGGAAGGGCAGGTAGACCTTGGTTATGAGCTAAAAGGGTCACACTTGAAGGTCACATGTCCTGTATCCCTTCATAGATTTTGGGAATCTTTAAAATCCTCCAACCATCAGGACAAGATGGAGATTACCCAGTGGCATAGATTCTGGTGTTACTACATGTTTAAGGAGTTTCAGTGCAGTGTGAGTTTACCAGACAATCATATCTTCCACAATTTCTAGACTATATAGTGCTTGGCAGTCCTTGCTATCCCTGCCCACTTCTGCTGCAGTTTGTTGCTTTGGTATAACAGCAACTATGCTGGAAAGGGCTCTTCCATGGCTTTCTCTTTGCCTTCACTGGCCCTATCTTGTGCTACAGCTACCCAAAAGCCAATGCTTTCAGGCTACATTTTGGCAGGGACTTTTTGGGCTGTGCATTTGTCTGTCACGCATTGACCTTCTCCTGAGTTCTCCAGTGTTTCTTGAACATTTACAGGCATTTCCTATGCAAATAATTATTACTTCTTCTTCCACAGTCTTTCCAGACTACTGCATATTAATCTCTAAGTTCAAACATCACTACCAGTTATTTCAGTATTATGGTCTCAGAACCATCTTTGTTTTTTACAGGAAGTTATGCACTCAATTGCATTCTACATTACTAAAGAATCCTCAACCATATTAGTGTAATAAATAAATAAATTTATTTTGTTAACAATAAAGTGGAAAATCAATATTGAGCATAAAGGTATCAATCATTTCAATAGAAGAATCCTCTTAAGCAGCTTTATTCAAAGAACAGGTGGAGGATCTCTGCTGGTGAACAGAGAACCTATGACCAGGTTCACTTGCAGACGAGTCAGTACTGACAGAGCTCAGGATTTATCTCACATTTGTGAAGACCATTACTAGTTATGCCTGACTCACACACACACACTCTTTCATTTAGAGTCACTGGCACCTCTTTCTTCCCAAGCCTTTTGCTTTCACCCACCCTTCCATGTCTCAGCTGTCTACTCTTGCAGCATTCAGAGATATATTTACCCTGCCAAGGTCCAGTATTCATTTTCTCAGGTAGGAGGTGTTTCATTAACTCGAGTACAGCAAGTTTTAGGAAAGTAAATATGTACTGCTAACATGGTACTTGGTAAAATCAAGGTTTATCCTTTGTTCTTTCATATTTTTCAAGAAACTGTTAAGACATGAGTTCAAGAGGTGTGTGTATAGCGCTGTCTCTCAAGCCAGCTGTACTGCAGTGAGGGTGAGGACTGCTCCACAGTCAGGCTGTGACTGTGCAAAGGGATCTAAAGCACCCCAAGTGTGAGACAGGGCTTACAGCTGCATACTCTCCTTTTGTCTGGCACTTCTTCCATAAGGCTGCATCACCCTCCTAGAGAGAGCCAATGTGGTTTCGCCAAGGGTAAACCATGCCTGACCAGCCCAGTGGCCTCCTGAGATGAATTGATTGGCTCAGAAAAGAAGGGAAGTGCTACGGCTGCTGCTTACCTTGACTCCTGTAAGGATTTTAATACAGTCTCCTATTCTAAATAAGTGACACATGGGGTTGGCAGATGGATTGTTAGAGATGGATAAGGGATTGGCTCAATGGCTCAATGTCCCTGTGGAAACCAGCAGTGAGCAAGACCAGCAAGTCCCACAGTGGGACCAGATCTATTTAAGGACTTCAACAACAACATAGAGAGTGGGATGGAGTGCGCCCTCAACAAATTTGCAGAGGGGTGCAGTTGATCATCCTGAGGGAAAGGATTCTATCCCATGGTCCCAGCTGGATCTTCACAGACTTGATGAGCGGCTTCATGTAGAACTCAGGATGCTCAACAAGGACAATTGCAAGATACTGCACTTCGGTCCGGTCAATCCTGTTTCAATACAGACTGCATGATGGACATAGTGAGAACAGCCTTACACAGTGGCTGAAGAATTGGACAGGAGCTAGCAACCTATGCTTGCAGTCCAGAAAGACAATCATAGGTGCACATAGGTACATAAGACCTGATGAGAAGCATTCCAGAGTCCTGAGGGAATTGGCTGATGTAGTGGCCAACACAGTTTCCATGATATTTGAAAAGTCATGGCAGCCAGGTGAAGTCCCCAGATGATGGATAAAAGGGAAACTGCACCAGGCAAGGCTGACCCACCACAAGCAATAACCTATATCTACCCATATAGAAAAGTCCTTAGCTTGGTTTCCTAACAAGTGATGATCCTAATACCAATGACTGTCAAATTTACATGTGATTCCTAGTCATAAGCGCTGGAAGCAAAATGGTTTCTCTGTCTTCCAGGAATTTTTGAATTGAGCCTTTAGTTCAGTTTCATTCCAAATACTTTTTGGCATGCATAAATATAGTTACAGTACTGAGGTCCAGCACATTTTTCTGACATTGCTGGCAAAGAGTTCCCTTGATGCAATATTTAACTCATACAGTTCACTGGCTTAACAAGCTGTATGTTAAACGCCTCTTAAAAGGAGTGGATCAGCATATATATACCAGCAACATTCAAAGATATCTATCACTCCAAAACAGTTATATATTTATCGACACAGAGGATCTGTAGGCTAGACCATTCAGTGGAAAGGCACAAATGGAGGAAAGCACAGGATGTTGTTGATGACATAGTTATTGATGAAACTCTACCTAACTATCTATAAATTCGAAAGTCTATAACAAAACTGCAAGAAAAGCTCAATCGTCAGTTTTCTAATCTATCACATCTGCATCTTCACCTTGGAATGGTAGCATCCTTTTGCCCTTATCCATTGCAATTCCAGCCGTAATCTTTGAATAAATTGATAAAGACCACCTATGTAAAGTCACTTTTTTGTTGAATGAAGTACATTAGCCACAGAACCTTTCACAAATATCAAACTTAATTATCAGATCCATGTCTTGGTGGGTTTACTGCACATTTCCTCGGGAACTACACAAAGGCTTCAGCTGGAACATCTGAAAAAAGTTCTTTTTAGTCTTGCCATCTGCCAGTCGCTCTCGCAATCTAATTTAATTCCTGTGTGCCATTAGTATTACATTTGCAACACAGGTCATCATCTTAATGGGTAGCTCTTCTTTACCATATATTTTAGATCTAAGGCTGTACACAGAAAAGCCTTTGCTAAAGGTCATGACTTTTAGCAAGTGTGTGAGAAAAGCCCACTGCGGATCACAGCAGTCTGTATACAGTACACAAGTATATACACACCCAGGCTCCATCACAGCAGCAAGAGAAGAGGTTCTCAGACTCATTCCTTGGTGAGGGAGGGCAGCTCTTGTCAGGTTCCAGGAAGACCTACAGCACCTCAAGGGAAGTTTTTCTTACTGTTAATGGAGAATCATATTACAGGAAAATAATTTGGGACAGCATTTTGCGGGCTAATAGCAAATGCTGGTACTAAAATACACAGTGCTCAGCTGTCTTTCTTACCAGTTTTTGCTTGCCTGAAGCCACACTGGCACAGGGGAACACATGTCCATGCCCAGCAGCTTCAGTTCAGCAGCTAACTGCTGCAGAGGACACTATGCTAGCTTAAAATGTGAAATATAATTTGAGGACAATGCAGATCGGCAGCCTTGCTTGTTTAAAAGCATAATGCACTATCTCACCTACCAAATGAACAGTAAGCTGGCTATTTATAAGCTGTTCAGTTCCTACTACAATAATGTAAACATTTGACTCAAAGAGTTATACTGCCTCATTTTGTTATCGTAGTTACATCTCAAAACACCTAAGAGACTACTTCATCCTAAAGAATTAAGTTGGCCTAAAGAAATATAAAGAAAGGAGATGGGAGAGTGGATCTTTTACGTTCTCTTATGTGTAACCTTATATATGTGAGCTTACATGTATACTGAATGAAAATAAGAGGAATTTTGGAGTTGAAATTTAGACAATACAATGTTCTAAGAACATTGATACATGCATAAGCATTAGAAGTTAACCACGAAAAGACCCAATTTTTGGCCAAAGGAGTGGACAAAGTCAAGTTCATGAGCTTAATTGCAATACAACTCCAAACCTGACTTAGATCGACCAACACTCCCTGATTCACAAAGAGAAGGAAACAGAAAAAAGAGCAGCTACAGCTGCCCAACCCCTCCTCACCCTCACATCAAGTGAAAAACCAGCTAGTGTGTCTCTGCTGCACCCTTTTCTGCACTGCAAGGCAGAAGTGTCTTTATTACTGATATGTCAAGCTTCAACAGCTGCTGTGCCAGCATCTCAGCTTGGAGTACTTGAGAGAGAAGCAGGAGGGAGAGCCGGAGGGGAAGGATAATCTCTGAAGCCACTTAATTTTCATTCATCTCACTGGAAAAAGAGCACTTACACAAGTAATTTTGGTTTTCCGAACACCTTTCTACCTCTGCCTTCAAGCAGCCTTTCTTTTCCGCCAAACACAAAGCACTATCTGACTCTTTCTGTTCAATTGTACGGCACCTACTGCACCTTTTAGCACCTACTTCTGTAATAAAAAAATAAAGTTCTGAGGAGAAACAAAACCCTAGAGCAGCAAAGCTGTACAGAACAGTCACCAACAAGTAGTTCATCAACCCATCAAAGGGCTAAAAATACTTGAAAAATCTGAGTAGTTCGTGTTTCTACCCATGTTTGCCCTGTAGTTATGAGTCTAATTCAACTTAGTTAAACAGCAGAGACCAGGCTCTCTAACTTTTATACAAGGTTTTAAGAATTTTGTGAGACTTGGTTAGGATACAGCCTCATCAACAAAAACATATTAATAACTACATCAAAATCAAGAAATTCCCAGTTCATCACACAGCATTTAATTGTTGTGATGCCTTCCCAGAGGATGCCTTTTTTCACTTACAGTCTTTCCATCTGTTCACACAAGTGACTCATTCCCCCATCAGGAAAAGAGTTCACATTTGTACACATGAATCCAAAGTTTTACCCAACCCATCATTTGTTCTAAACAGAAGCGTAGCAGCAGAAAGATGCAACTCCCCCCATTTTGAAGCGGTAAAAGTACTTTATTTTCTATCACATATTATTTCTTTGACTCCAAGTGATAGACTATCCTATCCCTATTCAGCAATCTCCATAATCATCTATATCTCAAACCATTTTCCTGTAGCTACCACAATCACTCTTATTTTACTTGGTCTGGCATCTTTGATAGCTGATGCATTCCATTGGCTGCTTGACACACCTGTGAGTTAACAAAGGTCCCCTTTCACCCTTCTAAAATCTGTCCCTGGGAGATCCTACATATGTATTCTGGAGTCACTACACATTTCTCAAAAAAAGCAGCCCAATAACAAAATTAACAACAGTGTTGTTTTGTTGGGATTTTTTTTGAAGACAAAAAAATTGTTAACTTTTCTGAATGAACTGTTTTACTGAAAAAAAAAATCAATCATTACAGAGAGTTTACTATATTAGGGACTCAAAAGTGTATTCATATTTTTATACCTATAATATTCATATATCATATATTAAATACATATGCCAAAATTTGTACAACAGCTGCACCTCATTCAATGCAAGACAATTTTCTCTGCTGCAAGGCTGAACTCTGTGACTGTTTTACAGACCACCCTTTGGAGACTGTAAATTAAATATAGAATGCAATGAATGGAGTTTCTAATAATGCATTTCTCCAAAGTTGGGACATTTTATTTTTTACAGATTATTTTTAAAATGAGAAAAAAAAATGTGCCATTCAAGAAGAAATTATTGCAAAATAAAAGTAAATCATGGATCATATTTCAGTGGGTCGAGACACTGTAACCACGTTGACAAATTATTCTGAGACATAGACAAACAATGTTCATTGACTTCAAGGGGAACTATATGTTTCAAAAACCTCTAAAACCAAACCTGTTATTTCTCAAATAAAGACCCAGTCCAGATTATTTGGGACATTTGGACTCTGAAATAACTGGTCATATTCTGATAAATGGTCATTAAATCTTGGCACAGGTGGATGTCACAATCTCAAGCGTCACAGAATCCTAAAACGGCTTGAGTTAGAAGGGACCTTCAAGATGATCTTATCCAACCCACCCGCCTTGGGCAGGGACACCTGGATGGGGCTTTGATCTTGTTGAAATCAGATTGATCAAAGCCACATCCAGCCTGGTCTCAAATACTTCCAGGGATTGGACGTCCACACCTTCTCTGGGGAACCTGTTCTGAGGTCTCACCACCGCAACAATAAAGTATTTATTCCTTATATTTAATTTATCCCTTGTCTCTTTCTGCTTGAAAGTATTCCCCCTTGTCCTATCTCTGTATGCCCTTGTAAAAATTCCTCCTCAGCTCTCTTCTAGGCTGAGGGAGTAAGGTACTGGAAGAGCTGTGCGGTATCCTCATAGACTTCTCCAGGTTGAAAAACCCTAACTTTCTCAATCTGCGTTCCAACTCTTCACCTGGAGAGGTCCTCCAACCCTGATCATCTTCATGACCCTCCTCTGGACTCGCTCAAGCAGGCTGATGCCATTCCTACCCTGGGGACATAGTGGGATCCCAGCAGAGCAGAGAGGCAGAATCCCCTCCCTCCACTGCTGCCCACACTGCTTTGGATGCAGCCCAGAATGTGTTTGGTTTTCTGGGCTGCCAGTGCACATTGTGGGTCTATGTCCAGCCTCTCAATGACAAAACATCCAAAAGTCCATTCAATCCATTTTCCACCCTGTCTGTATTTCATGATCTTCATATGGTCCCACCTCTCCAGCCTGTCAAGGTCCCTCAGGATGCCATGCTTTCCCTCCAGCGTGTGACCTGGACAATTCAGCTGGATGTCCTCTGCAAATTTGCTGAGCGTTGGTTGCCACCAGCTCCTGAGAAATATCACTTTTCTCCAGATTTCGAATATTGAATTATCAATATTACAGATACCAAAAAATAGATTTTTTCCTTTTTACTTCATTGTGAAGTTTTCTAAAATGGGTTTGTGACAATTCTGTAACTGGGACAGCATTAATACTAAAATTTTGTCTATAATGGTTCCAACTGAAATTTGCATACACAATTAATTAATCACATGCCTCAATACAGACTAAACAACCGCATACCAAAAATACAGAAAATTAATGTCTTTATAGAAGTTGTACTACATTGGGCAACCCATTGCATTATCACTAAACTTGAACAGCCCATGTCCCAAAAAGTTTGCACACTTTAATGTCAGGTGAAGCAAAAGGTCTGGAACAGAGGTACACAGAGAAGTATAAGACACACATCATCCCCTCCCTTTTACACTATGTGGAAAATCCTCTGTAATTTGCTATCTATTTTCTTTTGCCTTTCGTGAAAGTTTCCTTGCCAGATGTCCACCCCCTATATTCCAGTCCTGACAACTCTCCTGGACAGTGTAATTCCAATGAGGAATCCAGACTCAATTTTCTTGGTTAGTTCATTTTAATACATGGTTTTTAAAATATACATTTGAGCCAGAGGACATATTTAAAATAACATGTGCCTAAAACACTTGCAAAGGGTACCTAATACATGGCTAGGAGCCATTTTTTGGCTATACAGAATTTATATCATTATATAATTTATATTATCACTTATAATTAATTGTAATTTATATAATTAATTTGACCTCTCTACATATCCAAACTAACATTAATGACTAAGGAAGCAGATTTTATTTTTAAGGCCTCTTCAAAATGGAAAAACCAGGGATTAGATCAAGAGCAAGCATCAGTCTTATGGTAAGAATTAAATGTGAGATTACGGAAGCACTAAAACTAAAGCTGAGAATGAAACCTTAGCTAGCAGAAATATACATCACACTGCTCAGTCCTTTGTTGAACATCTTTTACAATTCCTTGGCAATGCAAGTAATGTCTTGGAAAACTCTTAGATATTCTTGCTTTTGTATATATGAAATGAACCAAGTTTGTCCCACAGTCTAAATTCAAGAAAGACGACTAAAATATTAAAACATGATCAATATTCATTTAATAGGTTTTAATGAACAACTGTAAAAGTATCCTTTAGATAATCTAATGCATAGACTAAATTAATCATTGGAGAAATGCCTTTTTTATTGTAGTTCTAAATTATATATCAAGACTAGGTATTTTTCCTCAGTTAATGATTTAGGGTATTTTAATGGATTATTTACCTTGAGAAGAAAATCCAATTTACTTTGTGAAATAAAATCAGAAGAGATTACAAATGTTCAAACAATAACTTTACAGTTTTTAAAGTAATTATATGTTTACCCTGATAAATTGCATTCCGTTCTGGTAGTTACTTTACTCTTCTGAAAGAGATCTCTTATTTGGAAAAATGAGACCCCTAAGGAAAAAATATTTGTTTTCATGTATCCATCTGGTGAGTTGAATATTGACTTCATAAAGCAGTTAATTTCAGTCATCTAGCCTAATAAATAGCCAGTTCTATTGTTTTGTCTATTATCAGGACCTTCAAACTAAATACTAAAGAGGGCTTGAGTGTACAAAAGCAAATGTTGACTATGTGAGAACCATAAAAAAAAGCCATTTAATCAGAGACACACAAATGCCCAGTCATTTGTATAACCTTATTTAAAGAGTCTTCTTGAGATTTCATCTTTCTTCATGCACTTCTTGGTAATCCCAGCTCCCACCACAGTCCATATTTGTAGCTAACAGAGGCCTTGTCTTGTTCCTCTGAGACATTCATAATAGTCTTACACTAAACCACATAGACCTTGCTGAAATTTGACCCACTTACTCAGATGTTTTTTCACAAGAAAAATTTACTCTTGAATGCGTATCAGACTCTTTCCTCCAATCTCAATAATCAAGCTGATCCCTCAATTACTCTTTAAGGAAATATAAATGGCTTCTTTTTCACAATACATACTTGCTTGCTTGAAAACGCTTTTCTGTTTTCCAATAGCTTGCAATTATATTAGAAGCACTCCTGAGAAGACAGTTTCTGTACCATTTTCAATTTAAAATGAACATTGACAATAATTACAAGCTGATAGAGAGGAGTGGGGAGAAATTATGTTTTCCTTATAGAATTGTTCCTGAAGGAATTTGTTGTTTCTGTATTAAAATTAGGGACTGAATTCAAGCACAGTGAATGTATCCAGATAGTATACAATAATTTATTGTTGACAGAAGACGTTGCTGAAAATGCTATATAGAAAGCCCTGAGCAGACAAATGTAGCTGGTAAAGCTTAAAGGACATAAGAGCCTCCTTGCTAAAAAGGCTCAATAGATGCACAGACATTCTGGGCACAGCATCCAACACTTTGCAGATCTGTTTTTCCGACCTATTCTAAAAGTAAAAATAAACTCATATGCAGACAAAGCACAAAATATTTTGAAAGATAATTTTTAATTTATGAGCATGTTACAAAAACCTTCTTTTTGACCTCTTTAGTTTTTTATTTAATGGTGATCACTAATGCATTAATAGCCATTAGAGAAGAAGAAAACTCCGTATATTCATCACATGATGCTGTCCTGCTCTCATTATGTGACTAAAATTATTTTAATAAAATAAAAGATAGTTTACAATATATGAGATGGCTTCTTAATATTAATTTTCCATGGAAGTTTTTGTTATGTCTTCAAAAAGATGAAGTGCTATGGAACATCTCAAAAAAAACCCACTTGTAATTGCCAGGGAAGGCTTTTTAAGACCAAAATGCCAAGTTGTTGTGCCAAAATGCAAGTAAAACTGAATAAATTTTAACCTTGAATTGAGGTCTTGTACCTCAAGCCATAGGCTCGTGAGTTTTTTTAAACCAGCTCAATGCAGAAGTAGTGCAGCACCTCCTGCTCCTGTCACTCATTCCCACTTCTTTTTCTCACACACCCATTTTTGTGACTAGATCCTGGACGGATACAGGTGAAAATGAATCTTTTTTTTTCATTTGTAGCTGAATTCAAGAGGGTGAGAAAAGAGGCAAAAGAATAAAGTCCAGAGGAGAATGCTATGTAATGTTTATCTGGATTTTGTGGAAAATATCAATGTATTCTCCCAAATATAATAATTACTTTACTTCCTCTGAATTATTTGAACACCAGAAATCTTAAAACATAAAGTACAATAATCTAAAGATAAGGGTATGAATGACTTTCAGAACACCAATAATATTCAAACAGTTCCTGATACCTCTCAGGTTTCTGCACCATGCTCATTCTCACTATGTATGTAACTGAATAGGCCAATTAAAGAAGACATTGCTTCAGTACAATGAGCTTTTAATAAAGGTGCTTTTTTTACTTTCCATGCAGTACTACACGGCATAGTAATTAGAAAGTTACTTGCTACTGCTGGTGTAGATACACAGTTTATAATTTAGTTCCTGTGTCTTCATTTTCCAGGTTGCCCGCACTTTTCAAATACCAAATGATAAGATTCTGAGCCAAGGGAACAAGATACACACATAGATGGGGAAAAAACCCAGACCCACTGTAGAACCCATAGAGACTCCTTCCTGCTGAGGTGAGGGAACTGCAGGGCCAGATGATGTCCAGCACCTCTTTCCTCAACATCACAGCTGCAATTGCTTCATTTTTCATGGCTTCTTCCAGCCTACTCTGCTTCCAGTGAATTTTGGCTACTTATAAAGGAGAGGGAGAGAAAGAAAAGAGATAAGAAAGCGGGAGATGATGCCGAGTAGAGCAAGCATTTCCATTTGTTCTGAGAACTGCTTCTACTTGCTGTCACAACAAAACTACATATACACAACAGGCACCAGGAGTATTAGGTTCAAATAAATAAAGTAGCATAATATATTTGGTGAAGGATTCAAATTCCTGGCAACAGCTCAAAAATTTTATTTGATCTCTCTTGCAACAATGTTTTAAGATCATGTTGGGCATAGCATGCTGGTGGAGAGGAAAACCTACATAAACCAATAGAACCTCTACTTTAAATGCACATATGCGCACTTCCCTACTAAAGAGCTTGGCCATGTAAAATTCTACTCAGCTCCTCCACACAGCATTTTATCTCAAAATAAAGATTTGATTAGTTCCCAGATCTCCATAATTCTGTTAGAATTCTTTTTTATTTCAAGTGACTTACAGAAGATCAGGAAGCAAACAAGCCTTATCCCCTGGTTGTCCCATGTATGCTGTGTGATCACACTCAAGATGATCTTTTCCATGACCTCCCTGTGCCCTGAGGTCCGGCTGACAGGCCTCTAGTTTCCTGGATCCTCTTCTGGCCATTCTGTGGATGGGTGTCACATTGGTCAACCTCCAGTCACCTAGGACCTCCCCAGTGAGCCAGGACTGATAGCAAATTACAGAGAGTGGCTTAGTGAGCTCTTCCCCCAGCTATCTCAGTGTTTGTGGATGAATGTCCTTTTGCTCCCAGAGATTTATGAGTGTCTAAATGGCCCAGCAGGTCACTACCTACCTGCTTCTGGATTGACTGCCCTTATGATAACCATTCTTAGTGTTGAAGACCAAGGCAAAGAAAGCATTAAGCACTTCGGCCTTTCCTTCTCACTTGGTGACAGTGGTGTCTCCTGCATTCAACAAAGGATGGAGATTTTCCATGGTCCTCCTTTTGTTGTTGGTCTATTTGTAAAAACACCTTTTATTATCTTTCATATCAGTGTCCAGATTGAGTTCTCTCCCCATGACCTAGCAACATCCTTGTACTCTTCCTGAGTTGCCTGACCCTTCTTCCAAAGTTCTGTCATGGTTTAGGAATGGCACTCCCCAATTTAGCATTCCCAGACCATAGGCCACTGGCTCCCTCTTCCCCTCCCCCTGTGTTGAGATGCAGAGGCGAATTGGAGGCACAGACAGGTAAAGATGACAGGCTGAGGTAAAAGTTTACTGGAAACAGCGATGAAATAAGAGCAGGAAGGCAAGCAATTAATATATGTGTGCTCATCGTGTGGCATCTGACGCCACCTAACTGCACATTCTGGCAAACCAGAAAAAAGACATGACCCTCCTGCACATGGTGTGAGGTGATATAAAATAGCCTCTATAAGGGTCCTGGTCTTGCCCCTCCTGGTTGCTGCAAAAGTTAGTCTTATCCTGGCCAGAACTAGGACAAGATCAAAACCACTTTTTTTTTTTCCCCTGAGTTCATGTGAAAGCTCTCTCTTCAGCTAGACCAGTCTTCTTCCCCAGTGGCACTTTTTTGGTGCATGGGCACAGCCTGTTCCTTAATCTGTAGGATTTCCTTCTTAATGTCCAGCCTTTCTGAACCCCTTTGTTATCAAGGACTGTTTCTCAGGGGGCTGTCCAAACCAGTGTCCTGAACATGACAAAATCCACACTCCCATCCTTACTTCAAGAACTGAAAACTCAATCATTTTGTGATAATTACTTATACGGCTAGTTGAAGGAGTCATATACGAATGAATACTTATTCATACTTATATGAATTTGAATCCAAACCACTTAAAAACCTTTAGCTTTCTAGTGCACAATTTTGTTTTCAAGATTCAGCTTAGCAATCCAACAAACAGATCAGTAATAAAAGAGTCTCAAATGACAAGAAACTCAACTGCCTATCTCCCATAAATAATACAGAACTCGCAAACTGAGCGTGGGAAGGCCAGAAATTGGAAAAGTACAAAATATTAAGGTGCAGAAGTCTAGTTCAGAAGTCCATAACTCAGAAAGATGAGCATAACTGTATAAAAGTACACATAAAAACATTACGATTTTTATTAATCACTCTCGGAGCAACGCTGTTTTATTTAGATGACTGTTAAAACCACTGCCACAAAGCAGTAATTTCCATTCAGTGGTTTAGTTTACCTCCATATGAAATGAGTCAGCAGTTAATATTGCTGATATACAGAGCTTTCTCCTCTGACAGAAAGTCATGAGCAAAATTGCTTAGCCTGTATTATGAACATTTTTGTCATTATTGAATATTTTTATGAAGAAAAGGAAAGACCTTGTTCAGGATGAGAAGGTTTAGAAACCTGTGTGTATATTTGAGAATGGAGAAAATGGTGTATAAGAGTTTTTTTAAAAATAGCAGCTAGGCAGCAGCACTATAGGAAAAATGTTTCTTCCTAAAGTTTAAGAGTTGTTAGTACAATAATTTTGGTAGCACCAAAATAATCTACACAGCACTATACATTTATTAGGTGTCTTTGGTTTTTACACCCACAGGATTCACAAAAGCAGCAAGACAAAAGCAACACAAGCCACAATGCTCCTGAACTGATCTTACCCTCTCAGAGCCCCACTACTTATGGTCAGTGACGACCTGCTGTTTTGCAGACACAGCTAGATAAATGGTACATTTACCTCATGGTAAATTGTGAAGTCTGAGCTCAGACCATTCTCATCTGCCCAGGCTCCTCTGGAGGTGAGCCAGGCAGCCTTTATGAATCTTATTCATCTGTACAGAGTTTGGACTCCAAAAAAATTATTTTTAAATACTCCAGATTTCCATTATAGAAAAGAAATGTTATACTGAAAGCATTTTATCTGGTTTCATCCTCTCAGTAACATATTTTCAAAAGCAACAGATAGAAAAGAAGAGTAATGAGCTATTTCTGTTTACATATAAGGGACACAGAACCTCATATTCTGGCACAGAGATTGGCCAGACACATGTGTCTACAGAAGGGGCTTGTATGAATGAAAATTCATGAGTTTATTTTCTCAAACTGACATCAATGAATCTACCAGTAACCGAATACAGGTGTCCAAAGACTATAGCAAACAGAAATGAAAAATTATACTGAATACTGCTAAGTACCTATAACAGTTTAGGGGAAAAAACAATTACAAAGAGGTTGATTCAGGTGCTGAGCATACACCAAAGGTGACATATCCATAGAGCATAGCAATACACTACTCTGCCAAGTCTCTCATCCATGCCTTTATCCTTGCCAAAACTTCATCCAAGAAAATCTATCTCCTTACCAGCTGAGTGCCCTCACCCACAGTAAACTACCACACGAAAGCCAAGTAAAGTCTACAGCACCATGTGCTGCCTCTTAGGACCTGTTCTTTGGGGACTGGAAAAGAGAAAGGAAGAAGGAGAGAGGTTCAGAGGAGAGCCAAGTGTTAGTCAAACAGGTTGCTGGACTTTGGCTGTTTTGCCTGTAACAGAAGAAAGGTTAAATGTAGGGATTTCACAGCTTGGTGATGTTTTCTGGAAAGCATCATCCCCTTTAAGTCATTTTCCATTCACCACCAATTCATTTACTTGTTCACCTCCAGTCCTTATATTGGAAGAATAAAATTTTAAAAAATGAAAAGGTAAATCATTAGCCTTTTCAATAAGAATACAGCATGCAGATGTAAGTTAATGGAAAATTATTAGTGTTGAAGTGGAAAGCATTATCCCTTGATTGTAACCTAAATAGACGAAATTTAGCAAAGAGTTAGCAAAATAATTCATTTAGCAGTTCAGAGCTAAACCTTGTGCTACTGTAGTAATTGTAATTAATCCCAAACTGGTGGAAGAATTATTTTAATAAAAACTATATTAACATTGATGGAAGAAAGCTTGTTATATGCAGCAAGTCAAGAGTCAATATAGGCCATGATCCTGAACAGAACTGCAATCTTCCTTCAAGTATTTGTCTAGAACAGGAGAAATCCCAGAGCCATAACAGAATCTCAGTAATTTTCAAAGACTGGATTTATCCCAGCTAAGTGTTCCAGGTGTATGGGGTCTGCTCTGCTAGGATCGTACTTATGGAGCTGGTCACTCCTGTGAGGGGAAACCTGCTTGGTGCCAAGGCTAAGTGAATTTTGGCAGTACTAGCTCAGTGATGGCAGCAGAAAGCTTAATTACTCAGATGGCTGAGGCACTACAATACTGGAAATCAAATTGTTGCTAGCTTTGTGCTTGACATTTTGATGACTTACTAAATAAGGCCAGGGTGCACATTAATTTTGGTATTCATGGGGTAGCACCAGAGATCATTGCAAGCACTGATGGATCTGCCAGGATCCTCCTGTGCATTGACACCACAAGCAGGAGAAGCTGACAGCTGGACCACAGCTGAGCTTCAAGTTTGAAGCTATTCGCTTTCTCCAGAAGAGCAGATGGAGAATGTTGTGGGATCAGCTGAGGCCCCTTCTTCACTCAGAGACAGCCAAACTAGATAATAGTGTTGTGAAGAAATTATATGGAGCCTTATACTGAATTTAAAGCAAGGATAACTGTTCAAAGTACATATTTTTGATGAACCATGAGACGTGAGGTGATTTGGCTGGAATTGGAAGTGATAAACAGATGAATGGACTATCTAAAGCCAGTCTGTGCCACCAGAGACTGAAAATAATAACATTATTTGTGGAGAAACTGGAGGAATTAGGATATGGTAGAAAATGGAAAAGTGACTTCTTTTTACCCAGCACATGAGTTTTATGAAACAATGGAACACAACTACCAGTCCAATCAGGAAGAAAGTTCTAACAAGCGATGGAAGAGGGAAGAGCTCAATTATGCTAATTATCAACACGAAAGATAATACATTAAAGGTTAAACAAGAACTGGCATTTTGCTGGTAGGTGTCTTGTGCAAAGGAAAAGGAGTAAGGGATAACTAAAAGACTAAATGTATGAAACAAAAATATAATGCTTTGTAATTTAAGGAAAAAATTGGATAGACTTGTTTAACCCTTATAAGATGGGTTCTGAAGTTGGACTTTTGCTCATTTGCAGATCAATTAAACTCAAAGTTAATGAACTAGTTCATTCATCAGGAACATGGCACATCTGAAAAGGAAAGCAGAACACCGATGAACGAGTCCAGATGACTTATAAGTCTGAATAATGACCTTGATTTCAATTGAAAATACATTTTAAAATTATTTTATTCTACTTCTATATTTTTATTACCAGACAACAAAAAAAAAAAGCTAGATATAAAATACAGAGGCATTACATATTAAAAATGATGATGGTTTGGAAAGTTCTGGAAAACAAAAACATTTGACTACCTATCTACCTAACTAGCCAGTAAAATAATACAGGTAATTCCACATTATTAAGACCTGAGATCCAGCTCAAACTATGCATTTTAACCACACAAATAATATTCTTCTCAAAAAAGGAATGAGTAGGTCTTCAGAAGGATAGAAAAAATGTTAAGAAGGAAGGCCAAGCAATTCATGGCTCTTTGTTGTAAATTCTGGAAAGAATTTATATCAATAGCATGAATTAACACTAATATTCTGTTATTTTAACTCCCAGAAGGACCAGAAGACTTCCAGCAGAGACTTTTAATCAGTATTCAGATATTCCTACCTCTCCTCACACAGGGTTACACATTTAAATTTGATTTATATTTCTTGTATATCCTGTGTCATATAAATGTGCAGAAAAACTGCAATGTGGTAAACTGAATTGACAGTTGAGCTTAGCGTAAAGACACTTTCATCACTAAAGACACATTCTCCCCCTTCCCACTTCAAAAACATACTATTAATACCTTGGATTTTATACGAGTACTCATTTCTACATGGAAATAAGAACAGACCATAATGACTGTGTACCAGCTAAACTGCAAGTGTGTTTCTGTGCCAGAAAACAGAAAGCTTACAGAAATCTCTAATGGCATGTGAAGGCTGATACCCTGTATAAGTACCAACCTGAAGTCAGAGTAAGTTGCGTCTTGTTCCTGCTACTTTTTCTCAGCAGTCACATACTCATATCCCAGTAAATATTCTACCAAATTCCAGGACACTTTAACCTGTGTTTACAGGCTAGATAGGGACAGCAATCAGTTATTGCAAGATATGACAGATTTTCAGCATTCTGAGGTTTGGGGAAGGTAATTTTGTTTCATTTGTTTTAGGAAGGGGAGTGCAAAATGAAGCAAAACTATAAAGCACGTGAAAATAAACATTCTGATAGAAATGGTTGGATTCTACACGGCACAGCACTAGGATAAGCCTCACATTTATTATGTACATGAATTATCTACTATACGAAATAACTCACGTCTCGTACATGACAGATGTTTTTTCATTGTTTTTGTTATTTTTCTGTACTGTAATTTCTGTAATTACAAAAATAACACAAACTACACTTGCAGTGCACCTTTATCTAGGTCATACAACATCCATACTGCACATACTATCTTCCCAACTCTTGAGTTTTAAAATGGAAGGCATTGTTTGGTGCGAGACAATGGCTGAGGTCCTTATCATAGAAAATCAGTCTGAGATACTGTTTTACACGTATTTTGTCAGTTTCCTTCTGTTCTGAGAAATACCTGCCTTGCCTAGACATTGCATCTTGGAACGCTGCCTAAAGACAAAGCATTTCAGGGGGAATGGGTGTTGATTTTAATGAAAGAATAACAGAACATGTAGTCATAAACCTAATAAAATCACCTTTGCTGTAGATAAACTTGTTTCAAGATACATAGTCTTGTTCACAAAGCAAATTCTGACAAAAACATTCCTCCACGCCACTTTCAACGATGTTTGAGAACAAAAACTTTACTCGATTAAGTGACTGAACCCTTAGTGGAAATTAGAAAATTTTACAAGAGACAGGCTGCAGCAAAAGAACACCTGCATGATTATGTCTTTTATGCAAATATACAAAAGTAATGAGGCCAGAGTCCCACTGCACACATGATTCTCCTAAAATCTCATTTTAACTAGTACTACAAACCATCCATTTGAATTGGACCACTGATATACTGGCCAAAAACATCATTTTGCCATATAACTTTATAATTTCAAAGAAAATTAGGCATACTAAAAGACAATCTTCACACCAGAGATTTTATAATATAACTAAGCAGGGCAGCCACACTGTGAAATGAGCAGAAATTAATTACCTCTAAAGAGAGACAGAGATGACACTGAAACCCAAGCTTTCTGGCCATTCTCACCTTTGGACTTACTCACTGGAGTGTCTAAAACCATTTTAAGTGGTAGGCCTTCCAACATTGATGTGATACATTACAAGAGAAAACCTCTTAAACTCCAATGATAAGGCATTGTAAGACTCTGTGTATCCCTGCAGTTTTAGACATATCAATTCTTTCTTACAACGCTTTGTTTAGGTTGAATCATCAAAGAAAAATTATGCCACTGACAAACACAAATTGTCACAAGGGGCTTTTATTGAGTGGGAATTTTATTTGGGGGGGGGGGGTTGAAATTTTTTCCTTGTGCTTGTATCACTGTTATAACTAGATGTAACTTTCATGAAATTGACAGAATTTTCACTTTTAAAATGAGAACTACAGTACAACTAAATCCAGCTCAAGGGACTTAGAAAGGATTCTTGTGACATAAAGTGTGACTGTCAGGTTCTCATTTAAAAATTTATCAAATCTGTGCACCTATTGATGTATTTATCACTCAGATAAAGGAGCCCACTTCTCTTCACTCGAGAGACCCTAAATGGAGTATTCCGTTTGTCTCTGGTGTCCTCAGCACAGGAAAGTCACAGACCTTTTGCAGCAGGCCCAGAGGAGGGCCACAAAAACAATCAGAGGGGTGAAACACCTCTCATGTGAGGAAAGGGTGAGAAAGTTAGGATTCTCTTCAGGAGAAGAGAAGGTTCCAGGGAGACTTTATGGTGGCCTTTCGTACTTATAGAGAGCTCTTAAGAAGGGTGGGAACAAAGGTTTTAGTAGGACCTGTTGCGATAGGACAAGGGGTAATAGTTTTAAACTAAAGGAGGGTAGATGCAGACCAGATAAAAGGAAGTAGGTTTATTTTACAATGAGTATGGTGAAACACAGGCACAGGTTTCTCAGAGATGTGGTGGACATCTTATCCCTGGAAATATTCAAGGCTGGGTTGGACAGGGCTCTGAGCAACCAGGTCAGGTTGAAGATGTCCCTGCTCATTGCAGGGAAATTGGACTAGATGACATCTAAAGGTACCTTACAACTCAAATCATTCTGTGATTCAAAGATTTGGAGCTGCCATGAGCCAACAGGAAAAAAAAAAGGTACCTGTGAAGAAAATAAATGCAGATAAATATTCTGTATGTGCCTTCCAGTCTCCGGCCTACTGAAATTTTGTATATCATCATGTCTCCATAATTCTTTTTATTTAGAAAATAACATTTCAGAATTACAATCAGTCTAAGGCTGCATGTATATGTACTGTAATTTAAGTCATGTCAGTTTGATTTATGTTTTAATTTCTCATTGACGTCAACTTGATTTATATTTTTATACTTAGCTGATGCTTTGAGTATTTATTTAATACAATGGCTCTGAAAGTCAGAAGAGAATCTGACTTAAAAGTTGCATTTTATTTTGTAAGCAGTTGTAAATAGGTGAGTTAGCAGCTTGCAGACTGTGTCATAGTTGTACATTGGACCCAACATAATTAAAGGATGACTCAACACTCTAGCCTACTGATAAGCCTCAAAATATTTATACAAATCTGTTTTGAGATATTCATAACTATTGTATGCAGGAATTGAGGTGGCATCCCTATATTTTGTAATTCAATACACTGGTCAGCAAAATAAGAAAGAAAATAATTTTTAATAGTCCACATGGTCTACAGTTACTGCAATCTTAAGAGATATTAATGACATTCTCCTATCACACTGCCCATTGTATTGATAAACAAAATCAGTATTTTCATCATTGTCTTAAACCATTATATGAAGCAAGAAAAATCTCATACAGCTCATGTCTTGCCAGGATGAGAATCCTCGCTCAGTATGTTCACATAATAATCTTACAAAAATATTTTCTAATATGTCCTGTAGACATTGTCTGTGTTGTATTTGGGCACAAGTTATTATTAAAATGTCTTTTACACCTCTTATGCAGTTTAGTGCTCCAAAGAAAGAGAAAGATTTTTAACCCTTCATTTTAGGCTAGGGGAGAAAGTAAGATGCTACCAATGTCAATATTAAATGGCATTAAATTGTCTTCCTCGTTCAACATCTATGCTCCTTGTCCTTTTATTATAATCATTCTCACCAGTTTCACCGCTTTCCAGAATGTTTAGAATATCTATTTATGTGGATTATTATCTGGCAGAAAAGAAATGGTTCCTTCAAGTATTTACTTGCTTTCTTTTTCAGTTATATCTTTGACGTCACAAATATCATGTAATATTTTCATGAGGTTCTTTTATTTCTTTTAGAGTTCACCAAATAAAGAAAAGAAGGAGATAAAATGTGCAAGTTCATTCCTGGTTTCCTGGACTAAGAAATCTACTTCATCAGTAATATCTCCCTTACCCACAATCATTTGTTTTACTTCAAATTCAGGTGAAAGTTCTGCAAATGTTTTCTTGAATAAAAGGGGGTTTTGATGGGCTGGGCCAGTTGACACCCATCTTGCAACTCTCTTCCCCAACAGAGGTAAACTGGAGTTTAGTCCTTTTGATAGCCTGTACTTTTTTTTTTTTTCTTCTGATAGGCTTCTTTCATCTCCTATCCTTGTGCACATTGGAGACTAATTCCATTCTTTTCTTTTCCTGGATTGCATAATACTGAAATCTGCTTGTGAAACAGAGAGTTAAAAAAGGAGGCCTCTTTATGATTTGATGTCGTTCCCATAAGCAGACATAAATCCATACTCTTTGTCCTATAATCTCATTACCTGCTCCTTATAGTGTTGTCCTATTTATTTAAAAAGGGGAAGATGGCCTTTCACATTCATCATGAGCATGTGCCAAGAACACAACAGAGGAAAAGCATGCTTCTCTGACTCAGCATTGGCTGATCAACTAGAAAAACCCCAAGAGCATCTCCAAACTAGAATTAAGGTTTTTATAGTTAGCATGGCATACCCTGGGTTTGTTTTTTTCAGTTTGGTACTGCTAGGAAACTTTGAGCATACAGAATTAAACCAAAGAGAGAACACTTTATTGTAATATACACCAAGAAAAAAAGCTGTATCGTCATTGTTATCGATTTTACAAAACCAACATGTTTCTGGTATCATAGCCAGTCACTTGACACTAAAGAAATGTCAATGCCATTGGATTCTCAGACTGCTGTCAAACAAACAAGGAAAGACTTTACAGGTATCTGATTTATGTTTATTGCGGAGCCATACTGCTCACAATTTAAGAACAGTAGATTTTAAAATTGTGGAAAGATTTATTGAAGACTTTAGGTTTGTTTGCTTTTGCAAATGTGCATTTTAAAGCCTTCAATCACTCTTTACTGTATTTATCATATAACATGTCAAAGAAAAGCTGAAGAACTTAGAATTTAAATCCCACTTACTGGGCATTGCCCTTGACTTGTAGGCCATACAGCTTTAACAGCATTGAAGAAAGTTTATAAAGAAAGCAGCTGAGAAGCAGCACAGCACAGAGGGAGCACAGACTAAAGGAAAAAAATGAGAGAAAAACAGAACTATCAGTCTGTTGTCTCCAAAAGTCTCATTTTTAAAAGTCCTGAGCATTTTCTACAGCAATTAAAAGTAATGGAAATTGTAATATTCAACACTTAGAGAGATAAATGGTTCAGCTGTCTCATAAATCATTGGATGCTTTTGTTTCTCAATTTAACATGCCTTTAAAGTGTGTTAAACAAGTACCAATATTCTAAAAAGAGCAAGAAAGCAAAAATAGGTTTTCAAACCTGTGTACTCAGTTGCAGCTCTCTCTATTGCCAGCAGTTCCTTGGAGTACCCTCAGAGTCCAGTGTTTCAACACTGGATATTGAGCAGCACATGAATTGCACAATGAAAAGCACAAGACCTGTGTCTAAGGACAGTATTGTATTTTCCACAACAGTCCAGAACAAACTACAGTAACACAAAATGTATAAATCAAAATATGAAAACAGCCTGAAGGTAACTGCATAGTTCTCTGCTGATGTTGAAGGGCAATAACAGGAATCAGTTATTCTGCTTTCAGAGCCTCTGAGCTGTTGTGCTACTGTCTTATCTCTTACTTCTAAGAAGTAGTTGCACTATAAACCAAAGTTTAGATTTAGAATTGTCATTTTGAGGGTTAACACAGCCAAAATTTAATCTAAAACACTGGATGTTCTTCTGAGGTATACTAGCTTCTTATGAAAAGCACTTAATGGAGCACTAAAAGCTTAATTTAGATTAGTTACTCCATGTTGTCCACCCATGTTTTTGTTTCACCATCCTAAACCTGAATGTTCAAAGGAACTTAATCCTTACAAAAACTGCTTCTCTTAATTGTGATTTTTTTCTTAATGAATTTTAGCAGGCTCTAGGATACATTGGTTTCATACAACTTTGTTTTGTAAACTGTATTCCATAATGCAAGCAGAGAAAGTGTGTTAATCAGATGCTTGGCATTTTCTAAAGCAGTACATTCTTTAGTCTTACATTAAGAAAAAAAAAACCCATGCTGGTCTTATTACATTGTGTTTCTCTTTTATCATTTTCCTCTTTGAGGCTTCTTCAACTTTTCCATCCCCTTCAACATTTCTCTTCTGATTCCATATTCCCCAGCTCCCCACTTGTCCCCACAGTCACAGACATTGTTAAGGATTCACTCTTTTTACTTCTTTCCTCACATCTCCTCGGCTATGGGAATTATTCTTCATGCTGCATGCACAGAAGACCTTAGAGGCTTGTCTTCCATATGTGGCAACCTCTCCACATGCAAATATATGCAAATTTGTTTTCTCCCTTGCTTGTGCATCAGTCCCAAGCAGCTCCCTCCCCTGACACTGGTTTGTGCAGCTGTCAGTGACCAAGAGTTCTAGTCATCCTTTCTTTGTATTTTCTCAAAGTGGTCAAAACAGAATTTTTGTTCTTTACCCATAGTATTTCCTGAATGTGGTGACAATAGTTTTTAATCCATGCTTAGCATAGAGTTTGTGGGTTTTAATGCAAGAGTGAAGTAACTGACAATTTTACATAATTTATTGTTGCTGTTTTATATTTCTACGTAATTGAGTAATTATAAATATTTATATACATGAAAAGAGCAAGCAGAAGGAGTAAGCTGGTTTAGCCGAAAGTTTCAAAAATGTTGCTAGATTTCCAAAATGTTGCTAGTCACTAGATTTCCGAGAGCACTGGGGACTGATTGCCACAGTAAAAATGTTGTTCCCATATGTAGAAGATGCTCCAGTCCTTCTGAATGACCAGAATGTTTCACAGCCAAGACACATTTTTCAGAACACCTATTCCCAATCTGCATTCTATAAATTTAATTTGAGGACATTAGAGGCTATGAACATCTCACAAAATCAGAACACTGGTAAAAAAAAGAAAAAAAACAAAATAATTTGACTTAAACCTGTTAATTAAATGACTGAAATATTTAAAATCCAATTTAATTTCTGCATTTTTCTAATTCTAGTTATTTCTATTGTTATAGCATAAATGTTAATAAATGATAAATAAGCTAATAGATTAGATATATTGAGAGAACTAAATAGAATTAGAATAAATTCTAAATGGAAATTCTGACAGAAACATACTATGCATAAAGGTAACAATGATTATACAGATTGTTGGACTTCCATATTTATTGTTTGGTTTCTTTCAAGAAAGCAATGATCTATGAATTTCATCCTTTTTATTACAGAGGTATCTTTGTGGACATAATTCATATAGTCAATCTAAAGGCTGTAGATTTAAAAAAAGAATAATTTTGAGGAGATTTACTTTAAGGTTTTGTAGATATTTTAAAGAGCAGACAAAAACCAGTAAAGAATACATTATGACCACTAAGTACAGAGAAAGCAGGAAACACACAAATAATAAGTTGGTAGTTTCTGCAATAATAAAGTGAAAAAAATACCTCTAGAATGTGTCTTGTTCCTGGCTGATCAGCCTTAAACCATTAGAAGAAAATCTGCTCCCTACACACAAAGAAGCATGTCCGTAGTCTTCAGCTGGAAAAAAAAAATTGCGACTGATAAATGATGGCGCATTTTCTTTTTCTAAAGGCACACAGAGAAACTGCAATTCTACCAACACAAAGCAAAGGAATTCTTTATAACTTACAGCTCTGGAGAAAGAGCAGGCTTTTTCACAATTCTATATATTTATCCTGACAAAGGGAGAAATGTACAGCCTTAAGCAACTGGGAGAATGGAGAAAAAGAAAACACATCAACTTTAGCTTTTGAGTACTTTCCTTAGGATCCACTGGTTAATCTGAGCTTCAGAAGTTCAGTTAAAAGAACAGCAATCCCTTGGAGAAGCACCTAATCTGTTCATGATAGATTTCATAGAATGCATGTTTTTAACAACTTATTTCTTAAAACTTACTACTAACATTTCAAAGTCAAGCAAGTAAACATAATTTTAGAAATTCAAGGACATGTCAAAGTAGGCTTTCTAATTTTTCAGAGGAATAACTGAGTATATTCCATCACAGGTTGAAGGGAAATTTACAGTAAAATAGGAATAATGAAAATGAGAGATGAATTGTCAATGCCTGACCTTTACATCTTGTATTCACTTTGCAAAACTGTGCCTTGTAGCAATGAATGAGCTCTAGAAAAAAAGCAGAGTGGTTCCACCTTGCATGGGAAGACTCTGGAAAGGACCAGTGGGACCAGCTGTGGCAGGGTTCTTGCACATCTTTTCCCCCCAGCCAGAGAGATACAGGCAATCAAAGAAGGTGTGATTTCTAGAGGCTTAGCAATTTTCCTGAAAAAAAGTTCTGGGAATAGGTGTACAAGAACTTTTTGGCTTTATGGATACATAAATGGAAAGACAGACAAAGTGAGAAATCAGGAGAAGAAACATTTGACATTTTCTTTTCAAACCAGTCTTAATTTACTTTGTGTTGTTATTTAGCCTAATTCATCCTTTCTGTTTCTAGAGATTTCCTGAGACAGAGATATGAGTGCTACATGAAAGAGAGAGAGCCTCCTCAATGCATTAGCTGAAGGGGAAGCTTTCATCAAGGAGTGAAAGTTAACTTCACAGGTCAGGACACCCAAATCTACAGCAGCTCAAGAACCTCATTTTTCAAGAAGCTACTTCGGCTTTTCAGGTTAAATCATAACATATGTTCAACAGTAAAAATCAAGTTAGTATAGGTACATATGCAAAAGATTAAGATATATGTCCTTTTCCCAAGATAGCACTGATCCAGCAGAGGATAAGGCAAATACATTGTTTAAAAAACTCAGTCACTCACAAAAGCACATATACCAAACACTGTCTCTATGATTTCTGTATGCCATACTCTACTATGACTGACAAGCAGAAATAATCTTTCCTGAAACAAATATCGAGACAGCAAAACATAAATGTAATATCTTCTATTTAAGCCATTTTATTAACCTAGCACTTGCATTTACATGTCCTCTAGAGTAGGGCATAAAAAATGATAGGTAGCTATACAGAAAATTTAAAAGTAAGATACCTTGAAAGAAGACATCTGAGTTCACTAAAATGTCTGGATTGTACAAGTAGAGTCAATGTGACTGAGCAGGTAGCAAAGATCTAGGGAATTAACCATATATCTGAGCTACAAAATTGAAACAGCAGACTAAAAGTAATATTGTTTAATGCATTTGAATTTGAAGCATTGTAATCAAATGCAAAATCTAACCACCCCAAGTACTGAAAATATTAGCTTCTAGAGTCTAATTAAAGCTACTTTTTAGAGAAATATTTTAAAATTAGCTAGCAGTCCTGTTTGAAACAACCTACCATCATCTTTTGTTCTTTGCTAATGTTTCTGTTCATTTCTGATTTGCAATGAGCACAAGCAGTAAATTAATCAATTGTCGTGTCTTTATTTTTGCAAGTCCCCTTGTAAAAGTAGAAATAAAAACCGCAAATCATAATCATAGCAATAGTATTATATAATGGGATGGATAGGTAATCAGCAAATTTCAATAAAAGAGAAATGGGAAAGGAATAAAAGCTATTAAGTGTATTGCAAGAGGATATTCCATTCCAGATAGTGTTCATTCTTCCTGTAGAAGCCTGTAAACTTTTTTCTTCATTTTCAGCTTAAGCAGGAAAGGAGCCATTCAGCTAGCAGAGGAGTTAACTATTGTCAGCTTAGGCATGTTGCTCACTATAGGTATATACATTTATAGCTCCTTTCTTAAAATAAAATCAATACTCACTAAGTAATTGACTCAGAATTAAAGTTAACAGCAATCAACAGGAAAGATTTGTCATGCAATACTGCAACAACAGCTCACCCCAGAGGCAAGGCACTGATTCAAAACCCATTATGCCTCTTCTTTTAAAGTACGACCTCAGACAAGGTGTCTCTTTCAAACTACGCATTGTTAAAGCCACTCATCAAAGGAGACAGAAAGGTAAGAGCTCAATGGGATCATAAAAATTAAAGCTTCTAATATTTCCCCAAGACACTTTACATCATGTAATCTTGTCATCACATACGCTTCCACACCTGTTTCCTGGTTTGGTATTGTTCGGTTTTTTAGCACTCATGTAAGGAAATTTGGAGCTTAGTTTTCTAGCTGGTTTTATTACAGATAAGGAACTGCAGCTGACCTATTGAAGCAAAAGCGTTTGGCTTATTCCTTCTAAGGTCAATGGACAATGCTTAAATGTCAAGAATCCATTTCCAAGACATTTCACTGATGGACAAAAAACTGACATAACGTGGATTGAAGGATTCATATAATCTGCGCAGCTACATTTTGAAATACCGACAATTTTTACTCCCAGAAATCTTTATTCTGTTTCTGTTCACATGAGGAGCCAGTCCACTGAAATTAATGAAATTAATTACAAGTGAGAATAGAATAGAATAGAATAGAATAGAATAGAATAGAATAGAATAGAATAGAATAGAATAGAATAGAATAGAATAGAATAGAATAGAATAGAATAGAATAGAATAGAATAGAATAGAATAGAATAGAATAGTTCATTTGGAAGGGACTTAAAACAATCATCTAGTCCAACTACCTGACCATTTCGGGGCTGACCAAAATTTAAAACATATTATTAAGGTCATTGTCCAAAAGCATGTTAAACACTGCCGGGCTTGGGCCATCGACCCAGGGAATCCATCTCTCTAGGAAGTGTATTATAATTTTTGACCACCTCCTTGGTAAAGAAATGCGTCCTGATGTCCAGTCTAAATCTCCCCTGGTGCAGCTTTGAGAGATTTCCATATATTCTATCACTGGATACCAGGGAGGAGACACCAGTAAAACAGCAGCAAGTGACCTCACTAAGATGAAAAATGGCCCCCATTTAAAATAATGTAAGAATTTTACTTACATTTTAAAGTGTAAGTAACAATGTTGCTTTACTATGTAAGAAAAGTAATAAAAATATACAAATAATGTCTTTAGAACAATTTTAAATGTATCTTCCCACTCAAGAAAACCCTATTTACTTGCTTGATTAAACTAGTTGTGCAACCAGTACCATTTTTTAAATTGGAAAGTTGTATCTGATGAGTTGTGCCAAGTCAATGCCAATACTTTATTGTGCAATTAATCTAAGCTGACTTGTCGACCACGTTAGTAAGAACCCTGATTTCTAATGTACAGCTTCATTTCTCTGAATTTAGATCCTGCTGTGACTGAAAGACTGCAGAGGCATAGCAAAAATCTCACGTCTCTGACCCAAAAGAACATTGAAAGCTGAAGTTATCCTAGAATTTTGAAATCTATTAATATTAATTATTTTAAAAATATTAATGTGCTTCACGGAAAAAAAAAAATCTAACTGTACAGTTCACTCTCTGACCCAGATGTCTACGCTCTGGTACATCACCAGAAGGAGATGTACTTCCCTATGCACCAAAAACATTCTCAGGCTTGTAAGTTTTTCATACCTGGAAGTTTTACAGAAACTCCTCCTACATTTCACTATATCCAATTAAGAAGAGTGTATTCAGATTTGTATTTTGCTTTTTCAAACCATTTTCAATAGGCTTAAGTACTGAATACAGAATTATTATGAAGTTTAATGAGGGCATTTATTTCCCAGCTTACAAGATTGTTTGGGGGGGGTGAGGTTTGATTACTACTGTTATTTGATTAAATTAAATGACAATACATCAACATGCTTTTAGAAACAGGTAACTGGATACACGGTTGATGCTTAAATCTGAAAGGAAATGGTATGCTTAAGGCACTAAATTATTTGGAGATTAACCAAAGCGTTTTGACACTAAAGTTTTATGTTCATTTACAGAATCACAGAAAACAGTATCAAACTGACATATTGTCCAAAATAGTCAAATTGCTGAACTACGTTAATGGGAAACGGCATCCCAAGTAGAGAGAAAAACAGAGGGAGAGTTTGCTGTGAGACTCACTTTCTCTAGATCTGCTTATCTTTAATTTCACTTTGCATCACACTCTAAGGAAAAACTAGTGAACAGGTGAAAGTGGCAATTGTTTAAAAAAGCTTTAAAGTCTTAAACTGCCAAACGTTCTCAGCTTAGTTCAATGCTATGCATTGGATTCAGACCTAAAAACTACATATATTAATAAAAATTTTACTAGATGAGACTCTGATATTTTGGATACATTTATTTTTATGTCAGACTATACACACAGTCAGATGAACAGAGATATTGCCTACAGCATAAATAAGGAAAACTAGTTACTTACATTAATTTACATTGATTTTGAATTTTCAGGTTTGAATACATTAATCCTTTTTCATGTTTAGAAAATTTTCATATTTAGCATGTTTAGAGGTGTTAAATATAAAATACTTTAAAAAACTGCAGGTCCATATATTTAGAATTCCTTGATAGACTGATGCTTCCATTGGCTTTTAAAAACCGATATTGTGAAGCCATCCAGTATCTAATATGGTGTCTATCTGCAGGAATTAAGAAATTTCAGACACAGTCTATGATCAGAACAAACTCTGACAGAAGACAAGAACAGAAAAGTGAGTGTCTGGGACTATCGTACACTGCTGTAGGATTATTACAATCCACCTATGGATTATTACAAGCCCTGGGGCATGACCAATTTTATCACTATCATGTGGTGATATGTCCTATATGGTATAACAGGAAAAATAATTTCAGAAAAACTGGCTATCATGTCTTCACCACTGAAGGGTCATTTCACCAGCTACAAAGTGGTGGTTCCCTGGGGCACCCTGGACCATTCATCATCTTTAAGTAGAAAAAAAAAGTGCCCCAGGATTTTAAATAAACATTTTTAATATTTACTGTAGCTAATGGAACTCACCAAACAGCTACTTATATGGATGGGACAGTAACATTTCATGAGAGACATCCGCGACAGAATGTTCAGAAGACACTGGTACAAATTTGCACGTAAGAATTCTTTTTTCACCATCAGTAGAAAGGATTCTTTCTTATTCCTGCAGTTTAGAGTTATTTTCCTTGAAGAATGAATGCCGGTTGTTTGTGTTAGTACACCATCTTGTGGATAACTCGTCTAATTGGGAGTGTTATTGCAACAACCAGAAGTGTCCAAGTGCTGGAAGCAACAGGATTGTTTCTTATTTATCCAATGCTTACAGCCACAGCAACTCTCTCTTTTATATGCATCATGACTCCTTTCCAAATCTGATTGTGAAGTGCATTGAACAAGAAAAATATGCACCTATATGAAGAAAGATCAGTTATTGTTAAATACTTTTCTTAAGACACACTTCAAACTGTGTTTGGAAGAAATCACAGGTATTAAGTTCTTTGATATACTACACAATATATACAATAACACCAGAAATTGCAAGCTAATCACCTAATCCACTATAAATATACTCTGATGGTCCTTTAAGGTTACCACAGGCCCCTTGGACCACTCTTTTGTTCATTGGAAAGTAAATGTTAGCTTTAAAAGCACCTGTTTTTCTTCAGTACTATAGATGCGACTGTCGTTCTTCATAACTCAGACATTAAATCCAAACGTCTTCCATGACCTATGACGCTTCCGAAGCATTATTTGTAAAAGCTTCTATCTTACTCCAGACCATTGGGGGAAAAAAATATAGGTTAAGCTGAAGGTGTGGGAAAGTTTCAGAATTTTCATATTCATTTTTATATATCTATTATCAATTATCCCATTCACTGCCATTGTAAGTTAAAGGCATTAGAAAGTTTTTTGACTTGATTTGATTTGGATTCCTTCAGATTGGTTTCCCTGGCAGGGACCATCCAGAAATATTGCAGAGAATATGAGCTATCCTAACTCACATGTGCCAAAATGGAGGTCTCTAGCTATTTAAATCCTGTATTGGATTAGTGCATCAAGATACATAAATTTTTATTCTACATAACAAATTTTTACAATGAAGACAGTGAAGCAGTGGAACAGACTGCCTTGAGAGACTGTAGAGTCAACATAAAGTTAGAATAGTGCAAAATCAATTTGAAATTATGTAAAGGTTACTATCAGCAATATATCTGGAGTGCAAGGTCCAGAAGAGTGCAGAGTACAGTTTATTGAACTTAATTTCTATGTATGCTGCCTTTTCTGCCCTCTCTTCATTCTGCAGGGAAACACAAAGAACTTGAAAAAGTATTTTAAGGTCCTGGAGCTGTAATTACGTGCCATAAGCAATATACATACTCTGGTCTCATGGACCTGTATAGCCCCTCTGTTATCATTCTGAAAGCAACTCACATGAACTATTAGAAATGACAAAGGAAATAAGATCAGTTTTTCCATTTACCATCCATTAAAATTTGTGTAGAGAAAAAAACCTTCTAAACAAATATTCTTTCAAAATGCTCCTTCAACAGGCCCACAGTATATGTATTTTAGAGAGTAGTTGTCTTGGAACTCTTCCCTTCCATTCTCTGCTATTACTGCTGTCTAAAACGAAAATCGATCAAAACTGTAAACCAGAAGGGACAAAAAAATCTTAAACAAAGAAGAATCAATACTTACAACTTCCACATCCATAGCTTTGTTGTTGCTTGCTGCATTTCATCTTCTACAAATGCAGACAAATCAACCAATATTTATTATGTAATAAAATAACTGGATGTTTGGTGAGACAAGTGAATTGAGTTCAACGTGCTTTGCTGCACTCTGTAATATTACAAGAAAGGTTTAGTAGGATGGGTTTTTCATTCTTTCCCTTCCAGGTTTATTATTTAGGCCTGGATTACTTTTTCTAAATATTGTTTGATATTGTATTTTTATGAGGCTAGATCTGATCTTTAATCAATATGTTTGAAACACCAGGAGAGATATAGCAGACACTGGGATATTTTTTCTGTTGATGATGTCAAACTGGGAAAGGAATCAATCAGTAAAATAACTTGGGTTGTTTTGGAAACAAGCGCAAACAAGTAAATAGATGTAGTACTATGCGTCTGAATGCATAATAATTACAGGTCTTTCAAACAGGGATTAGAATGTGAGTGCACTGAAGTAAAAAATGTTCTGAAGTAAATAGCAGTTCTATAATGTTATCTAGCATAATTTAAATTGCCAGAAATAGAGAAAAAAAGGCAGAAAGCACAAAAAAGCAACAAGAGCAAATTAAATTGAATGTATTTCCTTTCAGCCTATGTATTCAGCATATGCTATGACAATTTTTCATTCTGTGCTCTGTTGTATATTTGTTCCACAGGCCTTATAGTAAAAAGAGGGTAGTTTCACAAAGTTACCTCAGAACTTGCTGGCATTTTAATTTGCCTCATTCACAGTTAGAAGAAATAAAGCCTGGGATGAAGTGTAAAAAAAAATCATGTCTTTAGAAACACAGCAAAACACTTGTAGCCATTTCAGCCAGTTAGTCAAACAGAAATACAGACAAAACATTCAGATCATGTGATGATAACTTTATTCCTGAGAAAATAAATAGGCAAAATTTCATTTGATGAAGCTAATTCTAATTCTGTTTCAGAATAAAATATTTTGTGTTTCACGTTTCCTCTGTAATGACAGAAAGAAGTGTAACCTCTGATTAACTTGTTATTTTGCCACCGTTATCAGTCTTCTAAAACTAGATCTCAAAATAAGAGTTAAAGTGGTTCACTTAAAAAATTTCCAAAGGACATTCCAAAAATGACAATCATTCTGTTGTTTTGACTTTTCTGTAAGCAGTTTAATTCTCTTACTCTATGCACACTCATAGGTGGGCTTGTAACATTTTCTGGTTTTGATATTCCCAAGTGTTTCATTGCAAAATCATAATCTCATTGTTGACAATTTCACGGTTTCTGGATATTTTTTGTTCGTTCTGGCTCTTTCTAGGGCGTTCAAACACTGTCCCAAATAGTCCTCTTTGGAGAAGAAGGGATCAGTTTTCACATTCCCAGGGAAGACCTGGCAGAGTTTAAGCGCTTATCTATTTCCTGATTCTGTCTCCTAATGATCAATGGACTGTGCATGACTTCATGTGTCGAGCAGCTGGGCATGACCAATCCTTTTCATGAGTGCATCTGCAACAAGGGAAGAGGACAGGGTCAGATGGGAAGAGCTCACAAGCTTTATTCCCATTTTAGACACAAGCATGGCAACTGACATAAGGAAGTGCACTGAACCATGCCATTGTCCAGAGTCTGAAGGGAAACAGCGCTCTTACTCTGCACTGTTCCTCTGATATCAGGATACATTTGTGGAAGCACTGGCAAATATGCTGGAGCTGTCTTTACAGCTGCTCCATGTTCGAATGGTGAAGTACAGCGGAGATCATGTAATTCTGTTAACTCAAGGGGTGAAGTCTGCTCTCATTCTTCTACCAAACAACACTGATGTCAGTGTGACAGTGTGCCATAAAATTTCTGGTTCCTTCCTTAATAATAAATGAGCAGTTGCAAATCAAGATTTCCAGAACAAAGTGTTTGTCTGCAAAAGTTGTTTGACCTTGTTACGACTTCACACTGGCAACTGATGTTTGCACTGGTAGTGCTTTTAGAATTAATCAGATTATGGAGTGAAGATTATATGAAAACTAGGTTTTATTGGTTTCATTTTCACAGAAACTTAAAAGAGTTTTAATGAACCAGCTAAGTAAGAAATTGTAAAGACAGTCAATATTGTCCTGAAGGACTGGATTTGTCTCTTTCAATTTCCTATGTATTCTTGTATAAATCACCTCAAAAAAAAGTTAACAGATATGATCTTTCTTTCTTTCTTTCCTGATTTTAAGAATAGATGAACAGGTCACAACTGCAAGAAAATTGTAGGAACTTCTTTTAAAAAATCTAAATCCTACCTAGTCATTTAAAATGGGGCACTGGGGAAGACTAGACAATTTCTGACCTTCATGTGTGATGATGAGAAAACTAAATCACGTGCTTCTGAAATGGGAATAAATAGATTCCAGAGGTTTTGGATCATCTAACTAATGTTTGAGAACCAGATATTATAGTTATAATCAATACAGAAAAGCCTCAGGAAACGAACTGTTCTTCTTTCTGATACCTGCTGAAAAACAAAGACAAAATGCAATATTAAACATCTACATTTTACGTGAGCATCATCTGTTGGGTGTTCTGAGTAAACCAGAAATTCTTAAAGAGAATAGTATGGTAATGACAGAATCAAGTCTCTCTCAAGACAAATGAACAGCAGGAGAGGGTTTCTACACTGCTTTAACTTTGTCATTTCCTAGCTTCTGATGCTGTGACTGCAAATAAAATGTTATAATACACCGAAGAAGGGAAAAAGTAATTAGACAAAGCAGTTATGAGACAAAGCAGTTATAAGACAATGCAGTGACATCTCAAGAATAATTCATCCCAATGAGCAAGAAATCAGGCAAAGGGGGCAAGAGTTTCCCTGAGTGGGTGAACAATGAACTTCTGTCAATACTCAAGCACAAGCAGGAGACACCCAGAAGGTGGGAAGAAGGCAGAGGTAGTGAATGGCTTCTTTGCATAGGTTGTCACTGACAAGGACAGCTCTCAGGAATCTCCCAGAACACGAAGGAGGAATGGCTGATCCCCCAGAATGCTATGAAGCCATTCAGAAGGACCTCAAGAGGTTGGAGAGGTAGACATTTATTAGTGGGCACGTATCCTAGACATAGCCAGATAGCACGGAAACTGCATTTGCTGCAATATCAATGTGCCTGAAAAATCTTACATAAAAAAGTTAGGATACATATGTGGAAGGTTGGGGGGAAGGCAAATGGAATTTTTCCCCATTCTGTTGCTAAGCAACTAATGACCGGTTCTTAGGGGCCATCTACGCTCACAAAGGAGACAAAGCCTTTTGGCTTGCCAGGCAGGGGAACAAGAGATTACAAGATTTGATAACGGGACACTCACTCGCTGGCAAGTCTCGGAGGAGAGAACAGTGGAAGAAAACGGCTCTCTGCTTTTTGGCTGCGACTGCAGGAAAAGAAAGGCCTGGCTTTGCACTAACTTTTCTCTACCTGCTGGGTGAGTTCTTGCTTTGAAAAGAAGGGCACGGGACTCCAATCCTTTCACCCCCTCCGGGAGGGTGCATATCCCAGCTGCGCTGCAGCGGAACAGGACCCCTGCCTGCCATCACCCTGCACCATGCCTGCCACCCCCCACCCCCTGCGCCCCGACTGCTACAACTGCAGAGTTTCCTGCCACCTCCTCTGCTGGCTGGCTCGGGTGAGCCCACCTTGCCTTTCCATCTCCCTGCTCTGACCTTCCACATGTGGCTGCACTCCATCTCTGCCCAGCCGCCTGCCATTCTCCCCGCGAGACCAGCCTGCCCTGGTGCCACAGCGCCATCTGCAGCTTCCCAGGAGTCATCGCACCTGCCTTGCTGGTCTGGGAGCCCAACAGCGCCCCTGCTGGCCATGACCGTGACTGCACCAAACGGGAAAGTGCCGGGCAGCCTAAAGACCTCTGCCACTGAGTTTTTTTTGTTTTGTTTACTGTTTTTTTACCTTGTTTACTGTTTTTATTACTGGTTATTTACCTCATTCTAGATACTAGTAAAAACTCTTGTTCCTTTTCCCATACCTTTGCCTGAGAGCCCTTGATTCCAAAGTTACAATAATTCGGAGGGAAGGGGGTTCACATTTTCTGTTCTAAGGAAGGTTCCCACCTTCCTCAGCAGACACCTGTCTATCAAATGAAGACAACATATCAATAGAGTCAAGAACAGAGAGAAATTTCTTATCTGCTTCCTTGTGTGACTATAGGCAGAATAATTACAATCTAGAAGATGCAGTAGGAATCCTTTTAAATACCCATTGAATAGATCTCATCAATGTACTGATTGCAGCTACAATACCTGTTCCCAGAATGCTTTTAAAACTACAGTTAATAGTTACTAGATACTAATAAATAATTTCCAGTTCAGGAAACAATGAATAATGCATAAGATTGCCCTTTAAAGATGAGAATTTCTGTACCTTTACAGAAAATCTAAGTAATTCCAAACACTTTACAGAAGATCTGATATAACCTGGAGTCTTTAAACTGTTTCAGAACAATGTAGCTCTAAAAATTTCTTTTTTCCCCCCACTTCCAATAATATAGCAGATTGATATGTACATATTTGCTTTTAGCCTCTCTCTGACTCTAATTATAGTACTCAATAGCTACAGCTATGTTTTCCATGAGGAATGGATGAGAATTAGGAATTTGTCACATACTTCTCTTTACTGGAAATTTTCTTGCAAAATGAAAGAGTAAGCTTTCAACAGCCTACTTCAGCAAGGGCTCCGCTAGCCCTCAATTGCCTTCAACAACAGTCTGAGAGCCCCAGCCTTTGCCCTATTTCGCACACAGAACTGAACCTGGCACTGCCAATTCATTCACTTATCTAAAACTGTGCCTCTCTACCTCCTTTTATCTTATTCATTGCCTGATGAAAGGGGGAAACTGGTAAAGAATAGAATCTGCACTTTACTTATGTACCACAACACTGTAGCGTGCTTTTCTAGTGCCCTCCTCTTAAGCCTCTTTTAAACCCATATCACTGGGCCTAAGTGGCATGGAGAGACATGAATGAGGTCTTTCCAACCAGTGTCATCAATCGAGGAAACTCAAAGTTTGCAGAGTATCATTGATATGATGGTACTATTTTTCAATTGCTCTGGGAATAAGAATAATGTTCTGGGAATCAGCTTCTTATCCATGAATAACAGTCATACCATACTGTCCTCAACTTCTGACAAGAAGTTAATGGTGAGGGAAGCTCTGTGGCACCCAGCATAGCTTTGACACATGGGAAGGACAGCTGCTGGTCATTTAAAAGAAAGAATAGCAAGGCACGAGGGAAGTTAAAGTCCAAAGTTCATTCAATAGGCTTTAGTTAAATTGCCTTTACATGATACAAGTTTTTCACAAATATTTGATTCTTTTTAAATTCTGAACCACTACACTAAAGTTCAGTGTTGGAAAATACATAATCTGCCTACCTGGAACAAATTGAGCAAAAGCCTTTGGAATGAAGGATTGGGACATGGTATTGAAAGATTTAACCTAACAGTATCCTGGACACCAAAACCATTATTTATCACTTAGATGACCACTTGCTTTACTAAAGCTTAAAAACCAGGGGAAGTATTGACCAAAAACATTCAAATCTTGTCAGTGTGACATTTCAACCCAGATGAGAATCTGTTACGGTCAAGGAACCATGTTTACTAGCTGGAGAGTGGACAGAACTGGCGAAGTATGCTTTGCCACACATTCAATGTATTCATTATGGAAAAAGTAGTCTATTACTACACTTATTTCTTAGTATTCTAAGCAGATCTTGCTCCTTATTTTTTCTTTTTTACCACAAGGTTTACCATCATCACTAGCATTATTCCATTTTACCTTGTGCAACTAAGTATATGCATTAAAACACTGTCACTAGGATTTTTAAAATACCAATAGATCTGTTCATCGCTAGGAACTTGCACCTTGGATGGATTAATAGATCAAAACTAATGGGCTGAACATCTCACTGTGGTGAGCACTTCAGCAGAAAAAAGCAGAAAGTAATTGAGAAATATAAGAGGTCCTGGCACAAAGGTCTCTTGAACTTAAAGAAGACATCAGTGTTGTGGGAGAAAAGGTAGTGAAGTCTTTTGCATGGGGATATGGAGAAGTATGTGCAAATAGAGACAATACAGTGTGGACCTTTGATATTTTCTTAGTCATCTGCCAACACATATTAATATCCTAAGTTACTCACTATAAATTGTTCCACTATATCCTAATGGATTCCATTTACAGATATAAATAATACAAATAGTATGAAATTTTTTTCTGGAATACTCATGATTTTTAAATATCAAATAAGAGTACTTCAAAACGATAGGACCAAAACCCAAACCACTACTTTTTTAGGTTCTTTAAAATTGTATCTTGAAAACATTTTTGCAGTACTTTACTGTTCAGTCTGCTTCTGGTTTACTGCAGTGATTAATATTTCAGCAAGTGATTAATGTTTAATATTTTTTGTATTCCAAATGTCTTCCATATAATCAGAATGTTTAAAATAAAATTATTTTATATTATACCAAAATGAAATTACCTCAGAAACAAAAAGAGAGGCTTTGCATTTGTAGAAGCAAACTTGCTCTTCTGTAATTTACTGATTTGGAGAACTTGATCTGCCTAATCACTTTCTGTCTATTTTTTATTCATGTACAGGGTACTCATCAATGCTCTGAGCAAACGAAAAAATCAGAATGCAGTGATTTTAGTAATCCATGCACGTATATGCCAGTCCTCCCATTGTGATTGGTTTTAGGTGTGTGTTTGAAATCAGCACACTAAGACTGCTCTCCAGAAGGCAGAAAACACATTCATATACCACTTTTCTGTGTTGAGCCAAAGAGTTTTCTTGGTTATTATTTTTCATGTATTTCATTGGGTTTTAACACGAAAATTTTGTAGATTCCATGTAACAAAAGTCCAAAATTGATATATAAAATCTTTGTAAGCTAGTAGTAGTATGAAACAAGAAACATGATTACTTTAAATAAATAGTCAGCAAACAGAAGCAACGTGGGCCATTCTAACTGGTCAAATACTACTCTTCCCCCACTCGAGATCTTCAAAACACTGATCAGCCATAGAAGTGGTTGAAAAAATTTTGCATAAGCTTTTGTGTAGGGAAGAGGTTTCCCGAAACCTTACAGATCTGCCAATCAAGTAGTTCTATTTCTTAGTAGGTATATGCACGTTTAAAAGATGTGGTGAAGAAACAAATGCCGCCTGTCACAATCAAAAACCTCATTTTTAGGAAAAATATATTTCATGGGTAACCCTTATTTTATTGACACAAGCACATACCCAAAAGTGGAATGAAGGAACAAAATGAGGTGACCAGGAAAATTATTACAATTACTTTAAAAAAATAAATTAATGAACATTACTCTGCAGTTTAACAAATATGATCAATGATGAAAGGGAAAAAACCCACCTCAATATTTTGCATCTATGGAAGACATCATAGGAAATGAAGCCATGCTGGTAGATGACCTTAGTATAGACAAAATGCAAAAGCCTCTACAGAGTACTAACTTAATGTTGTAGAAAAACAAACAAGAATTTCAATTTACAGTGTGAACTCTGAGTTAAAATACCTTTGTAAAGAATTTATTCAGAAAAACAATAACAATAAATGGGAAACATGATGTATCACATTTGTATGATGTATTGACAAGAGGAAACAAAGGTTTTGATGCCATGACACACACGCCAGGACTGTCTAAAACACGTAGTATGTAGTCTAAAAGAAACAGACTGTAGCTGTGCACAGTCATCCACCTGGGTTTCACTGCAGGCTGCCTGCCTGGCCAGATGCCAGCCTTGCCTCAGGGTAGTGACTCACCTTCTGACCTGTGCCCACAGGCATCCCCCTCTCTGTGACTGGAGCTTGGTCTGGGCTTGTGAGTCCTCTGCCCTTGTGACTCCTGTCACACCCAAATCCATCTCATTTGCTGGCTCTTGACATATTCAGTATGAGATTGACAATGTTTATCAGTTAAAGTAGACATAGAGTTTGCTTGATGCCATTTATAAAGAGGACATGCTCGTGCATAGAAATACTAATGTCTTCCTTTATCAAGTATGCACCTTGTTTACATTTCTCATAATTATTGTAATATTTCACCTTTCTAATACTCTACTTGCAGAACAAAACAGAAAAAAGGAAAAGGAAGGCAAAAGCTAGTAGAAATTACGGATCTTTATTTCATTCGTTATGTGACGTGAATGGCCACAGAGGAACAGAATCAATAACAAAAGATTAGGCAGGTAGGAGGGAGAGAATCTGAAAAAAGTCAGCAGCTCAAATTTGAGAACAGAGTTCATATGAAATGGCAGACCTTTTATCTCTGTCCCCTTATCAGAAAGGCATGGATCAAAAAATGAGTCATATAAATAATGCAAAATAGATTTAATTGCTGAAAAGAGAGAAAGATGGAGCTAGTAAAACAGAATACACTGATTGTTCAGGCATCTGAAGAAATAAAGACATTTAATGAATAACATCAGTTCATCTTTTTTGATTGCAAAATCTACAAAGCTGATGATGATCACTGTTACTAAGAATTTATGAAGAAGTGCCTGAAAAACAGCCGATCTAAAAAGTTACAGAATTTTCTTTAGAAATCACAGACAAACTACAAAGAGCATCAATATATGCTCCTCTTCTGCAGTACAGGAAACATAATAAAATTTCTGAATCCAGATCTAAAAAGGATCTAGACACCCAGAATTGCACCTAAGTACCAGACTTGGGTACTGGAAATTAGGTACCAAAACTCCAAACTTCAACTGCCTAATCTGTTAATTAAAACACACAGACAGGTAAGTGTTGATTAGAGGCAAGATCTCCAGCCAGAAAATATAGGAAGGTTGTGGATTTAAATGGAAATATGAACATTGAATTTCTGTCCTGTGCAGTCCAGGATGACAGGTTTTTTTCCCAAGCAAATGCAGAGGCACCTTATAACAGGGCATTGATACAGGTGGCGATAATTCCATGCTTTAAAGGAACATGGCTAGTATAGAAGGTGATTGCCTCAGGATGAAGCTTGCTCAGTGGTTAGAAAAAGGAGCTTCAGGATAAATTTCATGGCTGGTGATGCTGTTTTGTAAAAGCCATGCAATGGAGAAATTTAAGACTAATGTGGTCTCTGTTACCTCACTGGCTGACTCTCATGGTGCATTTGCTCAGCAGGTTGTGAGGCTCCAGAGCTCCCTCGATTTGCAGCCCCAGACATACAGGCAGAGTAGGCACACAATGCTGAGCCATTCCACTTGAAAGGTCACACACCACAAAGTTCAGAGATGAAATATATGTTCTACCTGTTTAAGTATTTTTACCCTTATTTCACTTTTTGCTATGCTTCCGCTTAAATAAAAAATTATGCTTTTGGTGGGGGAGCTCTTTTTTTTTTATGGGGGTTGCTACTCATCTTTGTATCCTTTCACTGCCATGGTTTGACCTAATAAAAGTCCTGTTTATATACAATCTAGTTTACTACCTTAAAGAGATTTGAGTAAGTTTTAATGCCATATTACCTATAAGTAAGAGACAGAACACTTAACATCAGCATTATCAGATTGCAAAGGGCTGTGCCAGACAGACACGTGAAACCCAGCCTGTTGGCATACACAAGGACAAATCATTCGGGTTCACATGTATGATTTTCTACTATGCTGAATCCTAAAAGATAGTGACTTCCCCACCTCCATGGCCACTTTTTAATAAGTAGAAAAGTCTCTTCCCAACATGTTTAAAATATCTGTGCAGAAACAATTCTAAATAAAGCAAAATGGGGCTGCAAGCTATAATTTTCCATTAATGGAAAAGAGTTTGAAAAATTCAAATTTTGTCACCAGGAAACATTTCTAAATATGTTTAAGTAACTGAACGTGCTGCCAACACTGGATTAGCACTGTACCACACACAATTCCTCATGCCATACACCAGAGAATATATAGAGTGATGGAAATAAATTAAAATTTAATTTTTCATTTTTGTCTGTCATTTTTCAGAAACCCCTAAGAGGCTGTTTATACAGTACTCAAACAGAAGCCTTTTAACTATGCTGAAGGGAAGCCAGATGCTATTTTTTGTACACTGAAAAGACAGAAAGTTTGGACCTTCTCAGCGGTCATTAGTCTGCAGCTGATTTGATGTTCAAATAAATATTGGTTTAGAACTTTTCAATTGAAATTAATGAGCTAAATAGTTACATTTTCTGGAAAACTTAGGAAAATCCTCTTATTAGTGTCCAGTTGAAAAAAAACTAGAATGACACATAACCTTATTCTCTCACATCAGACTAGAAGTATTTTAATACTAATAAATGCTTATTTGTGGTATGACTTTCTAATGTACATCATATTAATGCAATTAAAATCTTCAGCCTCACCAAGATAAGAATAGGCATCAGAGGTTTTTCATACCCCTGCCAAACCAGATGACTGCTAATACAGACATGACTTAGAATTCCATCAGCTTATAATGGGTACATTACTGAAACAAAACACCCCTAACTCATCATAAATAGTATGTTTTTTGTGGTTTCTCTGACCAGAAACTTAGATACTGGGAAGTCTTACTTTGGGACAGACATAGCTTCAGTAGTGTTAATGGAAGATTTTTTTTACTCTGTCTAGATCTTAGAAATGTGTAAAACAACATTATTCGGTGTTTCTCACCCACACCAAATAAAAAGATTATTATGTTCCGGTTATAAACCAATAGGAGTTGGCACTGGCACAGTACTCCTTAAACAACAGAATAAAAGAATACCATGCTACCAATTAGCATGCCTCATATTAATAATTTTCCAGCACTTCAAATGTTTAAAACTAGGAGCAGAAAATACGAAAAATAAAAGAATGGTATTCTACAGAGACACGGGGACTCACGTTATTCTCATTTATACATATATGAAGAACAAGTACAAATCCAGTGGAATTATACTTGTATAAAAGTAGCACAGGAGAGGAGTTCAGCACATGGTAGAACACAGAGATTTAAGGTAACCTGCTGCATGACTCTTACGTGTACCAATGTACCACAGCAGAGGAGCACAAAGTTTTCTTTAACAGATCTAGTACCTGAGCTGGAGGAGGACAGAACATCCCAATGAACTCTGTGGATGCTGGGTGGGCCATTACATGCTGAGCATGTACACAGATGGGAAAAGAGGTTATGGCACACACATAACAAAAGCCTTTATTAGGGCTTCTCGTTTGATTTTCAGAAGATTATGTTTATTTTATTGAGAAAGCTTCTTTGTACATACTGAGGCAGCCTGGTCATTTACGTGAATGGAACTGAGCCAGTTCAGAGCTGAGGGCATGACCAAATTCCAACTTCTATCATTGCATGTGTCAGAGGGAATTGTTACAACATAAACTGTCAGTCCAGATGCCCCCTTGGTGTTGTCCGTACAAATGTGAGTGGAATACTTCATGATCTACTCTGTGCAACTACAGCAAACCTGCTAAAGATCAAGGGCATTCAAAGACAGCAGTGACATTTATGGAAAGTTTTACATTTGATGAAAGGAGACAAAAATTGGACTTGATAGGCACGACTAGAAGCACTAGATGCTAAATTATTCCTTATAATTCTGTGGTTCAGAAACATGAATTAGCTGATGCTCAAGGCAATGAACTGTTGAAGCTTAAATATGAAAAGTTCTGCCTATTCCTATTAACAAGAATTGAAGTATTTGTCAATACTTTTCTCGCACATTTTGCATACATCCATGCAATGACACCCACCAGGACATGGGTACAAAGTATTTAACTGCAACTTCTTCTGAAATATTCCAAAATACATGCCAAGACTTTTCATCATTCTGACATTTACTTTGAGATAACTAAAAATACATGATGATGAATAGGACATTGAACTTTGGATTTGAGATTAACCTCTGTTATCAATGTACTTTGTGGAGTTATGATTAGGAAAAGATTTATCAAAATGTCGAAAATATAATCGTGACAGAGCAGTAGGGCATAACATAATAATACATCCCTTTTGTCAGTATTAGTGTTACTAGGAGTACTTTTTGCCACATAATAATTATCTGGGGTGAAGGAAGCAATTAAAGTATAAAATAATTATTTTTTAAATCTGCATGTGAGTTTAAATTTTTAATGAATGATGACATCTATATTCCTCCACAAATGTTGTCAGTGCTAAGAAAAGATCAGGTTTACCTATTTTAAACAAAAGAGTACCTTGACGGTATTCTGCATTTGAGCCCACATTTTGTCCATTTATTCTGCCTAAAATTATAAACTGAAGCTTTACAAATAATATTTGGCTTATCTTCTGAGGTTTCAGTTCTTTAAACCATTTCTATACTGTAATAAGAATTTCGACTTAATTTCATCCCACTTTATTAATTTTAGTTCTTAGAATGTCTGTTTTTCTTTGAATTTTTGGTCTAATTTCAAGTAAATCAGTATCCAATTCAAAATGAAACAGCAGTCACAGAAACTACACAGAACCTAGTTATATTTGCATGCTATACTATGGGATTTATTATCCTTCACAAGATGGACTACCTACTTGTTCTTGAAGAAACTCTGGTTAATCTGGAAGGTATACTAATAATCATTGAGCCACAGTTTTGAAAAAGGTCAGAAAGTGTTAGTACAGCACATTTCAAAGCAGAGAAATAATCTATTTCAATTTTATGAGATCAATTTCACTAAAGCATAGGGTCATGAAAATGTAATCCATTAGCACTTCTCTTGCTCCTCTTAAAATAATTAATCTCTTTGCTTTAAGAGTTCATAATATCAAGATATTCATCTTGAAAGATTGTCTTCATGGTCTAATATTGATAGAAATATAACCTTTAATCTCTTGAGTGCAGATCTGTAAAGAAATTACCATCCCATTTCCTTTTCAAAATTCACATATGAATATAATTAACTCTATTAGCAGTTTTCAGATTAAATGTTTAGAAACTTCAATTCCCAAGGCTTTACATGTCAATTTCTTTTGCATTGAAGTCAAAAGCAAAACTCCATTAGACCTCAGGGAAGTTCTGGAATGTCTCCTGGGAAAATTTCAAAAACCACTCTAACCCTACAAATAACAATAAAGAAATATCTGCATGCTTTTGTGAAATACACTGAAATATATTCACTTGCATGTCTTTCAAATAATGCAAAATCTTTATTTTAGTAAACCATTCTGGAATCCATTTATTAAAATATTAATATTAAATATTAGATATTAACTATTAAATTAATATTAAAATAATTAATAATATTATTATAGAAATAATATTATACTAAAATATTAATATTAAAAATCTTCTCATAACTGAGGTTAATAAGGGAAATATTGGGAAAATTATTTTAAGCTGAAGCATCATAGTAATGAAGGCATCTTGATTAATAAAAGACTACCTTCTGCAGAGGGTAGAAAATGATAAATAGTGATTATATTTTCTGCTTTTGCTAGACATTAATTGGCTCATCTTTTATTTTGCTGTAAGATATGTCACTGCTAGTGTTCCTTGCTTATTTGTTACTTGAAGGTTTGATCTTTAGTTTCATTCCTGCATTTTAAAAATTCATTGAACATGAATAATAACAAGGAGGAGATTACTGATCACAGAAGAAGAAGAAAAATATTGTCCTAGACCATATTATATACAGTACTGTGTCTGGAAGCAGGAAGATTTATTTTGGAAGGATTCTGGTTACAGTGGAATTAATTGTAAAAAACACAGTTCCTTCAGAGGGATCAAGTCTTGGAATAAAGTGACATCAAACCTTGACAGTGTTTTTCAGGTTGCACAAGAGAAATTATTTTAAAATAATTCATACTTAATGAAAGACTGCTGACAATTCATTAAGCTGTAATTTTTATTTAAGAAATTACAGATGTTATCTGAAGTAATGTTACCTGAAGTAATGTTACAAAAAAGTAATGCCCCTACTGGCCATTTCCTGGCCAAGAAATCATTATGACATATTTACCATCAGCAAATGATTATTCATTTATTCTCCCACATGTGTGAGATTGAAGTTTCGCTGTTACTCTATTCCTCATTTGTACCACTCTTCTCTGCCATTGTGTATATGCACTATAACATTGTTCTTGAAGTATGACATTAGAAAGCAATACATTCAAGGTCTTCTCACATTGAGTTTAATGCTGCATATGGTTTAGAAATATGCTACTGTTACCTTCATCCCAGATAATTTTTAATACCTTGATTTTGTCAGGCATATTTATAATGATCTCAAAATAAGTTTGTACAGCAATCTACTGGTGACATCCTTGTAAACTGACTATTACTTAGAGTAACACATGCAACAAATGACAACTTTAACAGCAGACATACAGGAGCTTAATATGCAGGTGTCATTTGGTGTGTGGGAATTGCTGATAGTTCACCACAGCCAAGAAAAATTACAAGGATTTAATACCTTCTTACCTAAGAATAAAAAATTAAGTATGGGACAGATTGCCCAATAAAATATACTCCCCACTGCTAGGATGTGGTTAAAAGTGAGAATTCTTGACAGGTGCTCAATCCCACAGCAAAACTCAGATCATCAAACAGCTTTTATATTCAGTACTGAGTGTTCATGTTCATTAATTCATTAATTTGCAAACTGGTCCTTGATTCTATCACCTTTGCTGACAACATTTGAGTTGTTTGAGATTATATTTGGTCTAATTGATTTCTGCTTCTCTGAAATTGTATACAACTTGACAGTTTGATTAGGGATTCAGTGATTTGCTGGGTAGAAATGCAATGCCATTGGGCTGCATAAGCCCCACCGGGCATGTCAGACACAGCTTGGCTGTTCCAAAGGACTGTATAGACGTGTAACAAAAATGTTTATGAGAGTCAGCCTCCAGTACATTCCTACTTCTGGTTAGTCACTCTAGTCAAACACTTCCCTCACTGCTTCTGTGACACATAGCAATGTGTTGAAAGCCGTAGTCCACTTTCAATGACACAAAAAGCTAGAATAAACATCCTGAGATCAGTATTGGGCAGGATAAATGTTGGGGAGTAAGTATAGTAAAGTTTAATGTAAAGAAGATTCTAAGATTCCAAGCTGCAAAAAGAGATGGCAGCTACACGGAAAAGAAAACCACCCAAAAAAACCCTGCAGTTACAGTAGATCAGCAAATACTTCATTTCTTGATAATAGAAAAGCTCTCCAGCCAGACGATCACTGAAGTAACTTGTTAGGCACACATTAACCTGTCCAAAGCATGCTATTTAAAACCTCATCTGCAATTCTTACTCCAGAAAAACCATCGTAGTTTCTCACTTTTACACTATTTATATGCTGTTCTTCTAAAGAAGTTGGTATTTGAGAAGACAAAGCAGAGATTCAAGACCAGGTATTGCACTGGAGAGGCAGCTCAGCCGTAGGAAGAGAGTCCAGATCCAGCAGACCCACTGAAGAAAATGAGACCAGCTGCAAACTGTGAGTTTGAACCTGAACTTCTAATTCAAGATATCATTTTACATCCATTTTCATTGCAAAACCTTCTCAATCATTATACATGATTTTTCTGAGTCTACTTCTACTCCTTACAATCATTTCATTTTTGGTCCTGAATCTGATCCTATTCTGACTAGTTTTTGAACAGCACAACTTCACTAGCTCCAGGGAAACTGAACTTGATTTACAAATGATGGAGTTACATTAGAGTTAAACCAATGATTTTGACATTATCATTATCAGCATAAGCTTAATTTTTCAAAAAGCAGATTTCCCCCCCGCTATTTGCTATCTCTACGGCAACAACATCCAGTGACTTCTTGTGACAGCATGGGCAGGAGTGGGAATTGTGATGAAGATGAAGCCATAAAAATACTCCTTTTGCAGCAAATAAAATCTGAAGCAGAATCCTATTACTATTTTCTCTCTATAAATCTATCTTTTCCAAACTATCTTTCCATCAGTTTTTTAAAAATCCCGGTTGGCTATTTCTATACTTGTGATACATGAACAGTTTTTGCTTCAGCACTTTTAAAATTGGAGAGTGCTGATGCAGAGTTCTCAGGCTAATAAATTCAGGATTTAGCATTTACGTTGGCTCTTTAAGGCAATATTTTATTACTTCTTGTAATTACAGGAAAGCCCCGAGGGGACCTTGGGTGATATATACAATATAAATATGAATATTGATTCACTCAGTCAATCAGCCATTTCTTTATATAGTACATCTACCTTTCAGCGTTTATCTTTGGTCACTGTAGATAAATAACGCAAAAGGAATTAGAACCATAAATAAAGCCTCTGCATACAAAGAATAGTTCTGACAGAAGATATAGAACGTGATAAATATGCACATGAGGGCAACTTATTACTAAGGTAACTAGAATTCTAGCTTCTGTAGCAGCACCCTCAATCATGCCATGAACCAGACGCCAACCACGTTCCCCAGAGGCCAGCTATTAATTCCTTGGCTAAGCAGCAATATAAGCAACATTACTTTAAGCACAGGCTGTTTCTCCTCTACTCTTTAACTATCCCACAGTGCTGAAATTGTAATGAGAAGAGATCTGGAGCTCAGCCAGACAGCCATTTGCAATCCAGCCAAATGGATATAACTGCACAGAGGTTTGTTTTTTTCTTTTTATGCTTTTTATCAAATAAAGGTTAAATAAACCCGGTTTCTTAAAAATCCTTCTTTCACTCCTGTAAGTATATGGACTTCAAAGTGGCCTCCTTATTTGTAGATCTACAAATTGGATAGAACACACGCTGCATGGTGCTAGTCCAGTAAAATATTAAAATGCATTCTTAACTTCATGTGTAATCTGACTATCATTGAATCAAACATCAAATCTCATCTTATTTTTAACAGTGTTAGCTAAGTTTGGAGTGAAATAAATGTATAAATGCTTTGTTAGATAAGTTATAAAGCTTTTACATGTCCGGTATTTCCCTGACAAATAATTGACACTAAAAAGTCCCTAAAATTAAAAACTGTCAGTGGTATGTTTGCAATCTGGTTAAGTTTTTTATGTTACAGCAAATGATGTTTAGTAAGAACAGAAGTTTACTGGTTTTTCAACTCTCAAAACAGCATTCATATTTACCAACAAACTGTGCTGGGCTGGCCCTTGCTGGTAGGTAAGTCCTCACCTCATTGCTCATTCACTTACGTCTAGAGCAAGATAAGGAAGAAAACTGGAGGAGCAAAAATGTGTTAAGACAATTTAAAAGCAAAGGAAAGAAGTCAGAAAAAGCCCAAAAACAAACCACAAATGGATTCAAAGACACTTATCACCTCCCTCAAACATACTGATGAACAGCCAGTTCCCAAGCAATGGCCACCTACCCAAAACGCATCTCTCCTATGGCTTTAATTATGCTCATGGTGTAATATGGTATGGAATATCCCTTTGGTCAGTGGAGGTCAGTTGTCTGCACTGTGTTTCCTCCCAATCACTTGTCCACAACATCCTACTGCTGACCAGAGTGAGAGAAGGCCTTGACACTGTACAAGTCCTACTCAGCAATAGTCAAGAGTGTTTGGGTAACAAATCCAAAACAGAGTGCCATAAGGGCTTCTGTGAAGAAAGTTAACTCCACCAAAAATTTGCTGGAAGGCCTTGATGATAACTTCCTTCTCCAAGAGATAGACCAGTTAAAAGGAAAGGTGCCACTCTGGACCTTGTTCTCACCAACAAGGAGGGGTTGGTGTGGAACGAGAAGCCCAAGGGCAGCCTTGGCTGCAGTGACCATGAAATGGAGTCCAGGGTCTTAGGGCAGTGAGAAGTGGGCACAGAAAGCTCGCTACCCTGGACTTCAGGAGAGTTGACTTGGCCTCTTCAGGGGTATGTTTGGTAAAGTGCCTTAGGATAAAGACTTGGAGGGAAGATGGGCCTACGAAAGTTGGTTATTAGTCAAGCATTTCTTCCTCAAAGCTCAAGAAGATGAAGAGGCAATCTCATCAATGCATGCAAATAAGGACAGGTGTCAAAAAGATAGGCCCAGGCTCTTCTCAGTGATATCCAGTGACAGGACAAAGGGCAATGGGCAGAAACTAGAACACAGGAAGTTCCATGTGAACATGAGGAAAAAAAAAATTCTTTACTGTAGGGGTGACAGATTGTCCAGAGACTTCCCATAGACTTACGGACATTCAGATTCCACAGGTGGTCATGAATTCGATCTTCACTTACAGTGTGAGGGAGTTTGCTCCACAGTTCCCATCCTGCTCTCCTTCCACTTGAGAAGTGTGGGAAGAGAGGTTGCCATTGAAGACTGAGGCAAAAAAGTTATTAAGCACTTCAGCCTTCTCCTTCTCCATTCTTTACCTGTTCGACATGGGGTACACCTTCTTTGGTCTTTCCTTTCTTGTTAACATTCCAATAAAAGCCTTGTCTGTTATTCTTTACATCCCTTGCCATTAAGTTCCAGTTTTGCCTTCTTCATCCCCATCCTACGCAACCTATCCTGCCAACAATGCCAATTTTAATGTGACAAAGCAGTAGAGAAAAGCCTCTCCATTAGGCATGACAAGTATGACACTGATTATGTGAATTACGATTTGATTTATTGCTAATAAAGTATCTACATATTGTCAATGCAGTATATAATAAAAAGAGATAAAATATAAACAGATTGCCCTAGAAATGTACAGGCTTTGGCCTTGCAGACTGCACAGCTACAAAGCCACAATGTACTCATGGAGCTGCTTTAAGATTTTATCTCTGTAGGTGACTGAGATCTTTACACTTTTACTTATCCATTCAAAAGTAAGTCTTTCCATCGTTATGGCTGGATGTACCTGGCAGACATCTCTGCCTCGAGATGGGGAGAAGGGTGGAGAGAGTGAAGGGAATGGGATGGGTGGGGGCAGATCCATCTGGAAGCTGCCTGCCACCTCAAGAGACCAGTCAGCTCTGCCTCCAGCAGCATTTTACACTCTTTTGTAGGCCAGTGTGCACCAAAGCCCATCACAATCAACCCTCATCTCTGAAACTCGTTCATTATGTGAGCATCCTGTGTCCCCCCTGCAATTCACACCTGGAATTCTTATCTCAGGACAACTCATCTTGCCCATGAAAGACAACTGGAAGGGAGAGGACGTGTGAGTCAGGGGAGAATGCAGGTGAAGGCGTTTTGTCACCAGCACATAATATTAAATATTTTTAGAGAAATATGAGTCAATGCCTGACCATTTAGTTGTTACTCTGTTTGGTAGATCATTATGGGATTCTTAAATAAAAGCTCAATGAATAATGGAGTTAACCTAGGAAAGTGTAATTCACTAAATTATTTCAAAGTGGCATTTACTGGAGTGCAAAGCACATTATTGTGTTACTTTCCCCAGCAAACTGAAATAAAAAAGTACTCCTTGGAGAGGTCAATAACATTTAACTTGGTTGAGTTAAATCTATTTCTTATGTGTTGGTTGCCCTTCACACCTTAAAAACTAAGCCTGTCCAACTGTATCATAGCAGGCAGGATTTAAACTAAAAGTTAAGGGCACAGAACATAAATATATTCATATTTTCCATTCCAGCATACATATATTGAAAATTACATAATTGCTGTGATGTAAGAATATTCCAAGAAACATGCCACAGAGTTTCAGTATTAAAATAAATTTGAATTCTTGTCAATTTATTTAACAATTTGTTTTGTTTATACTTTTTATTTCATGAAGGTGATATGATTGTAAAAACATTTCTGTTTACTTGCCAGAGCTGACCAACAGGTTACTATTCTCAAAATCTCTAGAGCATCCAAATGCAGGCTCAGATATTCTCAAAACCAGCACTAATTTCCAATGAACACAATGTGTCTTAATTGTCTTTGCTTTCGAAAAATGTCGGTTATATAACAAATGAACATCATTACTAGCATCATAACTCTGCCAGGATGATTGAATACTGAATAATTTAGAAATATCATGCATGAGTCTCATTTAAGTCTTCATTGATAAGATCCAGTTTGCCCAAGATCTAGTTGCAAAGACTGTATAATACACTTCCAAACTTTTAGAAAAAGTAACTCTCTTTACTCATACATTGTTAGAGGAGAATGTCAACATTTCTAATTGCCATTTTGAAGGACAAAAGGTGGTGTGGTGGGAAATGTCGCAATAGAAATCTTGCTACATACCTGGCTGCTTTGGAAAAAATAGACTTTCAGACTCTTTCATCTCTGTTATTTGAAGTAAGTAGAGACTTCAGAAGCAATGCATATTCTTCTCCAATAAGGCCAGTGAGAGTCTAAGACGTTCAAAGATGTAGCCTAGCATTTTCTAGGATGAAGCTGAAGGACACCACACTGTACAGGAACTGTTTCCTCTTGGAAACGGGTTATGTACACTGACTCCAAATACCACAAAGAGCTTAGTCAGACCTGTCCATGCTCTCTCTTCTCCCTAAAATTCTACGCTCATAATCTCTGGCAACTTGCAATGATACAGTTTAAGAATTTACCCTTCTCATTGTTTTTTCCTGCCCTTGCACTTTGCCAGAAACAACAAAATGGACAGAATACGAGGGTCATTCTGGTGGTGAGACAGCACAAGGTGCTGTCAGCCTCCTTGTTGCCCATACTGACACTACACAGTCTGCTCACTTCTTTCACAGCTTCCTCCACTGAAACTCAAACAGGACCACTACCTGCCCCAGAGGAGAAGCAGCAACACTTAATTCCTGAACCCCATGACCTGAACAGCAAAATCCTCCTTCCCAAACACCAGCTATAGTCCTTCCCTGATGAAGAAATAGATGATCAGGAAACACCTATCAGATTCAGACTCACACAGGAGCAACTAAAAGCAGAAGCCCAAATCTAAACAAAGCAAGAGGTAGTAGTCTGCAGCATGAAGCATGTCCCAGACTCTCGCAGAAAGGTTGGGGGCTCCTGTAGGAAAGACCCCTGTCTGCAGTCACCCTTAGCCTGGCACATGCCTACAGTGCACCCAATGTTGAGCCTCCAGTGAGGAACAAAGATGCATGAGGGCTTCAGAAAGACCCTGAAGTGGACTATGGGGGCAAGCAGCCTTGTTTAAGCATTGACAGCCTTTCTCGCAATTAGACAGATGCAGGTTGAAGGCCACTTCCAAGGTAGTGTCACGCTGACTACAACACTGTGCTCTCCAGGCAGCCTCTTTTCCCCTACAGAGAGAGCTGCTGTCCTGCATGTGGCCTGCTGCCCACCTTGCTGGGCAAGCAGTGCTGGCTTTTCTCCTCCCAGGGGGACTCTGCTCACCCCTTCTCCCTTCTCCTTCCCCTCTTGTTCCTGTATATCTCCTTCACATCACCTCTGGAGCCGAGGTGGGTACGTGGCAAATTGGTTACCTGGCAAGTAAAAGAGATTACTGTCTTACTGAATGAAAGACTGGATGGGAAGATGTGTATCAGAAGAAAGACAACAGTGGAGATGAAAGGAGCATCATCTTGGGTTGTTATATCTGTGTTTCTCAAATCAGACCTGGTAATAAATGCTAGTTTGATATTATATTTAACATAGCTGTTGTGAGAATGGTATGTACAAAGCATCAAGTGTTAAACATTTGCCCCTTTTGCTTCGATCATGATTATAGCAAAATTTATGTGTTCTATATGGGAAAAAAAGGTGATTCTTTACCACAAATCTGGAATGCCCACATATTTAGGAACACAAATTGTAGGGAATTCTTCTTTTAGAGAATATTCATGCTTCTTTATTTCTGATACAAAAAAAGAAATTACATTGGAATTTGCCTTCTTCCAAGTTTGAGAGAGATTTATCTATGTGTGAATGAAAAAGGATGATGTACTCTTTTCTAGTGAAACCCCTACTTTAAAAAATGTGCTTAACAAATTTGTACGCAACAATCATAAATAAGTGAATAAGCCACCATCCAGGCATGGTGGCTTATGATGAGAATTATCTGTTAAAACTCTTCAACAGCTATCAGAGACACTAGATTAAGGTGGCTTGACATGATAGTCTTAGTGTAAATACATAATTAAAGAGCTGTAGAGATTACCAGAATGTATAAATCAGCTTTAGCAGATAACTGGAACAATCAAGCCCCCAATGGAAGATGCTGGTTTTGTGTAATGTGAATGCTGATTTTGGTATGCCAATTTACAATGAACAAAATATTTGAACAAAATTCAACAAAATTTCTCTATTCAGGCTGCACAAAGTTATGTCTTGATCTTGGATATTTGTTTCTTAACAACTCGCTTCTAGAGATCTCATTATTCCCAAAGCCACAGTCTTCATGCAGATCTAGAGATTTTGCCAGACTGGCACACATACAGGGCCTAAATAGATTCCAATACAAAAAAAAAAAATTAACATAAACATTGGATAGATAAATGCAGAAAAACACATTACTATCTATAAACAGAAGCATGTATTTGAAGAGTTGCTATTGTCTGTCCAGAAGAACTGCCTTGGCATATTCTTTGCCAGCAAACACACTAACAGGCAGTGACCATCTATTGCTCATACCTTCAGTGTTTGCACAAAGTAGTCAGCATGAAATGTCACTTGTACAACATCCAAATTGCACTGATGCAGCAGTACCATCACAGCTGGAAATGAGAAAAATGCCAAAACATAAACACAGGTTTTTGATATTAAAGGCTTTTTGAGGGAATGTATATCCTCAGAAAACACTGGGATAAGACACTGCTCATACTAGGGAGCATAGCTGTAATTATTTGAGTAAAATAGAATATCCATGACTCTGACAATCACACTAATTTAAAATGTTTATCTCAAGAACTAAAAGCTTTTCCATTATTTTCATATGTAAGTTAAATCTGGGGACAAACTGTACTGTTCTGCAAGATCAGAGCAGACAATCTGGATTCATTTCTAATGAATTTAAGAAATTTGAACTGAATGTACTAGTTCCACCAGCTGCTTATAAGATGTAAGAAAATTTGGTCCCAGTTATTTCACTGTTTTCCTATTCGAAATTAATGGTATTATTGTAAAGGCAAAGTTATAATGCAGTTCTGTTCTGAAAAGAAAATATGTAAATATTGTTTAATTATGTTTCTCCAACTGCAAATAACCATTGTATTCTAATTAAAAGTACTAATATAACTTATCTGAGATGCATTTAAAGGCAAAAGAGATTTGCTGCAAAGTTACCATTTTGCAACTGAAAGTTATTCAAAACCTAAGATGAAATACTAAGTGATTTGCAGATCCTCATCTCTCCAGACCACTTTTCTGTAGTTGTCACTATGCATTTTTAGCAAACATTAACACTACTTCCCTCCTTATTTCTGTAAGTAAAGAGACAAAGCTTGGAACACTTAGAGATAATACAAAACAACCTCACTGCTTTATGAACATTCCGCTTACTTTATTAAATGTATATTTAAGGCTACTCAAAATGCAGCTGAACAATGACTTGTTCTTCTGCGTGGAGTTTCATTAAATCAGTTACAAAGCTGCCACATGTTATTTCACACAGGTTTATTCAGGGGAGGGCCTTGCATAATGCCCAACAGCAATTATGACTGCTGAAGGTAAAAAAGACCTCAGACCACTCCACCAACCCTTGTCCCTGTTGAATGTTGAATGTGTGACTACGTGAGAACCAGTCCATATTTCAGTTGAAACAACTTGTACTCCCATACTCCTCCTTGAGATATACATCTAAATTCACACTTCCAAACAGTATGTGTGACTTCTAGAGATATGACAAATTAGGATGCAATCCAAAATCATATGCCATAAGTACACGTGGTTAAATTGATCTCTGTATGGCGATATTAAACACAGGACAGTCGTCAACAGAAAAAATTGTGCACAATTTCATGCCTCACTATGTGAGATACCAGAATATCACTACGTAAGAACCAAAGAGAGCCTTAGGGCTCACAGAAGGTCAGCAAGTTTTCTTAACTGTGGTTTTGCTTCCATTATTATGTCATTTTGATGAATTGAGTAAGAACTCAAACCTTGAAACAGGCTCAGAAACTTCTTAAGCAAACCATGGGGCTTTTCTATGTCAAACTTAAATAAACCTTTAATTCAAAAGGAATGGTTTTGTTCACTAGACTATTCTAGAACTCAAAATTTTCCAAAGTGATAGATGATAATGGGCCAGAGTTAAAGCATGTACTTCACGTTCTCTCAGGCTGTTTAGACTTTTATTTGCGGACGTTGGCTGCCCAAAGTGGTTAAGTAACTACTTTCAGAGTCATGGTGTCACAATTAGGTCAGATCCTAGAATATTAGATGAAGAAGAAATGAAACGCAGTAGCTTTGTAGGAAAAAAACTCCACAAGTGTAATAAAGGTCAAAAAATGCAAATGAGATTAATATCAATCATAACTTCACAAAGATTTAACTGACCATTGCAGCACAAAATGTTATTACTCTGTCACCCAATAAAATTCCTGTGACTGACAGGAAAAGAAGTTCATTTTTATCTCCTATCATGAACTATTAAAGAATTAGAAGAAGCTATGCAAATAATAAAGAGACTGTTCCGTTTTTTCAATTCTGACAGTTAATCCAGGTTTCACAACAGCTGGATGTTCTCACTATTTTGTTGTTTATAATTTTTTTATTCCATTCAGCTTTTCTTCAGCTGTCCAAATAGCTAATAGATCTGTTCTGTAAAGATCCCTAACTTCAATCTTTTCGGTCTCTCCTCTGCCATATCCAGTCTGCTGTTGTTTGCGTTTAACTTCCTCAGAGTGCAGGGGGTTTGCAATCTCTGTGATTTAAATTCTCCTTGATCTTCTCCAATAGCAATTTTACTGCAACTTGTCTAGGTTATGGTTATCTTTTGTTTGTTCTTTTACCGTGTAGAAAGTCACTGTCAGAATCATCTCGCACACTTACAAACCACAGAACATCTCCCTTTTTTGTCTGTTTATTGGCTTCTGATTTCTTGTGATACAATTTCTGACTTCCCGTAAATTTGTCATCCTCTTGAACTTCTTTTACTCTTTGTTTTCCCCAATAACCTCAACATCTTACCAGTTCTTCAGTGTTATACCTTTGCCTGATTATGACTTCATGATTTCCAACACAGGGCTCAAACACAAGCCCTAATCACCTGAAAAATGCCATATCAGACAAATGGGTGCAGTAATACATATAAAATCTATAATATTTGGTGCATGAGAACCCACCATTAAAACCATTCTGCATGTCAGAAGTGTGCCGGACAAGAAATCTATGCCTCAAGCACCTAGAACAGTCAGCCTGTTCTTCTGTTCCTTAGAAACTGACTACACACACTCATTTTCGTCATTGTTGTTCTGAATTATGTAGCTATTTCTCATATCTTGCAGAAATCGCAAAATATTTGGAGCAAGCAACATACATTTTACTCATGTGGACAAAACTATCATCTATAGGGGCCCTACAGAGATGTGATAGCCATGCTTATTTTCTAAGGTCTTAGGTGAGATCTTCAAGATCTTATCTCATGTGCAGTGAGCTCTAACGCAAAATTTAACACTTTGCTGTCTTTAATCACCATTTTGTTCTGGACTTGGCTGTAGATATCCAATGATTAAGCTGATTTTCTAACCCACCTTTTATATTTGAACCTTTGTAACTACTACTAAAAACCAGCTATGCAAAACCTAGTAAATTTTCAGAAAAAGTGAATTTGGCCCTAATGTTTTGCATGGTCTTTTATACAGAATGAACATTGGGCAAGTGGAAAAGTTATTCAGTCTTAAGCTTTTTTCACTGATATTCCTGCTATGGTTCATTTTTTCTTACCACCTAAAATTAAATCATAGAATCCTAGGACCACAGAGTGGTTTGGGCTAACCCAAAGGGATCTCAAAGATCATCTAGTTCCAATCTCACCACCACGGGCAGGGCACACCTTCAACTAGACTATATTGCTCAAAGCCCCATCCCACCTGGCCCCGAACACTTCCAGGGATGGGGCAGCCACAGCTGCTCTGAAGAACCTGTTCCAGTGCTTCACCACCCTCACAGTAAAGAACTTCTCCCAACGCCCAATTCTAAACCTACTCTTTTTCAGTTTAAAACCATTGCCCATTACTCAATCATAGCAAGCAAGCCCAAAATATTAATCTTGAATATATACATTTTTTTAAACCCCCACCAATTTAAAAAAATATATGCATTTACTGGTATTAATGTTATTCTGTTTCACTATAAATCCTTTATCACCTATGCTTCATTACCCATGAAACCAGTATGGCTTACGCATGGCTGTCGTCTTGGGAAAATATGACTTAATACCGCAACCATTTAATTTTTTACTATCATCTTCAGTTTAATTTCAATTTCACCTTGAATTTTTAATATCTTTTTCCCATTACTCATTTTCACTTAAATAAAGGTAAATTGGCAATGCAATGTCATTTCTTGACTTCTATATTTGTTCATTAATTTCAATATATTTCACTTTTTCTTTCTTTTTAGTTTGAAATGGTTTAATATTTTTCAATGTTCTCTTTGTCTAGCAATTTTTTCCTTGACTCAGTTTCAACATAAACACAGATAGCTGATGTTCCAGAGTCTGTTTCCTCATTAGCTACTGAAGAAACTTCTCTGCTTAACAGTCCTTCATTTTATTATTCCCAATCAAAGCAAGAAAGCTTCATTTTAATGTAAAATAATGTTTGATGCTGATTTTTTGGTAGGTTTGTTTTTTGCAGTAGTTTCCTTAGTTAAAAAATGGAAAAAAAGAGAGAATCCAAGTAAGTTGAAGACTACAGGGAACAGCTTGTGGATTAACCTTTTGGAGAAAGGTGCTCTTTGAAAGTAGAGGTATACTCTACATGAAAAGTAAAGCAAAGGGTGAATCCCTCCCTCGAAAAGAGTGGCAATAAATCTCTTCGATTAATCAGAATTGAGCAGTTCGAAATAAGAAGCAAAAGCCAGTGGCTCATCCCCTGCTTATGTTTTTTCCCCATGCAGCATGTTCAGTCTACTAACTCAGAGAAGACTGACTGAATTTATATTCAAATTCATCAGCCAGAATTGCAATATGAAATTACTAAGATACTATAATTATTTTTAGAGAACTTACAGGAATTTAAACTTTTCTTATAAATTAAATGTAGAAAGATGGAAAAAAATAGATACAGCAGCAGGGGAGTTTAATCTTCCAGTACCCATGAGATCACAAGCTATTTTTAAGGTAATGTCTTACTGGGATTACTGGCAGTGGTAATTAGCTAAAATTGACAAGGCACTCATTGTGACATATTATGACAGGGAAGAATTTGTATTACAGCTCTACTTTAGCACTTCAACATATTAGAATAAATTAGCCTCATGGTCTCAAAAGGATATTCAAGGGTATTCCTTTCTATTAATAGATATAGTTTTGTAACTCCATCCGGTTTTCAAATGTATTAGTATGAGTATTTCTATACAATCTGTACCATTAGAGGAGACTTGCTAGAAAATATTGTTTACATCTGCTAACCACACTGACTTCATGAATTTCATCTCAATGCACAGCTACATAGAGGAATTTCTGCTAAAACATAAAGGTCTTGCAGCATAATATCCTGGCTGCCTTGAAATACAAAAAATCTTTGACACTTCAGAAGAATTCATTCTAAGTTTGGGAGTATTGATTTGTTGTTTGTTTGGGAATTAATGAAGTTTCAATATTTTTGCTTTTAATTATTGCTGCATTTTTAAACATCTCTGAGGAAGGGAGAGCAAAAGAGTTTAGGATTCCTTTAAAGCTGACTCAATGCTGTGCTTGCTTGAAGCTATTAATGACATATCATCAGAAACACTAGGTGCCTGCCTAAACCTTACACTAGCGCCTATTAGATGAAAGGATTTTTTGGCATGCAAAACAGCACAGCCAGGCAGCCTAAGAGTAATTACAAGATCATACTGCATTTTCAATTTTTTTTAAAAACTGGTTTCTAAAGAAAAATGTGGTTTTATGACTTTGATAGTTATGTACTAGTGCAGGGAGAAGTGAAAAGTGGTTTTTCCTTCACCAGTAGTCACAATCCCTACTAAAGTAAACACTGTGGAAGTCTTCAAAAACAGATCCTATAAGCTATTAATAGTTCAGTGTCCACAGCTTATTTGGAAGTTCGCCAACACAGGCAACGTATAATCAAGTATTTAGGGATATTAGTGAGATCAAAAAAAGAATTCTACTTTTAAAACTTAGAACCTAGGGAGCATGGACATGTCTTTGTTCTGTGACAGATTTTTTTATAATTCAACAGATTTGTATGAAATTGCCACTTAAAAATCTTGACACATAGAAAAAATATAATTTGTAATTAGAAAACTGCTACAGTATGTAACATTTAAGAGTTTATTTTGGGTATATGCAATAATCTAGCCTAACTAAAAGAGAATTGCTTCAATGGCACTATCTGTTTTCATTAAATGCACAAAGGGCAATCTCCTTTTGACACTCATTTTTCCTAATAATAAACCACAAACCTGAAGTTTTCTGGATAAAAAGACTAGCATCAGCAATATCTTTTCATCAAGACTCTACAGGGCTGCCAGTTCAGTTCCTTTCAACAGCTAGTAAAGTAGCTCTTCAGCCAGAGGAAGGCGAGTAGAAATTCCAGGTGATACTGCTAAACCTATTTCCACAGCTTTACCTCACAAAAGTCAGGTTTAGAACACAGATCTTCTTTTAAAACCATATTTTTTGCCACATAATAAAAAATGCTTAAGTAGGAAAAGTCTTCATTTGTGTTTCAGATCCTTGTGTGAGAATTGTACAGTTTTAGCGAAATGAAGATTTTGGGGTGACATAATTGAGGCCTTCCACGACATGAAGAGAGCCTACAAAAAAAATGGAGAGAGACTTTTTACAAGGGTATGCAGTGACAGGACAAGGGGGAATGACTTTAAATTGAAAGTATGTTTAGATCGGACCGTAGACCCTTAGGAAGAAATTTTTTACTGCAAGGGTGTAAGGCACTGCCAAAGGTTGCCCACACAAGTTGTTGATGCTGCATCCGTGGGAGTGTTGAAGGCCAGGCGGGATGAGCAGCCTGGTCTAGTTGAAGGTGTCCCTGCCCACGGCAGAGGGGATGGAACTTTAAGGATGGTCTTTAAGGCCTCTTCCAAGCCAAGCCATTCCATGATTCCATGTGGAAAGTTGTCATACAACAGCCTGGGCAGAACTGATGATAGGGTCTGCGAAAATACTGCTAGTCTCCATCAAGCAGTAATAAAATTCAGAATTTCCAGATGCTAAGTATTGTAACATTACACTTACAGCACTGAGCAAGGAACTTCACGCACACATAACAGGAGGCTCAATCGCACATGCTGCTTGTTTAATATCTGTGGTGTGGTAACTCACAGACTTTAATCACATTGCTACTTTTGATTCACAAGAGCTACTGAAACCTGAACTTTTGAAGCAAGTTCTTTTTAAAAGTCTTTTTACCATTTCTTCACCAGACTTTTCCTCCTGATGTTCATCCAGTAATACACAATAAACACATCAGACGAAACATTACTTCAGGAGACTCACACTTAACAGGAAAAGTTTGAAGTAAGATACAACTCCAAACCAATGCTTTTCTTCCTTCTTTCTTGTACTAACACTCAGAAATAGGAGAGATGATCTTGCAAATGTCATCTGGTTAAGTCAAAGGACTGGAATTCAAGAATTTTGAGTCCTTTCCTTAGCTCTTGCTCAGATCATTAATAACCTTGGGATGTCTTTCACATCTGAAAACAATGATGATAATAACTGCCGAGCAGTCTCAACAAGTATTTGTGGTGCTTTATTCTTCAATGCTATTAAGAGCAATTAAGTGTTTGTCGCCCTACCTGCTATCCACAGCATTTTCTCTATTTTACAGAGGTAATGTACGATTATTGACTACTTCTAAAATCCTTTATCCTTGTCTGCTATTGTTTTCAAACTATGTAGATGATTTCTAACATAATGACTTCTAACTGGCATACCTCTAAACCAGGGTGTATTGTCTTGCTTGCAAAACAGAACTTTTGTGACAACAGAAGTTGCAAAGTGTGAAGGTGTAAAAATCAACCCACATTTGAGAATGAAACTATGGAGATGTCATCTATAGAACTGACTGAGTAACAGCTCAGAATTAGATTATTGCCTGGAAACATAAGCTAACATAAGTTAAAATCATTTTCAGACTAAGTAATTGTTGAGGAAATTATGTCTACAAATGCTTCAAGATCAAAATTTGGAACAACAGGATCTTGTATGTAGGGACTGAGAGCGGGGGGAAAGTCTGTGATTCATTGTTTTTTGTGTTTATGGTTGACATGGGAAACTCCTTTCCATTCAGTGTAACGCCTCACGATGTTGATAGTATAAACATATCTATGTCAGAAATTGTATCTAGTCTTTACAAATCAGTTCCTTATTAATTTTATCTAGAAAGAACATGATTGATGCTAGATCACCAGTTTCTACTGAAATGTTTGTCTTCCTGAAGGCTCTTGGATTCAAATTAAAAATTTACTTGAGCTAGCACAATTCCACATGTTTAGTGAATAAACAGTTGTTTAACTAATATTAATACTGAAGCTCATTGTGAATTTCCAACAGGAAAACTGCTATCTTATAATGCTTGAAAAGGACAGTTTTCAATGTCCTTGTGACATTAAAAAAATATTAACTAGCAGTTCCCAGGCCCTATACTGCATCATGGAAATTATATGTCAGGCATCCATTTTAGCCTAGGCTCTCCAAATACTATTTCCCACAATGCAGTATGAACTTCTCCCTCTTTGACCTGGTTGGTGCTACATGACTGAAAAATTTGAATTCATCATAGAAGGAACTGGAAAGCAGAAAGGACCATGGATGTAAAGACATTGCATAAAGTGTACAAGACAGTCTTTTTTTCCCTTGTCAACTACTGAAATACTGAAATGTCACCATTCACTAACTTACCAAAAAAAAAGGAAAAAAAAGAAAGCTGAGAGCTTACTCCCAGAGCACTACTGCAGTATCTTCTGTGGGGAGAAAACCAGATTTTAGCATCCGCCAATCTTCCTTTACCATACTTTGTGCATAGCATTCTAACTCCCAGCAGATTTCACTTTCAGTGTTGCACCATGGTACAAATGCACCAAATTTGCTGTCACCTAAGTGCACTCTTAGTGGCAGAGAAGTTTGTGTCAGAGTCCTTTTTTGCTGCATCCCATGAGTCATTGCCAATGTGCTCTAGACAAATTTCAGTTTCTCAGAACTCTAAGAAAAATTTTCCATCTTTCAGAAAAATATCCTATACAATTTTATTTTCATAATCAATTTATTTGTAAATTAATTTTTTGAAAATACTCATCTTCTTAAAAAAAAAAAAAAAAAGAAAAGAAAATCCAGAGACCAGTCAGTTTTACTAAACCTCCTTAATGTGCTCTTATAATGCCTCCGCTGGACAGCTGCTGAAGTGAGATTTGGGTTAGTACTGCTAGTTCTTGTCCAGTGAAACTTGGCCCAATGCGAGCAGAGTGCCATGTCCTGACAACTTGTGGTGGTGCATTTTCTGCCCCACTTTGTCCAAATTATGATCTGAGAAATGCTCATTAGGCCTTGGCTTTGATGAGCAGCACCTGGGCTCAGCTTTTCTTGAGTTTATCAGAAACATTGCTCCCAGGAGCTAAAGCTGTCTAATGGGCTCCTAGTTTTTAACAAACAATGCTGGAAAATTATTTTTCATGCCTGAAAAACAGCCCAAGGGGAAGAATACTTTTTGAAGAAAGTTACCTACTTGAACTGCAGCTAGGATGAAACATTTCTCTGACAAAAGCTCACTCTGTTGTAACCCTATAAACCATGGTCCAAAGTGAGACCCTTGGAGTTCTCCTGGACTGCAGAAGCTGTAACCAGCGCCTCTCTCTGAGTGGTGCCTTTCAGAGCCAGCAAACTCTCAAGCTTGCTGTACTCAGAGGGTTGCTGGACAACAATGACAATGTACTCCAGACTCAACCCTTCGCACACTGAGAAGATGCAAAAACATCTGATGTGAGTACTTCACTTAACTCAAGGGGGATCTTTTCAGAGGTAAATATCTTACACATTTTCCTCTAGGTCTGTGTGCATGCTAGTGTGAACATGCCAGAGCAAATGTACTGTGAATGTTGCTCCCCTGGATTCTTAAGTATTTTAAATTTGTAAGTAAGTTAGGCCTGTGAGTAACTATTGTGCTATAGTAAATTCTATATGAATCCTTAAGCCACAGACTAAATGCTGCTCAGTTTATGTGCTGTTAAACCTTTAGAACAAAAAATTTCCTGGGCTCTGCTTAGCAACAGGGTCTACTCTGAATTTTGTGAGTCAACAAGAGGGCTGTCTTTATTTCTTTCTCCTTTTGATCCTTATCCTTTCCTACACTTTCCTTTTCTCTGCCCTCCCCCTCCCTCAGCCCCCGACCCTTTTTATAGGTAATTTTTGGGTTGATTTTAGTTGTAGATTGAATTATTTTAGATTTTTGTTTGCTTTTCCTCTGTGTGCTTCAACCATCTAGTAAGTAGTAGGGTGAACCTTATAAATGAACTCTGTCGTACTTTTGCTTTTACACTAAGCCTGCTTTTGGCAATACCTTTGCCGGTGATTCTTTAAGCAGCCCTAAAACACACATTCATGACACAAGCCTTTGGAACATCTTGGCTCTTCTGAGGTAAGTGCTCTCAAAAGAAGGGCTGCTGCCCACTGAGTCTTGATAAATTATTTTCCTGGGAAGGATGACTTAGTCCAGATCAATACACTTGTAGATCTATTTGCAGACCACAATGTCTAAAACATCTTCTGGAACCTGAGAATCATGTATCAGCCTTTTTTGCTTCTTTTCTTCTGTCATAAAGTTGGCTAGAGCTTTTCCTGCGAGAAAAAAGTAGAGTAAGAGGGAGTGCATGTTTGCATGTCTGGCAGCCTAAAAAGAAAATATTGCAGAACATTGCTGCCTGACCAGAGTTTCAAGGGACCAGAAACTTTTCTTTTCTTTCTTTTCCCTTTTGGCAGCTCTGTTTCACAGTGAGGCCCAGACAGGGCAAGAAAGTAAAGCAGTACAGAAAGTTCAAATGAGAAACAGATGCTGGGAACAAGTGTTGAAACAATACTGAATGCCCCAACAGCCATTTGCTTCAGTACCCTGAATACCCCAGGAATATAATACAAATATATTACAACAACGCATATATCAGTACAGTGATGGAAATTAATAATACATCAGCTATTAAAAGTAACTTCATTAAGTAAAAAGTATCTGAAAAGAGTATTTCATGTTTTAAAAACTATTTATGAACTAATTAATTTATTATTTGCATAACTGAATTCTAACCTAACAATACAGAGCTTGGCAATATGATTTTTTAAGGTATTAGACAGCAAATTATTCTGAAATTAAATTCAAAGTCAAAAACATTACTGAAATGAGAGTTAGCAAAGAAATGTTAACTTTCTAGCAGCTTTAGAGGGAGCTTTTGTGATGATGATGGGGTTAGTACCTGTAAAGTAAGCGAAATGCCATAATATAAATCTATTTATTACAATGAAGACTGAACTGAAAGTCCTATTTTATTCCAAAAGTTGCAATGTAGACTGACCTAAGTAAGTATATTCATGTTCCACTTCTACCTCTGTAGGCAAGCTAGCTGCTCTTTTTAGTCAGATGTACACAGAAATTTCTGCAGTGAGGATCTCAGAGCATGTAGGGCAAGACAGATTTTCTATCACACCATTACATATACTTCCTGCTCCATATGATTTGGTTTTGAAAAGATAACATGCCATATGGAACAGTCACTCCTTCATCCTCTTTCCTTGCAAGAGGTTTATATCATAATATGTTGCACCTAGGTGGCTGTGGGTGCTTGTTATGCTATCTAAAGTGTTTTCAAGGACATTTTGCCCAGCTGTATTTTTGTGAAGAGATTGCCGCCTCAGTCTCATTACTGCTTGGTAGCAGTCTTTGTAAAGAAGTAAAAATGAACAACTGAAGAAACATTTATTACCTTGGTTGAGAGGTATCTGATTATATATCTGACTGCTTCATATACACATTCATATATTTCTCAAGTTGCTGAGCTGCATTAGGGTCTGTATCTCACTACTTCAAATATTGTAATCTGGAGTTTTGCCACCTTTCATGCAGTACTGAAGAGGTCTTTGAGCAACCCTTAAACACTACAGTCTAACTTCAGCTGCTGAAAATTGATGTTGTAACTTTGCTTTCAGCTACTGCCACAAACCATACTGGCAACAACCATCAGTAATGACAGCTCTCCTACACAGAGCTCCTGCAATATCCACCCTGGTATCAAGCAATTTGGAATGAATAAAAACTCATTTTTAGTACAATTCTGCTCCTCACATTTTCTATTCTGTTGAGAATTAGTGATAAGAGACATGAGCTGCTCTTTGCATCTAAATCTGAATAACAGTGGCTGTAGATAGAGGGACTGATTTCACATATTTCAGTAAACCACAAAATTGTAACTGCAATTTTTTTTACATATAAGAAGGTGAATAATAAAGTAACCATTAAGCAAACCTTAGCACACTCCTTAAATGAAAGTATAATATTTAAGGATGCATGCACAAAACTAATTTCTATCAACATACAAAACTCCAAGGTATTAATGTAAAAAAGCAGTTTTACTACTAAGTCCCTCACTGTTCCTAAAAACTTTGAGATACATCCTTAAAGTCATGATCATAACCAAGCATTACATTACAAACATATATTCATTCTATACCTGTGCTATTATATAATCTATATAATATGTAAATAGTATATATTCTAAATAAACCAGAGCCTAAATTTTGGGAGAAAAAATGTTAAATTAGTAATATTAGATAGTATTTCCTTCTAAGCAAAATAAAATCTCCTGGCTAGTTTCTCATAACTTCCAGTAAAATCAAGAATCTTGTCATTGAATTTAACTTAAAAAAAATTATTCATAGATTTTTAACTTACTCATCTATTTTCTGGGTCTCAGATACAGTTAAGAGAAAAAACCCCATGGTAGCAAAATCAGCTAATGTTACACAAGTGCTAAGAATTTTCTAATCATGAAAAAGGTCTCTTTTTCCACCTGAACATCTCTGCATATTGCCCCTGCTGTCAAGAAGACTAAAAAAAAATTCAATTAAATGACGTGAACTTTGAGAAAAAACAGTGTGAACTTTTAGAAAGCTGTCCCTTTTAGCAGTGAAAAGTCCTTTAACAACTCCAACAGTAGTCTTACTTTTCTTTCTCATAAATAAAAGAATTTTGGTATCAATAAAACAAAAGATAGGGCACACATGCAAACCTGAAAGTTTCCTTCAATCAGTGAACACCTTCTTCCCAAAGGTGCTTTCAGGTTTTGATGGTAGAAAACAGGCTATTTATTTATTAGTGGGCAAAATTTGTAAAAATAGCTGAAATTACATGATCAGATCTGACTGTTGAATGATGTCTGAAGGCATTGCTTGGTGATATTAAAAGTTGAACTTCTTTCATATCCATCTTAATTAGTAGTTGCATGACATAAAGTTACAAATACGAGCTTTATATTTTCACTCTTTCTTAGAGAAAGAAAACACCTTCTGTTCAATACATGTGGTGCATCCCACCGCCCGTTTTATGTGGCTAACTATTTTCACAGGCTATTATGTGGAATTACACACATCAGACAAATTACTTAAAACCTGCTCACCATAATTTAGCAAGCACTTGCATAGACTTAATATTCATAAAATGGCAAGATTTGGTCAGTATTACATTAAAATTTCTAAAAACTATTTTCTCTCTCCTGACTTATGCAGACTGAAAATCCACTTGATTAACATATACCTAAAATATGCTACAAAATGCATCTGAACATCCATGTAAATGAATTTTTGTGGGTTTGGGCCTCCTAGTCGTAATTGCCAGCAATAAACTGTAAGATTTCCTCACTTACACACATTACTCAAAACTCAATGGTTGGGTCTATTTCTACTTTATCCTTTACCCATAGACACCAGAACAGCTATTTCTGTATATAACACAGTGAATACCAAAACCTGAACTCTTGACCTTGCAGCACTTACTTTACTTGCAGCAAATTTGTATAACTTCAGGAGGCAAAGCAACTTATAGAATATATTAGAAGTTCATACACAAGAACTATGAGAACCAACCAAGAGAACCTGCAATTCCTAATGCATGGTCAAATTTAAAATTAAGTTGCTATAACAGAATTGATGAAAACATTCAAAGGACTGAAATATTAATGTCATTAACATTAATTAAGCATGTGAGGAGATAACTTCCTGTGTATCAAGAACACATAGTTTTTCTCTAATGTTCAGGATGCAAAGAGAAACCTGCTGAGGATATCTAAATTTTTAGAAAATCAGAAAATGAGAATTTGTCCCTTAGATAATATTACAGTCATAATTGACCATACACAACCCAAATCAGGGTTCTTAGGTGGAGCAGGCATCTTATGAGTCAACGACAAAATCATCCAAAGCATCACACATGGAAAAACATGGGGATTTTTATCCATTCAGACATTTGCAACAATGCCAATACAGCTAAACAAAGACTGTAGGGCAACTTCTTTGAATAAAGAAGTCACAATTTGATAACTTTTCCACAAGCGGTCAGACAATAATACAAAGAAAAGTGTAGCAAGAAAATTTTTCTCTTCTATGTTATTCTACACAATACGAAAATTGTTTTAAACAGTAAGCAAAAAATAGGCATAAATAACCACTATTTTATATTTACAACCTAGTTATTTTGAACTTTTTTCTTTCAGGTTTCTGGTTTGACACCAGGGCAGAAAAATAAATTATTCATAGAGTGCTTTTCAGGCTGCGTGTACAAGGTAAAGGTCTTCATTCCTCTTGCTGTACTTGCCCAGTTCATGGATGCCCATGTACTACTTTAATGACTATATAAACATTCAAAAAGCAGTGTGGAAATTGGCTTCTGGTCTTTTCCAGCCATTTTTCATTCTAATGGCATCATAAAACCACTCCTCATCTCTAAAAGAAGTATCTCCTCATGGTAGTAGAAAAATCCCCACCTGTCAGATCATTGTAATGAGACTAACCCTATGACCATCCCAAACCACTCAGCTCGTCTCTAGAGTAATCTTTATTTTTGAGCTTTAATGACAAACTTGAATTTAATTTGTATAAAAAAGGTATGGCTAAGTGGATAAATTATTTACATGAGCTGAAGCCAAACTTTTTCCTTGAAGCCTATGCACAAAGGTGCTTTTTGCACTGCAAATTTCCAATATGATTTCAGCCTAGATGTCCTGATTCCCAGTTAAGCTATGCTCAGCAAGGAGTTTTTGTCAGTTTCGAACATCCAGCAGCTCTGCAATTGGCTTTCTTGACCTTCACATAAATTAAAGTGTCCTCGTAGCCTGCTGCCACCAATTGCAGAGAACAATTCAGTGGCTAAGAACTATCCAGACCTCGTTTCTTTCCCAAGGAGCTCCTATGTCAGGGTGAGGAGTACAATCAGAATCCATCGGCATTAATTAACCCCCTGAAGTTATGCAGAGAAGTCATATGGAGGCAGAGCTACCAACTTTCTATCTGCCTTCCAAAACGCTTACACTGCACAAATGTCATGCAGAGTCAGGTCTTTCACCTATCAACAAAATGAATGAGAAATCAGAAGGACTGACATAACCCTCCCCTTGGAAACCAGTGGCTAAAACGTTGCTAATGCAGTAGATAGGCCATGAAGCTAAAAGCATAACCCAAATTTATTTCCTTGCTTGATAGAAATTTGAGCAAGAACTTTGAGTGACTTTCCTTCTCTCTGAAATTTTCCCAGAGGTGGGTATTCATCATTGGACATCAAGAGGGAGAATCATTTCACAGAATTTCTTACTCATATATTCACTTGAAAATTGCACTTTAAATATGCTTCTTTCTGACTGGAAGATCATGAATACACTGGTTCATTTTCCAGGTATGATGCTATGAATGGAAGAATTACAACTAGGTATTGATCAAGATACTATTAAGGGTTGTAGAGATTTTGTGCATTCAATGGCAGAGAATTTGACAAGATCTCTATGTACATGCATTTCTTTCTAAAATAACTGCTATTCATTCAGAGTGGTAATCACCCTAACTGCCTCCCACTTTAGGATATTTACTTCTGATGACCATTTTCTGGAGAATTCATATGCAAATTTACTTATTATATCATCCCTATAGAAAACTTATAGAACTCAAAAATAGTATGACTGAAAGATTGCCTGACACTTGCTGTCAACACTACTGAGAGTTTTCTATTACAACAGATGCACCAGAAAAGACAGGTAATTCACTTAGGTCTTCTCCTATTCTATTTGCTTCAGAAGAAACAAAATCTGTGAAGAGCTGTGTCTGCGCTAAATAAGCTGTTAGGAGGCTGCTGCGGTAATCTTATGGACACCTTGTGAATTAATTCCTGTGAACTTTTCTCAGTAGTGCCAAATGCTTTTCTATTTATTCTCTCATGCAGTATGAAAGCAAAGTCACAGATCCACCACACATATGCACACACACACGTACAGACAAAAGTCAAGGCAGTGAAAAAGAAAAACCACTGATGTTTTAATAGCAAGCTTAACAAATTCACTAATGCTAACAAAAACAATCTTAAAAGCAAAGAAGAAATTAGAATATTCTTCCTACAGTTATAATAAATTAAAATACAGAGGTTAATAAAATTGCTGGAGTGCTCATTAGAAACTTCAATAAAATGCAGGAACAGTGAAAAAACATTTAAGCCAACAGATATGATTGCTTTCATATTCTCTTTCAAAGCTTACTGCATCTAAGACCAGCTTTTATTTCAGGAATGGAAGTTAGACCAAGTTAGAAACAAGACCAGATGAAAATAATTTAGGCAATTTGAAAAAGAGACAGGTAGAAAAATCAGGAAGTCCCTGGCAATCACCAGGTGGAATCCTTACCCAGAATAGTCTTCAGTGGACTGAAAAGCCAGGCCTAATTTGGAGGGTGTGAAGAAAAGCACAGCAGGTGCCTAATATATTTATGTAGTAACACTGTTCTTGAGTATTACACATTCTAACATATTCCTCACTTGCTACAGAAAAGCAAGCCCACCTTCCTAGAAAATTGCATTACTGGGGAAGAAAAAAAAAAAAATTAAAGTAGGAGTGCATTCTCTTTTGTTCAATATATTCAAGTCTGTTGGCTAACATCTTTTCATCACTCTAGCAGAAAGCCAGCTGACCAAAACACTAGATTTTATCATTGATGTGCTCCCTCAAGGTATAAGTCACTCACAAAATCACAAAGAATTGAGATATATACACTGCTCAGTTAGGAACTGCACTCCCTTCTTCCCATCTCTTAGCTGTTTTAATATAGAATAATAAACACCAAAAACTTACTTATACAGTTGGTTTTGATATTATTATCAGTTTCCACCCTCTTGTCCTATCAAGAGGGCACCATTACGTCCATCACATATTCATATTCATACCAATGAATCAGGATCCCCCTGAGCTTTCCCAAGGCTGAGCAGTCCCAGCTCTCTCACCTGCTTCTTGATGATCCCGTCCTACAGTCATTCTCATGACCCTCCACTTGACTTGATCCAGGATGCCCATGTCTTTCTTGCACTGGGAAGCCTAGAACTGGACTGAGAGGTGTCTCACCAGGTCTGATAGAGGGGAAGGACAACCACCCTCAACCTAGAGGCAATGCCTTTCCTAATGTAACCCACGAGACTTCTGGCCTTCTTTGCTATGAGGGTCAGCTAGCATCCACCAGGACACCAAAGTGGTTTCCTTCAAAGTTGCTTTCCACCATGTCAGCCCCTACTTTTTAGAATTCAGAAAATTATCTTGTTTTTATGGATTTCACAGCAAACATTCAACAACAGCTTTGACATTGGAAAGACACCAAATTTTTTCCATCATTTTGTGGCTTGAAAGCTCAGTATGTTTAATCTTTGCCAAAGGATCACATGTTACATAAACTCTGACTATATCACATAATGTACTCTTTTGCAATGACATGGAGTACTTTCAAGTGAATCACATTTTACTGCTTGTGCTGGTTCAACAACCTTGTAAATTAAAAAGACTTATTAATTTTTCATCTGTATTTTTCAACTCAACTTTTAAAAACCTTGAAACATGATTCTGCTAATGCTGCTGGAACTACAGACTCATTAGTCAGAGTTTTCAAAACAGACTCTTACTCTCAAAGTTGCATAATAAAATTGTGTTTATGTATTAACATTAACTAATTGTAAACTAGTTCTAAGCCAGGAGCACACACACACACAAAAACCAAACCAAACCACAAAAAAACCACCACCACCACCACCACCACCAACAAACCAAACAAAAAGAACCAAAAAAACACTGTCCAATTTTAAAGCATAAAGTCTCCCAGCTTTTTTGTTCCTATAAACTGTATAAAATAAAAAGCAACCTGTTTCATAAACCACATATTGAAGAGAAATTATCCAAAATTGTTTTAACCTTTTGTTCATTTTGATGAAAGAAATTATGTAGTTATCCTTGAAAACTTGATACTATAAATGAGTATCCATTGATTGGACTCACATGCTTACAAGTAGAACTTCCTGCCCTAAAATTGCTACAGTCCATCTGTTATATTATATGTATCCTGAAATTGACCAGTAATGCACTGGTCATTCATTCCTATTCAAAGATCTAATAGATGGTCAGATGAAGATATATAAGGGCAGCTTATGAAAAATACATGAGATCATAAAATGCAATATGCACCTAATATTGCAGCTTTTACTCATGTTCTTGGCTACCAAGCATTTTAGAACTTCCATTAGTTCTGTGATTATGGTCATAACCTAAGTGACAGCAGCTGTTTCTTTAAAGTCAGAAGACCAGTGATGGAAAATTTGAGTGTTTGAAGAACTACTGTGTATAACTAATTACTTTAGGAAAACTTATAGGGCATTCCAAACTTTCATTTGGAATTTCATGGGGAAAAAATTGTGAATCTTTTTCTAGAAAAAAAAATTAGTTCACTTTGAGAATAAGATACAAGGAAACAATGCCTTGAAAAAACCTCAGATTAAAATGCAACAATCCTTTGCACATCCTGGTAAAAGTAAGTGTTGACTAGTAGACTGAAAGAAATTCAGAGAACTTACATCGTTATAATTTGTTCTTGTATGTCTTCTATGTTTCTCATGTATCAAAGCCATTAGTATCAACACTGAAACATGATTCTCCTTAATCACCACATAACAATACTGTCTTAATATGGCATTTCCAAAGTAGTACTTTTTGTACTTTAATCATTTGAGTTACCAAACTAAAGCTTCATTTTAGAAGTGAGGAAGCTTCACAGAACACCTTCTGATTTGTGGAGTTTGATGAGCTCCTTTGATTGGACTCCTCTGAGGGAGGAGTCCTACCTGAATTCTGCTCAGCTTTCGACTTCTAGAGCAGATTCAGAGGGGAAAGGAAGTAGAGAGCAATCTTGATCAGTCAGGGTCCTGTTGGAATACACTATGAGACTACAATTCCCCAGCTGTATTTGTATGTGAATGTGATGAAAGACGACACTGACTCTGAGACTTTTAAATACTGTGGGGAGCATGCAAGAATCACCTTGTTGTTTCCGGAGTAAATCACATCTGTTTCCGATTTCAGTCTTGGGTGGACAGTAGCTACCAATTTCTCTCTCCATATTTCTGAGCTTTTCTTCACAACTACAACACCCATGCCAAGATTCATCCTACCTAATTAATTTTTAATTGAGGCATTTAGGTTAAGAACCTAGTCACCCTAGACTTTTGTCACCCTCAGCAACAAGATCTTAGATAAGCTTAAGTGCTCTCTGGAAGTATCACTGTTTCTCCCTCTGAGAGAGAAGGGAATGGAAGTAACAAAACAATACTGATTTACTCCTGTCTGGTTAAACATCCTGTTTAAAAGCCTGACAAACTTTGGTTGTGACAAACCTGGGTGTGACAAACTTTGGCCTTCAGACTTTTCTATACAGAAAATTTATGCTTACCAAATGTAATTCTGGAATAAGACAATTTCTGATTTGTCAGAATACAATTAAACTATGATACTTCGTTTTATATTTTCACATAGGTAACTGAAATTATTCTATGGACACCAAATTCTCTTCCATTTTAGCCAAGAAGTTTCTCACCTACTTGTCCGCTCACACCTCTCCATCCATAGTAATGATTCCATTCTTCTACTTATCCCACTTAAGATTTCATACTACAATTTATACTTTCCTTGTCCACTCAATCTCTGTAGCTTTTTCTTTGCAACACAGAGAGGAGACTGTCCCACTTATCCCATCAGTTGTTTTAGCCCTCACTACAGACCCTTTCCCCATCCATCTCTAAGTTCCACCACCCACTTCCCAATTCCTTTTCAGGGATGAGGACTCATCCTATGTAGCTTTAACTGTAGACATCACAGATGTGCACCTTCTGTGCATCTTTTACTGTAAATTCCAACAACCTCTCTCTGTGAATGAGCTCATTCTTATCCCAGCACATCTGTTGTTTAAACACAATGACAAAGACCCACTGACCATCTTTTTCTTGTGGCATCTCTTCAGAGTGCTTCCAAAGTTTATTTTCAAGTGTTCTTTCTGCAAGGGATCAGAGAGAACTTGCTCTTTTGTCTTTTTCTACCCCTGAATCTTACTTTTGAGTAGTCTTTTCTGCTAGCATAAAGTCAGTAGTCATCTCTGGACTGAAACACAGAGGTGTTTTTTCTACTCCAAACTCACCTGTTATGACCAGGTCATAACGATTTTTGGATAGGGAATGTTTGGGGTTACCCACAACACCTTTATTGGAAATTATACATTTTTTTAATTTTTAATAAAACTTAAGGAATCTAGCAGACATTAGGATCCCATTTTTTACTTAACGCTCTGCCTGTAATAAGAGAAAATACTGGCCTCACACAACAAGCAACTGAAATAGTTAGCTGAACCACTGGAACACTTCTTAAAAAAGGAAAGGGTAGAATGTAAGAATTATTCAGTGAGGGGTTTCTAATGGGTTGTAGAAGAAAACAATGTGCATTACACATCTAAACTTAATATCCCAGGTTGGAGTTCACCACAAGACCTTCTTTCTAAGCCCTGTTCTCAAACATATTAAAATAATAATTAAATTCAGATTTAAAAAAAAATTTATATTCTCAAAATGTTGCTGAATGTTGAATGGATTCTAAGAAGGGAAAAATCTCAATATTAATTCTGCCTTCTTAATAACTGAGGGATATGATCCTTATGATGTAAATACAGTGAGCTTCCCCAAGTGTGTGTTCTAAGATGTACATGATAAAGACAGTAGCTGCTAAGTGTGCATGAACACTCAAAAGTGAAAAACGTGATAAGGAAAATATCTGCAAGAGCAAGAGCAAATATTTCTGTTCTGTCTTAAAAGTCAAAACAACTCATTTTATAGAGCAAGTTTAGACAGTGAAGGATTTTTTTACTATACATTTTTCCAATAATTTTCCTATGTAAATAAGAATTCACATCTTGGGGAAGAGGCTGATGCCATTTTCCCTTTGTGCCCCTACATGCAGAGGGCAGCAAGGGCTGCCATCTTGGGAGAGGGCTGTATCCCACCATTTTCGATGTCTCCTTTTTCCCATAAGGTTCCTGAGATTTATCAATTTTATGTTTAGTGATTATTTACTGGGTTGGTTTTTGGTTGGTTTTTTTTTCTGCTCCTGTTTTGCATGTTAGCTAACTGTTATTTTTTCACTTATATCTAGTTATTTTTGTTCCTTATTGGTGGAAAGGGATTGGACGAAACTAAGGGGAGGTAATTAATTTCAGAGTGTGCACCTCTTCAAATTGTCAAGACAAAAGGCAGCAAGCCCAGAACAGATGTCTTGGTATCAGTAAAAAGAAACTCCTCTGGCAAAAGTCAGAGCACAAACTGCAGGAAACTACAAGTTGCAGAAAACCTTCTGGTTTTGTTGTCCTCAGTGTCTAGTTAACACTACTCGCATAGAAAGAAACTATGAAACTTCTTAAAGTTTAAATTTTATTCACAAAACATGAAAGATGAATTGGAATTTCTAAAATTTACTTATTGTCATTTTCAATGCAAAACATATTTCATACATATTTCATTACATCTGCACTGAGCATATGAATGCAAGTATCTGCAATAATCCCATATTTCAGTCAGTATTCAAAAAATACAACTTTTCTGCATGGCCTCTGGGATCAAGACCAGTTGTAGCTACAAGATGGTCTACACAGCTGCTACCACATCACATAAACCTAGAGAGTGTCAAGATAAAGGGAGAGGAATAGGACCTAGCTATAACCCCTCTTTCTTCAAATAGTTTTCCCTTTCAATTCCCCTTTATTGTTTTGCAACATCTTATGTCCTATGGATAGAATCCCAAAATCATAGAATATACTGAGTTGGAAGGGACCCATCAGGATCATTGAAGCCCAACTCCTGGCCCTGCACAAGACACCCCGAGAGTCACACCATGTACCTGAGGGTATTGTCCAAGCACTTCTTGAGCTCTGTCAGGCTGTGCTGTGACCACTTCCCTGGGGAGCTGTTCCAGTGCCAAACCACCCTCTCGGTGGAAACCTTTTTCCTGATGTCCAACCTAAACCTCCTCTGACACAACTTCAGGCCATTCCCTAGGGTCCTGTCACTGTTACCACAGAGAAGAGATCAGTGCCTGCCCCTCTACTTCTCCCCATGAGGAAGATGCAGTAAGGTCTTTCCTCAGTCTCCTGGCTTCTCCAGGCTGAGCAGCCCAAGTGACCTCAGCGGCTCCTCATATGGCTTCCCCCTCTAGGCCCTTCACCATCTTCGTAGCCCATAAATACATGCTGCCCTGCAACATGCATACACAGACAGCTGTTCTCAAAGGAGAGAAAATGGTTCATAAAAATGCATTCCAACACTGAGAATACGTGCCAAAATATTGGACTGAAATACTGACACAACAGGAAGAAACATCAGAACAAAGCATCAAAGTATGAAAGTGTTATATGGGGCAATGCCTCAAAGCATCCCGACTGTGACAAGCTGACAAAAAAATCCTGACTTAGAATTAATTTAAGTCAAAAAACAGTACGACAAAGGGCCAACAAAGAAGCTGTGAGGCACAAAGATTCTTAACTCTGAAAGGCCACTGAGGTTTAAAAAAGGAGAAAGAAATAAAACCACTTATTTTCAACAATGACTAACTCAGTGAGAAGAAAACAGAACTGTTGGATGAAGAAGTATGTCATCAGGGCCTACAAGAAACTTTCAAAGCAAGTTGTTTCTATCTTTAGAGGAAATGGAAAGGAAAATTGAAGTTATGACCTAGTAGGCTACACAGACAGGGAACAACTCTAATTGATGTGCGTCCAGGCTTGCCACTGGTTGGATTCACAGAACCACAGCTGGCTCCCTGGTCCTGCTTTTGTCTTTCTCTTTGCTAAGATGCACAATGGAATTTAAGACTGGCATATCTAGAGATTAGCTTTGCATGAAGTATCAAGACAAAAGGAAGGAGCTCTTTATTTTCCTTGGAAGATCTTCTCTGCTGGAGTTTCTCCGTCCAATTTTACACTCAGTGCAAACAAATCCATTCTAGATGTGAGATTATATCCAGTAATTCATAAAAGTATATTGACAGCATTGCATGTATCACATCCAAGAGTAATCTATACTCAGATATAGTCAAATTCAGCTTTTTCTCACGTAGAACACTATAGCTGCCTGACATTAATACTAAAAGGAAAGGTCACTCTATGATGATAAACTGGATATAACTGGCCAAGTCAGAATTTTTATGAACCAGCAGCTGTGGTAAACACCCCTCATCTGCAGTGAGAGTCAAATCACTCTCAGCAACCATATGCTTTAAATGAAATTCAGCTCCTGTTGGAACAAAATTCCTTTAAAAGATGAAGGGATGAGTTGAAAGTATTTTCAGTTGGCTCTTTATGGAACCAAAGGAAGCCTAGACTGCTACTGAACATCCGGCACCATGTTCAGAAACATCCTAAAAGGAAATCAGAAGTAACACTTTGAAGGACCAGCCTGGCCTAACCTCACTTGCACGTAAGACTTCATAAAAAGTGCAATCAAAGGTGATTTTGCTGCAGTTCACTCACAGGAGATGCCTAAGCACCAGTTAGAAATCAAACATTAAAACATAACAAGATCCAAATGCTAGATCCTGCAGATAAAATGTATTACAGAGACAGCTGACAACAGTTGTATTTGTTTAAATATCCAGACTTCAAAGCAGAATTCTAGGCACAACAGTGCCATCCAGGGGCCAGCTAATTGCTGGTAAATGTCCAAAGACTTTTTTTTTTTTTTTTGGGGGGGGGGGGGGATTTGGACTTGCGGGTTTTTTTAGTAAACAAACCTGAGCTTGTTTAAAACAATTTCCCCAAATATTTTATAATATTACCTCAGCTCTTTTGAAGACTGAAACAGAGAAACAACAATGTGAAAAAACACCGTGATTCATTCTCTAGACATACTAAGATTTGTTTACATTTAAGCATGGGTTTTGCAAAAGTTTCATTTCATTTGAAGAATATTTGTAGCAATCTCAATCAACAAGTTCTTCTAGCCCCATAAACTGGCAGCCAAGCTGAAAGTTCTGATGAAACACTGCCAGACATCTCAGACCGAGACATCACAAAGTCCAAAACAATTGCTCAGCCACACTCCACTGCATCTATTTAAAATGAATGATGTATACAAGGTTTCACACAACCAAAGCTTCAGGAGGTACAGTTTCTACACAACCCTAAATCTGCCTTCTGCACAAATGGAAAACTCAATTTGAAAACCGTAAAGCACTTTGAAAACGAAGGCTGTTTTGTCACGGTGGGGATACGGACAAGTCTAGAGAAACGGCAGTGGTCGCAGTCTACTCCTGCAACGCGCTCCTCTCAGCAGCAAGGGGAGAAAAACAAGAACCCCAAAATATTTCCAAGATGATAAACAGGTAAGGGAATACGCCACTTCAGTTTAAGGATTTACAGGCGATGCCGCAATCCACGCTGCAGCGCACAACTCAACACCCCGCTACGAACCTCCACATTCCACCTCATGCGAGGCGAACTCTCCGCTCAGCCCGGCCCCCGACACCCCGGCTAGGCCGAGCTCGGGCCCCACCTCCCGCCCACACCGGCATACGAACAAAGCAAACCTCTTTACCCCGTGTTCGAAGGAGGTTTCCGGCCGGGGCGGGAAAGGCCCCGCGGCGCCTGCGCGCGGTTTCGGTTCGTGAGGCGGCGTGGGGTGCGCTCGGAGCGGCCCGGGCACGGCGGGGCCTGCGCGGCTCTGCGGCGGGCCGGCGCTATGGCTCCCGTGCTGAACCTCAACAACGAGGTGGGTGAGAAGCCACGGCCTCGGGGCGCCGGTGGGGGCGGGCCGGGGCGGCTCGGGCCGGGGAGGGCCGGGGCGGCGGTGAGCGGCGGCGGATCGACCCTCCCGCAGCCGGCGTGGATGCCTGGAGCCGTAGGGTAGGCCTCATGTGGCCCCAGGTGCTTGCCGCCGTCCCTCGGTGTGGGAAAACGCATCCCACCGTGCTGGTTCTCAGCGAAAGCGCTGCGATGAAAACAAATATCCGTCTTGTGAAGATAAGCAGCTTTCTAGGGAGATACCACGCGGTTTCGACACGTGTGCCTCGGTGCGACACCCTGCCCATGAGTGTTTCATGAGTCCTGCCTTGCTGTGTTTGTGTTCAGTTTGTGTTTGTGTTCAGTTTGTGTTTGTGTACAGTTTTGTAGGTGATTCTAGCGGACCCACCAAAGCCCCAGCTGCCTGTCTCCTGGATGGCAAAGATACGGTGTTGTCTTATTTTCTTGGAGGTGGAGGGACTGAAAATGAAAAATTAGTGAGTTATTAGCTAACTCCTTCCTGTTCTCCATGAAGTTTGGTGTTTCATATTTATTTCAGATTTTTTTCCTCTCTAAGGTGTGAATTCAATTAGGTGTGTTTCACTAGTGATGGGTTTTGGTTAAACCTGTGCAAGTCATGGTGCAAAATAAGCCTGACACAGCTAAACCAACCTCTTTTTCGGTGTTGCACCAAGAGTTTAGAATAGCTGGCACTTCTGCTGAGCATGTGGTGTCAGCACCTGCAGCTGGCACTGTACACTTCCAGAACTCCTACATAATTAACGTCTTGGTTACAATTTGTTTGCAGCAGAACAAAAATTACTTTGTTTTAGGCATGGTGGTAACTTGGAGAGAGGTTGATTTGCAAGTTGATTTCCTGGTCTAGAATTTAGTGAAATATAGCCTGTTCATCAGGAAAAATGTTTGCTATTACATAAAATATAGAGATATTTACTCAGAAATTTTTGGTTCTTGCTCTTAAGAAATGTAAGGTCAGAAATTAGTAATCTGACATTGAAATATGCCAGTAAATCACTGAGAAAGAAGAGGGTATCTCATTCACTCTTTTAGCAGGGACTTTTTTTGATTGATCCAAGTTTGGGTGATATTTCATAGTCTTTCACCACAAAGATGCTAATACAACAGCAGATGAAAACAGAAGCATTATTTGACTGAGAAGTTCTTCTGGAAAGGCATACAAAACATTTCTTTACGAAAGACTGGAATATTTCAGTAAGGACACTGGGAATGCTATTTCATCTTACGCTTCAAACATAACCTTCTCGTAAGAGGAAACTGAAAGTAAGTTCTTATATTTTCTGGAGGAGATAGCTTTCACCAGAGTTTTAACAAAAAGTAGGCTCTCTGTAATAATAGGTCTGTCTGAGATGTAAGGTGGGACAGAAACTGAAACGCTGGGTGCTGTCTGTTCAAGAGGGACTGAAGGTCAGTCTAGCTTAGAGTAGGATGGAGACCTAGCATGAATAGATTAAAAAGTGTTCTCCATTTCTATGCCTATGCCCTTTTGTAAGTGTCAGAGCTGTATTAATTACTGTGATGATTAGGCGTAAAATGTGAAATAAATTATTTACCAATGCTTGGGTATTTCCTATCTCAGTAACAAATACCCTCTCAGTATTTGTTACAAAGATGCCCTTGTAAGATTGCATTTTAAGAATAAAAATCATAGCTTCTTCTAACAGGGATTAAATGGCAGAATTTGACCATGTTTAAAGGAATGATTTTTGAAAATGCAATTTATTAAATAAACTTTTCTTGTGTATTCTTCCAGTTTGCTAAGGGAAAGCAAATTGCAGAGCAGCTTTATACCCTGCACCTTAGGCTTTTCGCAATCAGACAATATTAGGCATCATACAGTTTTTTCCCATTAGGCCATATGCAGTAGGCATGATGGTATTGGTTGCAGAGGCAACCTTGTGACCCTTATATAGCTGATAAACTTGGATTTGCAAGAGTCCAGTGTCTGAAGAGGGCCTATGAGAAGGCTAGAGAGGGACCTTCCTCAAAAGCACATAGAGATAGTACAAGAAGGAATGGCTTTAAATTGAAAGAGTAAATTTAGATTAGATATTAGGAAGAAATTCTGTGCTGGTGAGACACTAGGATATGTTGGCCTGTGACTGTGTGGATGCCCTGTCTCTGGAGGTGTTTAGATTGGAGGTTGGATGCACTCCAAGCAACCTGGTCTAGTGGGAGTTGTCCCTGCCCAATGCAGCAAGGTTTGAACCTGGTGATCTTTAAGGTCCCTTTCAGCCCAAACTGTTCTGTGAAATTCTGTTGTATTATACTTATGTATTTCAGGTTTTAATTCCAGCACGGAAAGGCTTCTGCTATTAATTAACATAAAATACCATGTCTTGCAAAGTGGTAGACTATTAAGAAATTCTTAGATTTCAATTTTTTTTTACCAATTCATATTTTATTTACAGGAAGAGCAAACAGTCTTAAGACGAGTGTTTCTCAGTGATATAAACTGGCACTTTTCTTAATGTTAATTGACCTTTATTTTAATTACTTACTGGTTTATGTTTGATACTAGTAGCTAACAAAACAAATAGTTGTGTCAAAAAACTTTTGCTCTGCAGTGTCCACTACATGAAGTGTATATATGCTTTGAAACGAGAGGACATGTATTTGAATGATTATGATGATGGTTATTATTATTATTATTAACAAAATCCTCCAGGAAAGTGAAACAAATAGTGGACTGTTATGTCTGTCTCCTTCCTGAGAGCTTTTGAACTCTTTGTCTAATTTCAGAGAAACTGAAAAGAAGTAGAGACCTCAAAAGTTGTTGGGTTTTGGGTTTTTTTAATTGTAATTTGGTTACAGAATAGTACCTCCATGGAGCAATATCCTCCCAACTCTTCTGACCTGATCAGGAACAAAGAATGAAAATATTGTATTGTTTAGGTGTCTGTAATGAGAGATTTGAGGTCACTGTACAATGTTAAGGATCCAGAGTAAAAAGAGGAAATTGCAATTGTTGTGATGAGGTGAAATAAGACAGAAAATAGTAAAAAACTAATAATAATCAGCTATTCACAAATAATTAGTTCAGACATTTCATTAATCTTTCTTTTCATGAAAAGTTGTTTATAGCAGTGTAAGAGCTTCAAAAAGTCACTATATATATCAAGTTAACAAGTAGGACCTTTGCCAAAAGTGTATAAATATTTTCTTCCTTTTTCTGTTACTGAATATATACCTAGATAATAACAGAAAAAAAAGCAAAGTCTTGGCAGAATCCACAGTCAGCAGGGTCCAGTAATTTTAGGAAGTCATATTGCTGTTGGTAAATAATGTGGTATGGTTTTAGTGTGACCACATTACTGAAAAATTAAGTTTGAAAAGGGTCAAGAAACACAATTGTTTTTGTAATTCAGGCATCTTATTACTCTGTGGGATTGCTGCATTTTGATTAGTGCCCAATGAAGAGTTGGGTGGAGGTGGGGTGAGAGGGAGGGTGAGTGCGAAGGAAATAAAATACATAGAAAGTTGGAACAAAGTGAAACAATGAAGACTACAATTTTTGAGAACGAATAAAATGCACTATTTCTTATAATTTTCTACTCATTGTGTTCTTTGATACAAATGAAAGCATAAGTCATAGAATAAAAATTTCAGTTTTGCAATTCTATATTTATTCACTGCATATGATCTTACTTTTGAAGGGTTTGTCTGTATTAAGCTGAATTATATTTTCTTATTTTGCTTATTCTTACAAGCATGTAGGCTGAAGGCATAATGTAAAAAACCTGTTGCCAGCTCAAATATGTTTCCTATTTTAAATTTCAGGTGTCTTGCCACAGAATAGCTAACAAAGTTAAATTTTTCTGGAAACATTTGCTAGATGGCAGCAGATAATCAGCAACTGCCATGGACAAGGGCAGGTTTAAGGGGAGATAGCTCATGTTCAATGTGAAAAATTATCCTTGTTGATCAGCAATATATGATGGTATCAAACAGAAGGTGTTGAATGGGAACCCTACAGATTTCTAGGATTTTTTTCAGAACCTGTGCTTCTTAAATTATATTGTTCTGTTTTTACAGTCATAATCTGCTACCAATACTGTATTATTGCAACAAATACAGTTATCTTTCTACCCTCCTTTTTCTCTTTTTTTTTTTTTTTTGAATGATATTCCATTTACAGCTACCTCAAGGAGCTATGTTGCAGAAAGCTCACAAAACTAATGCAAATGAAGTCTGTATACATTGTTTTTAAAATAAAGGTTCTAATGTGTATCTGCATGAATGCTGTAGTGGCTAAAGTTGAATATTAGTAAGGCATCATGTGTAAAGCAAATTCTTACAGTTGAGTATTGTTTCTGTCTGTGGAGCATGTGAGTCAGATTTTCCAAATTTGATTAAATATGGAAACTTTGGTATCAGGTGAATTTTCTCATAAATTTGTAGTAATTGTATGCAGACAAAATAATTTTACTCTGTATTTACAAAGCTATGTGTTTTAGAGAATAAAATCTATGTCTCCATAATGCTTGTCATCCATGATAGAATAACTTTCTTTTCCTAAAAGGTAGTGTCAAGATAAAACCGTATCTTTAAAATTATGTGTGTGCACATATATTTTTCAGTCTGCCAAGCAAAGTACAGAATTAAAATTGTTATTTAGGGAGCTTAGTAATGAAGATCAAGGTGATGAATTTTGTTCAGTGTTTTGGGTCCCAGCAATACTGTGTTGCAATACTCTACATGGCAACACTCAGCTCTTTTACTCTTTAGATTTAGGGCTGACATCCTGACCTCTGATTCATCTGGGCAGCGGTTTAGGTGAATGGCACATTTAGAAAGCAATCTGGACATGTGAGTTAAGAATTCAGATTTGTATAGCAAAGTCAAGGATGAGTACCATGGCTGATAATGAAAAAAATCAGTCAAAAAGCCATTGGAAGTAACCTTAACTTTTGGAGAAAGACTGACATACAGTGTCTGGACATCTGAAACTGCAAGTCTTGAGTTATATCTGTAGTTCAGTAATTATACAGAACTATATCTCTAATTCTTGAATCTTTTATTACAGTGCAAACAGAAGTAAACATATATTTGGAGATGCTTATATGAAGACTGAGTTGTCTTGGTGTAGCATGGATGTTGTGTTTGTCCTTAGGTGGTCAAACACAGCTAGGATAACTCAATCAGGAAAGATCTACTGAAATTGCCTTTATATGTGCCTTCATTCACAAATTGCAGAAAGTTCAAGTACATAGTTTTGTAAGTAAATGCTTTCTGGTGATCAGAGTTTCTGTGTAGCAGTAGAAAGAACACGGTCTGAATGGAGTATTAGGAAAGATTAGGGAGGAGGGAATTTGAGAGGGTCATTCATTCTTCCTGAAGCTGAAATTATTTCTGTAATGAAGAGCTTCCTCATGATTTTTGTAAGGTGCACTAAGTGTGAAAGATCTGAGTCCTTACCCATGCTAGTCCTTAGTGTATTATGTATTTCTAGTTATTATAAAGTAGGTCCACCATGCTTGTATAACTGTTTTTCAATTGATACCAAATAATATCAACTTAAAGTTTTTTAGTCTTTGAGTGATCCTTATTTTTGCAATAAGGTTCTATACAAAGTGAGTCTAAGTCTTCACTGTGGTATTTATTTGCAGTTAAGATCTTCCTTATTTACAGTCTTCTTCAGCATTATGACTACCTCATCACTCAGACGCAATGTACCTCTCTGCGTTTTTGTTGACTTAGGATGATAAATTAGACATATAATTCAAAATTTTGTTTATAATGGTCTGATTTTTCCCCCCACATTTTATTCTAGAAACTGAGACAGTTTTTGACATTGAAGGGCCTTTCATATCAGTCTTTTTGTGAAGAATTGCTTTACAGTTCAAACAGATGGGATGTGTCCCTGAAGGAGTGTGATTCCAGCTGTGGTTTCACAAGCACCTGGTCTTGCTGCTTCTGAATCTGGGGCTTCTTACTCTGCTTGCTCTTCACCCATTCCAGCCATGTGGTCTTGCCTCCCTCTTCTGTGATCATAACAAGTTTGTTGCTAGAGTAGTTTTCTACTACATACTGAAGTTAGCAGAGTCTTACCTGTGGGAGCAGCAGGAATGTGGGACTAGAGATGAGGCACGGAGGAGAGGCGGAGAGATGGACTATCTCACCGCAGTGAGTGAGCTGTTTGGTTGGCTGATAGAGCTGTGCTGTTTTCTTTCTCACTTAGGTGTTTCGGTTTAAGCTGTGGCTTTCTCTGAAAGAAGCGTAAGATTCAGGGAGGGTTTTGCACCAGCAAAACCTAAAATAGGATGCTTATATAATGTGCAGTTATGTTGCTTGGCAAGTGTTTGTTATAGAAGTTAGCTAGTGGTCAAGGCTGCAAAGTCAGGAGAATTAGAGAATTCAAAGGGGAAACCAAAGGAGTCCTTACATTTGTTTCATCTTGATAGCTTTGTATAATGTGAGTTCATAAGAGACTAGTTACAAGTCAACTAGAAAGAAGAATCTTACAATTTCAGTGGTGTATAGGTGCCTAGGATGCTGTGTGGTCAAAATTGAAGCTGTGGCTGGATACTAGCACTGCCAAGATCTGTGTATCCCTGACTAACTTGTGATCTTAAATACTTCCTTGAAGTTGGTCATACAGTCTGTTATATGTCACTAATTGTATTTTTTGGGAAATGTGACTGGGGGTATATCATGGGCAGGGAAAAAATAATCTCTTACCTGTTGCAAAATAGCAAGTTGCAGTCCAGTAAAAAGGAAAATGTAATATTTGAGTTGTATATCCAACAGTAACTAAGAAATTAACATTTGGGCCTTCTTGGGTTTTCTTTGAAAGTGCTTTTCACTATCTAATTGATGAGCATTCAGGTTTTCAGTGTATTAGATCCAAGGTCCAATATTACCTATTACCTATGTTACGATATTTTAAAGTATAATCCTAGGCCTTCCTTACAGTGATGAAAAAAATCTCAGATGGAGACTTTCAAAATAACACTGACAGAGTGCTGTAAGCATTACAGTGTGTAAAACAGTTTGAAATACCGGGTGGCCAGTCCAGTGCAGTGATCCAGCATCTCATTAAAATAGAGTAGCTACTCCCAAAAATCTATTTGTGTTCTGTCTCCTGGGCTATGTGGTAAACAAGGAGTCCCTTCGGGCAATTTAATACTTGAGACTGCTGTCCTTTTATATAAAGGGGAGGTTATACTTGAGGTGAGGCATCTGACCTGTTACCTGGTATTGGACTGAGCTGTGAAATGTCTTACTGTTCATAATTCAAAATATTGTCCTGTCTTTTAAGGTATGACACTGTCTGATGGGAGAAAATTTTTAGTTTAATCACTTAGTTGTTATAAAACTTTCCAGTAATTGAGAAAGCTTATTTGTAGGTTCCTTCAGTCTGAGATGAGTTGAATCCTGTGACTCAATGACCAGCAGAGTGCACTAATCACAAATACTAGCAAGTACTGTTGCTGGGCTACTGTCTGGCAAAGAAGGGCGATTTTATGGAGTGAGGGGAGCCTGGTCATGCATTTCACCAGTGGGAGCATTTCCATAGGAAAAGTCCTCGGCAGTGCTCCAAGGGCTGCTTATCCAACAATTAGCATAAAATACATGAGCTTCCTGAAAGGAAAAACTGGAACTCAGAAATCTTTACTCCCGAGAACATTCTTGTTGGTCTATAGAGGAGTTCTCTTTTGCTATTTTCTCTCTGGTTTATGAGTCTTGTTTCATCCAGCACCTCTACAGTATGCTAGCCAAGCCATTTTCTTGAAGTAGAAGTATTTGCCCTAGACTCCTGTACTAGGTTTTTCAGTTCTGTTAAGTGCCCCAGCATCTAGACTGTTCCTCAAATGGTGGACACCAGTTCGTGTACTGTTCTGAGCTATCTGCCAGTATGGTTAAGCTGTATCAGAGAGTCTCTGTCTCTTGGTCAACTTAAGCCAGGTTTAGGTTCATCTGTGACCACTTCAAAATTACTCTTAAGGTAGAGTGGGTAGCACTTGGATACTTTTGAAGAAGTACAGGTGTCCAGGATGCTCTGTGGTCAGATTGAAGCTCTGGATGAATATTAGCATTGTCAAGATCTGTGTATCCCTGGCTTGCTCATGGTCTTAAATACTTCCTTGAAGCTGGTTTTGCAGTCTCTTAAATGTCACTAAAGTTGGTCTGAAGTCTTGGAATGGTATTTAAACAAGTTATGAGAACTGAGAAAAGATAAATTTCAACACAATTCAAAACTAAATAGCTAATCTTTTCCATCAGTTCATTTCTTACTATACTGGCAAATCGCTACTTTTTTTTTTTCTGTATATTACAAGTCTATGCAAAGTTGGAAAGCAAACACAGCTTTCTTTTTAAACTGTGGAATACTTCGCAAAAGTCATTTTAGCTCTATAGAAATGCATGTAAAAATTCTTGCATTAGTTGTATTACTAATAAATAATTCCAGGCACAACAGTTTCTTGAAGAAGAAAGTTGTGCTACATAGGGCTTGATTTCTGCTTAAAAGAGTTCAAGTGTTAAATTTCTGACATTCTTTTACAGACCATGTAAATGTCCTAAGGAAAAGGTCTTTTGAAAGCTTATGAAATTTCCAAACTTATACTCTGCGAGATAGAATTCTGAGGAATTGTGGCTTTTTTTTCCCCTAGGAACTGTTCCAGCAGCTGTTTCTAAAGTTTCTAGAGTTGCCACATCATCAGTTTTACTAATATTAGCAGCAAATTCTGATCTGCTCTTCACACAGTTTTTGTTTCAGCATATTACTTAAGCAATTAAGCATGGCTAACAGGGCAGTTTTTTACTTCTGGCAGTATTGTATACAGCCGTTATCAAACTACTGTACTTGAGGACAGTAATGAAAACTTTTTCTTAGCTCGAGTGGTTTATATAAAGTGTGTGTGGTAGGCCACGTAGGCTAGTAGGATGCTCTCATAAAACAAAAACATCTGTGGTTCCTTGGTGCGGTAGTGTGCAGTAATGAAAAAAACATGCAAATGGTAATGGGAAGCTTTGTAACTTTTATTCTAAAGGAACTGTTAGGTACTTGCAGTACACAGTGTAGTTTTTTATCAAATGTAATTTATGGCTGTATATTCCTGAGTAAAACACAATTTAAAATGGTTCTGTTACAGTAAATGTGCATAATTGCTTACTGCTGTCCTTGCAGACGTCTTTCAGCCGCCTTTACATTGCTGAGTCTGGAACTTGTTGCCAAATGAAGAAGGGAACAAGGCTGAAATGGGCGTAGAAGGGCAGGGGTGATGTTAGACATTTTCATAATAGAATTTGGGGGCTTGAAGGAGGGGATATTCCTAGAAGAAAAATTGTAGTTAATTTTCAAGTTATTGGAAATTGCTCATAGGTATGCAATGATAAAATTCTTTTCAGTTTGTCCTATGCTGTAGAGGTCAGCAGTGAAGAGCAATTAAGGGAAAAGAAAAAGTGGCCAACTACTAAATTCAGTGACTCTTTTGATTGTTCTTCAAGTCATATAAAGGAAAGGGATTTTAAATTATTGTACTGATTTTATTTGAAAAAACTCCATTACGTTACTTCCTTTGCAGAGAAGCATGACAGTGATACCTGTTAATTCATATGGCATTTAATACCAAATGAAACGTGTGTATAGAAAAGGAAGCTGAGGCGGATTGCTCCCTACTACTACCTGAAAGGAGGTTGTAGTGAGGTGAGGATTGTTCTCTTTTCTCAAATAACAGGACAAGAGGAAATGGCCTCAAGTTGTGCCAGATTGGCTGTTAGGGAAGATTTCTTGACCTAAAGGATTGTCAAGCACTGCAATAGGATGCTCAGGGTAGTGGTTGAGTCACCATTTTGTTAAGTATTTGACAGTGTGTAGATGTGGCACTTAAGGACATGGTGTAGTGGTTGGTGTATGGTTAGGCTTTATGATCTTGAAGGTGTTTTTCAGTGTAAATGATTCTGTGAATCCTTCTTGCTGCTTTATGAGGACACATATGAGAAAACATAAGGTTATGTACAGGTATGTTAATGTAGAAAGAGATAAGTGGATAGAAGCTGTTTGCCTGAGAGGCTGGTAAGAACTGTTCTGAATATCAATTGGTTCAAAGGAATGAATGGGGGATTTCATCGAGAGGCAAATATCACTGCGTGTGTAAGTTCAGAACCAGTGATGCCTTAGCTTTGAGTCCAATATTCCATAAAACTTCATGTGGATATCCTCAATTATTCCTCTGTCTCAGAAGTTTTTAGTGTGTTATTCTTGGAGTTACTCTGAATGTTCTTAGTAACTGTAGTTACTGCCTGTGTTTCCCACCTGTTTGGACAGTCAGGAGATGGTGCTTTGTGGCTGATTCAGAGCCAGACGTGCTGGGGAATAGTACATGCATACTCAACGGAAATGGAAATTACTTGAATTCTGCTTGTGTATGTCTTCCATGCTAGCCATGCTGATGTTAGTTCATATCTTCTACTTGGCTACCAGTTTTCACAAAACATGTAGGAGCTCTGGACAGTGATGATTTGTCAACCTTGATTTCAGTTTAATAAGCCCAAAAGTTACCAGAGAGGGATAGTAACAGACAAACAATGTGCCAACAAACCTAACTTTCTCAGAAACCAGGCTAACAAATATAATTTCAGAATACACAGTTTTGATAGCCACTCTTTCAGAATAGCTGAGAAAAGTTGCAAATATTAGCTCTCCAAGTCTTGAAGGTTTTTCTTTTGTGGTGACTTAGGAGGCCCATGCCATTTAAATTAGCATCTCTTAATCCCAAGCCAAAGCAATCACACTACCAAACACACCTCCAAATTAATACTCAAATCACTGTAGTTGAATTTCTGTATTTGTTACAGAGGAAGGTTCTTACACAAGTTTGACACAATTTTCTTTTCATGATGGCTGTTCAACATGACAGGTTTGGATCATGTTTGTGACCTATATTATTAATATAAAAATTTACACATATTGTTTGTGAGTCAGTATAGGGAAGCTGTGGTGTCATGCTTCAGATCATGCAAGTAATGTAGAGATTCATAATATTGGCTTACTCTTTTCCACCTGCTTTTAAAAGGTTCCCCATTTGAAGAGGGGAAAAAGCCCTCAGCACTCATTATTTGTTCATGTGTGTTCCTGCTCATAATTCTTACCTCACTACAGTAGCTTCTGCTGTTACTGTCTTTCTGTAAAGACAAAGCTTAAGGAGGCATGAAATTCATGTGGGACTTCTATCTAGAGCTCTGGTCTTATTAAGAAGTCTTAGATGTAGAAATCCATTGGTTTGAGCTTGGCTGTATTAGATGCCTTGATCACATCCCACTTCAACATTCCATGAAAATATTTTCAGAAGAGTGATAGCTGGGGGTTTTCAAACTTGCATTCAGCTGATCCTTTAAATACAGAGTTAGAAATTAACTTCAGGTAGTCCTCTGTTTTGAAACACTTGTATAATTTTTACTTCCATGTGGTTACATACACGGTGATTTATCTGATGCAGCATCTTGAGGCTAGTTTAAAACAGCTATTTCTTATCCGGGTATTTACAACTACTGGTGTGTATTTAGGGTTTTGAAATGTGTCTAGCCAGCTCATGATCCTGGTTTGGAGTTCAGTGCTTTCTGAAGTACTACACAGAGTCTGACTCCATCCAGTGAGACACTGACGTTGAAGCAGTAAATCCATTAAATTTTGGTCTTTGGCAATGAGCATGTAATTCTAGGCTAGCCTTACTCCCTCGCAACTGTCTTAGATATTTGGAATTGCTTTTCAAAACCTTCAGATGAAAATTATCTTTCCTAGCGGTTCGAGTACTCACTGTGGTTTCCACTTGAAGTAATTATGCTAGAAATGACACCTGTTCTCTGTGCAGGAGGAAATACAGTGCTATATTGAATAAAGAAACCCATATTTCAATGCTTCAGTTGAGAAAGTACAAAGAAAGCAGCATGGGCAGACTGTGGAGGAAGGGTGTGACAGTAATTCACAAGGGGTGTGTGCATTACTTTCCCTGTGAGGAAGGTGGAAGTTTGCCCAAGTGGGCAGTGTGCTTTTTTTCATTCATCTTTAGCAAACCCCTTTGGGACCGCGACAGGGTGAGTACCCAGAGGCCTGAGAAACTGCAGGTGTTTTGCTTTCTGGATGCTCCAGCTAATGGTGGCATTTCTGCTCACTTTAGGCAACAGGGTGCAATAGTTTAGTCCAGAGAATTTACCTCATGTCTCAAGAATTTTTATACATTTTGTTACACGTATTGGGATAGAATTGAGTCCACTTGATTCAAACCTGTTTGCATGTAGCTGCAGACGGTAGAGGCAAGATCAACATCACATTGGTATGGCGTAATCAGAAACTGAAAAACTGTGTTCCTTAGGATTTTCTATGCTGGGATTTGATCTTTATATTAAATGAAGGGATTGCTCATTTATTGTAGTCTAATTTGTTGTAGTCCATCGCTCTGTCTGCTGTATGTTCTTACTTTGCTCTTTTGTGCTGGAACTGGCAACCATTCATGTGACCATAAAGGAAAGCAGTTCAGGAAACTGATCTGGCTGAAGATTTACTTTGTTTTGGTTTTTTAATGTATTCTTTTTTGCTGTATATATTTGCATAAAACTGTTCCAGAACTGAACACTGATACTCCACACAGGTGTGTTTATGTTGTTCTTGCTTCCTTTGCCACCTGACTTATATATGTTTTTATAATGCAAATATATGAGGCTGTATTAAGTCTGACTGCCTATTTCCACGTATTTTGACATATATAAAATATGTACTATAGTACAGAGATTCTTTTTTTAAAAAAGAAAGAAAAAAAGGAAACTTGGCAAGTGCTAACTTTTCCTAAGAATCTAAAAATCATTAGATCTTTCAAGCTGACATTCCAGATAATAGAGAGAAATATTTGTAATGAAGTTCCAGAAACATTTTTTCACTTAGATTATTCACTCAAAAGATTATGTACTATTGTTAGTTCTGGCTAATATGTGATCCAGCTGCAGGTGTTTTGAATTGTAAAATTCTGTGTTGCCAAATAGCACCAAAAATTAACATTGAGAATACTCTGTTGCCATGGTAATTTCTTGGTTAGAAGACTGCCAAGTGACTATAAAATGAAACCAATGCTTTTGATGTGCTCTAAAATGAGGAAAGGCAAAAAGATCAGTGAGAACTGAAACATTACTTAGTTCCATGTTTTTCTTGTAGGTATTGGAGAGACCTTGAATATTCAACTTGAGCACATTTCACTTTCTTTTTATTGTTTGGTTTGGGTTTTTTAAAGCTGGATTTCTTGCTTTGACACTTGTTGATGTGTAATTTAAGCAATTTGTAAAAAATTGTAAAAAAGGCCACTGTACAAAATGCAAGTGATTTGGGTGTGTTTTTAATGGCTTCTTCCATTTCTACTTTAGCAGCCCTACTTAAACTTTAGGGAGTTCAAAAGTGAATCTCTTATTGCAATGAAACGTAAAAGCTCTTGTCTACCTACAAGCATATATATAAATAATTTTATTTTCCTTTTGCTTCAAGCCATTTAGTTCCATATAGATCAGGCTTTCATTTAAACCTCCTAGCGTTCTATTGGCATGACAGGAATCTGTGAGGACTGAAGTATATTCCGTATCTGCAATTTCATTTTTTTCCTGTCATTCAGTAGACCCAGGCATATATATGGTCATTTGTCAATAGCAGTATGATCAGGTATAAATAAAATAGAGTCTTCCTGGGACAGTATAAACAACCTTGGTTCTTGATGTTTTCTCCTTGTTATCCCGCTCTCATGTGTGACCCTCGTGTCAGATAAATCCTGTTAGTCTGGAGAGTATAGGAAGAAACTGAAATGGAAAAGCAAGCTCAGAACGACCCTCTTTTCTTTTCCAGGCATCAAGTGATAGAAAAGACATAAGAGACCTTATATGGCACAGTGAATTTGGATGTGTCTACATAATTACAGAGCATTGCTTTAGAAACATCATCTTCAAATTGTAAAATAAATATTTTTGCAGTTGTGTCTGCAGAATTGTCTTGTTGAAGACAACTTTCATACCGGAGAGACTTTACCTTGTTGGGGGAGAGGCTAGAGGCCTCTGTTTAATGGGTGTGTATTTGTTCAACATTATGGATATTTCACAATGTTATAAACTCTTACAACTAGGTTTTTTTTCCACTAGATGAGATTAGATGCAGTGTCCTTCCTTGAAGAGAACAGAATTATTTGTCTTTTCTGGTTGCTTGTACCAGAACTAGGATTAGACTGTGTGCTGGCATAAAGCAGAAGTGGATGAGGAAATTCTGTTCTGTCTAGTGCTGATTGTTAAGGATTTAATAATTTAAGTGCATTACTGGGTCAGGACCAAAATATTCAGTACCTCTTCTTGGGCTGAAGCCCAAGAAGAACAGTTGTATGTGATTCAGACTGCTCTGAGGAAAAGGACATGTGCATCAGTTTATTGGCTTTCATGCATTTTAGATAGCTGGGGCTGACTGTGTAAGTTAACTTCTATTAACTTCGAGTTAAGAATTTTAAGACATTCCAGGTCCTTCAGGTATTTTCATATGCAGTACTAGCTTTGTACATAGTAGTATAAAGAAACGCTTTTACTTTTCCTTTACAGTTGTTCTACTATTTCAGGGGTTTTGGATAAAATACATTCAGACAAGTCATAGGCAGAAATATATTAGTGCTACTCTTAATCCTTTGGACTTTTTTTAAGAATGGTTTGGTGAGGTTTCTCCTTGCTTGTTCTTTTTATCAAGTTCAGTTGATACTGTAGTTCAGAGTAGACACGTACCTTTCTTGATACATCTACAAACCTTTAGTCACACTTTCCCTTATTTTTTTCTACTTGGCTAAACACTAGCTTAGTTTGGAGTCATGTTGCTTGTACAGACCTCAAAACAAGTTTCAGAAGTGGCCAACTATAACGTTTTATTCTAATGTAATGTTCGTTTGAAAACTTTGCTGCTGTTGTCTTAAAAATGTGAAGGCAAATATGTTTGACTAGTCATGTGAATTTGAATGTATAATTGTGCCTATAGTGTCATTTTATCCGCATTCCTTGGTGTTTTTCTTGCCATCCCTAATATGAGGACTGTTCTGTAGTGATACAGACTTTCAGAACCTAAACCACACTTTCTGGTGTTGTTTTATCTAAAAACTCCTTATGTTTCTCTTAAAAAACTTGAAAATTCTCAAATAAGTTTTTTTGGAACAGCTTAATTATGTGGGAGGCTCTTAAAATAACTTTCTATTCTATTACACATGTGTTTTGTCTCGTATTATGTACAATAACCATGTCCCGTTAATTTAAAAGGGATAGTGTCTGTGATCAGAAGCCCTTTCCAGACAGTCTAACACTGATTTAGGAACTGATTCAGCTCTTCCAAGACTTTTGTTAGTTGAAATTAATTTGTAACTATGAGTGAAATACCAGCGTTCAAATGGAACTGTTTCATGGAAAAAAACCTCAAAAAAACCTAGAGAAGACTTAGAGATCAAAGGTAAAATTAAGTAATCCTGTGTCAGTTTCTTTCCCTTTATTTCCTGCTTGGGCACAGAAGGCTTGGACATGCTGAGGTTTGGGATGGTCTGATTGGACTACCACACAAAAAGACAAATCTCTGGGAATGGCTATTAACCCTTTGGAGCCAGGTGTAACCTGGAATAGGAAGGCAAAGTAGGTGAAGCTATTAGTTTCTCCCTTTATCAGCTGTAAATTCTGGGTTAAATACAGTTCTTGTGATGTCTTTAAACACACACTTTAAGCACACACTTGTTATTTATAATTTACTAGAAATCACTCTCTTGGTTTGATATGTACCCTCTGGTGCCTTTGTACTGTGTCAGGGGTACCCATCCATTCAAACTGGTACTGCTTTTGTTGCCGGATGAATATGGGGAGCTTTGTGCCAAGTATCACTTTAATGTAGGCTGTGCTGAAGCCAGCAATTCCTGTTACAATCCTCTGCAGTAATGTGCACTCCTTAGAAAAGGTGAATTGTAGGAGAGTTTCTAGTTCTTGTCTGGCTTGCAATCTGCTGATGCCCTGAAGTGTTCTCTGTTTGTCCTTTCTTGAAAGGGCAGCAGCAGCTACCATCTGCCTGTGGCTTGAAACTGTTTGCATGCAGCTGGCTGGTACATGCCACACTTTGCGGCGGTGCTTACTGCAGGTGGCAAGCTGTTGGCTTGATGGATGCCTCTCTGTGGAACACCAGCAGTCATGAAATTTTTTTGCATTTCATCTTTGTTTAGGATCAGTGGTAATATAAATACAGTATTCTGTGAAAAGGCACAGTGCTGAATGGATGTAATTTTTATTCATAACCATAGATTTTGAAACATGCTATGTGCATTCATGCTAGTATATGTTACTATCTAGGCTTGTTTTTAAAAGTGAGTTCATTTCTTTTATGATTTCTTTTAGATTTAATAGTTGATACATAATCTATATGCTATAATATTTTGATATTATCTATTATTAATAACTTGTAAACACAGATATTTGGTAGTATTAATGAATGGGAATGGCTTAATTGCCTTGTAAATAGTGTTTCCCAACAAAATAAAGAAGTGTCTTCAACAAAGGAAAGCATCTCTTGTTCTTTGTTCAAAGAAATCCTTGAAGTGGTTATTTCCACATACAATTGCAGACTTCCCTAATTTCCAGGAATCCTAGATCCTATTGATAGAAGAAATTGTTTGGTTTGTGTTTTGCTTGTTTATAATTATTCTTTTGTGTTTACTGTAAATTCTGAGTAGATTAAAAATCCTTATTGCCTTGTCTGAAAACACAAAGTCTGATTCTGACTTACACTGCAGCCTTTTTAAGTTTCAGGGCAAAGACTTCTTTTCGTGTTGTCCTTTCTTGAACTATATGTAAAAAATACCTTATTATGAATAAATATTTGTTACTATTTTTCAAAATTCATGACTGTTCTTGTTGGGGTTGTTTGGTTTTGTTGTTTTGTTTTTTTACTGAAGGAAAAGTTGCCTCTCTCACTTTGTAACATGAGAGATCAGGGGCTACCCTGGTGGTCTAAGCCCCATTGTTTCAGGAACACTGTAAATCTGAAGCTAAACTTTTTTGATTTCTTTCCCAAAGAGCTGACTGCTTTCTTGAGAACGTTATGAGTACTTCCAAGAACACAGTTGATGCATACTGTCCCGTGTGAAAGAAGTGACTGGATTACATGAATTGATACTCCTAGTCTGCCAAAGAACGAATACCTTCCCTCATTCCTGCTGTCATGTCTATACAGCCTTCATTGGCTGGCAGCAGAGGAGGCTGGAGTTTGGCTCTGGTAGGCCCTGGAAACATGCTGTGTGTGCATTAATGTTGCTGTTAAAAAATACATGACAAAATGCTTTTGAGAGAAAGTTAAATATACTTCATGTTTGCATACAGAGTAACTAATATGTAAAGTATGAGTTACTTAAATTCCAATATGTTTCTAGCTTGTGAATGTTTTTAGTGGTTATTTAAAAAAAAAAAAAAAAAGAAAAAAAAACCCCAAACTCAAAACTACCTCTCCTCCCCAGACTTTCTGAGAAGGCATACCCAGTTCACATCTGACACTCCAAACTCATTGAATGTACATAGTATCAAAGAGGTATTAATTCAACCAGAAGCTGCATTGTTCTCTTTCTTCCTTTTAGAAGATTATGTACTATAGGGACCTATGATAATCTCATTCAGTGTCTTATAAAAGAAATATCTGCATGCCTAGATGGCAAATGGAAATCTTACAGATTTCTTCCGTAGCACGTTAAAGACATGAGCAGTGCTGCTCTGTCGCAGAGACTTGAAACTTGGTGCTTTTTGGCATGTGGTTTCTGCTATTAACTGAAGTAGAAATGGTTTTGTAGGTAGACCTGTGTGTGCAGTTTCTTTTACTAGGGTAACTAACGTAAGTACTGACCTTTGCTGTAACAATTTTTGGAAGAGGAGACCAATTTTAGGTCAGTTGTTTTTGTCAAAAAAACCTTTACCTTTTCAGTTCTCATGGTGCGAGTGACTAAGGCTGCCCCCTGTACAATTCCCCTCCCTTACTGCTTAGGCGAGCACTGCTCCGCACGTTCCTTCTCTTCCCTGGCAGAGGTAAGGCTAACAATCAGCATGTGTCCCTCTCTAGAAATTGTTTTGCTCTGATTCAGCCTTCAGTTAAGCCACTGCTGAATACAGTTCAGGGCTTAACAACTCACTTGAGTCGTGTAACCTAAGCTACAAACACAATCAGGTCTGCAAAGTATGTGTTCTACTTCTCTTTTTTTTTAAAGTATCATCTTTATGGTCTCTGCAGAGAGTGTGTATGTGTATATGCCAGACTCCCCATCACAGGTGAAATGCTGCTCTGTGGGTTTTGAAGATTTTTCTTTTTTTTGTTCAAGCTTCATGTACATTTATAGTACCAATATGATGGACCTGACTGGATGGTTTTATCTCTGAGAAATTAGAATAGAAATCTGATGTAAAGAACTTTATTAAGAAAAGAGATGCCAACTTAATTTTGAAATTTATCCTGCTGGATAAATTAAAGATAAATTTGGCTTTTGTCAGGAAGACTAATCTTTTTTGTTTGTTTGTTTTAATATTTCATTTTATTCTAAGTTTAACTGTTAAATACAAACTCTTAATAGACATAGTAAGGTATGCTTGAATAAATAAGGGGGAGATTGAGTTTTAAATGAAGGGTCACTGTTGACTCCTGTATTTCTGCATTGTTCGTCATTGGAGAGACTTCACCTGGGCTTAAAGTTTTCCATATGGAATTTAATTGCAAAAAATTGGAAGATTTCTTTGTTCATCCTATCTGTCTAATAATAATTAGAGTTCTCTTTCTTTTTATTGGGGTGAGAACTAAGACTACAATATCATTGTCAAATTTTCTTTAAAACTGCCTGCTTAAAATTTGGGAGCAGAGTACTGCGTAGGATGGCAAGTAGAGACAGACTCCAGTGAGTTAGAAATCACTTGGATTTTTATTTTCAATAAAAATTAATTCAGATATATATAAAGAATTTCATATCTCAATTTCTGATCCGTAATAAATAAGGTTTATTTTGAGAGTCTTTCCTTAATACTTCAAAATGTTTCATAAAGAAAACACTTTTATGTATTATGCACCAATGGACATAACGTACTGGTGCTGTTTCACTGGGACAAAAATAAGCAAAGTGAAGGCAAAAGGTGAGACTTCTAAAATCTCTAGCTCAGTCTAGCTCTAAGAATAATATTAAAGTATGGCTAGTTAGGAATGTCTTGTCTTCTGTTTAGACCTCAGACGCATTTTTAGACTGTTGGTTGTTCTTCCTCTGATGTTTATGGAAGCAGTTTGATTTTAAAGGAAATCTGAATTCATTTGAAATGGGGTTTGGTTAGCAGGAAAATGCACTCTATTTTCAAAAATAGTTCTCTTTGTTGAACTAATTTCTGAAATTTAAGTCAATGTAACGAATATATTATATATGGAAGGTAATCAAGGAAAACACGTTATAATGTCTTCCATATTTCTCACAGGTTGTGAAGATGAGAAAGGATGTGAAGAAAGCCAGAGTCCTGACTATTCGCAGACTAACCAGACACATTGGAAAATTAAAGTTGAAAAAGTCAGTTTTAAATAATAGTGTTCTTGTTTGTGTTTTTATAAATAAGGCAGTATTTTAATTGCTTTCGCAAAAATGGAAAAGTGGGGGAAAGTGTACCACATTTAAAACTTAAGGCACTAGAATATAGAAATTCTGTTTGTCTTATTTTTACATCATTTTAGTTAGACTAAAAATACTAACTAAAAGGAGTCTCATAAAGCAGAATAGGAATGACTTTTTTTAATGGGATTTAGTTTATTGAAAGGTAATCTGAATCAGTTACAGTACCTTTTACTGCACTTATAAAAGTGTCAGTCTTTGATCTTTCAGGTTATTCTGCTGTTGAAGTTAGGTTGTGCCATGTTTTCTCTGCAGTTGTCTTCAAGGTTCTATGTTTGCATAGATATACAGATCATACTTGATTTTTAGTAATTACTGTTAATTCTTATATGAACAGTTTAAACAATATTTTGTAGATTATGTTTTTAAAGATTTCTGGCCCCAAATAACTTACCATGTGTCTTCTTTGAGACAGTGTGAGATACATCTGTTACTGTGTTCATAGTGTAAATTGAGCATACTCTTCTCTCACAATTTTAGCAAGTTGTGCAAAATAAGAAGCAAGCCCAATGAACTTCCATATTTAAATATTACAGATCTTAAAATGTAATTATATTTGAGACACTGGTGTCACCTATTGTTGATATGAAGTGTGGTTTACTATTTTCTAATACAGTAACATTTGTTTTTCACATTGTTCTGGTAAATCCTCGCTGTTTCCTGCAGTCAAGAGCACCAAAAGCATTAGGCTATGTCCAGCTGCTTGCTAAAATGTTCATGTCTCAATAAGGGATTGTGTTTATGCTCCATCTGGTGATTTTTTTACTTTGATACTTAGTTTTGCTAATGGGGAAATAAAGTAACTGAACTGAGATTGCTAATAAAGACACACTTCTTTTGCAGGGGTTCAGAAGACTTGAAATTGAAGAACCAAAAACGAGTTGAGAGATTAATAGAAGAAATCCATGCCATGAAGGTAATGCCATGTTTAGATATTTCAATATTGGAGACAATTCTTTTAGTAACTAAAAGCTTTGTCTGTTTTCTGTGGCTGCATTAATGAAACTTAAAGTATTTTCACAGTCAGCTTGAACATCAACACAGCTAAGAAAATTATGAATATTTGAGTCTGTCAAGGTGTTAGACAGTTTGAGTCTTAAGCTTTCCAGGCTGAACATGAATTTAGCAATGTGTGGTGATTGAGTTTTTAATATAAGTTAAGGCACAGAATTTAAAGTTCTTGTGCCGCTCAGGAGTATGGGGAGCTATTTTGTGTGTCTAACAGTACAGTATCCTCATCGTCTGTTCTCCAAGCTCTAAATACTGTGCCATTTGTATTTTACTTTCAGCTTCAGAGTTCTGTAATAGTTTCATATTTTAGCTGCAAGGGACTGGTAATGCTTGAGTCAGGCTTTTTTCTTTTTAATTTTAAGCATTGCTATCAATTGATGCAGTTTTTGTATCTTATGTGTTATGACATCAAGGAAATGCTTCAGAAATTTTATAACTTTGATGATTTGTATTAACATCTCTATTTTAGTTGATGCTACATAAAATTATGTGTGCTGAAAGGAGTTAACGAATTCCAGTCATAAGGCTTGAACACTTGTAGAGTCCTGTGTAGTCCATGACAAATGTCTTCTCACAATATGGCTGTTTTGATTGTTTCCTTGAGAACTGTAGTTGATAACTGTAGTGATTATATCATGCTTACTACTGTGTGCTATTTTGGGTGATTTTTTGTTTGTTTTTAACATTTCTCTCTTTCTTTCCTCAGCCTTGCAGAGATCTTAGTCTTCAAAAAAAGTTAGTAACAGGAAAGGCTTCATTGACCAATTTAGATGTGTTTTGTGCCAGATTGATTAGGCAGAATCATATGGATTTCTAGCATAATACTTCCAGTAAGAGTCCTCATAAACCAGTAGAGTGGAAAAGAAAATGGGCAGCACTGCTCAAATACCATGATAGTATTATTGAGGCACTCTGCCTTACTGATTTACCATCAGTCTTAACTTGGTCCTGTGTTGCTCCTTCTTCTCTTTTTTTTTATTTTTTTTTTATGGCAAGTTTATGTGTGTCTCAGTTTCTAAGAGAATATATTAAGTGATCAGGTACGCTGCAGCACTGACCTCAGAAGACCATGTTTTATGGGGCTTTTGTGAGTGTTCCTGAGAGAGTTTCACTGCAAGATTCGTTGTGCACACATTTACCAGGAGTCTTTGTTTTGTCCACATTGTGCTTTTCCTTCCAGGATTAGCTCATGCAGACATCTTAAAGCCTGCCCGCAGTCAGGACTATATTGGCCAAGTACATTCAAGTGTTTCTTCAGTTGGCATGAATACGTGCAGGGCTTGTAAGTGGTAGCTTACAAGAGTGGCTTGTCAAGGGAGGATAGATTTGTAATCCAGAGAGCTGACAGCAAATTTTGCTCTGAAATAGTTTATAGAAAGGGAGGAGTCTTCAAAGTAAGCAGCTGAGAAGGAAAAACTCTCCCACTTCTTGGGCAGATAGCTGGTAAATGCACTTGGTTATCTGAAATTTTAAGTGCTGTAAGGTGACTTCATTGTTAAAAAACAACGCACCATTGTATTAATATTTTAATAGGGAAAAGGTTGGGTTACTTGGAGATTTTTACTCTTTAAAAATGCACAAGTCGACACTTACTAGCTCTACAGTGTATTTGTTTCTTAGCTGAAATAAAGATTCCTGTTTCTTATGAATCACAGTGTAAAAGGCACTAGTTGTTTACATACTTTTTCAACCACTGTTGATTTCTAGAGTAACAGATTTTTAGAGTTGGCATGTAAATGTTCCTCATTCAGCATGAAAAAGTAAAAAAGCTTTCACACAAACTGGTAATGTTATTTCAGATGAGTGGAAGATCTTATATTGGTGAAACCTTACTCCCAGCAACCTTTTGTCCTAAGTTATTGATCATAAGATTTGCGTAACTCAAATGGGTATTGCAGAATTTTAAGAAAAGATTGGACAGAATAGAAATAGAAGGTGATCTATAAAGTTGCAATTTAGAGCAGGCTGGAATTATGCAGATTATTCTAGCAGTTTAGCATGTGGATCTTTGCAAAGTGCAGTTCAGTGGAAAAGACAAAAAAACCAACAAAATAGTTACAGTCGCCAAAGTGGTTTGGAGCCAGAAAGTGGATGTTACACCAGAGTCTGATAGTGTGTGTATTTTCAGGATAAAAGATTTATTGAAGCGGTTAGTTACAACTTCTGGAAATTCTTTATTGGTTGGAGGCATGAAGGCTTTCTGTAGGTTGAAGAAAATAGTACAATTTTTCTTCCAAGTTTTTCCCAGTTGCCAAAGACACCTCTTTCTAAACATCAGTCCTTTTTCTTCCATCAGTCAAGAACAGACCCAGACCTCCTTTCTCCTTATCATATATCCGGGAAGAAAGAACAAATGCCTTCTGTGGACTGTTGGCAACAAAGTGTTTGGAAGGACTTTATATGTTCCGATGACCTCAGAAGGCATCATTGGGGGATTCCATTTTACAGGGAATTTGTTTCAGTCTCAGGGAAGAAAGAATGAATTTCTGGAATCCTGATGCAGTTGTCTGTTTTATGGAAGTTTTTTATGCAATGGCTAAGTTACTCTTCTTCAGAAAAAGAAACCTAATGGTTTGGAATCCTAATCAGGTAGAATTCTTTCCTTTCTGAAGAATTATGTTTCTCAATTCAGCTGCTTGTAAACCCACAAACTTTTTATACATTTATTTGGGGAATCTATTTCTTGGATAACACAGTGTTTCAGTATGGCTGCTGCCACTTTGTGGAATTAATGTTGTCTTTCATCCAGGCTGTAACCAAAAAACAACCAAAAAAAACCAAAGCACACCCAAAAAACCCCTCAGTTGCCTGATTGTGCAATGCTTAGAGACTGCCTGCAGCTCAGCAGGACTTTTCTGAATGAAACAAATTTGAACTTGCAGTTTCAAGATTTTAACTTCTCTCTCTAGTGTGGATCTTTGCTAACTACAGTCTGATATAATAGGAAAGACAAAATGTTTGCTGTTATTAACTGTTGTATCCCTAACTCTTAAGGATGCTATTTTCCTGTCCTCAAGTAAATTCTCAACAGACAGTGCTGACATAATATTGGTATAAATACACTGTTTCCTAGGAGTGAGACAGTATAGATGCTTTTACTTTTTAGGTTTAATACTGTGTCTGTTTTTGTTTTTAATATGCTCTACAGAGTCATGCATGCACAGTTCTGCATATATTGAAAATATAGGAAGTGTTGGTGCTGGACTATATCGAGAAACCTTTTTTTACTTGAATTTGCAAATAGTATATATTGTATTATTGTTAGAATGACATTTAATTTTTTTATTCTCTGTATTTTCATTGCTGGAACTGAAGAATTAAAAAACTTAACTGGCAAATACAATTAAAAGTGTCTCAAGCACAACAATCAGAAGTAAACATTGTGAGAAATGAGAGCAGTTAAAAGTTCCAGCTACGTGGATGCAGGAACTGGGTTAATTGTTTGCAGGAGTTCTCAAAGCTATTGGAATAATACACTGTTTTTTGAGTTCTTCAGCTTTCATTTTGCCAAAACTGTATAAAATATTTATTCAACAATTCATAAAAGATCGGAAAAAAGAACAGTATGATCCTTTCTAGTCCTCTACTATGTTACTACTTCTCTGAAATATAAAGTTGTGTATACTTACAGGTATTTCTTTACTTGATTGTGAGGATTGATGATACTACCAAAATGGATTAATTGTCCATGGTAGTGTATTACATATCCTATTTAGGAAGCTATTTTTTTTTTTTTAATGTTTCTTTACACAAAAATAACAGATTTTTTAGTGATTTCTTAGCAATGTGTAGCTTAGCTTGAGTTGTTTGAATTTCTTGGCTGAAGGGAGATCTTAATATAATCATTATTGTTTTACTGTGTATCTGGGAGTACTTTTGCCTTTATCATGCAACAAAAACCTTGGCATTATGGCAGGTGTTGCTATAGCAATACCATGTTTGGAGGATGGCCATTAAGAAAATATGGACAAAAGGTAATTTGTAGTGCTTGAAGGAAAAATGTATTCCAGTTATCAGGAATGAGCAGCAGTTGTTTTCAGCCTTTTTCAAGTGTCTTGGAAAGATATGTTCTCTATCCTGAAAATTATCACTGGAGAAACAGATAAGTTAATACAATGAGGGTTTTTTAATACACTTAAGCTACAGTATTTATCACAGAATAATGGGTTTAGTACAATAGATACAGGAAAAAATAATGCTCTACATTGTTTTCTCTGAATTTCATGTTTTAGCAAGATGTTAACAGAAGTGGACTTAAATATGAAAGCCAAAGGTTTTGAAAGCCAAATTGTTTTATAAAAGTAGAACATTGAAGGATGTTTCCAAACTCTTTGTCCTTTGAACAGTAATCAGTTAATTTCCTGAAAGTAATAGTGGTAGGGGTGAGAAAGGGCTTTTTTCATGGCTGGGTAACTGATGATTTTTATAGTAGGTCAGCTTAAAGAACTTGGTAGGTCTTTCTTTCAGTATAGCCTTTTCGCATGGAATTTTTGTATCCTAAAGCTTTTTTGTAAAGCTTTATCATTTTGTTCTAGCAGTAGTTTCTTGGTTTATGCTTTCATCTTCTGTAACCTGGGTTTCAGTTAACATCTTGCAGTAAAATTGTCTTAAGTCACAGTGGGAACAAATGCACTCTTCTGTAGTTTTGCTTTTTCTTTTTCCTGGCATGTGTTTTCAACAGTCTTGCATATTTTGTTTTAAAACAGATAGCAGACATTCATCTTAATGTTAAAAAATCTTTACCTTTAAAGGCTTTTGTAAGAGTAATGGGAAGTGCTTAAACTTCAGTGTAGTCATCCTTGGAACAGTCCTTGATGCTTCTCAACAAAAGGCAGAAGCAGGGGTGGTTCAGCTTTTGCAATGGTGTGGGCCAGATGACACTTGTAGACCATTTCAGGGAAGGACAAAGGGGTAGAACTCGAAGTTATTTAGCCCTCCTTCAGTGGAAAACTCCAGAGCATTGCTTTGGCACATGTGTGACTTTTTATCCATGCACGATGCATACCTCTGCATTAATGCAGAACGCATGGGGCTTTGAGTGGCAGATGCATCCACATGTGCATTGGTCAGGCATACACGTGTGAGGAGTCAGGTGCTATCAGGAGACACAAAAGTTTGCTGCTTGTGCTTTCAACAGCACATTCTACTTTGCCAGTGGCAGTTCATGGCTGTTCTGGAAAATGTATGCGCACGTTGGGAACACAATGAAAAGACCACTTAACCTAATGCAGAAGAACATGGTGTGAATAAACAGTGTTCCTGAGCCCAAACACAAACAGGAAGCCCACCAAAGGTTCTCACAGAACAGACAGCCTGTGAGGAATGTAATGTAGAAGACACTGTGCCTGAATGCGCACAGATGATGTTAGTAAATACAAAACTCTGATGGATTTTCGAGTAGTGAGGAATGTGAACCTCTGCAGGAATGGATTCTCTACGTACAGTGGGAGGAGAAGTAAGGCTAAAGAAGAGTCCATAGTTCAGTGTGGAGATATGGAAAAAGGTGAGATATTTATTGTTCTCTTAACTGATGAGTAAGAATGAGGAAGGAATGCCTCATCAGGAACCTACATAAACATGTCTCATCAGTATATCCACTTTACTTCAATATTCCTACCTTTAGCCTTTTTTGTCTCAAAATAGTGAGAAGACAGGTTGATATACTCATTGGCTGATGTCTGTTCTTAATCTTCGAAGTATTTCATACACCTTTCACTGATACGTTGCTTCCATTCATATTTATGCTAAAATGAGAAACTTATTAACTGTTTTCCCAAGCCAGTCTCCCAGTTGTGTCTCTTGTAGGGTCAAAATAAGTTAAATGAGCAGTCTCAGCATGAGAAAGCTGTAGAATATGATACCTTTTTTCTCCTAGATAGCAAGTATAAAAGAATACTTAAAGTTGTAAGAAAGACAGAAAGAGAAGTTAGTCTGGGATCTTGTGATGTACAGTTTTAATATGGAGGAACAAAATAACTGACAGCCATTCCTACTGTTTTATTACATTATGACAGCAGAAGGTTTTGGTTGTTTTTTTTGTTTTTTTTTAATATACTGAAATACTGTCCTGGATTACATTAAAAAAATGGGCTGCATTTCTTAAATATAAAAGTCAGTAAAAATATCATCAGCTTCATTTTGAAAACTTTATTGAAAACAAGATACTTAAATAGAAGCAGTTATCATGTGCTTGGTTTTTTCTTGTGCACTCGATTCCTAGTTACAAAGTCAAAACAGATCACAAGGGCAGCTTTTTGTTGGATTTGAGACAACTTAAGGAAAATATGAAAGTAGGTTCTAAGTGCAGGTTGTCAACTGACTTAAAAATATGGCTTGCAGATGAAGCTTTTTTTAATCAAGTCTTGTGTAAGAATTTTACTTATTTTTTTAAGGAAGCAAACTAAGCCATTTTCACTTTCTGAAAAAAGCAGGACTTGCAGATGAGACTTCGTCTCCTTTCTGAATTCTGTGTAAGTATTTTCATTGTTTATTTTAATAAAGAGGCAACCTTTGCAGTAATATAAAAAAATTAATGCAACTCTTATGCCTTCATGTGAAAATTGACCAATGACAGCAAAACAAATAACTTATTCTTAGTCAAAATAATGACAAAAGTGTCAGCATGTTTCAGCACTCATTTTGAAAACATTTATTTATATTCTAAATACTTTTTTTGTTTACTTCTTTGATCATCCCACCATGTATTTCACTTTACTGCCCCAACTTGGGCCTTTTTCTTAACTTTGTCCATAATTCATGAGAACCTGAGACAGAAAAGAATGTTTCTGTAAGTACTACGTACCTTGCCTTTCCACTTTGACCATCCTATGCTGAGGTGTAGTAGTAGTCCAGATATGATCCTTGTGAGATCTCTGAGGCAATTCTAATTGATTTCTTCCTGTATACTAGCTGGTCTTTGTACTTAATTTATTCTGGAGAAGCTAAGAATTATATTTCCAGTAAATAGTGAATCTACTTAGTGTGGTGGATCAATATTAAATTATATAAACATCCTTGATCAACTGACCTTTTTTGTCCTCTTTCTTCTGAAGAAATTTTCCACAAATTAGATCTTTTGTTCTTCACAAATAGAAATTCTTCTTTAATGTTGTGGTAAAGGTTTTATTCCTATTTCTTCTAATTGAGGAGTTTGTGCTGGGAGGGGGAAAAAAATGGAGATTACTGTAAGTATCTTTATAGTCACTTGGAAATTAATTAATTCAGAATGGTGACTGCAGATGCTATGACTCCTTATTCCAACTGATGCTTTTGTGTGTGCAATCTTATTTCCCCCATGGTTGCCTCCTGCTTAAAAAAGAAAAAAAAAAAAAAAAAAGAAAAAGGAGAGAGGAAGTGTGTTTGGGAATGTAATGCTAGTGTAAATGTTACTTCAGTTCTGGACACACTTTTTGGCACTTTTATTAAAGTATGGATTTAATGAACACATGAATGAATAGGATGAGGCAGAATAATGGTACCTTTGAGATGAAAGTCATGCCTTGCAAATCAGTGGGAGTTCTGGAAGGAGTAAATATATTCTGGATATTGTTGATTGTGCGTGTACATAGTTTTAATTTTTTTTTTTAAAAAGCCGTTGTCCAGCTTTCACCAAAGCCTCTAGCGCTTTATGTGGTTTTGCTTTCATTTTTCTTTTTTAAAAGCTGTTCATGAATATGAATTTTCTTCTTTTAGTCATAGGGTTAAACATAGTAAGCAAATGAGAAGAATAGATGCTTGGCTTTCGTAGTGTTGGGAAGCTAACAGTGGAGTTCTGTGCAGATCAGTGCTGGAATGATTCAGAAAAAGAGAATGAATGACAGAGCTTGATGATTCCAAAATTTCAGGGTAGTGAAGATGCTAATACTAAAACTGCAGAAGTGACCAACTGGGCAATGAAATGACTGGAGAAATTCACTGGTGATAATTGCCAAGTAATACTTTTGGTGGTGGTGATGCGAATTACATTTCCAGTAGTTCATTTTCACTGGATTGAAATTGGCTTTTACTGATACTGCTAGGCGGTGGATATCAGTTACCGTAGATGTTTGTGGAAATGCTAGATTGCTCTTCCTTGTCTTCAGAGAGAAGACAGTCTGTTCCTATTAAAATCAATTATTTTACTGTATACTGCGTATTTACTGCGTAAATATCTTTGTATATGTAAAAAACAACCAAATAAACTAGTAAAAGTGTAGAGTGTCAAGAATGATCAGATATGGCACAGCATTTATATAAGGTGTAATAAAATTGGAATGGGATTCCCCAGAATACAAGGTGACCCACTGATGTTGGAGTTTTACACAATTCATGTATTTGTCCTGGATAATTATTCTGCCATTTGTGTACTAATATTTTGCTGAGGAGCTTTTAACAGCCAATTTGAAAATCTGCATATACTAAAAGCAAATTTTTGTTTCATGTTTTGTTATGATCTTTCCACTCTTACTCCCCACCCTGGGCAAATCAGGTGACAGGTTTGTCTTGCTGAAGTTTCAAAATCTCTAGGAAAGGACAAAAACTAATTTTTTTTCTCCATGGAGCTGGAAGAAAGGACTGGAGGAAGAGTAATTATCCTGGAGACAGTGCATACTAGGAAAATGAATGGAAACAAGAAATTTTTTCTTTCTGCATGGTGCCTAATGTGTGAACTCTTTCTTTTATGCCCTCCGGAAGCAGACAAAGGAAACTCTGCTTATGGGGTCTGTATTCACCTTCTTCTACTACACACCGCATGTCTTCAGGTTCTTCCGTCCTTTTTTGTTTCTGTTTCCGTCTCCTCTTTCAAACCCGAGTGCGGCGTGTGGGGGTTATTACGCGGCTCGCCCCCATTAGTCAGGCACTATCTGGTTGTTTGGGAATGCCGCGAGCATCCAGCACGTCCTCCCGCTGGCTGCCTCGGTGGCGCCGCGCTGGCTCTCGCTCCCGCTGGGCGGGCGGGGCGCGGAGCGGAGCGGCGGCACCGCGCCAGCGCTGCCTCGCGCCCTCTCCTGGCAGGTAGCGCCGCTTTCCTGCGCTCTCACCAGGGCCGTGCTGCTGGCAGCCGCCGCCACTGCTGCTGGCAGCCGCGCTGAATACCGCGGATAGTAACTCAAAACGCGGGGTGCTCCCAGCCAGCGCGGGGCTGCTTGGAAATTGTTAACCCTGACATAGCAGGGGGCTGCTGTTTTAATGTTAGGAAAGCGTTATGGAGCAAGTTGTCAGTACGGTGAAATTACAGATTGCCATTGCAATGCAAATGAACGCTGACATTCAGAACTTAGGGGTGTTTGAAGAGAAAAGAATACTCAAATAATGAACATTTTGGCATCATGCTGGCTGTACTGCTAAGCTTGGTTTACTTCTCTTTTTTTATCATTTTTGTATGCTTGTAATTGTAGTTTACTTTCATAATACCTTCTACTTCTGAAATTGTCCCAAGATTGCAGATTTACTAATTGTTTTCTGTGTGCTATGGTGGAAACAGTGACTGCTCTCTGAATGTGACTACTGAATCAGATGTGAACCTCCAAAATGAAACAATTCATTTAATCTAATTGACAGAATAAAATGCCAAGTTCACAGTGTTCATCTCGGTAGACTGATGTAATTGCTGGCACTTGACTTGCATACCTCTTGAAATATTAAATTAGTTTACAAACGTGGCAGAAAAGAGCAGCTTATACTTGCCAAATAAAGTCTGAGTATTTTACAAGAGCTCAAACAATTAGCCGTGTTAAGTGTTCTTTTGAGGACTTGGTTTTTTTCATTTGGTTTTGTTATTAAAGCATGAATAAGTAGTCTTTCCCTCAGCTTCTTGTTCTGCTTTTAGAAGAGGTTATGCAGCATAGTAGAATGAGGATATTTAGATAGAGGAAGGTAACCATTTGTGCAAATAGAGGAATATTGTGTCGTTTTGTTAAATGAGTATTTTAATAACTTTAATTTTCCAGAGAACAATAAACCCAGAAAGCTATAAAATTTTGTATTGTGAAACTTATTAGATGAAAATGCACAGGTTGACACTGAATTTCACTTGGATCTAAACTGAGACAGCAATACTGTAGACATTTAGTAATGTTTAAAATTGGTGCCAGCAAAAACCTGACACCAGCATAGTTTACAAAAAGAACAATTGCTAGACAAGTTCCCCTTGCAGTACATTCTTACATTCCCAGTCATTAACTATGGTTTAGGAGTATTCTTTTTTTTTTTTTTTAATGGGTTAGTAATAGTTAATTCCCATCAAAATCAATTGTCCTATGTTCCTCTAAAGTGAGGTGGTTCTCAAGCTTCTGTTTTTTTGGGAAGTTGTATTCTGGGAATTTCCTCCAGCGACCTCATTGGTTTTGTTATTTTAAAATATGAATTAAATTTTACCCTTTTTTTTTCTTAATCTGTTTTATAGTATTCCTTTCCAAGTTCTTACTAATCCAAGAAGGTTGAAAATTAATGATTTCAAGCAGGATTTTTTTTTTTGAGAGGTTTTATATTAAAATCAAAAGGCCAGTTCAAAGAACATGAAATTCAATAAAACGTTTGAAAGTATAAGGCAATTGATGAAACATGCAAAGTCATTAAAAATACATTAGATGTCCTTATTGCATACTTCAGGAAAATTAGAAACTGTTGAACCATTTCTTTTAATGCTTTTCTTCCTCTATGTAGTACAGACCTTAGATAATTCATAAGTTAAAAAATTCTATAATTACTGTAGAACATCATAATAATCTTAAACTCAAGTGATACGGGGGAATATATTTAAATTATAATTCACTTAGCTTGTCTTCAATTAGAGAGAAAATGTCTTCATTTCTTCTGGATAAAACTTTGTTTTCAGTATGTGGTGATACCGAACCAAGTCAGCCAGTCAGGTTGCTGGGAGAAGCTTTGTTGGCTACACTGGTGAAACAAACAAACAAACAATCCGTTGTTTGTTTGTTTGTTTGTTTTTTGTTTGGGGGGTTGGGGGTTTGGGGGGGCACGGGATTTGGTTTGTTTTTTGGGTTTTTTTGTGTTTATGCTTTCCTGTAGTTGTCTGTCCCTTATGACGCAGGTATTTACAGTAAAACTTGACTTCCACAGAAAGATAAAATCTGTACATCCAGATATTTTCAGACATTTATCAGTCCTGCTGCATTTACTGTAAGCTTAGCAAAGGCTTAACTTCTTATTTATTAGAAGATGTTTCTGAATATATGCAAATTCCTGAGATAGTACTTATTCAAGCACTATTAGCAAATGCTTCTATTTGAAATCTATTGACATACATATATACACATATATATGTATGTACGTACATACGTATGTATGTATGTATGTATGTATGTATATCTGTTTGATAGTAAGAAGTTTCCACAACACGTGGAGTATTGCTAGCTGGAAAGAAATTCCTACCCCCATTGTAATGTGACTTGTAATTTTCTTAGAATAAAGAGTACACTGGTAATGTGCTGATTTGTCTTGTTTATATTAATATGGAGTGCACACAAGCCTCAACAGACAGCCCTTACTTTGTCTCTACTTTACATGATATTAGATTAAAAGGTCTTCACAAACACATTCACCCTAGAGTGGTTAGTTACTACCTTTTAAGGTTCTTTATTGCACAGTAGGTTCTGTGGTTTTTTTAGAAAGACTTACATGTTAGCACCACTTAGATTTTGTGGCCATCAGTAATTTAAAAAGCAAGGATTTATGCCAGTGGGTCACCAAAGAAATCATGAAAATAGCTCCTAAAAGTAGACTCCTTTATTTTTTTCTATCTGAAAGGGGTAGGCTTTGGCATAAATATGCGCAAACATTCGAAATTTTAAATGTTGTCTTGCCGGGAAGAATGGCAAGTCAAACTGGGTGAAGCAGAGAGATCTTTAACCTTAGTGGGAGTAGATTAGGCATCCTTTTATTTCTTTTTCTAAGGATTTTGTAGATGTTTCTGTCTTTCTCTAGTATTAAAAAGAAATGGGTTTAATGGCGTTTTATTAAAATTCAGCATGAACTGTGTGTGTTTTAGTAGGTATAGCAAGGCCCTTCCCTACATAGTATGAGTGGATTGTAGTAACCTGGGGGAGCTGAAGTTTTGCAGTATATCCTTTGCCCTGAGCCCCAGGTGTGATTCACCCAAGAACTCCAAGGATTAATCCCCATTTCAGCTGTATGGGCCAGCAAGTGAGCTGGCACTTTCAGGATGGCTGAGTGCGGGTTTTTTCCCAATGACCGTTAAAAAACCAGAAAACTAACAGTAAAGTTTTTAGCATGGAGGTGCATAGATACTTACTTGATTCATGAAGTGTAATAATATTCTTAACAAGTGATTTGGCAGTCTTCATAATTTTCTGGGCATCAATCAACTTCAGACTTATCACAGGGGTGGCCCTAGCAGCACCATCCTGGACTTACTGTCAAATCAATCTACCCCTCATGAGACTGTGACTGGCCCCCACTGGATTCTCACCTGTGGGTTGAAAACGTCAGTCCTTCTCAGTAGTAATTTGAAACTCTTGGTAAATGTGTAATGCTTTCACGTCTACGGATGTGTCAGCTGCAGGAGACAATGACAGGTCTTAGAAATGCAGTGAATACAATATCTTAATGATTATTCAATCTATTTCTTAGCATGAAGTAAAATAAATGGAGCAATTGCATCATTTGGACATTCTCAAGTTGTCGTTCAGTCAGGGGAGATAAATTTTTAGTGGAAATTACTTGTTACAGTCAGCAAAGCAAGAAATCATTGAAGCAAAAGTGAGTCTTCAGGTGAGAAATGCTAGTTATTTGCAACTGCACCTTCTGCAGTAAAATAAGTACAGTGTTCTGAGTTTATCTATCATTAGGATACAGTTAGAGAAATTTGGGACAAGTCAGTAGGCCTCTCTGGAAGGCTTGTGTGTAATTTAAAGGTGATGGACAAAGATGAGTGTGACCTGGATTGCCTGGATTCCATTGAGGAAAAAACTAAAGCCAAATGGAAGATGAAATTTCCAGGAGTAAGGCTACAGACTCTTCATCTAGAATTAGATTTCTCTTCTGCGTGATATTGCCAAGAGAGATACTGCCTCCCATTTTATTCCTGTTTTAAAAGTTGTAGTCAAAAGATGAGAGCAAATACAGAAAACACTTTACCTTCCATACGGAAAGGTCTTTACCTTTCATATCTTTAAATTTTTATTCTGTGGTTGACAAAGTTCAGGACATCTAATTACTCAAAAGAGAGCTTGAGAAGTGTCTTACTAATAGTTTATGAAGACTGGCAGGAAGGCAAGCAGCTACTTGAAAGTGTTTAGCTTTGTCTGTGGTAAAATTACACAGAGATTTTATAATAGAGCAGTTATGTCAGTATAGCACTGGTTTGTTTAATAAACTTTTGAGTATGCTTAAGCCACACTTAACTAGACAATGTCCTGTTTTACTTACCTGTTCAAGTTTTGTGTTACTCTGTTTGTAAATTTTATCCAAATTTCCCCCTTGGCAATACTGTTCATCTTAGTAAAGTGGGGACTTGGGGAGACAGAGGTTTGGGGGTTTATTTATTTTATTGTATAGGCGGAGTGCCATTTACTTTGCTGTGGTGGTCCACTAATGTGACTTATGTGTCTGAAAATTCTTGTGTGTGCATTTAGGTTGCAGCTATTGACAAAGGATTTGGATTTATAAACTGCTAGGGGAAAGCAGTTCCCTTTTCTTCAAAATCAGTTTGATACGAGCAGAGTACTGCATTTCTTGAAAACATGCATTCATAACTGAAACGAATTTGTGCTCTTACAATGGGTTTAGTTTGTTTTTGGAAGTTGGATAAGCTTTCAGGTGAGCCATGGCTGATTTGTTACTTTGAAGATACCCTGTTTTTGTGTGTTTTCATAATGCTAATACTTACCCTTAAGTCTAAGACTGCTTTTGTTCTGAAAGACTAAAATACTGAAACTCTAAAGACTTGGGGAAAAAATTGGTTATGACAAGAAGACATTCAGGGATTAAATTGTAGAAAAAATGAAGCTGAAGAAGTGTCCTGGAATTTTTTTCTCTTATACCTTTCTCCTCACTAAGCAACCTAGAAAAATGACAGCAAGTAGCAAAATCAGACTGAAACCTCTGGAAAAATGTAAGAAACTTTGTGAGAAAGTAGTCTGAAACACATGTTTAAGAGTAAAAGTTATGGTTAATTATAAGTTAATTATAAGTTATGTATTCATTTATAAATACATTAGTATATGTAATATATTTTATATTTATTACTAAATATATTAATATTGCTATAAATTTATTAAACTAATATTTTTATGAAAAAAACTAGTCAAAATTGAAATTGTGTCATTTTTAATAGTCTGGGGACTCCTAAATTGCTTCTACAGGCCACTGCTGGCAGACTTGTTTCTTTTCTGAGTCATCTAAAACGGCCTGAGACAGCATAGCTGGGAATACATTTCAGATTAAAAATCTTGCATTTCTGAGATGTGTTGAAGCCTCATTTGACAGCAAGTTTTTTTGTCTTTGCTGTCTTCCGAAGGCTATTCAATAAATTACATTTTGATACTTTCTAACTTAGAACATCTGTCTTACCCAGTATCACTTGGATAAAGTGTCATCTGAGCAGCCACAACCAATATAAGCATGAAATACTATTTTTACATGCCATTTACACTTGACATACTTCTCTTCAATATAGTCTTGTCTTTCTGTGTAAGACAGTTATGCTTTATTGAAAAAAACCATCTCCCAACAGTGCTTTTCTAAGTTCCTGTAAGTACTGGGGTGAGCTTGCTGCCTCCAGTACTCTGTTCGGAGATGAGTGCCTGCCCCACAGCTACCCCTTCCTGTGCCACAGTGCTCACTTTTCCCAGTCCGGGCCAGTCTCTGCCCACCCATAGTTAGTTTTTCCACAAATTTGATGCTTTAGTTAGTGTGACTTTGTATGCAATGTTAGTTTCATGTGCTATTACTACCATGTAAGATGTCCGCCTGCGAAGTCCGCCCGGTATTGCACCTTTCCATGGAGCTTGTCTGTTTTTCCTGCAGCTCTGCCCTGATGATCTGTACAGCTCTGATCTGCAGTTTCTCGCATTATCTATCATATCCAGCAGTTTTCTTATGTCCAGTAGTTTTTCACATCCTGTTTATTCAGCTTAATCTCAGGCCAAGGCCTGGTCATCTGCCTGCAGCCCTGACAGGATCCAACTGGATGAGAGGTCAGTTCTCCTGACATCCCTCCACTGCCCACTGGAGCAGCTGACTGAGCAGTGAATGCCTGGAGGAGCCTCAGGCCCCAAACTTGAAAAATTGAGTCAGGCTGGTCCTGCTTCTGTGGCTCCTTTGCTACCTCCATCCAGTGTCATCTTGGCATTCCAGTGGCTATTGTGGGCTCAGCCAAGGCACCAGGACAGAGAGCTGCACCATTGTGCTTTGCGTTGTGTACATCAGCCTGCAGAGAGTCTTTCCTTGCTCATGTCCCTGTCTGTTAAAGGGTTTCATAACAGGAGTGCAGTCTGTAAGTAAAGGAAAATTATCTCTTCCTTTATTTTTTACTGCCCATTATCCATCGGCGTGCCAAACAGCGTTTGCCAGCTAGGGAACTAATGCCAGTAGTGCTGGCAGTGTGTTACCTCTTGTAATTGCCTCTCTCCCACAGAAAAAACATGGTCAGTCTGCAGGGGAGAAGGGTCTATTGATCCCAACAGTTTTTTATCATCCCTCAAGAGGCAGTCAGTATGTCAACACCTTGCTTTTAAGGCTTTGGCTTGAGGTATTTTTAGACACTTGAGAGTTGTTTAAGATATTTGTCGGAGATTATTTTCAAGGAGAAAGAGTGTGTGCATTCGTGCAAAGGGGGCCTTTGTCTGTATTTCCCTAAACTGGATTATTGTGGTTTGTGTACTTCATAAAGTAGCGTATTTATCTTGTCCCCTCTTTTGTATTCCTTGTTCACTTGGAACATAAAATCTCATCTGTCTTGGAAACCTACTGGCACAGGTTATGATGCCAAGCATTAATATGATTTTAGAAAGCAGCTGTAATCTGTGGGAGTACGTGGAAAGCAGTGAGAGTGTTCTTCATTAGAGGCCTCCAGTAATGGATCTTCTCAGTTCTAAGGGGATAGAAAGGAAAGGGGGAAGGGATGAAGGAAAAACACAGAGAGTAAAAATGCTGGTGGACAAGGGATAAACAGAGACAAGGATAAAGACAAATGATCTCCAGTCATTAATAATGGGCCGTTTAAAAAACTACTGATACTGCTTTGCAGAAGGCCAACCTTGACTCTGATAAGGGGGAACAATAGAAACATGACGATTTGGGGAAATGGGAGGACCTGTGAACTACCCAAAACTTGGTAAACATCACTTAGGGGGTGTAACTGGCAGTGAGCATTTGAGGGCCCAATCTCAGCCTGTTCTGGTCACTAAATTTACCTGACCAAGCACTTTGATAGCTACAGTCTGTCATCATTTTATCTTTCCTTAGCTTTGTGTAATCTCACCTCTTTGTCCCCTGTGTGCAAGTGCTGTAAGGACTAGGTGCCGGCTACTAGGCGTATGGGGCAAGCGTATAAGAGTTAGGCCAGGGTGCAGGTGCCCCAAGCTGGTGGAGTCAGCATCAGTGGGGAGGGGTCTTGGCTCCAGGCACAGAGGCAGTAACAGCACGTGCACCATTTGGGAGGATGGGCAGTGTGTCCCCTACGTGCAGCTGCAGGTAAGACGGGTGAGTGATGCCAGTGAGGCTCTTGGCACACCTGGACTGGGCTGCAGGTCACAGCCTGTGTGCCTGTCCTACTGCTGACAGGGGCAGGCACGTGCTTTGACTGCCCATGTGTGTGTCTCTTTGGCATGTGCAATTCGCTAGCAAACTTCAAGTTGCAGTAGCAGTGTGTGGGAGGTCTTTTTACAAGGGCATGTAGTGACTGGACATGGGATAATAACTTTAAACTGAGAGTAGGTCAGGATTGGATATTAGGAAGAGATTCTTTGCTGTGAGGGTGGTGAAGCCCTGGCACAGGTTGCCCAGAGCAGCTGTGGATGCCCCATACCAGGGAGTGTTCAAGGTCAGGTTGGGTGGGGCCCTGAGCAGCCTGGTCTAGCAGGTGTCCCTGCTCATGGCAGGTGGGTGGAACTAGAGGATTTTTAAGGCCCATTCTATGTTTCTGTGGTTCTGTGATCAGGTGGGTAGAGGGCCCTTGCTGGTGCCTGTAATATGAGTGTGGGTGTGTGCATCTGCCTGCTAGTGACTTGCTGCCAGCAGGCAAGTAGGAGGCCCGTGAGAGGGATACAAGAACTATGGACCCCAGCAGAGGGGTGTTAGATGGACAGAAAGATATGCTTTGCTTGTACTGAGGGATCCATGAACATTCATGTGTTTGTGCATTTTGAGAGGGTGGGAGGTGGCATACTCTGAAGGTGAGCTTCAGTCCTGATCTGAAAAGAAGGAATATGTATTGGCTGGCTGTACTGAAGTTCATGTGAGGCCTGAGAGTGCTGCACGCTGCATAGGAGAGCTTCCCTACTGGTTGAATAAGTCAATTTCCCTGTCAGTAAGTCAATTTTCCCTATCTGTGGACCTGGGACAGACATCTCTGGGTCTCTGGACATACCGAGCTGGGTTGCAACAGCAGGGCAGGAGGAATCCCTGGACTGGTCTCAGAGATGCTGGAAGGGGCAGCCATTTGTAATATCCCTTAGCATAATTGGTGAAAGGGGATTCTGTAACAGATATTCAATACTAAGGGGTTTTTTGGTGGGTCAGAAGTTTTTGAGCTATGTGCATCTCAAGAAGACTGTGCTGGGAAAAATACCACTATATCCTTTTTCTATTTTATTGTCTGTTTCTGATCATTAATAGAGACAGAGTAAAGGTGTATTTGTTACAGTAACTTGACTCATATGGCTATTTTCACAAAAGCAGGGCGCTGCTGTGGGAATGATATTTAAGCAAAAAATTAAATTGGTTTGCCTTAAATCTAAGAGAAGTGAAGGAGATGATATATAAATTTGCAGATTTAAGCCTTAACAGAAGATTGTGTGCCTCATTCTGTATCCTAGGCATTTCAGTGTGGCTTTCATGACTTCACATTCCAAAGTGTAATTAATTCTCTACTGTTATTCATGATTTTGCAATGTCTTGGGAGTTCTGCAGTATTGTCATATCAAAATTAAACTTTTGACATTCTCATGGAGGGATTGCCAAAGTTTGTCTGCCTCTGCCCTGAACCTGTTCCTGCGTTTAAATCCTAAGGAGAGGAGACAGGAAATATGCAGTTTTATTTGGGACAAAGATCATAGGAATTATCCTTTCCTTGTTCTGTTTTAATAACACAGCAGCTTGATTTAATTAATAATACTGGGTTCCAGAGCTTCATTCGTAACTCCCAACCTGCTGTGTGGCAATAGGCATGTCACTTAACCATCATGTCCTACTTTCACTATCTGTGAAACACTTTAGAAAGTCATGGAAAACTGAATCATTGGTCTTCTCTGTTAGGTCATCCAACTCTTCATCTGCCAGTAGAAGATTGTTTCCTACATCTACCAATGTTTTTCCAATGTGGATTCTGTCCTCTAAGTGATTAGGCTTCCACTAATACCTTTGGGAGATGATTTTGCAGAGTTCTAGATCTCATTGTCAGGAAGCTCTTCTGACATTCACATAAAGAGGGGTTTTTTGGTTGTTGTTAATTTAATTAAGTTCTGGTACTTTTTTCCCCATTATTAGATAGTTCTTTACATACAGTTTTAAGACATATGTGATATATGTAACACCTTAAAGGTATTGATAAATTGCAAGTCTCTGTAAGGTATCTTTTCTATGGAAGAATAAGTTTTTGAGATGCAAGATATGACCTTCTATAAGAGGGTAAGCTACCTGGTTCTTCCTGAAATTACGTCTAAGGAAGTATACAGACTGCTCCAGATTTAGGACAGAAAAGGGATAGAATATAATATCAAGGATGGTTAAGCAGGGAAAAAAGAAATTAACAAATACAATATAGTTGCTGAGCATGAAAACTATCAGAATACCTAAGTTACTTTGTATAGAGTTTTAACTTTTCAAAATGTATGGAAATTATTTAGGTCCTGCATAAGAGTAGTTAAACTACTTTTAAAATGGCCATCTGGGAAACAACTGGTATGAAACATGATTTTTTGTTGCACTGCCCTAGGAAGAAAACAATATTCATTTAATTTAGTTGATGAAGTTAGTAGGGCATTTTGTAATATAGCCTACATAAAACTCATGTCTTAAAATAGTGAGAAATCTGTTGTTGGGGCATGTTTCATAAAATATTCAGCTTTTAACAAAATCCACTTGTCCAGGATTTTCATTCCTCTCTTTCAGCTGCCAATGGAAATGCTTAAGTCCAGGAATGCAAACTGCATATGCAGTCAGTCTCTTTAGAAAAGAGATTATATTTTTTTATCTTAGCTTAATTTTCATTGTCTTGAATTTATATATTCACATATGTTGATAAGTTCTGATATAACATCAGAATCTAAGATAAGTTGGGAATTTAAAGCCTTCTAAAGTTTATTTGTAGTACAACAATATGAGCAATTGAAATATTTTTGCAAATAAAACCACCCTTCTGCATACTTTGCTGTTGAAAAATCCCTCTTGCCTTCAGCAGTAGTATATACAGTCAGATTACGTGTAAGGTAGTTTTTGGAAAAGTCAGTATAAATGTAGTGTTTAAGTACACACTGCAAAAGTCTCCATATAACAAACTGGTTTTCTTCCTTTAAGAGATTAGGGAGGTGCCATGGTTAGAATGTTTATGAGGAAGGTGAACCTTAGAAAGACTTCATAAAGTCTGATCATAAGAAGAATAAACTTATCTTTCATCTACAGGAAATAAAACCAGATGAAGTTACCAGACTTGCTCTTAGGACAGAAGTTAATTTTGAAAGTGTCTGCAGAAAGGTAAGACTTGCTAGTCTTTGTTTTCCTTCTCCTGCTTCTCTGAGTGTGATAAGATGCATGTGTGGATGCAAGTACATGGATTTTGCACAATGTGTTCTGTTTGTTGTGTTGTATCTTCATTGTAGATCTTCCTTTTCTGAGGAAGTTTATCCAGTGGGACATATCTACAGAAAAATGAACAGCTGTCTAGTACAAGTGACTTGTCATTAGTCTGGTAGGCTAGTCCCTAGTAATTGGAACAGAATACCAGGAAGCATAGTAGTGATTCCTTAGTCTTCATAAAGATATTTGTTTTGTTTATATAATATATATACATGAATTAGCTAGTGTAAATAATATAAGCTTTCAACAACAGTTGGAAAAAATACTTTCAATACTTCTAAATGCAGAGAGAAGTTTCCACATGTAAACAAAACATGACAAACGTTAACTTGAAATGTGGAATTTTGACACTCCTGTGGCTCATTAGTTTCAGTGTAATGTTTCTCTTGAAGCCTGCTGATGGTACGTTATTAAATATTAACTGACTAGTGAGGTGAGATGAAATGAAGACATAGAAGTGGGAAGAAGATTGTTGAAATAAACAGCTGAGCTTGAGAGAGGTACCGTTTCAAAGGACATGCTGCATTAGTGATGGCAGAAAGCAATTCTGAATTTAAAAATGTTAATACGTGAAATTTTATGTTGTCTTTCACTTTATCTGAAATTCTTATGGGTGGTCCACTGAGGAAGGCTGAAACCCGAAATATTTATAGTACAGAGGCTAAGTTTTAATGTAGAATTGGGTGATTTAGTCCTGTAATGGCACCATTAGTTTCTAATATAATTCTGCTGTTGCATATTACAATTATGTGTGATGTAATTCAGTTATTAGCATAGTGTGCACCAAGTTTTTCAATGTTTCATGTCAGCAAAATCAACTTATTAGGAAAATATCAGAGGAATTTGGTATTTCTGGAGCAGTGTTTGGATAGAAGCCTCTTAACTGTTTTTCCTTCTCTTAATGATATAGGAGAGTAAGGAAAAGGTCACAAATACATGAAGCTAAAAAGCATTCCTCTTCTAAATCTATTTGACAAAGATTTTCCAGTGTGAAGGTGAGGTAGTCAGAAACTGGTTACTGAAATCGTGCAGATGTGAAGATTTTGAATATGTGAGGACACGTGGAGAGGGATTTCATTCTTGAAAAAGGATACCAAATTCAAACAGTGGCATTTTGTCACTTAAGCATAGGAGATTCTTCTGCCAAGTTTCCAAATGCATCAGGCTGTTGCTGATTTCATGAAGTGTAGGAGCTGCAAAATGAAATAAATTACACTATTTTTTTAAAGGAGTTTTTAGGTTACAATTGGAATTTTATTTTCTAAGAGGGCAATTTTACTGCCAAGAATGCTGAAGGAATATAATTAATCTTACTGGTTTATTTTGCCCCATTATTTTTTATATATTCATAGTAATGACTAATGGTGTGCTTTTCATATTTACTTGAAGTCTTAAAATAGGCTTTAATTTATCTTTAATTCTTGAAAATGTATAGTACAGGTATCTTCATGTATTTGTTTTGGGTTTTTGATCTTACTGTTGTTTCTGCTACCTTCTGCTGCTGGTCCTGTTTTTCAGGAGAATGGAAGTCTGTTAATCTCACACTTTGTAGTGGATGGAACATATGTTTCAAATCAAGTTGATGGATGTATGCTGATGCTTTTTTAAACTTGCTGCAGTAGAAGAATATGTACAATTAATGATTACAGTACTGTTGACAAGCGGTGGCTGTGCCATTGTAGCTTCATTGGTTACTTTTGGTTGGCCATAGCATATGCCAACCAAAGAAGGCATCCCTTCTATGCTTTAACAGAAGTTAATTTTCCAATATTTTATTTCTTATTTTCCCACAGTTAGTTACCAAACATTCAATTAAAAAAAATATTTTCTATCCCTAGCAATATTCTGTAGTCTCATGAAATACAGACCACACTGTTTACCTTTTCATTAACTTGAGTTTCAAAATATTTGAAGGAAAACATCCTGTGGCTGTTTTCATTTTCAGAATAGGTTTGTTTTCATTGACAAAAGGCAATCTGCTTTTAATTCACTGTGGAATGCTGAATATTAGTTTTGCATAGCGGTCATGTAGTCAAGATACTTGTTTAATTGCTTCTGCTCACTGAGATTTTATGTTCTATTACGGTTTCCCCAATAATGTTCAGAATAAGTTAGGCATACTTTTCTATTTAAAAAGAGTTTGCATATGTTTCAGTCAAGCACAATAAAATCGTGCCAGGTGTTTAGCAAGTGGCTGTTTACCATGAGTTCCTGTGATTTAGATGGCAGTATGACTGTATTGATAATAAGCAGATCAGATTATCAGATTTCTATAGTTACAGGGGTAGTTGGCAAGAGTCACCAGTCCCATGACATAAGACCTTTTATAAAAGCATTACAAGAAGCAGCAGATGAACAGTTCTTTGTGCATGTCTGCTGAAATATTGCTGAACTATTGCTGAAACTTTGCTGAAATATTTTTAATCTGTTTGAATATTGCTGCAGCTGTCACCATGGTTATGATCAGGTGGTAAATTCTGTTGTAAAAATGGTGAAAAACGTTACCATGCAACTTTGACTAGGCTTTATATTGTTGGTTCTATTTACAGCTGTTGAAAGACAGAACCTGTATTTTCTAGGTTTTCTCCAAGTCTTTGTGCACTTTCTGTACCAAGTTATGCATTATCTACCACAAATATATTTGACAGACATTAGTAAAATTAGAAAAATGTGTCACAGAGCTCATATTTTAAACTCATATTTGCAGCTGTGATGGCATTTTGGACTGTTTCACACAGTATGTATTTCTGAACTGTTATGGGAAGCTTGGTTGATCAGTGTTGTGCTCCAGGACACTGAAGTTATAAATTGGAAGTTAATCCTTGTAATGCTGTTCATTACAAGCAGAAAACTAAATTAAGAGCTGACAAAGGTCTTAACTGTTAACTTCAACTTGTTGCTAATGTAGATTTAAGGTAATTTAGCTAGGTGAAAATAGGCAGGATAAATAAGTTAATATGTATTAATGTTTTCCCAGTGTTACAAGACTGTGCATATAATCTGGGCTGTTTCTTTAGAGAAGAGGATGTTGGTCCACCTGCAAACACCTTTATCATAACTGCATTTGATTTTGTTGCCTTTGCTAATGGATATTGAATAGCTTATTGTAGCATCTCAGTCAGCTTTTCTTCCAGTAAGTCTTCGGTGTATAGCTCATGAGAAAAAAGGTCCCTGTGTTTTAAACACTTGAGAATGACAGAATTCTGCTCCAGCATAATGGAACTCTATTACGAGCAGCAATATTTCATCTTGCCTTAAGTAAAAATACTTCCTATTTTTTCTAAAGAATTTTTTCAAAAGCCTGTGTGTTTCAAAATTCAACAGCTTTCTGATTTGGGGGAGCAGGATTGAAACTGAAATGAGCTATTGTATTTTTCTCTGAGTGAAGAACGGAGTACCAGTATACGTTATAATCAGAGGTTGAATTGAGCACATGCTTCTGATTTGCAGGAATACCAACAAGCATTCACAGATGATAAATACCACCTGTATTTTTTTGCTTCCAGATGCAATCTTCACATAAGCTTAGAAGCACAGTTTTCCCCTTCATTTACACTTATATTTAATCTGTGGTCCTTGAGAAGAAGACCACCTTTTCCTATTAAGTCCTGTATTTCCATCCATTGCTCAAATCTGTTGTGTTTGAGTCATGCAGTTGCTTGTCTGCAAAGAGGATTCTGCACAGCGAATTTTGAGTATATTATGATCCTCAGTGTTTTTCTGGGGACATGCCACATCCCTCTGAGTCTCAAGATTACTGAAAAGTTTGCCACAGTTTCTAAGCATTTTGAGAAATTTTTGTAGACCAGAAATGTAAGTCATTAGTAGCTCTTAGAAGCTTCCCCCTCCCATTTAAGGTCTGGCGAGCTTATTTTGGATTGCTTCATGTACAGGAACCAACTTTGTCTTGTTTGGTATTTAAAAGGTATTCAAAGGCTTAAGAAACAGGATCTCAGGCAGCTCATGCACAGCCATAGGGAGACATGCCAGGATTTGACTGAGCAACTGGGTACACAGTATGGATTTGATCATTTAAAATCTAAGCTATTTGATGAGAACGACTAGGCTTAACATGGTTTCGGAGGGTTGACATTAGTGCTGTGTGCCTTCTGGTCCAGATATCTTTAACAAATGCCCAAAGACTGATACATTACAGTCAGAAGTTCTGGGTTGAGTGAATTTAATCTCTGTGGCACTTTACCTATATGTCTTAAATGAATTTGGGATGGGAGAGCCAACAAAAATACTAACAGTAATATGGAAACGTTTTCTGTGATTTATCAAACGAGAGTTTGACTGATTCACACGTGAGGAGAACGCGTTCCATCTCGCAAACTTCTTGAATTCACTGGATCTCTGGTGTGGGGCGGAGGAAGTCCTTGTGCAAAAAGGACGTGAAAAAGAGGGAGGAAGATGTTTCTGCCCAGGACAGACAGGAAGAAAAAGGACAAAGTTACAGCACTGATTATGTATTAACTTAATTTCTTTCAAAAGTGTATTTCAATCACATTATCAAAATAGCATTTCTCAGATTCATATCCTTTTCTAATTATGCAGGTGATGGCCTGAGATTAGTCAGTCAATCCACAGCCTCTCTCTCCTCCATAACCAAAAAAAGAGATAGGGTGGAGTAGTCATAGTACTGGTTTTCTTCTTCTTTTTAGATTTATGTGGAAAACATTCTTCACACCAACATTATGTGAAAGGCTGCTAGCTTTGAGGCTTTCATTAACAGTGAGTAATTAATTGGAGCAGCAGGTTTCCTGGAGTATCTCACTAGTTGGATACAGGACGTCATTCTTGCTGAAGAAATATACAAGATATTGTTCTACTGAATACGCTTACTGATTAAGGACATTTTAAACTTAATGCTCCTAGTACTTTTGAACTGTGTGTCAGGAAAAGAAAGATGTATCAAGTAGATTTTTTGATTAAACACATCTACATCCATAGAGGAACAGTTATATCTGTATTTCATAATTTTGAAAAGTAACAAGCTTTCTCTTTTAACTGACAATCCTAAATGTATGCTTGTGATCTTTGCCTTCATTTATTTTTAAAATGTACTTCCTAGGTGGAAAGATTTTTAAAACCCCCTCTGTATGCACTGTAGATTTAATCTGAGGAAATACACTAAATCATAAAAAGGGCCCCTTAAAAGGTTATTTTGCATTTTAATTGAAGACTTGCTGTTAGCTTCAAAGGCTTTGGATCAGACACAATAGTTGCTGTCTTTCGTTTGGGAGTTGGAGGATTTTTCCACAATCTCCTCTGTTCTCCTTCCCCCCAGCCCTTCTGAAGAATTCTACTCACAACACAAACATACTAATTAGGATAGATACTATTATTGATGTAAAACTTCTGTTTCTGTTGTTAAAGCCTTTAATAGTAGATGCTTATTTATGTGGTTTTTTAACATTGCTTATGGAAATACTGTGTTTGCAGTACGTAAACTGTAGGGATAAGACTACTGTATGAATCAATTTTGTGTGTAATACTGATGTAATAGTCCATAAGCTTTGTATAATATGCTTATTATTAATACTTTCAATTTTGTGGTTTGATTTTGGCTACGTGGGGCCAAATTGCTGGTGTTTTTGAGGAACTCATGAAAAACTTCATTCTCGTTTTTATCTAAATTCTGGTTGTTACACTCTGATGATTGGATTGCTTGCTGATCACCTGCCTGGACTTCATGGACAACCTCCATGTCACTCCCTACCCACTTCTCTATAAGTATTAATTATTTGAAACTTTTTATCTTACTTCCTTTTGCTCCAGAAGGAATGTATTGCCTTACAGGTACATGTATGTTTCCATTCTCCAACAATGTGTTTATGCTGGAAATAGTAAAAGAATAATATTCAGTTTATTTTCCTACATGTTAAAATGTTACCTTCCCTTCTTATTTCAGTATGAAACAATATCTGTCCATTTGCATATTAGATGCCAGATGCATCTGTCAACATGTTCTATTTTTTTGAAATGTGTTGCATTGATTTAATAGTACAATTTCCTGCATCATAGACTAAAATAATTGTGTTGATGCTGGGTATCAGTGTTGCAAACTTGAATTCTTTTTGTCCTGAGTATTTTGACTCAGTTTGAATGGAAGTTACACTAAATGTGTGAAGCCACTGTTTCCTGAGAATTTTCGATGTCAAACACCAGATGTTAATGTTAAACAGGAATGTCTGTGGTCTTCCTAAGCCTACTGATGAAGTGAAGAATTTTGCATTCATTGATGAATATCACATTCAGGTGTAAATACTTTCTCTGTGTGACTGATTGTTCTTTGTCTTCCTGAAGGTTTCTCATCTTCCAAATTAGATCACTTGAACTGCAAACTGTTTAGCATGGCTTTTATATATACCAGGCTATGTTTTATAGCCTAGAATCCACTACTATGGCTGCAAACAAAGTTTTATGTTAGTATAAAACTAAGTCTGTTGGTTTTTGACAAATCTTTCTCTTATCTTCTTCCCCCTACTTTGCTGTGCAATTGTCCATCTGTCTGCTTGCCCAGCCAGTATCAATCCCTCCCCAGGCTTTCAGTGGGAAAATGCAGGGTTCTACTAGGTTCTGTTCATGTCACTCCCACCTTTGGTTAGCCATTCCTTCCCTCCACCACTCTCCTCCCCTTACTGTCTCTGGAACAATCTGTAGATCTCTTCTCCAGTAGCCTCTTTGCATTCAGACTAGACTGCCATACATACACCAGTGTCAGAGCAAGGAGATAGACTAGACCAAAGTTAGCAGCATCTTCAACATCAGAGTAGCAATTGCAATGAGCTCAGTTCAGCTACAGTTTTGATATTGTTCATTCTGGAAAGAATCTTCTTTTAAGTTCAGTATTGAAATAAACTGCTAGTGACTTTGGCAGCATTTCAGAGAGATACTGTTTATCTCTGACACAAAAGGGCTGTCTCCTTTCAAATTTTAGATTGTTAGTCCAAGAATCTTTCTACCACTCGTTTGCATTCCTGTGAGGCTGTATTTCTTAATTGTTGCCTGGCTGAACTGTTCAAGTTTGTTAAAGTACAGTCTTGTCCCTAGATAAGGCTCAGACTCAGAAGTAATGGGATTGCCTTTGATTTGAATATGCTTATTTCACTTACTTGGTGTGCCAGACCAGAATGTGGGCAAACATAATCTTGTTAGTAAAGCTCAGAGGAACTTGATTCACATTTTTGTGAGTGATATTTGGCTTGGATCACTAGGTAATTCAAACACAAGATGCTTGTGAGGGTATAATGGATGAAAAGGTGGGTGGGAAGAGTGGTGCTTTTAGAATCAGATATGCCTGTGGTAGTGATGTTATGGTGCATGGTGCTGCACATGGCTGTACTTCTTCAGTCCCAGAAAATTTTATGTCACAGCACTCAGGGAAGAAATGCAACTGACAACTTTCATTCCTGTTTTAAATGAGTATTTGGGTGATGCATAATCAATGTCTCACTGGATATGACCTGTCATGGGAATAATAGAAGAAAATATTAGAAGTAGTCTTGTTTCTATGCTTTCCTTGAAAAAAATACAGGAAAAATGGCGTAACAAGATGTTCTGAAGGTATTGTGGTTGGTTTGGCAACTTTTTGGTTTGGTTTTTGGTGTTTTGTTGGGGTTTTTTTTAAATAAAGGAAGGCCAGGTTACTGATGTCCACAATCTCCTTCTCCAGAATGTTTTTGAGACTCGCATACAATGCCTATGAGGCAGAATATCAATGCATGGATGAGTGTATGGTATAAAAATGAGACACCTAGGTATTTGTAGTACCTTTGGGGACAGGAAAAGCTGGACAAGAAGGATGACCTGCAACATAATCAAAATTGCACTGGGCCCTTGGCACTGAAAATTTTAAAGGACATGAAGGAATATTTAAAAGGACATGAAGGAAGCTTATATGCATGGCAGAACATCAAATTAGCAAGGACATTACATGCAGGGAACATGTGGCTGCTTTTCAGGATGTCTCTTATAGGGCCAAGGACAGAACAGCTTGATCCAATAAGTAGTGAAGGTAAATCAGATTTGCTATAGTGACGGCTGATTGACACCTCCAATACTAAGCTGCAGGGAAAAAGTGTAAATTATGAATGCTTCCATATTAACCCTTGCACCAAAAACAGTCATGGAGGGAAACTAGAATTCCTTACATGTATCATCATCACAGATAATATAGATATCCCCCTTCCCGTAGGTCTACAAGATAATTAATGCAATTTACCATCTTTCCAAGGGTAATGGGCTGTGATGTACACATGAGAACGGTACTTTTCTGTGAAGCTCTGTAGTTTAAGTCTAACAGCTCAAATATGTTATCAGAAAAGAAAAGCTCTAAGAAGTGTTTTGAATGGAAATTCCAGCTGTCACAAAGGTTTTATACCAGTAATGTGCTACAGGCTCCAGTGATAATGGTAATGGTGAGCAGAAAACATTCAATGAGACTAGAGAAGCCACAAATTTAAGACAGATAGTGAGTCAGTGTTTTCAGTTATTCTTAATTCTTTAAGGTGCTAAAGACAAAGTCTTTGATTTTTATCTTTTATGTATCCATAGGAAAAGTAATCAGTTTGTCAAGTTGATCTACATGAAGAAAGACAGGGAGATGGATGGGTGTGCGCAACCAAATGACAAAGCAGAATGTTCGCTCTGTCCTGTCATCAGTCTGTAAATCCTCTGAGAATTGGTACTCCTTGAGCAATTTTGACCAGGTTCCTGTAGCTGGTTTTAAGAGCATTAACTTCCAGCAGGACGGGGTTTTTTTTGTGAGTGTGTATGTAAAAAATAAAGAGCAGTGTACCCTGGAGGGAAAAATGGCCATAGTTATTACCTCTTGATCTTGTTTTGAGAAGTGCAATAGAGTTGGCGCTCTGTGTTGGTGTGCCAAGTGAATGCACTCTATCTAGAAGAAAAGTGCAGCAGGAGAGAACATAAGGTAGAATTTACATGAGTTTAAACATTAGATTGCTTGCTTAGAGAACTTTCAAGTATTGAGATGTCTTTAATGTTATATAAACAAGTGTGATTAGTTATGTTAAAGACTAACAGTTCCTTGTGCATAATTAACTGGAAAAGCTCTTTCTGTATATTTGCTTTGTGGTGTGACTCAGAAATGCATTGCAAAATCAGAAAAAAAACCTGACATTCCTGATATTTCTAAAAATGAAAAACAGCTGCTGCTGTCTTATGCTCCTTTTATTTTTACAAATGAAACTCTGTCAGTTTTTCATTATATATCATGTAAAAATAAGGTAAAATATCATTCTCATTTCTTCCCATCTCTCCTATCCAGTTAAGCTTTTAAGTACCCAACTCAGAAATTTATAAGGAATTTATACTTATAAAAAAACAAAAACAAACAAAAAAATCAAGTTATGGAATTGAGTGGGCTCTTTCAGCTCATTATGAAGCCCATCAGTCTGTTGTTAACCCTGAAAAACTAGAAGAAAGGTGCTAGAGCCACCATTGCTTGAACTTCTAAAAACCTAATGGTAAAAGGAGAAAAATTAGATGTTCCTGAATTATTGGAATTTTGTTTAAAAAAAATTCTCGTCTGTTGGGATACCAATGAATGTTGCTGCCAAGACTGTCTACATGAAAAGGTTATAGCTTGATAAAACAGCAGGATAAGTTTACAGCACACTGCACCACACTGGCAGTATTGGTAGGTAAGAGAAAATATGGGAAACAGGAGGTAACTAGTGACTTAGTGGAAGTATAACATTAAATTTCAGGTGGTGATGATCTAGTTTTTCTTGGGTTTGGAATTCCCAAGCCCACTAAATGATTGGAGTTCTCAAACCCTGCCAAATGATTGGAGTGGTTCAGTGGTTACACGTTAGAGAAACTCTGAATGCCAGAGTTAAGTAATAATAATGTAATGGCCTAGAAGATGCACAAGAGCCTCTAAGCATAAAGGTTCTGGGTGCTTTATAGTGAAATACCTGCTATAAAGTCTGAACATCCAGGATTTTCATCTAATTTACATCCGTTCTCTGCTGATGTGCTCAAGTAGTATCAGGGCTTACATATATATCTGACGTGTGTTTATCATTAGAGTAAGTCTAGAATGCATCAAGTCAATAGACTTAATGATGGAAAATCTGTGTTTTGGTGCCAGAGAATTGGTATGTTTATCTATGTTTTCATAGTTTTTCAGTGTACTGAATTTGTATTTCCATTGTCTTTTTCAGAAAAAGTCTGAAAGACATATATATTTTAAAAAATCTGTTTTCAATCATGCACACAAATTGCCATGTGATATGCCAAGAAATGCTGTCTTGTTTTGAGTAGCATATTATAACATGGCCTAACCCTGGTTAGTGTGTGCAGTGCTTGTGAAGTCTTTTAAGTCATCTGTGCCTCCAAATCCCTGGCGCTCATATTCAGTTCCTTTGACAGTGCTTTGAACAGAAATATATCTCTCCTGAGAGTTTTATATGAAGAGATTGACGTGACAGTACTTTGGTTATATATAGATCTGTTCCCTGGTGGTAATGCTTGAAAGTATAAAGGTCTGAGCAAGACAGGGTTTGTCCACAGGGGTATTTTTTTCCTTTTATATTATAAATGATCTGAAATATATCTGATTAAATTAGAGCTTGTTTTTCAAATGATAGCTAGTTTTGAAGCTTTGCATCTGTTTTAAATTTGAAGAACTCAACTATGTCTACTTTCCCTGCTATAAACTTAATTTCATATTGTGCTTATACCTACAGTGTGGTATCAGGCTGCATCTGACAAGTTATAGTTTGAGTTTGAAACATTGTAAGGATGTCTCAAGATTACATCCCTGATAGCTGGGTACAGAGTTTTGTCAGCATACCAATATCATAGGGAGAGTGGTGGATATCTCAGTTCTGAATCTTCTTTGGTTCATCCAAGACAGAATATTTTGAACTTTTTGACCCATTATAATAGTATTAATAGTACAGAGCTCATCCCTGTGTCACACCGATTTAGTTACTACCATGCACTCCACTCAATCTTTGGACAAGCCCATGGTGCACAGCTAAATCACAGGAGCTCAGATGCATTCAGGTGAAAGTGGAAGTCAGAGAATTCTGTTTACTGCTTGGTTTACAGCTCTGCCTGAATGTAGTTAGTCTTCTTTGTGTTTTTGCTCTCTTTTCTGTAACAAATAAGTCTAAATAATCAATTTTTTTTTCAGAAAATGGTTCTTTCAAATTTCATTTTGATACTACCCAGCTTAATTCCCTTTTCAGAGTTAATAAACAACTGCCTCTTTTTACTTTTCAGACCCTCTTTCTAGATGGCTGGTTACAGCAAACGATCTCTCAACTTCCCTTTTTTATAAAAATCAATTGTGGTTTCAGATCCGATATATAGCTGGGTCAAACTAATTTGTATATGACATTTCCTCTGAATTTCATTATCTTCTCTCAGGAGTACATGAATTTTGTGGCAAAGAACTTTCTCACAGCTACTGCCTGTTATTCAAGAGATATTTTGTTTCTATTCCCCCTGAAGTACATCTTTTGTTTTAGGGTTTATTTTTCATCTTATTTTGCTTTCCAGTTTAATTTCTCAATATGCTTGTCTCTTGCCTTTTTTGGGTTGGAATGTTTGCTTATGTATTTCTTATGTGGGGTTTGGGTGTTTTTTAGTGGCATCTAGTTTACTATGCTGTCCCCCAGAACTGTTTATTCAGTTTGGCAAGATGCATATATTTTATAGTGATAGTATGCCTCAAATATTCAAATGTCAAAATATTTGAAATGCATTTATTTTATAGAAAGCTATATTAAAAACCAAAAACATGGAGGCTTTATACTGCTGAATTTTGTGTGTTTGATTTTCCATTTGTGTAAGTCAGAACTGCATGCATTTCATCCTGGTCATTTGTCCTGGATGTACAATTTAGATTATGTAATATTTTTGAATTACTGATATTTCGTAATATATTTTTTTTTACTCTGACGTAAGGAGCACTATGATTACAACTGTTTTACGCTCAGAATTTGTCCACAGCATAAAGTAATGTTCAACATGCCCCTAGGTTTTCTTAAAGGCCAGTGGTGGTTTCAGTGTTGGTGTGAATTATACCAACACAAGTGGGGGAGGAGTCATCACAGTGCCCACTTTCTGTCGTCTCTCGTGACCTTAAGAAGTTGTTTGTTTCTTTTCTTTAATGTGTGCACTGTTTGTGTGGCATGCCAAATTGAGGGGATTATGGACACATAGCCTTACTAACCTTGGAAGAAGTGAAGGTAAGTTAGAAGCATTTGAATTTTCCCACAGTCTTGCTGTTTCCACTTACACCTAGAGTTGACCCTGTTCTCCATCAGGAAATAATTAAGAATCCATGCCTACTTTAATCTTTACTTTTTTCCTCTGACTTTTCTGTATTGAAATTACCATAAGAATTGGGAGTTTTTGCATAAAGAGAAGAAGGAAAGAACTGTAGACAATTAAGTACATAGTACATAGTGCAGGTCTGGGGTTTATGCCAGGTTCTGCTGTAGATCACTCTGGTAGTTTGGGATGAAACACTCAATTTTTCTTTGTCCGTTTCCAAATCTGAAAAATAAGCATTTACTTCACACTTCTTTGGTTGGCTAAATTAGTTGTGACAGGTTAGTTCAGAGAAGCTCTCTTGATTCTGTTATACTCAAATAGGATCATCTAACATTTGCAAAGTGCTAGGCTTTTTAAAGAGCCTTTAAATGTCTTAAAATGCTTGGATAGTTGGTATTTTTTACCATGCATGTGTAAAGAACAGCAAGAAATCTATTTTTGTTTGAATCTATGACCTATTTTGGAACTCTTATTTTAAAAGAAGAGGAGGAATGATAGAAACATGTTTATATGCCAGACTTCCTTTTAATAAAAGACACGCCAAAGCACAAGACAAGACAAACTTAATGTGGAAATGAATGTGAATCTAAATGAACAAATCTATTAGGAAAAGGATAGGTTTGGTCCAGACATTCAAATAAAATTAGAGCAGTGTAAGTACTTTGATAGTATTTAGAAGAATCTCATGCTGTTCTCTGATGCTGAATTCAAGAGTCTGTGGTAAGCAGTGATGAGCTGAGTCAGTGCTGCTGCCAGCAAAGCAAGCTCAGCTAGATTTTCCAGACTTCTACCTTCTCCTGTATGCAGTTCTACATGTGAGCAAAGAGATTGTCCAGCATACCTCATGTTGCCATGGGTCTTCAGTTTCATAATGTTCTTCATAATGTTTGTGTGTTGGGTTTGCATAGAAAGGTTTCAGTAGAGGCGTTGGCTATAGGGGTGGTGTCTGTGAGAAGCTCCCAGAAGCTTCCCTTGTGGCTGATGGAGCCAATGCCAGCCAGCTCCAGGATGGACCCACCACTGGCCAAGGCTGAGCCCATCAGCGATGGTGGCAGCACCTCTGGGATAAAAGTGTTAAAAAGGAATGAGGGGGAATGCAAAGGAGCAATTGCAGCCAGGGAGGAGAGGATTGAGAATATGTGGGAGAATGAGCTTAGAAGAAGGAGGGGAGGAGGTTCTTCAGGCACCGGAGCTGAGGAGGGAGTGACAGAGACAATGTGTGATGAACTGACCCACAGCCCTCATTCCCTGTCTCCCTGTGCCACTGGAGTGGAGGAGGCAGAGAAAATAGCAAGTGAAGTTGAACTTTGTGTTGTGGTTTGACACTGGCCAAATGCCAGGCACCCAGAGAAGCCTCTCACTCACTCTCCCGTGCCACAGCTGGGCAGAGAAGAAAAAATTTTATGAAGGGTTCATGCATTGAGATAAGAATCGAGAGAAAACACTCTCAAGAGCAAAACAGGCTCAACTTAGAGTTACAAAGTGAATTTATTAGTAACAAAATCAGAGGAGGATAGTGGGAAATAAAAACAAGCCCTTCTAGAACACCTTTTTCTCCTAACCCCTCCCTCCTTCCCACCAAGAGTGCAAGGAGACAGGGCATGGGAGTTTTGGTCAGTTCATCACCCGAGGTTTTCTTCCTCTGTGCAGGGGGAGAAGTTGTTCCCCTCTTGAGACCGGGGGACCCTCCCATGGGAGACAGTTCTCTGCAAACCTGTCCGACGTGGGTCCACTCTCACGAGCAGCAGTCCTCCTAAAACTCCTGTGGCACGGGTCACTGTTCCATGGGGTGCAGTCCTCCAAGGACAGGCTATTCCAGCCTGGGAGCTGGGGTTCCCTCTCCATCAGGTCTCCTGCTGGATCACAGCCTCCTCCAGGCATCCACCTGCTCCAGTGTGGGTGCTTCCTCCACATGCTGCCAGTGGATCTCTGCATGCCCCGTGGACCCCAGGGGCTGCAGGGGGACAGCTGCTCCACCATGGTCTTCACCATGGCCTGCAGAGGAATCTCGGCTCCGGCGCTTGGAGCACCTCCTCCACCTCTTTCTTCAGTGACCTTGATGTCTCCGTGTTGTTCCTTCACATGTTCTCGCCTCCTCCTCTTCTCTGGCTGGAATTAAAACTGTGCCCCCACTTTGGTTTTGATTTCTTCTCAAATATGTTATCACAGATGCATTACAGTCATCTCTAACTGGCCCAGCCTTGGCCAGCAGCATGTCCATCTTCAGAGCCACCATGGATTGGCTCTGCTGGATATGGTGGAGGCTTCTAGCAGCTTCTCATAGAAGCCACCTCTGTGGCACCCCCACTACCAAAAACTAGGCTGTGCAAGACCAATATGCCTGGGAAGAAGGGAAGGGTGGAGGGAAGCTGTTTTAAGATTTAGTTTTTAGTTCTCACAACACTATTCTTATTTGATTAGCAGTAAGTTATATTAATACTTCCCCAAGTTGAGTCTGTTTTGTCCATTGTGGTAATTGGTTAATGATCTCTCCCTACCCTTATCTTGATCCATGAATCTTTCATTGTATTTTCTCTCCCTTGTTCTGCTGAGGAGCGCAGTCATAAAGCAGCTTCACTGGGCACCTGGCATCCAGCCAAGGTCAATCCACCACAGCTTTCAAGATAAATAAAATCAATATCCAAATATTTTCATGGTTAAATTACCATGATAACAGAAAACAATGTAAATTAATATAAACTGGGGCAAGCATTGAAAAGAATAATAAACAAGTTTACTTGTGTATCTTGATGTTTTGTAAGAAATTGTTCCGTTTTAATTTGGTAGTTCTATCACAGAACATCATCTTGATGAGTTTTTGCAAAGGTTTTAGATCTGTTAAGACATATTTTTAGCTTCAAATGGAAGTTTTTCGTCAACCTATTTTTAAAATTGTGTATCATACAAGTAAAAAAAAATTCTGCTGAAACTTGGACACTTTCCTGAGATCCATAAAGAATTGATTTCTCTAAGAACTTCTCACCTGCCATGTTATTAAGCTTTTATAAATGCTACTCCATAGCACCTCTATGATCATTTTGGTGTTATGTTGAGAACTGTTAAAGCTTGAGTGAAAACAAATTAACAGATTATTATAAATCTGACAGGGTTTGGCAGATGATGAGTAAATAAATTCATCATCCCATTATTAACATGAAACATAGTCAACAACCAACCTCTTGCTGTCAGGAGCTGAGAGCCAGCAATGCTGCCATGAGTGATACTACTGAGCGGTTGCCTCCCATACCAAAATCTTCACTATGTGTGATGGCCACAAATCACATGCTGTGTGGCTTACAGACATAAAGGTAGAGGGAGAATTAGCTGCATTTGACAGTCAGAAAGTAACTTTTCTCAAGTGTCTTGTTCCAAAGGATATGAGGTCATGGTATGGACTTGGGTGGCAGCCATGATTTGGCACCTTCAACCACCTTCACATTAATCACATCTGCTGTTAAGAAGGACAGCTGTAACTAGTTAGAGTTTTGTAAAGAATGTGTGGATTAACAGGTTTCCTAGTTGTTTGTTCAGCTTTTGCTGTTTTTTAATAGAGAGCTCTTCTCCTAAGCTGCCATAAAAGGGTATTGCAATGACATCTTGTTTCAGCCTAGAATTGGGGGGGGTGGTTTGGTTTGGTTTTTTGGTTTTTTTGTTTGTTTGGGGTTTTTTTGGGGGTTTGGTTTTGTTTTTGGTGCTTACCCTAGTTAGTATTGTCTCTGCTTGCTTTTTTATTCCCTTGTCATTAAAATCAGAGTGTTGTTAATATTTGACATTAAACCGCACTTCTAGATAGTTTAGAAACTAGTATGACGTTCTCCAAGGTTGGTTTCTGTGTCATGGTTTTTGCTATGTACTGCATACTTGTCAGTGGAGTTTCTCACTGTCTCCATTTGAATATCATTATATTAAATTACTGACTAATGACAGATGTAGAACCACTAAGCATTACCAATCTGGTAACACTCTCACCCGGCTGAAATTGTAGTTGTTGTCCTTATAGTAGTCTTGTTTCTAATGAGACCTGTAATGAGGCAATTCCCTTTTGTGCAAAAGTCAGTTGAATAATAGAAGTATGTGTCACTATAGCAGAGAGGGTGCAGATGAAAGCAGTCTTGGAACAGAAAGATTAATCAGAATAAAGCAATGGTCAAAGGTCTCCATTTCATGTTCTCAAATTAATCACAGGTTTCTGTCCTTTAATTCAACCTGAAGCTCTGCTGTCTTAGGCATACTGCCGAGGCATACCATTCAGCTCCTGCAATCCCATCTGCCTTGAGACCGTGAGACACTCAGTTTCTCATTCTCACTTTATTACCTGCATTGTATGAAGCAGGTTCTACCCACAGGGCTTCTGCCTGATACTTATACCACACTGTTCCTTCTTTTTACTCAGTGGTGCCTGGTCTCAGAGCCATTCCCTACTTCTGACTGCTGTTCCAGCTGATCTCAAAACTTTAATTGTGAATCTGCTTTCATCTTAGCAAGTTTGTAATGTCCATTCTCTTCACAGTCATTGCCACTTTTTGCCAAGTTTGTCTCTCTTATGTGGGGCTTACATGTGTGTTTGATAATAGATGTTTTCAATATTATTTACAGAAATAATACATTTACCTAGATAGAATGTTTGAGGAGACTGACTTCAGGTGGTTCTGTATGTAACTGTAATGTTTTAACCTCAGCGAACAGCAAGCCCCAGGCAGCTGCTCACTCACTCCTGCACCAGCAGGATCAGGGAGAGAATGGGGAGGATAAAAGCCAGAAAACTCATGGGTTGATATGCAGGCAGTTTAATCGAGAAAGCAAAAGCTGTGCACAATAGCAAAGCAAAACAAGGAATTAATTCACTGCTTCCCAAGGACAGGCAGGTATTCAGCCATCTCCAGGAGAGCAAAGCCCCGTCAGACGTGACAGTGATTTGGGAAGACAAATGCCATGATTCCAAATGTCCTCCCCCTTCTTCCTTCTTGCCCCCACTTTATGTACTGACCATGATGTCACATGGTCTGGAATGTCCCTTTGGTCAGCTGGGGTCACCTGTCCCAGCTGTATCTCCTCCCAGCCTACCATGAACCCCTAGCTTCCTCCCCAGCATGGAAGTGCAAACACCAGAAAAGTCCTTGACTCTGTGTAAGCCCTACTCAACAGTAACAAAAACACTTCTGTATTGTCAACCCTGTGCTCAGCACAAATCCAAAACACAGCCCTGTATTAGCCACTGTGAAGAAAATTAGCTCTACCCCACACTCAGCCACCACAGTAACTTAAAATTTCTCACTGCAAAGTGTGACTATTCACTGTTCCATTTTTTGTGTCTTTTGCAATGCCTCAGTTGCACACTGAAGGAGGGAGAATGTTCCTGTAGAAAGTACTAGTACATTCTTGCATAAAAAAATAAGTAGTGCAAAATAATACAAGAAGTAGCAGGACTATGTCAAAATAAAGGTGTACAATTCTAGTATCTAATTAAACATCTAGGGGACAGGAGGAGGAGGGGAAAGGGTGTAAAGTCAATGGACGTTTCTTTGTTAAGTTTTATTTTCTGTATTGTCTGTATTTCTGTAAGGTTTTATATACTGGAAAATACTTGAGGCAAAATAAATTGAGCATGGGCTGTGCCAAAAAGCAAAACAAAACCAAAACCAAACTAAAAAACTCATACACAGAAAAATGAGATATTTTAGAGAATGTGAATGTTATATTCCGTGTTTGTTAGCTGCTATCATTATGAATAGTGTTTGTGAAGTATTTTCCTGTGAGGAAAAAAACATGATTATTCCATATGGATTGGCCTATATATGCTTAAAGTCTTTCTATAAATATTTGAATTAAAGGACACCAGATGTTGCACAGAAGCTGCTGCTGCTTTCTGAACTTCATGGTATAGTCTTTCAAAACCCACAGGAAGTAGCTGAGGGAAAAAGTGTATTAATTAAGTTCAGAAATAGATTTTCCAGCTGTAGAAAAATCTCCAAAGAAAATAGCATATGATCTTCAGAAATGTGAGCTTTCTGTCCCAAGAATCTGGTGGCAGCATGCAGTACTGTCACATGGGGATCAAAATTCAGATTTCAAGTTCTCAGAACTAGCCTAGCCTGAAAATAAGCTAGTCTGAGGCCCTTGGAAATGGACTCATCTTTTGACCCTCTGGCCAGTGTTCATAGTTCTGCAGACAGTCTTCAGAGAAAACATTTTTCCAGTTTTTATGACCTAAAGAAATAATGTTGTAGTAGCAGAAAATTGAGGGGAAAGTACTAGAATTCCCAGATGCACTACACTTCAGACATGAAATGCAGCTGCACATAGAGTATATTTTATAAGCTCTAAAACTATGGCTGAAGAATTACAAAATGGGATTTGGTTTGCACTGGTTGAGGAAGAAGATTTATGGTTTGCAAACCAATTAAATGTTTCTGCATTTAGAAGTACTGACTCTGCTGTATTCGTAGTGCCTTCTTTTGCTCTGTTTCTTTCAGAGCAAAGCACTGAGAGTGACTCTCCTGCAGTAGCAGTCGGTGGGAAGTGTCCCATCTATCGTGATGCAATGAATATATAACTGTTTGTAGTCACGTGGTTCTGCTGGAAGAAAAGGGACATGCAAATAAGTAACATTCTCCACTGAGCACTCTCACATGGATCGCATCAGCTGCTTTACACGACTTGCTGATGTATTGGGTAGCATTTGAGTCATGGTGGTTTGATCCCAGCTAGCAGCTAAGCACCCAGCAGCTGCTCACTCACCCCACCCCTGCAGGATGGGGAGAGCATCCCAAGAGCACAAGTCAGAAAATCTTCTGTCTTGGGATAAAGACAGTTCAATGAGTCAATCAAAGCTGTATGTGCAAGGAAAAGAGAACAAGGAATTTATTCACTACTTCCCATCGGCAGGCAGATGTTTAGCCACATCCCAGAGAGCAGGGCTTCAATTCACATAATGGTTACTTGGGGAGATAAACGTCATAACCACAAACATTCCCCCATACCTTTTCCTCACTTTAAGCTTCTATTGCTAAGCGTGACTTGAGAAGGACTCAATGTCCTTTTGGTCCATGTGGATCAGCTGCACCAGGTGTGTTTCTTGCCTGCTGTGGGGACAGAGCAAGAAATAGAGAAGGCATTGATCATGTGCAAACACTGCTCAGCAGTAACTAAAACATTGGTGTGTTACCAACTCTAACATGTTTTAGTCACAAATCCAAAACGCAGCATCACCTTGTCTGCTATAGAGGGTGTTAGCTCCATCCCAGGGTAGAGCCAGTACCACTTCTACTCCTTGTTCTCTACCAGGTAACCAGTGTGGCTTGGGCTCCATCTCCTGCGGTGATTGCTCAGGGCTGGAGAGGCAGCATGCTCTGTTGAGCTGATGGCACCGAAATCAGGCTGGGTCACGGGGCACTTGCCTGGCTCTTTACAAATACCATCATCTCTTGATTCTGGTGGCTTGTGCTCTGATACTTCCTTTAGCACAAAGCTCAAATCACAGATAGAAAAAATTTGAACATGTATGCATTGCAATACCACTAGGAGGAAGAGAGAGAGGTATGTCTTTTCCACTCTCTCCCAGAGAATTTCACTGCAGGCTTTAAGCAATCTTCCTGCTAAATCTGTGTTTTACAAATGTGTTACACCTACTTTTTATCCTTTCAAAAAAGAAAAGAAAGAAGGAAAGAAAGAACCACACATACAAAACTCGTAAGACAAAGCTGTCTTTGGAAAAGTCTTAGATACTTTTCGTTTTATTCTTAGAGCAGAATGATGACAACAACCTGAAAATGAGAGCTTTTACAATGTGTCATGCCTGTGATTTCCAATATATAATAGAGGAAGTCAGAATGGAAGCAATTCCTTTTCTTTTTTTTTCTTTGACTTGAAGCAAGAAGATCATGTTTCTTCTTTGAATCAGTTTGCAGAGTTCTAGTATTTTACCACATCAATTTCAAAGTTATTTGTCTTTATGGTCAAGTTAGACTTTGCCTGTCAACCACATTTTATGTATATTCTTTCAATACCTGCTGTGTCATTTTGTCAGCTTTTATGGGATTAATACTGTACTTCTTGCAAGCTGCTGCATTCCTTCAAGCAGAATGCCTTCTACCAATATGATGTTCTTTATTCAGTGAGTTCATGCATTTTCCATCTCTTGTACAAAATAGTAAATGTAAAATCAGCGAACAGTATGTCTGGTATGCTTTAAAAAAACATATGTTATTTCTGTTTAGTACCTGAGAAATATCGTATGTTGTACATCTGTTACATTACTGTTAATGTTTAGGCAGTCAGGTTTTTCTGCATTTAGAATAACAATAATGCATGAAAAATAAAATACTGTTATAGTGTTCTGTGTTTTCCTTCTGTGCAGTTCATGGTGCAGAATCACATAAGTATGCATTGTAGCATAACTGATGCAGACCTGTGTAAGTTGACTGTTCTATTGACTTCATGCCTTTGAATTTTTCTTGTGAAGCCGAATTGTACTGCAACCGAGCGAGCCATGGCAAGACTTGCAACACACCCCACCTTGAAGCCCCGATTTGTTGAACTTAAAGGTATGGAATATTTTGTTTATTTCTTTATTCTGTCTGTAGCTTACTGGTGTGATACCTTGTTCATGTGTATTTCTGACATGAACAAAAGTAAAAAACCCACAAAAACTAAAAGCTTCTGTAATTAGCCTAACTAGCTGCTGTGAACCAAGTGCCACAGACAAGAAACCAATTTTATTTATTGAAATGGGCTTATATGTGACAGTATGCAATGTGACATTTATTTAATATAGGATGTTGAACAAACAGAGCTTATAATGGGAATTCTAAAAATCAAATAGATGTAATGGAATATTTCTAAATTAAATAGGAACATAAAAGGATCTTTACAACTGGGTTTTAAAAGGCAACTAAGAGGTTTTTCAAATTACTTTCTTAATCTTCCCTGAAAACTGTCCTTAGAGTATCTTTCCTGGTTATGTAGGTTTTCTCTTGTTCCCTTGAAACTGGAATTTTCCACCTAAAATTGATACTAAAAAGGGTCAAGTCCTAGTAGTAATGTCACAAAGTTACTTCATTAATAACAGACCATGTCAAATACTCATTTAATTATATATGAGCCATTTAATATTAGTTTGCAATTTTGCACACAAAGTAGTGCCTTAATTGAACATGACTATCAGCTTTATTTTCTGAAAGAGCAGTTCACAGTTCAACACAAATTTCACAGTATATTTAACTGATAATAATTTCAAGGTTTTTTCCTCACTTCTGTTTGTACTGTACTCTAAGGTATTTCTTGTCCCATGTGTTCAGTAAATGATTGATAAGGACATTCAAAATACGCTTACTCAATCTAACATATATAACTTCCAAAAATGTTTTGTTGTAGGAAAATAACTTAGACAAATTCATGTGTAGCTGCAACAAAGTATTTTTTGCCCCTTTTACAGCTGCTGTTAAAGCTTTTAAGGATGCAAGAAAGAACCCAGACAAAATCACGCCTATGAAAAAGGACAAGTCAGAAGAACAGCCTAAATCAGCACAACATTCCAATAACAACTTGGATGACCAAGCTCCTAAGCTAGCTCAAAAAGAGCAAGGATGTGAACACAAAACAAAACCGAGCATGAAAATAGAAACTGACAAGGTGGTTGAAGAACTCTGTGAGCGTGAATCTGAGCAGAAAACTGCGGCAATGGAGAGACCATGTGCTCCAGAAGAACCTTCATTTCAAGCAGTAGGAATGCAAGCAGTCACTCAAAACAAAACAGGAAAGAAACCTGACTATCAAAAAAGGAAAGAAAATATGAGTATGAACAAATTAAAGGCAATAAAAGAAATTATGGATGATAGTGACCAAGAGCACCCCAATGAAAAGGAATACTTTGATGATAGTACTGAAGAGAGGTTTTATAATGAGTCATCAGATTCTGACAGTGACAGCAATGATGATTTCTTTATTGGCAAAGTAAAAAAAAAGAAAAAAGTAGCAGCAGTTACTAATTTTTCCTCAACGAAGGGAAAGGATAGTCTTCAGAAAAACATAGTGAAGACAGAAAAGAGCACAGTGCCTGGGGCAGCACAAGATTTGATCATGGAAGAAAGAAAGGCACTTGGAAAAGCAAGCAAACTGGGATCAGTGTTCTGCAGTTCTTTGTCTACCTCCAATCAGAAATCTCAAAACAGAAGAAGGTAAACCTTTTCCCCATGTTATGTTCTCCATTCCCTCCCTCCTTCACAGTAATGGAAATGGTTGGGATTTTTGGTAGCCCTTACTAAACAAAGAGAATTTCAGCCCATTAAACCTTAGAACATTTTCACAGAAACTATTCACCAGTCTTCTTAAGCTTTCTTGACAATACATATTTTTTGTGTTCACATTAGCACTGACATATGCATAGGATTCTTAACTAGACCTACAGCCAAATTCAGTCACTTCTGAATACTTTCTGCTTCTTTTTTAACATGGGTGGAGCAATATTTAAGAGGGTTGCATGTTATGTTTGAAGAGTTATTGCATGAGTGTTTTGGTGATAATGATTCTTTATTCACAGGTGTTTATAATCTTACAAGTTTCTTGAAAAACTTTCTCTTTTTACTTTTAGAAATACTAAAGACCAGCTTCTCAAAAATGAAAAAACAGGTATGTATTACTTAACCTGGTAAAATTACAGGAGAAAAAACATTTTGAAATTTTGTTGCCTCTGAAGTCTGTTCATGATGGGCTGTGCTTTGTTTCTTTTTTAATTTGTGGCACATACTTACACATTTATTGTTAAAATTGTCAAAGTGTTGAGCTTTCATTTTAATCTGTGGATATTGTCTTCTATTTTCTATTTTTTCATCTTAAAAATATTACAGTTTACACAGGAAAGTGATTTTCTGTCTGTCAAACAGTTACTTGTGCACAGGTAAAGGTACCAGGTTGTTATGTGTAAGTAGTAACTTACCTCGTGAGAAATTTCTTCGATAGCTCCTGAATATGGCATATTTTATTCCATTTATAGTATGTGGTACTATTTTGGAATTAATGGGATCGAGGATATAATTTCAGTCATATTGAGTTATATTGTGTAACACTCACTGGTTTATTGTGAAGAAAAAAGTTTAGACTATGCTAAATATTTGTCTACAGAAATTTTGAGTGTAGTCAGTATTAATAAATCTTAACTATCTTTAGTCTACTGAGTGGCAATTTACTGGGATGCAAGATGAAGAAATCTTGCTGTGAATATTCAGATGACTGTCTTCCCCATGGCTCATTATGCAATTTTTGAAAATATCCACAATCCTAAGGTAGTTTGCATACTTTTATAAAGGTTCGTGATGTAGTTAATATTTTATTTGGTATTTGTTTTACACCCATACAGGTTTTCTTAAAAATGAAACAAGGTTCAAGAAGAAACTATTTGCAAAAGCTTCAGGGGATATTAAATGCAGCAATAAGAAAGCATGTTTGGAGCAGCCTCTTCATCCTTCATGGGAAGCAAGCAGGAGACGCAGAGAGCAAATGTCTCAAATTACAGCATTCCAGGGGAAAAAGATTAAATTTGATGACTAGGCTGTATGTAAATGGAGGGTTTTTTTTAAAAAGTGTTTTGCAACTGCTGTTTGAACACCTTTATTGTACTATTCATGTCCTTTGCAACCTTAAAATTGCAACTGCTATTATTTACCATCTTAGAAGGATCAGGATTAATTCTGTGTGCTGTCAGTTGATTTGTGTAATGGCCATATGGTGTTGATTCATAAGTCCCATTATGTAGTGCCACCATTCATGAAATACACCCTAACATGAATGAAGGGTTCTTAGGAACATAATTTGTGCCCTGTAGGAATAGTACAGATTCTTTGGAGGGGGTTTTGGGAGGAGTTTTTTGGGGTTTTTTGTATGTGAAAAAATGTACTTTATATGAGGCTTTGATTGTCAAAAGGTAGGTTCTATATTGTCAAATACATCTCAAGAGACAGAGTAAAAGATTCTTAAACTTGAAGAGACTTCATAAATTCGTAATGTATCGGGTAGGTGGAAAGTTGAAATCAGTTGTAAGCATAATAGGAAAATTTCTGGAGACAATAAAATATTGTCCTTTTAAATTGTAATCTCTGTCGTCTGATTATACTGCCAGTTTGAAGAACTGAAAGGGTGTCTTTAGTCCTTGGTTCTGGTAGCTATGTCTGGATTCTTCAACTTTATGTACTGACCATGATGTCACATGGTCTGGAATGTCTCTTTGGTCAGTTGGGGTCACCTGTCCCAGCTGTGTCTCCTCCCAGCCTCCCATGAACCCCCAACTTCCTCCCCAGTGTGGAAGTGCAAACACCAGAAAAGTCCTTGACTCTGTGTAAGCCCTGCTTAGCAAGGGCAAGACATGTGCATCTTGCACTTTCCGAAAGAATGTGAACACCTGAAAAAACTTTGTACACTAAGAAATCTTTGACTTTTAAGTTCCAGTCTGATGTAGGAAGTTCATTTGATAAGGATATATGACAAAAAAGCTTAATTGAATATTTCTTCAGGTGCTTTTCCCCCTACTTAATTGAAATAAATTCTGAATTTGTAATTAATCTTTGTGCTCTTTATTTAAATAGAATTACCTTCCATAATCAAATTAATTCATAAACTTAATAAATTACTGCACTGTACTATTTATGTAGCATTTTGAGATGCCAAAAGAAAGCCCTGCATCGGATCAAAGGCCCAGCTAGCGTAGGATCTTCGAAAGAGTCAAAAAGGGACGCTTTAAGGATAGAGGGAGCACACAGTGATGCATTGTGCAACATCCATGTCTTCAAGCTTCAGTTTTACGGCTCAGCCATGTCTTGTGATATTGTAACTTGGTTGCTTAATAATCCTCTATGGCTTTCCATGCTCTTAAATCCATGCACACTTGCAGAATATGTCATCCCTTAAGGTGTAGATGGCCTTCTTATATGTTAACAGTCTTAAAAAATCCAATCTTTTTCTGTATCCTAGCTGAAGCCAGCAGCTTCCTGGGCTGCATTAGAAGATGTTGCCAGCAGTATGAGGGAGGGAGGTGATCCTTGCCCTGAACTAAGATAAAGCAACATCAGAAATGCTGGAGTCAATTCTGGTCTCCCCAGATCACAGGTGCCCAGAAGGATTGTGGAGTCCCCATCCTTGGAAATGCTTAGAATTTGACTGAGTCTTTCCTGGGTAGCTGTTTCAAGGTGGCCCTGCTTGGTCAGTAGGTTTGAACTAAGTTATATTTAGAGGTGTCTTCCTACCACACATCTGCTTCCACCACATCTTTCTTGCACCGCATCTACTCTTGACCACAGGGGAGTTCCTGTAAATGTCTAAAATACGTAGTCATTGTGTAATACCTCAGTGTATTCTGCTTGGGATGCCATTAGAGTCAACTGCCAGGAACAAACTTTTTAAGTGGTGTTACTCTGTTGTTGGTATGGCCACTTCTGTCTCCCTCTCCTGCACAGAGGGAGGGGACAATACTTGCCCATTGTCCCATCCTGTGCTAAGTTCTTGAAGACTAAACCTTCCAGTTGGTCCATTCTGTATTAATATCTAGGCATGTTTTGCCCCACTAAGTTAGGCTTTCTTTTCTATGTACTGAACAAATGTCAGTATACTTAATACTATATTGAATGGCATTGCCTCCCAGAGGAATGAGAAATTCAAACAACTTTCCATTTCCAAGTGGGTTTTTTTGCTGTTATTTTCACTGTACTGTATGGAACAGCATTTAAGGCCAAAAGCTTCAAAATAAAGCACAGAAACATATTTACTATGGTTTTGTAGGGTTATATTTCACAGAAAAAGCCATGCATTTACCTGCTTTCTACAAGCTTCAAGATTTCCAGATGCAAAGTAATCCTAATGTTTTTAAATAAATAAATAAATCCTAGGTGAATGCCACACCAAACAAGGGTTTGGTATGTGACTTCTCTGGTTCCAGTGTAAGGCAAAAGAAATTTCATTTGGTAGATGTCATCAGCTATACAGTTTTTCATGGACAGCTTGCCTTTCTTTTAGCAGATGAGTACCCATTTTAAAGAACAAAAACTTAAATATTGCAATAGTTTGGAAAGAACCTAAGACTGTTAGGAGCCAATGTTCTAAAGTGCTTTTTTCATGTGCTTAAAAGATCTAGGAACATTGGTTTATCTTGGCATTTGAGCAAGTTTCTTACAGCCTTATTAGAACTGTAATTTGTGGCTACAGAATTCTCCTTGAAGGAAGCCTGACTTACCAAAACATTTTTTTCTTTTTTCTTTCTTTTTTTTCCCTTCAAAAACACTTCTGAGCTCTTACTTTAAAGAAAAGAAAAAAGATAACATACACTGAACATGAATGAGAGAAGAGAGATTAGGATAGTGGCGTTACTTCATATTTTAATGGGTTACTACTGCTTTTTGCTGGTGCTTAGTGACTCACCTGGATCACAGCCTTAATACATTATACAAATGAGTAGTGATGGTGGAGACTTGATAATATCTTTTACGTGTAACTGGGCAATTTATTTGTGAACTGATAAACCCAGGGAACTTGCCTGGAGGTTGTTGATAAAGTTAGAACGTTTCCTCTTCATTATAACAACATAACATATTCAGCATATATGTGATTTTAACTCCTATCTGTAGTACTGTTTAGACAGAGACCTCTCACAAAGTACTACCAACTTATTTTTACAGTGACGTGGAAAGTTATTTCATTCTGTGATGATTAGATTTAAAAAATGTTGGAGAACCATGCTTTTCAGTTCAGTACCGTACCATAGAATTGTCTTTAGCCAGGCACATACTGTCAGATACTGCTCGGCTGCTTCAGGTGCACTTCAAGACTTCCCAACAAAACAATCTCAGATTTTTCAGTGTCTTTTAAGACAGTCATTACTAATTTAAATATGATTTAAAAGAAAATTAAAAAAAACAAAGCAGGTGTATTATTGGTGGGACAAGTTTGAAGACTTTCAAAGAGACGTAAGTATTTCTTCAATCCGTTTTTATGGAATGATTAGATCAGGAAAAATAGGGCTTGAATGAACACTCAGTTATCGCAATACTTTCTTAAAAGTGTTGAGCTGCTTTGTGAATGTAGACTGGTGATAGATCATTTTGTGATACTGGCCAGGTGATCTGATATGAAAATGAGATAGAATAAGGATAAAAGGTATTTGGGAATTAGGAGATGCTTTATTTTCTACAGATTTGAATAGACTTTCTGCAATTATCATATGCAATTTTTACTCCATTTTTGTAGTTGCACAGAGTCTGATCCATGCCAAGTTCTGTGCTCTAGGAATAGCACTTGGAGAAATTCTCAGTTTGAAGCACTTAGCTCTAATAACTAGTAGGATAGGAAATACTCCATTAAATAGAGAAACATTACACAAAGTGGGTTATAGCTGAAATAATTCTACGTTTATTTTATTAATTTTAAAAGATATTACATTGGTTTTGTCTCCATTTACGCAAAACTAAGAGTGCCATTAGTTGATATTTAAGTGTTTGACAACTTCTTACTAGAACAAGTCTCCAAACTTTTTAACCACACTCTTCCATATTAGTCCCTCAGTGGAGGGACAAGAGATGTTTCACAACTCAGACTGTTTCATCAGTTTAGCATACAGATTGAAGAGGCAGCAGAACACTGGCTTGTACTCAGAGAATGTAAATAACAGGATAAATTGTGTTTGGAGTAACTGCATGCTTAATCTGTTAGTCAATTTTCTAGAGTACGTAGACTTTCTACCATGTACTGCTCAAATGTTTTTTCTATGAAAGCATAGCTTTTGAAGCAGAAATTCTGAAAGTGCTTTTCAAATTCTTGTTTTTACCAAGACAGATAGGGTAAGGAAATCGTGTGCCCAGATGAACCATATGCCTCGTCCTGTTAAGCCTTTGCATGTTAATCCTTTGTGTAGTATGAGGAGTAATTTATCATGCCTTGAAATTTTTCTTTCTTGTTTCTACCTTCTTGTGACATTTTTTCTGAGACCATGTCAGCATGACAGAATCTTCCTCATTTTCATATAGACATAACAACCTTAAATGAAGCCTTCTCATTGAGAGATGGATCTGGCCTGTGCAGTAAGTGTAATACTTCAACAAGTAGAACGCTTGAAACATTTTATTCAAGTCATTTTCACATAAACTTGCAACCATAATATGGGCATGTAACACAAGAATATGAAAGTGCAATGAAGAATACAAAGCTAGTGCCTGAATATTATAAATTAGAGCTCTTCAGATAAAGATGCGAAGTTACTGAAATCAAGACTCTCTGAAGAAAAGTGAAGGAAATGAAAAATCTTCAAGAAAGTTGCAAAAACAAGTGGCATTTCACTGTATCTGTAGCATTTAGTTGCATAATAAAAACCTCCCAATTACATACTCTTTGGTTTTAATTCAAGTTAAAATCTTTCAGCACCTTTTAGGATTTGGAAAAAACTAAAATGCCTTTATGGCATAAATGTGAGACACAGGATAAACCACCTTTCAATGTCTCATTTATGAAAACCACCCTGCTGGCTTTGAATGAGCACACTGCAAACAATGCATGAATGATAGTAGGAAAGTACATTTGATATGTGCACTCATTCTGGAGCAGAGAAGAATGAGTAGACTTTTACTAACACAAAAACATCATCTACACAGTATTTTGGTTCCACTGGTGACCAGTCTGTCATTTTTGTTACACTTTTGTCAAGAAACATGCAAATATCGAATGTATTTCAGGATTAAAAAAAATACATAACAAACCCTTCCTCTAATGTGCCTGACATACAATATGTTCCTTATGTGCAATACTTATTTCAAGATTTGAAATGTGGGAGGTAATTGTTTCACACACATTTTTATAGGCTGGCTTTTCCAAAGAAATATGAGACTGCAAGATGGCAAATTTATAGTAGAAATATCACAAAATTTAAATCTGATTTTGCTCCCACTGAGACCAATGTCAATATGCCTTTCAAAGATAATGGGAAAAAGCCCAGTGTCCGGTAAAATGGATCCAAATAAATCCAAATAAAATTTGCTGTAAAAATAAAAGCTTTTACCAAAACAGTACTTAAAAATGTTTTTGAACAAAAATGCACATAATCCCAAAAATATATTCCAGTATGCAAAAAAGTAAGGCGTCCAATCTGCAGAGCCAAGATATTGAAAATACTGGTTGGCACTCCCCTATTTAGAACTACTTCTACACAAGCTATATAATAAACTTTTCTATTTCTACTGTGTTGTGATTTACTATAGTTAGACAGGGTTAAAGTCACATTCCTTCATTTTTTTTAATCCTAAAATCCCTTGTTTTTCTGAATAGACTGTTCATGTTCACGTCTTAGGCAATTTTTGTGCCATTGTACATCAATGTCATGTTGCTTAACACACATTTCAAAACAAATACAATATTTTGCTACGGAAAAAAAAGCTACATTTTCGTAGCTCCAATATCCCCAATATTCAAAGTTACAGCGTTCAACACCTTTCCAAACGAGGCCATTCCCACTTGTGTCCACCTACACAGATGCTCAAGGCCCTCTGGCTCCTTGCTGACTTCAGTGGAGTTCTGCAAGTAGTTTGGGCACAGCCGTGTGAGCAGGTGAGTGTGTCATGAGTGAGGGGCACCCCCTTCCTGCGGCTGCTCTGTCTCCGGTTAGTGCTCTCCCATCCCACATTCAGCATCAGGCACAAGGAGGTATGAGCACACCACCTCTTCCCAGGAAGCAGCCCGTGCCCACAGCCCAGCTTCCATTCAGTAGCTTTTGTGTCCATCGCCCAAGCTGCTCTCAGGACTTTGACCCCAGTTTTGACTTCAGTCTATAGAAAGGTGAATGCGCTTGCATCCTTTAACGCCTCTTAAACTTAGAAACTCTTTGGGCTGAGATTTCAGAAGCCTAGACTTCAAACAGGCCCTCATTTTTGCAGACGTGTAACAAATGGCTTTCTAGTAAATTGAGTTTCCAAATTTTGCTTCTGTTTACACTGCCCATACTGGTTACTGATTGCTAAAATGGATCTTGTAGCAAACAGAAAGGGACCTGCAGGTATAAATTATATTATTCTGCACCCTCTCCCACTGGTGGGTAGTAACCACCAGGTTGCTGGTTCTCAGGTTCTTTTGAAGTTCTAGTTGTGCAAATTTGTAACCAAGTTATGATTAAGGTGGAAATAAATAAATGTACTAAAGAACAGCTGATTCTTGAAGGATATTACGGTAATTCATCAAACTTCCAAATTAAATCCATAGGGTTCTAATCCATAAAATTTTCCAAATACTGCCTGAAGTATTCTCAATAGTGATAATAAAACCTCTCCATACTCCTCAGATTTTTCATTAACTATACTGAATAGCATGTTTTAATCTTTTTAAATAGATTGAGCTTCCCATATTTCATTAGGTGTTTTGAACTGCTGATAAAAATGAATGCCAATCAATATTTCTAGGTCCCATTGTTCCAAAAGTAGATTCTTCATTTTACATGTTCAGAAATCTTCCGAAAAATAAACACCAGATCCCCTTGTGATATGTCATTTCACAGTTTAAAACAAAAAAATCACAGCTACTGTAGCTTACAGCAGGGTGCACTGCAAAAGCAAAATAATTTGGGGATGGGAGGAGGAGGAGTATACCCAGCACCAGTTAAGCAGTTCAGCAAAAACATTAATTTGGGCTGGAAGTTTTTCCCCTTAACAATGTTGCATTTGGTTCCTGAACAGCCTAAAATAGGATGTTAAATACACTGACTTTTGCTCTTCCTCACTATATAGTATATTTTCAACTTCGTTATTTTGAATACTGAGATACACATTTTAAAGTCAACTACAGTACTTAAGGGGGAAGCAGGTAGTAGGTTTTCTTCACGCTAAAAAGATTTTTTAAGAGATTCTGACCTACTTCTCTTTGTGGTGCCACCTGAGTTAATTGCCTGTATTATTTTGATTATTTTGATCCAACGTGTTCAAGCTGGATGTTTTTCACAGATGATCACATAAGGGACTCTTCATCATCTCCAAGAGCCCTTTTCTTGACTGGTATTTTTTATCCACATTAAGTTTGCAGAAGTCTTTTAAAAGCCCCACCTTGAAAAATTTCTTGAACATATAAAGGTGGGTAAGTGTTTTAATTAATTTTCACAGATGAAACGTGTATTTCAAAACTCCATCTGTTTTTTCATTTAAGAAAATGGAAAAACTTCTAATGTATTAAAAATGTAAACATAACTTTTCTTGCAGGGGTATAACTGATATATATAATATATATGTATTTCTCTGCTATATGTTAATATTCCTTGAAAACTGAACATACTTCTCTCTTTCATATTAATGTGTTCTAGCAAGAATTTTTAATGGTACTGTATCATTACTCTTAATCTGTTTTTCATTATGGTATTTTCTGAGATAGCTGATATTAGCACTTTCTCTTGCATTTTATTTTAATTCCTTTTGCATACATTTTTTTAACCTTTTAAAATATGTTCAACTCATTCACCAGTAATATTCCCACTGAAGTCTATTATCACGTAAACTCCAAATTTGAAGGAGCTAAGAAATGGTCCCAAATTTTTATGAATGAGTTAGATTTTTAAAATTTAAAATATCTCTACATGAATCACCAGTTTCACACATTCCAATAGCAGTACAAGTAATGCCAATTTAAATTATTAAAATCCAGTTAAGTTTTGGTTGAGAAGCAGCTGAAGTGCTTCAAAGTCACAAAAGGTGTGTGGGTGTATCTGTGTATGTTCTGTAGTTTTGTTTCTATAGTGTTTGCATCCTAGTGAAGTTGTATAATGATACTTCAGTTCAAAACATTTGGCACCATCTCATCCACTTCTTGCATCTTTCTCAATATCTGTTGAAAGAAGAGCAATAATTTTATGCAGATGAGCAAGCATGCGCAGAAAGAGCATCTGCCAAAAACCCCCTTGTCAGCTTGAATGCACAGGTCAGTGAACAGTTAAAGACATTTTGTTTCCTAGTTGCATCAGGGGTGGTTTAGATGGGGCGTTAGGGAAATCTTTATCACAGAAAGGGTCATAAAGCATTACAGCAAAATACTCAGGGAAGTGAGTCACCATCCCTGGAATTGTTCAAAAGCTGTGTGAATATGGCACTTGAGAACACGGTTTAATGGTGAGCATGGTGGTGAACCGAGGCTGATGTGTGGATTTCATGATCTAACAGGTCTTTCCAAACCTAACTATTCTATTATTCTGTGTACTCACTAACAATTTCAGAGGTAATATGGGGTGACTAGAAGTTAAAAGTGTGAAACATTAGTGTGCCTCATTTAACTACTGATTTCCTAATGCAAAGTGAGGAATGAATATTTTAAAAGCTAATTATGCAAGTCACATTAATCGAGTGTATTTGTTTCACTCATACTGTTAAAGAAGACTACACTGGTCATCTATTTTACTTTTCATTTGCTGCTCTAGAATTTATTTCATATGAACCTCTATACAATGTTAAGAGTTACTCCTTATACAATCCAAATGAAGTCTCTTGATAAATATTTTGTATGAGCAACACAGTATTCTGAGAACTGCTTACCTCTGTGTTAACAGAAGACTGCTTTCTCTGCATGTATTTCACAGATACTAAGGTACACTAGATCTACCGTAAGGATATTTATTAAATGAATTTGCCTTTTTGGAAGAAAAATGTAAAAGAGGTATATTTTTGGCATTGTTTAAGCTTTTAAAGAACTAAACTGTAAGCGGAGTGTGTATGAGAGGACTGTTTCAGGGAGAGTGGCTGCTGTGTAAGAAGCAGCAACAAAGTGACACACAGGTGTGGGATTTTGCAGAATGTCTTAAGGGCACTGTAGCTGTGCAGTTCTGTGTGGATGCTGTAAAAGGGCACTGGATGATCCTAGAAAGGTTCTAGTGCAAATACAAAGAAGCTGTGTGAGCCAGAGGTCATCATCTAGCAGACCACAGAGGAGCTGCAGTTTTGAAAGCGTTGCATATTCCAGTGCCACAAGTGCCAGAGCAAAATTCTCACTAACATTAAAATTCCCAAAACCCATGAAACAAAATACTAATAGCAGGGGCACAGTGACAAAAAACACCCAAGGGAGGTACTTACGGTGAAATTGTACAGCCAGAGGCATAGGCATGGTGGCCTGTGTAGCGGATGTCGCAGCGAACGATGTTGTTGGAATAATCAGATTCAGGCACCAGGTAGCTGGGGTTTACACTCACCTGGAGGGCAGAAAGCACAGTGCTGCCTACTTCCAGGTTTCAGTGGTAACTTGTGTGCAAATTATTTGGTTCGTTAAGAAGAAAAAAAAAAAAAGTCCCCCAAACACGCCCATTCCCAATACACTTACCTTCAGAATGTAATTTCCAGGTTTTACATCAGTAATATCAATCCACTGGCAATCTATGTCAGCGTTGTAAGTGTCGTAGCAGCCAGGGCTCAGACCCTTAAGAATGAAGTTAAGATGGACGTAAAAAAAAATTAATCTATAGGAACAGTAACATTCTAGACATTAGGGGCACTCAGACTTAACCATCACAGTTCACTTAGAAAATTAACTTAGAAAATGAGGGTTTTTTTTCAGTTGGTATTTTATTTGTGTGTGTAAACTAGAACACCTAAGTCTAACATACCACTTTTATAGACTGCACTTTATTACTACTGGATAAGAAACACCTATAACATTGAGAGTTGTTCATCTGTGAGATATCTGTATTTTCTTATAACCACCTGTTACAGTACTCCTTTTAAGTAAAAGCTGTTGATGTTATTATTTCCTGTTCTTTACAGATATTATTATTTCCCATTCTTTACATAAGATCAGAATAAAATAAAAATTGACCAAAGATTGGAGGTAAGTATCTGTAAATGCTGAATGAATAGCTTCTGAGGTCCTTGAGTACAGACAGAATTGATCACCATGTTGGAACATCTCTCTGCCCTTAGGAATGATGCAACTTTTTGCTATGGATGTACCACCCTGCCCAAGTGCCATTTTTGAATAGTAGAGTCAAGGGCCGTTCTCACATTGAGCTTTCCGTGGAAATGGTGTCTCTTCAAGCAAACAGTGACACCAGAATCTGAGGGAGCTGAAAATGTAGCCTTTATTCCAGATGCATCTTTCTGAAAAATTCTTTGTTGTTAGGAACAAGAATCCCCACATATGAATGTATCGGCCGTTCAAATCTAGTGTCTCTAACTGTGGCCAATACAAATTGCTCTAGGCAGAGCTGATCTGTTCTGGCAACACACAGAGTGCAGAAAAACCAAGTCCTGCAGGAATTCCCTCTTGACCCGGCTGGTGATCAGCTCAGACTCTCGCATGTATGTGCCAAGTCTGAGGCCGGAGGACAGTTTTACAGTCCAATTACAAACCCCTGAAATATGGGCTTCCAGTGGAAATGCTGACACAGCCATGATTCTAGTGACACAAATACTCCAGCTGTAAAATATGTATGTCTCTTAGTTAGATGTCATAGTCTACAGAAGGAGAAAAGGTATTTATAAAACCTCCTCAAAGCCCTTATGTCTTGCAGATCATTCATTATAGTTAACATTCAAATGTGGACACGTCAGCCAGTGAAACATAGCTGTCATTTCTCTGTGATAGAATAACTACCTTCTAGATTAAAAGCTGCAGAATAAGGGATATAAGGTTATGTGTAAGAACGGCCACACTGAGTTAAACCACAGATCCATCAAAGCTCAGTGTCATGTCTCTGACAGTGGTCAGCAACAGATTGTTGACGAGAAAAAAACATAATGGGATATGTGATGTCAGGCAAATTCCTTCCACCAGGCATTTAACTGCGTTTAAGGCATGGATACCATCAGATTTTTGTGTTTAATAACCTCTGTTACTTTATCTAAATTTTTCTTGAGCCCACGGAGATACTTTTGATCTCTGCAACATCCAATGGCAAGGAATTTAATATTTCAGTCATGTGTCCAAAGAGCATTCCTCTCTATTTTAAAGCTGTTGCCTGACAGGTCTTAAGTTCTTATATTGTCAGAAACATCAACAGTTGTCAGTATCAACAACTGTCTGTAAATATCAACAATTTCTTCTTTCAATCCACAGCCACTCAAGTTTTGGTCTCATTTCTGGTTTTCCAAATGGAATAGTCTATGAAATCTCTTAGCTATACTACACTGCTGATCATCGTTATTCTGCTGGGGTTGGCTGGTTTGGATTTTTTAAGCCTTCCTTTAGCAGTTCTGAGAGGTGGTGATGCAATATTCGAGATACGAGTCTTCCATGGATTTGTCTATCATAACAGTGTGTTCCATTTCCCGTGTTCCCCTAGCAAGCCCTGGCACCTGGCTTTACGTTTGTGCGTGGCCCATCGTAGTGTCCACACAGCTGCCGTTCCCTTTAGCAGCCTCCTGTGACACGGGCACAGAACAATGCCAGGTTTTCTGTGTCAGACCACCGCCAGCCAGCAGCTGCTACATTCATGGAATGCGGCACCTCACAGCTTCAGACTCCTCAAGGGACAAAATACTGGCTGTGAGCTCTGGGACAAGCCAAGGACATCAGTGAGCAGTTTGGGGGAGATGAACATTGGGAACAGCTTCTTTATGGGCTGTCTTGAGTGCCCCTTAGCAAGCCTGACCAGTCCTACAGCCACAAGAACTTGTGGTGGGTTTTAATATAGTTCAGGTGCCAGTGGTGCTATGCTAGTGAGTGTCACTGCACTTCAATAAGAAACCCACAATTAACAGCACATGGGTGAATTATCAGTCTCCAGTTGTATCCTGGTCTCTATAACGGGGAATTCCAGAAGCTAGTTAAGGCATCAGCTAATTTAGGGCATCAGATGATTGAAAGGTTATCCAAATATAAACCAGAGGAGAGAAAGACACTTGGTTGTCTCCAAACCAGCTCCTACCTGCGTATGTGCTGTACATGCATACCGCCTGTAATATCCATAATCACAGGAAGTGTCTTCAAGGCAGAAACTTGCTTTGTGTCCTTCAGCAACTTTTCTGTGTGAGCTTGCATCCAACAAGTCATAGTGGCTGAATTCATCCATGCTGTGATAATGTCTGTTAAGCCACAGGTATGTTATTAGAGATGGATCAGATCTTATCAGTAACATTTTAACACATTCCTATTTGATCTACACCTTGTTAAATCTGGCCAAATTTTACTTATTACCCAAAACCTGTGTGTTAGCATACTTTCCTACTGCTGGCCATTCAATTATTTTCATTACTCTAATTTTCATGTACTACATGTCATCTTCTGTAAATAAATAAGAGGTTTTAATTTGTTATGGGAAAGATTTCATAGCAGCACTGTTTTTCCAAAATTTCCTGTTTCAGCTCTTTTCCAATAACAATAGCAAGTATTAAGCTGTTCATATCTGAACTGAGCATCTTATAAGTCCCTTTAGCCAGAATTTTTCTAGGAATGCTTACCTTACATACTATAAATTCCACGGAAGTTTGCTACTTTCTAGCAAAACCCCAGCAATTTGGTTTCACATTTCCATGGCCCTCTGTCAATGTAACATGTTCATATCATTGGTGAAGACAAAATTTGCAGAAAGAAATCAGCTTCTGTATACTGGCAATGCAGATTTCATTCAATGGCAACTATTTTTGCAGTCTATACTTAAGGCTGTCTCTGTTTCAAAAGCGTGCAAGCTTTTGATTCAGGCAAAGTGATGCATTTTTCTTCGTTTCACTAAGTGAGTTCTAGGTCTTACTGTGGAGTTTAGCACCTCATATTCTTGTAATTTCACTTTTTCCAAATGTGTGGGAAACTAAACTTGTCTTTTCTACCTGCACGGTCTTTGCAGTCTTTGGCTGCTGTTACTTTTGAATGCTTTCGGCTCAAAAGGTGTATGGAAAAGGTCTCATTAAACAGAATTCAAATGTATTGGTAAAGCAAAGCGGCACAGGAGCCTTGCAAGCAGGCACATCAAGAACACTAAAACTGGTCCACAGATGATGATGACTAACACTGAGGTTTGATGGATAGCCAAAGTAACTGGCAGTTAGAGTTCATTTCCAAATGAGTTTGTTTCACTGTTATGGAAATGATCACAAGAGATGCATTTTTTTGTAGGCAATGTATTTTCTGTCCAAGAACTGATTCAACATCAGAGACACTTTGCATCTGGACAGTGATAGCTGAGCTGTCGTGGCAGAGTAGGAAACTGTTTTTCTGCAAATGGAAGATTTCAACTGCTCTCTAACCATTTCATCCATTTATCAACTTTGTGAGCATGAGGGTTGGGGGATTTTTGTTATTGGTGAAGATTTTTTTCAGGGATGGGGGTTAACTAAAGCATTTGTGGAGGCTTTTTTGTTAGGTTTGATTTAGTTTTAGCTTTTTCATTCTTGCAAGTTTTATAAACTGACAGTATGAGTCTTTTTTGAAAGAATTTGTTCTAATGATACTGATTTTTCATTCAACGCCTAAAGCCTCTGAACCTAGAGAAAAATATTCCATTGGCCAGGAGGCCTTCAGATCAAGCCCGATTTGCTTACCATTTTTTAAAAATAATAATATTAAGTTATCATTTATGTATATGTAGCAGCAGAGTTGTATTTTAAGTAAGGTGAAAGTAAGTATTCTGAGTAATTAGTTCTAGTATTTTACAACTGCTCCTGCTGAGAAGTAGCAAAATTGGAACAAACCTGCAAATTCTTGCATATGAGTTTTCTCAAAAGGTACAAGTTTGCAGAGTTACCTGCTTCCCAAAATTTTGAAGATGTTCTACTACATTTCCCTTGCTGTGTTTCCAATAATTATGTTATTTCTAGAGCAATGTTGCTATGACAAAATATCATCCTATGATAAGAATATTATTGATAATGGAATCAGTGAACCCAGTAGTTTTCCTTTTCCATACTGATCAGACCATTCCTTGTGAAGAACTGACTGAAAAAATTCAGGTCAAGAGGTATGGGTCACTGTTTTAAATAATGTATTATTATTGGGAACTTGCCAGTAAATCTACATTTTAGGGTTTCTATTTATTTTAACATGGTTGGGACTTTTATTTGCTGATTACACTTAAATGTAAGCGGATTATCTGTAAAATAAAAGGAAAATGTGCTACTGTCAAATCCCATCTTAGACTTGTATTTATATTTAATTTATACTTTGTAAGAGTTCCATACATATGGATAAGCTTTGGATTCATCTTGGTTTCATGTGTCTGTATAAAGAGTAATTACCACTACATAAAATTAATCAGACAGCAAAAGGCGAAAGTTTCCCCATGGCTTCTCTCTGCTTTGCTTTAGTTTTAGAAAATGTCCCTTTATAATTGACAATTTGTTAGTGAAAAACATAATTAGAAGATGTCATACTGAGCACTTCACTCACTGGTGACAGCTGTGCCACTCCCATGAATAACGGGGTCTGCTGGGCAGAAAATCTGATGTGCCTTGATTTTTCACTCTTTGGGGGAATCTCAGGAGCACCCGATTGTCATAGTCTCTAACATCTGCTCGATAAGCTGAACTGCAATGATGCAAAACAAAGAAAACAAAGAAAATATCCATAAGTATATGCAAGAAATACTTTGAAAAACACCTTTCATTGTGTGAGAAATAACTGATAGCAGAGATCTTTCCAGGCCCCATAAGCCTCATGCATTGGAGATTCACACAGGAATTCCATATGGTGTGGAAATGCCTGGTGTCAGACCAAGACCTGAGTAAGTTTCAGATCTGTTTTTAATTTTATAAACGGAAGTTTGACCACTGGCTGAATCTGTCTATGAAGAAGACCACTGCTTAGTTGTAAAATTTCTCTGGTAACAAAAAATGCAATTTCATTAGTTGCTGTTAACCAAAATAACTCCCTGTGTATGCAAGATCACACAACAGATGTTTGATTCTGTTGTTTAAAAAAAAAAAAAAAAGTGCATGAATCAGGTTGGGTTTTCCTATTCTACATAGCTATTATCTACAGTCTGTTAAATACTGGAATATTTTAATCACCTAATAGCCAACAAGATCATTTCAATGAGTCTTCACTGTGAAGCTAGTATAAAAAGTAGTGCTTCTTATGTCATACTTTCTTTTTTCTGCAAGTGAAGAGCAAGCATGACCCTGGAAACAGTCTGCATAAATTAATGATGCTGGTAAATAAATAAATGTATTGCATGATAAGGTATCAAACAAGTTAAAGTGGTTAAAAACAGCCATGTTGATCTCTTTCCAAACAGGAAAAATCCCTCTTTGCCAACTGGACAAGACCTAACTTCATAACAAAGCTGTTATTTCAACCCCTTAAGAGACTCCGAAACACTTTTTAGAGGGATTTCAGTTTTAAGAGACATTACAAGGCATAGGCCCAGAAACAATTAGCTTATTATAATCTTAACGGTAAATTGTACTGGTTAAGAATAGGGTTTTGTTGTTTGGGTGGTTTTGTTTTTTTAAATGAAGTAGCATATCATCTTGTGGGAGCAGAGGAGGGAGATGAAAATCAACAGATTGAAGTGGTTTTCTAGGTGCCTCCATTTCACAAAATTCAGAAATGTTCAAGTGAGCCCGACAATAGAAACATGTAACACAACTTTTCACAGAATGTAGGTTCTCCAAGAGCTCTGCAGCTTGTCCCTCTAATATGACAGTACTGCTTTCTGATGTGCATACTGTACCATCTGCCAGAAACTTGGAAGAGGTTACAGTGGGCTGTGTTTCCTTGAGCCCTCCAGCCTCGCCCTTCTCCACTCTTCACCGTGTTTGCAGGTGGACACAGGAGCACAAGAGCCCACAGTGAACGGGCAAAAGCTTGGGACGATGCCTACCTTGCCAAGCAGTTCTCCTCGGCAGCACATCTCAAGTTATACATGGACATCCTCTGGACATATGTGGACGCCTGGATGTAATAGGGATCCGGGACTAAGTCAGGGAGACCTGCAGTTCATCAAACCAACCACATAACAGCAAGATCAACCCAGGACACGTTTGCAAATATTTGGCTACCATCCCAATCGTTAGGAGCCGTCGTTTTGCCACGGACCCCTGCTCTCCGTTAACCTCACATTCACCTCTGCTCAGGCTCTTCGGCTTGTCCCAAACACCCCATCGCAAGCACGACGCCCGGACGCCCTCGGTGGGCTTATGGGCAGCTCGCTCCTCTCCCAGAGGCGGGGAGCGGGCTGCCCGCCGCCCGAGAGCCGGGCGAGCGCCTGCCCGGCCGGGCTTTGCCCCGAACGAGGGCAAGGAGGGCTGGCGACCCCCGCAGCGCATCCCGCGGGGAACGGCGTGCGCGGAGCGACCGGACCGTGCCGGGGCCGCCGGCAGGGGAGGGACGGGACGGGACGGGACGGGCGGAAAGGAGGGCTCTTACCGTACTGGAAGTAGCCGGTGCCGTAGCCGGGTCTGTACCTGCTGCCCTGGCGGGGCCTCTCGTAGGTGTCGTAGTAGTTGTAGTAGGGGTTATCGTCCGTGTACTTGTAGGGGTTGTAGGGGTCATCTCCTACCATGACATCCTCCCGGCCGGGCCTGAAGCTGCCCAGGGGCGGCAGGCTGCCGGCCCCGGTGCTGCTCCCGTTGCCGTCGGTGCCGGTGCCACCGGCGGGGCTGGCGGGGGCGCTGGGTCGCGGCCCCCCCGAGGAGGCGCTCCGGGCCGCGGGGGTGGCTGGGCTCCGCTGCGCGGCGGCGGCGCGACCCCCGGAGGAAGCCTGGTAGCCGGCCTGGAACCAGTGCCGAGGGCCGGAGCCCCCCCGGCTGGCGGCGGCGGGCTGGGGCTGCTGCGGCTGCGGCTGTGGCTGCGCGGCTGTGGCGGCGCGGGAGGCGGCTCTCCGCGGCAGCACCGTGCCGTTGTTCCGCAGCAGCAGGATCGGGCTGCCCGCCGCCTCCGCTGCCTGCCTGCGCCGCGGGGGCTGGTACTGCGAGCCCAGGCTGAGCAGGCTGTACACCTGCCCGTTGTTCTCCCACTGGATCCGCTGCCTCCAGGCGGCGGGGGGCAGCGGAGGATCCCGGCGCGGCGGCTGCTGCTGGCAGCCGGCGGGCCAGAGGCAGCTCCAGTAGATGCACGCGTGAAGCTGGGCGAGCAGGAGCCCCGGCGGCGCGAAACGCATCTTGTCGTCTTTCGTGGGCGCCGGCGGGTAGAGAGATACGGGCGAAACCGGGGAGGGGAGCGGGGGGGCGAGCGGAGGGCGAGGGGCGCCTTTCCTGCTGGGGATGGAGCGGGGGGCGGTGCGGGGAGGCCGGGGGGGTGCGGGCTGCGCCTCTGGAAGGGTCAGGCGGGCAGCGGGGTCTCAGGCGCTGCGGCACCCGGGAGGTGCCATCGGGCAGGTCGGGCCGTCGGAAAAGAAACCCGGCCCGGGGGAGGCGGCGAGAGCGGCTTTTCTTCTCCCCGGTATTTATAGGCGAGGGGATGCGAATAGGAGCCGGAGCAAACAATCAGCCTCTCATCGTCCTCCGGCCCGCGCTGGTGTCTGGAGCGAGGGAAGGAGGCGGAGGAGGAGAGACCAGGGACTTTAAACTTGCTGGCACGCTCGCAAAGTTACACAAGCCCCGCTGGCTGGGCTGGCTGCACCCCCGCCATTTGTTCACGTAATGCGGCTGGAAACGTGCGGCCCTGACAGTTCCCCCCACGGCCGCCCCCCGCCCGCCCCGCGCGGGGGCGGCTCAGGGGGAACGGGGCGGCTCGGGCCGGCGCGGCGGTGGGGGCTCCCCATCGTCCCTCCCTGCCTCCGTCCCTGCCTCCCCCCGCGCCCCGAGCCGCGCCGAGCCGTGCCGAGCCTGCGCCGGGCGGGCGCGCTCAGACACACGTAGGCTGCCAGAGTATGCCGTGGGGCAGCGCCAAAGTATGCAAAGGAAAAATGCTATTAGCTCATCAGCGCTGGAGAGACTAGAAACGGGGTGGCGGGGAGGGGGAAGGGGCCGCTGGCGAGAGAGGAAACATGTTTCTGGAAAATATGCTGGCCGGCACATCTCCCGGGCTGGAGCAGCTGCTGGTGACCTTCGTCTCAGCGCTGAGTAACAGTCGGATCCCCTTAATGACCTCTTAATTAGGAGAAAACCTCCATCAAATAAACTCTTGACTATTGACTTTTGGGTTTTGTGCATATGAGTCACACGAGAAATATATTGGCGATGCTCCTCCCGGAGTAAGTTTTCATTGAAAAGTGAAATTTCACATGGGAGAGGCTTAGCCCCGTCACCAGAACAAATAAACCTAGTTCGGGTAGTGTCTCCCCAAAACTGTGCTGGAGAAGAGGAGCAGGCTGCGGCCTGAAAGCCTCTCCCTTCCTTCCTGCTTTTACAAGAGTTCATCAAGGCTGTGTTTTGATAAGTACAATCATCCAGTAAGGCAAATGAATTAAGGTTCATGGATTTCAGCCAAAATTTCTTTTGGGTGTATTTTTCCAATAGCTGTTTGCTTATGAATCCTTGCAAAGGAATTGAGGAGTATACACAAAAGTTCTCCTTCACCAAAAGTTTGGTGATGAAGATATGTAAGTGAATCCTTTCAGCCTGGGCTGGAGGTTTTTACCTTACTCAGGTAGATTCAAGGCACCTTCGGACTGCTGCCAGCTTCCCCAGGTCAGGTTAACAGTCCACATGTTACTGGCCAGGTGGGTATTTGCCGCTGGATTTTGATGTTCTCGATACAGTTCTCCTTTCATTTGTTATGTTGCAGTTTATTTTAATTGCATATTACTTTAAAAAGTGCACGCAATGATTGAAAGCCAGCAAAATGCAGTCCTGCAAAGTGGCTGTGCTGGAGGGCAAATGCTGGTTTACACTGCTACAGAATTATTAGTGCTAGTGCTCACCTTTACAGTGCTTTCATCACCCTCAAATCAGTGGTGGCACCCTGTGTGTCAAAGGTCCCTCTGCGGACAGGGGGTGTCATTGGCTCTGACCGGTGCTGGCACCGACTGCTGGCTACGCCAGGCTTGCTGGCTCTGCTCTAACCGTAAAAGTGATCCGTCTGGAGAGCAGTGAGGAACACAGGGCAGGTGTACTCTGAAGACAACAAAGCCTTCTTACTTGAGAACATACCCAATAGCCAAAAGAGTGCTTATTACTATCACTAGCCAGCACCAGGCTGGTGGGGAGCATCTGCTGGACTGGGGCCCCAACCAGAACAGCAATTTGTGTCTTTCCACAAGCGGGTTGTCCGTGATGCTCCAGTCAGCGCTCGTTTGGGCAGCCTGCTGCAGAGGTGGTTGGGTTACAGTTCTCTTATTCATCAGATTTTCAGGCTGCTCGTCCCCTGTGATCTTTCTCATTGTGGCTTTGAAAATATTACTCTCCATTTAAGGGTTTGCCTGGAACAATCAGTGACTAAGGCTGAGTAAAACGGAAAGGTTGAAGATAGGGAAAATGCAACTCTGAAGGAATGAAGTTTCTGTCTTTTTAATCTTCCTCTAAATCTTACTAATGTTACAAACAGCAGGTTGTTGCCCAATGTGTGATATTAGACAATGTTTCCACAGAGTGGGATTCCAGCCATTTTTAGTTCTGCCTGATTAAGTTACTATTTTTCATGAAACAGGAGAAAGCATATTTTAGGCTGCAATTCTCACCCATCTATCAGCCATTCACACACTTTGCCACTTTTTCCATAGCATAAGTGTCATTTGTTAATTAATTTAGGGTTCAAAATGCCTGAAAAGCACTATCAGCATCCCTAGAGAGTCATGTCCTTCACTTAGCATGAGGTGCCTCTGTCCATTTAACTGCTGTCTTCTCCCCACAGGTTGGCTAATTACACCAGCTTTTTACATCATGGGTCTGAATAAGCCACCAAAAAGCTGTGTGACCTGAAGTGTGGAGGGGAAAATTTCTGCAATACTTTTTAAAGCAAGTCACGTACTGTGATTGCTTTAAAACTACCCTAACAACAGTCAAGCACTCTGGTGTTAAACTTTCTCATGAGGTTGATTCAACTTCTTTGTAAAGTCCAGTTCTGATACTGATCACAGTTAATTTAGTTACTTAAGCATTTGCATACCCCTTTCCTTTTTGTCTGGAACGACTGGTATGCCTGGGTACTTGTTGCACTGGAGATTTTGATTTCTGTCACCTACAGAAATAAATACAGTTTATATCAACTGAGAATTAAAATCTTCCTTCACTAAAAATGACACTAATTAAAGCAGATTTCAGTAAGTAATATCTTAAAGCCTGATGTCAGGTGGTAATTTATATTTAAATTTAAATTTAATTGGTAGATTTTTGCAGTCCTCATTCAGATGTTACAAACAGAAAAATGTCTTTAATGGCATGAGTAGAATTTTGAGTTACCCTAACGTGTACACCACTGCTAAACTGCTAATTCAGTTGTGAATCTTTAAAATGGAAAACTATTAACCTGTTGACCACAAAAATCAACAAAAATACCCCAAACAGAATGAAAGGTATTTGAATCTGGCATGTCTTAGTACTTTTCCTAAGACACACATTTTAATGTTCTTTAATCTTACCATTTGATATGTGTATGAAAAAAGCATGATAGTGCAGAAAGGGGAAGCAATTTTAAATGTCAGTTTATATCAATCACATTATTTGTTACTTTTAATATTATTTTTAAAATATCAGTTCTGTTGTTATGGGATGGATAATTTGTTTTCTTGTTTAGTCATAAATGGGTATGCTTAGCTAGAGTTGCACACATGAAATGAGAAATATAAATGATTTTATAAAATCCTAACAGGAAACTAGACAACCTTAATATGTGTTAAGTATATTTATAAACTGATACTTTTTCCTTGGGGATTGAAGGATTGTTTGTTGAGGAGTCACTACAAGAAAAATCTTGAAAAGAAGTGGTTGTGGTTGGTTTCAGCTTTTTCTATGTGAGAAAAATTCAGTGTACTCATCTGATTTATGCTTGCATAGACAAAGAACTTACTCTGATTCTTCTGTTTGCATAAATACTGAGTTGCAACTGGATTATTCAAATTAATCTTATTTTGTAGGGATCATTATTTACAATATGTTTTATAACTTGCCTTTTTTTTCATTCAAATATTAAAAATTGTGTAATTTCATTGCACACCAGGTCACTGTGGATTTTTTTGAAGCATATTTTACAGAAGGTCCCTGTATCTTTATTTAGGAAGTCAACTTGTCAGTCCATTGGATTAAAACATGCCTGATTATAATGAATTCCCCTTAATATCTGGAATTAAGATGTAAAGGTATTCTAAGAACATTGAATATTTTCAGATTCAGGTCTGTAACGAGATTCTTTGTAACAAACCAACTTAATTAGAGACAAGGGTTGTAGACTTTTTCTGACATCAGTAGTCTTTGGAGCAGACAGTAAGACTTTATTTTTACAAAGGTTAGTCTTCTAGTTAAATTTAGGTACCCTTTGTATGTCTGATTTTGAAGTCTTTAATCAGGCAACTTTCCACTACCGTCAGTAAAATGCAAAAGTAAACTTTCAGACCTTTTTTTCTGGTCTGAATTTATAACGGAAAAAATGGATTTTTGTTGATTCAATGAACTTGCCAATTTGTTAAAAAAGAAAATTATTAGAATTTTATTAGCAGGTATTGTCCTCAATTCAAAATTAATAGTCAAAATGCCACTTGTCCCTTATCTAATATTTTGGGCTTATTTATCTGCATTACAATATTAGTTTGTGGTGACTTTGTTTTACACACCATGGGTAGAACTGCTGAATTGCACATACTTGCACCAGATAAAGTAAATTAATTGCACTTGTCTATCTCCTCAAGATCTGACAACATGATCAGGAAAAGCAGCTACAGGACCTGAGACAGCTGTTGCTCTTTTCTGGTGTGGTGAGGACCAAAGACAAAGCTTTCTGATATTAGTGGATTTTTTGTCAAATCAGAGGTTTGCAATGAGGTTTTAATAGCAGCATTTTTTAAGCCTAGAGAATTGATGTGTTGCTAAAGCTGATCATGAGCTGCTTCACAGAATGAAGTTATATGGTTTCTTTCTTGAACCTAGATTTTAAAGGAGCATACTGAAAATTAAACAAAAACCCTTTCACTTCTTGAATTTATAGTGTGTTTCATCTCTGTATACTTTTTCTAACTTTTCTCTTTGTTTTCCATTTGTCTTCCAAGATTTCTATAAAAGTGAGATTTCTAAAACTGAGAGATAAAAATGTGCAGCTACTGCAAATTCAGGCAGAGATTTGAAAGACAGCTAAAGCTTTTCATTTTCTTATATGTCAGCATCTGTAATGAAACCATTGTCTATGTAGTATTCATTACAATATACATGCAAGACAGTAATATGGCCAGGTTTGTTTTGATTTCAGCAAGTCGTCTGATGACATGTACAAAGGAAGAGAAATCCAAGACACTCAAAGTAAAGAGCCTATTTCCTGTGCATTAAAACCTGAGATAGGTACTAGTTAGCTTCATTTGGCAAGGTTAATGAAATTTCAATTTGATTAGTGCACTGCATGTGTAAACCACGCTTTGTAAACCATTGCTTAGGGAGTTCAGTCCTGTGTTGTCTAAACAATCAGAGCACATCCTAAAGAACTGCCCACCATCTCAGACACAAACACCTAATTTTATTGAACCTTTTAAACATTGAGGAGAGGGTATTGTGAAAACACAAATTGGCTGAACAGTTCTATACACAGGCACATCTTTCCTGTGGCAGTGTTCCAAAACAAGTCCTCCCTTCTGCATGTTTTGCACAAAAGCAAGAAAACCCATCTAGTAAGTCCAAGCTGAGGAAGGCTTGAGAGAACAATTAGTTTTGAATTGAGACATTCACCAGGCTGTTTTGAGATTATGAACATTATGTATGAAGGGAGAGAAATGGATAGCTTTCCAAATCTGTTATTTTCCTTCCATCATCAGCAGGGGAGAAGTCCCTGTAAATCATTCACAAAGAGGAGCCCTGTTCAACATAATGTAAGAGTCAAACATGTCAGCAGAGATTTTGGAACATAATTTTACTATGCATCTCATCAAAAACTCTCCTAAATACCTGGATCTGATAGTTTTTATCATAACATCTTTGTCTCCATAACCATCCCTGAATTTGCATGGCTGTCACAGAGACAGGTAATTTTCTTTGTGCAACTGTATCTGATGGAAAAATGCCAGAGAAAAACCTTATTTCAAATCCCAAGGTGAATTTTCATAACTGACATTAGAAGAAAATTTGGTGTTATATTGACAAGGCTCAGTTAAAGCAGCAATCAGTATTGTCCTTCATAATGCAAATGTGAATACGTGAAAAGTGGGACACTGATGATGGTAAATAAAGAACTGGCAAAAGAGCTCCTGTATCCCTATGTCTAGGATTTTAATTACCTGCTACTTTGTTTTCGCTGGGGAACATGTACACAGTAAAAAACAAGAAACCCCTGCTGCACCTTTGCATTAGAGAGAGTGTTTAGAGGTATCAAGGACTTCAGAAACAGAGTTTGCAGTTTGTATTCAGAAAGAAATGAGTGTAGAATAGAAACAGTTGGATGGTCAAACTTCTCCACAGTGAGATCTGCTTCTAGCAGGACACAGAATCCTGACAAAAGTCTTCTAATGAGAGAAGCAGGTTCTGACTTGTGAGTTATATTAGCCAGGCTCCTGTAGAAGAATAGGATTGCTTAGGCATCTACCCCTCCTGAATATCTACAGCAGTGATTTGCTGTATCTGATGTCAAAATAGAAATACCTGACCAGGGGGAAGGAGGGTTCTAAAATAAATACTTCACATTTGCAACTCAGTCTTGGTTCCTAGTGTGGTATTGGCAAGCAAATTTTTGTTATTATTAAAGCATATTTGTTCTACTTTGCTTATCAGACAGCTATGTTCAGAAAGTTTTGTATGTAAACTCTGAGAAAGGTTTTCTGTGTGGATTACATAAACATATCTGGTGCATCCTCCTGGATGCTATTGTCACGGCATGTGGATGACAGGGAGTTAATTAGAGGCAGCCAACATGGTTTCACCAAGGGCAAAATCCAAAGAGTTGCCACCACCAGCTCAGTGTCCAAATGGTGATCAGTAACAAGGGGTTTCCCTCAAGGGTCCATATTTAGACCAGTAGTACTTAATATCTTTATTAATGACACAGACAGTAGGATTGAGTATACCCTCAGGAAGTTTTCTGCGTGGTGCAGTTTTCTTTGCTGGAGAGAACGGCTACAGTATACACTTCCAGCCCAGAAAGCCGACTGGATCCTGGGCAATTCTCCTCTACTCTGTTCTCCTGAGACCACATCTGGAGGCCTGTGTCCAGCTCCAGGGTCCTCAGAACAAGAAAGACATGGACCTGTTGGAGCAGGGCCACAAAAAAGATCAGAGAGTTGGAGGACTTGCTCATGAAGCCAGGCTGAGAGAGTTGGGGGTGTTCAGCCTAGGGAACAGAAGGCTCCAGGGAGACCATCTAGCAACTTTTTTGGCTATAGAGGTAGCTTGTAATAAAGATGAAGGGAGACTTTTTATTGAAGCCTGTAGTCACAGAATAAGGAGGAACATTTTTAAACTGAAAGCAGAGAGATTTTGGTTAGACACAAGGAAGAAGGTTTTTTTACAATGCTGATGCTGAGACATGGAAAGGAGTTGCCCAGAGAAGCTGTGGATGCCCCATTGCTGGAAGGGTTCAAGGCCAGATTGGATGGGCTTGGAGCAAACTGGTCTAGTGGAATATGTCCCTGCCCATATGAGGGCAGTTGGAAAACATGATCTTTGAAGGTTCCTGCCAATCTAAATCATTCTATGATTCTGTGAAAACAGACATATTTCCAATCCTGAAACAAACCAGCATACATCCAACAGTAGAGATATGCCAGTTTGCCTAAAGCGATGGTCTGGACTGGTGAGCATTTCTTGGCTTCTGAGCACTTCTTTGTCTAGGCATAACTAATTAAACTATTTTAAGAAGATTGGAAAAATAGTGTCTAATTGAATAAGTCTTGGGAAAAAACTGATTTTATATATTTACCTTCCTTTTAAGATGAAGAGAACACTAAACCTATTGAGAAATTGTTTGTTGTTCAGATTCTCATCCTATCAAGTACAGGATCTTGGTTCTGCTATCTTTCCTCCTCTCTGTTTTTTTTCCAATTGTTTTGTCCTTTCTCAAATCCGTTGTAAGCTCTCCAGGAGAGGGACCATGGCTTGCTATGTGTCAGCTCACTGATGCTCACAGTAGGGCACTGAGTCTGACTATTACGTTTGGCCACTGCTGCAATATGAAGAGCAGCCCTGAATACAGAATGCTGCATTGAACAAATGTGACATTTAGAACATGTGAAAACCCTCATGCAGCTGTGTGTGTTATTGAACAGAGTTAACACTCAGCAATTCTGACTCAAAAACCCATGATGGTTTTCCCTTTGGTCTAAATTTCATCATAATATTTTGTCTTACATACCAATATTATGAACTCTTTTACTATTCTGCTTTATAGTAGATCCTTTTTGAAACACATTCCTAATCTAATCCCTATTTTCATCCACACGTAATTATCAGATTTCACTTTAGATATTCTCAGTGATTGGGGAAATTATTTGAAGTAAAACATTAAGTCATGCAGTTAGATTGAAAAGAATGTTTATAAAAATATGTTGAAGGTATATCAGGGCAATGACCGTAATATTTGCTTTACCAACTAAGAGTAGAAGAAAAGTGTATATTTAGAGCTTGTTTGACTTTAATGAGCTGAAATAAAGTTGATGTTAACTACTTTTTTTCCTCTTAGTGAACGGACTCAAGCAACTACTAATTGAAGATCATTCTTTGAGGGCGTGCTTGGAACATGTCATGGTAGGCCAGGTTGATATCATTAGGTTTATTATATTTGAGTTGAAGCCTCACACAGTAATTGGTTTAAACCGCCCTATGTGTGTCATTTCAAAGCATTCCAAATTATCTCAACATTCGATGTCATGTAGTCAGACAGAAATTTCTGTGAAAAGAGGTACTTTATTCAAAAGTGTGTGCATTCAGCTGCACACTGTAGTGACAGAGGTGGCTGCTGCCTTTAACTGGGACAGTGAAGCTCCTTCTCCATCTCTCCAGCTGACTTGTGCTGTCTCCCTGTGCTGTGTCTGGATGCTGTGAGAGGATCAGGGGAGGCACTGGGCTGATGCTGCTGATCAGGCACACAAAAGGATAGGCAGTGAGCCGAGGGAGTGCACAGACAACAGCTATGACTGCTGCAACGCCAACTTCTCTGCAGCATTGAAAGCACTGGGGAAAAGCTGTGGTTTCACACAGTGCCTGGGTTTGTATGAGTTATCTGTGTGGTGACATGGGAGCATGACATGAGGACATGAAATGGGGAAAAAGAGGAGCAATTAAACCCCTTACTTACCTTCTCCAATTAATCTACAGTTACACCTGCAGTCCTTTTCCTTTTGGTCTGATTTTACCATGGTAATTTCTTTCTGTACTTGGTCTTGTTGAAAAAAACTTTCTGTATGTATCTATCTATATAACAATGTATCTAGGTACAAGTGCAATTTCCCTGCAGAGCTTGAAAAAAATCAAGTTCTTGGATCTACACGGACTATCAAAAAAACCCACATGCAATCCTAACCTTCAGGAGACTTTATACTTCTAGTCACCTGCATCCTTTGTCACAAGAAATCAATAACAAATAGGAAAGTCTTGACTTAGTGGCATTTTTGTACTCACTGTCATGGACATCTTGAGGAATGAAGAGCAGAGACTACAGAAACTGCTATGGCAATCTCTAGGAGTCATATCAGCAGAAGAGACTGCATTGGAAGATAGGACCTGATTAAGCATTGGCAAGTTTAGGAAGCAAAGATGCCACTTGAGAAGAATGAAGCATACTAAACGTCTGGTTCCAGAAGCAGACATTTCCCCCACAGACACAAGAGGAATACAGAACTGGATTCCCTTTAAAAGTGGATAACACTGAGTTCTAGTGAACAACCCCCATGGAAATCAATTGAGTTACACCAGAGTGAGACTTGGCAGCTGAGAGTAGAGCATTTAACATGTTTTTGTGTGTCCTGTGATGGACTTCTTAACAAATGAAAATTCTTCCAGGTACTGTGTTTTCCACACTTATTTCAGAGAATTATAAAGTCATAGAATAAGCTGAATTGGAAGGGACCCATCTGGATCATGAAGCCCAACTCCTGGCCCTGCACAGGACACCCCAAGAGTCACACCATGTACCTGAGAGTATTGACCAATGGTTCTTGAACGCTGTCAGGCTGGTGCTGTGCCTGCTTCCCTGAGGAGCTGTTTCAGTGCCCAACCACCCTCGGGTGAAGAACCTTTCTCTGATATCCAACCAAAACCTCCCCTGACACAACTTCATGCGATTCCCTCCGGTCCTGTCACTGTCACCACAGAGAAGAGATCAATGTCTGCCTCTCCTCTGCCCCTCATGAGGAAGTTCTGCAGTAGTCTCCCCTCAGTCTCCTCTTCTCCAGACTGAACAGACTAAGTGACCTCAGCCACTCCTCACAAGGCTTCCCCTCAAGACACTTCACCATCCTCACAGCCCTTCTTCAGACACTCTCTAACAGCTCAATGTCTTTCTTACATTGTGGTGCTCAAAACTGTTTATTGTAGGCCTGGCTTTGGATTTTGCTTCTCATTAAAATGAAAATGGTTACTAGAACAATTCTGCTGTAAAACTTTGGTTAATTAAAGTTTGAATGTATAGGAAGTAGAACCACAGCACAATCTAAAAGTCCTGTGTTAAGAAGGGCAAGGTACTGTATTTCTCAAACTGCTACTTGCTTTTCCATCACTGCTGCACTGTCCTTGCAGATTAGTGTTTGCCAAAGACCAGAAAATAGCAAGAAGGAACTTCAGTTTGCATCATGTCATGAAAAGTTCAAAAGCATGTTACAGAAATCTCTCCCATCACTGATCTCTGCACAATATTGAGGAAGAGCATGTTAACTCTGTTGATGTAGTGCAAATCAGCAGTGTTGGATGGAGAGAAAATGAAATATTCTGTTATAGAAACCCCTGGGGAATTCTGTAAGATTATACATGTTAGAATTTGGATTTACAAGATTTTAAAGCCAAGAAGAACCTATACAGTCTGGTCTGATCTGATCTTCTGCATAACACAGGCAATGGAATTTCACCCAGTAATTTCTGCATAAAGATCATAATTAGTCTCTGAGCTAAGATATCTTTTTTAGAAAGACATTCTTGGATTAAAGAGGTCAAATGATAGAGAGCACACCACATCCCTAAGTCAGCTGATGCAATAGTTTCCTCCCTTCCCTACAAAACAAAACAAAAGTATGCCTTATTTATAATTTGAATTGTACACCTCCACTGAAGTTGTCATTCAGGACAGCACCTGTAGTAAGAAAACATCTGTTAACACAAGCATGAATGTAAATGTTTTAAGCATAAACATGTTGACTGGAAAATTAAGAAAACAAAGTTTTGTTCACTGTTCTTGTTCACTCATCTTTATAAGATCCCTCACTTTTCCCTTCTGGCTGCTTGCTTCGTGAGGGAGGATCAGAGTTGTGCTGAAGAGCTGCAGCAGCTTGAAACACCTTTTGAAATGAACCCTGCCATTATTTGGCCTTTAGAGTGACCTTTCCTGGTTTTCTAACTGAGAAAGGTGCAGTTTTGGATGCATCCTCTGGTGTGCTGAAACTGTGTTTCTCTAACTTTGCATTCTTCCTGCCAAATAATGGACTGCTACTGGACTGAGAAAACCACCAGTAAGTGTCAGCTGGAAGAGATCCACTTACCCCCTAAAAACATTTTGGGCAGTTTTTGTATCCATGCACCCTTAGACAGCCTCCCGTCTTTTTCTCAGGGAGTCACCAAATATATTAATTAGGAGAAATTGCTAAGTCTTCTGTTACATGGCTTTTGCTTGCTGAACACTGGGATCAGAATGAGTACTGGTTCACTTGAAAAAATTCAAATTACTTCACCATTCAAAATTTATATTCAGAACACACAGTCATAGCTGGAGTTTATAAAACTGTATTTAGGATCCACATTGTAGTCAATAGGCATACTCAGTGGATGGACTTCTCAAGAAAAGCCTGGTGCCAGGGGACCACAGAGCTTCACATACTCAGTCTTACATCATGATTTGCTGCTTTTGCCCAGGCTTAAAAGATGTCGGGTAAACTATATCCCATACCTGAAGAAACTGGCCAGGTTCCTTTCTCTGGCGTCAAAAGAGAGCAGAGGCCAGAAAAAAGGGACAGATTTCCACTGCAGTCAGTGTGGCCCAGGCAGTTCTGTCTTGCCCGTGCAGTCTCACTGAGTCCTGTGCACCCAAGACTGTCTGTTGCACCTCTGCACTCTGTATGATGAAATCCTTACTGAAAAGTACTTCTCCCAAGAAGCCTGCAAATAAAAATAGAGATTATTGGTACATTCCTTCCTGTTCTTTTGAGTCTTTGGTGGCTGTATAGCATCTGGAGAGCATCTCTTATCTCTGGGTTTTAAAATACCATTGAGACAAATTTACCTTCATTTTTATTTTGCTCACTTGGGGCAGCACCCCAATTGTAAAAGTAATGCTCTCATAAACAATTAAGTTTGTTCTCTTGAAGAATATAAGATTTAATTCAGTCATTTTCTGTTACAAGAAATGGTCATGTTGTTATTCATATCCCATGAAATCATGTTTTTATAAACTATATGGGTATTTAAAATGCATTATGTCAAAAGGATGTTCCAAGCAGTGAGCAAACTGTGTAGGTTAAGTGTGAGAAAACAATATCCTTGAGAAACATGAACTCAACTCATTTGAACTCATAAAAAACTAAGCACTGAGGTTAAACCATAAAATGTGGTGGGCAGTTTCTCACTGCAGTAAACCACTAGACTATTAGGTATGCAGGCAATATGTGTTTGTTTGCTCCTGTGGATACTGAAACTATTCTGAATTCCTCAGGACTTTAAATATTATGTTATAAAATATTAAACCAATACCTTTAGGACAAAAACAGAATCCAACACATGCCACCTAAATTACTAAGGTTGAAAAATAAAAAAATCAGGACTCAAGCTTCTGAAGAATTTCTTTCAGTGGAACATATTTCCACTTCAGCTATAAAAAACCTCCAGTTTAAAACCCTGCACTTGTTTATACCTGAGAATAATGATGTACCTTATTCATTTGCTTTTGGAGAGGGTTATTTTTGTTTCTGCTGAAGCAACTTCTTCTTTTTTTTTTTTTTATTACAGCATCTTTGAAGTTAACAGTTACCCTGTCTTCTTAAAGGGAGTTTCCTGTTAAAGAAAGCTAAGAAAATTATATGCCTCAATCCAGCAGGACAATTTATTGTTGTTTATGTCTGCAGTGGACTTAACAGCAACACATAGAGGAGCAAGTGTTTTTTCTGGGGAAACCAAGCAAATGCTGTCCTCCTTTTGTTAATGAACACAGAGATTTTTCAGAGTTCACCAGAAGTTAACATCTGAAAGGGACTAAAATGAAATAAATAAGCTTCTTAAAAAGAGTATGTGCTGGGAAAGGAGCAACTCAAGAGTGCATTCATGTGAAGATTTGTGAAAGCCATTTCTTAGATCTTTTTCAGTGGGTTTTCCACTTCTAAATGCTGATTGTTGGTGGGGGGCAGGGGGAGTTGTTGTTTTCTAATGCAAATTTCTGTGGCATTAATTCTGGGAATTTTTCCAGTTAAACACATTCTTCCATTTAGCACAAGAGGAAATTCTCAGCAGCAATTCTGAACTGTGTTTTATTTTAGCAAGATGGATGAGGAAACCTTTGTTTTGTTTTGAGTGACCCTTGGACCTATTGTGTGCAATGCAGTAATATTTAACCTCAGAACTGCAGCTTCTTCAGAGCCAATAGTGGTGCAAATAAGTATTTACCCCTTCATAAAAAAGAAGAAAATGTCATACCATTCAGTAACTTGGGCTTTTTTAGCCATCACCAATACTCTGTGTGCTCATTGCCCTCTCCTGGTTTCCTCTGGTAATTTTTCAGGTTTAATACATCCAAAATGGGTTTCATGAGAATATTAAGCACTCCTTGGACAGACTTTTTGCCTTTCCTGGTGGAAGGTATCACTTGTGAACACGTTTTTTCAGCTAGCACAAGCAACTCATCTCATCAGTGTGCAGGGACGAGGCTAAGAGGCTTCATGGCAGTCACACCTGAGAGCTCTTTGCTCCCTGTGCTGCTGCAGCACTTGTCAGGGCCATGCAGGCAATGCTTGAATTTTTTTTAGAAAGAAGCTTTTGGCAACATCCTGCCTTAAATACTTGCAACATAAGGAAGCTCTTGTGAGGTAACGGATCATTACAGGTAGGGATCCCTCAGAGGGGAGAAGTGTATGTTTCTTCCTGAAACATGAGGCCTAGTTTCAGCAGCTTGCTCTGGTCAGTGCCCAGACAGGTTCTGAGTATCTCCAGGGGTGAAGATCTCACATGCTTTAGGTGCCTGTTCAAGTGTTTCACAACCCTTGCAGTAGGTATTTTTTCTTAATATTAAGTTTGCTATGTTTTAATTCGAGGAGGTTCTTCCTTAGAATAGGACCTTTCATTTCACAGAGGAGAAAACTTATGTTTTCAGAGGAACAGTAGAGATTAAAAGTCATGAGTGGAGCAGAGAGGGGGAATAGGGAGAATTTTTTATAGTACTCAAAAATACGGCCGTTTCCAAGTTTACACTAAAATGTTGTTGTTAGCTTTTTTTGCTAGCATATAATTACCTTGTGAACTTACTACTTCTGAGTAATGTAGAGGGCACATCTTATTATCTTATTTATACACATACGTGTACATATACAAACACGTGTGTGTTTGTTACACGTGCATGTATGCATGCATAAAATGTAAATACAATCAGTACATTTCATTTAGGAAGTTATTCTCTGACCTGCTGTCCTCTGTTTCTGTGAAATGAGAATGTTGAAGTATTAAGAGAGACTTTGAAGGCCCACAGCTGAGGGAAGACTCTCCCAGCCATGGCAGTGTGACAGCGAGAAAGCCAGGTGTCTTCAACGACAGCTTCATAAGGGTCACATCTGCAGTAACCTAGGGGTGAAACTGAGACATAGTAGTAAATCATCCCAGATTTTCCTCCTTTGAATGGCAATATCCTGTGTTTTACAATGCAAGGTCAGCATTTTAAATTTACCAAATCCCCAGTTACTTGCTCGGTTAGAAAATTTGCATGAAGATCTACAATTACTTAAGCAAAGTTTCGGATCTCACAAATTCACAGACTCTCACAAGCATGCAAATGCAGTGTTGTTGTGAAAGCCAGAACATTGGGACATTCTTGAAACTTCACTTTTCCTTTAGCTATGTTATTTATTAATCTACATTTGAAGATAATTCCATTCAGATCCCAAATTGTCCAGGAGGTATGTTGGTGGTTCCAAGACCTCCCAGGAGAAAGAAAAGTCTTTAACTTCTGATGGGATGAGACTTTAAACTGACTGTTTAGACTAAAAAATTTGTCTAAAATAACTTCATAGTGCTCCCAAAATAATCTGTGTGCCAGACTTAACAGACATTCTGGTAGGTTTTAGCGGAAATGTCCACATCCTGGAATCTGGCTTTTATATAACACGGTAACACTGAAAGGGGTTAGAACTTTTGGTTGTCCTACAGCTAAAGATACACAGTGACTATTAGCATACTTAGGCACAAGGCATAACATCCTATGTTTTTCTAGGTAGATCCATAGCCAGAGTATAAAAGAGGTTATATCCTGTGCCATGTGGAGGGAGTGAGTATCCTAAGGCACATCAGTGTCTTTGAGTTCAAGGTGAGAGAGTCTTGTCGTTTAAATTGAAAATAAAGAGATACTCCAGCAGTGATTATACATAGATTATTTGTTACTTCAGAACCATCCAAATCCACGACCACCTACATGCTTCTTAAGGAGACCTAATGCATGGAAATGGTTAGAAAGGTATGCACTACTTTGTCTTTCCTATAGTAAATCTCTTCTTGTTTGTCCAGGAGAACACCCAGCACCAGATCCAGATCCCTCTTAAACACCTCCAGGAATGGTGACTCCACCACCTCCCTGGGCAGCCTATTCCAATGCCTGACCACCCTAACAGGAAAAGATTCTTTGGTATGTAATCTGAATCTCCCCTGTCTCAGTTTAAGGCCATTTCCTCCGGGGCTCTTTCTGAAGGCACAGTAGAAGAGACTGATCCCCACCTCATCACAACCTCCTTCCAGGAGGCACAGCAGGTCACTTACCATCTCCTCCTGGATTGTGGGGGCTTCACTGACCTCCCCACCACCAATTTCAATCTGGAGCTGGGCATCTTAAAAACATCTGGTTTTGATATTCAAGACTGAGGCAAAGGAGGCATTAAGCATCTTTGCCTTTACCTCATCCCCTGTCACTACACTACTCTCTACTACACTATATCAACAAATGATGGAGACTCTCCTTGAGCCTCCTGTCGCTGCCAATGTATTTATAGAAGCTTTTTTGTTATCTTTAACTCTAGCTGCCAAATCAAATCTTGTTGGGTTTTGGCCCTTCTAATCTTCTCCTTATATGGCCTCAGGACATCCTAATAGTTCTCCCAAGGTACCTGGCCCCCCTTCCAGGCATGATAGATTCTCTTTTTTCCCCTAAGTACTAGCTTGACTTCTCTGTTTAACCAGGCTGGTCTTCCTCCCCTGACAACTTGTCTTTCTACACATGGGGACAGCCTGTTCCACAGCATTTAACAATTCCTTTTTAAAGCACACCCAGCCTTCCTGGACTCCTTCATCCTTCAGGACTGATTTTTTCTACTCTCCTCATAGCTGCAGGGCCACATGTGTATGTAAGATCAATTAATTTGATTTTTCAAGTAGAAGCACTAAATTAATAGTCAGGCATAGATTGTCAACATACTTTTAAAGCCTATTTTTAACAGAATTTTGTACTCCAGGCTCCTGTTGAAGTGGTATGAATTTTACTAATTTCACTAAGATCAGAAAGTCCACTAAAGACTGAAGAGGGCAAATACTTTTCTGTTAACAAGTGTTTTAAATGTATTTAAGAAACCATAAATATAAAGCAATTTTAAACAGAGAGCTGAAGATTAGCTAAAACAATATAAGAGAATAGGTGAGAATCAATCTCTTAAATGTAGTCCAGAAGAAGGCAGACAATATACAGTCAGCTGTATCTGACTCTATGGAACTATACTGCTATAAAATGCTGTACTGTATGGTGGTAATACCTCAGTGGGTGACAGCATTCTTTAGGTCACTGCTAACTTACTCTGTTGTCCAGCACAAAGGTAGGAAGTGCTGTGTTGTTCAAGGTACAGCATGTTATGTGAGTTGAGGGGGGAATTAGGGTTTAAATAACTTGCAACCATTATATGTCTAGAAGTGTTCAAGAAAGAAAGGATGTTAGCCTTGGCATAAAAGCCAAGTGATAATGTGAATGAGTAACTACACCCACATAAATTCCACTTTAAACTTGCATCATACTCATTGATGCAAAAATTATTTATAACTTATTTTCCCATCAAAATAACATGTATATAATAAATTACTTAACCATGTATAAGCAAACAAACAGAAGTTTGCAAGGCTGATGTGCTGGTAGTATTTATATTTCACTTAGTCTTCACCTATACAAATAAATTCAAATTAATAAGTTAGCAGAATAGTGCCTCTAAGAGCCAAACAATTACATCTTGAAATGTCCCCAGTCTCAGTTAAAATAAAGATTTTTTGCATAGCTGAAACCAGGCACCCTATACAGTTGAAATGCTGTAAAAACTTTAATTACACCTGTAAATGGTACTAAGATTTTTTTGGTGCTCCAGTCAACCTGATGGCCTGTGATTTCTCATCAAGATGATTCTATGCTCCTGACTCAGTTGTGGTTATCCAAAATACAAATTGGATAGAACTGTTCCTCTTCTGGGGGGCATAAAGTATTGTATATTTTATTTTTCCCATCAGTTCTTTTTCCTCTGGCAGTAACACACTCCTAGTGTGCCACTCTGTTAAGCCATTCTATCAGCCTCTTTCAAGTCTGTCCCAGCTAAACAGACATGATTCTTCAATTTTTTTATACTACTGTGCTGACAATTCCCTTCCCACAATTTGACAATGAAGAGGGCCACAGCTGGTGGCCCTGCCATTCCAGACTTTTAGTCAGTATGAACTACTTCCAAAATACAAACTAAAGCATTTGTTACTTCAGTTCACTGCCCAGTTTAACAGGAAGAGAACATTATTCCCAAATATCATTGCAATTTAGAGTCAAAGTAAAGCTGAATTATTATTTGTGAAGCAAAACACACCTGTTTCAGCTACATGTACAAGGATGAATCACTAGATCAACAAGGAGAAGATGAGAAAATTCTCCAGCAAGCTATATGAAGCAAGAAATGTTGGAGCACACAATCTTGTACTAGCATAGCTGTAATTCTTAATCTTATTTTAGGACAGGACATGATGCTGTATGTGTATGGCGATATTTCTCTTCTTTGCTTGCAAAAGGGAAAACCAGATATAGAGACAGGAAAACCACAAAAAATTAAATGCTCAGTTTTAATTAAAGTAGGTGTCACTTTACATATAAAGCAAGTGAATAAATCATATCAGTTTCCCACAGCCTCCTCCTAGAAGAGGGCTGAGAGTTTATGGCCTAGACAAGTGGTCCATGTGGTGGGTGGGGAACTGGATGCCTGGATGCACCAAGGGCATGCAATAGTTCCTTTTAAAACCAGCAGCCTGGCACAAGTGGGGTTCCCCAGGGATCAATATTGGGCCCAGCTCTTATAGAGCTCTGTTTGATAGCTCTGTAAGCCACCCAGAAAGTGGCATCGGGTATACACTGATATACCCTGATAAAGTTTGCTGATGATTCCAAACTGAGTGGAGATGTGGACACTTTGGAAGAAAGAGCTACCCCTCAGGAATCATACAATATCCTGAGCTGAAATGAATCCGTAAGGATCATCAAGTCCAGCTGCTAGCTCTGCATAGTACAGCCCAAGAATCACACCATGTGCCTGAGAGCATTGTCCAAATGCTTCTTGAGCTCTGTCAGGCTGGTGCTGTGACTACTTCCGTGGGGAGCCTGTTCAGTGCCCAACCACCCTCTGGGTGAAGAACCTTTTCCTGATACCCAACCTAAACCTCCCCTGACACAACTTCAGGCCATTCACTTGGGTCACCACATAGGAGAGATCAATGCTTGCCTCTCCTCTTCCCCTCACTCGTAGGAAGTTATAACTGCAGTGAGGTCTCCCCTCAGTCTCCTCTCCTCCAGGCTGAACAGAGCAAGTGACCTCAGCCACTCCTCACAAGGCTTCCCCTCAAGGTCCTGCACCATCTTCATTGCCCTCCTTTGGACACTCTCTAATAGCTCAATGTCTTTGCTACATTGTGGTGCCCAAAACTGCTCCCAGCACTCCACAAGATCTGTATAGGTTGGAAGAGTGGGGTAACAAGCATCTTATGGTGTTCAACAGACAACTGTAAGGTTTTGCACCTGGGAAAACATAATCCATGAATGAGGCAGGATCTGGGATCCACCTGGCTAAGGAGCAGTTCTGTGGAAAAGGACCTGCATCACCTTGGACAACAAGCTCAGTGAACTCTCTGCAATGGCAGAGAAAGCCAGTTGGGTGCCAGGCTGCATCAACAAAGACACCACCAGCAGAGACGGAGGAGTCACTATTTCACTCTACTCAGCACTTGCCAGGCTTCACCTGGAATACTGTGTTCAGTTCTGGTCCCTGCCATAAAAAACAAAAGACGTGGATAGGCTGGAGAGGGTCCAGAGAAGAACCAGAAAGCCTGCTAGATGGGGAAAGACTTAGGGAAGACTCAATCAGTGTGTTCCAGTATTTGAAGGGTGGCTACAAAGAAAATTGAGACTCACTCACCACAAGGAGTCACATGGAAAAGATGAGGGGCAATAGGTACAAGTTACTCCTGGGGATATTCTGTTTAGACACTGGAGGAAAGTTTTTCACAATGAGAACAATAAGCCATTGGATTAATCTCCCCAGGAAAGTCATTAATTCCCCAGCATGACTGAGGAATTTGGCTGAACAGGGTGCTGGGTCATCTTGTCTACAGTGTGCTTTTGCCAGGAAAGTTGGACCAGATGATCCTTGAGCTCCCCTTCCAATCTTACATGATCATTCTATACAATAGACAATAATTCAGTTGCTAAGTAAAACTACTGCTTAGCAATTTAATTATTCCTATACATATTATTTCTATGTTATGGTTTCAGTAAGAGTTGAAGGTACAAAAAAACCCAGCCCAAGGAATCATCACTGTATTTTAATAAATAAATAATTTTGATTGTAAACACTCTGGCAAACCAGAAAAATAGCAACTGTACTGCTACGAAATTTAGAAGGTTGACACCTTTATACATTGTCTTTTCCTACTCCAGAAGAATTCACAGCAGCATCCTCTCAATACTTAGTCAATCTGTTCCTGTCCTGACCTGGAGGCGCTCTGTAATACTTAACTAAAATAGTTTGTACTTGATCCATTGCATCTCCCCTTGTGTGCCAATAAGTACTAAAAATGGGAGAGGCTTTATTTTATATATACATTGAGTGACCCCATACAAATCATGGGTCAACAGGAAACTGTCAGACAAGTTTCTTTAGGACAGCACCATTCTTGAAACATATTGGCTGTGCATACCCTCTTTTTCAAAAATACCTTTTTCTCATTTCCTCCTGATGGTATTTTTTGCTCTACTCCTGTTTTGAGAAATATTGAGTTCTGAAGAGGCAAGAAAAAAGGAGACTAGGAAAAATAAGTATCTCCTAGAATCAAATACATGAGAACTGGAAACCTCTTCCTCTGAAAACATTAAAGTGCTTCAAAAAGGCAATTAAATGTGAAAGCATTACTTCATCATACTTCAGGATCCAGTGCAGCCACAATGTATTCACTTTGCATATGTAATTTTTAACTTTCAGAAGTTTCCCAATTCCAGATTTTTCTGTTTCCTTGCCCATATGATACTCTGCATTTTACTGCTCGTAATTTGTGTAAAGCTCAAGCTATTTAGTATTAAAGGACTCATACAGGAAGGATTACTGACACTAAGAGTTCAGAACTTGTTTTAAAATTTGCAGTTTCTGTACACCTTCAGAATTCCTTTCTTTAAAATATTTGTTATAGGTGCAATATTAAACAGATGCTGATTTTTCTGTAATGTGTTGTAAAAGCTTGGATCAAATACTCTTTAACCACCTCTGCCCTCAACAGATTGCTTTTTTCAGCCAAGATTTGACACCACGAATCACTTTCCATGCCTAAAATGCTGCTATTACTCCATTAATCCTTTTTATCTTAACTATGTTCCTCCCAGCTTTGGCAGTACAGCAGAAAAACTGAGGGATCTTGTATAATACAGATTACTGGCTAAGTTACAGGCAGGTGAACACTCTTTGACCCTAGCTCAGTCTGCACCAATGCATGGGGTTTTTTTGCCATAAATAACTGCACCTGTGTCTGTTCGAAATGCCTCATAAAGTCCGGAGTGTGCAAGTTCCCCTTCTTCATTCCCAAGTTCTTTCTCTTCATGGTCTCACTCCTTCTTTTCATTATTTCTTCTTATACACAGGCACACACACAGATATCTGGCTGACATCTCTGTTTAAATGACTAAATTGCTGTAGATTCAGTATTTACTTTCTGCTTCATCTTCCCACCTGGTTCAGTCTATGAGTTTTCATAATGTTTTCTGGAAGCTGAGAGCAGGATGCAGAGAAATGAAATTTGCTGGGAAAAAAAAGAACCTGAAGAGTATTTTTGCAAATCTTTAATACCACATTCCAAACACAAATTTTTATCAGTTTGCCTTGCATAATGTCACAGCACACAGTGATATGGCAAAACAGGTATTATCGCTGGCACTTATTTGTACAGTTAGGAAATTGAGTATTCTATATCGGTACTGTGTCCACAGCAAGGTTTTTGCAAGGGAGTGGTCTCTGCAAGGGGAGACCAGGGGCTGCCCCATGCTGCTCAAGCCAGCTCCAATAGATCCACCATGGGATATAGCTGAACCCTTCAGCCATGCTACTGGTGTGTCTGGGAACACTTATTTTAAAAAGGGCAGAAAATGCCATAAAAGGAGAAGGAGAGAACAAAAAGAGTGAGAAGCAGCACAGGCAAAAAAACAAGGTCAGACAAGGAGAAGGAAGTTCTCCATGGCAGACCAGAAATTCCCTGAAGACCATGGAAAACCCATGCTGGAATAGGTCTATCCCAGAGAACTGGAGTCCACGAAGAGGACCCACACAGGAGTATGGGAATAGGGTAAGGAAGAAGGAGTAGCAGAGAGATGACTGCTGTGTACTTACTGCAGTCCCTGCTGTGCAACTCAGTGGGATGGAGGAGTCAGAAGTGAAGGAGTCAACGGGGGCCTTGGAAAGGAGGGTAGGAGGGTGGTTCTACTGATGGCATCTCACCATCTGAACCTATTTTAATTGGAAATAAAATAAATTAATTTTCCCCAAGTATGTTTTCCCCATGACAGCAACTGGTAAGGAATCTCCTATCTTTATCTCAACTCATGAACTTTTTCAACCTACTTTTTCTCCTGTCCTGCTGGAGAGGCATGGTGAGCAGCTGGGTGGGAGCTTGGCTGCTAGCCAGAGCTAACCCATGGCAGTGCATTACTGTGTTATGGTGGCATGCAGAGGTCGCAGTTGTCATTAGACAAGGAATGACCCTTGACTGTAAAGATTATGCAGGAAGACCACCCTGGAGCAAGACCCAGAATTCCTGTGCCACAAGCTTGTGAGCCAGCTACACAGCCACCAGTTTCTCTCATGCTCTAAAATACATGTCACTGGGGAAAAATGAAACCTTGACATAAACATGCAAGCTTAATTGGTACCTCATATAACAGGTAATTACTGAGGTACATTGCAGCTTTCAAAAACCTGGACTTTTTGGACTTTCTGTGGTGAGACACTGCAGTCTGGATAACTCTGGCAGCTAAGAGCACTCACCAGATTAAAAATCACTACAGGAAGAGTCCCTTTTCTTAAATTTTCTCTAATCAATAGCAGAACACCACAAGAAAATTTGACTCCACTGAGATCATGGTAATGTAAGCAAAGGCTGGATTTGAATATTTCAGGGTTATGTTGTAACTCAAAACTCCTCTGTATTGTCAATTAATTTTCAGCTATCTTTATGTCTTTAAAATAAAAAAAAGAACCTGAGATGCTGAAACTTATCCATAAACAGAGGCATTCTTCCCATGCCTACCCTGCCACTCAGCTTGTCTTCAGGAACAGGCTTTCCTTTCCTTAACATCAAATGGAATCCAATGCAGCTTTAAACAAAGTCTTCTTAGAGCACCAAAGAAAGAAGAATGGCTCATACTGATTTTGTTTCCTTGGATTTAATGTTTTTAATTAAAAAAAAACAAACCACAAAAGTTCATGCTTAAAGCTTCATTCTAAGCATATTCAAAGTGCGTGCCCTCAACAGCTGGGGATGAAAACAGTTTTATCTTAGGGGGCACTGGGTAGGCGGCCTGTGTTGCTACTTGTTTGGGAATAGTTTGCACTCAGTAAATCTGTCCAGCAACTTTGGTAATGACCTGTGTTTAATCTGCTGAAAAAGAAAACAAGCTCAGATATCTTATGCTTCTCATCTTTTTGACAGGTGTGTCAGCATGACCAGTTTATCTTTTTTTTTTCAGTCAGTATTTATTGCTCCAGAGAAATCCATGCTGCGTACTAATGCCCTAATTTCATGTGAGGTTGCACATTACACCGGGATGTTTTTTCTTAACTTTCACTGTGACAGGAAAAGCACCTACACCTCAGTTTAAACATGTAAGTCATTATTTGCCTGAGTAGTGGCAAGAAATATTGCTTTAATATTTCACAGTAAAAAAGTAAAAAAATGCACAATGAAATACATGTAAAATCTTTTTGTTTACCCAGCTGGACCAGGCCTTTGCTAGAAATTGTTTGAAGTGGATGGATACTGATGTAATTTTGGAAAATGCATTAAACAGGGAAAAAATGTTTTTCTTTTATTATAAGTCAGTACCAGGAGGGAAGGAAATACAGTAAAATTTGCCTCAAGCAATCTCTCAGGGGAACAACAAAAATTGACTGCTTAATGGACATGGCCTTCTAATAAATTCGGATGAGAATTTATTGATTTTTTTAGGGATATGCAGAGACTGTTTGTAGACAAAGCAGTCTGATAAAGTTTGTCTTTTGTGTAGATCTTATATGTAATTTTATTAAGGAAAATATTTGGTCATAAAATAAGTCTTTCCCTTAATAATCAACAGTTTTATTTAGCAATTGTTCTGTAACAAAAAATTTTGCATAGAGCAATGTGCTGAAATATGTGATTTTCCATCTGATTAGTTTCTGTGTTCTAAAAATGTTTGTTATTGAACTTTGAGTACTTTTCTCTGGAGTACTCTTTTCACAGTGAGGCTGCTTGAAGAGACTACCATAGTCTCTGCTTGTACTTTGAACAGACAAGTGTTTTCCAAAACAGGAAAATGTTTTGTTAAGCAATACTGAAGTCAGACATAAAATGACAGTGGCTTCTGACTGACTGGCTTTATGTGGTTGAGGAAATCTGGACCCTATTCTTGATGAGAAGATGAAGTGATAACCTACATAAAACTTTTCCTTGAGGAGTACTGCCAGGAACTATGATGCTGCACTCTGTAGGAGAAATGACTCAAAGATAGAGAGAGTAATCACTCTTTTGATCTGTTTATAACATGGAATATATTTGTATTGTTGACACACTCCGTAGTGTCACTGTATATGCCAGGGCCCCCCATGATGCCTGGGAGGACTACACATCCAGAGAACCTCATCAAAGGGACATTAGATTTCACAGATCTAGTCAGGCAGACATTTGCACAGGAGGTTACTTCTTATTGACAGACATTTAGTATTTTACTAATGGCATTGTGTCACTGTCATCCACAAGTTTCAAGTGAAAAACAGGTCCCTGCATGCCCTTGTCATAGCAGAGAGAATACCTGCCCTGTCGAGTTTACAGTTGGAGTGTGTGATTAAAGACAAAAGGTACAAGGGGAGAATTCTTGTCAGAGAGAGATGTTATTAAAACCCCAGCCATCTGAGTGTGTGAGGATCACTGCTTTTACTGAAAAGATAAATAACTTCTGATCCCAGGACTCTCCTGAAATCTGGCCTGTTGGCTCACTGTACGCCTGCAAAACAGTGAAGCAATAGGGAGAAAGAAATTCTGACCTTTAGCCTAATTTACACCCAGTAAATCTGGGACTACTCTTATACATCCCTTACTGGCCAGCAAAGAGTGCTTACCCACTCAGAAGACAAGTAAGAAGAGCTCAGCACTGATGTTGTGCTAGAATTAAATCCCACAGTTTTTAAACTATGGAACTCATCACATTGAGACAACAAAAATGGCACTATCTAGACCAAGAAGTTATTTTCAAATTCTTGCCTCCAGCAAGGAGTTGCCCTATGTAAAAGCAATACTGATGGTTTTGTGCAGCTTATTCTCTAGGAAGGTCATGGGCTTGACATTTAATAAATGTGATGTTTAATTGTGAGGCTTAGACAGCTGCTTTTTATCAGAGGGTACATGAAAGGAGGAAAAAGGCAAGAGCTTATTGGAAATGGAGGAGGTAGAAGATAGCAAGTGGAAGGAAGTTATGGTCCAGTGTTGCTTTAGACACTAATGCAGCATGTTCATTATGCTGTTTTTGATTTCAAGCAAATTTTCATTCCACTATTCTGTTTGCGATCATGCAGCTATAGAATTACATATAGGAAAGCCAGACTGTGAAAAGTCAGAAATCAACTGTGAAAAGATTATGAAAACTAGATGTAACACAAAACTGAAATAACATGAGAAAGGAACTCCTAAGAAACAGCATGAAACCCATAGTGCCATTGTTTAAGTGCCTCCAGTGGAGTGCAACAGTTTGCCTTATGGAGGATATAACCCACAACTTTTAAATTTAGTAATTTCCCTTTAAAGATCAGATAAACAAAAATGTCAATGACCTTGGCAACATGACCTGAGTGTCTTAGTTTCACTAGGATGAACTGTTCTTGGAAAAAATTCTCCCCTGTCTGAGTCACAACCAGGTTTTTCCTTCTGGAGTAGGAATGTATGCTGTTCTTCCCCCTGCTCGGTTCCCAGCTAGCAACGCAGGCAAATTCCAACTCACTAGTCTGGCATTTCAATTTCTGCAGGGTCTTCTCATGTTATGCCAGTGTAGAAGCTTTCACATTTTTTGTAACATTCTTTTGAAACAGAACTCCTCCGAAGCACCTTGGTGGAGTCCAGTGACTAAACTTTGAAAAGCATGGGTTTTGTCTTCATTCACAATATGTGCAAAAGTAGATTTCATTCTTTGTGGCATATTAGAGAGTCCTTTGAGCAGTGATTGCAAAAGTTATTACATTTAGGCTTAAGAATACAGTGATAGGGATATTCATGTGAGAAACAAGGTGATGGCTACCATGCCACTTAAATATGAATTATATTGTGTAAAAACAGTATTTTTACCTTCTGTTGAACCAAAAAAAAAAAAAAAAAAAAGTAAAAATGTATGTATTGTTCAGATCAACTACATTTAGTGACTTTTTTGTTTCTTTCTTTCTTTCTTTCTTTCTTTCTTTCCACAGGGATATAAACTGCCCATCCAGGAAAGAAATTATGCAGGCAGTTCACATATTTTTGAGAGACTCAATGTCAGTGGCAGTGCTTTAAAACATTACTGAAGTGCCCAGAGAAGTCAGTAGTATGGAGAATGCAGATCTGATGCCTCCCTCGAATCACCAGAGTTATGGTTTGAACATTCTGAAACAAAGAACAGCTTCCTGCTCAGCAAGCCAGGAAGTATTGAGATGGCTCTGCTCTCAAACCCCCTGGCCTGACACTGCTTTGTCACAGCAACTAGCCATGCTCACCTCCAGGTTGGCGAGTCCATCTCTCCCAGTAGTTGTCAATACATTTTGAGCAGAGTAGGTTAAGTCCTTGCTTTGAGCTTGCCTTCCCCAGTGCTAGGACACTGATGTGACAAGTCATTCAATCCTTTCCCTGCATCACTGAAATTTTTACTGAGCTTTCTAATCTCTTAGTTTGACCTTCAGTAACACCGTTTTCTCTAAAACAAAGGAACCATACTCTGGCATGAGCCCATTCTGCATTACACCACTTTGAAATAGTTTTTAACAGCAGTACTCCAGCCAAAAATAATTATGGTGAATTCTCCATTATCTGACGGAAAGAAACAAACACAGCAGAAAAACATGGATGATGCAAGTACCAGGAGCAGTCATGGAACCAGTTCTCACAAGACTAGCCAGACTTAGGAGTATCCCTTCACTGCACGCCCCTGACACTCCAAACTGGAGAAGGATTTACTCATTCATGCACAGCACCCGACCTCAACTGATCTCTAAGTGCACCACATTTCAACAGAGCTAACAAGCTTTCTAGGAATCCAGAGTGATCTGCAGCACAGTAGGAGCCAGATGATGCTTGATATGGCATGAACACAAGCACATAAAATCTGCTGGCGTTGTGCTGGCAAAGAAGAGCCCCTTGGATGCAGTTTCAGAGGGTTCCACAGTACTAGTTTGGTGAGTCTGGCACAGAGACAACAAATCTGGCTCTCCACTGAGATAATCCCAGTCCAAGCCTATGCTACACTCTGCATGAATTGCATTTTGCCCAAAGATAATAACCCAAGGCGACTGGATGCGTTCTTGAAGAGCTAGCACTGTCTTGTCTTCTGTCTTCTAATCAGTGGTACAGATCCACTACTGACAAATAGTCTTGTGGGAAGTATATGGAGAAATACATTATATGCTTCCAGCACTTCCTGATGTTTGCTCTCTTGCCACCTGCAAGGATATGAAAGCCAAACAGCACTGTGTTGTCCTTGAAACCGTGAAACAATGCCACTGCTCTCTTATTACCTACAACAACATCCTTAAGCAACTTGAAGGCAAATCTGCAAGAGTTTGCTACTGGCAATCCCTGTAAAGAGAATTATGGGAGGTGAGAAGGAAAAAAAGTATGAAAGGATGACACAAGTAATCTAGCTTGAGTTTATATCCAAAACTGCCAAACTTATACACTACCAATAGCAGTCAAAGATCTCACATGTTTTATTAATAGACTCAAAACTTTTAATCATGGTATTGTACTGATATAACTGATGCCTAGCAAGTAACAACGTAAGCCCCACTTTGACCTCTACAAAAACACTGGAGTTGAAAATGCAAATGTGACCTAGCAGTTTTACAGTTGACAGTTACCTATTACAAAGCAGTTATTAATATTTTTGTTCTATGTAACACAGGCAGCCTCAAGAAGGCCCTCAGTTAGGTCTGAGCTACACTACACTTCAAGTTTCTTTTGTAACACAGCTAAAAAAATAAACAAATTCAGCATTTGCCATTAACAGAAAATATAAAACAAAGTGCGGAGACAGGATTTGCAAAATTTTCACCTGTATTTCCAATCATTGTAGAGTGAACTTTTCTAAATTATTTGACCATGCAATGTTTTTGAAAATAACCTCATATGCCCTCTTTAATCTGTAATGATAGCATTCAAGTCACAGAGCACAGTGAAATTAAAGTGAAAAGGCTGCCCAAACAACTCATATTCTCAGTCCTCAGAAAACAAAAGGATTGAGAATAGTCTCGAATTTTTCCTAATTATTTCCTTTAAAATTTTGGTTTCATGCATATACAGTATCTCCCTTTTCTTTTCTGAAGCAGGTAACAAAAATTCCACTCTTCTAAAGGCTCATAAAAGTTCTTGTTAATTCTGGTAACACCAAAAAGTCCTGTTCATGTACAGCCAGAAGCAGAGCATAGAAGTCTGTTGTAGAATTAAGGATAAGAACTAAAAGAAATGTGCTGTCCATACAGCTTGTGAACAATTCAGTAAAAGACAACTATAAATTCCTGTCTGGAGTGTCTAGATAATACCACAGGTACCCTCAGCCAAGTACAGAAAAAAAACAGAGCAAACAAACAAAATACCCAAACCGCCTGCAAAATTAAGTGAAATACTGTTCTAAATCCTTTATTTTCTTGTTATTAATATTTCTGTTTGTGTCTCCCTCCTGCAGCTCTTGGCAAACACAAAACTTAAAATATTTGGAAAAGCAGTTGGTTCTTCCCACCTCATCTGTGCCTTTTCTTAACCCCCGAAATCATTATGCATTGTGGTCCTTGCTGAAATCCTGTTTACCAGTGTTGCTTTGTTACGTGGGTATTTTCAAGTTTTCAAAGGAACTTTTTGTTCCTACAGTGAAGTCTCCTCATGTCATGCTGCAGCCAAGTTAGCCAAGGTGCTGATAGCCCCCTGCAGTGAAAGAACATGAGGAGAGAGAAAACTCAGGGGAAACAGAGCAGTCTTTTCAACTGTCAACATTTATTTAAATGTAATCATGAAATTTGGCTGTTCCTTGGGCTATGTGGTGTCTGCCCATTCTGCAGGGTGGGGCTGGAATTACTGCTGGCATGAATTTGTTTGGCCTCTTATTTTCATAACCCATCAGAGCCACACAAGGGGAAAACAAGAGGCTACATAAGTACATTTGAGGGCTAAATATTTATCTGGCATGCTTGCATCATACAGGACTTGGAAGGGCCAAGGAAATCCTCTGAGCTTAGGGAATGTGAGGTGAGCTGCATAGTTTAATATGCAGACAGACAGCTGAGGAGATATAGAAAGAGAAAATACTCAAGCAGGTACTGAAAGGGGTCAATATGTGGGGATCAATGCCAGAGGAAAAAAATGGATGAAAGATTAACTCTGTTGTCTTCCATTACAATGATTATAAATCTGCCTTTAGCAAGAAAACTAATGGGAGTTCCCCTCCTACAGGAAAGGGATATGCCCCTTCATCTCACTCGCCTCTCTGATTTTCTGAAGCCTTTTGTGACCTCTTTTATTCCCCGCTTACTCTCTGGTTTGCCCTGTAGGATCTTGACCCCTACCTCTTCAGAAACCTTGTGGAATATATCCCTCCTCCCATCTCCTTGCAGGTCCCCTCCTCGTGCTTAGCCAATCTGTCATGTTGCCCAGATCTCTTGATCAGGCTGTGTGCCTGATCAAGAGAGGTGTGCCTGCTGCTCCTGCTTTGCACCAGCAGGAATGGTGTTGTATTTAAAATAATAATGCCGCCTGGCTGTCCTGGCTGTCCTTGTCCAGGGCGCGAGCTTCCAGGCCACCAAAGCCTACTGCGGGGCTGACTCCAGCTGAGGTGGGGCTGCCCCTGACGAGTGATCAACGAGGTGTCGATGGAATAAGGCGAGAAGAGGCAAAGGGTTGCGGGAGTGGGGTCTCCCCCGAACTCTCCTCTACTGGGGGTAGGGGTGAGGGGATTCGGGAGGGAGAGTCGTGGAGGCGAACACCAGGGAAATGTCCCCGTGCAGCCAGTCTTAAGGGGAAGTGACAACCAATAAGAGACAAGGGGAAGGAACAAGGGTCAGGGGTCCAATCAAAACATACAAGGGAGGGGTACAATAACTCATAACCAATAATACATTGAACATAACAGAACCTTTGGGAAGAGGGGGTTGGTCCGAGACTCTGGGCACGCCTCTCTTCTACACAAGGGGTGGATCTTAGCCCCTGGTTCCATCCCCCGAGTCCTCCCCCAAGGAGGAGCCTCCTTCAGAGGAGGTGGAGCTGGAACGAGAGGCAGCTGCAACCAGGGACGGACCTCCCACAAAATGGTGACTTTAGCAGGTGATAGCAATTGGAAATGGCTCCCATGTTTGTCTTCAACTCCTCTGCTTCTCTTCAGTAGCCAAAACTGAGTACAAAATTATAAGAAGGATAGGAAAACCTAGACAACTTGTGGGCTACGGTGGTATCTAGAGAGGCTGAGAGAAATCTAGAAGATGATTCAGGGGAAGTAGCAGAAATACTGAAGGAGAAATGGAAGTGGTTTTCATACAGGCAAATTAGGTGATCAACACAGTGCTTCCAGTTACAAGTTACTCACGTATATTGAATAGTAAATCTGGATATGGGCCTGAAGAAAACAAGCATCTGAAACAGTATCACTGACAAAGACAGATGGCAAGTGTAATTGTTTGGTGACATGAACATATGATTTGGGGTGATGAAATATGTAAGTGGCTTAGAAAGGAGAAGAGAAAATGCTCAAACAGTACATCTGGGCAATGAAGAGAAAGCGCGAGCATGCTGAAAAGTGAAATGAGAGGGAAAGCAGACTGGGGCAAAAGAGAAATGAGGATGAAGATGGAAGTTGGCACTGGCAGATTTGCCATAGAACAAAACATTAACAGAGTCAAATGTTATGGAGATAAAGAATAGAAAAATTAAAAAAAAAAAAAAAAAAAAAAAGAGAGACACAGAAAGATTACAATATGGAAAAGGAAAGAAAAGGCAGAGAGAAGAAAGGGAGATAGTGACCAATGTGACCGTAACAGATTCTTTCATTTATTTCTAATACAAAGGGGGTGCTGATCTTCCAAAGTGGCCACCCTGCCTCTCACACCAAGACTTTGCTTGGTTGCTTTCAGAACATAAATCCAGGTTCTCAGGAAAGGGATTGGTGGATGTTTTACATATTTGGCATCTGATGCCTTGACAGACTCCACACTGGAGGCCTTCGAGTATTTTCAGACACATCTGAAGACTGGAGAATCTCTAACTTTCTTCACTATTTGGTTGTGCAGAGAGATTTTAGAGCCCATGTCCCATTTATAATATGCAGCTGTGTTTAAGTGACATCTTGGCTTAGAAGTATGGGATAAAACTGGTCTAAAGTGCAGTTCTTGACTATTTTGGCTGTAATTAAATTCTGGATCATGCTTGTGAGGGATTTTTAAGGAAGAACTGGAAATCAATCCTTTCTGCTGGCATTATTCCTGGGTTATTTATTTCCAATGAAGTTAATGGAGGGAAAAAGACAGAAGATAGGGAATCACTTGCAGCTCCTCTTCTTGGAGGCCCATTTTGTTGGGGCTACTGTGAAGAAATAGGACAAAAAAGCCTAGTAGGTTAAAAAAAAATTTTAGCATGTAAGTAAAAAGAAAATGGTAGACTTTTAAGTCACAGAAGCTCAAATCCCTGTGGAGACCACTTAAGTAAATTAGTTGACTCATAGATTTTAAAGCCAGAAGGGATCAACAGATTGTTAGTTTGACCTACTGTGTAACATGGCCATTTCATCCAACTAATTTTGCAGCTAGCCTAAAACCTGTCTTTCCTGAAGTTAGGTGGGCTGGATATGGAGATTTGAGGGCTTGAAGAGCTCATGTTCTTCAACATGTTAACAGTTTCGCCTCTGGTAGTTTATTCCTTCTTGTTTAAAATATGTTGATTTTCTATTTAATTTTAGACAACCTCTTTTTTTTATTCTTCTTTTTGTTGTTGTTGCTGTTAAGTTTTTTCTCCTGTGTTGGAAGCCTTCATCACCTGTTATTTTCTTGATGTGAAAGATGAAATGAAGAGTGCATGCTAGGTACAAAACATATGTGAAAAAAAGGACATCCAAACAGCAGTAATACGAGTGACTGGAATGGAGAACATCTGTTGTCAAGAAAATTGTTTCTTTCTGAAGAATGCTGTGTGTAGCTGTGCTCCCCTGCAGCTGATGCACTGCTGTTCCAATTTGCATCTAGGTATTGATGCTCGGGACACAAGCTCACCACTGTCTGGACACTGTGATAGCAGGGTAAAGAGGGCTGCCCTGGAGATGAGGTGATTCCAGCTCTTGGGACAGCTTTTGGCAACAGTGGCTGCCTGTGTGGGATGTAATAAGAAGGGAGAGAGTGTGAAATGGCAGACTGTGTGAGACTGCAATGCGTCAGCCACTCCAAGGGGGCTGGAAGAAATGTATAGTCTGTATATTGGAGCACCGGGCTGCCCTGAGCTGGAGGCAAAGAGTTCAGATTTCTGCAAATCCAATTCCTCTGATATTCTTGGCAGTCAGGGGAGGAAACTCACAGCAGAGAGCTCTGGTGTGTGTGGAGTGATGATTCTCAGGCTGCCTTCTGGGAAGGCAGGCCAATTAATGTGGCTACCATGTCCTGCAACAACAGTCCTGAAGAAGGAGCATAAACTAATAGCAGTGTCCAGGACAATATAATACACATCCTTTGTGATGGACTGAGCAGTGTAAGACTAATGGCTACAGCATTGCACAACCATTGACAGGAATAATTCACATATAGATGTCTTTAATAACCAATGATTTTACCCCTTTTTGCCAAGAGAGAGAAATTCAATGTGCTAATTAAAATTGTTCTTCCTGCAAAACTTTTTTCTTTCATAAGTTCATCATCTTACAATCTTCATGCTGCTATTTATTCTTCAATTTCTTCTTCTGAATACTGGGTTTGTTCTTTTTCTGTCCAGACACAAGGGTCCTTCTTCCCTCCTATTACATTTTGGAGTTTCTATATTCTTTCTCAGAATCTGCCTTTCTCTTGTTAATGATACTAATTCAAAGGATCTGACATTCCTCCCAACAATCTTTGTTACTGAGAGGTATTATCAGAGGTATCATAGGAGTATAATTGTGAGGTAAACACAGTTTTGGTGAAAAAAGCACTAGGTATTTTCAGGTGGTCACACGGGGAAATGTCATTAACATTGTGTAATTTGCTCGGAGTAGTCCAGCCTTGGAATGTGTGGCAGTATTTCACTGCATGAAAAATGATTGTTGCTTCAGCTGCAGCCATATCCATCTTCCTGGGAAAACTTCCAGCTTCAAAGGGAAATCTGGTTGTACAAGTTTGAACTGTGTTCTTAGCTGCAACATAATCTTTTCTGTCTTCTGATTGTCCATTGGAAATGGTAATGAAAACATGGCACACGTTCCTTTCAGCCTTGGTGTAACCTTTCTTTCAGGAAAGTTACTGAACCCAGACAGTAATTAATTTACTGACATTCTTTCAGATGCTTTGAAGATATGCTCTGAGGGAAGGTCTGCATGCTGATCAGTAGAGTAAAGCAAAAGAATGGCATCTACCAAGGCAATGTCAAAAAAGAAATACATTGGTCTCCTAAGTAATGCATTCACAACAACTGAATCATATTAAACATAGACTGATTTCATGGGCTGAATAGTCAAGTTCTTAAATCTTCAGTTACCAAAACATGTTGTCATAGGAAAATCTTCAGTGAAGCTAATATTACTGCTTTATACACAGGAGAAAAGGAATACTGGTAATGGGAAAGACATATGACAAATGTTTCCAAACTTTCAGAAAAGCAAACGGGAAAGTAAAAAAATCTATAATGAAATGGACTTCCCTCATTTGTTTTCTCTCCCTGAGCAAATGAGCTACAATAAACAGTAAAAACAAAGAAGTCCTAGCAATTGATGACCTCTCACCTTCACCCCATCCAAGCTGCTTTTTAAGGCATTTTTTATGCTCTTGGTTTATTTATTGTTCCCCCACTGCTTCCAAGTTGACCTTCAGATAGGATCCCACTCAGAGTTTTGCAGGAAGCAAAATAGTGCAGCAGAGGCAAAAGAGTTATTAGTTGAAATGATGGTTACAAAAATATGTGCAAAGTAATTATATCAGGGCTATCTTGCTGGGATACCAATATTTTTATGGATGCTTGTCTCAGACCCTTTGGGAAATTACCAGATACACTGATATCCTATGATAAATCTCCCATGGCTTCTCTATGACCTTTTCTGTAGTTCCAGGATGCCATAATTGTATATGTACATGAAATGTAAATTAATTTACATAATAAAGCCTGTTCTAGGGAGTGTCTTGTCCACTATGTGATTGAGTATGGCTTGAAGAAGATACACAATGGAAAGCAATTCATTTCTGCTGCTTTTCTTTCTCTGGTAGAAGTAATTCCTGTGTTTTTTGTTTGTATTCTATCTAGTCAGCAACAGTTGATAATGGAGTATGGAAAAGATACAAACCAGAAGATATTAAAGGCAATTATCTACCATTCAATTTAAAATAACACAGAGATCTGTACCAGTCAGCTGCAGTAAATCACAAGTATGGCATATGTAATATAGCAAATATTTTTCAGGGTTGTCTGTTTTTCTTTTTCCAAATACATAAACATCTGCACACATCCAAGCATATAGACATACATACATAAAATGACAATCAGGAATTCAGCTGAAACTTTCTCACCAATTTTGAATATCTTGTTGGTACGAATTTATATAAAAATTTGCCCAGTTTTACATATATAGTAACTTATTAAAAAAACCAGTCTATTTTATTGACTGTATTTGTAACAGAAAATTTATCCCATCACTTTGATGAGAACTTTGTTAAGGATTTGGGGTGAACTTTTAAATAGAAGTATTGTTTAGTTTGTTCCTCATTTCTGATGATTTGAAAACACTTTTATTCATTTAAACAAAACAAAAAAAAATTAGTAAGGTGTTGGGGTATTTTTCCTAAAAATCCTGTACTATGATTACTTCTCTTGCTTTTGTCAGACTTTTGAGTTGACATCTGAGACAGCTAAGGTGGAAAAAACAGTCTTACCTGTCTACCATTTAAAATCATAAAAAGGAGAAAAATATTTTTTATTTTCTGAAGATACACAGGTGAATGCAGGTGTTTACAACATGGAAGCATACTTTTATTACTATTTATAAACTTTCTGTTAGATCTATGAGGCAAAGGATAACTTTAATCTTAGCACTTCCTAGATCTTGACTCCATAACTGCACTATTATTCTTTAGTATTTATTTGTCACATACAATGATGACAGTTTTGTAACATCAAATAGTTTGAAATGAACAGTCTTGGGTCATAATCAGTGCTGAAGGTGAAATAATTTTTTCTTGTATTTTTCATGGCATCAAAGCATTCTGCAAGTACTGCTAAAAAGAGGGTCTGCATCTTAATTCTGTCAGAAGGTGGGAGCTCTGTGTCATGCTGACAATAAATTTGGTGCAATACAAATCGTGTTTAACTCCTAAGGCAAATTGCAGGTTAAATGTCATTTGCTTTTGATCCAAGTGCTACACATTTGATGAACACCCCATTGCCATACACAGCTCAAAGCTGAATTAACTGTTGAATATACTGGGGCTGCTGTGTCAGAAGGCCTCACCTGCTATCACTTTCCTTCTTTGCACACTGATGTTTTGCAGTGCAACTTGTTCTAATCGGAAAACCTGACTGGATGTCGGACAACATCCAACAGCTTTCTGTAATTTTAATTTTGGGTTTCAGTCCTGGGAATTCACATGGTCAAAGGATGTGATGTTGTAAAAGCGTGTCTGACAGGTTTGTTTCACGTCTGTCTTACCACCACATCTGGCACAACAAAAATTTCAATCAGGTACTAGAATTTGTTTGCAGTACATCTCTGCTGCTCAGCAGAACACAGACATTGCTCTTGGCAAGACCCTATGCAAACAATGTGCGCTGAGCATTTTAAGGCTTTCACTATGTGACAGCTGCAGAAAGAGGTAGCATGAAAGTGGCACTGCTGGCTTGCTCTTGGCACTGCCACCAGAGAACACTCGCCATGGGAATGTTTGAGCCAGTGGTGTTTTCTTGTAGCAATTATTTATCATTGTTTCTGTAGAATTAACTGCCATGGAAAATACGAAGTCTGCAGAAGTTAAATTTGGAGAAGTGTGGAAAACAGTCTGGCCAAAAAGTGTGACTTTTTGAATGAGAATTGGCCACGTCGTGGGAATGGAGTTAGGACTCCTCATGCTTATCCTTCTCTGCTGCCTGGGCCTCGCAAGCACACCATTTGTCCCTTCTCACCTAGCCGAGAGGAAAGGGCTTGAGAGAGGGGTCCCTCCGCATGGATGCAGGGCCTGAGCGGCGACACACCCCACAGAACACTCGCCGGTGTTCAGCTGATCAGACTTCCCCCCACACTCGCACCTCCCTGGAAAGAAAACACAGATTTTCCCCAAATCCGAGGGGTCACCGCGCCCCCCTCAGCGCCCAGCGGGCCAGGGGCGGGGCTGCCCTGCTGGTGACTGACAGCCGCGCTGGCCAATGAACGACCGCGCGGGCGGCAGGGATTTGCATACGGTGCGGCGTTGCCGTGGTAACGGCGGCGCGGGGGGTGCGGTGGCAGGGCGGGGAGCGGGGCCTGCGCCGCGGGCGTGTGAGCGCCCTCACACCTTCCTCCCCTCTGAACCGCACACTGAGCACAGGAACCCAGGCCCTGGGGACGTGAGGGAGTTTTGAGCCAAGCGGAGGTAATAGGTGTTTCGAAGGACGTGAAAAATTAGATGCCATCCACGGTCTCATGAGCCTTGAATCTGAATGGATCTGAACAAGCCTGTGAACTTCCTTTTCAGGCAGGGCGGTGGAGGAGTGGTTGCGTGAGGAGGAACCGTGCTTTTCCTTCTCTCCCGTGGTTCAAGCCACTCCTCTGCCTGGTCAGCAGGCACAGGATCCTCTGAGCTCACAACCCAATTTTGCGGGTTTTCACCTATTTACCTGTGAAAGTGATGATGGTGCTGACAGCGTGCCTGGCCTGAAGCTCAGTGAGCCAAGGTTTAAATAATGCAGTCCTGTGTCCTGTCCCTATCCCACTGAAACAGTGCTTGCCCTGAGTACCACATGGCCGGATTCCTGCAGAGGTCAGAGGCCCAGTTATAAATAAGTAGAAAGGTCAATCAACAAATATTTGAGTGACTCTTTACCCCTAGACCATCCAGCTGGTAATAAATTCATGTGTACTAGTGCTTACTGTGAGGATAACACATCTGTTCTCTGGAATTAGCTTCTGCAGAGGTTTGCCTGGCAAAAATGGTGTGTGAGCATTTACTGGGTCAGATGCTCTGACTTCCTGGTTCCCCACTTTTCTAGGGGAGTAGACTGAGTTCATTTATGTGCATGTGTTAAAGGGCAGATAGAAGACTCTTGCAATACTCATGGCCAACAATGTCGATATTGAAAGCTATAAATGTTACTCTCTGTAAAAAGCAATCTCACCTGGCTCATAATTACTGATTGTCCTATATAATAGAAATTACCTCTTCCAGTTCTGTTCCTGGAAAACATGTGGTGCATAACAGTAACGAAAAAGTTTACTAAAAAGCTGTTTTGTTTGTTTTGTTTTGTTTTGTTTTGTTTTGTTTAGAAAGCACAACAGAAACAGAAAACTGCTGTCCTTTCCTGGTGGTTTATCTTAAAGCTGACCACAAAATTTATTCTTAAGGTACTGTCAGTGAACTGCTTGCTTAAGTTACAAATTAATATTATTTCTTTCATTACAAATTCATATATTTTACTGAAATTTACTCTTCTATTTACTTAGTTCCCTAGGACATTGGTCTATAATAAGATGCATTGGTTTCTAAACATGTGAAATTATGGTTACACATTAAGGAGCTCAGACATGTCTCTTCATTTAAGCCACATTATCTGGGGATATTCCAGGTTTATATTCCAAATGTGTTTCTGTTGACATATGGAATTTAATTGTGTTCTCTAAAGAATTATAAGACATTAAACAGAACAGTATGGACTAGTGCTTCAAGTACAAAGTGAGAAAAAGACAATCATTAAGCCTGACAAGTTAGATAATCTTCAAGACACAGAGGTACCAGGTAAAACCTGATGGCCATTGTCCATCCCGTCCTCTCACACCAGTTTTGAATTACTGTTGATTTAACCTGGGAGAGGAAAACAATAATGTAGAGGAATGATGCTTTTAAGATTTGTTACAAACAAGAGCCTTAAAAATGAGTGCTATAATGCTGTCAAGACTCTTGCTGAATATGATGAATGTTTTGATAGCCCTGCTAGCATGCTGTTTTCTGTAACAGATTTAGTTGGCGGCCCTTTCTTTTTTTGTGTCACTACATCATGAATGTTCTGCAAAGTATTAGTATGTGCTGTATTGTTCATGCAGAATACAACAATGAGTATTTAATAATGTCTTGTTATGTTTTCCAACGTTTCACAAAATGATTGGAACATCCAGAGTTTTGCTTTTTGAGACATTTTCCCCTTCAGATAATTTCATCTGCTGGTCTAGATTTCCTTGGTTTCTCTTTCACTGTTGTGGCTTTCTGCTCATAATTTAGTTTTCATATTTTAATAGCTGGTCTATCTTGCTAAGAATAGTAATTTTGGTGGTAATCAGATTATCTATTTGAGTATCCTGTTCATGACAAAAGTACCAAAAATCTTATGGAATCACTTATCAGCAGAAGCACTTTCTTTCTAATCAAAGATTATTAAGGTTGATTTACACTGTAAAAGAGAAGAACATTCACCCCTTTGGATTACTTTATCTGGTGTAATGTAACTGTGTTACTGTAGATTATTGAGAAAATTGTCTTTGCATCACTGAATCACTTTACACTTCCAGTGACAGGCTTTTGGCACATGTGTAGTGTCATCCGTCTTCTGATTTCAACTGACTTGTGTCAATTTGTACAAGCTGACATTCCTGGCTTCTGTTCCTTTTGTTTCAGACTCATAACTGAATATCTGTTTATCTGTCCATGTATTTTTTTCTCCCAATGGATGAGCCTGCTTTCTTGAAGTAATTGCACAGTCATCATCAAAGTCACTGGGAAGAAATGTGATTCTGCACATATGAATTCCAGAAATGGAAGTGCTGAACAAAGATACTTGAGCCAGAAAGTAGAGGTAGCTCAGTTTGAGCTGTGTAAGCGTACTTGCTTCAGTGTCTCCTTACTCTCGTTCTTCTGTGCTGTGGGCAGGGTTAACATACCCAGTCTATTCGTTACTTGATGCGTGTCTGATATTCCATCTAGGATTTGCAGAGTAAATATCACAGATATATTCCAGTAACTGAAGATGATTAAGAATGTGATGTGTAAGTGTCCCCACTGTCACCCACACTGGGAATTTGTCTGCTGTTTTTCGTATAAGAGTAAGTGTGGAGGCAGTAGTATTATTCCTTTAAAATATTAGATGAGTGTGTTAAATAGTTGTGAGTAAAACAAAGGTAATCTTTACCCCGATAAGCTGTAATGCATCACTAAGTAAAATACAGAAACCAAGAATACTGTTCGTAGAGCATAAAGGATATCTGAGATCTGAGATATACTGGATATACTGTATATCCAGATATACTGGATTTTGAATTTTAGAAGTTGGAAAAGTTTTTTTTTTTGTTGTTAAAATTGTTTCCTTTTTTCCATGTATTTTAACTAGTAGCCATCACAATTCCTTCAGGTAATGTTAGGATTTAAGTCAAATCAGAGGAATTATTTGTTGTGTTTGAGCAGAGGGCATAGTAACATGAAAGAACTGCTGGGTGTCTAGATCCAGTCTTCACCTTTCTCTGGTAACACAGTCATAAACTTAAACCAAATAGACCTAATTAAATAAAATAAATTTAATTGCTGAATAATTATATATAGGGTATTCTGAAACGCCGAGTATATGAGGACTGCTGTTGATATCAAGGATTTTTTTATTGACCCATAAAGGTTTAGGTAGGAAGATAACTAGATCCAAAGAAAGGCATGGTAATTTTCATTGGTAAGAAGAAAATTACAAAAATCTTTGATTAGGTTGATTGTCTCATTACAAAGAACACCTTAAACAGTTCTATATAAGAACTGTGTAGAAACCTCTGAGTTCTATATTTTCCTTTTCTCCTATTGTGATGGACATTTGCACACACGCACAGAGACACAGACACACATGATTTCCCTCTTGTGTAGTTCATACCAGTACATCTTTGAGCAAACTTTCAGTTTTGTCTAACCAAGACTTTAAACAATGGGAAAAAATGTTCACTAGAAAATTCCCAGACGGCTCTAGCCTGTTTGCAAATATCAGAACACAGTGGCTTTTTAACATGGCACGTTTGGTTTTGAATGTTCTTGTTCTGTCCTTCTATCTGGCTGCATCCACTTTAAACAAAGGCATAACCATCACCCTCTGGGCTGCAGACTGCGTGGAGAAAACGGTATATGTGCAACTGATCCTCTGACGGAACAAGCTCCACACTTGGATGTTTCTGAGTGTGCATTACTCCTAGCACATTTAAGCCAGGTTGCTATGATACTAGATGTTATGGACTAACAAAGACTTGAAGCCGACAGAGATGAGGTTTATGCTGACGTTTGTATGTTTGGAGCTTGCAGGTAGTTTCTTGAGAGAGGAGAATGCATAAAAAGATGGATCATGCTCAGTTATGACAAGATGAAGCATCCTGACATAGTAAACTTTGGATTTCCTACATCTCAGTGGTATTTATTTAAGTTCAATAAAATAATAGATTATTCTTTTCACATGACTGAAGGAAATGATTAGTCTCTAGGTCTAACCAAAGGAGACTCCTTCAGCCAGAAACTCTGGAGAGAATGTAGTGCTGAGCTGGAAAAATGTGAGGTTTTTAATGTGTGGTTAATTTGCTAAAAATATTGTTGGAAACATAAGAATGTTTTTTCCTTTTATCTTTCAGTGAAAAACAGATCCAACAGTAAGATACTACAAATTGTCCAATATTTTTGTCGAGCTTATGTTTAAGTACTTTGTCTTAACGGATTTCTACAGTGATTTATAATTAAGCAATAAAAAACATTTAGCACAAGAAAAAATAAAGCTTAAGATGTTGGTTTAATTTCATTTGCCTTCCCTTAAAGAATAATGGGAAGCTTCATAGAAAACATTTTATTTGGAAAGAACCTTAAGCAAGGCTTTCTGGCACTCAACAGAGGATGTCAGTTTGGTCCTTTCTGACACCTCTTTTATATGTAAATACAATGAGAACCCAGGAAAGTGGAGAAAAAAGTCTTACCTTTATCTTGGCTGTAAAGTTAGGCATCAGCCTTAGAAACTCCTGTGACCAGACTGATTTAGTATTGGGGTGCTAGAAAATCTAGATTTAATTGCCTTCTTTTTCAAACTTGCTTTGTTATGCTCAGCTGATCACTTACTTCATCTTTCCATATCTTATGTCCTTTAATACTGAGCTTTTCTCCTTTGTTTACACAGTCCAGCCCAGTCTGAGAAACCAGGATCTCTATTTGCTCTCATAGTTCTAGCAGTTTTTGCTTGTTGCTTCTCATTTAAAGCTATTTGAGACATTTCAAATTTGTATAACAGTAAAGTTAGGTATTACAAGTAAAATCTATTCTTTTAGAATACTTGCAAATTTAATCCAGTGTACATAAATCACCCTTATTGAATGACCCATATAACAATATGATGTCACAAGCAGAATGCTTATGGCTCCAAGCATTACATGGTGAACAGGCAGAATAAGTATACAACATTGAGTATAGCATTGAAGAAAGGAAAAACAAAGGGAAAACTCAGAGTAAAGAGTGGTTTTGCTTAAACGAGGGTTCACACAGCAAAGAATTCTTGAATCCGAGATAATGAATTAACCGGCCCCTTTCTGCAAGCTAAAATTAGTCTGTTCTTTTTTTGACAATGACAACCTGATCTGTAGCTGAGCCTCCACCAGTTTTTTGTATTTGGATGCCACCATTTTGGAACCATATGTTTTCCCTTCCATTTAAAGTATCTCTGTGGCCTTTCATGCTCACCCTCAGGCAGATCAACCCAGGCAGACATTCTCATAACTCTGTTATGGGAGTCCTGGTTTTGTAAGCACTCTCCAATTATAGATGACCTCTCCAAAGAGCCTCCTGGACTTAAACCACTGTCACTTGAAGCAAGTATTTCATATAAATCCCTCTCATTGCTTTATCAAGTACTATTTTTAAAAAGCAGCAAAGGAAGCAGTTCCCTCTATTTTATTTTGCTTGTTTATGGTCTACCCTGGAAATTGTCTCTGCTTTTAGATGAAGCCAAGGATGTCCAAAGGGAATTTTTTTTAGATTGTCTCTGCTTTTAGGTGGAGTCAAACATGTCTAAGAGGTTCTTGGTGATTTTTGACATGTAAGCTTGAGAGCTCTGTGACCTTTGTTCTAGCTCTGTGTTTATTTGGTGCAAGGATTTATCTTGTCCGTTTCTGTGCTGGCAGATTACAACAGTGACAGTAAACCAGCCATATAGATTACACTGAATTTACAGTCTGATGCAGTTACACATGGAAAGGCTGTGGTACCAGTCAGCATCCGTAAACTGTACAAAAACAGATTCCCCAGATTCTCACAGCTGTTCCAGTATTTTGTTCGTTGAATAAGCATGATTATGTCTTGATAGTAGGAGGCTTCATGTAATGTGCGCTTCCATAAGGTAAACCCTGGGTTTTTTTTTTCAACTGGGAGGTCTCCATGTGGAATTTTAAGTCAAAAGCAGTAGTGTTGAGGATTCATTGGAAACAGCCAGTTTAATCCCCCAGCTAACACAAGTATGTTTTGTTCAATTCAGTCAAGAAATCCAGGCTTATAAAATGACCTTATAATGGTTTTTGAGGAATTGTTTACATGAGAGAATCAAGAGAGATGAGAAACAGAGAGGGTCGCTCTTCAGAAATGGGCTGCGTACAGGAAATAGGAAACGTATGTGTCAACTTTGCTTCCAAGTTCCAACACTGACATGAAACAAGACATAAAGAAGGCCATTTCAGGGAAGAAGTTTCCACTTCATGAGTAACTCATATAGGTTGAATTACACAGGGCAGCTAAGAGAAGGCAGAGTAAGTGAAGCATTGTTAATAATGCTGTTGCAATTTCTGATTAGGTGAAGCTTAAAAGCTGTATGCAAGAGTTCCAGTTCCCTCTTCAGGACAAGAAGATGATAGATGTACAGAGCTATTTGTGCTCTTGTCATTTTATTCTATTTTGGTTAGACTGAAGCTCTTAGCCTGGTGCTAAACTAGCTGTAGTATTTCACTTGCTTTTCATGAAATTGAACTTCTCCACTTGTTGTAAGTGACCTGTCACTGCAGTTCATGAAATTGTTTTTAAATATTGTCCTCAGTGGAACTGCAGAGGGGAGAAATGTTTTCCCATAGCTATACTCAATGATCAACTCTACCTTCCTGCTTTATTAAAACATGTTGCAACATTTTAAAAAGAAAAACATAAGAAAGCTTTATGTTTTGAGTTGTTAAATCCCAGTCCTGATTTACTTCCACATCTTTACCACTGAGCTCGAGAGAAGATTTGAACTGCTCATACGCCTTTTCATTCCACACTGAATTTATAGGAAGTTTCCAAATAATAACAGTCAACTTGGCAGGAATAAATGTAGACCAAATGGTGTAATCCCCACAAGGAAGCATAATTCTCTTATGAAGTAGTTACAATAGCAAGCTTGGAAATCCAACAATAGGTTATATTGTTAATAGATTGTTTATAGCATCTTTTATTGACTGATTCATTCCTAATGGCAACAGATTTAGTCACCTAACATTCTTCATATGGCAGGCAGTTCAGTGTTCACTGTTGCTTTAAGAATCCTCTCAGGTACGAGAAGGTTTCATTCTGACATAAATCAATAAATAGGACATAAATAGGACCTTGCAAAGTTCAGAAGTTCCCTGCAAAGTAACTGAACTTTCTGCTGCTCCCTTCCTGTGACCTGCCAATAACCCTTATCTCCCCCGCCTTCATGACCCTTTAATGTTTCCCTGGCTCTCCAGTCCCTTCATCCTCCTAAAGAGCTTGGCTAGTTCCCAACTTGGATTCATCCAACAGGCCACCCTCCTTGGAAACTCTCCCAGTCTTTCAAACAGCCTTGCAGTACAGTAGCCTAAATACTAATTTGCACATTTAAATTTCACATACTGCTGAACCAGTTATTTTGATAGCTGAACGAAAAATTCCAGTGCTAAAATTTTGTGTAACAGTCAATGTATATTATATGCACCTGATACACCTGATAGCTTCAGACATGAGAGGATACTACAGCCTTGTATTTTACACCTTTTTTCAGCAGGCTGCAGTTATCTAATACAGTTTTGGATGAGGTGTTAACTTTGAACGCGCAAAGTATAATGTCCCTCAAGAATTTTATTTTTAACAGCTGACTACAACATACTTGCTCACAGAAATTTATTCCAGTACAAATCACAGATTGGGTCTGATGGTCTTCACATTTTCCAGTTTGCCTACAAATAAATACGAGCTTCACAGGATTTTTTTTTTTTAAATAAGAAAGTATCACGAGCATCCCAGAAATATGCAGCTTTGTTAGTATTTAAGCCAGCTCTGTCAATGCAGCAATCTAAACATTTTTGTGTGCCTGGCAAAAGGATGACTACTCGCGTGAACCTGATGACAACTTGTTTTTTCACTGTTGCCCCTGTACTTAAGATATCCCCTAGAATATTTGTAAGAGACTAGAATGAGCTCAGTGCTTCTCAGTGACACAGACAAAGTTTAAGTTTGTCATCTCAAAGGTAATGACAAAACTCTCTCATTGCCCTTGGGTATAGTAAAAGTCAGCCCATGGGTTCAGAGGTGGGACAGATAAGGGTGAGAAGGCTGTTGAGTGGGAGCAAAGTCTTCAATGGTGACATGACAAAAAAGCAGTAAAAGTCAGATCCAGGTTGGATGGTTGCAGCAGAGGAAGTGAAACAAGATACCAAGACGGCCAGTGTGAATATGTTTGTGTGTTAGGACCCCCCTACAAGTTTGAAAGGATAGGGGTAAAGTCTGGAATATTTAGTAAGGGCAAGATGGCTTTTGCCAAATGTTTGTTCTATTATAGATATAGTAGACAGTCCTTGGCAGTTACCTATCTATGCAATGCGCTAATTTGTTATTTTATTTTTAATTGCAATTGAAGCAGTAGCCTCCGCTGTACATGTGTAGTCTGAATCATGTTTTCTGGTCCTTGGAGGACCAACACAAAATATTTTAAGAAATTAACATTTAAGGGATAAAGCACAAATTTGTCTTTTTTCAGGGATAGACTGCACATTGAAAAACTGAAATGTATTTAGTACTATCTGGGCAGTAAATAAATGCAGTGCCCTTACCCTCTCATCCAGCATGTGCTTCAGCCCCCAAAGCACCTCAGTAACCTTTATTAATAAACCTGTTCCATTTTATTAATAACACTCCTTTACTGAGAGAATCAAGACTGGTCAGAGAATTTGAGACACCACAAATGCTGAATAAAGGGACCTAATAATCTTCTTCAACCAACAGACTGGGAACACCTTCCCTTCTGTCTGTCCCTTTGTAGATTGGACATTGACATCTCGCTGCTACGGGTCTTGTGTCTCTGGAGACAGGGAAATTATGTTTAAGTATCAACATAAAAGGCTTATAAATTGGAGACTGCCAGAAATACCAGTTCTATCAGGAACTGAAAATAAAGCATATTGATTATACACCACACCACTTGCATTTCATCAGTTTCGGTTTGTGCAAACCCATCTTCTTTCATGTTCTTCATGATTTTTACAGCCTCTGGGACCAGAATTTTGGATTTACATTGTTCAGCTGATCACTATGGGTAGGAATACATTTGATGTTATTTATCTGCTGTTTAAAAATACAACAGATTAGCAAGGTTAACTGTTCCTTGTTATAAACCAGTGGTTGGTAACCTTGACTAGAGAGAATGCATTTATTAATTTGTACTAATTTCATTTGTTTCAGGGTCGTATAAGAGCAAAAGACAAAAGGAAAATACACAGAAACGCTCTTTCTCTACTGAAACCGCCATCAGGTGCAGTGTTCCAGCTTTGAAGTCCCTAACATATTTTGGCCCATGAAAAGGGATTAAAAAGATGCAGAATCACTCTGAATAAGTTTTTCTCAAGCCCTTTGTGGGTAGGGGAGAGAGAAGTTTCCTGAAATGTTATATCCTTCATGGAAACAAATGTCAAGAAAAAGAATGTGAACAAAACTTGTAGTATTCTATCACATGCTGAAGAAGCCCCTATTAGTATCTCTAGCACCTTGCATTCAGAGCAGGATTCACCATCTAATGTGCCACATCTTCCCAGAATTTTTCCCAAAGTAGAAAATTTTTCCCATCTAGAGGCTGGATCCCAGAAAAGGTGACCAGGAACTGCCGTAGTATCACAACAGTCAGATTCTTCAGCCATGTCTGGGACACCCTTTCCAAGAAGACCTGCCTTGAAGGTGTGCTATATCTGTGGCAGAGAATTTGGGTCACAGTCAATTGGTATCCATGAACCGCAGTGCCTAGAGAAGTGGCGTATTGAGAACAACCAGCTACCAAGCCACCTTAGAAGGCCAGAGCCCAGGAAACCTGAGGTCCCTACTGGTGGTTCCTATACACTTACAGATGAGAATGAGGCAGCTTACTATAGTGCTCAAGCCCAGTTCGTGCCCTGTGGAATCTGTGGCCGAACCTTTTTTCCTGACCGTCTCCCTGTGCACGAAAGCTGTTGCAAAGGAGGTAGCAGAGGTGCAAGGCTACCAACCACTGCCGCTCGTAGATCTGGTAAAGGACCAAGTTCTGGAACTGGCTCAGCAAGTTATGATCCATCTAAGGCCCATCAAGGAAAGAGCAGGGCTACACCAGCTGTATCAGACCAGGTAAATTGCATGTGTTGTATGAAGGGGTGTGGGTACATCTTGATGTTTGGCACTCCAGGGGACCCTGGCTTCCCATCAAATTTAAAATCACTTTTCTTCAGAAGGGTCTTTTAGCTCCATGGAGGTGTTCCTCTGCTAAATAAAGGATAAAGAAACGGGAAGTACTGGGTGCATAAGAGAAACTACTTACTTCTATTTATTTTGATTTTCCTTTTGAATGGGAGTAGTTGGGTTCCTTTTCATCCTTTAAATATTATATCCCCAAGATGGACCATTGCTTGATATAGTTCCATAGGAGATTCTGTTTAGCAGCTTAGGCAAGATTAGGATGTTATATGTTTTAGGAGATACAAGGTATTTTTTATTTAGTTAACATGAAACGTGACATTTCATTGTCCTGTATGCATCCAGCACTTCAAAACATGATTTTCATATTTTACCATTATTCTTAACCTTGGCATGGAATGTGAGTTTACTGAGGACTGCATGTTCAAAGGCAGCAGCTCTGGGTATAACAACAGCAAAATAAATAATTTTTTTCCACTGAATTTGATTTAAGATCCAAGAATAAAGAAGCTGATTCACATTATCCAAAAGCTACACAGAGTTTTGGAAAATGGCATATTTTTTACTGCATTTTTTTGTTCACCAGCTGTCTTTTGGCCAGGAATTTTGTAAGATAGATGGCTAAATTTAGGCCCAGTGTCCAAATTAAATGTTTGGTTTTTTTTCTCAAATGTGGGTTGGAATCATGATTGCCTACATTACTTTTGAAAATGGGATTTAGCTCTCTCAGTCACCAAAGGAATGCAATGCTATGCAGAGCATTTCTGAAGATGCTTTGGATGTCAAAGTATGTTATATATTAGTTTACCAGCTGCTGAGTAAAATGAAGATAGCATTATCCTAGCTCACATGAGACTAAAGACATCATGAGCCCTTTTTTTATTATGCTATATGAGGCCACTAATTGATAGATATTGGCAAATTAAGGTCCACTCCTCAGATTTTTTATCAGCAAATCTTACCTAATCCACCAGCAGTTCAAAGTGATACGCAGCTGCATTTACAGCTGTGGAGGAAAGGTGATGCTATTTGCACCACATTGTACTCTTTACCAAAGAACTGTTATTGCTCTAAACGTAGTTGTTCAATGAAAGGCATGGGTGTGAAGCAGAAAGTTTAGTCCATTGCACATAATTCTGTAGGTTAAATAAGAGAGGGTGAGGGGAATTTTCTATGGTCTAGAGTGTGGTTTGGCACTGACAGTGACTCTAAAAAATGTTACCCTCTTGCACAACATATCTGCTCCCTTTGTGGATTCACTCACATCTGCTGACTTGTTGAACAACAACATTATTACCACTTTTTAGTTCTGTGAGCTCTGCAGAGCCAAAATGAAATTGGTTCAAATCTGTTCTTCCTTCTGTGTGAACAACAGGTTTACTCACTTACTTCCAAGCAGTTACAGTTCGTCAGTTGCAGCAGAACTAATGAGGCTGTACAGCTTGCAGTTTGTAATTGATCTTGAGGGACTTTATTATTAACAGTGACTTTCAGGAAGGGATGATGGATTTTACCTCTCTGAGGTCTATTGTTGTATTATTTTTAGAGCTGTTCTTTTGTACAGAGTTTTATGCATTAAAGGCAGAGATGGGATGGGAAGACTGAAGGAAATATCCTGTGATCCAAGGGGTTCTTCAGGACTCACAGACAGCTTATAAGAAGTGGTCAAATTAAGCCACTTTTCCCACTTTTCCATTGGTTTAAATTCTCTGTGAGAGGATCTTCATTTCCAGTTGAACATTTTGAAAAGTTCACACATTGAAGGGTGTGAAAAAGCACTAAGCTTGTGGAATCACTGCAGATTAGCTATGAACAGGGACAAGGTCTGTGTCTCCTCTACAGTCTTCCTCTTATTCCAGCATATGGTTTTAATTTTGCTCACCTTACCAACTACAGTCAGATTCTTCAGCCATGTCTGGGACACCCTTTCCAAGAAGACCTGCCTTGAAGGTGTGCTATATCTGTGGCAGAGAATTTGGGTCACAGTCAATTGGTATCCATGAACCGCAGTGCCTAGAGAAGTGGCGTATTGAGAACAACCAGCTACCAAGCCACCTTAGAAGGCCAGAGCCCAGGAAACCTGAGGTCCCTACTGGTGGTTCCTATACACTTACAGATGAGAATGAGGCAGCTTACTATAGTGCTCAAGCCCAGTTCGTGCCCTGTGGAATCTGTGGCCGAACCTTTTTTCCTGACCGTCTCCCTGTGCACGAAAGCTGTTGCAAAGGAGGTAGCAGAGGTGCAAGGCTACCAACCACTGCCGCTCGTAGATCTGGTAAAGGACCAAGTTCTGGAACTGGCTCAGCAAGTTATGATCCATCTAAGGCCCATCAAGGAAAGAGCAGGGCTACACCAGCTGTATCAGACCAGGTAAATTGCATGTGTTGTATGAAGGGGTGTGGGTACATCTTGATGTTTGGCACTCCAGGGGACCCTGGCTTCCCATCAAAACACCCAGCCCTTATATAAGTGTATTTAACAGAGGTAGTGCTACTGTCAAATAAATTTATGCAATGAAAGCTGCACTAAATGAAAAAGCTGGATTTTCCTCATTTTAAAAATAAGGTTCTGACTGATACAGTAGTACACCATGTAAAGGGCATTGTAACTTTACAGCTGCAAACACTTCTCCCTGTATGCCTCTTGCCTGTATGCCCTGGAGTTCTCTCCCCTTTAGCAAGTGCAGGATCAACTAGGGCAAATATCAGTACTGACAGTCTTTCTCAGTACTGCATTAAATGTCTTTAGACGTGGAGACTGAACAGCCTCTGTAAAATACGTCTTCCCGTACCTGTCCTTGCTCTCAGAATCAATGAACACATGAGTTAGTCATGTCTGGCTCTGTAAAACAGACAACAACCTATGCTTAGAGACTCTCAAGGGTCACATCAGCTCAGAAATTCTGCTTTGGATTCTGCCGAAACCCCAAACAATGCAAGTGGCGTCTAGAGCTACTGAAACTCTGACTTACGCTAAAACAGAGTCTGTGTTCTGTTATTTCGTACACAAAAATGTGTGATACATGTTAATAAGCATCAATAACTTGCCGTGTGTATGTGAGCTATGGGGGTTTTGACAACAGGTAACATTGATCTTAGAAGCCTATTAGATGGTGCTGCCATCTGCTGTTTTCTCCTTATCTGGTTAACTACCTAAAGAGATTTCACTGATCTTCCTTTGCTGAATTGAAAGGTGTTTTAACACAGGATAAGTCTTAAAAATTTGTGTAGCAACAACTCTGATGATGTATTTTGTTCTAGTATAAAGCCATGTAGCATCTTGGTAAAAGGAAGACTCCTTCAGGTGCAGCATAATTCTAACAATGGTAGGAAGTCAATGATGAGCTTTTTTCGACCTCATTACAGTGGATTTGAACCACTGCTTCTTAGGAGAATACTGAAAAATAAATTTACAAATATATGAAGTTAGATGAGAATGGACGGTTTAAATGAAACTTACTGAATATTGTCGTTGGGAATGATTGACCTTCCTTCTTTTGCTGGTACATAAGTGCCATATTCATTATATTGACTTACTCAAATAGAGTACACACAGGACGCATTAGGAGTGAAATTGGATATTTTAGTGCTTCCAGTGGAGTAATATTGTAATTATGTACATATACATGTACATGTAATAATGTACATAATTACATGTACATTATGTACATGTAATTATGTACAATCTTGCAGAATTACCTTGCTGTTCAAGGAAATTTCCTACACAGGCATATAATCACTCCTAACATGAGTGGTGTTGCATCTGTTTCAAAGATTTGGTATGCTGTGAAGTGCAGCTTTGGATAGTCATGAAAGCCATGCTATAGCTTGTCCCTGATCCTTATGCAAAATGCCTTTTACTTTGCAGAGAGGAATATGTGAAAAGGGTTGCTTTCATACACTAGAATGCTGCTGCTGAGGGCTTGTACCAATCTTTTCCTGACCCTCTAATCCTTGGGGCAGGATGCCTCCCCTTTTCCCATTAAAATACATGGATAATTAAACAAATAAGAAAGGCAGAGATGTGTGCAGTCCTGGATGATAAATATTTATGTAGGGGAGTTTGGGAGTCAGTCTTATTGTGTGTGCCTAAGAAGAAAGAAAAAGCTTTGTGCAGTATGGAAGGATTTGACCTCATGTAACACGGTAACAGCAGCCTGGGGCTAACCTTAAGTAATGTCAGGTCTATTGAAAATACATAGTTGCATAGCCCTCTGAGCTAAATAACTTCATTCATAGTCACGCAGACATACTTAGCAGTCTTGGAGTAAAAAAGAAAATACTGAGACACCAGAGGAAAGCCTAACTACACTGTTAGGTATTTGTAGGTATTTTTATAATAACACATATCCTCAGGAACAGACCTTCCCTACAACCCTTTTTGAAAGTTAAAAACAAAGCAGTGAACAGACAGCCTAGCCACTGGCCTGTGAGTAGTTTGGGTTGGAAAATTGTGGTGTTTCCAAAAATAGTTTAGTTTCAAACTGCAGGCCTCCAGATGTGACATTTGGGATAGGCACACTGAAAATAAAAAGAAATTAAGGGTAAATATCATCAGCTGTAGAAATTCCAAGTAAAACTCATCATATCTTGGATTCCACAGTTAGAAAAATCTGTTACTACCAGCTGTTATGCTAATCTCCCTCAGGTTTTGAACATGTGTGCAGAGAAGGATTTGTGTGTGTGTGGTGATAGGTCAATCTCAGTATTTTTCTGGAAAAAAAAATTATGTCCTAAGAGTTATCTGAATCATTTTAATTAATTCTACTTTCTGCTGTTGTTTCTGTACCATTTTTAATTGTGGAAATTACAAAAGACAGACATTTCCACTTGAAAAGATTTCTACGTTTGTACTAGGATTCCTTTTTCCTATTCTTGTAGTGTATGAGTCCCTACAAACCAAATGTAAATCAAATTTCTCCTTCCTAGTTTGCAGCCAATAAGTAACCATTTATATGAATGGCAGGAACCTAGCTAATGAAAACTAGTGGGGAAAGTGTGTTCCCAATGATTTTACATCTAGCTTTTTTTAAAGATACCATTTCTAGAATCATATAACAATTCCCACAGCAGGTATGCACACTGGAAAGAGTTCTCTGACCTCAGGAGTTTAGATTACAGTACCCTAACCTGAAGCTCTCCAGAGCCTGAAAACAAACATAGAGCGTCTTCACAAGTCTTTGTATCTGAGTCTTACTTCAAAATCAGACATGTTCTAGCTCACGACTTGAGGTAAAGAGTTAGGTGAAATTTGATGATGAAAAATTATAAGGCATTCTTAAAACAGCTGTTGCTGTATTCATCTAAAAATAGGAGAAGGAGGCTATATTTTTATATATATTGGAAAATACCCTTATATAAAATACTGTGTTATCAAAGGTAGCAAGGAAATTTTATTTGAAAGTCAAGAGGATGAAAATGTCCTTGGAGAGACTCAAGACACTGTGAGAACTTTCCAGATGAAGTCCAAGTTTTCCCAGCAAAAATACACTTTACAGAATAGTATTTCTTTAGCATGAGACTTCATATGTGATACAGGAAGGCAATCTTATGTAGATTGCTCACTAATGACATTTTCAGGCTGTAACATAAATGCGAAAAGAGCTTCCCAGAAATGAACATATTGATGGACTGACAGAAAGAGTCATAAATACTGGCACAGGTTATGCTTTGTCTTACACAGCAACAGAGGAAAAAATGAACCCCCCACAACCCTTGTTTGAGTGAGAAAGCTTTCCCGTATTTCGTCTGGCATGGCTGTCTGTCTAATTTGAGGAGGGCAGGGAATGGCTCGTCTCTTACTGGTATTCTGTAGTCAGAAGTGTAGGAAGTGCTGGCAGCTGACCGATCTGTGTGTCTTAAAGTGCTTCTCTGCAGAATGTTTTTATCCTACTTCCTGGAGCATGGCTAGTACTGACACCACGCCTAGCCCCAGACACGCCTAAGGACACAGCTGAGTCCATAATCTGCACTACCACAGTAATTATACATTTTTCAGCCTTAGATCATGTATTTGTGAGGTTTGGGTTTGAGGAATCTTCTTCCATTGTTGGGCTGTTTTTCTCTGAGAACAAAAGCAGATCTTCAGTGTGGAAACAATGACTTGCTTAGAGTCCCGTTCTGCCCTTGCTGTAGTCACTGGCAGAGTTCACTCTAAGGCCTTCGGGATAGACAAAGAGCAGTTCCTGTTTTGCCCCTCATCCTGAAGTATCCTGGACTGGTTTTAATCTTTGAAGGCCAAGAATTCCACTGTCTAACTGATTTGTGGCAATAGTGGGGTAAGGAACCACCATCACCTCTTGGGACAGCTGCCCTCACTGTCCAGTTTAAAAGAGGTTACTAAGGCTGGACACAGTGCTTAGAGCTGTGTTCTGACAGAAGATGGAATCTTTCTGTTACTGTACTAGACATCAAGAGTTCAACTGAGGAAGCTTTTGTTGCTGCTTTCCATTTTACTTCTGCTTGGTAAGTAAAAAATGGCTTCCACCATTTAAGGTGGATGCTGCATTGTAACCTGATGAAGCAGAGGAGTTTCTGCATGTGAAGACTTAGCATTTTCATGAATTCGAAGGTATGAAAATAAAAGAGATGAAACTTAACACAGCTGAGTATTAATTAGTCACACACATGAATTTTCAGCCCAGCATCTGCAGAAGAAACTTGCCTGTTCCAGATGCCCAGTTAATGAGGCAATATCTGTTACAAGCTTCAGGACTGAATCTAAACAAAACCAGACTGAAAGTTACACAGATTTCACAGATACCAGGTTCCTTATCTACATGATTCCTTTCATACAAAGTCATTCTGATTCAAAATTAATATTGAAAACAATATTTATTGCTCTTCACCATTGTTATTTGCAGGCAAAAGTGATAAGACGGCCACCAACGGTGATCTGTTACCTATGTGGCCGTGAGTACGGAACAAAATCTATTAGTATACATGAGCCACAATGCCTGAAAAAGTGGCACCGGGAGAATGACGACCTCCCAAAGCACTTGAGAAGGCCAGAACCCAAAAAACCTGAAGTCAGAACTGTGCAAGGTAAGCTACAGAGCAAATTAAGAGAGATGAGGAAAAAAGTGGGAGGCATTAAAAAAAAAAAAGAAAAGATAATTTAAAGCAATAGATAAACAGTTTGCAAGTACTTCTTTGTCTTTTTCCAGTTTACTTTCAAGAGTTTGTTTTAAGCTTTCCTTCTGTGAAGCATCGATGAGAAATAAGAGTAGTCATTATCTTTGGGACATTCCTCCTGGGACAGTCCCCTCTATGTGTCAATATGTTCTGAATAAAAACACAAATAGATTAGCAACCTGCTTCACAGCTACATCACTACCTTTTGACTCCTTTTAACGCTGTAGACAGACATGTCTTAAAACGAGCAAAAACATCCAAGAATAACGTACAGACATGACACATAGAATCATTAAAATAAAATACCCTCAGGCGACATAGGTGTAGATACTTCAGCCAGATTCTTCAACAGTCAACATCCTGTGGATGTTATTGATCCCTTTTTATTTACAAGTCTGAGAAGCTTCCGTTGTGAGACACTATAATATAAACACAGTGGAGAAATAATACATGTAGTATAAAATAAGCACTTTATTTCTGCCAATTTTACGTGTTTGTGATATGGGTTCTGTTTTGTAAGATTTCACTTCTTCAAATCAATGAACACTGACGATTCCCGGCACTCACAGAGACAGGCTGCCATATGTATCCTGGGGTCATATGCTCACTGCAGGATGAAAAGGAAATCCTATCCGTCCTTTGCCTGGAAGCTGTTCCCAGGACTTCCTTATTCCCACATAAAGTTATTTCACCTTTTCTGCTGGATGCTTTTCCTGGCCCTACCAGCTGGTCTGAGCTACTTTGGGCCAAGTTTGGACCATTTCCTCACAGGCATTTAATTCACACACACTTTTTTTTTTTTTTTAATATGCCCCACAATTTCCCGTAGTTTCCCCTAATGTCTGGAAAAGTAGACAAAGTCTCCTACAACTCACTGTGAAAGAGTCATACACTAGATCAGTTTACAGCAGTACAAAGAAGTATGTCCTCAGAAGACATGCAGAAGAGAGCTGGATCAGTGAGAACACTAACCAGATGTTCAAAATAATAATCAAAGTTCAAATAATATCAAATTGGAACTTGGTTAACAGATGCCAAGTGGCATAGTTGAATCTGCAGTAAAAGATGTGTTCAAAAGACATTTTCATTATATTTGCTCTTTCAGATGTTAAGCACTTTTTAATTATTACACATTGTGTGGTAAAACAGATGGAGAAAATGAGAATTCCATGTGAAGGAGGAGGATGCAAAAGGACAAATCAGGTTATTTTGAAATACACTATTCTTATTTTGAAGGAGTGGAAGCAGAAAGACAACCACTCTTTGACAAAACAATCTAACAGAAGGCTCCCAGATATGAATCAGAAAATTGTCTCATTTACCCAATGAGTCATAGCAGGCGCCTCACATCTCCTGTGAGGTGTTGTGTGCCCACAGTTCCTCTGGAGATACTGACCTGCTTCCAGCATCTTTCCCTAAATGCCTGCTGGTGGAAGCCTGATCAGTTCTGTAGCTTGAGCTAAAATTGTTGTTCTCCCTGCAGCTCCCTCATACTCCTGGCCTTGAGAAAATAATCTCAGTGTTGTTCTTTTTCCGTAAAACTTACTCTTGATCATGTGGTAAATGCTGTAACTGACCTTGAGACCACATGGATGTACTGCATGTCTCACAGTTTCTCAGCTCAGAGGGGAGGGATAACCCCAGTTGTTGCATGAAATAGACAATGTTAAAAAAAAAACCTCAGAAATATTAACTGCTTGCATAAAACTTTTTGCAACTTACATAAATCTTTTTCTGAAAACTCAAGTGTCACGGGAAGGCAACCACTGCCCTCATTACACAGTGTTTTGTTTGTGGAATGCCTAACACATGCCTGCAAGGAGAAAATCATCTCTCTTTCTCTCTCTCTCTCTTTTTTTTTTAATATTCCATAAACTTTCCAAAGTACAGAAAATACACATTCATTTCCTGTGAGCAAAGGCGATATTTGTCTCAGCCAAGAAAAGAAACACTACTTGGTTGCTCTTCTAACAAAAAGAACATTAGGAACAGGCATATTAAGAGATCTAAGGCTTATTGTGGTTATGTGAACCATTGGATATGAATCATATTAAAATTGTATGGGCCTTTAATGAAGAGCTCGATCATGTGCCAGTGACAGAAACCATGGAATATTTTTAAATGCACAAATCCTTTTCTTTTAAAAATCATCCACTGCAAAAGTTCAAAGAAAAAAAAGCTGATTTTAAAATATTTTTCTATATTTTCATACCAAATAAGCAGGGTGAAACAAATACATCTTCAGTTTGAGCCATGTGTATTTTTTTCTGCATGTACTTCAAATGAAACTGCTTAAGATCTAAATCCAGGTATTAAGCAACCTGCCTGGCCTTTTTGCAAATCAATTCGAAACAACACTATGTGAAAATCCATTTCAGAAGGAAAGTCAATTTCAAGATGAAAGTAAACAAGATTTTTTTGTACCCAAATAAAATCTTGAAAATACATCTGAATGTTTGAAGAATGCTCCTGAGTTTTCAGAGCAGTCATTCTTCCCACTGTGGAAAATAACTAAAAGTAAGGCTGGATTAGTGTTTAGATGACAATAGATGCATCAGTGCAATGGCCTCACAGGAAGTTGTGGCTTAAAAGTACTGCAGGTTTTGTCCATAAGGTTTTAGGTTTATCTAAGCTTTACTCCACTCTTTGGTATAACGTGCATAGACTCCAACAGGAAGAAAATTGGGCCCCTTTTCCAGAGCAGTACAAAGAGCATATTCTCAAGTACGATATGTTCCCGCCCATAACCATGGTCAGATAACACATGCTCGTTAAACGGAACTTGAAGTAAAGCCAAAAAGTAAATTTGCTGATAATTGTATGTATGTAAAGATGTTAATAATTAGTTGAGAATGCAGATCATAACACACAGCATGATGTTTTCTCTGTACTCTCATACAATACAAAATGATTCAGTTTGAAGTTAATTTAATCCAACCTCTGGGACAAAAAACAGAGTCTTTTTTATATATTTTTTACTCTTTTGCTTCTTTTCTTTTTCATTTGCAAAAGCAATATGGTTTGGTTAAACTGAAAGGCTCAGTCAACAGGTATTTCCTGAAAATATTTTCCGTAAAGAGTTGAATGTGGGTCTCCAGAATGAAAGCTGATACTTTCTTTTTCTAATTTTCCAGCCAAAGGTTTCTATGATCTCGATGCTTTAAATGAGGCTGCCTGGACCAGCTCCCAAGCCCAGCTAGTTCCATGTGATGTTTGTGGGCGTACTTTTCTTCCAGACAGACTGATCGTCCACCAGAGGTCCTGTAAACCGAAACCTGCAAAGCGAAGTGGATGTAACACACCAGCAAACAAAGGCAAGCCTGCTTACACACACACACAGACATGCACACGTTTATTGTAAGCTCAGTAAAATGTGCTTTTGTGTGTGTGTGTGTGTGTGTGTGCGCGTGTGCACATGAATACACACACGTGCACCCATACCTTTCAGACAAACCATGAGAGAAATAAAATTCATCTGGAGAGCTATGATCATCAAAACTTCATTGTGTAATGATATCATGTGCTCCAAAAGTCTCCAGAGTAAATACCAGCAGTTGCTACTTAAGTCAAATACAGAAAATTAATTCTTTGAAGATTTTGTTTCCCCTCTTTCAAAGACTTCTCTGGGTAGTGTAATGACCTTTAGCCCAACTTGACTAATCAGAGAAACCAAGTAGCTCCTTTAAGTTTGTTCATTTTTATTTGGGGTTTTCAGTTTTTTTGTTTGGAGCACTTCTGTGTTGACATCTCATGAAGCTTTTGACTGCTGCAAGTCAAACCTGCCTGCATAAAGGGATCCAGTCATGGGGTAGAAGCAGACACAGGTTGTTTTTAAAAAACACCCAGAAGTGCCCTGTTCTTTTGCTTAAGAATGATACTGACCATGTGATTTATCCTCAACTCAGTAAACTGATTATGCCGAAAAAATTGTACATCAGAGAAGCACATCTTGGTCATGAACTTTGTAAAAAAAAAACATTTTCATGTCAAGACAAAACAAGCATGATGTGCCAAATGGCTGGCAGAAACTACCACCCTGTCCTCTGTACCAAATGTGGTCATACAGAGTGCCAGTACTGCCAGGAAGGGTACACAAGAAAGCTGCGGGGAAGGTGTTTGAAGGTGCTGTTTTGAAAAATGCTGTTATATTATGTAGAGGAATGAGTGCCAAAACACATAAATATAGGTATAGGCTAAACACATGAAGGAAGTAATACTCCCTTTTACAAGGTACAGCAGAGAGCAATTATTATTATTTTATTTACTCTGAAACATTTTATTAAGTTGTGAGGTTATTCAAAAGGTATGACAAAATCCAGTACAAGTTGTGAACTAGCAATCTAGGCTTCCTGATATCATGAAAGAAACTGTACCTCATGTATGGGCTTAGGGCCTGGAGTTGTCTGTTATATATTATGTGATTGATACTACTTTTCTCAGAGCATTCACACTTACTATTGTACTTACAAATCAGAGGAAGTGAATGCTTTCATACATACTAAAATGAAATATGGGTACCAACAAGTTTTCCAAGCTATCAAGCTGTGTGATTTGTGGAGTAAGTGAAACAAGAAGTAATGTCATTGTTCTGTTATTAGAGAAACGCTCCTGGCTCCAGCCCTGGCAGGCTGTTAATTCAGACTGGAGAAGTACCAGCATTCTTTGGTGAAAATAATTTCCAAAATAATCAATGGTACCTCAGCAGCCCTTTCATCTTTGGAATGAGGATTGTGTAGTCTGAAGATAGATATCTTCAAGAGTCAAAGGCTCAGTTTCTGTTCTACAGAACAAAGCTGTGTAAACCCTGCAGATCTGTTCTTAGTGTCTCCAGTGTAAGGAGAGGTGCTGTTGGAGCTGGACTGGTGCCATCCCTTCTCTTCTTGGCTGGGACAAGGCATACAACCTGAGGACAGAAGAACAGGGGCACTGGTTTATGATTGTTAGACTGGCTCCTAGGAGCTGCTGACTGGCAACATACACTGGGAGCCCCGGAGGCTGCTCTAAGTCACACCAAGTGCTGGCCCACTGACAAGTGGTTTGGTAATTGGAGGACTATGGATGTCATACAATTTCACCTTTGTGTGCCTTCTTCCTCTTCTTGGAACACTCTCTTTTCTTAGACATGATAAGCATTTTTTGGCCACATCTGCGTCATTGGGTCGTCAAGATTCACTACAGTCACTTCAAGAGCAAAACCATATTTTAAAGAAATAAGGTCTTTGCAGAGTCACTGCAGTGTTTGGCATTAAAAAATTAGCTCTGCCCTCTGGTGCGATTCACATGTCAGAGTCCCTGTGTCATTCTGAAAGTTGGACTCAGTGTCTTGATGATTTTAGATCTGTCAGAAATTTCACCCAGAACAGTTTTTCTGTGTTTCATTGTCAGCTCTACACTTGTATATTTTTTGGTTTCTGGAATTTTATCCCAAAAAGCAGTAAAATCTGCCTGATAAGCTGAATGCTTATAAAGAATAAAAAAGTACCACTATTAAGTGTACGTTTTGTCTTAACCAGAAATACCATTTTATGGGAGCTCCTGAAGCCATAAGCATAGAGAATGCTTTCCACATCATCTTTTCTGAAAGTCAGATGAGGATCTGGCAAATTAAGAGCTGCCTCTGCTAATAGGTGATTGCTACTGAGCTCTGAATTTAATGTGGGATTTGAGAAATGGCAAGCCTTACCTCATGGAGTCAAGTCAGCATTGGGCTGTAAGGGCTGAAGGTGAAACCAGAGCATGCAGGAGCTCAGCTGAAGTCAACAGCCCTCAGAAAGATCTCAAAGGTTGTAGCATTCCCTTCCCTCCACAACTTCATGGGAGCAATGATTTCTAAAATATGTAGAAATGTAAAAATCACAGACATAGGAGTGCATATTGTTCCATTTCAGACTGTCACTCACATCCCAAAGTTACTCTGTCAGAAGCTTTTCTGCTGAGCTCACCAGCCCTGGTGTTTGTGCCAATGATGATGCTGAGTTCAAAGGAAGCTTTGTTCACTGGGAGAAGCATTGAGAGTGTCCTCATGGTTTGCTCTAAACAGAGTTAAAATGAGATCTTATGAGCATTTTTCATTATTTGGCATGTATCATTCTTACTTTTTCTGCAGGAGAGGAAAAGGAAATGAGAAATTGAGCTACTTTGCTTCCTTTGTGCTTCCTTTGTTTCTGTACTTCAGTGATCTGTCATTTAACCTTATCTCATCCACTGTTGGCTCAATGTTATTTCCAGCTGAATCCCATGTGTCCTACTGCCACATTTAAAGAGCTGAAAAATATCTTCTGGTACTTCAAAACCAGTGACATTTGATCTAGTTTCCCACAATTATGCTGATAGCAGCTAAAACTCTTCCTGGACAACATATACAGAAAGTCAGGACATGGATTGACAAGCAAAGTTCAGTCACATTAAACAAATGAACATCTACTTCAGATCATAAATAAAAGCCATGATTTATGTTTTAGTACAGCCATTTGAACCTGCAGTTCCAAGTAAAAAATGAGTCATTTTAGAAAAGCAAATATGAAGATCACAGTCAAGCTTGAATAGTTTAACTGCAGACTTCAAAAACTGGACATTAATTAAAGAACCCATAACAGCAGATAAATATTTTATGTAAAGTGGCGTAATTATTGAGTTGGGAATGTCGCAGTTACCATACAAACTTCAAAAGGTCCTGCATCTTTAAGGACAGTTGCAAAAAATGCCTAATTGGCCTGAACAGAACAGTTTCATGGACCTTTTTTCTTAAAGACTACTAGGGCTGAATAGACCACAGCTTGAGGAACAAAAACATTTGTAAATGCAATGGTAGTTTCAATTTAAAGATAGTGAGAACTTACATGGATCTGTGAATTCTCTTGGCATGGCACAGACCTAGAAATCATATAGCACCATGCAGAAACGATGTTTTTAGTATCGACTACTGACGATTTAAATGCTTGAGCTTTAGTCCAGGATTCATAAACATGACATTTGATTCTGTACTCACTGAAACAAATCCTACAGTAGCATACGGCTACAGATACTGACACATGTATATGTCTTAATCAAATTAGATCCTGTCATTTTTTATGATGACACACAAGCCTATGTTTGCTTAACAGTTGAATTTCATAATTGAGAATTTTGGGTTTATTATCCAGTTCAGGAAGCTGGTCCACACAGGAGTTCTAGGTAGGCTTTTGTCTGAATCAGTATTTTCTTAGAGGGTCCTGTGGCCAGGTGATTAGTTTTGCTTCACTGTCAGTGGGGGAATAAGGTTTCTGAATTCCGTTTCTCTGAACTGTGTCAACCGTAGTGGGTACAAATGCGTTTGCTGTATCTGAAGACATGCTCTCAGCTACACAGTAGGATTGGGCAAAACCAGGGTTCAACAACGGGCATAAAGTCCACCAATAAACAAAACCTGCAAGACCTAGAAAACCTTCCAAGAAGTTGCCTAGGGCACTGTCGAAATTCTTGCATGCTGTTACTGCTTATTCCTTGTTCAATATCTTAACTGACATACACAGACTATTGTTGACTCTGGAGCATGCAAGGGTGAGGTACTCATCCTAGATCTGTATTTCTTTAAAAAAACTTCTGGGATTTGCAGTTCAAGAAAAAAAGAAATATTATCTTCATGGAGTTGAGAAGACAGAGTTGACAACAGAGCAGGAAAATTTACCTGACAAGTGAGACTCCAGGAGGCCAGACTGTTTAACTTTTCAAAAAAAGATAAAGTGCCTCCCTGATAGCCTGTACATATCCAGATTACAGAGACTTCTTTCCAGAAGAAAACAAATGAACAATTTCCAAGCAGGAATTCATTGCTAGCCAAACTCAGGTGTAAGAAACTCAGAACTTTCAAACAGTTTACTGAGATTTTCAGTAGATTGTTTATGGCAGGATTTTTAAAAACAAAGCTTTTAAAAAATATGCATAGGCATAGGTATAATGAGAATAAATTTAGGCCAGCCTTCTATTACATTATAGCCTTTAGAACACTGGATTCTAATATTCTTCCAGATTATCATGAAATATAATAATTGCCAAATATTTTTCAAAAACCAGTTTGCAGAGGTCTAAGAAAAATTTTGCAAGTAGCCAGTGGTGTCTCTGAGTTAGCTATTCAAGACTTCAAAGGCAGCAAACAAAAAGACAAAACTGAAAGATGCATATATTTTAAAAACAGTGCCATCTCTCCTAGAATGTGTGCTCCCCTATCAAACATGTAAATAACAAGAGTGAACTGCTTCTTAATGCAAGAGTGTTTAACTTGGGTTATTTGTACCTGTGTTTGGAAGCTGAATCAGTCTGCCAAGTCCGATTGTGATAAGGAGGTCTTCAGAGCAGCAGTGAAAGATCTCTGGACAAAAAATTTTGAGATACATTCTCAAATGGAAGATAAGCTGCCAGTCTCGTCAGAAAGAAGAGATAGATTTCAAAACAAATAAGTGCTTTGCCTTCCTTGCTTTCTCTGGCACCTTAAAGGGAAAAAGATTTACCCAGGTTAGCTCACAGGACTTGTAAATCTAAATAGTTAGGAAACTGGCTGTTTCGGCTTAGTTTCACACTTTATTTTTGTAATACATCCAATTCAAAACAAGTCATACTTACTGCTGTCTATTTATACCAGGTTTAAAGGCTGGAAAGATGTAAAATAGGGACTCTGCCAGATACAGCTTGTGATAAAAGCAGATTTCCAAGACCTCCTTCTCCAGTCAACTCCCTTTTTGTGCAAGTGTTGGTTTATTAGCCACCATAACTTTCCCTGTAGTTGTTTTCCTCCCAATATCCCTCCTTCATCATTTAGGCTTATTTGATGAGTTTGGACAGAAGTGTCTTCTTTGAATAACTCATGGAGAACTTACACTTCTCAGTGTATGAGGCTGCAAAATGTGTTCAGCATGGAAGAAGCCAGAGTCAGGAATGGGGATCACATTCTATACTCCATGTAACAAAGCTGTCATCTGCAATCAAATAGTATAGCAGAGCCACATGGAGGGTTTTTAATCCCTTAGTATTAAATATTTACATTATTTTACTGAGAAGGTAAGATGTAAAAGGAATATGCATCTTGATAAACACAGTTGTGGCTATGAGAATAAAGAGGCTCAGTCTATTCAGCTTCTCAAAGAGAAGACAGAGAGGCTGTTTGATCTGTCATGCATGTCGTATTTCAGCTTTGAATTTCCATAAAACAAACCAAGTACAAGGGTAGAAATGAGCACTCACAGAATTCCACTTTTGCATACTTAACCTTGACGTGCCCAGGATCCAGAGCATGTTTTACAAACTTCATCACGTGTAGGTTACATAGCGGACTAGATACCAAATTCCTCATTGATGTGGCACTAAAAATACCCAGTACAACTTCCAGAATACCAGCCTTAGCAAAATTTAGACTTCTGAAAAGACAAGGGAGTACACCTGTGTCAGCTTCTCTAGGCTCTTTTGACAAAGTCCATGCAAAGTATCAGCAGGTTCTCTAGTGTTTTCCATGCAGTCTGGTCTGTGAAGCTGACCTGAATTCCAGAGAGAATAGACAGTTGTCAGAAATGTGACTTTGGTATGAAGTGGTCTGGACAGACAATTTCATTTCAAGGGGGGTAAGAAGCCTTTTGCCTTCTCCTGTGCATCTTTGGTCAAAGGAGTTAGGTGCCTGTGTACCTCAAGAGATCCAGCTGTGTTTAACTAGAGAACTGTAAGCTAGCTAAGCAGTGGAATGAGCTGTTGGTTTTTGCAAAGGTTTGTCACATGTCAGGAAGAATCTGAAGAAGGTCTGTGGGCTTGATGATGAATATAGGACACATACAATGTTAGGCAGTATAGTATTTCTAAGAATGAAGGGAGCTCCTATCCAGAAAAGTTCCACCAATTTTATGTATGTGTTATGAATGTCTTGAGGGTTTTTTATTGGAATTAAGCAAAAATTTCTGGAGTCTCATCAGATATATAGTTTGATTTTCTCCTGAATATGATCCTCTCAAATATTAGTAGCTTCCTATTCTAAGGGAAGACTTGTCTATAGAGAAGGGGAGGTGGTAGTATATGTCCCAAGGTCCTTGGTCAGTGACTCCAGGCTGACTTCCTTGTCATGGGGGCACACTAAATGTCAGTGTGTTCCAGACAAGCCTAGGACTTCCACAGCACTCTAAAAAACATCAGGGAGGACAACTCTGACCCTTAATAGCTGGCACTTCTTTACAACACAGTTCCAGCAATCCAGCCTGAAGTAAATGGAAATATACACTCAGTTATTTGAAGACAAAGTTTAATAAAACACAGCCCTTTTTCTGTTTTCTCTGTTTCTTGAGAGTGTCTTTAGTCCAGTTTATAGCCCCCACCTGTCTGTATCATCCACAGTTTGAGTCTGCATTTGTTTTCATGCCCAAAACCTGTTTACGACACCTCTCTTTGTAGATGGTTGTTTTGTTTATGACTTGGTTGGCTCATTTGTGGCGTAGACTTTCATATTTTCAAATTTATTTTCATTAATTTAAAAAACTTACGTAGAAAATTCTGTACAGTAAAATTACACTGATACAGGTAATTAGTTTAAAATAACCATATGAAGTAGCTATTCCTCTGCATCCAGAAGCTGCAGTAGCTATTCCTCTGCATCCAGAAGCTGCAGTATTGTGGAAGGTTGGGGGGAGGGCAGGGGGCAAGTGGAATTTTTCCCATTCTGTTGCTAAGCAACTAATGACCGGTCTTTAAGGGCCATCTACGCTCACAAAGGAGACAAAGCCTTTAGCTTTTCCAGGCAGGGGAACGAGAGATGACGGGATTTGATAAGGGGACACTCGCTCGCTGCTCTCGGGGAGAGAACAGTGGAAGAGGCTGTTCCTGGCTCTGTTTCTGGCTGTGACCGCAGAAAAAGAAAAGCCTGGCTCTGCACTAGTTTTTCTCTACCTGCTGGGTGAGTCCTTGCTTTGAGGGGAAGGTCACGGGACTCAGATCCTCTCGTCCCCTCCGGGAGGGCATCTACCAGCCGCGTTGCAGCGGAGGGGAACCCCTGCCTACCACCACCCCGTGGCCTGCCTGCCGCTGCTCGGCGCCCTGCCTGCCCCAACTGCGGAGTTTCCTGCCGCCTCCTCTGCTGGCTGGCCCCGGTGGGCTGACCCGGCTGCCCCATCTCCCGGCTCTGGGCTCTCTGCTGCGCCCCGGTCCATCTGCGCTCCACCCGGCTCCAACCCGTCCGCCATTACACGCGGCACAGATCCAACCTCGCGGCACAGCGCCATCTGCAGCTTCCCGGGAGTCATCGCACCTGCCCTGCGGGTCTGTGAGCCCAACAGCGCCCCTGCTGGCCGTGACCGTGACTGCACCAAACGGGAAAGTGCCTGACAAACCAGGGACATTTGCCACTGAGTTTTTTTTGTTTTGTTATTGTTTTTTTTCTTATCTTGTTTACTGTTTTTATTACTGATTGTTTACCTCATTCTAGATACTAGTAAAAACTCTTATTCCTTTTCCCATACCTCTGCCTGAGAGCCCTTGATTCCAAAGTTACAATAATTCGGAGGGAAGGGGGTTCACATTTTCTGCTCTAAGGAAGGTTCCCACCTTCCTTAGCAGACACCTGTCTATCAAACGAAGACAGATTTTGGCGCCCAACGTGGGGCCCGAGGGCATAGAGAAAAAGGTGCAAAAGGAATAAAAGTTTCTGGGAGACCCATTTTTAGTGCGCTGAACATAGAAACCTCATTAAGTGGCACCATGTGGTCTAAGATACCTTGGTTTGGCTGGCACATTCTCGTGGCCACATTTTTCCCATTTGCAGCTCCCTGTCTAAAGATGGGTCTTATGACTAAGGTCGTGGTGGTTGTTATCCAGTTCTCACAATGGGTCAATAAGATGAGAAATTTATGGATTTTTCACGTCCTTTGGACGGCGGGCACTTGGTTACAGGGCTTTAACACCGTGAGTACATGCTTTTGGAGTCTGTTTGGTAATGGTACCTTTTGTGAGGAGATGACACCAGGGGGAACTTTTTCTCAATCCTTCACCCCTTTCTTTGGGCCTACCTTACCAGGGCTCAGAGGGTTCATATACTCTCTAAATGCTAATGACATTGTACAGTGGTTGGCGTTGCTGATAGGTCTAGTCCTCTTTATATTCCGAGAAAGGGGGAGACTGCCCTGGGAAACCACTCTAACAGCTGCCCCAGGGAATAGGAATGCGGCTCCAGAGACTAGGGATGTTGCCACAGAAACTAGGGATGTTGCCACAGAGACTAGGGGTGCAGTCCCAGAGACTAGGGATGTTGCTACAGAGACCGAGGCTGTCCCAGAGCCTGAGAGTACACCCAAACCTGACCCTGTCCCTGAGCCTGACCCTGCCCCACGGTCTGACCCAGTCCAACAGCCTGCCCCAGAAATGAACCAACCAAATTGGATGGAGGTAATGGAGGAAAAGATACGTCAGGTGTTGAGGGAATACACTTCCTCAACTGGTGAGAAGCCCTCTCCTTGCCCTACAGGGGAAGAGGTGGATGGTGCAGCAGCGGAACCCACGGACATTACAACCGTCCAGGTTCCAGCTGAATCGCAAGGGCAGTCACAGCCAGCAGCAGTTGCCTGTTGAACTAGGGGCACGTCGGAGGGAGGCAATGCACTCTCCGATGAGGTCGGCAAAGCTCTCGTTTATTGATTATACAATTATGCTTTTATAGACAATATAATTAACTCATGCATATTGCAAAACTATAGCTCATCATTGGTTAATTCTGATTGACGTTTTTGCAGTCCTTTCTGGCATCCTGTTGCTCTCTTCCCTGATCTCTGGCATCCTGTAGTCCTCCTCCCTGGTTTCTTCCCTGTTCTTGATGTTTCCTTTTTGTTCCGCTGGATGTTTCACAGTGCTTCTTCAGCATTGTACAAGCTCTCCAAGGACAATTCGCCCTTCAGTCCTCTCTCACATACCCATCTCTGAATATATGGATCCACATTTCCCCCGCTTTCTTTTACAATCACTATGTTTGCATTCAAAATGCGTTTCTCAATACATCCCAGTATAACTTTTCCAACTATAATAAACTCTAATACAATTACAATCTACCGCAACGCTTCAATAATCAAACTTTTAGTCCATTTTCCAATGCCCAGTCCGTTCAACCACCCCCAGACATCTCATCCTTTCTGTTCCTTTAGTTTGTTCAGGTTATTTTTGATCTCTTTTATTTTTGCGTGGATGGATGTGGAGTGGTTCGTCAATTTCATGCAGCACATACCCTCAAACTCTTCAACACCAATGGCCTTGAGCTAAAAGCAAAAAATCAATTGCTGCCCTATTCTCTAATATTGAGTGTTGTGTGCTATCCATATCACTTGAAAGCATATCTAAGACTTGCGACATTTTGTTAATTTCATTTCTGGCCCAGCATGCTATTTGTTTAGCTAGATTCAGTGCTTTCATTGCAGAGCCCCCTGGAAGCAGTGTAGATGTAATCACTCCCCTCAAAGTGGACCAAAAAATAGGTTCACCCACATCAGTGCACTTCAGGTCATGCACACCTCGTTTGCTCCTTGGGGTTTTTGGCTCTGCACACCGCATTAACTGAGTAAGACTAGGATGTAACAGCACTAATTTCCCTAGAAAGCACGGTCCTCCCTTCAGCCTTTTTGGAACCCCGTTCCATGCCCGGTCCCCACAAATAAAGAAAATCCCTGGAGGAAGTCCATGTGGCTGCGTAATGTTTTTAGCATTGCACTGAGTGTATTTAACAGTAGATTCTATCTTATTACTGCCTTTCCATTCTAGGGTTCCCCATGTCTTTCTTTCTTGATTTATGTTAGTGATACTGTGTGGCTCATATATACCTGCTAAATGTATCTATGCAAACATGCACATATTTCAACCTCCCAAACTCCGGTACATGTGTAACATCCATCTGCCATATCTCATTCTGTTTCAGCCCTCGAGGGTTAACTCCTACACCTAATCCTATTCCTTCATTATGCTTACTACATACTGGACACGCTCTGACAATTGCTGTGGCTTCCCCCAGCGGCAACCCTGTCTGCCGCGCTAACCCTTTAGCATTCATATGGTACATTTCATGAACCTGGCGAGCCTCCTGAAATTTTCTACTATCCTCTGTTATTGCTGCCGTAACCAAATCATCTGCTCTTTGATTCCCTTCTCTCAATCCCTCTATTCCTTGATGGCTCCTTATGTGCATAATAAAATATTCCTCCTCTCTCTCCTGAATCGACTTCCTCAGACCCTGTAACAACATTCCCAGAACCTTATTTTTCACATTCTTTATCATAGCTTGCTCAATTCTCTTTACAATTCCTACAACATACAGTGAATCCGATACCACATTTACCCGTTGCTTAAACTCACACATTACCCAAACCACCGCTCTCAGTTCTAATGTTTGCAAACTATCTTCCTCCACTGCATCTAGGATCTTGTGCTGCCATTGGCCTGAATTATCCTGCCACGTAGCAGCAGCCCGCCTAGAATTCTTTCCTGCATCTGTAAATACCGTGACTGCATCCTGCAATGGCTGCTTGCTCAGCTTGCTCCTCTCTACCCACTGCAGCTTTCCCATCCATCTTTCTACCTGCCTATCAATTTGCTTCAGATGCACTCGTCCCTCTGCTTCCAAAACTGCTTCTTGTATTTCTGGACTCTGTTTAATAAACCATTCAAGTCGTTCCCGCTTTATAGGTACCCAAATCTCCTTCAGCTCTTTCCCCGTGATCTGCACTGCTCTTTCCCTGCCAAGTTTTATTGTCTTTGCTAGTTTCTCTACCAGCTGTTCCACAGTTTTTCCCTGTGTTAGAGGCGGTACCACCCACTCTATCGTCACCCAACCTCCCTCCTCCCCCGCTTTCTTTTGACCCAGTGCCCTAATCAGGTGCCCCTCGGCTAGCCAAATGGCCAGCTCCACCGGCACCGTAGGATCCCATCTTTGCACACAGCCGTGTGCTATTCTGTCAGCAATGTTATTTAATGCAGTTTCCTGCTCTAACGACAACGTCACTGGTCTCGCTGGATCTCCGCCCTGCAGCAAGGGAAGAAGGGGAGTAAGTAAATGATTGAGTATCTTGCGCTCAGGAAGGGTGGCATCGTCGTCACAGTTGCTTCCGTCGTCTTCACTGTCATCAGGAGCAGCACCAAGAGAGCGAGACACTGCTTTGGTGCATTTTGCTGGAACTCACTGTGTACCTGTGGATGTAAGCACACATGCATATTCTCTTCTCTAGGTTAACAGGTTAACATCTGAGCTTTGTCATTACATGTTATTACACACTCAATTGTGAGTTTTGCATTATAAGCAAAGGTGATCAAGGCAACAGGTACAACTACTAATACACATAAGAGAAAGACAACAGTACTTTAAAAGTATACAGATTATTAACTATTTAAGTATTAGCTACTACTCAGAGTCTACAATCACTGGAGAGTCCCACTTTACAGGCGAGACCTGAAGACCTTTCCCGGGCAAGGCTCCCAAGTCTACCTGAAAAGGGGTTCCAGTTCTTATCAAGCCGAATTGGTGAGCTAAAATGACTCAATTGCAGTTTTAGGGTAGAAACATCTGAGATTAAAGATTCAGCACCCGATCAGCTCAGGGCCAGGGCTTGGCCAGAGCCCAGGCCTTAACTGAGAGGGTCTTCCTAAACCATTTTACTAAGAAGCCTCTATTAGTATCAATTCTTTAAAACAATACACTTTTTACAGATAATTACCCAGGGTTATGTGAAAATTTTTAAGCAGCCGGCATTGTCATTTTGTTTGGTACCATAAACAAATTGCAAATAACTGTGAACACACATTTAGAATTGTTAATACAGTAACAGTAACTGTTCTGAAAAAGTTCTTCATCATGAACATTTCAGTTAACTTCATCTTATCTCTATAACAAAAGAACTGCAAAGAACTCTTTTTCCTTGAAAAGACGGAAAATGTGCACTTGCTCTCTCCTTTCTTTTAGAGGTTACTAAAATTTAACTTCTTAATAGAACTTAAAATCAACAGACTTTACATAAACATTGATCAACTCAACGTTGACAGGTCTGACATATAAACTCAGGAAATATAAAGGATTCGAACAACATTTCTAGTACATTTGCTGCAGCACATTCACACTTGCATACACACAGAGATAATGTTTAAAGTATACAGAAATGATAGTATCATACTTCTTGGAAAATTGCATTTAAAACTTGCTTAATTTGCAGATGGTAAGACAGCTTTTTGTAAATATAATTACAATAGGTTTGAGATGTATAGAAGACATCAAAGACATAATTATATAACAATGCCATAACACTGGACACGTATCTTAGGGTTGTGGATGCATAAAACTGACACATGTATAGAAGCAACTGTAGATATGGTTTTAATTGATTGCAAAGGAGTGTACTAATGTATGTTTCACTGTGGCCTCTTTGCCATAAGGGCAAAGAACATCAAGAGCTCAGGTACTGAGCAGACAACTGAGCAAGTGTATTTTATGAGATAAGATTACATTGAGTTACTTTTCTGGGCAATTAATGTACTTAAACTATTTTAATGTTAAGTTTTTGTGCAAGCTATAGGTGACAAGGAAGAACAAGTATTCTTGAATCTGTGAACAGCTGTAAAAGCTGAAAATGTTGTCACATAGGCAAACAGGTAAAGTTCACACTATGCTGTTTTTACTGTAGAAAACTATGGGTTAATTATAGTTGATTCTCAAAAGTTTCTGCAGATAAGAAATACAGAGCGAGACCTAGCATGGGCCTCATAGAGTTAATTGTTGCTGGTTTGCAGCTCAAGGAATGCCAAGGTCAAATGGCGGAGGCATGCCAAGTGCTTCACAAACTCTGAGGGTAAATAGAAAAATAAAATGTATCCTGTGGAAAAAACAAATTTTACACTCTCAAGTTTTGGATCTATCATGTGGGAAAAAGCAAATTTTTAACTTAAAACTGTGGATCACAATAAAGCTGAGGTAATACATAAATAACTAAACAGAACATAAAATTATTTTTTCAAATTAACTTCAGGTGTATCTATGAAAACTTGTCAGTTGAAACACATACACAACTACCCACTCCTCCCCCCAATCGGCAAGCAATCGGTTTGTTCTGTGCAGCTTTCTTGCTTCTTGTGAAGGCATTCCGCAACTGGTTGCAGCTGAATCAGCCCTCCAGCCGAAGGGTGAGCACTGGGACCCGGGGGGAGAGATGTCATCCCCAAGGCTTGCCTTATGTAGAAAACAATTTCAGAGTTCCATAAGGAATAACAAAGTCTTACAGTCATTATAGTCATTTTTCACACAAACTTTCTCTGTCCTTCGTAAAATCAGCTCGGGGGGGGGGGCTCAAGGTCGAACTTTTTCTTGCTCTGGCTGTGGTGACGGCGGAGCAGAGGGCTACTTCCCCCACCTTTCCTGTGTCCGTAGCTGAGGTGGAGGAGGAAAACCTTGCGCTCTGAGAACCGTGAGTGACCCGCTGGTGGGGGGGTTTACTGCATAGCGTCTCTTCTAGCGTAAGCCTTTCAGGAATGTCCTCCCCCCTCTCTGCGCTCGCTAACTTTTTTGTAACTACTGTAAAATACTCTTTATCTACTGGCCGTAACCGTTCCATCCGCCGCCTTAGTATACACTACAGGATAGGCATGCTATAGCACCTCTAAGGCTGACAGATCGCCCTGCTCAAATCCCGCGGCCACCACCCGCTGCCACATCTCCCGGCGCTGCCGCGCCACCTCCTTAGCTGTTTCTGTGGTCTGAGCCCGGGGACCGCTCAAGTCACCCGTACTCAATCCCACATCAGGAGGAGGTAGTGAAAAGTCTGGCATCTCCACCTCAGAGAACGGCAGCTCCGGCTCGAATGACACCGGCTCTCCGCTCGCCCCGACCCAGGGGGGAACGGGAGGGGGTGGTGACGGCACCAACGGGCGAGCTGGCGACACAGATTGTCGCGCTGCTGCATTTACCATATCCCCACCAGGTCCTGTGCCTGGCATGATTAACGATCTAAAAGCAGGCGGAGTGGGAGTATTTTCCTCTACAAACTGCCTGTTCTTGGAACCAGCAGCCACTGTTGCAGCTGCCGCTCTACCGTCTATTGCATGTTGTAATAGAGCATTATGTACTATGTGCCATTGCTTCCCCATTTTCTTTGCTGTTTCATCATCATCTAAAACTGCCTCCCAGATAACATCCCCCAAGCGCCTCCATTCTGATAGCTCGTGTAAAGTATTTGGATTTGTAAAACACCCTTTAGCCACCCTGTATGCAACTAATCCAGGTAGATCCTTACTCAAATCTAAATCTTTGACCCCTTTCTGTTTTAGGAATGATGTTAATAAAGATAACGCTGCCTGCCTCTCCATTTCAGCTTTAAAGCTTATGGAGCCCCTGCCACGGCCTCTTTTTATTGCCTATGGCGTTCACTTACAGTCTTGGCTAGCCCTTGCAGCTCTTTTTCCTCGGCTTTCGCAGCGTCTTCCGGCCGATGAGCTAATTCTCCCTCGGGGCGCGGGGTGTCTTTCGCCTGCGATCGATCACCCTTTCGCCGTCCTGCTGCCGGACCCGGGATCACCTCTCCGATTTTGCCTCCTAGAAGTCTAAGTTACAGTTGTTGTTTATCACGTCGAGGGGTCACCATTTTGTTGAACTAGGGGCACGTCGGAGGGAGGCAATGCACTCTCCGATGAGGTCGGCAAAGCTCTCGTTTATTGATTATACAATTATGCTTTTATAGACAATATAATTAACTCATGCATATTGCAAAACTATAGCTCATCATTGGTTAATTCTGATTGACGTTTTTGCAGTCCTTTCTGGCATCCTGTTGCTCTCTTCCCTGATCTCTGGCATCCTGTAGTCCTCCTCCCTGGTTTCTTCCCTGTTCTTGATGTTTCCTTTTTGTTCCGCTGGATGTTTCACAGTGCTTCTTCAGCATTGTACAAGCTCTCCAAGGACAATTCGCCCTTCAGTCCTCTCTCACATACCCATCTCTGAATATATGGATCCACAGTTGCCCCTGTGCAGCGGAGGAAGTATAAGACCAAATCAGTACGCCCAGTTAATGATGATGGGGAACCAGGGCCCTCACAACCAGTAGGGGAGCCTGAGCCTATAATCATCACCGAGTCCCTGTCATACGACACTATCCGTAGTCTGCACAATGACATTGTGCGGCGGAAGGGCGAGGCTTTCTCAACCTGGTTGCTTCGGGTTTGGGACCGCATGGGCCCAGGCATGCAGGTGGATGGTGGCGAGGCCAGGAATTTGGGATCCGTGGCCCTGGACGCGGGTGTTGACAAGGTGTTCGTGAGGGAGGCGGGACCCATTTCTCTCTGGGAGAGGCTTTTAATGAGTGTAAGAGAAAGGTTTGTTCACAAAGACAGAATGCAGGAGAACTACCGTAGATTACCCTGGAAGACCGTTGAGGAAGTGATCCAACGGCTGAGAGAAGTGGCAGTACAGGAGGTGCTTTTTGGGAGGGACGGACAGCATGAAAATGATCCTGACAAGGTCAGGTGCACAGGGCAAATGTTGTGGAACCTGGCAAGTCTAGGACCAACCCAATATGTCACCTACATTGCAATGATTAATCCTGATGACAACCGTGAGACAGTGGGCTCTGTAGCTGACAAGCTCAGGCATTATGCAAGTGTGATCAATGGCCCAATGCAGGCTCAGATCTCTGCTGTGGTGGAGGAGATGAGGGAGATGAGGAAGGAGATGATGGAGGAGATGAAGAAAAACAGTGTAGCACCAGTGAGAGTCACAGGCCCCAACACCAGAGCCCGACGTCCCCCAGCTAGAGAGAGAGGGTATACCCCACGAGCTGAGTTGTGGTTCTTTCTGAATGACCATGGGGAAGACATGAATAGGTGGGATGGGAAGCCCACCTCTGTCCTGGCAGAACGGGTGCGTCAGCTTAAGGAGGGCAACGCTAGCCGAGGGGGTTCTGCCAGAGCCAAGGTAGCCTCAGCTTCCCGTAGCCAACCTGCTGAGTACAGCAGAAGGGAGAGTGTTGTGTCAGATTCCCTTGACGGTGGAATGCATGCTCAGGGAGGGAATGATAACCAGGGCTAGAGGGGCCCTGCCTCTAGCCAGGTAGAGGCATGGGAAAACCGTGTCTTTTGGTCTGTGTGGATTCGATGGCCTGGTACATCAGAGCCACAAAAATACGAAGCATTGGTTGATACAGGTGCGCAGTGTACCCTAATGCCATCGGGACATGTTGGGGCAGAACCCATTTCTATTGCTGGGGTGACAGGGGGATCACAAGAGTTGACGCTGGTGGAAGCCGAGGTGAGCCTGACTGGGAAGGAGTGGCAGAAACATCCCGTCGTGACTGGTCCAAAGGCCCCGTGTATTCTGGGCATAGATTTCCTCCGGAATGGCTATTTCAAAGACCCGAAAGGACTCCGGTGGGCTTTTGGAATAGCTGCTGTTGAGGCAGAGGGTATTAGGCAATTGAACACCTTGCCTGGACTATCAGAGAACCCTTCTGCAGCTGGACTCTTGAAGGAGGAGGAACAACGGGTACCAATTGCCACCTCGACAGTGCATCGCCGGCAGTATCGAACAAATCGAGATGCTGTGATTCCCATCCACAAGCTGATCCGTGAGCTGGAGAGCCAAGGGGTGGTCAGCAAGGCCCACTCACCCTTCAACAGCCCCATCTGGCCTGTGCGCAGATCTGATGGAAATTGGAGATTGACTGTGGACTATCGTGCCTTGAACGAGGTGACTCCACCGCTGAGCGCTGCCGTGCCAGACATGCTGGAGCTCCAGTATGAACTGGAGTCCAAAGCAGCAAAGTGGTACGCCACTATTGACATTGCAAATGCATTTTTCTCCATTCCTCTGGCAGCAGAGTGCAGGCCTCAGTTTGCTTTCACCTGGAGGGGCGTGCAGTACACCTGGAACCGACTGCCCCAGGGGTGGAAACACAGTCCCACCATCTGCCATGGACTGATCCAGGCTGCACTGGAAAAGGGTGAGGCTCCGGAACATCTGCAGTACATCGATGACATCATTGTGTGGGGGGACACAGCAGAAGAAGTGTTTGAGAAAGGAGAGAAAATCATCCAGATTCTTCTGGAAGCCGGTCTCGCCATCAAAAGGAGCAAAGTCAAGGGGCCTGCCAAAGAGATCCAGTTCCTGGGCGTGAAGTGGCAAGATGGACGGCGTCAGATCCCCACCGAGGTCATCAATAAAATCACCGCAATGTCCCCACCAACCAACAAGAAGGAGACACAAGCTTTCCTAGGCGCCATAGGCTTCTGGAGGATGCACATCCCTGAGTACAGCCAGATTGTGAGCCCTCTCTACCTGGTGACACGCAAGAAGAATGATTTCCACTGGGGCCCTGAACAACAACAAGCATTCGCCCAGATCAAGCAGGAGATTGCCCATGCGGTAGCCCTTGGCCCAGTCAGGACAGGACCAGAAGTGAAGAACGTGCTCTACTCTGCAGCCGGGGGCAATGGTCTGTCCTGGAGCCTTTGGCAGAAGGTGCCTGGTGAGACTCGAGGTCGTCCACTGGGATTCTGGAGCCGAAGCTACAGAGGGTCTGAAGCCAACTACACTCCCACAGAGAAGGAAATTCTGGCAGCCTATGAAGGTGTCCAAGCCGCTTCAGAAGTTATTGGCACGGAAGCACAACTTCTCCTCGCACCCCGACTACCGGTGCTGGGGTGGATGTTCAAGGGAAAGGTTCCCTCTACCCACCACGCCACCGATGCCACGTGGAGTAAATGGATTGCCCTCATCACGCAGCGCGCCCGTATTGGAAACCCGAATCGCCCTGGGATCTTGGAAATAATCACAAATTGGCCAGAAGGTGAAAACTTTGGCCTCACCGATGAAGAGGAGCAGGAACAGGTGACTCGTGCAGAGGAAGCTCCACCGTACAACCAACTGCCACAAGATGAAACACGCTACGCTCTCTTCACTGATGGTTCCTGTCGTATTGTGGGGGCGAACCGAAAATGGAAAGCAGCTGTATGGAGCCCCACACGGCAAGTTGCAGAGGCTACAGAAGGAGAAGGTGGATCAAGCCAACTCGCCGAACTCAAAGCCGTTCAGCTGGCCCTGGACATTGCTGAAAGAGAGAAGTGGCCAAAGCTATACCTGTACACCGATTCATGGATGGTAGCCAATGCTCTGTGGGGTTGGTTGGAAAGGTGGAAAAGGGCCAACTGGCAACGTAGAGGAAGACCAATCTGGGCTGCTGATGAATGGCGAGACATTGCCACTCGGGTAGAGAAGCTACCTGTGAAAGTTCGTCATGTGGATGCCCATGTCCCCAAGAGCCGAGCTAATGAAGAACACCGAAACAATGAACAGGTAGATCAGGCTGCAAAAATAAAGGTGTCACAGGTAGATTTAGATTGGCAGCACAAAGGAGAGTTGTTCCTAGCCCGATGGGCCCATGATGCCTCAGGCCATCAGGGCAGAGATGCCACCTATAAGTGGGCACGAGACCGAGGGGTGGATCTAACCATGGACTGTATCTCTCAGGTGATCCATAACTGTGAGACATGCGCTGCCATCAAGCAAGCCAAGCGGGTGAAACCCCTGTGGTATGGGGGAAGGTGGTCCAAATACAAGTATGGTGAGGCCTGGCAGATCGATTACATCACACTGCCTCAAACCCGCCACGGCAAGCGCTACGTGCTCACAATGGTAGAAGCCACCACGGGGTGGCTGGAGACCTACCCTGTGCCTCATGCCACTGCCCGCAACACCATCCTGGGCCTTGAAAGGCAAGTCCTTTGGAGGCATGGTACCCCTGAGAGAATTGAGTCGGACAATGGGACTCATTTCAAAAATAGCCTCGTAAACACCTGGGCTAGGGAACATGGCATCGAGTGGGTGTACCACATTCCTTATCACGCACCTGCTGCTGGTAAAGTAGAGCGATGCAACGGCCTGCTCAAAACCACCTTGAAGGCTCTAGGTGGGGGGACTTTAAAAAATTGGGAACACCATCTAGCCAAGGCCACCTGGCTAGTTAACACCCGAGGCTCCACCAACAGGGTTGGCCCTGCCCAATCTGAACCCTTGCAAACAGCAGACGGGGATAAGGTTCCAGTGGTGCAAATGAGAGGCATGCTGGGAAAAACTGTTTGGATTCATTCCGCCTTGAGCAAAGATAGACCCACCCGTGGGGTTGTTTTTGCTCAAGGACCAGGGTGTACCTGGTGGGTGATGCAAGAGGATGGAGAGACACGATGCATACCTCAGGGGGACCTCAGTTGGGGTTGAACTGTCCATAACACTGTGCCTGTATACATATCTGTATGTATATAATCAGAGTAATGCTTGTATGTATATAGTTTAACAGTTTAAATTCAATGTAATCTGTTGGAATGGAAAAAATTCGGGGTGGATAATGTGGAAGGTTGGGGGGAGGGCAGGGGGCAAGTGGAATTTTTCCCATTCTGTTGCTAAGCAACTAATGACCGGTCTTTAAGGGCCATCTACGCTCACAAAGGAGACAAAGCCTTTAGCTTTTCCAGGCAGGGGAACGAGAGATGACGGGATTTGATAAGGGGACACTCGCTCGCTGCTCTCGGGGAGAGAACAGTGGAAGAGGCTGTTCCTGGCTCTGTTTCTGGCTGTGACCGCAGAAAAAGAAAAGCCTGGCTCTGCACTAGTTTTTCTCTACCTGCTGGGTGAGTCCTTGCTTTGAGGGGAAGGTCACGGGACTCAGATCCTCTCGTCCCCTCCGGGAGGGCATCTACCAGCCGCGTTGCAGCGGAGGGGAACCCCTGCCTACCACCACCCCGTGGCCTGCCTGCCGCTGCTCGGCGCCCTGCCTGCCCCAACTGCGGAGTTTCCTGCCGCCTCCTCTGCTGGCTGGCCCCGGTGGGCTGACCCGGCTGCCCCATCTCCCGGCTCTGGGCTCTCTGCTGCGCCCCGGTCCATCTGCGCTCCACCCGGCTCCAACCCGTCCGCCATTACACGCGGCACAGATCCAACCTCGCGGCACAGCGCCATCTGCAGCTTCCCGGGAGTCATCGCACCTGCCCTGCGGGTCTGTGAGCCCAACAGCGCCCCTGCTGGCCGTGACCGTGACTGCACCAAACGGGAAAGTGCCTGACAAACCAGGGACATTTGCCACTGAGTTTTTTTTGTTTTGTTATTGTTTTTTTTCTTATCTTGTTTACTGTTTTTATTACTGATTGTTTACCTCATTCTAGATACTAGTAAAAACTCTTATTCCTTTTCCCATACCTCTGCCTGAGAGCCCTTGATTCCAAAGTTACAATAATTCGGAGGGAAGGGGGTTCACATTTTCTGCTCTAAGGAAGGTTCCCACCTTCCTTAGCAGACACCTGTCTATCAAACGAAGACAAGTATCATACTAGTAAAATGAACCAGCCCTTGCAGAACTATTTAGAGATATTTTTATGGATAAAGTCTACATGAAGGTATGTCAAAATTTCACTCCTCTCATTAGTGAAAACAATTATGAAACCCCAGCTTAGCTGGCATTGGGAGTGGCAGTCTCCAATGCAAGCAAGATGTTTGTCATGAATAAAGATTGGAGCAGGAAAAGGATGCCAGTTGTTGAGAGCAGCGTCCCAGTACATGCATACCCACTGCTTTTCCACATTGTAGTAGTACAGATGTTTCTGATCAGTTCCACTTGGGTCTGTGAGGAAGTTTGTGCCTTTGTGAGAGGACAAGCTGCAACTGAAGCTGTCCAACCACACCGCCATGCTACAGTCTGCAGCACTGCATTTAAATGTCTAGCTAATTTCAACTTATCAGGTTCTGAGCTTGAAAGTATTCTAACCATGATGATCCAAATAGGCTAACGCATTCTATTTGCAGGCAGATTTTGCAGCATGCAAATTCCTTGTTCGGAACTGCCCCTGGCTGAACTGTCTTAAAAAAACCCCAGGTATTTCTAGTCATGTTGTATTTCTCACTGCGCATCGCCTAAAGTCTTAGAGAAATAGAAAGTTAAAATCCTTTGATGAATGTCAAACACACATGTGAAACATGTTTTTCAATTATATGTTTTCTCAGAAAAACTTGATTAAACAGCCGTAAATCCTCTGAACTGGAAAGTGGAATGAACCAATTACACAGATGAAAACTGAGTATTTTTAGGATTGGGTCTTTTGCTAGTTTTAAGGAAGTTGTTTGTCCCTCTTCAATAGAATAATGGTCAAGGGACCAAAATCTTTACGAGCAAAAGTAGGGGGCCAGACTGTGTCTTTAAATTCGATTTTGAATTTTCAAAAATACTTTTCCACCTCATTTTTTATTTCATCCAAAGAATTTTTAGATTCAAAAATCCCCCAAATATATTGTGTTCTTCAATTTTACTTGTTTCCTAAGAGCTATTCTTGTGGAAGAAAGAATACTATTATCACAGAACATATGGCACTTAAATGGCAAAGTCCCTTATGCAGCAGCTTTTTACTTGTTCCCACTCTCATGATTTTTCTAAATCTAAAGAGAGAAAAGGTGTTCAGGAAGTGCCTTGTTTGCTGCAAGTTTGTCACCAGTTTGGGCCATCACTCACATCTACACCAAGTATACTGCATCATCTTGTAGATGAACTGCATTGCATAAAACAGAACTAAAATATAACTGCATTGACACAGTTGATTACAGTTGGAAACTGATGCAGTCTCACAGTAGCAGACACAGCACTCTACAGTATTTGTACAACAACAGAAGTGACTAGAAGATTCAGCATAGAAGAGATGTAAATTATGCTATTAAAAAGGGTTCAAGTACTTACTGTTACCATGTCTTTACAGTGTTAGTTGTTGCACTGTAGCAAAACCACCCCCCTATTCAACCTGCCCCCTATGTGGTAAGAGTTACCAAACATGGAACTTAAAAATGGATCTACTTGCATTTTAACAAAAGCCAGTTTGAATAGTAAGTTTTCTGAGGAGGGGTTTGGGGAGTAGTGAGGAGTAGTCTGTTGGAACCATTAGCACATTAACACTGATAGTTTTGTTTTGGTTTTTTTTTTCTATGACTCTATCTGTTCATTGAATTTTAAATTATTGGGAACCCCATATCTGCAAGAGGCACTTGAAAAAGAGTGTGCTCGCTCATGACTTGTGTGCTCTTGAAGCAATGAAGCCCAGCAGGTGGCAATATAAGCACTTCTCGTAATTTGAAATCCTTGAACTCTTGTAATCCAATAGCATTATGGTTTAGTCTTTTATAGCTCTGACTTGCATGGAAAATAAGCCTCGACTCTGAAGGTGATTTTATTCACTAAAGTAATGCAAATTCCATGTGTGAGAGTCTGGCATTCTTTCCATCTCTGGATCCTTCTTATGTCTTTAGGATTTACCAAGTACCATTGCATTCATCTCAGATTGAACAGTGTCTTGTAGCTGCTGAGACCATATTATATGTAGAAACACACCTCAGATATTTATTTCTGTAAGTTGACATAGTGAGCTCTGACCACTCTTAAAGTGCTCTTAAAGTGCTTAAAGTTTCTCTTAAAGTGCTATTCTAAGCAGGTTTTATCTATGAGTCACATGAAATAAATATTCTCATCTGGTTAAGGTTTCAAAAGGTTTGCTCTATCTGCAATTAATCAGTTTCCGTCAAAACTATGACCTTGTTCTGCGGTATGACTTCAAGGTCACGTCTCCTGGTGGCTAACACTGATTTCCAGCTCCTTTTGTACATGAATGTACTGTTCAGAGAGGAGTGAAAATACTTGAGATTGGACTGGAATGTTTTACTTCTAAACAGACTCAAATAGAGAGCTTATGGGAAAAGGTATGTGAAGGGTACAAAGGATATATTGAAAGAAGGTGCTTCTAGACCTAAACTACTCTGATAAAGTGTCCTGAATATCTGTATATTCTTAGAGAAAGAAATACATTGAGAAAATGGGTTATAGTGGACATAAAATTTTTTTCCAGGCTTCTGGATACTGAAGTAACTGGAGAGTCCCCCAGGGCAAAATTAAGAACTTAAAGTGCTGGAGAGCCTCTAGGAACTCTACACAGACTGCTAAGGGATCTGACAGACTCTAATAAACGTAATACTTTGCACTAGCACTGCATCTTCCCTTCAGAGCTCTCGAAGTACTTTAAAACCAGCCATTAGTTCAGGCTTACAGCCTTTGCCAGGCAAGGCTCATTAACACCACTCTAAAGCTGGTGGAACTGTTTGCTGGAGTGCAATGTTAGAGATCAGTCCTGTTTTCCTTTGCCCACCCTACCCTCCAAGAAATGGATCCTAACTCAGTCGTTTGCTAGGAACTTGAGTTTTGCTGGAAGCCTGACCTTCTGAACTATAGCAGGCAATGTAGAAGTTAATATTTAATATTGCAAACCAGTTCTAGAATAAGTCAGATGCAGATAGACCAATATGACTATGTAAAATCTTCAGCATTTTCTGTGATACTGAGGAGAAACAGGTCTTTGCAAATGCGTTCCCAAACAGGGATTCTGGAGAACAGAACTAGTTGCTTCTGCTCATAGTAGTGCTGTTGCTCGAGAAATCTGTTGACCAACCTGCTCAATGCCAAGTCTTTTATTCATCAGTAATATTTATGTAATACCTGCTACTCACACTCATGTCATGCATCTGGAGTGAAAGATACCCACAAGTCAGACCAGCAATGTATGAAGGAGAAGCTTCACTCCAAGCATTTCTCCTGTTTCCCAGAGGCCCCTTCTCAAGAAGTAATCCTTCAATAATTTCTCAAACCCCCATGTGCCAGGATCCTTATGCTGTATGACAAGAATTCAGAGCATGCTGTAAACATCTGACATGCTGCACAGTATTTTGTTAACATTTAGACACCTTTCTGGTATACTATTTGCTCTTTTGGCTCTAATTATGTTTTTGGTTTTGCTTCCTATTTTGCTCTTTTGTTTTCAAAAAATAATAAAATCAATCAATAAATAAAAAGTAAAAAAGAGGGATATAAATCCCACAAAATGTGCTCTCTCAGGCCCGGTCACAGTCCTAGTCACACACAGGGTTCATAGGAAGTCATGGTCTGCCTTCTGACCAGACTGTACCTGGAGAAGGCTCATGGTTTTCAAGTTAAGATTTGTTCCCAGAGGCAACACCAGGAGCCTTTTCAGATTGCTTCTGCTGGCTGTGACAAGAGCTGAGGCCCTGCAGTGAGAGATGAAGACCATCTCTTTTCTAAGTCAGACTATCTGACAGACTCTCATGAGAAGCAACCACAGCCTGACAAGTGAGCCTCAGCACTGTGTCACAGTGCTACTCGTGGTCTGTGACTCCCTAGCCTTGGGGCTCAGCCTTCAGACAGACCCATATGGAAGAAAAGCACCAGGACTCTGGCACACCATCACCATCTGGGTTTGATGAAAACAACTCAGAGGCGAGGCCACCCATTAAGCATCGGGCAAGGGCACCACCCTCTCCCCAGCTATTCAACATTACATGGACCCTCAGCTTGCAGGCAGGAGCCCCATGCCTGTGAGGACGCATCTTGGCTGACGTGTTTCAACCTGGGGAAGCAGAGGTGGGAGGTAGCTGGGAGAAGGAGCACATTTGGGGGTTGTTGGGTGGAACATGGGAACTGTCAGCAGCTTCCAGCCTTTTCCTGCATCACTCCTCCCTGCTGTGTACCACCCACAGGCTGCAGAGAGGAGCTTATTGACTTAGTGGCAGCTTCCCATACCTAGAATTGCCACCACTGTGTCGCCACTTGGCTGCCCCCATCACTGGGTGATGCACATGGTGACAGAGGTGATTTCCATTGTGGGCTGGTCTCCCTGGCAGCCCTGTCAGGTGTCCACAGCCTGCTGTAGACCTGGCACACATGGGACGTATCCAGTGATCAGTCACAAAGGATTGGATGAATATCACTAAGAGATTTGGATTCCCAGATTTAGAAATATATTGAAGGTTCACAAAGGTTCTTAGGTTACTTTTCCTAAGATAGGGTAATGCATCTTATGCTTATCAGCGTAGTGTGAATAAGGCTCAAATCTCTTGGTGTCCGAGTTACATTTGTTTAAAACCCTGGGTGTCAAATAAAAAAGACATACAAGTCATGAAGGTAAGGAGGTGAGCCTTTTGGATTCTAGCATTTAATTTTCTTCAAGCCCTTCTGTTTCATCTATTTTTTTCTCCCTCCTATTTTCATTTATTGTGCGTGTATCTGACCATGTCTATATTATCCTGCTTTAAGTTTCAGCAGATGTACTTTAAATGTTGCCAAATCTTGATGGGTAGAGTTTCATTGTGTATGCTCTACCACAGACTTAGAATTTTTGTGGATCAGAAACTTGGTGGAATATCATGTGTTGGAAAAAAGAAAAAAAGAAAAAAAAGAAACTGAAGCCTGAACTTTGGTCTTGTTTACATCAGAGAATACAGTGAAATTGTTTTTGATTTCTGTGCATGTAATTGAGATCAGACTTTGGCTGTAGCCATGTATGTTGTCAAAGGCAGAAGATCACAGTCACCTTTGGGATATTGATTAATTATAACCACCAGGGTGTCTTTCCGGTGCAGGTGGTGCATTGTTATATCGTCTGTTTATTCTCCCTAAGTGTCTAACTTACTAGATCTGCAGACTTCCCAGTCTTTATGACGTGTCCTGTAACATGGAAGAAATTAATGGTCAAAAAACAGCAATGAGCCACCGAAGTCAAATCCAGACAGGATCATTGTAAGAGCTGTGGCTGGTGACCAAAGTATGGTTATAACATTTCAGCTCATCTAATTTCTGTGGAGAAGGAATGGATTGGGGAAGATGTTTGGCATCTGCCAATGTCTGCAGGTGCTCAGCACCAATTTAGGTAGGGCCCAGTGTGAGTACTTTTGAGAGTCAAAAGAAATTGGACTATTCCCCACACATGCATGCAGGATTACAGAGAACAGCAGGAATAGCATTTACAGAATCCTCTGACCTTGAATTCACCTCATCCTTTTTCAGTACATAAACTACTGTAAATATCAGATGTGACATACTGCAGTTTGATGCAAGCCAGTACAAAATTGCATTTAAAGAACTACTTCCTCTTTTAGCAACTGGGTAGAATCAAAGATGACCCAATTTCCATCATTTCTTACGTGCACCCAATGTTTGCTTCTACAAGGTCTCAGTTACTACTAGAAACTGATATATCGTGCAGTAATGACAAAGAGAAGGCTTGCATTGTACAGAAGAATACAGACAGTTCATTTTTATCCTGGTAATACAATTTACCTCAATACCTATAGGAAATCCCAAGCTGAGTCTTATTTTAAAGGGTGGTGAGAGCTACATTTGGAGGTAAAAGACAGCCTTCTGAATTTCTGCCCCATTTCCTTACTGAAGAGAGGAATGAAAGATATGGTTCCTGTGGTGTTTTAGAACACAGGCAGGGCCAGTGAAGGTCCCCACAGATGCTGCTTCCTAGAATATAGACACAGATTTACTAAAATGCTGAGCATGTACAAAGAGAACCCTTGAACCTGGCTTTGGAGAAGAACATGCTAGATACTGGATGATTATCTACACAGAAGTAACAGCTAAATGGTACATTAGTAGTGATTCCCAACAGTCCCCCTTTATTCCCTTCCTCTGCAGTATCCAGGATGCCAGGAAGAGCAGCTGCAGCTCTTGGAGGCAGACGTGTGTTAACCAACTCCACTTCTGAGATCCATCCCAGTTTTCAACAGCAAGAATGACCAGCCTCTGTTTCTATGCCAGAGTCTCCCTCAGGGGGATGATATTCCCCTTACTCACCAGGTGTCTGCAGAACTAACATCCTCCCTGATCTACCGCATCAACCTTGCCTGGATGCTAATATCAGTATGTCAGTTTCAGCTGGGTTTCTTTCCTCACCACACACATCAGTCAGGCTCTGTCTCCAACAGTCACTCTCCATGTGCTCTTGTGATGGCCCAGCACGGGAACAGAGCCTTCAGGTCAGATTCTGAGCTGGAGACAAAAGAAAGGGCTCTAAAATCTGGAAGTGATTCCAAAAAAGAAGTAATAAGTATTTTAAAATAAAATGCATCCTGTTCCTCCGCAGGAGTGTTAACTATACGTGACCTAACTAGTAAAAAATACATTTGAGAACAAAACCTGTCCTCTAATGTGGAGATGAATACTTCAAACTCCATCCATCAGAAGATTTCCTGAAGAAAGAATATCTCTACAAATATAATGGGCAATGTCAGGGTTTTACAAGTGAAAACCAGTTAAATATTTTGCAAAGGATCAACAGAGAGGGAGACCAGATATTAAGAATACTGAGTTATGGGTTAGCTTTTGCCAAACACTTGTCTTCTATCTTTGTTCATATCACAAGCTCTGAATTCCAGTCTCTGTATCTAGAAAATTTTATAGGAACAATAATAAAAAACTGCAGGTACAGTGCATCACTGATGTAATTAATACCTGTCAAGTATATGAAAAAATTTACATGAAATACTTTCAAATTCACAAATGTATTATTTTCTGTTCTCTATCTTATGCCCAAAAAGTATTTTAAATTTGTAGTTATACAGCTTTTTTAATATATATTTTTATTAATTACTAAAATCCTGTAAATATCTAAAGAGAAAATCACCTAGCTTCTGGACTTAATAGTTATACCCCTGCAAACAGGCCAATATACAACAGTAGTGTGCCTCTATGTTTGTGTAAGAAAATTAGGCAAAGGAAAAACTGAAGATTACTTCAGAAATTATCTAAGGAGATGAAATACGTATGGATGGCTTTTTTGCTTCAGCATGCCCAAGGCTGTTTATTGTATAGTTAGTTTACTATGTTTTCACGAAGTGTGATATGTGCTCACAATTCTGGGTGCAACACAAATGTGTCATTGTTTAAAATGGGTTTTAAACAGGAAGCACCACAAGGATGGATTTTATCAAAAAACGGGCTGGGTAAACCTGGCAAGTTGAAAGAGATCAGTAGCCAAAAGATTATCATTCCCTAGTGGTTTCATTTTAACAATACCAACTCCATTTTATTTTTGCTCTGTTGGAACACGTGCTATTTGCCGTTACTGGAAGGAGATACTCTGCCTTAAAAATGAGGACAAAATCTCGTGACAAGCAGCAAAAGACAGTTTGTTGATTTCTGGAGCACTTCTGAGGGTCTGATTTCAGCTCTGTCACTAGTGTGCATGTACAGCAATGTAGTACTTCAGTTTCCAAGTGGGATACTGCTACTTAGCTTTCCCAGTGATGTTATTTCTCTGTCTCAGGCGTGCACTTTAATTGAGGGATTGCAGAAGTTCAGTTTACAGTGATGCTGTTGTTAGTCACAAAGCATAACAAACTAAAGACCAGCTGCTTTCTTGTGCCACTGAAATGACCTGTTCCATTCTTTAGGGCCTTGGATTTTATCTTTGTATCTGTTTTGCCTTTGTGTAAATTTGTGTAAAGTCTTTGTAGCAAGAAAACCCTAAAGCTAAAATCCTGACCCTGGAAGCCAGAAAAAAACCCTGCCATTGACGTTGGTGCAGGCAAAAGATTTTGGGATATTTACCTGATGTAGTTCTTTAAATGAATTGAACTATGTTAATTGATTATCCTCTCAATGGTAGTATAATGTTCTGTGTTTCTACCAGGGAAGTAGCCATTATTTTCTTCTGTGGCATGGAGTGGCATGGAGTTGCATTACACACAAAAAAATTTATGATGTATTAGCAATAAATGCTTAAGTGAAGCAACTCTAGATTTTCAAAAGAATACCCATAATCTGGGTGGTTTTGAAAATTCTACTTTTTCCTGTAGATTCAAATTTATCACTATATCTTTTCAACCTGTCTTTTAAGAGTTGCTGTAGTTATCTTACCTCTGAAAGACAATTTATTTAGATTGATGGATACCTTGCTGTAATTTTTTTTTTTTAATCTAAGTGGATAATAATAATACTAAGTGAGTAATTCATTCCTTTGAGCTATGATTTCAAATTTTAGTAGCATAAGTTCACCTATACTTTTCAAATCCAATCAAATTTCTTGCCTTTTTCTTTATTAGAAAATGGTGAGTTCCACTAATTATTCTCTGGCCTTTTATGCAAGAGATTTTTCAGTACATTTGATCATTCTTCATTTCTTCTCTTTATTGCCTAATGTATTTCATGTGCATTAGTTTTCTCTCCTTCATGGCAGAGGAATAAAACAACTGGTGATGCTGCACAGTTATAATCCCTGAAGTGCTTTGTAATAAAACACAAACAAAAGAGTCACTGCTGTGTGAAATAAATGTAAAATGCTGGTCTGTATAAAAATTGTTCTGTGGCACAATAAGACTCTTCAAAAAGAACATTTTAAAAGGCAAAAGAAGAAAAGAGGTGGTGAAAGATTATCTCATTATTCTTCTAATGCACCAATGCCCTGTATAACTCATGCCAGCCTTTAAAATAGAGCTCTGATTTCATCCTTTTTATTGGGCTTTTTTATATTCCTAATTTGCCAGTGCATATAGGAACCGCATTCATTAAAGGTTTGGAAAAGAAAAGACTTGTTTTCTTTTTATGCTTATACAGTGTTTACGCTGCCTTGGAATGTTTCTACAAAGCATACTTGTTTCCAAAGGATAATGGCACTAGGCCCTTCCCTCGGTGAAGTGGGCAAGCTAAACAACATAATTTTTCAAGGAAGTAGCATAAACAAAAACAAAAATATAAACATTATATGGAAAGTACCCAGTTTCACTGTTCAGTCCTCCTGACTAAATGTTCCTTCTAATTTGGATTTATGCACAGTGAGACCTCAGTTCTACAGTGCTCTGCATGTGTTCAGACACCAACTCACCAGCAAACATTACCACAGCAGAAGTCATGACATCCTTTTGCTCTATATGCAGTGTAGTTCACCTATATTAATCTGTCACATTTGAAACACTTAATTTACAGTGTATGAATAAAAGGTTTTGTAATTGCAGCTAATGTCTGCATGCTGAAAACTTTCTGTAAGAATGATATGGAAAATAATTCACAGAAGTGAATTAAGGTTTTTCTTACCTGCATTTTGAAACCAGTCTCAATACTGCTATATGAGAATTTATATTACTGCTATGACCCTCATATAAGCTACAAGACGTATGCAGCTACCTTTACCCCAGCTAGTGGCTTCTCCTTGAGTGGCAATGGCATTTTGTGTGAACAGAATCAGACTTACTGTATAAGACAGTAAAAACTGTCCTGCAGCTTCTTCATATCAAAGTACTAACACAAAATACCTCTAAAGCTGCTATAGCTTATGACAGAAGCCCAGATTCTAGAAGTTTAGAATGATAGTCAAGACTTGATGTCATCACAGCTTGTGTGAGCCTAAAATAAATACACCAAAAAAAACCTCCAAAACATACAAATATTGAGTTTTCTTGCAGAAAAACAAACAAAACCACCTTCATACTTTGCATTTAATGTTTCAGAGCCTGTTTTGTGCTTAAAACCAAACCAAAGCAAACCAAAACCCACACTTGCAGATACAATGTACTTTCATTTTAGAGTACTTTTAAAAAATAATAAAACAGGTAAAGATATGACAGACTGGGCAGGCTGACAGCAACCCTTTTTCATGGCAATTCAATTATCAGAAAATACACCAAGACTTGGCAGCTCCAGATTCAGTCACATTGTCTGCCTTTGGGGATGTAAACAGCTCTCTTTAGTGTATTCCAGCCACCAGGAAATCCAGTAACTGGGAAGTCTGGAAACGGGTTTGTGAGCTGTTTTATTTTAAAGACTTCCACTTCGTATAATGCACAAAATAGTTCTTGGAAGACAAAAGTTCTTCCTCCCAAGAGAATGTAAGAGGCATTCATCAATGCAAAGAGCATCTGCATCCTCCTTTGCAAAAAACGCATTGCATACGACATGAATAATCTCTCTTAGAAGCACAGGAACTTCCTTGTTTGTCTAATCCTTTCTGAAGTGACCCAAAATTCAAATCTATTTGCTGCCTGAATAGTGTCAAGCTGAACTTGTCAATCATTCTAGGATGAGTTGTATCATATTTGAGGGAAAAGGATGGTACTACTCACTTAATGCCACACCATTTAAATGGTGACACTGCAACCACTGATGAAATCTCCAAAAATGGCCTACTAGTAATTAACATCAGCAGGGTGCTGGATGTTCATCAACAGGACAACAAACCTTGGAAATGGGGAATGAACAAAGGGTAGAAAAATACTTTGCTGTTTTTTCCTTCTGATTTTGCATGAACTCAGACAGGCTTGAAAACCTATGTTTTTTCTTTCTCATTTTTGTTATTAAATATATGTTGAATAGATAAAGAGGATGTTTAAGGTGTCAAGGTCCATCTTGTCCTTCATTTCCTGACGTCGGGGCTTCAGTAGCTCTAACAGGAGAGCCTCAACATCAGCTTAGCACTTCTGTCTCTCAGAACAAACGTAAGTATTTCGGGTCTTGATTAAGCCCTGCCTGCCAGCAATGCCCATCTGGGAGGTTGAATCACACCATGATTAGTGGGACAGCCGAAGGCCTGGGTGACAGACACAGGGCACAGCACAGAGCTTCTGGGCAAGGGAGCAGCCAGAGCATCAGGAAGAGCTGCACTGAGGATCCTGAGCCCTCATTAAGTTGCTGGGCGTAAGGAGAACCTTCCTCCCTTCCCTCCCTGCCACTAACAGCTGCAGCTGACAGAGCTAGAGAAGGCAGAACAAGTCCTCCTTGTGGCTTCCAGTACCTGGTTTTAGGGGATCCCGGGGCAGTGGGCTGTCTCAGTGTACCAGCAGGAATTTGTTGCTGCTGTTGCATGCTTCCCATACCATCCAATACAAAAGATACTTGATGTACTTTTCCTTAATTTTGAACATTGCACATACATTAGGAAAAAACCAAAACAGACAACTGTTACTGTCCTTGTACAACTTCCAAAATCCAAAAGGATCAATTATATCCATAGGAAGCAAAGCCTCTGTCATTGATATTTGCCTGCAGCTTCTTTGGATCTGATATATTTGGATCTGATACATCTGTGGAGTCATTAGCAGTGAGTGCCTTTTATGAGACGTTGCCTCTGATATTTTTATCATACTCTCCAGACATTATATCACGAGAGCACTGTCAGTATGGTGCTGTGATACAACATGACACGGAGTTTTTCCATAATGTAGCTGAAACTGTCACAAGAAATAGCTTAGCATGGGTGGTATGTGAGGGCATGCAGCTTGTATGCTGGGGGAGTTGTTTAAAGTAGTGAAAAGCATAATTCTGCAGTAAGAACTAAGGGACTTAGTCTGCATTTCTTTTATTGTTGCCAAGCGCAGCTTCTTTTATCCAAAGAGATTAAAATATGCTCTTAAGTGCCTGCAAAGCCCTGGAATGTGTGGTTTACAGCACTATTAAGAACTGACCTATAATTACAAATAGACGTGGCACTAGTACTTTATTTGGTAAGCTTCTGAAATGCTGACTGTTTCATTCCTTCTTATAGATTGAATTTAGGTTGTACAAAAGCAGGCAAAGCAGGAGGTCATGGTTTCCCCCACCTCCCCTTCCCCCAGGAACTCAAACAAAGCATGTTATTTCTGGATGTAGTCTGGGTCTGAATATTTTCTTTCCTTCAGAATCCATGGCACCAAAGCATCCATGGCTCTCTAACCCAGGCTGAAGCTGGTAAGTTGTTTTTTATATGATACTCTTACTGACAGGGGTTGTCCACTTTATAATAATGATCTCTGCAGATAAAGCAAGAGGTCAACAAGGAGACTTTATAGTGATTGGCAATAGCTTATAGACACCACCTTGCTGTACAAGCCCTCTTGTTCAAAGCCTTGCCACCTTTGCAAGAATCAGAAAAGCCCAGACACTGATTCCTTTCCCTGTGCCATGTGAAAGGACTTTGGCAGAGAGTAGCCAGCAGAAAACAGAGGCCTTTGTCTTTTGAGTTCATCTGATGTACTTGCCCCGTCGCTCATGTGGGACTGAAATGTACCCATCATTTATGACCAGAGGGCTAGCCCTCAGAATATGGCTTCAAGAGTGAAACTGTGAATTCTGTCTTATATGGATGAACTAGTGACTGATTTTGTGGCTATTGTTCTAAGTCAGCTCTGCAGTTTTTTTAAAGAAATAAAACTTTTGTTAGTATATTGAACATTAAGAAGTGAAATCCACTGTTATTTTCATCTCATGTGTTGACCTACTTACTTTAGCAATGACATATTCTGAACTGGAATATCCAAAATTAAGTATTACAGCAATAGAAGAAAACTAAGCTAACTGTAGCCCTGTGTCAAGAAAGCATAATTTGAGAATTTCAGGTTTAAGAGTTAAATAACAATTCTTAATGTCGGTCTTAAAACATGAAGGAGATTATTTCAGGACTAACATTTTGGAAAGAGGTAGGTACTAGCTGGATCAGTTGCTCTTATCAGTCGGTTTTCTGCCTCTTCCTTCTTCATGGTTCTCATAATTCATAAAATTATATTAGTTGAAGCCTTGACTCTTTCAAAATAATTTTTCTTTGAACATGAAAATCTATCTTTACCAAATATTATGACAGGAAACATGGTAGCAAAACTGCATGATCTGTTTTAAATAGTGTTTACTGTAAAGTAAGTGTCATGACGCTATATGCTAAAGTTAGCAGCTGGAAATGGAAGTTGCTTGTAACGCTTGCTGGAGATAAAGCTGGAAGTGTGTCTTCCTAGGCAGGTGCAAGCCCCACTCCCTGTGCCCCAAGAGGCAGATGGTGATGGTCTGTTCCAATCTGGAAGTGATTTCAGTAGTGACAGTCAAGTGCTGCAATTCAGTAGGGCCTGCTGAGCGTTTTGCTGAAGGGCAAACATGCTACATCAGGCCCACTGCAATGCTAAGGCACTGTAGCTTCAGCCTTCCACTGTCAGCCTCTCACACAGGCACACTCTCAAACTCAGAAACTGAGTTTTAATTTTGCCATTCTTTTGTTGTATTTAAGAAATGGCGGCTAATTCCGTCACAGATTTTCCCATGTGTGTTTTTTAACGGGAAATTAACAGCATCAAAAAAGAGCTCAATTTGATGGTTATTTGTTATAAAAAAATAATGGAGAGTGTGCAACAGCAGCAGAAGACAAACTTAATCACCTTTTCTTCATGGTTATAAAGGAGGTAGCATGACAGTCTTTACAGGAAAAAGAATCACATTAAATTTGCAGTTGTAAATGGGGAAGGAACATGAGAGATTTAACTTACAAAGAAAACATGCTGTCAAGGACTCCTAGAAGAAAAAAGATTTAGGTTCTGAAATATGGAAGAGCTTTACTTGTTCCAGTTACAGGCATGAAGCAAAGCTCAGTGACAGGAAAAGAGAATAAATCTCCATGCCTCGATTAAGACTTACTCCCCATGCCAAAGGGTAGTACACAAACAGCAATATGGATATTTTTATCTCCATACTGTCCAGCCTTGCTTTGAGTTCTTCTATAATGCATTTCTTATTTGGTATCCTTTCCTTCATTTTGCTGCCCATTTTGCCTGTACCCTGCTTACTTTGGCTGGTTATCCCTTTAGTCTTGTTTACCATCCTGTGCACAGAGAATCCTTCTTCTCTAGTCTATAATAGCCTACTTGTTACTGTACTTCATGGATCTCTCACTTTGAATCAAGTTTCACCAAGAATATAGTGAAAGATACAATGAGTGGCTTTTTGGATAATGTTAGTGGGTATTTATATTTTCAGAAAAGGTGAACGTAAAGGACAGGTGAACTTTCCATGTTTTTTTCATGGTGTTTTTGTTTTCCAGAGGCATACCAGTTTGTTGTGATTGTTACAGTTGACCAGAAAGTATGAAAATTCTATGCTTGCAATCCCTTAATACGCTGAGGCATATCAGTGTTTCAGGAGGGAAGCTGGGGGAGCAAGTAAATGTGTTTGTTTTGCTGTTTCTAGTCACCTCCAGTAACAACATGTGCAATTCACCCAACCATTAGGGTCTTCAAATATTTCAGCTTATCACAGAGTACAGGTGCTTGTATTTGCTCTTCTTATGTAAAAGCAAAAACCATTGCAGTAAAGAAAAGATTGGTCTGATGTATTGTCTGTTATTTACCACAAAATTTTCTTTTTAAAGCAAATGAATGTACTTGCATGTTCAAACATGAGCTGATAGATCTAACTCCTGCCCTACTTTTTAGACTGCTAGTCTCCTTGACTGACAATCTTACATGATAAACTTTTCATGAATTAGACTTCAAGGATTATAACTGAGAAAAACATTGACTTATAAAGGTGTTCTTTCATGCGTAAGGAGAAAGGTTTATCCTGCCTAATCCTGTTACAGACTCTCTTTGCACAGCTTATACTATTACCATGGCACGGCTCCCTAATACTTCTGTAGCTAAAAATTGGTCAGCATTTCTCCAACACTCATTGAACAGCACCCATCTATTCTTTTATATATCTTAAATTTCATAACGATATGTGTTTTAAATAATTTGCTTTGACTCAACAAGGCTCATAGGTATTTTTACCTGTAGTTGTGTGCAATTGTACGCGGCTTTATGTAGATTGGAAATGTGCCATAACACCAAAAACATGAACAAAAATAAAACCAAAACCAAACCAACCAAAAAACCCCAAAAACCTGGTGGTGATGAACTTATTCCTTCATTTTTAATAATGACCCATTGGCAGAATAAGTAAGTGTTTATTCCCATCAACTATCCGTATCTTTTTGTCTTTCCACATAATGTCTTCCCTCAAACTAAAAGGAAAGAAATGAGTCTAGGCTTATTCCACTCTGAAAATAAAGCATTGCTTTTAAGACTCTTTGTCTGGCAGAACTGAGAGACCTGATACTACAGGAGTGACATGAAATCTAACCCCATTCTTACAAACCTGAAAGTATGTTATTTTAAACAGTACCAACATCTTAATTTCTAAAGTATGGAGCTACATCAAATAAAATATTTTCTATTTTAGTAGTTTTTGCAGTCTCTGAATCTCTCAAAAAGACCTGAACTTTGTGCGTCCATTTCACAGGATATGCAAAAAGCAGGCACAGGTTAAGGGCCAAATGGGTTGAGTTTTGCAATACAGAAACATGACATCTTTCAAGTAAAATCCTGACCCCAGCGAAGCCAGTGGAAATTTTGTTTTTTTCTTTTCACTAAAGCCAGAATTACACTCTAAGTAGGATTTTTCAACACTTAAACTACTTTGAATCTGTACATCTTCTTTTAAGAAAAAGGTATGAGAGAGAGAAGCATGCTGAAAATGATTGTTTTACCTTAGTTGATCTACTTCTCTTCATCATGGGTTTACTGACAGTGTGGAGTTTACTCTGAAGAGCAATGTCAAAACAAGAAAAAAAAAAAGATTTAGCAACATAAAATTACTAGTAGATAGTTCCTGAGGGGTTGAATTTGTCCCATCCATTATAGAAGTTGGAGCTGTTACTGCATGTTTCATCCATTTAAAAAAAAAACAAACCCAAACATTTCTATTATCTTAAAGCACGAAAATATTCCAACAGGGTGAACTAAAATTCACCAACTGGCAGATGGCAGATGAAGAGAACTCAAAAAAGCTATGTTTTATTTCTGTATACTTACTTCTTCCTTGAAATCTTAAAAATAGTGAGGTTTCTGTAGCCAACCATAACGTTTGCCATAAACCTTCATCCACTTACCTAATGGGATAGTTTTTCAGTGTATGATGACATACACAATATATGTAATACCTTCTGTATTTGTGACAACTTATGTTGGAAACCTAGTTTGACTCTAACTCTGATATGAACCGTGCTTTCTAACAAACATAAATACCTAAGCATATGATGAATCTGCCTTGTCTGTTGTTGATGGAGTAGTTGATGGAATCGTTGAAGCAGTTTAGATGTTTAATTCTACTGCAGGATACTCACTAAACACTCTGTTTCTCTAGCACATTTAGCCTAACCCATTCTGCAATCAGAATGAAGTAGAGACAGCACTAAGTGGTTTGTCTATGTTGTCATTTCTTGCCATAATGTTGTGATTCTGACCATGACAGAAAATTCAGGATAAATATGGAGTATGGAAGAGTGGGATTCCATAAATTATACATCAAAATGAAAGGAGCTAAAGTAGGAGAAGGAGATATGAGTGATAAATAGATCACAATTACCCCAGGGAAATTAGGTGTGGCAAGTGTAGTTACAACTACCTCTGTAGTTATGTTCAAGATTTTGGGTCAGATGAGGTTATTTTGTTCATTAGCTATTTCCTGATAATACACTTACTGATGTTTTTTTAAAGTTATTTATTTATTCCATATAGGAGAATGACATAAACTAGAAAAAAAGAAGAAGCAAATAATGCAAACAGAAGGGATATGTTAAGTCAAGGATATTAAGTCTAAAATAGCAGCTGGCTGAGACAACATTTGGCAAGAGGAAGAACAATGCAGAGATATATATCTCACTGCTGGGTCACGATTACTTCATATTCAACTGCATGAAATGTTTTTATTATTTCCCTTAAGTCAATAAGGCATTGAAAAATCATCCAGCAGTGCAGGAACATGTGCTATTTCTATGCAATGTCAGACCAGACAATTGACAACAATCTGACACTGGCAACAGTTTCGGATTTTCGTGTAGAGAGACAACCAAAGAAACATGTGGAAGAATTCTTCTACCTTATAAATGTCAGTTCAGTGCCTGCACAGACACTGCTCGCAGTTATTGCCAACAAAAGGACAATATCCCGTGTCCTGGGGGGCATCAGGCACAGCATCGCCCGCCGGGCAAGGGAGGGGATTGTCCTGCTCTGCTCGGCACTGGGGGAGCCTCACCTCCAGTGCTGGGGGCAGTTTTGGGTGCCACAACACAAAATAGACATTGAGCTGTTAGAGAGTGTCCAAAGGAGGCCACAAGGATGGTGAAGGGCCTTGAGGAGAAGCCTGGTAAGGAATGGCTGAGGTCACTTGGTCTGTTCAGCCTGGAGGAGACTGAGGGGAGACCTCACTGCAGTTACAACTTCCAACAAGTGAGGGGAAGAGGAGGGGCAGACACTGATCTCTGTTGTGGCCAGTGACAGGACCCAAGAGAATGGCCTGAAATTGTATCAGGTGAGGTTTAGGTTGAATATTAGAAAAAGGTTCTTCACCCAGAGGGTGTTGGGCACTGGCACAGGCTCCCCAGGGAAGTGGTCACAGCACAGCCTGACAGAGCTCAAGAAATGTTTGGACAATGCTCTCAGGAACATGGTGTGATTTTGGGGGTTATCCCGTGCAGGGCTTGGGATTCCTTATGGATTCCTTTCAACTCAGGATATTCTATGATTCTGTGAATACATTTTTAAATTACTCTATACAGCCTGAAATTCCTTGAAGGTATTTCTGTTGCACTTAACACTGCTCTGACCTATTTTTTCTCTGAATCTGCTGACTGTGTTCCCTTTTACATGCCATAATCAAATTCTCACCCAGTCACACTGGACCCAGTAAAATCCTTTTCTTGAATGTTTCCTATTTTTCTAATTGTGCCTTCCTTTTTCTGCTTTCAGGAATCCTTCTTCTACTGTCTTGTTTTCACCTGTGTTTGAAAAAATTTTGTGACTTCAGTCTGTAGTCTTGACAGGTGCTGAGACTGTAAATTCCACAGCTTTCCTAAAAATGTGTGGCTTCAAAGGGAAATGTAGGATTTTGACACACTTCAATGTCAGATCACAATGACTCTTGTTTTTTCTGTTTTACCATTGAAGTTCACAAATCCTTCTTAGCTAAGTCACAGTTACCTCCATGGTTTCCAGTGCTTGAACTTTCACTTACATTATATTTTTTCTAACATCATACTTAAGTGAAAGAACTAACCTCAGACCCTTAGGTCAGGTTCTAAACTTTGCCTTTTCATACTTCACTATTTAAATTAGATATCCAAAAAGCAATAGCTGGCAAAACACCTTGGGCTTTTTGGCTGGCTGGAGACAGCCTATTTTGGCTAATATAACCCATGACCCTGTAAGCCTTCAGGCTTCATAACTGCAATGAACCATACCTGTCCCAGGATAATGTCCCAAAGAGTGAAGGGTGTGATAGTCTATTGCTGTACAAATTCTCATCGTACAGATAGAGCATCTGACCAAGTAGGTTTCTGGGTTAAACTCTAGCCCTTGGTGTAGATGGCTTGGCAATCACACAAAGGGCTATGGGGGAAGGAGGGCTGAATAGCTTGGTCCTCATGTTGATCCAAGGCCCAAATGATTTTAAGCAACCAAAAGGCATTTCTAAACTACACTAGCTGTTAGCAGCTCTAGAGGAACCATCTGCCAGGTTTGCATATCCCAGTGCAGTCATGCCAGCTTCCAGTTCTTGGGCTGGGAGTACAAATTGTATGTAAGGAACCCCCTAGATGCTAATTTAAGGCTTCCTTGGAAATTAGGAAATTCTGTTCTGGTAGATGTGAAGTTTCAAACCCCTTGTTAATCCTCTCATATTGCTAAGAGACTAGAAGAAGGAGAGCATATATGATTTCAGATCTTCATTTTCCAAGCTCTCAACAGGCTAAGTGTTCTGGAGTTTTTCTCATTGTGCAGGCACACCACAATAACAAGAAGTATCTAGAACAATGGAGTTGTCACAAAGCACAAAGTTGTCACAAAGGCTGGTACTTGCATGCTGACCCATGAGCAGGGAACATGCTACCAAGAGAGATTCAAATAAATCTGTTTTCTTCTGGAGAAAAGAAATTGGAACCTGTTTCTTTGCCATTTCAAATAACAATAATGTATCAAGGGAGAAGACACAAAAGAAACAGGAGGAGAAAGAGAAACAGCTGGAGAAAAGAGAAAAATAATTCTAGTGTGGCACTCAATACTAATAGGACAAAGAGAATAGGAATACTACACAAGACATATTATCATTGGCTACTGTTATCTTCTTTATGACATATTGTAAGGAAGAAAATAAAAGATCAGAGTTGGAATCTTCAAGGGTGCGAATCAACATCATTCTTTGATTGCAAACTGTTATGACAATTTAGAACAGCTGTTATTTGGCCCATATTGGTTTTTAGGTTTTTTCTCTGGTCTTACTTTTGTAAATCACAGCAATGATCACGGAACAGAGGATGGACTGACAATATGAGCTGTGAATCCCATGGGACATGACTGCTGTTTTGCGTTTTCAAAGTCTTTTGAATGCTTAATACAATGCTATTTAAATAACTAACAAAGTTTTCTTTGGAAGAAACCCTATTTGGTATCAGAACAACTAAACGATGACTTCAAATGATAATTACCAAATTGTGTTATTGCTGGTTCATAATTGCGTATGTGAGTGTCGGGAGAGGGAAAAGTTGATTCTGTGTCATTGACCATGTCAGAAGAACTGGTATTCCAGGTTCAGAGAGTGTTCTGAGTTCGGGAGGATTTAGTTTAGACTTCAGTTCAGCTTTTGCTTTGAAAATATGCCTTCTTCCTCATGAAGAACAATACATTGTTTCTTAATTAGTTTTTGGTCTATCTTACCCACAGTCCTTATCTTCTTGTCAAGGGTATTTAAAGAGAGTACCACAGTCTAATGTGCCTCTATAACTGATTCTTTTATGAATTATTTATTACAGACAAATAGGAGTATGTATTACTTAGTAGCAATGGCAGAGTGGTAGAGAAAAAATAACATAAATTGGTTCTTCTTTAGTTCCTGACACTTCAAATAGATATCTGTTAGACATCAAAGACAGCAGAGAGGCAGATAATTACAACAGTGAAAGAAAACAACAGTGAAATAGAACAGAGGAGAGGCAAAGGAAAATGCTGTCTGAAATGAGCTTGTTTGTAATTGCCTCTAAAAGAGCAGGCTTTCCAGTGGTTCTGCCCTCTGCTCTGCTCTGGTGAGGCCCCCTGGAGCACTGTGTCCAGTTCTGGGGTCCACAGCACATCCCCCTGTTGGAGTGAGTCCAGTGCAAGGCCACCAGGTTGATCAGAGAGATGGAGCACCTCTGCCACATGGAATTGCTGAGTAAATTGTGTTTGCCCAGCCCGGAGCAGAGAAGGCGACCTCACTGCAGCCTTCCCTTACCTGAAGAGAGCCTCAAGGAGGGAACTTTTTCCAAGACCATGTATTGACAGGAGAAGGGGGAAGGAATGGCTTCAGATTGAAAGAGAGCAGGTTTAGATGAGCTCTTAGGAAGAAATTCTTTGCTATGAGGGTGGTGAGGCATTGGAACAGGTTTCCAGAGGAGCTATGGATGCCCTGTCCCTAGAAATGCTCAAGGCCAGGAGGGCTGGGGCCCTGAGAAACCTGATCTAGTGGAAAGTGTCCCTGCCCATCAGAGCAACTACATGATCTTTAAAGTCCCTTCCAACCCAATCCATTCTACAATTCTGTGATTGAATGGAAATCAGTCAGAAACCTGATTTCTTAACCTGAAAGCCATCAGGTTAAGTCAGCTTGAAGATTCACAAAGCCAATTCCCCTTTTCCACTAGGAATGTATAGTAACACATAAAAATCTTTAATTCTAAATGTTAATTATGGTAAAGGAAAGCAGAATTCTCCTGTATTTCACTTTGTTCACAGAACTATTTCCAGTCTTACAGATGGAAGTTCAGGCAGACAGGTGGTTTTAGTAAGCTCTGGTAAGCACAGATTTGACAAATAAGGGGTCACGTGAATGGGAATTTTTATTCTTCATGTGACTGTTAACATTCAGAACCATCTTGTCAGCCACTGAGAAGGTGAAAATTCTCAATATCTGATCACAACAATGAGACTCCCTTTTCTCTGATGCTACAGGTAAATGGGGTTTTTTTCCAGGACAAAGCAACACTTTTACTGAAGGTGGCTGTAGCCTCCTGATCACAGTCTCCCACAAAATGCCTGTACTCAGCCTTCCGTGTAATTGCTGCATTTGTTTGCTGTTCTCTCTCTATATATGTTGAAATTCTGTTATTATTTTTACCCAAAATCGTGCCTTTGATCATGACAGAAGTTGACATGAGAGGTTGTTCAAGAAGGCATCACAATGAGAGCTGTCTGTAATGGAGTAGTATGGCCACTGCTTGTACCTTTACTTTTATAAGAAGCAAAGCAGAACACTATATGCTCTCATTTATTGAGCTAACCTAGCAAATGAACCCTCTCTTCTAAGGGATTCACAGAGAATTAAGGGGGATAAAGAACTGATGTTTACTTTCCAAGGAATGATTTCAGGGCTAGTTTTAGCTGTCATTGTGTCAAGTTCTTTTCATACAGATAGATATGCAGATAGATGTGTGTGCCTGTGTGAAACTGCATGTCTGTATGTGTCATCTGAGATTCAGTAAGACAAGAAAACAGGAAGCAGCCACCTCTCTAACTGCTTAGAAGCACCTTGTCTTTTCTCTGTGTGCCCCGAGTTCCATCCACAGTGAATTATTACAGAACTCTTCATTTCAGGACAGAAGGAACAGACCCCAAGACTTCAACTCCTAAAGTTGAAGCTTTTTTACCTAACTTTTTAATTGGAATTTGTCTTCCTTTTAGGCCTTTATTACAGTCAGCTCATTTACAGACTTTTCTCTGGAGTGTTTTTTTATCATTATTTTAGCAATTACTTAAGGATTGTTTGAAATGTCTTGCTTTGATCTAATTCAGGAAATGGACTTTTCTGCCAAGGGATTGACAGTAAGCATGGATTTAAACATTCTCAAAATAAAGTGATTAATTGGGGTGTCTTCAAAACAGTCAAATTGGTAGTGGTGTACTGGTTAAAGCTAGAAAGATTTTTATTAATTCACAGGGTTGCTGTGACCGGAATTCACTTCTGGCTCTTACAATAAGTTTATGACAGTACAGATTTTGCTTGAGGCTCAAGTGAAACATAATATTTGGTCTTAATCCAAGTTAATGTGTTCCCCAGTCAGGATTTCCTCTAATGACTCATTCATACCCTTAATGAATTGAAAAGGATATGTGTAAATTGACATTGAACTTAAACTCCAAGGCTTTTGACTTTTTATCTTATCTCTGAATTGGCACCATACAACATCTTTATATTCTAATCACATTAAAAAAACAACCCTTCTTCCTTGTTTTTCTTGCCTATTGAGACCACATCAGAGAATGCATGTCACATATACAGCATGGGAGAAAAGTAGAGTGTAATTCTGGACAGCCAACCACACATGTATTCCCAGTATAAAACAGTAGCCAAGTAATCCCACAGAGCTCTAATGCTGTAAGATAATGCAAAAATGGGTCGGGTTCAGCTGCTTTGTGGGATCTGCTTCTGTGCATGCTCTCATCCTCTGAAGAGTGCAAATTCACTTGCCCCTTAAACAGGAGCATTCCCCTTGCAAGTGATCTGGCTTCAGCATGGGAAGGAGAAGGAGCTGCACCAGGACAGTTGTGGAGCAGACAACATAATCCACCTCCAAATTCTGTCTTGCCTTTTGGCAACTTGTTTATATGGCCATATTCAAAGGTGGTCTTTGTACATGAAGCAAGGGAATAACAGAAAGAAAAAAGGGAAAGATTTATTACCATCTGTAATTTGTTTTGAGGAGCACACTTAGAAGCTTTCCAATTTGCCAACATTAATTTTCAGAATGAAAATCTGTGATGTGAAATATTCACAAGTTCGAAGTTGTGGGTTTGCATTATTGTCAAAATATCAGGGAATTTGAAGAAATCCTTTGAAATCTATTCAAAAAACCTTTGGAAGGAGGCTTAAAAATATAATGGAAATATATGGATAGTAAGAAAACCTATCAGAATGGACAGTTTCCTATTTATATTGGGCAAAGTCATAATCTCCAAACTCAAATAGCTGGATGAGAAGATGGACCAAGCATACAAAATGTGACAGTGAAGCTAATGATCTACTACAACAATGTTGTTAAGAGTGTAGTAATCAAGATTAGATCAGTTTCTGAAAAACATTCTCCAGTTCAACCAGGAATTGTGGGGCTTTACGCCAGAAGCCAGAGCAGCTGATTATGGTAATTGTCCCTGACCTTTTGATGCAGTAATGCCATATACAAGCTTTCCAGCCATACATACTATGTTCAGTCCTGGTGCACATCTGCGCTGAATGTGTGAGCAGGACCTTGGATGTCACATTGTGAAATTCTCTGCGTGATTTATCCAGCAGAATAGATCAAATAAATAAGCATTTAATAAAGCCCAGGCTTGAGTCTCCTCTCCCCCCATAATACTGCCAAGTAAATGGCCTCTTAAGATTGCAGAAAATACTTTCTGCTCCGTCCCAGAAATGAAACTATATGCACTGAAAGATGGTTTTGAACTAATTATTTGGGGGTTTGTAATCCTCTTTTTTCTTACGGATGAGGAACTGATCTGCATTGTTTTCAAGGCAAACTCTTGCTTTCTGAATTCTGCTGATGTCAGATTGGCCCACTGTGGGCTAACAGATCAGGTTCAGGCATTACAACCACTGAAAACAATGCAAAAACACAGCAGAAAAACAATTGTTTTATTGCAGTCCCAGCTACATAGTCTTAATTTTCCTTCAGATGTAGCAATTCCGTGAATCTAAGATAGTCAACTTATTCGTCGGCATATGTGTGGTACTGTTTGCCAAAATCGAAGTGAAACAGTAAGTCATTACTTTTAGCAGTCTATGCAATATTGTCCTAATTTTCTTGGCCTAATAGAATTGTGCCTTTACCATTATTTGCTATATTTTTACATGCTTCTAAGAATTAAAATGTTTTTCCAAATTGAGCAAAAGATTTGATGTATTTATTGCAGAGTAAAGCGAAGGCAGGAAAAATTAGGAATTATGCTTTTGGAAGTTAAATGCATGGTTGACTTGATCTGTGTCCTGTTTATCTCCACTCAGAAACTGAAGGTAAAGAGGAACAATTCACCTGGTTTGGACTCAGTCCTTTGAAACCAGTATATAAATTCTGTCTTGCTCTAAAAATGGTAGTCGTTCTACTGATTCTCAAAGCTAAATGTGTTTCTAATTTTTTTTTGTTTTGTTTTTCGGGGTTTGTTTTGGTTTGGTTTTTTGTTTTGTCAAAGAACATCTAAGTGTCCCAATGACTGCATTGAATGATCATGGTCTACCATTTGATGGAGCTAAAGCTTGTTCTTTGTCACTGCAGGAGATACACTGTAATTGCTAGGTTGTGCTTAATATGACACTGTTGGTGATGTATCATACATCAGCAGTCCTAGTTCATCATCTGCAAGTTCACAGGCTACATTTATGTATTAATTACCTCAAATCCCTAGGGTTACCAACTGTTTGAGTTACCTGCACAATGCTGATTCCCAGCCTTGACGCTATGGAAAAAATGGCAATGTATTGTATGTTGCTGGACTCATCTCTTCCAGGCTTCTGCTGCCTCCTTTCTGTTCCTGTCTACCTTTTGCTTCACAAGATTGCTGTGCATTTCCAGGAAAAAGTACAGTGGCACCAGTGTTGGTCCTGCATAGGAATAGAAAACCTCCTGCAGGACATGTCTCTGTGGGCTTTGTGCCTTAAGTAAAATGAGGTCATGTCTTCAGGAGCAGTGTTATCAAGCACCACACTTTTAAATCTGTCTCAAATTCATCTCCTAGAAGAATTTTAAAAGTAATGGACGGTTTTGTCTTGTGTTCATTGAAGTCAATGGATGTGATCACTGATGGAGGCTGTGATTTCTGCTGACTACCATGGGCCCTTGATGTGGGCCACAGAGCAGTCTGCTCTCACGTGCATCTGCACAAATACTGGCCTAGGCTTCACCAAGTAGGAATACTGAGGTTCAACAAGCCACTAAATGATCCTGGAGAGACAGACTAGAAAAACAACAGGCAACACATTTTTGAATCACTTTATTCCACTGGGAATAGGATTATCAATGACAAGTCTTTTTCTGTTTCAGCTAATTTTTGTATCTGCATGCACAGGAAGAAGAGAGCTAACATTCTATGATTTTATTTTAGACAAAAAAGAATTATGGGACCATATAACTGGCAGTAAAAATCCATCCTGAAGTTCTTACAAGAACTGAAGTTGTATATTTTAATGTATGTTTTTTTTTTACAGTCATACAGCCTAATCAGCACTTCTTATTTAAACAATATTTTCAGCAATGATTTCAGAAGTACATACGTAAACAGGGTTATCAGTACTAATTGAGATACTATTATATATAACACATGCAAAGACACTTGGCAAGCTTTTATCTTAGAAACTATTTGCATATGAATGGTATTTATAGACTCTAAATTAAAATAAGATTTTTTTGGTTTTGTTTTTTCATCAATGCTGTTTGTCAGGCAGGGCATACTCCTATATGACATTGTATTCTGGAGCTGACCTGCATTCCTTTCAAACCATTTAATCACACACAGCTGACCAACATTCCTGGATAAAACCACCTAATCAAGTGCCCCAAATGGTTACTAATCTCCATATATGTTCAAATGTGAAATGTACCAAACATGCCTTTTCCTAAAAGTTAGTGACATAAAAGCAGAAGACCTGTCCAAAGTATTCCTTCCCCCCCACTGAATATGCACAGACAAGGTGGTTAAGGTAGTATTGCACTACATAGTTGGCCTTGCTCATAAACCTTAGAATCCCTCACTGTAAGCTTGTTTTTTACACACCTCAAAAATGTAATTTAAGAAGAAAGAAATATAACAGCTTTCCACTCCTGGGCAAATATATTAAATGAGATAAAATTGCACAATGCTGAAGCACCTAGATAGCTCAAGTAACATATCAGGGAGGACTTTATTTCCTTTTATCTCCAAGTTTCTGGGTTCAGATGACAAGCTTCTCAAGGTTGTTACTGTCTGATGACTGTGTCTCAGGATTACGTGGAATTAAGCTGGGAGAAGGGGGGAGGGGAGAGTTATGCACCCTTTGATTAGCACTTTCACTAGAAATCCCTACAGGAAGAACAGAGACCTACTGGGCTGGAGTTGAAAGTGTTTTTCCCCATTTCCAGAGACACTCATCCAGAGCAGTGCTATGTTTTAATTGATGTGGGCATGCTTGCTGATGTGCTCTATGTGTTCTGTGGGCAGTTGTTTTCCAAAATGACAAAGTAGCATAAATTCACTTAAATTTCCTGTATACGTCTCTTGGGCTTTTGCAGTGCTCACAAATCACTGTAAATAAAATTTAAGATGTTTGCAAGGTAAAAGCATACAAAAGCAGTGGAAGGTGGAAAAGCATATAAAGGGATACACTTTAAGAGACAGGATGGAAAATGAGCCTATGAAAAGTAAGGGGAAAAGAAAACAGACTAAATCACAAAGAGGAAAACCAGCCAAAGGTTCACTTTTCTGCTGCCATCAGATGCCTGGGTGGCAGCGCACCAGGCTGTGGTTACTGGGGCTAACCTGTCCGGATTCCTTGCTTCGTGCTTCCCCTGCAGCTCGGGTTTCTGCCCGACTCACCGAGCACCTGCAGCACCTGGGTGCAGAAGCACCTTAGCAGCACTGTGGGACAAAACGCTGGTTTCTTGCCAAGGCAGGTGGGACCACCTGGATGGGAAGGTCTACGAGGCTGCCACCGTCTCTGTCCTCATGAACCTATGAACCAGAGAGGCTTTCCAGGTTTTATACCAGACCAAAAAAACCAATCAACCAACCAACCAACTAAAAAAAACCCAAAAAAACCCCAAAACCAAAAACCAAAACCCGAAAACGAACCAACCAACCGAAGAAACCAAACCAAAACAAAAAACCACAAAAAAACCCCACCCCCCAAAAAAACAAAAACAAAAAAACCCCCAACCAAACCAAACAAAAAACCCCCCAAAAAATACCAGGGGAAAAAAAAACCCTACCCCCAAACCTACCGAGTTTTGTTTTAAACAGATGTGAGCGGACTGAACTCGGCATTTCCAGGTTCGAGCTCTGCATTTCCACGTATTTTTAGCGCAGCAGGGTGCACGCACTGGACACGTCGGAGCAGCGTTTTCAGACGCCGCGGGCAGCGGCTCCCGAGGCGCGCAGGACCCGCGGCGGTGCCGTGCCGTGCGGGGCCGTGCGGGGCCATGCGGGGCTGTAGTGCCGCGGGCGCTCCGCGGGCACCGCTCCGAGCCCGTCCCGCGCCGCCGGGGCCGCCCCGCGCGGGGGTCCCGCGCAGCCCCCGCGCCCCCGCCCCGCGCCGCTGGTCACGTGGCAGCGCCCCCCGCATTGTGACGCAGCAGGGCCGGGCGGGGCCGCCCCCTCCCTCCTTCCCTCACGCCCTCCTTCCCCCTCTCGCTCTCCTCGTCCCGCTCCTCCCGGCCGCTGCCCGGTGGCAGGGCAGGGGCGGAGGGTGGGGTGGCGGGAGCCGCGCCGCTGCCGGAGCGCTGCCTGCACCGGCGGGGAGTGGCGGGGGGCGGCAGCCGAGAGGCGGCACCTGGGTCCTTCCCTGTCTCCATCACCCCCGGCCGCCGTGGAACGGCCGCGGCCGAGCGGAGCGCAGGGGTGAGGTGAGGCGAGGGGAGCGGGGCGGACGGGGCTTTGTTGCCACCGACAGCGCTGTCCCCCGGGGCGGCGGGAGAGGGGGAGCGGAGCCGAGCCCGGGGTGCCCCGCGGGGGGTGTGGGTGGCGCTGGAGGCGCCTCCCGCCGCCCGAGCGGCCCCGGCGGCGCCGGAGCGGGACTGCCCTGGAGGCGGGAGACGCAGGCGGCAGGCGGGAGTGGCGGCGGGGGGCGAGCCCCGGCCCCGGCCCCCGCCAGCTCGCCCCGGGGAAGTGCTTTCCGCATGAAATCAGGGCTGAACGCGGGGGGTTTTGCTGGGGCTGAGCACATGCGTGATGTCAGCCGTGCGAAGTGCCGCCGCGAACCCCTTGTAGCGCAGTGTAAGTCGCTGACACTGGGAGCCGACGCGGATCTGCCGCTGCTCTGCTCGGAGCCGGGCGTCCGGGCGGGGACCCAGCCGTCAGCACCCTCCTGTCCCGCCGGGCAAGCCGAAATCTGGAAGAAAATCAAGTAGGAGTTGCATGTTTGTAACTGTGGGGAAACAAATGCCGAGTTGTCTGGTAAAAACATGCTCCAAGGCTTATACTTGGGTCAGTCCAAAATCGTGTTTTTACAGCAGCAGGGGTCAAACCTTTTTCATACCCGCATCACTGAGCGTTTGATGAGATCAAATGCAGTTCATATGAAGAAGAGCTCGAGAATAAGGTCCCGATGATACTGGATGCAAACCAGCACCTAAAAAGTCTATGTTCATTGTCAGTGTTATCACCTCACAACACTTAACGTGGTTGGCTTAAAGCCGCATCTCTTACAAAGATATTACTCAGTCACAACTGCTCCTCAAAAAGTTCCCTCACCCCGAAACCCACCAAAAATTGCTAGTGTCCATGCTTCCATGGAAGATCTGAGCATTTTAGCCTCATTTTATACCTCATCAATCCAACAGCAAAAGGTAACTGAAAAAAAGTTTTAAAAAATTATTCTGAAGCAAATCACTTGACTGTTGGACCCTTTTCTGTTCTTTAAATGGATGAAGAAAGGTATACAACCAGAACATTGGGAAATCAAAATAATTTTATATTTTGTGCAAATACCACTGATCCTGCAGCCAGGAATTATGTTGAATGATGTGCATGCATTTAAGTCTTGTGCATAGTGCTGTAGCAGGCTTTAATAGTGTCCTGCCCTTACTGAATTTAGGAGTTATGTGTACAGCATGTGCTTCCAGCAAGCCATAAAAAGCATGACCTGTTGCCTTACTACCACCCATAAACATGAGTTTCTTCACCCTAAAATCCTCTGCAACTAGCTCATGGGTGAGCTCATGCTTGCTGAACTTGGTAAGCCATTTCCCTCTTCATACTGCTAAGCCTGTAAATATGCCTCGTGCAATACTGGAGCCATATTTTGAAGGTTTTGCAGGTAAGCTGAAAAACTGGCTTCAAGAGCAGACTTGGGAGGTCACTGGAGAGGTAGTTCAAACTCAGTGAAAAGCACTTTTCATATGAGTAAATTAGAATTTGATCTGTTCAGTTGTCAAGAGGATGCTTGCCTCATCACTGTAGTTACAGTAGAAAAATTGTAACTTTTCCTTCAGGTATTCCTTAGTTAGCCCAGTTAGCCCATGTGTGGAAAGCCATGTGAAAACGCACCCTTATGCTTAATTTCTGCCTGTTTTCATGTGTCAAAGACCTGCTTACACAAACTGACCATGCCACTTAACACAGTCCTTACAGTGTCTTTAACTGGCAGTTCACTTATTTTTCGGGTGATTTCTGGTATTTTTTTGATTCCTGGTCTGTGTCACTGATTGTGTGCTGCAGAAAGCATATGTGTGACTTGTAGCTTGTTGAAAAAGTGAGTGAAATAGAATTACATTAGAAGACTGGCCCAGTGGAGAGTTACCTCCAAATCTGAGGAACTTTTTAAAAAAACCTTCTTGTTTGAGTGAGCAGTCCGGTGCAGGCGACTCAAAATGCTTTTAAGTGGCATTTTGGCATAAGCAGATGGACACTCTTTCAGGTAAGGAAGTTCTGTAGAAGACAGTAACTTAGCTAGAAGCTGCTTGTCTTAGTATTTTTTTCTCTAATCATGCAACATGGCAAGTAAGTATGTCATGAGTTCTTTGGGGCCAGCTTCTGAGTTTACAGAGCTGCATGTAAAAGACTGCTTGGACAAGGTGACAGGGTGGTACCTTTGGAGATTCAATCCCTCATCGAGTACTGCGAATAAGTGATAAACCATTTTGTTCATAATTGCAAAACTGTGATCCCAAATATTATATATTTTGTAACTGTTTCTTGGCTGGGTATGATCAGAGCTTGAAAAACTGTGAAGTGTCCCTCTGTTTCCCAGTTGTCCAGTTTTCCTGGGGGCTGAAATCTGTTCCCATGTGGTGCAAGAAGTTTCCATTGGTGCAAGAAGTCTTCATCCCACACTCACCTGAGGTGGAATTCCATCCACACTGGTGCAGCTCTCTTTTTCACAGTCCTGTTCCAGGATGTCTCAGACCTCTACCTGCTTCCACAGCAGCTCTGTTCTTGGACACTTGTCTGATCAGAAGCAGGAAGGGAAAGTGTGACAGCCTTGCTGCAGCCACTATAGCTTCTGTCCTCTGAAATGGATGCACGCGCATGCCTCCACGTTTGAGGAGGTGCTGGCAAGAAAGGGGGAGCACACAGCCAGAGGCAGCCTGGTGGGGTGACTCAGCTGTCATGGACAGCAGCACAAAAGTCCTGTTGGCAGTGGTTCAGGGAAGATGGTACTTGTGACATCATTTGATCTCATGGAGTGATGGTGCTGCACCTCATGAGGACTAAGGCCTGTAGTTCCAGTAGCCTTTGTGGGATGCAGCAAGTTATCTCCCTCATCTGGTATTTAAACTAGCTGACTAGAGGAGGTGTGTAGCAGAGCTTTATCTGTACCCTTGTCTATCTCTGATTGTGTGCATGAAGCTCCAGAAGCAACCTGTGAATCATGACCAAGGAGGGGAAGAAAATGAAACAATTATTATTTTTTTTAAATTTCAATTTTACTAGAATAAACCTGCATCTCTTTTCAGGTAAAATGTCAAGAGGAGAATATTCTCATCCTTCCTTATGCAGCCATGATAATTAAACTTAATGCCAAGTAAAATAAAGAAAAGCATATTTTTTCATGTGAAAGTCAGTAAGTAATCCATTTGCCAATGCCTTGCTGTGTGTTGCTTAGAAAATACAGTGGTTTTTTACAGTTGAAATGTATATGTTCATTGTCAAAATGAAAAATATGTTAGAAAAAGTTGAGAAATACTGGATTTTGCAAGGGCAAATAGTAATTATTTTCAATTCTTGTCAGAATAGGGCCTAAACTAAACTAAACTAAAGGAATTGGTGGTCAGATAATTTTCAAGAGGACATGGAGTAGTGTTGTGTCTCTGCTCCCTCTTTTTCTAGCAGATCTGTTGTTTCTCAAAGGAGGTAGAGAAGATAGGCTTATATGGAGCAGGTGCATAGTAAACACATGGGAATTTCTCTTTAAATGCAAGTGTCATTCTACAGTAGATTTATATGCACAGTGGAGCCATTGGAAACAAGAAAATAGAACATATGCATCAGATACTTTATTGATTTAGGTCCCTAGGAGAGTTTTATACTGAGGGAAAATAATTTTTATGGTAGAAATAGTCTGCTACTTACCTGTAGGATGGTGGAACTGTGATTTCATCTTTTACAATAAAGGTCCAAGTGATTCAGAGGTCTGAAAGTCTTAGAGTTATCAAAGAAAAGTACAGTTCAGCTGTCACAGTTTGGCAGTCAGGGCAACCCTTCATTGGGTGTGTTTTCTTGTATTTTAAGGAGTGTTAACAAAAGCTTATTTTTAATATGAATATGGCTGGTTTGCACTTTATAAAGAATTATGAAGTGGCACTTTAAAGTGTATTTTTTCTGGTTAAAACATAGCATTAGGTTTGTGAGGTTTGCTGTAAGCATTTCCTTTTTGGTTCAATTTCCTCCTCAGTTCTTGTTTGCAGTCAAACTGCTGGCATTATTTTTGTTTATACCAGAGAAAAAAGCATTGTCTTACTTATCTTTTAAACTCAATACAGTGTACTACATGACCTCTTCTTATATATAAATCCTCCCCCTTCTCCCCCCGTCTGTTTTATTGTTACTGTATCAGTCTGGAACTTTCCATTTAAAATGAAATTCTAATCAGGAACTTAGCACTTCCCTTCAGCCGCCACATTTTAACCAACTTGTTTACATCTATGAGTAAAAGCCAGGCTGTGCTAGGTAGCTTTCTTGGAGCAGGCTGCCCAGAGAGGTTGTGAAGTCTCCTTCCTGGACCAGCCTGGACATGACCCTGTGCAGCCTGCTCTGGGTGAACCTGGTTTATCAGGGGGATTGGATTCAATGATGTCCAGTGGTCCCTTCCAACCCCAGCCATTCTGTGAATCTGTGATGTGCATGACAGGGGCATGCTTGTGATTGTGATTTGGAGCTCTGCACGTTATTCATCCATGTAGCTCTTTTGCAGGATCTCATCATACTGACTGGCTTTTTTTATTTAGAATTAGGAAATACCTTTAACTGCTTAAATGTGCATGTACATACCTCATGTTCTCTTTTACTGAAATTCAGTTGTAAATACTCTGCCTTTTGTATGCCGTGCTGTCAGTTTCAGTTGAGTCACAGAAGTAAATTTGTGAAGATCCCGAGAGTTGCTTTTGAATGGACTCAAGATTTTAAATATTGAAGTTGTCAGCTGGTTGAGACACTTATTTGAATATTTGTAAAAGCTGTCTCCAAGATGCTTTTAAAAGAAAACAAAAAAACCACACCAAACAAAATTAACCAAAATACATCTAGGAAATATACTGCACACAGAAGCAGAACAATGCTGGTAAGGTAAATAAACTGTGTCATATTCTCTCACCCACATTCTACTGTGCTAAATCTAAGTGTACTCATTTCTCCTCATGTTACATGGAAAGAGTCTTAAGGTATGTGTCCGAATTATGTTAATTTCTTGGATATTACCATTTCACAAACACATATGCTGAATGCTGGATAAAGCACAATATTTGTGCTTGTTGCTAGGACATGGGTGAAACTTATCTTGAGTTACAGAGTGGAATCACCAGGAAAATGAGTTTTACTTACATCATTAATTATTTGCTTTTCATTAATGTTGAAACTCTGACTGGCTTGGTGCTGTGATCTCTTCCCTGAGTGAAGAAACTTCACCCTCTTTGTGAAGAACTTTTTGCTAGCATCCGGTCTAAACTTCCCTGACACAACTTCAGGCCATTCCCTTGGGTCCTGTCACTGGTTCACAGAGATCAGATCAGTGTTTACCCTTCCTCTTCCCCTCACAGGGAAATTGTAACTGCAGTGATGTTTCCCCTCATTCTCCTCTCTACAGGCTGAACAGACCAAGTGACCTTAGCCGCTCCTCATATGGCTTCCCCTTATGGCCCTTCACCATCTTCATTGCCCTCCTTTGGATGCTCTCTAAGTGTGTCTAAAAACTAAGATAGTTTTAGATCCTCATAATATTGTGGCACCCAAATCTGCCCCCAGAACTCGAGGTAAGGCTGCCTTAGTGCAGAGCAGAGTGGGACAGTCCCCTCCCTTGCCTGGCTGGTGATGCTGTGCCTGATTTATCACAGGATGTGGGGTTCTTTTGTTGACAAAACTGAGAGTAGTGTTTGTGTAGGTACCAAACTAACATTTATAAGGTAGGAGAATTGTTCAATGTGCTTGATGCCCCCTAAGATATGGTCGGGCCTTTTTGACTGCCTGGGCACAGTGTTGACTCATAGTCAACTTGCTCTTGATCAGAACCATCAGGTCCTTTTCAGAGGACCCTTCATTCCTTCTCCAGCCTCTCAGTTTGTCCTTACATCCAGGGTTGCCCTGTCCCAGGTACAGAATCCAGCTCTTTCCCTTGTTAAACTTTATATGGTTGTTGTTTGCCCAGCTGTCTAATTTGTCAAGGTGTCTGCAGGGCATCCCTTCAAGGGAGTCAGCAGCTCCTCCCAGTTGAGTGGAATTTGCTGGAACAGCACTGCCTGGTGACTGGAGGTTTTGCTGTGTTTGAGTGCTGAAATGCGCAGGTCCAGACAAGTAATTTGAGTACAACTGCTCATGTGTTCAGGGTTTCCACAAAGAGGTAGGCAACAGCACAGACTATTTATCCCTGCACCCAAAACTTTCTTAGTTTCACTGGCTTTCTTCTTCCCATGGTAAATTAGCCTGTGTGTAATTCCTGCTGCTGTGATCCAATTCCTACCAGATCTTCAGTTGTCTGACTCAACACTAGCTCTTGTGTGTCTTTATACTCTCCTGGTAAGACAGCAAAGTGTGCCGATTAACTGCATTCCTCCTTAACTTGTCTTCTGGTTGTGATTTAGCAAAATGCACACAAATTCTCCCCAGAGCAAATTATGCAGTCAGTTTAAGAACCTACGTAGATCCCTTTCGTCACTTGCTGGACAAATGATCGTAAGCCATCCTTGAGAGGATGTAGTGTTTGTGGTGGTTTGTAGGCCAGTAGAGGATATAGCATTGCTGCCATGCAGCAAACCACTGTTGGAGGAGAGGAGGTCCTGAATTCAAAGGGCTTTATCAGCTCTGGGTTTCTACATTGCAGTAAGTTCTGCCCCATGTAGCAGCAGTAATAGATAAAGGCAGTGTTGGTGTCTTGATGTTCTTCTGAAATGGCTGGCCTTGACTCAGTAGATAACCAATACACCTGCTTGGGTTAGTGATTCACTATCTGGCATTGGTACTGTATGGAAACAAAAGAGTGCTTTTTACATGCCACAAGGTTGCCGCCAACTGCCTGTACAGTGTACTCTTCATCAGGCAGCAAAGCTGGGTGAATTGCTCTGCCTAAAGGTTCAGGTTAATCTGGCTTGACTCTGAATCCCCACAGGAAAGGCCAACCAACACGTTACAGGAGTACAAAGGAAGTCCTCTAGGAGTACAAAGGAAGCAGGTTGTGTAGAGGGAAGAATTAGCACAGCTAATAGAATTTAGCAAAATGGACACTCTCTCCAGCATATGTTCCTCATCAGGTCCCATATGCTTTACAACATGCTTCCAGGCTTTGCTTTTTGTAAATGCAGTTTTTAGATGTGCATATCTACAGTAGCACTATTTCTGGATGTGTCTACACTGCAGTCGAGTAGTGTGATTGCAGGACATGCAGACAGCTCTGTAATTGCTTTGATCTGTATGTGATGTGAAGACATGCCAGCCTAGACTTAAGAGAGGGTTTTCCAAGCCTTCTGCACAGATTATTAAACCATGCTGAAGTCTGTGTTCATCTGTCTCCACTGCTATTTTTAACTGTGCTCTCTAGACTTGCGCTGTTTTGGATACTTGTACACATGCTGGCATAAGTTCACGACTGCATGCCCACTTCAGGCTTCCTACAGCATTGTTGGTGGATGCTCTGCATCTAGGTGTGGATCCCTTATTCTTTGTACTGAGATAGTCTATTTTCCACCGAGTTTAGCTGACTGACTGTTTAATTCCCCTCTGTAAAGAATTATAGAAAGGGTAATCATGTGTCATGGCAAATTTCCACTCTAAAAATTCATTTTATAGTCCCTGTTCCAAATTTGATTGTTAAGATCAGCCTTAAAGAACCGTCATATCCAGGCCAAATATTTTTGGAAGGGTTAAAATGCAGATGAGAGACCAGGTTAAAGGAGCAGTGTTAGAAAGTGAGCATTTTAAGATATTCTGTATCAAAACATTTAATCTAGAGCACAATTATGGGGGGGGAAGTGAAATCATATGAATTATATGCAATAGCAGCAATAACAGTAAGGTCACTATAATACGCAAAACAATCCAACTCTGTTAAAAGGATTTGAAAGTATTTTGAAGAGAAGGAATGTGTATGTTTTTTGAACATTTCAAGGAAGAGCCCTGCACTGCTAAGAGTTTCTTGTTTTCGTCTGTAGAGTGTTTTTTGTTGGTTGGGGTTTTTTGGCTTTTTTTTTTTAGATTTACGTGATAAGGGTTATTTTTGGTTTGTCAGATTATTAAATAACTCCATATGCTTGTCCATGAAGTCAATGAACCTTCTTACTAAGGTACTATATAGTATAAGTGTATTTGACAACAAGTATACTCACATATCAGATTTTAGTAATTTTTTTTATTTAGAAATTAACTTTTCTTTCCTCGTTAAAAACCACTCAACCAACCAACCAACCAATGAACAAAAAAAACCCCTGCAGAAAATAGTAAAACTGATCTGTATCTAAGGATATAATCTGAAAATATCTGTCAAGTATTCAGTTCTTTTACTGTGCGATTTTCATGCTATTTAACAAAGACAAGGGAGAAAACATGTCTTAAAAGTTAGGACATAAAAGGATTAATTCATGCAATATTTTTTCATGCCACAAAAATATTTCACATAAAAGCAAGTACTGTCAGACAAAAAGGAATACAAAATAGACTCCAACAAAGCATGTATTACTGTGACATGAGATACGCTGTAGAGGAGTAAAGTGAAGCTGAGCTTTTCAGCCTGGTGGAATGCTGCAGCTTGCTTGTCTGCCAAGAAAATATTTTGTTTCTAGATAAATGGTTAAACTGAAATAAGTAAATTATTCTCTCATCTTTCATCAAACAGCTCTTTAAAAGAAGTGTTTCTTATGCCTGTCCTTGACACCTTTCTGAGGAAAAAGAACAGCCTTAGTTCACTGGATGGTGCCCAAGAATGCAGGCTAAGCCTGGTTCCAGCATGTGGTCTTGAATAAGTTATCTAATTGTTTTCACCTATAAAATGAGAAGAAAATTTACTAGAGAACTGGTAACTGACAATAGCAACATGTTTTTGTAACGTGGCAAACAGTGCTTGATATTTTTGTCCTGAAAAGGATTCATCCTTTATGTTGAACAACTCCAGCACGTTCAAACTATGAGGCTCAGAGCATCTCCCATGTGCATTTAGTCCTCCTCAGACCTCTTGGTAATCCTGCACAATGCTAGGGAAATTATGTAGTGTCACCAGGCTGTTCTCATAGCTCATTTTGTCCTGGAAGTGGAGAGCTCTGTCTTCTTGTTGAAACTCCTAGGAAAAAACCTCCAATCAAACATAATTAGAGATTATATGAATAGTTAACAGATTTGTGATGCTTACAAAGTAAGGTGCTCCTAAATTAAAAAAAGTTGAGAACCACTTCATGAGGTCCTCACTCTTGTGCTTTTTGGCAGGGTGCAAGGATGTTTAGTAGAAGTTCTTGGCTCATTTGCTAATGAAGCTGGAAAGCAGATCCACAACAGGGTAAAAAAACAATCATTGTAGAATGTTTTGGGTTGTAAGAAAAATATAATTTAGTTTCAGCCCCCCTGCCATGGGAAGGGACACCTTCCATTAGACCAGGTTGTTCAGAGCCCCATCCAGTCTGGCCTTGAACACTTCCAGGGATGGGATATTGGCTACTTCTCTGGGCCACCTATTCCAGTGCTTCACCAGCTCCACAATAAAGAATTTGTTTCTAATACCGTATCTAAACTGGCTGGTTTTTAGTTTAAAATAATTGCCCCTTGTTTTATTTCGATAAGCCATTGTATAAAATTCATCTCCATCTTTGTTGTGGGCGTTCTTCAGGTATTGGAAGGCCACAATGAGGTCTCCTTGGAGCCTTCTTTTCTTCAAGCTGAACAATCCGAATTCTCTTGGGAGCCATGCTCGACCCGTCTCATTATCTTCATGGTCCTCCTCTGGGCTTGATCCAACAGGTCCATGTCTTTCCTCTGCTGAGGACCCCAGAGCTGGATGCAGCACTGCCGGTGGGCTCTCAGCCGAGCAGAGGGGCAGAATCTCCTCCCTTGCCTTGCTGGCAACGCTGCTTTGGATGCAGCCCAGGACACATTTGGCTTTCAGGGCTGCCAGTGTGCATTGCTGGCTCATGTCCAGCCACTCATCTATCAGCACCCCCATGCCCTTCTCCTCGGGGATGCTTTCAATCTCTTCATCCTCAATCCTGGATTGGTACTGGGGATTACCCTGACACAGGTGCAGAACCTTGCCCTTGGTCTTGTTAAACCTTACGGGGTTCCCATGCACCCTCATCTTGAGCCTGTCTGGGTCCCTTTGGGTGGCATCCCATCCTTCAGGAGTGTAAACTGCAGTACTCAGTTTGATGTCATCAGCAGCCTTGCTGAGGAAACACTGTCATGGTGACCAAGCACTGACACAGTTTTCTGAGAGAGATGGTTGAGTTTCCATCCTTGGAGATACACACCTGTATGCAATCCTGGGCAACTGGCTCTAGCTGATGTTACATGGGCAGGGGATTGGACTAGATGAGCTCCAGAGCTGCTTTACAACCTTAGCTGTTTTGTGATTCTTTGAAACACTGTGAAGAGACCTTAGTACAATTCATACACGAGGCTATAGTCAATAGCCTGTGTTTCTGCCTCTGTGATGGTAGCCTTGCAGACTGCTAAGCACAACCCAAAACATGGCACGGCTGGTAGCCATGAATGATGTGTGCTTTCATGTTTAGATTGTCTACACTGAGCCTTTTGGTGTCAGATATATGCAGTAAATGAACTGCAGTGAGAGCCACCTTCCACTTCTGGTAGCGATCAGTACAGTCTGGAGATATGAACAGATACACAGGAACACCTGTGTGCTCCCATGTTTCTCATTCTGGCCTTTCTGCTGTGTTTTTCTGTGGCTTCCTGTAAGCCCCTTTGTTTCCAGCATCTGGATGGGGATAATAACGCTGTCTCATCCTGTAATCCTATGAGACTCTAGATGAATTGAGGAATGTTAGTGAAACACTTGGACACTAGTGATGAGCATCCTTGAAAGAAACAGCAAGGATATACATATCTTCTGCTTGCTATAGGGCTTAGGCAGCCTAAAATTAATAAAATTTAGGCTGGTTAAATGCTGGATGGGGGAACACAAGAAATGAAAATGCACACCTGATTTTTATGAGTAGTTTGGTGTGCCCTGCAAAAGATAGATCACCTTTTGCAAAAGGTGATAGATCACCTTTTGTAGTGGGATCCTTCAGTTAGTCCTGCATCAAAATCAGTACAAGCAAATTAATGTGCCTGTGCATAAATTTTGTAACATTGTTGTTTCTGATGTAGTGAGGTACATTTCTTTAACATAGTTTCTTTTTTTTTTTTTTTTTTTTTTTTTTGTAAAGGGTTTTAGGACTCTCAGAAGATACTAGAAAATTTCAGCTTAAAATAATATTATTACTTCCATAATTGGCATTTCTGCCACCTCATCCCACACTCTATTAGAGCACTAATAGCTGCACGACTGAACACTAGTCTTGGTTGTATCTGCTTTCCATAATATTTTAAACAAATAGTACTGGATTGCAGTACTCTATATAGGATAGCATTGTATAGCTGTGGAGGTGCAGTAGCAGTCTGTTTCTCAAATGAGAAAATAATGACAGTTTCAGAAGACAACATTCTGATCTCAGGGGCATAGATATCTCTCAAGAATAATTTGGCTGTTTTACACTGAATCTTCCAATTTCCACCAAACTTTAACTGAAATAAAAGATTCTTTTTTGACGGTGCTTAAATTTACAGTAGTTTACACTGTTCAGCTTTTACGAATTTTTACAAACAACACCATAGGCTATGTCTAAGGAATAAAGTATGAAAAATTGTGACGTTTTTATCCTGTCTTCATTTTAATTTTATCAAAATGAAGATACTTGCATAGATGTTAGTGGTCAAGTGTCATTTCTAATTCAGAGAAAAGTTAATGTTTGCAGTAAAAATTATAAATGTTTTTTCAGTGTTTTCAATGTTTTTTTGCTTTAAAAGCAAACACCTGTAATATATGCATATAGTATTTATCAAATTTATTTTATTCACCAAATAGTCTTAAATGCAAGTGGGTTGGTCTGAGTGACAAGGTGAGTGAGTTCTTTTTGAGTTTTTGAGTTCAAGGTTTGGGGTTTTTGGTCCATGGACACCATGTGCACAGATACATGCTCTCTGTGATGTGCCCTGCATGAGGCTGACTTGCATCTCAAATTTAAGTGTAATGCTGGTTATCCAATGCTGCCCCTGATCCTGGCTCTGAGTGGAATCCACTTTGTGCCAATGGGAAATTTCGCTTTGAAATTTGGAGTATCACAGTTTGCTAGAGTTTAGCTTGTAGATAGTCTGGTCAGTTTCAGGGAACAAAGGATGGGACAATGGAATTGATAGCCCAGAAGTTAAAAACATGAAAGGAGAGAGAATAAAAAAGGGTGGAGTTGGAAGACAGAATAGGAAGGTGGTTTGAACATTGTTGCAGAAAAAACAAGAGAGCAGGATGATGCACAGACTTCACATGAATGGTGGATACACTTGGCATATTGTGACCTTTGAAGCAGAGAATGTTATTTGCATAGGACTTTTCTCTTGAATTTATAATTACAGCCTACATGAAGCAAAAAATCATCAAGGGATTGAATGCAGGATTTTGGCAGGGAAATGTAAATGAGGCAAGTTCTCAATTTCTGACTTCAAATACATTTGAATGTTGCAAACTTAAGAGAGTACTGTTTGGCATTAATTCTTTTCCAGAATATTTCTAGAAATAATTGAGCAGGCCACTATGTGACTACAAGGTGTTGAAATTTTACTGGATAATTATTGAATTTAAGTTGAGTAATGTAAATTGGAAAAGGAAGGACACAGGGAAGTGTTTGAAAAATGCCTTTTTCTCATCCATGTAAAAATAATGATAACTGAAAACTTCTCAAACCCCAACATGACCTAACAGATGCTTTCAGCATTAAAAATACGTTAAGCAAATATATTTTAGATTACTTGGTTTATTGAAACAACACAAATGAAATGTGTTCTTCAGAGAAAAGAAAATGCAGCTTAGGAAGATTTATGGGGATGATAGACTGATTAAATTGATTCCATATTTTTCTATGATCAGTACCAGCAGAAGGTAAGGTGAATAAGGGTGTTGCAAGGCATTAAGGAGAGAAACTGAAGTCAGGACTTGTGTCACAAAACTGCTGTATCAAATAATATAATTTCATTGAAATTATTGTACTGAGAGCAAAAACTTAAGAAGGATTGCTATCCCAGTGCTACTGCCCCCAGTGCTGCTGCCATTGATTCAGAGAAAAAAGAGAAACCTCAGCTTATGATTTTAAATGAGAATGCAATGAGTCACATCTGCATTATTAAAGACGTTGACACAGAATCCTCCACCACCCCCCAAACCAATGCATGATTTGGAAAATGCTGAGCTCTGCTATGCTTGATTTCATCCTAACATGAGTGCTGGAGCCTACATTAGCAGTGGTAGTTGCCGTAAGCCCTATGTTGCTCTGTCTTACTTTGTGGCCAAGTGTCTAGTTTCTTGTGGATGCTGTTACTAGGGTGTATTATTTTTGGATTTTTACATAAGAACTAGGCTACCAAAGGAAGGCTTATTTTTTATTTTTGTAGTTCATGAACTCACAACAGCCCTGCAGATGTTCAATATTCATTACCTTTGCCAAAAGACTAGAAATTGTTAGTGCTTTTACGGCACAGTGTTTTTTAAATTGTACCTGGAGTAAACTGTTGTTAAATCAAAATATCATGCATATTTTTATGTATCACGTTCTTCTTGAGTTGGTTGGAAACCATATGAAACCATTAATGTCTTAAATGTTCTGCTTAATTCTCCTAAAATGCATGTCTCTAAAGTCTTGGTTAAGTAAATATGAGGGCAATGTGTACACGCGCATTTTCTTCTTTGGTGTTTTTTTAGTGAAGTTTTGTGCTGCTTTGAAGTGGTTTTAGATGACACATGGGCTTTACACTTTCAGTGTCCATTTAGGATATAATGGCTGAATTTTCATTTTTTCTGAGTATTTATATACATACTGTGGTTGATGTTTTGACAAGTGGCTTATGGTATGTTACAAGGCCTGATAGGGAATGTGGACACGAAAAGCAAGACATTATCAGTATTCAAATAGTTAATTCCTTCTTATTTGATGATGTTACTGAATAGTTACAGAAAGGTCTGTGTTTTCTGTGTGTACAGTAGCAGTGTACTTGTGTAAAATACCTCAGGACTTGGGTTAACTGATTTCCCCATCCTCATTTAGCAGTTGCTACCTGAATTTAAGGGCATAAGCACTGGCTTTATTGTGGAATGCACTGTATTTGACACTAATATTCTTTGAAATAATAAAGTGAGCTGCAAATAATCTTGACATGAAATAGCACAGCATTTTATGTCTCTCAGTGTTCCAGCTGACCATGACTTGATCCATATAAGTCTTTGGTTCAGTCTCAAATCTGGGTTTAATGGAGGATTAACAGAAAAGCTGAACAGCACTTGTACTTTTACATGATTGCAGTGTTCTATATATATTTTACAGTTCTGCATTATAAATAATTTGATGTTTAGGTATAAGAAACAGATGAAAACCTACAGCTTTAGTATTATGTATGCAGAGAAGATGGATATATACACATACATACTTGCAGTTCTTGTGATTGTTGAATCTCTACCCATTATAATGTATTATTCATTTCTGCCAACAGTCATGAGTCAGTGGAAAATAATGGGTGCAATCATTTGAAAAATGCGCATTCACAATTTGCTTGTATTCATCTCAAAGTTCAGACTGCAGATGTGTAACCACTCATTTTACTGTTCTCAGTGATGCGTGTAAGCCTCCTGAGGATTTGCATTTATGAACTTCCTGCATTGGCATTGGTAGAACACATAGGTAACATGAAATAAAATTTATTTCTGACATAGAATTTACTGACATAAGAGGTAGTTATAAAAAAGAATCAACATTCAACCTGATTTTGTTAGTTCAGCTGCTGTGTTTTCACCAGTAAAGTAATAAATTCAATTTGCAGTGGACTTTTCCTAGTAATTGCAAACGTTGTATGTACATTTTCTCCGGGGAGTCACAATTTGGAATAGCAGCACATTTTTTTCCCTGAAATTTTGCAGGAAGTAGAGAAAAAATATGAGTGTCTTTTAAGATTAGTTTGTTAAGAAAGCTTTTCTGCTCAGATTTCACACTTCTAAAATGACTGAAGAACAGAATTGTTAAATTACTGATGTTTCTGCTCAGTCATAATTTTCCATGGAAAATTATGTCATACACAATCTCCAGATCTATATGTGAATGTATTATTTTAACCTGGGTTTCGTGTTAGCATTGAATTACCAGTACTCAAAACATTTGAAGACTTCTTTGGCTAGTTCTGCTTAAGAAAATATTTTTAAAGCTCAGAGGAAGTACAATGAACTAGTTAATAGCTGCGCAATTTAAACCTGAGTCTTTGTACATTTAGTGCTACAAAATATATCGATGGCAGGTTTCCCACTGTTGTGCAAGTTCTGTTTTGTTACTGATTGTCTGTCCAGATTCTGCTTCTGGCCTAATTTAACATTATTCAAAGCTTGATAGGATATGGGTTCCTTTTTCCTTTGGTTTAGTTGTGGGGTTTGTTTTTTTTGCTTTTGTCCATTAATTGTTATTATATCCTTTATGTTTTTTCACCATTCAATAAGCAAAGGAAAAAGCCCTTTCCTAGACCTTGACAGAACTGCTTTTTTACATGTTGTTGAGATCTTGCAGTTTCAGAGGTTGTGTTGATTGTGGGGATAGTGCAGTGTGATAAATCATAAATTCAATTTTACTGGAACCTTCATAAGAAAATATTGGACTATCAATCCACTGCTGTAATTTTGACTGTTGAAACAGTTTTGAATCCAAATTTAATTTTTTTTTAAAAAGGGCATTTCTTTCTTATTTTATTAATATTTTAAAACATTTTAAGACTGATGGCTGTGATGGGGAAGAAAACAAAACCTATGTTTAAACTACAGGTATGGTGTAATGTAATGTTCCCTAATTGTATTTTGGATCTCCACCTGCAATGTGGAAAACACAAGTTTCACCAGGACCAACAGAAATAAATACTCTTTTCCCATAAATGGGGTGGTTTAAACCAATCGGGACGCTTGAAAAATTATAGCACTTGGAAAAGCTTTTTAAAATGTTTACAGATCACGATTTTTATAGGCATGGGCCTGCAGAATGGCAACATAATAAACAGACTGCTTTGAGGGAGGTTGCTTCCATAAAATTGAGAAAGTGAAAAAAAACTCCAACGCTGGTATTTACATCACTGTAATTGTGCAGAGTGATTCTGCAGTCATTCTTCTTCTTGCTTTGTAAACTAAATATAGTGTACATTAAAAAGGAGATAGTAATAATTGTTTTGCATCCCTCACTCAAACCCTGTGGCATACTTTAAGGTGCCCTGTCCTGGGTGACAGAGGTGGTGGTTTGGAGTCAGCACAGCTGGTTCTAGAACTGCTACATCATTCGCTGGTGAAAGTGGAAGAGTAATTGGTACTTGGTCTCTTTTAGACGCAAAGGGAGCTTTTCAAATATCTGAATTGAAAAGTATATATATGTCACAATTTCCAGTGGTTAAAGTACCTTCACACAAGTTTGTTTTTGGAGTCTGGCTGATGTGGCAGCTCTGGATTTCAGGTGGGTCATTGAATCTGTTACATTAAGAGCAAATCCTGCCTTCTTTACAGGAAGTGTAAAACTTTAGGTTCTGTGGTAGATTAGGTAGAGTGGGATATTCTGTAGAATTGCTTATTGTATTGGGTCTTGGTTTCTATATGTACACAAGTATACAAGACTGTGTCTTCTGTCCTGGTGAGACTGCCAGCTGATTCTGAAAGATCTCTCTTAGACCTGACTTTCGTTAAGGAAAGAGCCACTCTCATCAGCATTAAAGGATTAAGCATTCCATGCTTAAAAGGTCCAGCTAGGTCTTTAAAGAATTTGTACAGGCATTAAATAAATTGCAGGCAAAAGGAAAGTTGAGTGATCTTGCAGGGAAGAATGTGGCTTCGTAAGTATTTTGGTGATGGGCTCTTTGAATCTATCAGTTAAGGGAGAGATTAGTGTCTTTACCACTTACAGTTCTACAGATGTGTCTGATCTCTTGTCGAAGCTTTCATAAGCAGCTTAGTAGTTTCCTTGTGTGACTCCCCAGCACTTTATGGCTCTGCATGTGTTTCTGCAAATCCTCAAGGAATGGTACTGCTACAAAACTCAGTTACTCATCTGCACTTATGACTTTGCTGGATCTGTGAGTGTTTGAACAGCCAAAGAGGGTGAAATTCTTCATTAATGGTCAGAACTCTGAGAACTTGGCTCTGAGGGCTGGAAACAGTTGGATCCAGGATTTCATGCAGATTGAGAATTCAACTTAGAACTTTCCCTAGTTATTCTGCCTTCTCTAAACTCAGTATTGGGTTTAAGGCAATGAAGTTATAAAATCTGTGTTCTGAATAAATGCCTGGTCAGGGCACCATCTGTGCTATAGCTTACGTAAGGTTTTACCATGATATCGCAACTATTCACAGCACGGAACTCGTGGTGATGACATAAGGGACATTGATATTTTGCATGAGCCTGAATCACCATCTCAAAGAGGACTCTGACATCTGCAGACAATACACCCTTTTCTTTCCCCAGCATGGTTCTCCTGGAATTGTAAGAAATCATCTCTTACCTCTGAAGAGCATTTGTGAGAGTAACAACTGACTTTTGAATAGCGGGAATTTACTTTTTGGAAGACAGATTTGCTAGATAACAGACAACCTAACATCACATTCATCAGTAGCAGCTAACTGCTGAACTGACATAGCAATCCAGAGTTCCTTTTCAGACTGTATGGCTATGATAAATAACAGTGAATCATCTGTGTAATTGAAAAACCATATGAACATCCTGGACCACATAAGGTTCATAACTTTGTCAGTATTCCAAAATTCAACTTCTGGAATTGGCAATGCTTTCTTCTGTGTAGTAGGATATACAAAGCAGGAAATCCTTGTTCCTCTTTGCTCATCAGATGTAATGCCCCTTTACCTTGCAACAAGTGAATGGAAAAGATTTGAGCTTGTTTAAAAGGAATAATCTCTTAAACAGTTGCAACTGTTGCTGATTTACTCTAAGTAGTATTAAAGCTGTCTCCTCTTCCTGACACTGGGACATATCTTAACTGGAGTGTTGTTGCTTGTTTCACTGTATATGTGTGTGAAAAAGAGGCAGTAAAAGAAGTACTCCTTTGTTGGAAAAAAATGGAATAAGTCTTACAACACTGCCTACCCAACTGCATTTATTCCCAGTGAAGTGACTACACTTGTACCTTGGTCACATGCCAAGACTGCTGATTTGCTTTATAGATGCTGAAAATTATGTTAATAAAGCTACAAATTACAGTGCTGCTATCCACAAGCACTAGCTTTCCTATGACAATATTGTTTACTGAAAAACTAAACATTAAAACATTGATACTGAATTGCTTGCGTAAATTTTAAACCAAGTCTAGCCAGTCAGTGTTTCTGCTTACTTCTCAGTTGCGGACAGCTAAATATTTGCTTGTGATGCTAAGATGCTGTTTGCCAAATGTTAGTTTGGGCAGGTTTTTTTTCCCTCAGTAAATAGGTCTGTTCCAGTTTCTAATTTTATTCTTTTGCATCCTCCTAGATCTAGGAGTCGAAATGTTGGTTGGTATAATTTTTCAGTGCAAAAACAAGAAATCGTGGTATTTGGCCATACATTTTTTCAAATCCCTGTCAACAGATCATGTTAAATGTAACAGGTGCTCCTGGTGGGCCCAAGAGTCGTCACTACAGAAGAGTTTGTGAATGTAGTTCTGGCCATGACAGTGGAGCTGGAGGAGCTGAGGGGGTCTGGAAATGAAGATGATAGCTCAGTAGTGAAAACTCCATTCTTCTCTTTGTATGATAAGCAGTTTGGGCATACAGTTTATGTATTTTAAATTGACATCCTTTTCAGAGGTCATCCTAAGCTATATGTTATATCATTTCACTTGTGAAGGCTAGTGGCTAAAAATCAGAATGGGTATTACTTAATAGTGATCAGAGATCACAATCACCTGGTTTTGGAATGCTTTTGGCATGCTTTTCTTATCACTGTGAACAGAAACATAGTTGGTGTGGAGCAAAAATGAGGCTACCACAGAGTAATAAGCTTCATTTCAAATCAGTCAACAAGTTAGTGTATCTCTGTGATTCCTTACTAGTTTACCACCAGGGTCAGTCTGATCATCCTTAGCTATCAGATATCCTAATTCACTCTGTCTGGCTGACTACATGGTTTGGTAGGTTTGCAAAGGGCTACATGTTTATTGAAGTTTGAGTGGAACATAGAAAATAGAATAAAATTTATTTTAATTTGCATAGAATACATAAAAAGAAAATGAAATTTGTTTTAACAGTTGTGATAGTCTCATCCTTATAACTTCTGGAGGGGTTTTGGATACATTTGAAACTTGGAGGTCATTGCCCCAAATTTCCATCAATTTGAGGCTGAATTTTGTTTCTTCAGTTTCATGTGCTTGAAAACGAGGCTCTAATTAAACTGTTTCTGTCAGCTGCAAATACTTCCTGTTATCCAGCTCTGTTTTTTCCTACTGTTGTCACCCATGTCCATGTATTCTGCTGTTTTTCCAGACAACAAGGCTGCTTTTTGGCTCCTTCATTTCCTTTCCATGTGTCCTTAATTAACAGTGACACCCACAGAAGTAGCAAGAGTCCTTTAGGCAGAGCACTTAAAACCTTGGACTTTAAGGGAGTAACATGTAGCACAGAGAAGGGAAGTCAGAATAGTTTCTGGAGAGTAGAGTCTTGGATGATAAGTAACAGAAGTGCAAATGAAAAGTTTTTCTGTTTGTTTTAGTAATTTATAGCGTGGAGTCAAAACCAAAAGATAGATTTAAACTTTAGTGGTAGAACGTTTGTGGTCTGGTTTCCAACTGTAGTAGCAAGTCATTGTGGCCAACTAACATCCAAAAAGTTAAAAATACATTGCAGTATTTTGCATGTGGTAAAGGAAAGCACAGTCATTTAAAAATTAATCTTACCATCTGTGATATTTCAACATGGAAGACATTGGTTGTAAGTTCCTGTATGTTCATTAAAGATCTGACTTTTTTCTTCCCTCTCCTGAATTTTCCAGAGCAATTTCTACAAGTGCAGTGTAATGTGAGCAAAATGCTGTTAAATCAGAAGAGAGGAGTTCTAAATCCACTTTTTACAAATTTAGTAAATTACACAGGGCAAAAATGTACCACCCCCATGCTGTCTTTTAAACACATAATTTCAAGTTGCACAAATTGTAAAGATCAGTGTTGTTCCAGTGAGTAAAAGACAATGAGGCATGGCTGTTCATCTATCTGGTAAACAATTCAGGAAAAAACAGCAGTTGAGAAGGAAGATGAGGCATGAGACAACACACACAGTAGTCCTGGCAGACTTATGGTTGGTACTGATTCTGGTTTCGATAAAAATAGATAATTACAGTAGGTGATACTTGATCACAGAGCTTTTCAGAAAGATTGATTGCTAGGTTCCTGATTTGGAATATCAAAGAACAGTATTTAGAATAAAAAGTTCAAGCTATTTCTTTCATTTTTCTTTGGTTGCATTCAGAATCTTTCCATGTCTAATGTGGTCTCATTTTCTTTAACTAAATTACCTTGTTTGATGCAAGAGGGCAAAAACTCATTTAAGAAGTTGTGAAGAAAAAATAACTGAGAAAACCATGCTGTCCATTTTAGATTGCGAAGAGTGATCTACATTTTTCAAATGGTGAAGTTTTTTAAAATTTTCATCAATGTTAGTGTTCCCCATCCAGAAATTTGTGACTTTTATATGCCCCTAATGGCTTATAGGTGTTTAGCTGAATGACAATTAGTAAGGGAGCTGTGTTGATCTGTTTGTGTTCTTTTTGACATATCAGTCAATAATAACAGTAATAATAATAATAAAAAGAAAAAAGTGAGATCAATTTCAAAACCTCTTAGCAACCATATAAAAAATAACTACTGTATTGATTTTCAAAACCTCTTGGCAACCACATAAAAAATAACAACTGTATTGATTTCTCTGATAATTGCTGTGGAAGAATGCTAGGAGCTTAGTGGTACAAATGTAATGAAATGCATTTATCTATAAGACTGCGTGTTGGATGCGCTGCATTAGAAGCCTACAGGAAGATGCTGTCAATAGGGGATCTAGATGTAAACTTTCACAGTCTCTTTTACAGATTCATGGTAGTGCAGAAATCATGAAAATAGGAGAGAGAACAAATATTACGGAATACCTGTTACAAGAGGTAGACATTTGGAAGGAAAAGCAAGAGTAATGTCCTATTCATTAATTTGGCAAATTCCTTAAAAGGATGTGAAGCACAGTCTGCCATATATATGTTGTAGATTTTATGTGAGAGACTTTGTGAGAAATATTTTCAGAGCCTGCTGGGATATAGTCAGGATTATGGCAATTTCCCATAAGAATATGTGTTTACCAGCTCCAGCTTCCTTCTGAAATACTATTAAAGAATTGCTTTCATGAAGAGGGTTGGGGTTTTTTCTGTTTGAACCGGCAGAACAAACAGGATATCTTGGTCATAATGAGCAGCATAAAGAAATTATAAGTCCAGCCTAATTGCAGCTTGTTTATGTCATGATTATGCAAACAATTATTTTGATAGGTATTTCTGTTTCTACATATGCTAAAAAGCCTTTAAACAGCATTTTCTTTTTTTTGTTCTTATCTCCATTGAATATTTTAATATAAAAAAAGGACACTAGAATGAAAAATAATTGAAACCATGCCAACCTAGAAAAATGCAAATAAAATGCAAAATTAGTCTTCATCTCTATCTTGGATTTAGTTCTCAGTGTTGGGTATCTTACCTTACTAGCATTATGTTATCCAGCGTTTGAAATATGAATTTCCAATTACTGAGCTTCACACACATTTACAAACTAGCAAAATAATAAAAAATAAATGCTTAGAGGAAGAAGTCATTGTTAATATAATAACCACCAATACTAGTCCATGCATCACTTCAGAGATCTGCTTGAGAGAATCCCATGGGTACAGCCCTGTAAGGAAGAGTCGGAAAGCATTTGTTGATCATAGAATCATAGAATGTGTTGGGAAGGACCTTAGGATCATGGGCCTGGATGGGATACACCCCAGAATAATGAGGAAAAACAACTTGCCAGACTACTCTCAGTAATTTACCAGCAGTCTTGGTTTAGCAGAGAAGTTCCAGATGACTGGAAATTAGCAAATATTGTGCCTGTTTACGAGAAGGGTTGGAAGGAAAATCCAGAGAACTATAGGCCTGTCAGCCTGTCATGGGTGGGAATGGGAACTTCAGACAAAGTTTATTAGAGAAGCTCTCCTGTTGAGTCTTGAGGTAGAAAAAGGACCCTCTTGCTTTCTAAACTCCTCCTCAGAGAGGAGCCTGGATGCAGCTGAATCCAGTCTTAGCCCCAGACTTTGTCAACGGTTTAAGTAACTTTGTCTCACAGAATTAAAGACGGCATATCAGATTTGTTCATATCAAAATATATATTTATATTATAAATATATAAAAATATATGTAATATATAAATATATTTATATCAAATTAATTATTTATTATGGCAAATGATTAGACAAAATATCTTAATCAGAATCACTGACTATACTGTATAAAAACAAAACTAATGTTAGCATATAGTATAAGATAGGATAGTGCACTATATCAAAAGAATTATATTAAAGTTAGCAAAAAGAAATAATTATTAAGTAGAGACTGATGTAACTCACCATACCAATGCTTGTGGGCACATCTCTTTCTCTCAGCCTCGAGGAGTATCCATGACGGGATATCCCCACTTCAAGGGAGGAAACTTCATACATTCCAGGAAAGAATGTGTTAGAAGAACCTAACCACATGAGAGTGGACTGGACTTCTATAGTATAAAGTGATTGATTGCCAGTCCCATGTCAAATGAGTGCTGGTTGCTTCACTATCAGGATGTTAATTCTGGTTTAGTGAACCAGACTGGTTTTTGTATAATTCAACACCAAAAGTAGCACATGACTACCCCTCTCAATCCACTGCTGGTCACCTTGCAAATAGTGCATTGACCAGTGGCTGAACCACGTTCCAGGGCAGAGCATCCTGCAACACAGCCTAACCTCAGTACTGGGCAAGGTTATGGAAGAGATTATCCTGAGTGCCATTGCCAGGCACATGCAGGATGACCAGCAAATCTAGCCCAGCAAACATGAGTTTATGAAAGGAAGCTCCTGCTTGTCCAATCTGATTCACCTTCTATGACAAAGTGACCTGCTTAGTAGTTAAAGGGAAAGTTGTGGATGTCATCTATCTAGACTTCAGTAAAAGCATTTGTCATCATCTCCCGCCGGTATCCTCCAAGAAAAACTTGCTGTGCATGGCTTGAATGGGTGGACTCTTCAATGGGTCAAAAATGGCCTGGATAGCTGGGCCCAGAGAGTTATGGTGCATGGAGCTAAATCCGGTTGTCAGGTGGTCCCTAGTGGTGTTCCCCAGGCTCGGTTTAGGGGCCAGTCCTGCTTAACATCTTTATTGATGATCTGGATGTGTGGATTGAAGGCACCTTCAATAAATTTTCAGATGGCTCCAAGTTGGATGGAAGTGTTGATCTACTGGAGGGTGGGAAGGCTCTGCAGAGACACCTGGACAGACTCAGTCAGTGGGCTGAGGACACTGCAGGAAGTTCAACAAGAGCAAGTGCCAGGTAGTGTACTGGGGCTGCAGCAACCCCCTGCAGTGCCACAGGCTTGGGCAGGAGAGGCTCGAAAGATGCTCAGTGGAAAGGGACTTGGGGTGCTGGCTTGGCTTTCTGGGCTGCCAGTGCATGTTTCTGGGTCATGTCCAGCCCCTCATCCATGAACACCCTAAAATCCTACTTAGCAGGGCTGCTCTCAGTCCCTTCAACTTCATTTCCAGTGGAAAGCACTTTGCTCCCCAGTCCCCATCATGCTGTCCATCCACTGGAGAGGTGTGGGATGAGAATTCGCCGCTGAAGACTGAGGCAAAAAAATTGCTGAGTCCCTCAGCCTTCATTCGCTGTTACCAGTTTGCCAGCATAGTTTATTTGGGGGTGCACCATCCATCTTTGCCCTTCCTTTCTTCCTCTGTCATCTTTTACTTGTAGAAGCACAGCCTCCAAGCCCACGAAAAGTCCATCCCAATAAGCAGAAATCAAGCAAAGGTGTCAGAAGTCAATCCGCTCAGTGCATGGATGAAGCAGGAGCTCCTGGCTGAACTTGGATATGAAATGTACAAGAGGTGAAAACACAGTCAAGTGACTTGAGACCAATATATTGTTGTTGTCTGATCTTGCATGGATAGGGCTAGGAAAGCCCAGGCTGACCTGGAGTTGAGTTTGGCAAAGGATGTGAAGGGTAACTGGAAAGACATCTATAAATACTAAACAGTAACAGAAAGACTAAGGAAAACATGAACTCCCTGCTGAATGGGGCATGGGAACTGGTGATACTGGACTCAGAAAAGACCAAGGTACTGAAGTCTTATGTCAATCTGGTGTCAGTCTACTGGTGTGATAGGCCACAGGAATCCCAAGTATCTTAAGATGAGAGGGAAGGTCTGGAGCAAGGAAGGAGGAGGAGAAGGAGGAGGTGAATGACAGTGTTAGGGAGCACTTGAACACAGACGTCATCCATAGGGCCTGACAGACTGCAGCTGTGTTAGATGAGATCACTGATGGCATGGTGTGACTGCACTTGGTTATCTTTGAAAGGTTATGGTGAATGAAGTCTGGAGGAAACCAAATGTCACTCCTGTCTTCAAGAAGGGCAAGAAGGAAAACCTGTGGAAGTAACCACACCGATCAACCTCACCTCAATCTCTAGTAAGGTGATGGAGAGGATCTTCCTGCAAAGTACCTTCAAACATGAAGTGCAAGAAAATGTAGAGTAGTCAACACTGATTTATGAATATCACCAACCTGTTCTGCAATTGGGTGACTACCTAGATGGAAGAGGAGAGCAGTGGATGTTGTTTGCTAAGACATTTGACACTATGTCCCGTAACATCCTTATGGACAAGTTGAAAAAGTCTGAGTTAAATGAATGGACAGGGAGATGGATTCAAAACTGTGTAGCTGGGCCTAGAGAGAGGGTTATGATCAGCAACACAAAGTCTAGTTGGTGTCAAGTCACTAGTGGTCCACCCCAGCAGTTGGTACTGGTGCCAGTACTTCTTAAAATTTTCATATTAGAAGTTAAACAGACTTGGGCAATGGGACAGTGCAGTCTCTTTAGTTCGCAGTTTCTACAAAACTGGGAGGAGTTATGCTGTTATTCTGAGGAGCCTGAACAGGCTGAGGGACTGGGCAGGGAGGAATCACAGGAAGTTCAAAAAAGGCAAATACAAAGTCTGCATCTGGGAAGCAATGACCCCACACACTGGTGCATGCTGAGGGCCAACTGACTGGAAATGAGCCCAGCACAGGACCTCAGGGTCCAAGCTGATCAAGAGCCAGAAATATGCACCTGTGGCTTAGGCAGCCAACAACCTTTGGAGCTGTTTGAGGCAGGGTGTTGCCAGCAAGTCAAGAGAGATGGTCTTTCCTCTCTACTCAGCACTGATGAGTCCAGACCTGGAGCACTGGGTCCAGTTTTGAGCTCCTCAGTACAAGATAGATATGGACCTACTGGAGCAAGTCCAGCACAGAGACACAAAGATGATTAAGGAACAGGAGTCTCATATGAACAGAGGTTGAGAGAGGTGGGGCTCTTGAGTCAGGAGAAGGGTCAGGAGAGTCTTTTCAATGTGTATAAATACATGATGAGATGGAGTGAAGAACAGTGGGGCTCTTCTCTGTGAAGACTTCTCCAGTGTGCACTGACAGAAGAAGGCCATTGGCACAAAGTGAAACACATGAAATTTCGTCTAAACACAAGGAAACACTTTTGCTGTGAGGCTGGTCAAACACTGGCACAGGTTGCCCAAAGACATTTTGGAGTGTCCATCCTTAAAGACATTCAGAAGCCAGCTGAATGTAGCCCTGAATTTAACCTGCTCTGCCTGACCCTATGTAAGCAGAGCAGTTGAACTAAATTATCTCAGGCAGACCCTTTCAGCTTATGACATGCTGTGCTTTAACCTCAACTACTCTGTGCTGCTATTGTGGGTGATAAAGTGGATCTATCTACTAGTTATTTCTGAGGTTATATGAAGCTGTTAAAAATTTCTTTGCTCACTTTTTAATTTTTTCCTTTGAGAAAATGAATCTTTTCTAAAAATTGATTTTTGTTGTTGGAAAATAATTTTTTAATTCAATTTTTGCTGTTACAGTTTCTTTGTGTAAAGGCGGTGTTTATCTCAAGTGTCCTTTTTGAAATTATAGGAACATTTCATTTGAGAAAATAAATTATATTTCATGGAGATGATGCTGGTCTTTTTTGTGGGAAGTGGCCATTTCATACATGAATAATAAGAACTTCACACTTTCAGTAGCTTGCTTTATTTGTGACTATTTCTTATGCCTCTGGGTGATGGGTTTTTAAATTTACAAGTAAATAATTTCAAATGGATATTAGAATTTTTCTTGTAATAGAGATTTGAGAGCTATTATTCTCTTCATTAAGCAGAAACATTTTGTTATTTTAGAGTCATGCTGTCACAAAAATGTTTAATGTGAAGATGGAACAAATTCATTTTGAGAACAAGTGGTAACTGATGATAACCTCATAATAAATGCATACTCGCAGAGCAGTCTAAAGGAAGAAGCAGAGGTTCATTACTATTTAAAGACCCTTTTTAAACAAGTGAAGGGAGCAGCCCTCATGCCCAAATAGGGTCAGTGGCTGGCAGGAAGTAGTACTACACAACTTAGGTAAGTGGCATGAATGCAGCAGTAGAAATAAGTAGAACTACAGGATATTTTGCATGCTTGACTAGTTTAATGGCCATTAACAAAAAATGGCTAAGAATGTACAGTGCATTGTTTCATTTAATCTCCCCTCACAGATAAAGCCTCTTTTTTTATAGGGAAAATTCTAAATAAAAAAAGATCTTACAGACATTAATGGTTAAAGTTACTCTTCGGTCCCTGTGTGCATGTCACAGTGAAGAGGAGAGGATGCTGCTGCAGTGCGCTCAGCAGAAGCTGCACCTCTGTGTGCACCTGGCTAAAGCAGTGCTTTTCTTACTGTACTTACTTACAACTGGCATGAGTTGGCAACTCGGTAAGTGGCAAAGCCAGACCAGATTCCACTTCTAATGCAAAAGTTAAGATGCTAGAAGTTGAAGTAAATGCCAGCACCTGTTTTTCTTACAGTTTGTCTGGGACTATATCTGAGGCAGAAGCTGTGTGTTTTCACCCCAAACACAGAGTGTTCGGTGCAGTCACTGTCCCACTCTGGCCTTTGTTGTCAGTAGGTCACTCACTACCAATGTGGCATTGTAGAAGCAAGTAGTGATAATGGAACAGTGTGTATTCTTGCTCTGTGTCCTAGTGAGGTTTTTGCCCAGTCTTTCCCTGCTTTTACACGTACATTTACATACGTAATTTACAAAGGGAGGTTGTTTGATCTGTTTTTGATCTGCATGTCGATAAGTCCTACAATATACAGAAAGAGTTAGCTGGTCTGAATTAACTGAAACAGTTGCCATATAAGCAAGATGGCAGTGAGATAATATTTAGGATATTTAATATTAAGAACAAATAGCCATGTAGTACTTCAAAGGGAATAAACCATAAATTAATCAAATGCAGCCAATAAAATATTTTTCAACAGATCAGTTGACCTCTTATTTGTTTTGATCCTGTCATTAAAATTAAGCAGACAGTGTATTAACTTTTTTCCCATTGCTTGAATTATATGCTGTTTCAGTTTTGAAATAACAGCTATTAATTTCCAACTCCTAAGGTTTCTTCTTCAAGGCTAATTGAAACAAACAACTTTATTTTTCTAGGCCTCACTCCAAAATGCTCAAGTGTATATTTCTGGCTGAATGCTTGGAGTCCAGCTTTCTTTATGCTTGAATGTTGAAGCAATATAAAAATATTGGGTAGAAAGGATGGTTTTGTTACAAAAAATCTAAGGTGGTTTGCAGTGAGCTGATGTCTTTCAAGTTTGGTTACAGTAAAAGCAACTCTTCAGTTAGTCAGATCACCCAGTAGCCTGAATATTAGTTTATTTTTGTTAGGTTTGTTGTGTTATTTTGGAAATGGAGTAGAATCACTCTTTTAATATAAAGTGTAAAGGTTGTTCATGTGACAGCTAAATGGACCAGAATTTTAAAAAGCAAGAAGGAGATGCTTCCAGCCAAATAGACACTCCTTGCCTCAAGGTGGGTAACAACTTAGTTGCACAGATATCAATGGCAAAGCTTTCTTGTATGTTGCTGCAGCTCAGATGTCCTCCTTAGGGTAACACTTGCAGTAAGTTATCTGAAGTATGACTCAGTGTGCTAAAAAAACCCCAACAAACATGAGGAACTGTGTCTTAATAAGCATGCTCTATCTTCACTCTGTGTATGCTGACATACATCTTACAGACTACACAGTGTCAGTCTTTGTAGAGGTTAAATATATTTGATGTTAAAACGCCTGCAGTTGTGATGAATTTTCCATTCATTCATGGAAGTAGAAGATAGAGTAGGTGAACCATATACTATTACCTACTTCCACATGACTTCTTCAAAATCATAGAATAATAGGGATTTTTAAAGGTCATCTGGTCTAAATCCCTTGCAATGAGCAGGGCCATCTTCAACTAGATCACGTTGCTCAGAGCCCAGTCCAACCTGACCTTGAATGTTGGCACAGACAGTTGGTAGATGACAAGTTGTCAACTTGTTCCAGTGTTTCAGCACCCACATTGCAAAAGAATTATTCCTGATACTTAAACTATTATCTTTTGTTCTATCACTACAGTCTTGACTAAAAAGTCTGTCCCCATTTTTCTTCTGAAGTAAACCTTCTGAAACCCTCTCTGAAGTATTAAAAAGTTGCAGTAATGTCTCCTTGGACTCTTCTTCAGACTGAACATCACTCTCTCAGCCTTTTCTTGTAAGATAGGTGTTCCGTATTCCATCCCTCTAGTTATTTTTGTGGCCCTCCTGTGGACCCACTCCAACAGGTTCTTTCTTGTGCTGAGGACCCCAGAACTGGTCACAGTACTTGAGCTGAAATGAGAGCAGAGTAGAGGGGCAGAACCCCCTCCCTTGACCTGGTGGTCACACTGCTTTTGGTTTAGACATATGTGGCTTTCTGGGCTGCAAGTGCACATTGTCTGTGCATCTCCCTTAAGACTCCATAGGACTGAGTAATAGAATCATAAAAGTGTAGAAAACCCCAAGCCAATAGGTAAACACAAGAATCATCAGTCCAACTCCTGGTCCTGTACAGGATACCCCAAGAGTCACCCCATGTGCCTGAGAGCATTGTCCAAACATCTCTTGAGCTCTGTCAGGTGCTGTGCCCACTGCCCTGGGGAGGTGTTCCAGTGCCCCAACCACCCTCTGGGTGAAGAACCTTTTCCTGATATCAAACCTAAATGTCCCTTCACACAACTTCAGGCCATTCCCTTAGGTCCTGTCACTGGTCACCACAAAGATCAGTGTCTGCCTCTCTGCTTCCCCATCATGAAGAAGCTGCAGAACTGCTGTGAGTTCTCCCTGTCTCCTCCAGGCTGAACAGACCAAGTGATCTCAGCCACTCCTCATATGGCTTCCTCTCAAGGCCCTTCACCATCTTCATACCTATCCTTTGGACACTTTCTCATAGCTTTTGCTTCTTCTTATATTGTATTGCCCAAAACTGCATGCAGGCCTCAAGGTGATGCTGCCCCAGTGCAGAGCAGAGCAGGACAATCCCACTCTTTATATGCAACCAATATGGATGAACATGTGTTCTTGAGGTCTGGGTATATGACTAGGAGAGGTTCAATTATGTTTGGCCAGGAATAAATACGTTTATTCTTATCCTAAACTGGTCCTGTATGTACACTGACTTCATTAGGAACAGAACTGGGCTCAGTATTTGTGACTCTTCAGGGCTGTGGGTGGATTGTTTCCGCATGTCTGGAATGGAGAAAAATTTTATGAAGTAAAATTTTATGAACAGCTTCTTTTGGTCTTGGAAAATTATGCTTTGCTGAGTTCTGTCTTCCTGTCCTATCACTGTAGCTGGTGCACTGATAGTACTTGAGTGGTGATTAAAAGCAGTGGTTTTATTTTTACTTGCTTTAGAAGTATCATACTATTATGAATTGCTGCTGTGAACTTTTAAACTCAGGAGTATTCTGAATAAATGTGATAAGGGATTAGGTAATCCTGGTTGCAGAATTCCTTCCTTCTCTGAAATAAATAAAAAAATTTTTCAGCTTCACTGTAACTTTTTTTTTCTTTTTAAGAAATTGTTATTTAAAAGTCATCTTAACTCTTTAATATCTCCTAGTGCTCCTATTGAGTCTTCCCTTCATATTTTTATGTTTAAGGTCTGACTTGATAGGTAATCTCAATTACAAGTTGTGGAAAAAGTATTACATCACATAATTAGAAAACACACTTTGGGAGATCTAGAAGGTAACAAAAATTGGTTGTACAAGGCAATTCAGAGTACATTATATTATCATAAACCCTTATATGACTTAAAAATATCAACATGGTCTAACCATTTGTTGTGTTGCCATTTTATTTGAATGCATGTAGTTAAAGTAGTATCCTTGAAAACAAATAAACCTCCATTTGAGCACTTCCTTGTCACTCTTTTATTCCTGAAATCACGTTGCTTGAAAATTTATTGATTATATCCAAGTAATTTCCCCTTTAGAGATAATGAAGATAATAGAAATATGAGTTAGGAGCTGGGGTCTTCTAAGAGTGCATGTAAGTATAGTGTTAAAGTATTACTCATACCTAGTTGATCATGGTAGGTCCCTTCCAACTATTCTATTCTATTCTATTCTATTCTGTTCTGTTCTGTTCTGTTCTGTTCTGTTCTACTCTACTTTACTCTACTCTACTCTACTCTACTCTACTCTACTCTACTCTACTCTACTCTACTCTACTCTATTCTAATGAAATTGCATGCTTTCTATATCTTTGATGCTTTCTATGTCTTGAATGCTTTCTATGTTTTTGATGCTTTCTCCCTGACTTCTGCATTTATCACCTGCAAAGGCACTATCTCTATTTGGTGAAGAATGATGTTTTTCTGAGTATTCCTGGAAGCTTCAAATGTAACCTCTTCCAGGCTCTTCCAGAACCCATTGCAGTGTATTTGCATTATGTTTGCTTTTTAATTGAATTACTCTTGCACCACAAAGCTCTGTTCATAGACAAGGACACCAGCTATATGGAGCCAGAAAAATGTAGCGTGAGTACACAATCCTTGTCTCAAAGAGCATGTAATCTTTAACGGGACAACACACAGCCAGGCACCAGGGAGCATAACAATAGAGAAAGCTAGAGAGGTGGTAGTGTTACTCCAGCATTGCTCTGCTAGGACCCAGCAACTAAGATTTCTTGCTTTTATTCAACAGTCCAGCTCTGAAATCCCCCAATTGTGGCAGTGTTCCTGGACGTACTGTAATGCTTTCCTCATATTGTGTATTAAATAGATTTGGAAGGCCAAATTAATTTTTGGTAGAACTTCACTGTTATAGCAGAATATGAGGATGAAGAAACTGAATTCAGTTTTGGGCATTTCCTAGTGCTGACGTGCCTTCCTCCACAGTAGATTTTAATTGGGTGCTGGGCTTTTCATTGCATGCTGAATAGATTCAGCATAATGTAATATTCCACCATTCTATTTCTTTGAAAGTGAAGAAATATGGGGTTATGATCTTGGTATTTCTTAATGGTAGGGAATTAAATTCAGATGCTTACCACATTTCATGCATTGGTTGAAACACATACTGTGTGTTTAAATTAAAGATGTTCAGTCTTTCCTTTCTGCCCACAGATCTTGTTCATCTTAAGCAACTATAACTCCTGATGCTTAGGAAAGGGCCATCTGTTTATTTTGTTATCTTAGACCTATAATTGAAAAATGTAACCTTATTCCCCAATTAGAAAGCAACTGTCATGACATTCTGGCATTTAAAGCCTAAATCTTTAATATTAGCTGTGCTAAAGGAAACCTAGAGGTATTTTACATCTGATTCACTGTATATTTGATTGAAAGTTTGAGTAAATCCCCAAATATTTTGTTAAAGTAGTTCTGACATGTGGAAAATAAAATCCCATGTGGTATTTAGCAGGATTTATTTGAGTTACAACTGAAATAAATATTTAATTGACAGCCGATCTTTTATTGTTATTTGTTCTTGGTTTTTATGTATCCATAAATAATAAAAATTATGAATTTTCAAATTCTTGTTTTATTTTGGCTCAATAAAGGGCGTTTTCCCTGTGCTCCCTCTTGGATTTAATCTTTCATATGCTACACTGAGACTGGATTTATCTGAGATACTGGATCAGTTTCCTCTCAAAGCTACTGAATTCGCTGCAGCCTTGTTGCAAAGGCATGACTACGAATCAGTTACACTTTTTTGTTCCACAATTTTGCATTGAGCAGTCAGAACAAGGACCTGAACCTGATGTGTGTGTATATCCTGCCTGCTATATCAGTCTCTTCATTCGCTCAGTTCATTGCCAGACAGCAAATGCTCACTTGTGTGGCCTTGTTCTTGCCTACCAGCACTAGTCTGGGTTATGCGATGCAGCTGACCTGACTCTTAAGGCATTCCTGCCATTCCTGCATGGAGTCTACTTCATCCACAAAAGGCACACTGGCCTCTAGGGATTGCTGATGGTGTGACTCTTTGTTTGAGGCTGTGTGGAGAGAAAAATGCAAGGCTTGATGTACCTTAGAAACTAAATCTGTGAGCAATTTTAAGCATTTCATCTGTTGGTAATATGTGTCATCAATCCAGAGTGGGTTTTTAGTGTTTGCAGAATTGTGGATTTGTTCCCTGCATCTAATACTTCACTGATACTATTATTCATAATATTAGTATTATTATTGAAATTGTTTTTTTTAATCCCTTTTTTTCCCGCTCATTCATCTGATTTTATTGAATGTTTGCTAGCAACAGGATTTGAGCTCAAGTGTCTAGTTTTAGCTGAGAAGGAAAACAGCAGAGGAAATGTGTTTTGAAAAAAAAAACAATGATTGCTGCTCCTGTTTGAAAAGGAGAAGGATGAGTTTGGTTTCAAATACTACTATCTGTTACAATGCAACATATACAATATTTTATTGTACCAATAATACTAGTATTACCCCATGTATGTGTAATAATTTTTAGTTTGATTTCTCCTGGTGAACTGTTTCACAAAATTGTAAAAAGCCACTTTTTTCTTCTTTCATTTGTGAATTCTGGGAGTTGACCAGATTTATTTTACCTGTATAAAACATACGTGTATGTGCATATGTCTGTTTGCAAGTCAAATTTTCAGACAGGAAATGCCCTTTTTGGGGTTAAAATTTTGTGGAATATTAAATTACTAGCTTCCAAAACACAGTTAGGAACATTTATAAGTTAAATGCCAGACATTTCTGCTGACAGGCTAGAGACAGTCATCTGTATTGCTTTGATGTCGGTACTGGAAACACATTATTCATCTCATGTCAGCTGCTGCTGGCGGTTGCAATTTTGGTTGCAATTGTTTCTACCTTGAATTTTACCGGTTGTGCTTGTGATCTTCCTGTGAATCCTATTCAGATTATTTATATTTCTGGTGGTCTGCTGGATTTAGCCATCGCAAAGCTCTCAAAATAGTCACAGCTCCAAGTACTATCCTTACCATGTGGTTTGTGTTATGCATGGTGGAGTTTTGCTGTGTTAAATTGTGTCCAAAAAGTACACCTTTGGTGTAAAATTCCGAATATAGTAATGGGAATTGACTATAAGATAGTCATGGTATTTGACTTGAGGTACTGTCCAGTTTTACTTCATCAAGAAAAAAATTAAAATCTTGTAGTGAAGAGAATACATTAATCTCTCACCCTTTCTTTTCATATAACTGAACACTATCTTCAGAAAATTTTCCATAGAGAAAAGGTCTTTCTTTTGGCTATCAACTTTCTCTTCCGCCTTTGTGTGTTTCATAGTCTTTAACTTTTTGAAAAGACAGAAAATAACATTTTGGGGAAGTAATGGTGCAGGACTGTGGACTGACTTCATGGGTTTTGTACATCACTAGGTGAAATGAAGTCCTTTTGCCAGCTGTGCATGGATACAGCAAATTTTTTTTGCCTCAATGGCTTCTTGCAATTTAGAATGAAAAAATAATTTTGAAAGGTTGAGATCTTTCTATTCTAAAATCCTGAGATATATGATAATGAGGAATAATAGTTATTTTACTAAAGTTATGGAGTTTTTTTACTGGAGTTTTTATTAATGGAATAATTTAACAATAATTTTATTAAGTGAATAATTTAATTTTACTTTTAAAAAATAACTGCAAAATTTTATTTAAAAAAATTATTAAAAATTTTATAATTTAATCCTAACTGAATAATTTCAGTTTTAGTTGAAAATAAAAAGTCTGGGTAACTTCTTGATTCTTCCTTATGTGGCATGGTTAAAGTAACTTTATTTATCTCTTCTGTTGATATTTTAAAATAGTGGATGGGCAGATTTTAATCCATTTAATTCCAGTGAAAAACTGAAATTCATTGAAGGTTTGCTTTGTTTTCAGATTGTTTGTATGTTATATAGTCCAAATATACTTTTAACCTTTAAACTTTAATGCTCATTGCTTTTTCATTTATTTACCACCTTCTGTAGTAATGCAGTCCTTTAATTTGTGTAGGACAGTGCATACAAAATCATACAATCATACAAAAATATTCTGAGTTTGAAGGGGACCACAAGGATCATCGAATCCAGCTTCTGGCCCTACACAGAATGCCCCAGGAGTCACACCATGTGTCCAAGAGCATTGTCCAAACAAACATTGAACTCTGTCAGGCAGTGACCAGTTCCCAGGGAAGCTTGTTCCCGTGCCCAGCCACTCTGGTGGTTAGCATGTACAGCCAGGATTTGTCAAATACATTTGACTTTTTATACAGTCAGCATTTATCTTCCTTCAAAAGCTGACAGTAATTTGGTTTGAGCTTGTATCAATAGCAATAGACTGACACCTAGTTTCTACTTCTCCAGAGGGAGGTCACAAGTCCTGCCTACAAACTGCTTCTGCATAGTCTCCGTTCTCCACAGGCTCACAGGTCCTGCCAGGAGCCTGCTCCAGCATGGACTTTGCACAGGATCACAGCCTCCTTTGAGCACCCAGCTGCTCTGATTTGGGGTCCTCCACAGGCTCCTCCATGGACCTCTATGGGCTGCAGGGGCACAGTTGCCCCACCGTGGTCTTTGCCAGGGGCTGCAGAGGAATCCCAGCTCTGGCACCTGAATCCCCTTGTCCCCCTCCTTCACTGACCTTGGAGTCTGCAGGGCTGTTGCTTTCACATATTCTCACTCCTCTTTTATCTCGGCTGCTTTGGCACAGCAACTTTTTCCTCTTCCTAATTCTATTATCCCAGAGGTGCTACTGCCATCACAGAGGGGCTCAGCTCTGGTCAGTAGTGGGTCTGTCTTGGAGTCATTTGGCACTGGCTCCATCAGGCACAGCAGAAACTTCTAACATCTCACAGAAACCAACCCTACAACTCTCACTACCAAAACCTTGCCTTGCCAGCCACCACAGTGCATTGGCAGTGCACTTTGCCACAAGTAAGCTATAATGTCTCCCAAGTACAAAAATATTTTAAAAATATACTGAAATTTTACATTTCTGTTAAGAGAAATCTGTAATGCAGAAATTTGTAGACTTGAATGTGTCATGTCTTTCCACAATAGCAATTTCCTTTCATTGTCAGGCTTTTGTCTGATTTTAGTCGTTCCTTCTGAGAATACACTTTGCATTTGGGAATGTGCAAAATGAAAAGCTTCTGATGAATTTCACCATAGTCACACTTCCAGTTTTACCTTTCTATAGCCAGCTCTTTTCCCACTGCTTCACTCAAGTCTAACAGTGACAGTGAGTGCAAATTAGAGGTAGCCAAGGTTGTTCTTTACATGCTGCTGTCCTCCACAGTTTCACTGCACAGCTGCTTGGAGAACAGAAGTGAGAAACGCTTGGGTTGACATCAGGACAGTTTAGTAGGGAAAGCAAAAGCTGTGCATGCAAGCAAAGCAAAACAAAGAATTAATTCACCACTTCCCATGGACAGGCAGGTGTTCAGCCATCTCCAGGAGAGCAGGGTCCCATCATGCGTAACACTGACTTGGGAAGACACAAATGCCATCACTCCAAACACCCCCCATTTTTCCTTCCTTCACCTTCGTATGCAGATCATGATGTCATCTGCTATGGAATATCCCCTTGAGTCATTTGGGATCACCTCTCCTGGCTCTCCCAACTCCTTTTGCACTCCCAGCCTGCTCACAGGTGGGAGGGATGTGAGGAACAGAAAAAGCTTTGGCTCTTTGTAAGCCCTACTAAGCAGTAATGAAAGCATCCCTGAATTATCAACTCTGTTTCCCACACAAATCCCAATCCCAGCCGCATACTAGCTACTGTGAAAAAAATTAGTTCTGTCCCAGCCAAAACCAGAACATTCACTTAATGAGAAAGTGATGCTGATAGGGCTTCGGTAACTTGGGGAGGAACAAAAATTTGCTTTTCCAGCTATTTCAGCATAAAACTGGAGCTTTGCCTACTGGTTCTCTTTCTAATAGCTTCTCAAGAACAGGTGTGTTAAGGTCAGCTTTCTGCTTAGATAGTGAGTTATTAGGGAGATTAATTACTGAGGTTTTGTTTTCCAGTGACACTTGCAGAAAAGCATTTTTTTCAGACCCTGTATCCTAGGACATTTTTAAATGCATGTGAATGTTTCACACAGTGATTTTATTTAGGCCTATGCTGCTGATTTCATTATTCATAAACATATTTCTTGGTAGCTGTCATATGAATAAATTTGGTTTGTATTTTTTTTCCTTAAGGCATTTCTTTTTGTTATATACAAGTACTGGAGGATTTAATTTTCTTCTATAACAATATTTAATCCTTATGTAATGCCTCACATTATCTAAAAATGCATTGCACTTGTGTTGTTCAAATCCCTTTAAAATACTTTCTTTTTGCACCTTCTGTTGCACTTGTCTGACTTGACACACCTTCATTCTAGTTAGGATTGACAATGAGGGGTTTGTTGACTTTGATCTTCTGATTGTTTAAGCTTCAGTTTATTCAGATCTAATATTGACTTTTCCAGCCAAATCTCCTGATTCTCAAGAAAATTTGCTCTTCTTTTTCTATTGCTGTAAGAAAATGGTTAATGCCCCTGATAATTAGTGCACGTGATTTAATTCTGGCATTACATTCATTGCTTTTCAGGGGGATGTGCACTCACAGTCTGAGGGGTGGTAAACCATTAATCCATAAAGCACTGGCTGCATTGTGTGTAAGTCTGCTTGTAAGCAGAGATAAGGTGTGATAGGATTTTGTTGTCTGTGCCCGGCAGGATTCTCAGTTCTTTTCTGCCATCTTGGACAGTGGAAAACTACAGTAACAGGAGGTGCTGTGAGTAAATGTCTCGTCCTTAAGAGAAGACACATCATTAGCACAGCTATGGTTGCAAGGTCATAAAAGTCTTCAGCAGCTTAGATCTTCATACCCGTATTGACCTTCTGGAGGGACTGAGTGATGCTGAATCAAGTATTTTTGGCTTCTACTTCAAGTAGCTGTTCTCCCAAAAAAATTTAAATGTCTGCTTTGTGATATGCAGAGTAGAGGTGGAAAATCATATTTAACTTTTAGGACTAAATTATGAAAGACTTTACTATCCAAGTTAAATGTTTCCAGTAATTGAGCAACTGTATGAAATTACTTCAGTGTGGCTTTGACTCTCTAAAGACAAATTTTTTCTCTTTTCTTAATTAGGTCTTTACTAATGTGCTGACTCACCCAAAATGTCCATAGAAGAATAATGGAAGCCCCTGAATACCTTGATTTGGATGAAATAGATTTCAGTGATGATATATCGGTAAGTACAAGTCTAATTTTATTTGTTCAAGTTGAGGCAACCTTAGATCTCTCAGTCCTGATGTAAAAAAACCACTATTGTTAAAAGCCACAGTTCTTTTTACTTCATATAAAGGAATGTTTAGACAAGTTGAATCTAGAATAAAGTAAGATGTTTTGTAAAGGAAATCTCTAATAAGCTTGGAATGAAAACTTGATTCCTCTCCTCTATTTGCAAATCAAATTAATAAACTAGTTTCATTTTTGGGTTGCTTTCATCCTGTATTGTCCTGAATCAGCTGTATGTGCTGTAGTGCTAGCCTTAGACACCAAAATTGTAAGTTTACCTTTTTTAATTGAATGTATTTCAGTTGTAAAAAACCTACTTCTCTCACCTCTGCCCTTTTCACCAGTAGCCATTTCAATAGGTGTGGCAGTGTACATAAAGACATAGAAAGACTTCCAGGGATTCGTAGGCAGCACTGATCATTAGTGTCCCAAATAAAACAACTGCAGCCATAATTGCAAGGAGAAATACTGTGTTACTGTGTAACTGTCTACATTGTTGGTGTACTTTTATAGGAGGCACTGATCCAGTGTATTTCTCTATTATTCATAATACTACTTCTGCTGGTGTTTCTGCTGTTAGTGCAACAGAGTGGTTCATATGTTAAATATTTGATAAACAATAGACTTGAATATATAAATTAAATCTCCTATAAGAGAATTTATTAATTCCTTTTTCAGATGAAAGTATGCCACCATTTCCTTCCATGGTTTTCATAGTTTTATAGTTAAATTTTTTTCTTTGTTTTTTTTTTAACAAAGGGCCTGGTTTTCCTGTTAGCATTTGGGACTCTTGATTCATTTTAAAACATTCCACATGCTTTGTTCACAGGCAAATTCCTTTTGAAGAGGAATTTTTTTTCTACCTATTGTACTGTTGAATTTTTATTAAAGCAGAATATGGCAAATACCCAAAATGTTACAAGACAATGAGCCAATCTTTAGTGAATACCTTATAATGGGCAACTTTCTTTTTATTACTGTTATATGCTAGATTATGTCCTGGTATCTGTTTCTATACTCAGTTTTGTGAAACTGTAAAACATAATAGTTGTAACCTTTGCATGTCCCTCCCATTGTGGCTGTTGCTACATACTGGTGGGTTAGGTTACTCACTTTTCTGCTGAACAGCTCAGGCTGCCTGCTTTAATAGGCTGTTCTTTCAGTGGATGCTGAACATTAAGTAAAAAAACATCATAAATAATTGAGGTAGCAGTTTTACTCCCTGCTTTAGCAGGTAAGAGGGCAAAGGATTTGTTGCCAGAACGCAGATCAACAAGAGAATTCATGGTTACTCTAGTGTTATATCTCACCATACACAGTTTAGAGATACCTGAGCTTCACATTTTGTCATTATCCTGTTCTGGTAAGAGCAGCTGCATAGCATCTGTATTAGCAAATCATACTATTCCTGCTAGCCCTCTGGTTCTAATCCAGTGCAGAAAAGTGACTAATAATAATGGCAGCAAGAAGGCTGTTAAAATGATGCACTTACAAATGTACCTCAGTTAGACAGCCTCTGTTTGTAGTCCAGACGCTTGTAGTCCATTTCAGCAAAACTGACCAAAATGCAAGAGACATAAAAAATGGACTGGAAGACAGGACTTTGTTTTAAACAGCAAATATATATATATAAATCAGGGTGGGGGAAAGGAGTCTGTCTGGGTTTTAGGTTTTTTTCGCTTTGTTGGTTTTTTACATTTCATTTGTACATGAGAAAAGGAAACTCTACATTTCTCCAATATCATAGAATCATAGAATGGTTTTGGTTGGAAGGGACCTTCAAAGGTCATCCAGTTCCAATCACCCTGTCACAGGCAGGGACACTTTCCACTGGACCAGGTTGCTCCAAGGCTCATTGTGAAGGGCTGATACTGACTGGTCGCCAGGTGCCCAACAAACCACTGTCACTTCCCCCTCCATCACAAAGCTTGTCCTTCAAGGAGAGGTAAACCACTCACCAATATGTCACAGGCGAAAAAGACTTCTCTTGGCAATATTTATTTAGTTTATTGCCAAACAAAGACAAATCTAAGAGCACCTTTTCCCCACCCCTCCCTCTTCACAACTTCAACTTCACTCCTGAGTGCTCTGTCTTGCCATTTTGATGAGCGCAGGGGTTTGGATTCAGAGGCACAGTGTGTCTGCCGTTCCCTCCTCATCCTTTTCATGCCTGTACCAGCATGGGGTCCCACCTACTGAAGACAGTCCTCTGTGAACTTCTCCAGTGTGAGTCCCTCCCACAGGCCACAGTTCTTCACAGACTGCACCAACATTCATCCTTTCCGTGAGATACAATCCTTCAGGAACTCACACAGGCTCACAGTTCCTGCCAGAAAACCTCCTATGTGGTCTCCTCTCCACAGGCATTAATTCCTGCCAGGAGCCTGTGCCAGCACTGTCTTTCCACAGGCTGCAGGCTCCTTCAGGGCACATCCACACACTCCAGTGTGAGGTCATCTATGGGCTTCAGGCTGGATATCTGCTCTACCATGGTGTTCTCCTTTGACTGCAGGGGAATCTCTGCTCCAGCACCTGGAGCACTGCCTTCCCCTACTTCTTCACAGACCTTGGTGTCTCAGCATTTTTTATTCCTCTCTCACAGCTTCTGTTATGAAGTGTTTTTCACCCTTTCTGAAATCTGTTATCCCAGAGGCACTACCAACATCTCTGATGGGGCCAGCCTTTGCCAGTGGCCGAGCCATAATGGAGCAAGCTGCTTCCGTCCTACGTGGGGGCAGCCCCCGCTCTTAGTTTGCCACATAAGCCAGATACAATCATGTTTGGTGGGCATCTACAGCTTCTCTGCAACCTGTTGCAGTGTCTCACTACCCTCACTGTAAAAAGTGTCTTTGTTGTATTCTAAATTGATGTTCTTTCATTTGCCCTTGTCCTGTCTCTACAGACCCTGCGAAACAGTCTTTCTCTGTTCTTCTTATAAGCCTTCTTTATATATTGGGAAGCCGTAAGAAAGTCTCCCTGTATCCTCCTGTTCCTCACGATGAGCAACTCGCTCAGCCTTTACTTCACAGCAGAGGTGTTTCAGCCCTCTGTTTTCATGGTTCTCTAGGTTTGAAAGACAGGTGTCTGCCAAGGAAGGCAGGAACCTCCCTTGGAATAGGGAATATAACTCCTTTTTCTTCTGAATTATTATAACTTTGAAATCAAGGGGCTCTCAAGCAAAAGATATAGGAAAAAGGAATAACGATTCTTTACTAATATTTAGAAGAAGGCAGTAATACAGAAACAACGGTTTGGATAGACAAAATCAGAATACAACCTGCACCCTGTTAGGGTGGTGCTAGCAGTTCAGTTAAAATGGTGGCTGCAGTCCCGTTGGAGTGATGGATGTAGCCTTGTTGAAGTGGTGATCGTGTGGAAAGGTCTCGTCAGTCTCTGGAGGTCCAGTGGTGGCTCTTGAGCTCTTCTCCTCTGGGAATCCAGTCAAAAAGGTTGTCCAGTGTTCCAGAGTCCCAGCTTATATGCAGGTAGGAAGGTTCAGTTCCTCCGCCCTGGGCGTGGCATCTCACAATGGGCTGATGTAATCTTATGAGTCACTCCTGGAGATCTTGATGGCCCATTAGCAGAGATAGCCCCCAATGGTGTTATCCGGGCTGAGTCACGCTCAACACAAAGAACACTGCCCCACCTGTTTTAACAGGTTATGGAGATACTTATGGATATAAATACTTATATCCATATTACTTATGGATATAAATACATACTTTTGGTTACACCTTCCATGTAACTTAAGGCATGGTCTTCTTCTGGACCCACAGAACAGACCCATGTCTTTTTTGATCCAGGGACCCCTGAGCCGGAGGCAGTACTACACTGCCACTCCAATCCAGGTGGATTCTCCCAAGAATGAAGTCCAGGAGGAGAATCATCTCCCTCACTCTGCTGGCCAGACTTTTTGTGCAGCCCAGGATACAATTGGCTTTCTGGTCTGCAAGTGAACATTGCCAGTTTGTATGAAATTGTTCATCCTCCAGTATGCCAAGTCCTTCTCTTCAGGGCTGCTCTCAGTGCCCAGGTGTCTATGGATACTGGACAGTGCTCTGACATATGGGCAAGATCTTGACCTTGCTGAACTTTAGGGGGTTCCCATGGGCCCACACCACAAACCTTCCCAAGGTTCCTCGGGATGGCATTCCTTTCCACCAGCAAATCAACCACACCTCTCAGCTTGGTGTCTTGTGAAAACTTGCTAAGGGTGTACTTGACCCCATTGTCTATGTGCTCGATAAAGGTATTAAATACTATTGGTTGTAGTATGCATCCTTGAGGGATACCACTCATTGAGTTTCATTTGGAGATTGAGCTGTTGATTGTAACTCGCTGGACATGGCCAATTCCATCTCTCCATCAAACCCATATCTCTCCCACTTAGAGGCCATGAAGCTGTGTTTGAAATTGTGTGTCAAAGGCCTTACAGAAGCTGAGGCAGATGACATCTGTAGCTCTTGACAGTCCATTGTAGAAGGCCGCTATCTTACTCAGGCACAATTTTCCCTTTGTGAAGCCATGCTGGCTACCTCTAAACACCTCACTGTCATTAATATGTTGCAGCATAAGTTCCAGGAAGATCTGTTCCGTGCTCTTACTGGGCACTGAGGTATGGCTGACCTGCTAGTAGTTCCTGAGACTCTTCTTTTTAGCCTTGTTAAAAATGAATGTCATATTCACTTTTATTGAGTCATTGGAGACTGACTGCTGTGACTTTTAAAATATTATTGAGAGTGGCTTAGCAACTACATCTACCAGCTCCATCAGGGTTCTGGAATGCAAATATGATGCTTGTTTTATAAACTAAGAGTGTTCTGTTCTGTACATTTGACTGTAGTTCACACAGCAGATAGGTTTCTGGGGCTCTTGTTTACATTAAACAAAAATAATATTCTGTCTGCAGTGACATTAAGCAACCCAGCTGAATATTTTAATTTATTTCTTCATGAATAACTGCTCACAGAAAGGATGGGGGAAAAAAGACCTTTAAGTTGCATTAAATGATAGATACATCATCAAATGTTTGTTTTATGCTTTTACCTTTTTCCCATTTCTTCTGATTCTGACTATAAATTTATTCCTACTCTGAAGTTGTATGCTGTTGGTATGGTTACCTGAAGATTCCCTAACCCTTTGATCGAAGTGTAGGATTTATTTTGCACTAGCAAATTGAGCAAATGGAAACTATTTTATTTTTTGATTTACAGAAATGGTACAAGATAACCTCATCATAACCAGAGTTCCTGGTGCTAAGATACTTTTAACTGTTAGAGATTGAGTGTATGGATGATTGCTCTGATCATTCTATTAGCTCTGTGTGATTGAAAACCTGGCTCAGTGGTGCCAGTGTGGGACTGTGCTGACTTTAAAGGTTTGTGAAATGCGAGTGCAGTAATTGAGTTCAAATCTAAGTAAACAGCTGTTGAGTTGTCAGGGATTTTGGAACAGCTTTAAAAACTTCATGTGGATCCTTGCCTGGCAGGGAAGATGTAGACTATGCATGGTGCAGAGTATGACCAAGCTGCTAGTCTCCCGTTTACTCGACACTGAGCTCCTTCTGAGCCCGCTGTCACCCTTCCTTGGCCAGAGGAAGAGCTGGGTCACCCCTCAGGCTCACACACAGCCAGACTTTTCCTACCCAGCAACCAGTCCTACTGGGCTCAGCGTGGAGGGTTCTACATCACTCTGCAGGAGTGCTCATTGTCTGCAGGGTCTGATTTATTTACCATCCAGCTAAATGCTCTCTGTTACATTTCTCTCTTTTTTTCTTGTCTCCCATTTCAGAATGAAGCAAGATGCAGATGTTTCCTAAGTTGTTCATAGAAAGTGTTAGTTTCAGACAGACAATTTTCTACCTCTAACAGTGTTAGTGTCTATATAGGTCTCGTTGGAAGGTAAAAGGAAGAATAATGCATCAAGTGTCTGTATAAGATGCTATCAACAGCACATAGTACAAATAACCTAACCTGTGCTCCAAAGATGCTCATCACAGCTGTAAGAAAGATGTTTATTTTGGTGAGGTGATATTTCCCACATGCACTGTACCAGTCTAATCTCTTTCCTTCTCTGTTTTTTGTCTGGAAGCTGCTTAAATTGACACTACTATTGAGAAAAATCTTCCTGCAACATCAGGCCAAATGTTGTTCCTTTACTTTTTCTCAATATGGCTTGCTACTTCCAAATAAATGTCCCAGAAAGTGGATGGTATTGCACAGTTAATAAATGATTAAGAAAATGTATTGTAAAGTTACTAATTAATTGGGATTTTAATATCAATGAAACATTTTGTTTTCCAATGTAACAAGTAAACTGAAATGAGACTGTTAAACTGCTTACTTGGAAACACTTGGAAAAAAATACCTGTAATGGAGGAAGGTACCTGTTTTCAGTGTCTAAATGAAAACAAAGAGCTGTGCTGTTAAGCAGGATAGAGTCACTGGTGTCTTGATCCAGTGGTGGTGATTTATTGAGTTCAGATACTGCAAACTGTAGGAGTTGAACACGGTCCTTCAGGCCTTTGGGGGTGTCAGGGTAATGATAATGTGATCTGAGAATCATACTGTGCATACAACTTTGCACTTTGGCTCCATTTAGGATAAAACAGAATGTTGAATAGTAACTTTTTCTTCTTAATTTACTTGGGTTTTTTTACTGTTTATGTATAATATTTTTCTGCAACTACATGTGATTAGTTATTTCTTCTTTCTGATACTTCTGGGACACAAGTGCATCTGCAAATGGTGGACAAGTGGCCTAGAACATAACAACCCTATTAAAGATATTTTTTCTCATGTGTTTTGTTTAAAATTCATTGCATTAAAATTTGAAAACCATGTGAAATTTAAAAGGTTAACATTGGCATTAATTCAGGTTTTGTAGTGCAGTGTTACACAACACTGAACACATAATACATGAACAAGTGTATTATATTACAAGAGAAGTCCCATTTTTCCTGAATTAGCAGTCTCTGTTGGAAAAAGCTTGGAATATCTTGCATTTGTATGGAATGTTTTTTACTGCTTCTTGTCTGATTGGCTGTTGATACTGCTCTTCCATCTTACAAAGTTATTTAGGGGTTTACTAGAATTCACTATTTTGGGTTGGACATAGGCATGCCTTAAATGCAGAAAAAGAATGGAGACCACAAGCAGTAATCAAAAATTCCATTACATGTATTATCTTAGGAACAAGCCCTTAATTTGTTACTGAATGTCACCATCAACCACCACAGTCTTTAATTAAAACCAAAGATCACAGTAAGTATTGACTAACGATCAGCTCTTATATTGTCAGTTATACCTTTGGGTATGACCCTCAACTCTGGCTGACATGGTTACACTAAGGGTGAAACGTGAGAAGTGGTGTTTAATTTTGTATGCAAAAAAAATATTGGAACTATTGAATGAAGGGTTAGAAATAATTAGTTTTAAATGCTGTTGAATAAGCATTCAGTCTAAAATTCTGTTCCAAGGAAGGGTTGCAATCTCAACTTCTTTTGCTGTCCGGTGTAAGCTTGAAATTTATGGCTGAAGAAAAGCTAGAAAACATTACTGATGATTAGAACTGGAATTAGAGTATGAGAGAAAGTAGTTCTAGTAGAAAGAAGTGGAAATACATTGTTTTTATGGTTGGGAAACATCTACTTTAAAAAGTAACTTTAGTTGCTTGCTGAAGCAAAAGCTGGTTCTTTACATTTTAACTACAAAATACAGAAGGCAGAAATGTAAATTTGCAGATGTCTTTTTGAAGACAGAGGTAAGTGGGAGGAAATCTGTTAATGAAATCAAGCCAATATGATTAAAATGTACAACAAATGTATAAACATTTAATAGAATTTTGGCAGTGGGACAAGCTAACTGAATACATTTTAGAGCAATGTTGCAACAGAAAAAAATATCCATTCTTCCAGGAAAGAACAGGAAAAAGACAAAAAGGAAGATGGCTTTCTGTTTTTGAAGTTGCCTGACAAAACACACAGCAATGCAATACAAAAGGCCTCTTTCTAATTGAATTACAAACTGTGTAATAGTTTAAACTGCAACAGCTGGTCTTATGAAGCTACTATAGTCCTTGGAGACATGCTCCTTGGATTCTTTTAAGTATCTTACTAGACCAGTTCAGCATTGCATTCTGAGTCTTTGTGCTGAAATAGCAAGATGTATAGCTTAACAGCTCAGGCTTTATTAAACTATAACTAAAGTGAAGCACAGCACATGGTGTTCATGTCTGTGTTTAACTTTTATTAATTTTTCTTTAGTAGCATCTTTCTCCCTGTCTCTGCTCTGTTCATTGTTGCTTTAGGCTGTCACATCCTAAAGCAGTCACAGCCTTATAGACAACCCCTTGTTTAATGGGGATTGGAATCACTGGGTGGTTCTGGAGTGCTGCTACACATTTTAGTTAATAAGTTCAGAGCTGATCCTGGGAATACTTATGAGGGTTTCTTCTTGTGGTTGAGGTTTCTCAATACATCCCTGAATTAGGCTGAAAAGGGAAGACGTAAGGCCTGGGAGGTTTTCTAGGCTTAATGAAGTAACTACAGTCATTTGAGTAACAGTCTTAAACTTGCACCAGAAAAGTAAATTACTCTGCAATTGGTCACATGGGCTTGAATTTAGATTATTTTGAAAAAGATTGCCAGCTGTGCTTTAGAAACACATCAAACACTGAATGATGAACTGTCAGCAAAAACCAGGACAATGTATCACCGTTTCTTTTTTATGTGGAAAGTTCATAGGGTTTTATATGTAGTTGTTTTGCTTCATTGGTCAACAGCACAGCAGCTAAAAATATCTGTTTCTTTGAAAACATATGTTGTTTATGGATACTTAGAAAATTTCAGTTGTGCTAATCCTAAATGCTTTTTTTCTGTTTTGGTTTCCAAAATACTGTTTTTAATAGGGTCGTTTTTGCATAAGCAAAGTAATTGATCTTTCTTTCACAGACGTAATGATTTTCATTTGTTTCAGTGAGGTTCCTGTAACATTTAAGCATTTAATTAAGTAAAACTTGCTATTAAGCAATTGCATATCAGAATGTATGGTTTTATAATACTGGATCCTGTGTCTTTACAAAGGTGTTCCACAAGTGTACAAAGAAAAAAAATTCTGTTTAGTAAAAAATTCTGTTTAGTAAAGTACCTATGCCACCTCTGGGTTTTTTCCCCCTTTTTTGATGCTTAATTCAGAGAATAACATGCTGATTAATATCAGATGTGTTTTGTCACATCAAAATAATAATACAAGCTTGCTTTAATAAAGCCCGGGTTAGAGAAATGAGCCTGTTGTCTGATATGTGTGAGTACACACACCCATCTCTGAAATCAGATCTCTACAGATTCTGCATCTCTTTTACATCTTGGTTTGTGATAGCTTGAATTCTGATTTTTAAACATGGTGATTGTTGCAGTGCAGTCACCATAATAGATGCAGAGGTGAGCAAAGTGAGACTCTTGAAGTTTACCATGAAGCCTGGATGTGTTCTGACCTCTGATGTATCTTGCAACATATTGCATTGTATTTGTGCCTTTAGTAAGGGTGATCTGCTGGAAGGAGAAATCTGAGGTGGGGAGATACTTTGCTCTAGCTTTGAAAGTCTGTTTCGTACACCTCAAGGTGGGAAACAAAAGCAGGTGCCATCTGCTTTTTTCATGCAACCTAAGAAGACAATCAGACTGCCAGAAGTAGCCTTGGTTTGTGGATTTAGTTAGTGTCTATGACATTTGAACTTCTTGAAAATCTTACTTTTTGTATTTTTTAATTATTACCTCTATGCATTTTTTTTCTTTTTTACAGTATTCTGTAACTTCTCTCAAGACTATCCCAGAATTATGTAGAAGGTGTGATTCACAAAATGAAGACAGATCAGGTATGATGCCCACTTCTGTCCACTCATAATTTTCAAAGATTTTTTTTTTTTTTTTTCTAATCATGTACGATTTGGCAACAATAGCTTCTTGGCAGTGTCCTGTTTTGTTTTTTCTCATTTATGTACAGTGTTCTGAAAACACAAGTTTCTTTTTTTTTCAACAGATGTTAGTTCATTAGAAGGACAGAAAGTTCCAAAAAAGGATTTGGCTGTATACAGATAAATGTAGGGCTTCATCTCAGCAGCTCCAAACCACAGTATGTGCAACAATTTACTTGAAAACCCGAGAAACCATTGGTGACAAGACATAATAATGTAGGCGCCAATGAAAAAATGTTGGATACATTTACTACCCATATGGCCACGACCAGCCTGAGGGATGATGTTTTGCCAGAGTCTGAAACTGTATCAAGGATGCTACATGATAGAATCTACTCTAAGGCATACTGTAATAGTTAAGATTAAAGCTGAGTTTTTTAGTTTAATAGTGTAAACTAAATGAAGAATCATGGCATATAGATGAGAACCAGCTGGAGACGTTCCCCCTGCCCCCCTGACAAAAAGTGCATTGAGTGTTGTTTTTCACTCTGTAAATCAGATTAATCCACTTTTCTTTTTCTCTTCCTGGTGGAGGAGAAATGAATTGGTAAGAGAAGCATTTTTGTGGAGCTATGAATAGTTTATTGTGCTTTTTGATCTTTTAATTGAACTTTCATTAATGTTGTTTCATCAAGTACTTTTATAACAGAAACAGGAGACCTGGAATTCATGGGATGATAGAAAGCTTTAAGAACCATGCTATACTTCAACAACATTTATTTCTATATTTCCTTTCAGCCAGTTTTAAATTTCTACTGTGTATAATTTAAGTCAAAACTTTGTGATTGCTACTTCTTGTAACAGAGTCACTAAAGGGCAGGTCATTGCAGGACACTGTCCCTGGCAATAAAGAGAAGTGAAGCTCTCCTTACCATACTTGCTTGCATGTTACTGCCATCACAGGGCAGAGCAGTGACTGCACACACCGTATAAATTGTTGCAAGCAAAAGCAGGGAAGAAGTGTAAAGGGCAAAGACTCCTGATTCATCCCCCTCAAATTGCCCTATCTCATTCTGCCCCAGTCTCCCCTCCATATTCCCCTCATTCTTCCCATCCTGCCCCATTACACATTTCTGTCCTTCCCCTGCCTCACCCCTATCCCTTTTCTTCTCTCTTCTTCCTACTTTCTTGCTAATTCTTCCCCCCTTCCTCATCCCTTGCATCCTACCACCTTCCCTTTTTGTCCCATTTCCTTCCCCTTCTTCCCCTCTTCTTCCCTTCTTCTTAGCCATTCTTACTCCCTTTCTCCCCACTCTCTCACAATTTCCCTATTCTCACACCATTTCTCCACACGATTCTTTTCTCATTTCTCCTATCTCCTTGCCTCCTTTCCTGTTTCTCATCCACTCCTTACCCTGTCTGCTCTTCATTCTTCCCTGCCATTTTCCTTAGCATTCAATCCCTCATTGCTTCCCACATGCTCCCACCATTGCCCCTCATACTCCTCCTCCCATTTGTCTTTCTCCGTTTAAAATTCAGGTAGTGGTCATAAAGTAAAATGCAGACCGATAGCAAGGATGAAGTACCGGTTATGAGCTCTTCCTTTCGATTGTGGGATGCTGACAACTTATTATGTAGCTCTCTTATTCCATGGTTGCCTCTGCAGACAGACATTTTTCAGTTATGATTTTAATTACATCTGTACTCATCTGCAGCCTTGAGAAGGGGTTGACAGAAGCAAATACAGGGATCACTGGAAGACAGTAGTAGCTCTGGGGAGTCTGCCAGTGGAAGTTAATTACAGATTGGTTAGAAGTCTCCAGTAAAAAACAGGTCTTTAACTCTGATAGTAGTATTGGCAAAGTGGAAACAGTACTAAAAACTGTTTTTTCTTGCTACTTATCACTTATTTTGGTGAATAGGAAATAGTACTAAAATATTTTTATTTTTACTCTGCTTAATCACTAAATAATAACATAATACTGAACAGGAGTGTATCACTTTACATCTCCATACAGATCTTCAGTATCTCGAGTATCTTGAAATATCAGCAGAGCTAGAATTGTCAACATTGTCAACTCAAGTAGTTACAAATAGAAAAACTCAGAGGTTTTACAAAGAGCTGATCCAGCTTTCTACCTCATACTGACTCTTGCTGAGATAGAGGTTGCATTTCTCCTTTAAAACGGAGAGGACTGTGAAAATAGAACTGTCAAAGAATTTTTTTTTTTTTTAGAAGAACTGAAATTTAAACAAAAGTTGACCATAGATAAGATATGTCACGGTCTAAAAAACAATTGTCTGTCATCTTTGTCTCAGGAAAATACTTAGTTCACTAAGACAGTTAAGACAAAAATTATAGAGAAAGTAAGATTCCACTTTATACTTAAGAAAAAAAAATATGTATATGTATATATGTATCTCTAGACAACCATTTTCACCAGCAGGATTGTTAGAACAGATTTAAACCAGACAGTTCCTTGTTTTTTGGAATTATGTTCCTTGAATTTTGGAATTTTTCCTCAGAATGATATTTCTTAACTATATGGCTAATGAAATGGAAGTCTTATTATTCATTGTTTGCAGATACATTTGGTAAATAGCCCTGTAATTCCAATTTTCTTTCCCCCTTTCATGTAAACATTGAAAAGTAAGTTAGTAACATATGAAAGTGTTTGGTTACATAATTTGCAAGTTGTGCACTCTAAGCACTTTTAATCCTAGGCAAATACTGGTGTTTAGAAGTCAGTGTGCTTTCTCAAGTATTTCACCCAATTCCTTCGGCAGACTTTTGAATTTTGTAAACTATTTCTGACTGCCTGTAACTTTTGCTCATATGACTTATTTTTTGGAAAGGGAGGTATTAAAAGTCTGAGAAATGTTTTCCTTAATGTGTAGTTTTTCCTCCTTGAAATCCCACCAATCCACCAAATCCCTTTGTTGGACAGCACGGACTGCACTGGTCAGGGATGCGTACTGTCCTGGCGGATAGGTCCTGTTCCTTCCTCACCCTTTTGCATGATGTGTGTGAAAGTCACGCAGCAGCACAGTCTCAGTCCTGATTCAGAGTCACAGAATTACAGAATATACTGAGTTGGAAGGCACCCACAGGATCATCAAGTCCAGCTCTGGGCCCTTCACAGAACACTCCAAGAGTCACACCATGTGCCTGAGAGCACTGTCCAAATACTTCTTGAGCTCTGTCAGGCTGTGCTGTGACCACTTCCCTGGGGAGCTGTTCCAGTGCCCAACCACCCTCTGGGTGAAGAACCTTTTCCTAATATCTCCTGACAGCGTTTCCTGCCATTCTTTTGAGTCGTGTCACTGTCACCACAGAGAAGAGATCAGTGTCTGCCCCTCCTCTTCCCTTCACGAGGAAGTTGCAGAACTGCTGTGATGTCTTCCCTCAATCTGCACTTTGCCAGGTTGAACAGACCAAGTGACCTCAGCCACTTCTGATATGGTTTACCTTCAAGGCCCTTCGCCGTGTTTATTGCTCTACTTTGGACACTTTCTCGTAGCTTTAGATCCATATTATATTTTGGCACCTGAAACTGCCCCCAGCACTGGCGGTGAGGCTGCCCCAGCCCAGAGCAGAGCAGGACAATCCCCTCCCTTGCCTGGCTGGCAATGCTGTGCCTGATGCCCCCCAGGACACGGGTGGCCCTCCTGGCTGCCAGGGCACTGCTGGCTCAAGTTCACCTTGTCATCGACCATGACTCTCAGGTCCCTTTCCATGGTGCTGCTCTCCAGCCTCTCATTCCCCAGTCTGTCCATACATCCAGGGTTACCCTGTCCCAGGTGCAGAATGTGGCACTTTTCCTTGCGAAACTTCTTACAGTTGGTGATTGCCCAGGCCTCTGATTTTTGAGGTCTCTCTGCAGGGCCCCTCTCTCTTCAGACGGTGTCAGCAGCTCCTCCCAATTTTGTATCATCTCCAAACTTAGTATTCCTTCAAGTCCTTCATCCAAGTCCTTTATGACTTCTCCAAGTTCTTTTCAGATTTAGAGAATTCTGACTCAGGAAAATTCCAAGGGATCCTTGGAGCCGAAGTATATGTGCCAGTACCCCCAGATAACAAGGGGAAAGATATATGGGATTGGCAAAAAATTACAGGAAAAACAATGGTTTATCCACCATAAAGCAAGATTAAAAGTAATTTTTTTTTCTACAATAATGCATCAAGGTAATCATCTTTTAGGCAGCATAATAACCACTAAGGTGGACATTATCTCAGCTGGTTAGTGCAAGGTGTTAATTAACTCCAGGTTTGTGGGTTTAAGCCCTGTACAGGCCATTCACTTGAGAGCTGGACTTAATGATCCATGTGGGTCCCTTCCAGCTCAGAACATTCTGTGATTCTGTCATTGTTTATCTTCAAAGATAAAAAATTAAAGAGTGTAGTTTAGAAATGGACCCAGCTAGCACATTTTTCCTGAAATGAAGTGTTAGCCAGAGTGCCTGTTGATTTCCAGCATTGTTTAATATAGACTGATGAACTGAAACAGAAATCAGTCCTTTATGCTTTTGTTATTAAGCATGAAATTGGTTGCATTCTTTCTGGGCAAATTTTCTAAGGACACTTGAACAAATGGCTCAAGACATCTGTGTTCAACAAGCTCCACTGAGCCATGTCATTGTTAAAGTATATTCTGTCATCTGTGATGACTTTCAGTTGTCATTAAATGGATGTTTCAAATGAAGGCAATATATTACCACTCTAGATCTTCATTCACAGATTGATAAAAACAAATTCACCTTTAATGTCCAGAAGTTATCCTTCTGCACTGCTTTATTCATTCCTAAATTAACTGCCATTTGAAAAATTATTCTAAATATTAGTTCCCTATTTGAGAAAAATAAATGAATCAATGAACTTAAAGTTACAGACAATTTCTCAAGCTCTTGGTAGTTCTTAGTTGTATGAGAAAATAAAGTAAAATTTGATCTGGAAGCAGTGTTAAAAGGCATCAATTTCACAGATTATTGTTGTCCAAATATCTCCCAGGTAAACATGTCTGAAACAATACAATAGTAATTGGATCATTCCTTGATAGAATACTGAAGAACTTTCTTAGTGAAAAACAATTGTGCTAGCTACATATGAGCTCTTTTCCTATGTAATTTTTGCATCTTCCCTCTTCCTTTTTCACACATTTTTGCCAGAATGACCTTCTGATTTTTCAATAGAACTTTGCTTTCTACCTTCCTTTTACAGTCTATACAAGAGCAAACCCAATTTATTAATTTAAAAATTTTCTTTACCTCTCCTGTATTCTCTACTTGAGAATGACAGCTTCTGTATTTTTCTTCCTCAAGCCAACGTAAGAAAAGATATTTATTCACTATGATCCAAAATGTTTGAATTACATGAAAAAGATGTCGTTATTTAAAAGGATTAATTATTATTTACCCTGTATACTCTTTCTTTCTTCTTTAGTGTGACTTCAAATTCCACTTAAATGGGAACAAACTCTCTCTGTTCTTATCTGTGCAGGGCTGTTCTTTAATTCAGGTTCTTATGCTGTAGAGGTTATGTTGAAGGACTAATATGTGTTCCTGGCCCACGTTATTGATATATTAAAACTGTAAAACAGTGCCACCTTCAGTTAAAATTGATTCAGTTAAATATGAATTTTCTGATATTAACAGAGGAGTAAATAGATATTCAGATCTGACTTTGATTATGCATCAATCTGTAAGAGACACCCCTTCCTCTACCACATGGAGCCCACGTACTGCTGCCAGTGTTGGAGATACGTTGGCGATAACAACCATGAATTTTCTGAATGTTTCCCTAGTGTAGTCAACACCTCAGCACTGGTATACAAAGTCAGAATCACAGTGCTTTAAATGGACCTGGAATTAATATGAGTCTTAATTGATTTAAGAGTCTCTGCTGAAGGCGTATCACAAGGAGCAAGCTCAGGCATTTCTTTCAAATGACAGTAGAACTCTGAATATGAAACTTTGTGTAGATTTACTGCAGGCCCTGTCCCCATATTACACCAGCAATATGTTGCAATACTGCATTTAAAAAAATATGGGCAGTTGTCAGTGCTATTCACAGACTTTCTTAATGTAAGACACGCCATTGTTATTTTCATTATACTCCGGACAATTTGGAGGTATTCTGATGTTTGGCATTAGACTGTAAGTATCACAGAAACTGAGGGTAAAATTTTATCTGTGCATGAGGTTGTCTTGATGGTTGGAAAAAATCAGTTACCCTGTTGTTCTACAGATGCACGTATACCAGATAAAATGCCCCCTCTCACCTCCCCATGCTCTAGACATAGAGATGACTGAAAAATACTCTGATGTCAATAGATACTTCCAACTGGAAACATGATATAAGGATCAATTTTGATTCCTAAAAGTAGAATCAGATGTTGATTAAATTGTTAGAGGAATTGCTTCCTAATTGCCCCCTTTTCTGTTTAGTCGCTCCCAGTAGTTCTAGGACATCTATAAGTAAATAAGTATTTTTAAAAGCTATAAGTAAGCCTACAGGCCTCTGGATTCATTTGCATTTTGTCTTCCTCAAGAAGGATATATAGCACAATATACGGTGAAGAACTACATCTGCAAATTTGACCCCTACAGATATTCATCAGATAGAGGGGGTTTTTCTGCTAAAGAAATACTTTGGAATCTCAGGTCTATCAGGCAGCAACACTTCTTTACTGATGTGAATGGAGTCTGTAGTTTTTGTGTTCTCTCTCTTTTTGCTTCTGTAATACAATAGGATTATCCAAGTCTTTTATATTAATGAATAAAAGTTAAGGAAATAATTTTGACAACATAGTTGGGGGAAAAAATTTTCGTCACCTCTTAGGAGTAAAACAGAATTATTTGTCAGTTTCTGGAATCAAACTAGCTGTTCCACATTCTAGTCTCTTGCCTTAAACTCAGACCATCTTTTACTGTTGTTTATAAAAGAATCAAACAGTATTTATTTGACCCAGACTTTTAATGGCCCCTGTCTGAGTTCATAAATATGAAGCGATGAGCAAGACACTTTTCCTCTGGAGCAGCTGTTTAAGGCAATTCAACATGACTCCTGCTGTGCTGGTGCTTTGGAGGCTGTAGGCAACACTTGCTTTTGTGTCTTCAGGAAAGAAAGATCTGAAAGCAGAACGAAAGAGATTCAAGCCTGGTCCACTCCAGGCTCCACTCCAGTGTTGTGTAGAGGGAAAGCACACTGTAACTGCCCAATGCGTAAATGGCACAAAGAAATACTGCGTCTGCTAGTCTGACTTCCTTTCTTCCCTTCAGCTATATGGTTAAATGCTATGTTCTAATCCTTTATTAAAAGCAGTGTAAATTCATTATCTCAGTTAAGTGAAGAGGATGTTTTTAAGTCAGTAAAAATATTGCAAACTGTTCTTGGTGTTCCAGGTTTTTGTCTGAGAAAACAGTGTTTGTAAAGAGATGTGGAGAAAAAACAATGGAAAATGGAAATACCTTACTCTGCTCAAACTTTATCGAAAGAAAGGAGAAATACATGACTTCACAATTATCTGAAGCAGATTTGTAACAAAGGTCATTGCTTCTTCTCAGTGTCCAATTTTACAATTTGGTCACAAAGTGGTTTATGTAAATGCATGTTGTTAAAGTTAAAAAGTGGAGAAAGTGAAGCAACAAAATAAATGTAAGCTTAAATAAAGTGACGACAAACAAAATGTTGATGCCTTTTCCTCTGTCTAGACCCCTGTGTTGAAAGGAGTGTTTTCATAAAACTCAGACAGAATTCATTTCCATACTGAGTGCTTAATAGTTCCCGTCAGAACAAAACAGCTGGGAAACATATGGTATCCATTTCCCTGTATCACTTGGAAAAAATTTCACATGTAAATAAAACCAACATAAAAGTGTAGGCCTTTGAACCTAGAATCTTATACAATACATAAATAAGTCAGTACAGTGCGTTCTTTGTATTGGCCTGCTCAGTTACATGCCTTTTGATTATTATTATTTTTATTTCTTCTTTGGAAATGTTTTCCTAAGCACTTCCAAAAGTATTAATGTAATTAACTAAGCCATAACTACTAAGCATAACTACTAAGCCATACTAATCTTTTGCTTCAGATATTAACGTTGCACTAAAAGTGTATATATCTGTTTCCTTAGGAAGGTGTTCATGGCAAATTGTGTGTTTTGACCACAAACTAGATCCCACTGATACGCAGTTAGCACATCTTATAAATCTGCTTTGTTTAAACAGTATTCTCGACTCTTAGAATGCATTAACTCTTTGTGTACATCGGAAGGGACATAGTAACTGCCAAAATCCTTTCGTGCTTTTAGTGATGTCCCTCAACTGAAAATAACAAAAGAAAGAAAACTCTCTGCCAGAATTCCACTGATTATGAAGATCATAAATATCACCAGCTGGGACTGTGTGAAAGAGTGCAAATTCAGTAGGATTGAGTTCAAGTTCAGTTGACTTGAACTCCTTTCCCTCTCTCAAGTCAGATTCACTGGTCAAACTGTCCTGCAGTGCACTGAAATAATTGTCTGGAAGGTCCAGGGCTATAGGTGTGTATGTGTGGGTGTAGGGGTATACAGGCTATACATATAAGGGATGGAAAGTTTGACAGAGAAGCCCAACACAGAGAGAAGCTCAGAAGGAAATGTCATACCTCAGTAAGTAGGCTTAATTTTTAGATCAGAGAATCACAGAATTGTTTCGGTTGGCAGTATCTGCTTAAGATCATCTAGTTCAATGACTGTGCTTAAACAGGAGCAGCTAGGACAGCTTAAGCCAGGGGTGTGTCCAGTTGAATTCTGAATATCTCCAGGGATGGAGATTTCACAAAGTCTCAGGGTAACTGTGCCAGTGTTTGATCAGCCTCACAACAAAAAAGGTGTTTTCTTGTGTTCAGATAGAATTTCTTATGTTTTACTTGATGTCAGTTGCCTCTTGTCCTGTCAGTGGCCACCATGGAGAAAAGCCTTGTTACCTCTCCTTAATGATCCTTCCCTTCCCCGGCTGAACAGTCCCGACTCTCAGTTGCTGTTCTTATGCATTGGTAGTTCTCGTAAGAAAAATACATCTTCTAGAGGAAACAGGCCTTAAAAATTGAGTTGTTATTACTGGTGTTAAAACAAATCCACTAAAAAGTTTAGACGAACTCTTTTGTTGCCCTTCCAGAAAATCACCCTACTCTTATGATGCCTGTCAATGCAGAGCAGAGTACAAACTAACATAGCTGAACAGTAGCACTGTAAATGCCACTAGGCTATTATTCACAGAATGGGTCAGGTTGGAAGGGACCACAGTGGGTCACCTGGTCCAACCTCCCTGCTCAAGCAGGGTCATTCCAGAGCACATGGCACAGGATTGTGTCCAGATGGTTTTTGAATAAGTCCAGTGGGGGAGACTCCACAGCCTCTCTGGGCAACCTGTTCCAGTGCTTGGTTACCTGCACAGTAAAGTTCTTCCTCGTGTTCAGATGGAACTTCTTGTACATCAGTTTCTGCCTCTTGCCTCTTGTCCTAAAGTTTGGCACCACCGAGCAGAGCCTGGCTCCATCTTATTGACACCTTCCTTCACATAGTCATAGACATTGATGAGGTCCTTTCTCAGTTGTCTTTTCTCCAGACTGAACAGGCCAAGCTCCCTCAGCCTTTCCTGGTAAGAGAGATGCTCCAATCCCTTTATAGTAACAACCCTCTTCTGGACCCTCTCCAGGAGCTCCATGCCTCTCTTGCGCTGAGGAGCCCATAACTGGACACAGCACTAAAGATGTGGTCTCGTCGGGGCCAAATACAGGGGGAGGATCACCTCTACATCTAGATTGGCAATGCTCTTCCTAATACACCTCGGGATACCAGTGGCCTTCTTGGGCACAAGCACACATTGTTGGCTCATGGAAAACTTGTGTTCTTGATTAAAACTAATTATTTGTAATTATTACAATATACATCCTTGAAGAAAGTTTATTTTCAGAAATGTCAAATTCTTCAGTTTTGATAGAGATGCCATTAAATCTGCTTAGATATGAATTTGGCATGTTATCGCATAATTCTTGTTTCCAGTGTTTGGCCAGGTACATCTTTAAAGCATGTTATCATGTCACGTGTCAGGTACCTATCACTGCTAAATCAAATTCCTCTATTTCTCTAGTTTCCAGCAGCAGCTGGAACTGTGGGGTCTCAACTCTTCTTGGAAATGCACAGAAGCCAACAGGAATTGCAGATATGTGCAATAAATTCAGACCAGTGAAGAGGGTTTCCCCATTAAAGCACCAGCCAGAAAGCTCTGAGAACAATGAAAGTGATGACCAGAAGAACCAGAAGGGAGAATACCAGAAAGGCAGTGATTCTCAGTCTGCACCTCCAAATGATGACCAGAGTCCAGGAGAAGGAGAGAGCCTTAAAAGCAAAAGCACCGAGCCTGCTGTTCTGCTTGGGGAGCTGGAGCACTATGACCTGGATATGGATGAAATTTTGGATGTGCCTTTTATTAAATCAAGTCAGCAACCTGTTCCTTTTACAAAGGTAGCTCCTGAGAAAAAACTTTTGAGTGCATGTTCAACTGTGAATGGTCTAAGTGGCAAGACCTGTCCTGCAGGGAGCACAGAGAGCTCGCCTGCTGGCGGGGCACAGTTCTGTGTGCTGTCTCCTGTGAAAGGCGCTCAGCTGAGAAAAACGCAGCCCATTGTCCTTGATCAGCACAAGCATTCAGCTGAAGAATTAGAGCTTTCCCAGCCTTTAGTTAAGTGTAGCTCAGTCCATGAATCTGAAGCCCAAGGCAAGGGCATCCTCATCAGGACACTTGTTGATCCTCATGCTCACAAAGCTGAGAAGGCTATGCCGAACTGCCACCGGAGGACTTTCCACCTTCAGACGGCAGTGGCAGAAAGCAAGCAGCTAGAGGACCTGAGTATGAGCTGGAGCAGCGCAGGGGGCCCAGAAGAGAGGAGCGAAGAGGTGAAAAAAATTAAGAGCATCTTAAACATTGTAAGGGAAGGCCAAATATCTTTACTGGTAAGTATAATCTTTTTCATAAAAAGCATAGAATAAAAGTGATCTATTGTGTGGTTTAATAAGCCAGCTAAGCTGATGAAGTTCATGTTTTGAACCACGGTCATTTTTGTCCTATACACTCTTTAGACATTAAGCATATGGGCTCCCAAATGGAAAGCATTAATATTTAAATAAAAGATATAGCAAAACCAAGAAACTAGTTTTATATATGCAGTACATTGAAATTATAAAGAAGGCAGACATTTTAACTAATAGGATAACTTTAATAACAAATGTAAATCCTAGCTGTGTTTTGCCTTTCACATTTGTGGGTCATTTTGTTCAATAATTGCTGGTTTACCACAGTTGTTATGTAGAGGTTGATGATGGGAACAGAGAGGCTACTGTTGTATTCTGATTATTATTCAGGAGTGTTTATGCTGTCTTGTTGCAGCAGCATTCTCAGGCAGGAGTTTTCTCTAAAGCCTTGTTGGCCTCTGACCCATATGAAGTTTTTTTAGTAAATTCTAGCACTGTGATCAGGCACTGTCAATGATGGTTTCCAAAGTAACTGTTTGCAAGTTAGCACAGTGATGCAGAGCATATGATCTCCACACGGAACAGCTGGTGAAGGCACAGTGTATGCATAAAAACTGTTTTTGTTAGATTTTTGTTTAGCTTGTCTGTTTACTAATCTAGCTCAAGCACAAAGCCATGCTATTAACATAGAAGCAAGAACAAAGGAAGATAGTCAAAACTAGACAGATGCAGAAGAGAATATTAGATTGCTCCTCAAGAGATAAAAGCAAGTTAAATTCCTGCTGCAGTAGGAATTGGAGGGGGGAAAAGGGATGTCATATGTAAGAAAATAAGTATTTTCTTCAAACTGGTCAAAACCTCTTCATGGAAATACACTCATGGAACGATACTCTGGCAATACTGCATAACTCTAGGAACTTAGCTATTGCTGCTCCTCGAGTCTGTGTTTAATCTTCTGTTTTCTTTTTGGAGTTTCTCAATCCAATTGTTTTGTCTCTAAATTAGAACTGGGCAGAAATAATGTATTACATCATGGTGGTGTAGAACTTCGGGTAAATATCCCAACAGATTTTTTCATGGAAACAAACTATCACATAAAAGTCTTCTGTCATGTGCTTTAACTACATTTTAAATGGTGCTTAACACAAGCTACCACTTTTGTGATAAGCAAAATTAATCAGGAATGTTTTTCAGAAGTCATGGATGCTTTCTCTTCAATTATTCATCAATAGAATACCAAAAAAACAAACAAAAACAAAAACAAAACAAAAAACAAAACAAACAAACAAAAAAAAAAACCAAAAAAACAAAAAAAAAAGAAAGAGAAAACTCAAAATAGACAGAAATTATTAAAATGTGGGTATTTTTGCAGCTACCTTATTGACCAGAGTAGAGCAAAGACTTAAAGCCACACAAGAGTTTGCACCGTTGTATGACAATGGCATGAGGAGGAGAGAAACTTCACAGTCAAGACAGTGAACATCCCACCTCTGTCCTTATGCTAACAGTACCCAGGTTCTATATGGAGAAGTGGAAAGCTCCGGATTCTCTGGATTTTAACTTGCAAAAGAATGTGCCTTTTGGGAAACATCCTTGTGTTTGGCTTGTGTCTTGGGCTGTGAGGATAAATGTATCTTTTTATCCTTAGTTGTAACTAACATACACCTTTTTTAACAGCCACATTTAGCTGCAGATAATCTGGATAAAATCCATGATGAATGTGACAACAATCTGTTGCATGTAGCAGCATCAAAGGGACATGCAGAATGCCTGCAGCATCTCACTTCTTTGATGGGTGAAGACTGTTTGAATGAACGAAACATTGAGCAGCTAACTCCAGCTGGATTAGCAATAAAGGTAACAGGCTCTTTCTCTACTGTAATGTGAATAAAGGTCATTCAGTTTCCTCCTGTGATGCCAGTATGAAATGCATGCAGCAGGATGTTATTTTTCAAGCTTTTTAAGTGAGGAAAAAAAAACCCTGTTGGCTGGTGCTACATAAGCGAAATAAAATTGATTACTGCACAAGATATAATATCCACTGTGTAACGCTGACAATTTTTACATTGTTGTCAATGCATATACATTAATTTTTAAATCAGTCTACTGACTCTAAACACTATTTGTTATATTTTAAGAAGCTTTCACTTAACTTGGATTCAGTTGTTTCTTCAGGAAGCATAACAGTTTCTTTTTTTTTTTACCAATATTGGTATAATCTTGTAAAACAAGTGTGAGAGCACATTTACAAAGCATAAAAGCATCTGGAGGTGAAAATTCCTGGTTGTCTAAAGCAGTTGCATCAAAGTTAAAATGTGCATGTTGCAGAGCAACCTGTTAAAATCTGAAAAAAAATTAATGTCCAAGTTTACAGGAAAACTTATTGTGTAGGAAGAGATGATAATTCATGATGTTACTACACTAAAATAAAAGGTACTGCAGGAAGGCTAATGATTTAACCATAGTAATTCTGGTTCTTTAGTAAGTGAGAATGGTTGACTGACATTCCTTTTATCCTCTAAGTACCTTAAGAACAAAGAAGGGAAGGGGTGAAATATAAAACAAGAGTTTCTGTTTCTTCAGGGGTTTTATTTTTATTTTCTCCCTGGAAAAAAATTTAGAATCTGAGAAAAGACTGGTGGATTCCAACCTGCAGTTTTGCATATTTGAGGCATAATTTCAATGACCTAGGGCCCTCATGTAGGTGGCAGGATTGGGTCTTTTAATTTTTCTGGGTCAAACCGTATGAATAGAAATTTGAACTGATACCTATTAGTACTAATGAAATACTCCAATGTCTTGGCCCATGTCAAACTGTATAGTTACAGTCTGCCAAGTTAAAGTCTTACAGAATTTTAGCAGCTTTTCTTTCCTGTTTTTTCAAGCTAGGTATATAATGTGTTTGTAAGCCAATCAATTCTGATACTGCTTTTGTGGATAATAGGTTCACACCCCACATAGTGTAACATTATGGGAGTTACAGTGATATAAAGGAGGAGCAAGAAAAATAAATGCCATTGTATGAGTGTTGAAAACCACTCTGGAAGTAAGGATCAAGAGGTACAAAATTTAGTTGTTACAGATCACTTAAAGGCTCTTACAGAACTCTGCAATGACCCAGGAGAAGTTCAGGCATGCAAGTCATCATTAGAAATACTTGTGCTGGAGCATACTCACTTACAGGAAGAGCTCCATCACATTTACACTCTCTTCTGTGAATTACTTTCTTCTGTGAAAACCAATGGTTAAGTAAGCCAGCCTTTCTGGAAAAAAATGACAAAAGATTTTAATAGTTGTGATAAGCTTTTCTCTCTCTGGTAAATGTGTTTAGAAAGGAAACAGCTGGAATTTAGATTTTTTTTTTTCTTTTTCTTTTTCTTGTTTAGAATGGTCAGCTGGAGTGTGTTCGATGGATGGTGAGTGAAACAGAAGCTATTGCAGAACTCAGTTGCTCAAAAGACCACCCAAGCCTTATTCATTATGCAGGTTGCTATGGCCAGGTATGAATTTCATTTGCTTTTTCAAATAAATTACTTAGATGTTTACACAAATTTTAATTAAAACATGTGTGTCATTTTGTGGCTTTTAATGACAGATGTTCTGAATTAGTTCAAGTATAGAAAATCTTTCCCAACAAAATTTGTGTAATTTTTTCAGCATTTTCCCTCTTAAGTTGTCTGTTTGGTTGTTTGTTTGTTTTTTGGTTGGTTGCTTTTTGTTTTATGAGCTTTGGGTAGTGGCAAAGAGAAGATTACTGGCCAACCAGTAAATCCCAAGAACATCTACAGAGATTAGCTAGAGGACTCATAGGACACATCAGAAAAGAAACAAATATTTTGGGATGGTTCACATACTCTTTCCAGGAGAGACTAATCTCAAAAAAAATTTGTAATTTAAGAATTCATTGTATTGGCAGTGAAGTATGGTAGAACTTGAACATCATCTGTCTAGCTTTAGCCACTTCCATTGAGAACTACATACAAATATGTTGTTGATTCATAGAATATTCTGAGTTGGAAGGGATCATCAAGGCAAACTCTTAAATAAGTGGCCTATATGGGTACTGTTCCTACAAGCTTGGTGTTATTAGGACCATACTCTAGCCAAGTGAGCTAATTGTAAATCAATCCTGTTTCACACCTAACTTACCTATTGATATAATAATGAGACACCACTGAAGTACAGCATTCTAGTGCTTTGTTAACATCTGGAGGAACATTAATGCCACTTAATTACACTATATTCTCTCCCCACAATATTTGTTTTTCCCTAAGCAGACCTTGCAATAACCCCTCTTCAAGGGACCTTCTCCAGGATCTACTGTGGAGGTAATAGGAGATCAGTTACTTTTCTCTAATCTCTTGGCAGATGGGCCATTTTATCCCACAGTTTCTATGATAGACATTAAAGATAAATCATAGAATCACAGAATAATCAAATAGTTTGAGTTAGAATGGACCTTAAAGATCATCCAGTTCCAACCCCCCAGACATGGGCAGGGACATCAAACCTCACTGATTTTGTGCTAATGCGTTTTACCCTTGTGAGAGAGAGCAAACAAAATATAACCACTGAGAAAATAATTATTTGCTGTGTAAGTCTGGTTGTCTCATTCAATGCCATACAATCATTTTGGTGCATTTCTGCTACTAACGGCTTCTGTCCAAGCATGAATTTACTGGAGGGGAAAGGAAAGAGAGGAGGCAGGTTTGGAAGGCTATGGAGCTGGAAGTCTACCCTTTCTGCTGCTGTTTCCGTAGGTACGCAAGACACCCTTGTTTTCATGCTTTGCAAAGACCTCCTTTTTATTCACTCACCTACTATGCAGATGTTACTGCTGTGAGATAGCACCCTGCTGGATATAGAGATTGATGGTGTTAGCAGGTTTGCTGTAAACCCAGCACTCAGGAGAGGGAATATGTGAGCCAAATCAGAACTGGATTTGGGAAAAGAGTGTTTGCTACTGGGAAGAAAAAGTTTGGAAGAAAAAGTTGCATGTGAGCTTAAATTCATATCTTCACTTGATTAACCTAATTTTGTCCTCATCTCTACAGATATTTATATAAACTAAAGCCAATGAAGCTTGGGGTTTTTTTCAGTGAGCTATGCTATCTGCTGCCAGAAACAGATCTGGCACACTTTATCTAGATTCTTTTCAGAGCAGAACGGAAGCTCTACCACTTAAGAAACACCAGCTACAATCAGCCACCCATGAAATTTGAAAAGGTGATACATAAATTGCTGCCAAATTTTCTTAGTTAGCTGAATGCCAAAGAAAGTTCATATGTAATGTCAATTATCTATTTTTTTTATAATCCATAAACAACCTGCAAACATGAGGGAATGTGGAGGCTGAAGAGGTGCCAGACTATCTTACCCAACTGTGTTAAGGAAAAAAAAACCTGAGAAATTTGGATGCTTGCTTGGCGCTGTCCTTGAAGTTAATAATTTATTTTACTGTTACTTACACAAAAGGTAATCCATGAAAACACTGGTCTTGGCAGAATTACAAGAGTAATATTTTTACAAGGAAGACCTGTTATTGAATCCTGTTCTAAAAGAGTCAGTCCATCTGTTGTTTCTCCAGGCATTATACATGCACGCCATATTTTTCTTCAAGAATTGTAATTTAGAATGGGCAGCAGAAAAGAGTTCATAGCAAGGCTCCCATGTTAAAGGTCATCAAACTACAGTCATGGCCTGTCTCCATGGACACGTCAGCAACATTATATTTTTCCAGTGAGAGAGGGACCACATAAGTTAACCTGACTGAAGAGAACAAAAGCTCAAAGTCAACCTGTAACCTGGTCGGCATACCTCCTAGCAAGGGTTTCTTTAAGCAGGAGATTATGCAAGAGAAACCATGATGTTTGGCAGGTGTCTTCAGCTGTGCCTGGCACAGTCACCATGTCACAGGAAGGTAGTGGTGCAGTCCTAGGTGCATATTGTCCTAGTCCTGACTAAGAGCTTCGCAGAGCTGGAAAGTCCTTCTGACAGAAACATTGTGGTAGTATGGACTGCACAGGTAAGAGGCAGAGGGTGGGGAATGCCAAGGGGTTGTGGTTTCCGAACTCCAGAGAATCTAGGGGGACTTTGCGGAACCAGCCTAAAGCATGACTAAGGACCTAGAAAGGATCCTGTGCACACCTTGATGGAGATACAGTTCTGGAGAGCTCCCTGGGAAGGAGTGTAAGACATTCAAATATGCAGATACCTAACAAAATGCTGGTTTCTTACACCTCAGGATATTTGTCTTCCTGTCTAATGTAATTTTTACAAGGTTAATGCGTTGTTTTCACTCACTCCTACTCCTCTACTTTAAAAGGATACTGGGAGGGCCAGCTTATTTATTTAATTAATATCAAGTCATGGGGCTAGGATCAGCTGTAGAATCAATACTCTTCAGCATGCTAACCCTTCCCTTTGTAGGCCATGTAATGATTTAAATGGTCCATATTAGTTGTGCTTTCTCCTCCAAAAGTCATCTCACAGAATCAAAGTCAGCAGCATGTCCCAAATTTTCTTGAAATCTTTTTACAGACAGATTTGAATTATTGTAGGTCTAGAGTATGCCAGAGGTATGTTAATAACTGCTAGAGCATAAGAACTTTGGAGGTCTTAAAAATAATAGATATACTGAATAATTCATTAATATTTATCAGTTCCTATTACATAACAAGAAAGTGATTATTTTCCATTGTCTTAATTTGATGAATTTTCTTATTATCTTTCATTTTGTCTGAATAAATTGTCTGAATAAATCTATTCCTGAGAACATTTTCCTTGCAACTACATAATATGAGTGTTAGTAAAGTGATATGTCATATATTTTGATATATGATGGTTTGTTTTCCCTAATTTTAAGTGCAAAAAAATTTGGTTTTTTGGGTTTGTTTAGTTAAGGGTAAATTTATTGAAACACAAACTGTTCGAGTAGAGCTGTGACTTTGTGCCTGTGACAACTTGATGCACAGATAGTCCTAAGTACAGATGATTGAATATAGCCACCCAGCCACTTGAATTCTTTGTTGATAAGACAAATGACTAGAAAACATCGTTTGCTCCAAACTGATTGTGATCATAAAATTAAAGAACATGCTTAACATTCGGGTCCCTATTACATTCCAAAGAAATATATGCTTTCAAAGGTATAGTTGTCTTCCAATTGTGCAGATAAGTTTTGCTAAAAGATTTTTCTTTTCGTTATTAAAACATAGGGGCATTTCATACAAGTAGTATAATCCTTCTTCATTGCTGGCCAACACCACTGGCATATTGAGAAGTTGCTCAAGGGATATATGATCTGAAGTCATCTCTCTAAGCTGGCTGTCAGCTGTATTGGGCATTCAACCAAGAAGTCAAAATACCCTGTGATAAGAACAAAATTACTGCTAAAGCGAAGATATGAAGAAGATAACTATCAGGCAGAGTAGCCCTCTGAAGCAGTAAGCAGAGACCCAGATGCTTGAATGGGCAGAATCATCTAGAGGAGCTCTAGAAGTGTCTGACAGTCCCTCTCCTTTTCATTGAGATTAAAATTTCTGTGGTACTTTTACACAAAAAATACAGGTTTATATTCAACCTTTTTCAGATTTTCTTTCTTAATTTTTATTCTTTTTCTTTTCTGCTTAATTACTGCTTGGAGTCCTATATGTGTTTTCAGTACTGTTTTATTTAGGAACGCTTTAGTTTTCCACGTTTCTAATTTTGGCTGATTATGTACTTATGTGTCACTGAAGCTACTGAGGTTCTGCAGGTTAAGTCTGTGGATCAGTGTTTGCCTTAGCAACACTAGAATCCACACATCCCCTTTGCACTGGGGCTCTGAGTCAGTATAGCATGTGATAGATATCAGTGCAAGATATTAAAAAATACATGTTTATATAAAAAAGCTTTAAGGTAGGAAATAATTTAGTCTTTTCACCTATTCAGAGAGAAAAACTGTATTGAGATACCCTTTAATGGGTATCTCAATACCACTTTTCCATGTTATCTATAGATTTATTCTAGATTTTTAATATGTATCATATTCAGTAGGGCAAAATGAAATTTAATCTGGAGAGGAAGGGGAAGTTCCCAGAGAGAAGAAAAAAAAAAAATCCAAATAAACCTGCTGGAGAAAATAAGAAATTAAATAAGCTTAGTGCACATATATAACTCTCCATTGTTAGAAAAGAATACCCGAATGTGTATTGCACCTACATACACACACAAAAACTGATGTTGAAAAACATAAGTTTCAACCTCAGTTTTGGCTTCCAGACTTTCAATGAAAAGTTTTTGCAGCCCAAGTCTCCCCATCCTTCCGAACATGCAGGACATACAAATGGCCCATGAATCAATACATCGAGATCTTAGGGTAGCATTATTTTCTGGTTTTAGTTGGGTTGCTTCTTCTTTAGCACAACCACACAGAGATAGGGCAAATGATTATAGATCTGAAGAATCTAACTCCTCAGCTCTGTGATCTGAGCATAATCCTGTTTTAATTTTCCAGAGAGGCTTGTGAAGTTTGACCAAATTTCACAACCTGATTTTCAGATTGATATATGGGTTGTTCTGCCTCAGGTTTCATCAGCAACACAGAGGCACACATAATCTCTGTGTATGATTTCTCAGAATGTGGTATAGTACGCATATTTTTCCTATTATGTCTTTTTATAAAATAAAGTATTTCAGCTCTTTCCCTTGGGGGAAAAAAAGAAACCCAAAACCCTCAAAAAACCAAACCAGAGTCCCATGATGCACGAAGTCCTACAAAGTTAAGAGAGACAGAAAACAAGGAATTATTGGATAGTATTAGTAACAGATGACTGTACCAGTATTCCTCTGGTATATTTAGCTTTTTATTATTTCTTATCTTTTGTGACATTTCTTTCCCTGTAGGAGAAGATCCTTCTGTGGCTTCTTCAGTTTATGCAAGAACAAGGGATTTCACTGGATGAAGTTGATCAGGATGGAAATACTGCTGTTCACATAGCTGCTCAACATGGCTATCTAGGATGCATACAGGTAGAGTGATAGCTACAGCAGAAACCTCTAAACTTTGGGCTTGAATGACAACAACCAACAATTGTTATTGGAAGTCTAAGTGGGAATAATTATTGATAGATTAAAATACATTGTAAGGAAGAATTTTAAACTGGTAGGAGTCAGACTGAAATACCGAAAAGCTCTGGGTTTTTGAATTTATTCTCAATTATGCTGTTGTAAGCCTAAACTAACTTGTACTGCAAGATGAAAGCATGATTGTATTGTTTATACATGAGCAGCTCGTGTGTATGTTTTTGTGTTACAAAAGGGCAGCCAGTGCAGATATGCATACTTTTCTTATTACTCTGATATTTTCCTTCTGTTTCTTTTTCCATTGAGTAGTTGTAGCCGTCCAGCTTAGGGGCCGTATAAAAGAGGGGTTTGTTGAAGGATTTACACCTTGGGTAAACCATTCTTTTGACACTTACCATCCTGGAATGAATCTGTGCTATACAATGAAAAGTGATGCTGATTTCTAACTAATTCTTGGTGAATCATCTTGGCCACTGAAAACAATATAGTTCTGTTGTACAGAGGTGCAAAAAATTCTGGTTTGTCCAGCTGAGAAGGGTGACATATCCACAGTATTTATGGGAGTCAGATTGGAATAAACCAGTCTGGATACCTCTGTCCAGTACCTGCGTTCAGTGCAGACATACCAAAAAAATCATGGAGTTGAACTGGATGACAGTTATAGAGTCATAGCACCATAGAATCATTAAGGTTGGAAAAGACCTCAAAGACCATCGAGTCTGACAAAACTAGAACAGTCATCATGTTCACCACCAGACCATGTCTTCAAGTGCCACATCCACACCAGTTTTGAACACTTCCAGGGATAGTGACTCCACCACTTCAATGGCCAGTCTGTTCCAATTCTTAACAACCCTTTCTGTGATTTTTTTTTCCCTAATACCTGATCTAAACTTCCCCTGGCACAACTTGAAGCCACTTCCTCTCATCCTGTTAACTTTTTACCTGGGAGAAAAGGCTGAACCTGGCTACAACCTCCTTTCAGGTAGTTGCAGAGGGCAATGTCCCCCCTCAGTGTCCTTTTCTCCAGGATAAACAACCCCAACTCCCTCAGCCTCACAGGGCTTGTGCTCCAGACCGTTTCCCAGCTCTTTTGCCCTTCGCTGGACATGCTCCAGCCCCTCAATGTCTTTCTTGTTGTGAGGGGCCCAGAAATGATGACAGGGCTCAAGGTGTGGCCTCACCAATGCCCACTGGCCACACTATTGCTGATACAGGCCAGGATGCCATTGGTCTTCTTGGCCACCTGGGCACAGCTGACTCATGTTCAGCTGCTGTTGACCAGCACCCCCAGGTCATTTTCTGCTAGGCGGCTTCCCAGCCACTCTGCCTCAAGCCTGTTGTGCTGCTTGGGGTGGTCTAAGTGCAGTTGAATCTCGTCTAGCTGTCCTCAGCCCTTCAATCCAGCCTGTCCAGATCCCTCGGAAGAGCTTTCCTGCCCTCCAGTAGATCAACACTCCCATCCAACTTGGTGTAATCTATGAATTTACTGAGGGTGCTCTTGATCCCTTTGTCCATGTTGTTGATTATGTTAAAAAGGACTGGCCCCAGCACTGGGCCCTGGGGAACACCACCAGTGACCAGTCACAATTTGGCTGTAGATACACTCACCGCGCTCTCAGGGCTCTGCCTTCCAGGCCGCTTTTCACTCAGTGAACTGTGCATCCACATCATGGTAAGCCAGTTTCTCTAGGAGAGTACTGTGGGAGACAGTGCCAAAGGCTTTACTGAAATCTGGGTAAACACACCCACAGCCTTTTCCTCATCCACTAGGCAGGTCACTTTGTCACAGAATGAGATCAAGTTGGTCAAGCAGAACCTGCCTTTCACAAACCCATGCTGTGGATGCGATGCCCTGGTTGTCCTGTACTTGCTGCATAAGGATAGTCAGGATAATCTGCTCTATGAACTTCCCTGGAACTGAGATCAGGCTGACAGACCTGTTCTTCCCTGGATCCTTCTTCCAACCCTTCTTATAGATGGGTGTCAAATTTGGCAGCTTCCAGTTGCTGGAACCTCCCTGGTTGATCAGGACTTTTGGTAAGTTATTGCAAGTGAAGCAACTTAATGTTGTGTTACTTTGGAGATGTACCATCTGCCCGTCAAATTTGCTAGAACCGTTAGTCACAGGAGTACATTTCAGTATTTCAGTTGTCGGCACTTTGAGTAAAAGCTGTTTGGGGAAGAAATAATAATAAAATTATTCCAGGAAATTGCAGAGGTATTTGATAAACAAACTAGTCATTGGAGAAGAGCAGATAAAAGAACAAATAACCGCTCGGCAAAAAGGCAAGAAATAAAAGTTAAACTGATTAAGTCAAGTGAGGGAGGAAAACATGTCTAAGAAGGAGCAGTAATTCTCAAAGGACTCAGATATGTATCAGTAAACATGTTAGTCCTGTTACCACACATGAACTGATCCATGTCACCTTTCAGGTCACTGCAAATACAGAACATTTGTATTAGTCCAACCCTAAAAAAATGTAGCAAATGAATTTTCATTAGCTAACCTCTTCAGAGAGCTAAATATATTTGTACACACTGTTATGTTGAATCTACAGCTGCAGAGCTGCTTATTATTATAGCAATCTATTTATACATCAGGACACCAAGAAGACATAACTCCATAAAAGCCAGTTTGAGAGTATCTCATAATAAAAAAAGAAAAACAGGTTGAGCTGAATGAATAGATTTGAAAAGAAGACAGTCAAGTAGATTTGGACAACATGAGCATCTCTGCATTTTCTTTTTGAGGAGACATGTCTTTTTCTTATAGATAAGAGGAATGGACCCTATAAAAACTTATACAAGAATAAAATCAACAAACGATCAGATCCACGCTGAATCTAGTGGGTTTATTATTGTCTTGTAGCCAATTGCTATGATCAGGTGGAAAAAATAGATAGCAGAAATGTTTATGATTTACTAGTGGGGAGCACTGTTGTGGTAAAGGCTGTGCTCAGGGTTGCTATGGAGCATGTGTTTAGGGTTGCTATGTCAACAGTGCCTGATCAAGATGTGCCATGCATTTGAAGGAGAAATGAGTGTAGATGATTTTGAGCAGAGTGGTGACATCTGCAGGCTGTTTTCATGGACAGAACCAAACAAAAGAGAGACTAGCCCCACTTTCCCTGTGAAGAATGAACCTTAATAAGTGGCTTAGAATTCTCAAGATTATTTTACTTTAGGTAAATACACAATTCAACAAATGCTTTGTGTTGAAGTGAGGCCATGAGAAGTAAGTAATGAAAATATCCAGTGATGATAAAAATACACAATGTTAGTAATATCACTTCATTAGCACCTCACAGTCGTAAGTGTAGTTGATATTTTGTTGTGCTGTGAAACAAAATAAGCCCTGTGCCCAGAAAGTTTATGGTCTAATTTAAAATAATGTATAGTGAATAATCTGGTAAGAAGAAAGAAGGGATAAAGGAAACAGGGAAACTATAAGCAGCAGCACAAAAATGAAGAATCACAGGCTGTCAGTGATTCCCTGACCCCCTTATTCACTGTGTTTATGAGCAGATGACACTCCTGTCATGTTTCAAACTGTATGATTACTTCCTGCAAGGTCACAACTCTCCTTTGTTTTCTTTCTTGACAAATTAAGCCGAATCTATTGATATGAGATACAGTGCAAGAGTTCCTAACTTTCCTTTCTGTATGGTTTTAGCAGATCAGACAGACCACCCATTCCACATCTCTGTCAGCAGATATAGAGGTCTCTGTGTCTGCTGTTTGTGGTCAACAAAGTCACTCCAATCAATCCTCAGTGGTTTGCCAGCTTTGCTTGGATAAGTCAGCCAAGAGCTCAGCCATGCAAGTCCTCTTCTGCATGTGTATGCACAGAGTTAATGACTGTAGTTTCTGGCTGTATAGGATCAGAAATTTTCCAAGGGGCTGGGATCAATGTGTGTCAAAGCATTGCTGAGAATATTTAGGTCCTATTATACCTACTCCAGTAATGCAAATAGCTTCTAACACTGATTATCACAAACAGATCATAAAGAGGGAAGGCTTGGTCTCAAATCTTGCTTCAGTTATTGGGTCTCCTGAGGTCAGCCTGACAGAACTTCTTTTGCACATAGAACACTCTTTGTTCTAGTCTCAGAGTAACTCAAATGTCATGCTTACAACCTGGATGGTTCTCCAACAGCAAGCTAGGGTTCTCTGCTGGTATTGTGAGTAACACAGGGATATACATCAGAGTATAAGACATTATTTTTCTTGAAGACTAAAAGCTGACACATATTTCAGTGTGTCTTCAAAAGAAAATAGGGACTATCCAAGCGAGTACAAAGCAATGAGACTTCTCTAAGCATTAAAAAACCACAGTGACCTAACCCACAAAAATTCCAACCAAATTGATAAAGTCATTGTACAGTTCTTTATCTGCAATAGGAAATTTTTGCTTATCTGCCCTATCTTCCATATCTAAGCATTAATTACCTAAGGAGTCAGGACACTGAGACTGCCCTGCTGGGTGTTTTAATCATAGGGATTCTGCTGTGGTAGAAAATGGGGAGCTGAATCACAAAAGGAGTCAGCAGATATTGTAGCAAAGACATTCCTAAAATGGGATTCTAAGGGTGTGTTGCAATACCTTGCAGTGTGGAGATCCCAAGAACAGACCTGGTAAGCCATTACAGTTCATCACCATCCATTATAAAGTGTTGAGCAATGTGTTCACGCTGCTCTGGACCCTGAAGTTATCCAGAAGAGATGTCCTGTGTCTTCTTTTCTAGGTCTCCCATGTGTAAAGTTATCACAATGTTCTGTAACACATAGATAGGTGCATCTGGAAAAGTTTATTACTGTGGTGCAGGAGAGAATCAATAGGTGGCCTAATGAAAGTCCTCTGTTTTCATTTGATAGTCCCACCCATGGTATGAATGCTACATGTGATGCTACGATGTACAAATGAATGAACAGAAAACAAATTAATTTAGTAGAACTTCAAGGGGAGAGGAAGGAATAACATAAAAAATATAGCCTTTTTATAGCTCTTCTGAACTGCAGATCACTCTTCTATGTTATTGCTGCACCTGAGTGGTAGATTTTATTGGTATGTGGTTTGAATTCAGGCTGCATACAGATTTGTCAGTGACTGAATTTTAAAAATTATTGGCTTAGAGTAACATTTTTCAAGCATTGTATTCAGGAGTGCTTTGTGTCCAACCATTCTTGTACTTAACAGAAGTCACAGCAGAGACTTACACTTAGAGACGTCACTGTTCCCTTTTATGTTTTTACAGACATTGGTTGAATATGGAGCAAATGTCACCATGCAAAACCATGTGGGAGAGAAACCCTCACAAAGTGCTGAGCGACACGGGCACACCATGTGCTCCCGCTACTTAGTAGTTGTGGAGACATGTATGTCACTGGCCTCTCAGGTTGTCAAGCTGACTAAGCAGCTGAAGGAGTAAGTGTTTCATTGTTGGCAAGAGGGATTAATCTTAAAACAATACCCTACTTCATCTCCAGTTTATTAGCAGTGTCTGTTTTCTCCTTCTGATATATGACATTTTCAAGTCAGATTTCTACCTTATTGCTCCACTCTTTCCTGTTCTCAAGTATTTGCCCCTTCACCCTTAGCAGCTCAGCTTTTCAGCTGGCCTTTTTGTGGCAGTTTGCTGTGAACATAGATGAAGGGAGTGGCAGCCAAAAAGGGTATGTATGAAGCAATCCAGTCCCTTTTCCCTTTGCATATCTTGCAATCACGTCATTACAGATCATTGTTTCTGTTCATATAGCATGCTTTTCTATACAGTGAGCAGCTCTTCCCAGTTACAGTGCTGGGTGTTGATGTTGGGAGGATTAGTTCAAATAGTAGTTGGAAGGAATTTTTTTGGACTTGGAAAGTCATCAAAATCTACAATGGCTGCTCAGGAAATGTCTTCTGTATTTCTTCGTATGAACTGGGTTTAACATTTTGGTATGGTTTTTATTGAACATTCTGTAAAGAGCCTATTATTTTGAAACACAACTTATTCTAATTGCTTGCTTTAGTTGTAGGTGCAGTTCTGTGACTTAACATGTCAATATTCTTATAAGACTCTTAGAAACTATCAGCACTAATCTAACATTGTTCCAGCATAAATATGTGATCAAGAGCTTGTCAACTATCACAATCCATAAAAATTACTTTTGATAACCCCATGTTTAGAGGAGACCATATCATTTTATGCAAGCACTGTGTAGGTAATTGCTTTGGGTATCAACTACAATACTCTGTGAGCAGGGGAGCTGCAGAGAGGCCTCAGTGAGAATGGGTGAGGGGCTTCCCTTTGGTGGACAGAGCTCTCTGCAACAGACCCACTGCAGGACACAGCTGAGCCCCACCTGTCATTCTTGTAGCACCTCTGTGAAAATATGTCCGAAAAAGAGCAGAAAATGCCAGAGAGGAGAAGACAACAGAAGAGTGATAATCAGAAGGAAGAGCAAGGTCAGAGGAGCTGGAGGTGCACCATGGTGGAGAAGGCACACCCCCAAAAGGACTGTGGCCCAATGGAGTACCCATGGTAGGACACGTACATCCCTTGAAAGGGCTGTAGTCCAAGGACAAGCCCACACCAGAGCCAGTGATTTCCTGGTTGGAATGCAGCCTGTCAAAAACCCACATTAGAGAACAGGAAGGAGAGGGGAAAAAAGGGGCAGCAGAGAGAAACTGCTAGACCAGAACCCTGACCGGTGCTGCATGTTGGCTTACTGAAAAGACTGGGGATAACCTGCAGCCATGACAAGATGGGAAGAGAGGTGTCCGGAGTGAAGCCTGAGAATGGTGAAGAGGAGCTAGGAGTGCAGATGATTCTGGGAGAGAAGTTGAGCTTGGAAAAAGGGAGGATAGATGTTTTAAATGGCTGTCATTTTCTGTTTTCCAACACCTGAACCAATAATAAAATATTTATGCTAATTGACCATGAATTAAGTTAAATTCCCCAGGCCAAATCTCTTTTGCCCAGGACAGGAACTGGAACATGATCTCCCTGTATTTACCTTGACATTTTCTCTTTGGAATATCTTAATTCTTTTACATTTATACTGTCAAAAGACAAGCACTGAACTGAGGATTATTATAACATTTACAGTTTTCATAATTTTACAGCTTGACACTGTTCCCTGGATATGTCAATGTACATGGTTGTAGTTGGTCCATATGCTGAAAAATACAATCAACTGACATAAAGGAAAAAAATTAACATAGGGCATTTCCCTAGAAAACAGCATTAGCATCTGAGTCATATGCATATATAATGAAATATATTTCCCCCATAATTCAGCAGAAAAAAAATAGAAAACACATGCACACACCGTGAAGTAGAAGTGGCAGCCACAGAATACCCATATTCAGTTCTGTTCAGTTCTCACCCTGTACTTGATACAAGTTTTACCTCTTGTATGGAAAAAAAGGAGTTGTTATGTCAGTCAGCAGGCTGCCTACTCCTGCAGAAATAGTCTAGTTGTGACTTTCATGCCAAAAGCATTAACACTTTTCCAAATACCCCCACTGTTGTCTCACAGACTGCATCCATAGGAAGTAATTTAAATGATTCTTATCTGGCTCCTGATGAGTTTCTTTGCTTGTTTCAGCTGGAATTAAATCTGCTTCCCTTCAGCAGCCTTTTTTTCAGGCTTCAGATTAGTTTCAGTAAGTGCAGCAGCAGCCTTTTCTCCCTCTTCTACAAAGAGATGTATGTCTCTTGTGCAACCCTGTTGCAGTTTACTGAGGCATTGAAATAATCTATTTTCTGCTTGAAGGAGCAGCTTCTGCATGGCTATGTGGGCTGCAGGCCTCAGGCCATGAGTGGTTTTGATAGATGCAATGGACCATGTTCAGAGGCTCATGCTCAGGAGCCAGAAGGGATGATGGAAGAAGACTCTTGCCCTGTTTTGCAGTCCTCATCCTTCTCAAAATCCAAGGATGGTATGCAGTACATCCATGGAGCAGCTTGTCAAGGGGACCTTTATCACAACAGGAGAATCCACTGGCTACAGCACCTCTAAAAATCCTGAAACCAGTCCTGAAGCTCCTGAAGACATCAAATGGCAACAGATGGTGGTGAAGTTTACTATCTAAGTCACTTCAAAGAGCTGTTAGGTAGGAATAACTCCAGCTAGGGCAGTTGAGCTGACTTTCCTGGATTTTCTCCACCTTCTTCTCCCAGAGTTAATGAACATCGTTCTAGAGACAGAAGTGGTATGATTGTATCATGATGAATTGCCTGAACAGTCAATTGAATGCTGAAAGCCCTTATGTGCTTCCAAGCCTTCCCTCAGCTTCCATAAGCATGAGCTGATCATTCAATCTTCTTTATTTTGAGTGCCTTACTAATGGAAGAGAAGAGCCTCACCTGATACCAGTACTTCCCCAACCACAAGAAGACTGGAATGGTTGATATTTTGCAGGAAGAAAAACAGTGAAGAAACTGTCTTAGACAAGCACTTATCAAGAGCTGTATCTTCAGAATTTTAATACAAAGAAGGATCTATCATCATTCATTCCCTTTGTATGAGTTCTTCCAGTCATCAAGCAATACAGAGGAATTCTAGGGAGAAGTTATTCCAATCCATCACGCTGTTTGGAGCCATTCCTGAATGGAAGGCACAAAATGAAAACAATAACATCACATTTTTCCAGTCTTCGCATGTTTCAGTTCTTTGAACCAAAGCAGCTTAGAAGACAAATACTGAGGAGTATAGAAAAATATTCTGACCTAGGTCTAAGTCTCCATTTTCAGGGACAAAAGCCTTTATATTTGGAAGAAAGAAATAAGTGGAAATTACAAATGTTCCATCAAATCTTCACAAGAGGATTAACCAAGGGTTTACCCCAAAAGGGAAAAAAATCAAGCAGTTATACCATAGGTAGAAATGGAAGTGGCCCACAAAGACCTGCTGTTACTGGCTTCAAAATGCAAACTTTGCTTTAAATCTCTTGCTAATTACCAAAGTTTTTTCAATCCAGTATGACTTTCTGAACTAAACAAAATACTTAAGTCAGTCACAAAAGTTTAGAGACTATACGAAATAATACACATAAAGTAATACTATACACATTGAGACATTATTTTATATACTATAAAATTGTACTATACACATTATAAAATAATTTGCTTTCATTTTACTTCCTGAGGTCTTCACAGGTCTCACAATCTTAGTTATTTTCACACTGACTTCACCTGCCTAAAAAAATCCATTGTTGCCAGTGAAGAAAATTCCTACCTGCAGTATGACTTGTATTATTTGGGCTTTCCTGGTCTGAAGAGACCATGTCAGAATTAATGACATAAAGTGAATGCTTCCATGGACTTCTTTTGCAATGCTGCCTGACGACAGACCTGCATTTCTAAATTGCACTGTCCTGCATTTATGGAACTGGATGGGAAAGTTAATTAATGAATGAGACACCTACTGATTCTTTTGATATGCTATCAAGCCAAAATATCTGTCAAGGCAAAGATCAAAATAAACCACAAGTCAAAAGATGAAGTTGAGAAAATAATTTAATATCCTCTGTTGTAAGCACTTTTCTGTGTTCTGTGAAAGAAATCCATTATTTTCCTGGAACTTCTTAGGAGTAGCTGTAAAAATAGCTGAATAAAAAAATCTCTGTAGTAGCATGGTAAGGTGTGAGCAGGTTGCTGGCATTTTCAGTTGAGTGGGTTTTTTTGTGGTAGAACATGTTATATAGACATATAGTAAGTAACCCAGTATAAACTTTACAATGTTCATCTCTTTTTTTACTTAGTTAAGCCATTTTATATTCTGCTTTGTAGAGTAGTCAATCTTGTGTTATTTGAGAAAAGAAAAAAGGAGAAATAAGGAAACCAGGCTATGAAAGATAATCCAGTAGATCCCAGTGCCTCTGCAGTTACTGATCTCCCTGATTTCATAAGGAGGTAGTTGGGGTCCACAGATTTCTAAGTAGACACAGAAGGGTCCTTACATATTACTCACTAGGGACATTGTCTAATCTAAGATGCCCACAATTTGGCCATCAATTATAATAAAATAAATATACCCTCTTACCCCTGAAGCTGCAATGATCTTGTCTCCTAAATCAGTCTGGCTTTAATACTTTGCAGTGTTGCTATTCCAAGAAGTTGTGATCCCTTGTCGGTGTCATCTTGGAATATATATGTGTATGCTATTCATCTTTAGGGATAGTGCTGGCAAAATGTGTGGGTGTCTGTCACTTATGTACTAACTAGTTAAACTGTGAAAATGGAGTAAAAGTCAACTCTTAGCACAATACATTAAGTTGAATGAGAACATTAACTCAAGAAGAAGATGTGTCAGAGATTTCCACTGAAGCTAAAAACATAAAAACCTGTTAGCTGCATTATTTAGTTATATAGGAATAGAAACTGAAGGAACAATAAAAGGAAAAGAAAACAGATAAATTGCATCACAACCTAATCTCAAATAAAAGTTTCCCTGGCTCGTATAGGAGAAGTTGGGAAGTTGCAATATAAGCTTATGTTGACAGATGTAGGAGTAATTTTAAAATAGTCTAAGGAAGTGTGTAGGCCAGAGGAGGGAAAATGGAAAATTAAACGAAGAAAGGATCTACATAATGCATGGCTGTATTGTAAAATGTGATGGCAAGGCAGTATGTCAAGATCACACCTTTATTTCTGTAGTGCTTTTCAAACTCACTTTGATATATTAAAAGCAAATGTTTGTTTTCTGCCAGCCCTGCAAAAGTCTAGTCTAAAAAGTGGTCTGGATTCTTTCTGCTTTTGACATTGCCAGTTATAAAGACTGTATTTGGAACTCAGCTAAACCTTCTGGTGATGGCATGTGAGCTAGGAAAGTGTCCAGCTCACTGGTAGAGAACTGCCTCAGTTCTGCAGGTCTAACAAGAATAAAAGTACTGAAAACATATTACTTAGACAGCAACAGGATCAGTGCCTGGGAGAAGCAGATAAAAAGTCATTTTCCCATGGTCACTTAGTCAGGACCAGGGAATAAAACCCAAAGTACCAATTCTGTTTCAGGTGAAGGATAACATATGTGCAGTAATAAAAAGCCCTAAATCTCGTGTTTTCTAGTGGTTTTCCAATAGTTCTCTCCGCGCAGTGTTTAGACACACTGGAAATTACAGATCACTAAACAAGATTGAATGTTATCTGTGGTGGTGGACAAGTTAAAGGGGTGTTTTGATGGAACAACAAGAATGGAACACCTGAATTCCATGGCAGCAGGGAAAAGGAGAAGACCTTTTTGTGGCAAATTGATATGTCATTCTTGTAGAACTGCTTCAGGGTTTGCAGGTTATAATGCTCAGCTGAGTCCTTCCTAGAGGAAATAAGTATGTTGCAGGACAGCAGATGGAATTACACATGGGAAATGGTAAATGGGGTTTCTACTATGGATATCACTCTCATATTACTAAGAATTTTTATGTACTATTGCAATTTTTTTAAAGTGTTGGTCTCTAAAGCTATTTGCAAAACGGTGTAGATCACAACACCACAGTGAAAGTGATAAACTGGAGTAGGTATAGCACTGGGATATGGTGGATGCTGAGCACAGGTAGGACCTTTGGTAAGGTTGGACTATAAGCAGATGCAGCACAGAAGTCATATACCTAACTCCATCCTGCAGCTGAAGTTTGGACCAATCCTTTCCAGTGGGTGGAAACTCCTCTCTGAGTTCATTTGCAAATGGAAAGGGAGAGAGCAGTTGCCTGAGCTGCTGCTCAGCTGATAAAAGCCATCCAAATGTAGGAAGTGACTGCTTAATCTGTGTGCTTTCTATATTTTTCCACAAACAAGTAAGAAACAAATGGCCCCAAGTTTGCCGTATTTTTGTGTCTGTGAGTCACTCAGTTTGCCTTCACTGCTGCTTATAATCACACACTCATCCTTGTATGAAGTATAATAAATAATGTGACAAGTAAGGTTCTCTCAGTTATTCTTACAGTGATCAAAAATGTCAACAGAGATTCCAACAAAAGTGTCAATGTTCTTATTTTAAGTTCTCTATTCATTACATAAACTATGGGTGAAGAGGACTTCTTTCTTTAAAACAGAGTTGAAAGGGTAGAACCAGTTTTCCTGTAACTTACTTGTGCAGTCAGTTTTATGATTTGAGGTTAACAGGGTTACATTTTCTTGCAGGCAGACAGTGGAACGTGTAACATTACAGAACCAACTCCAGCAGCTTTTAGAAGCCCAGCGGTTGGAGGGCAAGTCACTGCCCACATCCCCAAGGTAAGGTGACTGGAATGTACCACAGCCTGGATTTGCACATTTTCATAATGTGTGAGTTATCAGGAGAAGCTGTGATCTGGCTAAATAGTATATGTGTTCTGTAAAGAAAATGTTGGGGGTTTGCCTTGTGGACTCAAAGCTGAGCTTCTAGAATTTGACACTGAGTAATGTTGATAAATACTGGAAATTTCTGAGTATGAACTAAATAGTCCCTGCTTCCCAATAGAGTGAAAATCAGTTTTACAGTGGAATGTAGTATATTTTGAATTAGATGAACAGCAGAAAATCGTAGAAACCCCTAGAAAAGTTGTAAAGTTTGACCTTTTGGTGGTCTATCATACATTACTTGTAGCAGTAAGCTATAAAGACAGTTACCAACAAAACCTGCTTTCATATTAATAAGGCTCCTTATGCTCATTAAATCTTTTACCTGCTGTAGCTTATATAAAAAGTAAAAACTCTGGAAGTTTTATGCATTGTTCATGTATCCTGTCAGAAGTCACAGGAAGGAACACAATTTAAGTTTCAAATGTTAAAGAGGAGGAAGGGAAAGACAGAGGACTGGATCCCTCTGACAGTGTGATGCATGGAAACAGATGAAGCAAGCGACTTCACTCACACAGCAATCTGAAGATGACTTTGAAAGAAATAAAGTAACTCACAGGCAAAACTCGCTTTATCATTATTTCTTAATCTGTTTTCCTCTCCTGATGACATACACAGTGCTCCTCCTTGTTTCAGAGGTGTTATGGAGCAACATATATGTGAAACTGTAACACTGGCATAAAAGCTTCTGCAGCCATTGACAATCAGAACTTTGGGTCATCAAGTATGAACTGGTAGGGTTAGTGACTGCTTTTTTTTGATTCTCACAGAATCTCAAGCACTTTTGTGTACAAGTGCTCCATGTCCCTGAATTTCCTGCGTCACTCTTTCAGACAAGTTACAATTGTAGATAAGAAACACATTAGGATTGGAGATGCATTTTTGTAAAGGAAGTTCAGCTAGGAAAGGGCTGTAAACTCCAAACTCCTGCTGGAATAGAAAACCACACTGGAAAGAGGTTTTTTTGCCTTTTTTAAGCAATCTTTGTCTTCCCTGTCTGCCAGCTCAACAGGGACAGTGGGACCAAAAGCTGTTTTCCAGTTCATTTGGTTTCTGTGATTTTTGCTGACTGATCTTTCCAAGTGGTCTCTCATCTGAGTTCTGGTGAGCACCAGGACTGTTTTGCTTTCCATATGAGATAAGATCAGGTGAAAGCAGATCTCTCATCATTCATTATTACTGTAAAAGGGTAGGCTCCAACATCATTTTAGTTAAGTGAGCAAGTCTGAAAATTAACTGTATTTATGTTTTTTTGTAGCTGGCTACTACTTTTCCTTCTAATTAGAACTGACTTGTAGGTATTTTCACCATCCAAGGAGGCAGTAGCAGATCTAAGAAAAGTATCCCTTTTACTAGGAATTTGTGCTCTAGATGAATATTCTTCTGTGTCTAAGTTTGCCACAGGGAAAAAAAAAACCATAAAATTAATTAAAAATGAGGTGGCTAGTACAGGCATGTGAATTTTGTACACTGTGAGAGCTATGGACTCATCAGAGCAGAAGCTGCATGCCTGCCTCACACAAACCTAAATTTTGTCACATTGTCCTTGCTTAGAGGAATAGTGTTTTAAAGTAAGAATGCAAAGTTTTATGAGCTCTAGCATATGCCACAAGAAAAGAAAAGGTCTCTGCAATTTACATTTTTCACAAATCAGGCATTCTTGAAATTGCTGTTTGCTTACTGTAAAACAGTTGGTGTTCTAAATTTAATTTATTATTCTGTTAGTATTGAAATACATTCATGTCACCTTTCTCTTGCTTTTCAGTATTTTATATCAGAAAAGATTTTGAGTGCAAATTGCCATGACTTTTTATGAGGTCTTATATGGTTATTATTAATACCAGATGAAGTGTAGATTTATGAAGTCATTGCTATGCAAAGAGTTGGTATTTTCACAGGACTTAGAATAAGCTACTTTTGTGTTATGATCTGACTTGGATAGTAGACATTTGGCCTTGCAGGGGGTTTTTGGCTTTTAAAACATGCCAACTCACACAAACAGGAGTAGTTTCTCTAGAGTTTTCCTCACTAAGTCTTATTTGGTGTTTGAATAAGAGAAAGTGAAGATACTTGAATTCTAAATAGAAGTGGAAATAGAGTTACATCCTTCTCTGTGTAATCTTTGCTGTGACATCACAGTAATGAATACCATGTGAGTAGTGATGAAAAGGATAAGTAACAATAAGCTGAGACAGACATATACATTGGAAATGGTAGTTTCGCATTTTAGATGTGCCTTAGTTTTGCTGTGACATTTCCTCTTTTTTTCTTTAAGTTTGCCGTCATCTCCTGCTTCTGGCAAACCCCAGTGGAAACTGTCTGAAGCAGATGAATTGTCTCCACCAAAAAGTAAATTGAACACCCAAGATGGGATTCAGATTCTTGGCAGCTTAGGAACTTCCAGTCGTCCTCGAGCTAAGATGAAAGATGAGGACTCAGATAAAATCTTACGCCAGTTGTTGGGGAAGGAAATCTCTGAAAATGTCTGTATGCAGGAAAAGCTGACTTTGGAATTTCAGGATGCTCATTCATCCTCCAAGAACGTGAAGAAGATTTTGCCAGAGAAAAGGGAGTTGAAGTTAGCCCGACTGAGGCAACTGATGCAGAGGTCTCTCAGTGAGTCTGATACAGATTCAGCTAATTCTGAGGACCACAAGAGCACCCCTGTGAAAAGAACTGACAAACCAAGACCTCAGCCTATCGTGGAGAGTGTTGAGAGCACGGAGAGTTTGAACATGATGCTCAAGAAACACACGTCCACAGCAGGACGGCGCTTCCCTTTTGGTATCAGGGTCTCTAAGTCTGTGGACGGCCATAGTCCTTCCCCTACTTCGGAGAGCAGCGATCCAGATAATGAGGCCCCGTATCAATCTGGCACAGTACCTCAGAACCAGTTTTGTGGAGACAACTCTCCATCCAGCACAGACAGTGCCACCGCCCAGAAGGTTGCCACCAGTCCTAAGAGTGCTCTCAAGTCTCCATCTTCAAAGCGCAGAACCTCTCAAAATTTGAAACTTCGAGTAACTTTTGAGGAGCCTGTGGTGCAGGTGGAACTGGCAGAATCAGAACTAAATGAGGAAAAGGATAAAGACCGGAGCAAAGCACTCCTGCGGGCTCCAGCCAGCTCTGGGGAGCATGCAGGGGACCAGCTGAAAAGGCCTTTTGGAACCTTTCGGTCCATAATGGAGACACTGAGTGGCAACCAGAATAACAACAACAACTGTCAAACAGCAAACCTCATCAAAACCTCCTCAACGCTGCCTTTTACCTCATTAGGAAGGAAGACAACAGAAAGCAAGGGAAATCCAGCAGTTGTCTCAAAAGGAAGAAACAAGCCAGTGAGTGCTCTGAAAGAAGGAGGGGCCTTCTTTTTTCTTGTCTCATTAAATAATGCATAAGTTTGACAGCTTCTTCATTTCCATAGCAAAAGGATGCACACAAATCCATTATTGTATTTGACCTATAGAAAGACAACCCTCTTTTTAGTTTCAGAAGAATTTTCCAAGGAGTGGCAGGTATTGCTTATGCATCTGTACTCTGTGGGCACATGATTCACATACTCTGTGTTGAAAGCTTTCCACAGAGATATGGTTCACATGGAAATGATGTTTGGTGTTGCACTCAGTGACAATACGATGAGAATGTGAGTCTTGAAACCATGGGATTTCTGATTGCAGTAAATAACTGAGGGACTAGCCATGTCCTGTCCTATAGTCAAGATTGATGAGGCCAACAGAATAAGAAATATAACAAGGAAAAATTGCAGAAATTCCTGCTTCTGTGGGAACTACAGCCAACCCTAGGTGTTGAAGCTGTCAGCAGCAAGTCTTCTTTGCCCACCTTCCCCTCATAGCACAGAGTCTTTGTGTATGAGAGCATGTGGTTGGCCTGTAGCATCCAGATCTTCCCCTCTCTGCTGTGAACAGGGTACCCTTCCTGGCATCCCAAGGGAGAAAGGATGTCTGCAGTTAAGAGGCTGGTTTTCCTGTTTAAAAGAAAGGAGAAAATACTTTGAACAAATACATCTTTCAGTGTGTTGGATCATGGGTTGGACTCAATAATCTCAAAGGTCTTTTCCAACCTAGTTAATTCTGTGATTCCGTGAAACTGTATTGCATAGAAGAGCCAGATGTAGGAGACACGGTGGGTGCAGTATGTTTGTGCAGTGAAGAAGTGTGAGCATCTGGAGATACAATAGAGGTGAGTGACAGGGAATGGTAGATGATTTAATCCTCTGTGGAAAACATGGAGGAAGGGAAACAGTGGATGGAAAGACATGAGGTGAAAGAATAATTTCGAGATGAAAAAAAACCATAAACCAGGCCAATAGGAGGAGGAGGAGGAGGAATAGTGAATTATATACTGTAAAAACTATGACAAGGTAATGGGAGAAAAACACAGGAAAATCTTAGGCAAAGAGGAGGCAAAAGAAACAGTGGAAAGAGAGAACTGGGAAACAGTGAATAGTCCATATGGGTGGGTGCTGTTAGACCAGTAGTGCTATAGCAGACTGTGAAATGAAATGAAATGAAATGAAATGAAATGAAATGAAATGAAATGAAATGAAATGAAATGAAATTCAAAATTCAAAGGAGACCTAATGGGCTAAATTTAAGTGGGACTGCATTCATTAAAGTTTGCTCAGAATCATAATATGAACTACTGATTTGAGTCTTTAAAGACATGCACCATCTAGTCCAACAGCCAACCTTCTGTAGAAGTATTTTTATAACACAATGACTTTTTTTTTTAATCAGTGATTCAGATTTCATAGTGACAGGGGAAAAAACAGTCTGCTTCAAAGATGTTCTGATAGATTGCAAGGCCATGAGCAATTTTCGTAGTTCCCTAAGAAATTTGAATAATTGTATGAGGTAATTCTAACAGTACTGAAGCTTGCATGGTAAAATGCTTGTTCTGTGAAAAGGCCATGTTTGCATGTCACTTCTGCCAACATGAGAACTCTGGAAAGAATAAATTTTCATACCCTCCCAAAGGACCACAGCACATATCTCAAAGAGGTAACAGATTCCGTCTCAAAAAGAGATCTCTTAAAATGTTACTGTGGCTATATGACCGCGTGTTTTAGTATATTTCCATGTTATGCATGTGGGAAGCTCTGTGCATGCTCTTAACTGATATGATGTTGTACTTCCTTAGGATCCTTACTACAGCTACACCAGTCTTTCTTCTAGCATGCTGAATGAAGAGCTTCTGTGTAACTATGCTTGGTATGTGCTTATGCATGGTAATGTTTAGCATTTCTGTTGCTTTCTTTTCTCAAATTGTATGTGTTTGTTAACACTGTAACTGAAACACTGGAATTGATCGATTCATAAGAAGGGAAGTAGATTAACATCTAAATTCCTAGAAAAGCAGAAATTTATGATGGATTTCTGCTGATGTCACCATTGAACTAGCTACAGGATTTCAGTTCCAAGCCAGCACAGAAAGTATTCATGCTCATAAATCCACCAGGGTGTATAGCAGACTTTGGCTGAGCATTCTGCCTCTGTTGAATGAAAGTCAAGTACCAGATGAGAATGGAAATAAAATTGCCTCTCATGAGAAAAGCAAAAAGACCACATTTTATCTCTAAACAGAGAATAGAGACAACATGAGGCAGAATGCTATACTTTAAGTCTAAGTGCTGTTCTATTTTCCCACATTTTTCTTACTCTCCCTTAGACTTTGAAGTTAAATCTCTTTTTAAAAAGTCTAATTAACTCTGATTGTATTCAAACTCCTTAATTTATACATGTCCCATCAAGACTATTCAGGGAGATAGAGAAAAGTCCCTAAATTCCATAAAGATATGTTTGAGGAAATGCCACTTAACAAAGTATTTGCTTATTTTATAAGCAAATGCTTTCTAAAAATTAACTGTCATTTTCTCTTAACTTTTAACACTCACAAATTCCTTTTTTTCTTTGTCTGTTAAACTGAGATGTAAAGTTAGTTTGATGTTAGTCATTCTGCAGTTCAAGAGCCTGAATTACTTTCAAGTTAGTGTTTTCTAAATATCTAATACATGGAGGAAGCGGGGTTTGTTCATTCATTTTCTATTGCCAAGATCTTCCCATACTTGAAAACTTAATTTCTATAATGGAAATGTGAGTCTTGTTCAGAAGCCATTGGCACAGTGTATGTGAAACCAGAAACTGTAAGATTTCCAAGACGTTTCATTCTCTCCTGAAAACAAAGAGGCAAACTGCTGTGCAGAAAACTGGATAGCAGCAGTTTGAGGGCGCATCAGTGGGCAGCTTCCAGTCAAAACATCCAGCTGCCTGGATCACAGAGTAATGCAAAACCTTTAATTTCATCCTTATGTTGGAGCCATCTCCCAGATATAGGCAGTTGTTGTAATTTGGCGCTTGCCCGGTGTAACAGCTCTGTGTGAGAAATCCCTGGCAATGTGGCATTTCCCCAGAAGTGACAGGGAAAGTCTGGCTGCCACTGCAGGGCTGTGGAGTCACCTGCTGGGATGGTGGCTGGGCATGAACTCCTGGCACTGCTGGTCAAGGCACCATGTCCTAAAGCTGCCCCCATGACACATGGAGAACCAGAGAGTAGGAAACAAGGAGCAGAGCACACCAAGGGCACAGAGTGAGGAGGCTGTTACCATACCCACAGATTAGGAAGCGGCCAAACGCCAAAATCTGTGGCGTGAGATTTCCAAATATCACGTAAGAATGGAAGTTGTACTGTGCTTTTCAGAAGTCAAGACACAGACCTGAAGGTTCTCAGAGCTTCTAAGCCAGCCTTTGTAATGACTTTTATCATCTGTTGTGATTTTTGAACAGCAAAATGGATGTCTGTCAGTAATCAACTGCATGATGCCCTGTAGTTGTGAAATTTAAATCTCAGAAAAACACCACCATTGTGTGCACTACAAGCTCCTAGACACTGTTTGAATTTTCCCTGGCTGGTCTAGGGAGACTATGTAATTAGCATTTCAGAACCATTTTAAAAAGTATTTATTTTTTTTTAAAACAGTATAGTCTTTGGTGTTTTAAACCTTTATAGATTATTTTATAGGGCAGTTATATTTCTGAACACTGTCCCAAGCCCGTTTTAACACTACACCCTTGTAACAGGGGATTTTATTAGCATCCTCTGAAATCCGAAGTCATTACACAAAATCTACCTTCAATGAGATTACATTCTTGTCAACCAGTTTCCAGTTTCTTTTTCTTCAGCTTCTGTTAATTTCATTGTTTGTTTTGTTTGGTTTTTTTTTGTTCATTCAAAATATCCAAGTACATTAAGGCTTTGTAGTTTACTTTTTCAAATTGGTCACAGTTTAATAGTAGAGGACTGTGCTACATTTTTAATGGCCTTCTAAAATTTGATACACCCTGTTTTTCTTAAAGCTTTGGAGGAAATTTTGGATGTATGAAATAGTTTGGGATATTTTTTCCTCCTTTGGAAGGATTAGCTAGTTTTTACATAATATGACTCCAAGCAAATACTTGTAGTTTTTTTTCCATCTTCACATGTATGCCAATGAGCATTTCTTTCCCACACTTTAAATCATCTGAGATCTGCATTACATTAAAATAAGCAGTAACTCACCATATCAGTATAAATCCCTGTATTAGCTACAGCTATCAACAGCAAAAATGGCTTCCTATGTAGGGACAACCAGCGGAATCCACCATCAGATTTCTGTCAGATAGTAAACTGGGCATGCGTCTAAAACAGTCAGTGGATCTAACCTAATGCATGTCCCACAGCCAGGCCTAATGCTGGATGAATTACAACTTCAAATATATCCTCCGGAAAAAGAATGCTTTTCTGTATCTCTCACAAAGTAGTAACAATTAATACTAGTAGTGTATAATATCAATCTGAAAGTAATTTAGGCTTTGTCTCAGAAAATTTACATTTATTCTCTTGTGAACTGTTATGTTCATGTATCACTGCTTGTTTCATGAGAGAATGTTTGTTATTTCTGTGGTGATACAGGTAGAAGAATCAATTTAATTAGAACTTTGTTTACTAATTAGCAATATTGGTAATACATTTTCTCCAGGTCAGGAGGCACAGTTGTGAAAGGCATGTCTGTTCAATATTGTCACCTAGAAACATCTCCATTAGCTGAAAAATTTCTTCTCTGAGGTCACATTGCAACTGTAGAACTGCCAGATGGGGTCTTTGGTGTGCCTGGTGAGCCTCTACATGGGGGACTCACCCACAAGGTCTTTCAGCACTGCAAGTCTAAGCTAATGGAGCAGATAAATCTTAGCCTTAGAAAGTACCGTCAATAATGCTGCATAGTTAACGCTGTGCTAACAGCAATGCATGTTAAATGCCAAAATGCAGATATGGCAAAAAGGTAAGTGCTCCTGTTTTACCTCCTCACACTCATTCCTTCAAAGTCTGTCTCACTGGGGTCAGTTCTGTGCTTTTTGCTCTTGGTTTGGGTGTGTGACAACACTAATTTAGATGAATGAAGAGAATTTGAAAATGAAATGATCACTCATGCCGTTCTTATTAGGACCCAAAACTATAGTTCTTGAGGTCAGCTTCTGTTAGAGTCCTGAAGTAACCACCTAACCATCCTAAGGATAGGTTTCTTGGGGATATTTGGTTCTCTGTAGACTGAAATAAAGCTATTCTGGTTTACAAGAATCAGGCTCACCAATATGTGAGTTAAAGGCAAACTTCTTCATACTTCAGCTCTTGCTGTCACTCTAGTATCTGTCCTTTGCAACAGCAAACCAGCTAGTCATGGTTGTATTTTAGGAGTTTTGCCATTCAGTAGCAATAACTGAAAGTGAGACTCTTGAGTGGTTTGAAAACTGCTGTGGACTGGATGCTTAGTCAACAATCAGTTGGAAGGTTAATTGAAGTGGGGAGGAACATACTGGGAATTCAGAACAAAAAATATGAAAGGAAGTGAAGAAAATGTGTGAATGTGCAAATATGTTGTGCTTAATTTTTCTACTTTAATTGGCAAGCTGTAATTTGAATCTCCTATACAATAGATAGATTCATTTCTCTCTGATGATTATTAATGGGGTGAAGATAATTCTGTTACAAGCAGAAACCTATAGGATATGTCCAATATTTATTCTAGTGGGTCTTTTTGTCACTGTGGCACTTTTCTCTAAAGTACAAGGAATTTTTTTATGTTCTGTGCATTATTACCAGAACATTACAGCAGCACACTAATTAATGCTATGACTTAAACAGATTCTGATCATCCCAGTGGTTTCCAGGTTTAATTTCAGAATGAAAACTACTACTCAAAAAAAATCCACAATCTTAAAAAGTATGGTGTAGTACATGTCTAGAAAACATAAGCCCAGAGAGAAGGATTAATTCAGATTTCGGTACATGCAAGTGGAACAAAACAGGATAAATAAATGCAGCGCAAATCCCTCTACATTTTTAGTGTTACCATGAGTAATTTTCTTCTTTTTTTGTCCAGGCATGATGACATCAACTGGAAAAGCCAGAAATCCGACAGTCGAAAGAGTACTGAAGAGCCAGAGCTGCAGGAATTCTTCCTCTAAACCACGTCATGATGTCTCACTTAGTTTGAAATACCTGAAATATAGCCTTTTGAAACACTAATATGAGACGTACCCGTCACCAGCAAAACAGCAGCTGTTAGGATGCCTTAATTTGTAGTAGTTAGACCATATACAAATCTTTTTTATGATATGTGTGTATATGTAACTTGTTTGTAAACTGTGCTGTGTAAAGGCATGGGTGAGCAGAAGTAACAATCTGAAAATTGTTATGACACTAGCAACCTCCAAAATGTTTGTTAGACCACAGAACATGTTTTGTACTTTGTGTCTTGCATGGATATATTGTCGTATATCTTTATTTCCCTTTGTTAACGGCATATATTGTCAAAGTTTCAGCCAGGACTCTGCCTGCGCAGCTCCTCTGTGAGACCAAGGCAAAAGCATTGATTTTTTTGGGGGATATTTTTTCTGTTGTTATTTCTATTTTTTGTAAAAAGGAAATAAAGACAGTGTTAATAGGATACACTGAGTGCAGATACTTCCTATACTTCGTTTCCTCTTTTGATCTTTTTTTATTGTTGTTTTTGATGTGCACTTGATAATGAGACAATATCCAGTACCCATATTCAGTTCTGTCAATTAGTTGTGTCACGAATTGCTTTAATGTTTAGTGGTCCTTTATCAGCTTTAAAATGTGTAGAAATAAAAAGTATAAATCCAATTTTAAGTCAGCATTTACTGCTACTTGCCAAACACTGGCAGTGTGTTCAGCTTTGTTGAAACTGCTGCATAATCTGCTGAAACTCTAGTCCACATTCTCTCAAAGCTGTCATGATCTCTTTATTGAATGTTCTTTGAACGTTTCAGAGAAAATGAATTAATCCACTTTGTTTCTGGTAAACTATGAGTACATTCTTCAAATGTGTCCTACAGCACAACATCCAAAAGCAGACTACTAGGCAATCTTTACTTGTCACTTGTATTTATAGCAAATATGTGTATATATTTTTGCTTTATTTTGGTTATATTGACTTATTTCTATTTCCAGTGCTACAGTTTGCTGAGAAAGATCCAAATTCATGAGGATTTGTTTTACTGACTGTTCTAATAGAACAGAGGGAAGTCAAAGGAAGTTTGCCAAGGAAATTTTTTATTTGTCACAAAGATAGCCATAGAATAATGAAGTGGTTTGGGCTGGACTGGACCTTCATAGATCACTGAGTTCCAACCTCCCTGCAGTGGGCAGGGACATAAAAAGTATTATATTGTGATAATTAAGTTCCTGCAAATGCAGAACTAGTAACTAAAAAATGTGGACGCATGAGGATTTTGATTAAGTACAATGGAGTTGCTTTCTGTGCAGTTTCTCTTGCCTTTTTTTTCCCTGGTGTTTTTCTTGACTGTTGGGCTTCATTTATGGTCTCCTTCAGTGAGAAGAGATAAACTTCCTGCATGTCATTCATTGTACCTATTAGATATATCTTATTTGCCAGAAGAACCAGCTAGTCCCTTTCTACTTAATACAGGGAAGCTGAGATAGTAAAGCTATCGGAATAGTTATTTAGTGTTTGGATGCCTTTAATCAGGTGACATAAATGTCTTTCTTTATGTCAGTCATTGGAGTGGTGTCATGGACCCACTTGCATGGACCAAGATGTGTGAATGTACCAGGCACCCTGTTTGTAGGCTTGGATAAGCACAGAGTACCACTGGATAATACGGGGCCAACAGACACATCAGAAAAACAAAAAAACCCCAACAAAACAAAACCAAAAAACTGCACATATACACAAAAAAATCCACCCCACAGCCCACACAAAATTAAAAAATAAAAGCCTGTACTTGCAGAAATGAAATTCAGAAATTCTTTCCACAGTTCTTATCTGCCACTTGGCATTTCTCTCATTTTTGAGCTAAAGTGATAAACCTAGCACTCTAGCTGACCTGTTTAAAGAAACAACCAAACCTCCAAAAATATCTGTGAGCCAGGAACAGCAATACCTCTAACTGGGCCTCCTGTCATCTGTGTGCATATGAAAAATCTGAATGCAAAATGAGAAGAGACACATGGGCTGCAATTGCCAGAGTGGTGAAAGAGAGCTAAAAAGGAGAGATTCTGTGTCCGGTAGATGGGCTTAAAACAAACTGGCAATTTGCACTTCTGAGAATGGGAAGAGAGTTGACTGTGTTCATGTGAATGGCAGAAGGAGCAGATCCTGCTGAGTGATCTTGACTGGCTGGACATGTGTAAAGTCTGCCACAGCTGTCTGTAGTATCTGGCTGAAGCAGGGGATAAAACCAAATTTCAGTGAAAGGATTTGAGGCAGACCAAGATGTAAATATTGTCAAACTCTGGAAAAAATAAACTGTCTTGCTCTAGAGACTGAGGATTTAAAAGTGACCCGTTCTCTACAATGTAGCAATTTCTAAAGTGTATTCTCATACAGCATGTGGAGAATCAAACTGTGCAAGTATCCTAGGCCAATGCAGATTATTACATGAGATAAGATGATGCCAGAAGATGTTTGGGGTCTGTGGTTAAAGATATCCATGGCTCTTGAGCACATTGCAACAGAAAGATGTTTTGGGAGAAGCTAACGCAGAAGAGAGGCCAGCTTGATGTAAGCATGAAAAGTAGTGTCTGGAAGGCTTAAGATGAATTCATGTTGTATAAACTGCTGATTTTATTGCTCCTAATTTGTAATTTCTTTCCTTCCCAGGGCCCCAAACCCTGCACATGGTACACTGATGTCATGCCAATTAGAGAAATGCTGATTCTGTGATCTTCAGCTGGCTGATGCATGCATGCTCTGCGTAGTTGTGTCCTTAGTAGCTATAAAATCCAGGTGCACTAACTCCTTCTGTTTAGTTTATAATCCTCCAAGTATATGCCTTCTGGCATGAGTCTAAGTCAGGCTTCTGTCAGCAAAGCATAAGCATTTCCCAGAGGCAGAAGAAACGGTCAGGGAATTTCCACCAAACATCTTCAGAAAATGTCATTTACCCAAAGCTTTTAACAGGAACGCAATCCCCTTATGATTACAGCTCCTGCATAAAAGGTCTTCCATCCAATCAGAAATTTTTTATCAAAGAAATCAGGGATTTGCTAATGAACCAATGTGTGTCCTAGTAGAACTGTATCTGTGGACACCACAGATACAAAGAATAACTTTTCACATCTGTCACCCAGAAGATGTCAGAATAAGGCCCCCTCTGTGTTTGTCCTGCAGTCCTGTCCCAAAGATGATAAAAAGGGTGCCAGAGAGCAGCAATGAATTCCCAGTATCAGGTAATCTCTGACTGTCCTTTTTTGAAGAATGAAAATCATTTTCTAAGAGCCTTGTGGTTTCTTCATGGTTGACTTTTTTGTTTCTGGTATTTGAGACAAGCAGCATATGGATACAAAACTACAAGAATGGTGCTTTAATTTCATCAGCAGAATGGTGGGCTGTGCTTTGTCCTGCCATAGTAGAGCAGCATTTTTGTAATATTGCATTTATTTGCTTTTCAGTCTCCAAATTAGAGGTCAAATACATTGGTTTAGTAAGGCACTAAAGAGCAGAGTAACTATAGTCAGCATAGTTGTTGTGAGAAGGGGATGAAAGAGACTAGTTAGACAAACAGTTTAGATTTAATATTCACTTCACTATAACTGTCATTCAGAAACCTTTTTGTAACCTCAAACTGGCATAAGATCAATGGCATAACAAAATATGATTGACAGCATAACGGTAAAAAGAATACTCCAATACACTTATTTATTACAAAATGGTAGCTGCCTCAGAAATATGGTCTCTGAGAGCTGTTTTGTTGCATGTTTCGTCACCTGTCATCACAAGCAATGTCAGAATATGGTCATGCAACACAGTCAAAAATAAAGTAAAAATGTCAGCACATCATGTGCCAGGTATGAATTTATGGATTAGTGAATGGATCTCAAGGTGAGACAACTTTGTCTGCGTGTAGACTAAGATTCACATCCTCATATGGCTGAAATATTTCTTAGCCTTTTTAAAACCTACTTGATGAAAAATCAACAGAAATATTTGTTTAAGATGTACTCCCTGCATTTGCAGCATCAAACTGCAAGGCATAGTTGTCCATCATGAAATGGTCTTTCAATGACATAGTAGGAATAATTTCTCAAAATATATTACATTTTCTATCATGAGCTCCGAAATGTCTTTCCAATTGTACAACAGCTGTGCCCAAGTGGTGGCTGTTACATGGTTAGCTTTTGTATAACCTTGTTTCTCTGATTTTTGAGGTTGGAAGTACGCAAACAATTGTGCTGGAGAAGAAAGTACAGCACATGCCCTGCAACCAGAATGTCTTTCAGACACAGAACCAGGCTGAGCACAGCATGCCCAAGTTTAAAAGCCCAGGCAGTGGATTACCTGCAGTCCATCCTCTGTCTCTGTGGAATATCACTGCTCTGTCACCTTCTTGTGTACACCAGGCGCACTACTCACTAGTTTTACCCATCTTTTCTTCATTATAATGGCCACGTCTTTTCTTCATTATAATGGCCACTCAATACATAACTTTGATCCAAGTATCAGAGACTTCAGATAGGAGAAGTCAGATAAGTTCTTAATATGCCACACAAACTCTTCCAAGTGAAGAAGGGTGCTATGGATGCAGCATCAACCACCATTTTTGCACACATTTAATAATGCATCACCAGTTTTCCAGATACTCCAGATTTTGTAACATGGACTGCTTTTATCTGACATATATGGTCAGCTATAAATAATAGCTCTGGCCATCTGTTTCCTGAAGAACATTTCTTTGACATCTGAAGAGTCACTTCCTTTCCCACTCTAACCGTTAGGTGTTTTGCCAGCGTGCTTACTGACAAGCAGTGTACAGGGAGAAGGAAAATAATTATTCAGGGTATATTTGGGAAACTGATAAGAAATCCTGACACTGTTAGAACACAGAGCTGGCTTTTTATCTTTGTTCTCAGAGGGCAATACTGTTCCAAGAAAAGAAAATAAAATAGTGTGGGTCTGGAAGTGAAGGGAAAAGGCCTGAAAGGAGTTTGCCCTGTTTCCTGTACAGACATGAACATAACCTTACACACAGATATAGGGTATGGAAAAACTGCAGCATAGGGACTGATTCAGGGGTTTTGCAGTTCAAAAAGCCATGGCCTGGCTGTATGCATATATGTTTGCATATGCATGCAGAACTCAAGGACAAGACAACTGTTTTGCAGTATACAGCTGAAAAGGAAGATGGAAAAAATGCCCCTCCTTGTTGGTCTGCACATTGTCTGCTAGGGGTAGAGCAAGAAGCAGTGAATATAGAACTGTAGCAGAGGGGATGGAGGTTATGTGTTAGCAAAACTTTCCACAAGTAATAATAACACTGGAAACAATAGAGGGGAAAGATGTGAGAGAGTCATAATTGAAGGATTTTAGGACACAAACAGGTGGAAGAAGCAACTGTCAGAAATCACATGCCAGCAGCAACCATCAGAAATGCCATGGGGCAGGCAGCTGGACTTGGATGACCTTCTGAGACCCTATTTCAGGCAATTCTCCTTTAATGAGTCTGGGATTCCATTGTAAGAGAATCAGTTTAAAAAGGAAAACTGTGAGGTCTTTATATCTTGTGGCTTTTACAGCACTGTCAAAACAACCAACAGCTCTGCCCTGTGGTCCGCGATAAGGCATTTATTTTCTGAAAACACTGGTCAAATAAGATCCACATACAGGTTTGCTAAGGAATCAAATAAGTGACTTAACTTCAAGCTTTCTTGAAAATGTCTACCCAAATGTGACAGCTTCTAAAATACACTTCTAGTCTCTTAAGAAACCAGATAAAATCCTTTTACTCAGTGCAACACCAGTTTTCACTAGGCATCAGGAGCGATAAAGCAAAGGCTTGTTCACAGGATTCTCAGATTTCCCTGTGCATGCGGTAGTGGCACAGGAAAGAAGAGAGCCAGCAGTGAGTTCTTGTGGCCAAGAAGGCCAATAGAATCCTGGATTAGGAATGCATCAGGAAAACCACTGGCAGCAGGTGGAGGGAGGTGATCCTGCCTGATACTCAGCCCTAGTGAGGCCTCACCAGGAGTGCTGTGTCCAGTTCTGGGCTCCTCAGCACAAGAGAGATAGGGAGCTCCTGGGGTGGGTCCAGCAGAAGGCTTTGGAAGGGAACTGAAGCCCCTCTTGCAAGAGGAAAGGCTGAGAGAGATATTTAGCCTGGAGATGACACAGCTGAGAGGCATTCTTATCAACATCTGTAAGCATCTGAAGGAAGGGTGTCTAGAGGATGGACCAGGCTCTGCTCAGGGGTGCCAAGCAATAGGACAAGGGACACTGGGCAGGAACTGGGATGCAGGAAGTTCCACCTGAATAATGTGGAATATCTTTACTATGAGGATGGCTGAGCACTGGAACAGGCTGCTCAGAGAGGTTGTGTGGTCTCCTCTGTGGAGATACTCAGAACACGTCTGAACACAATCCTGAGTAATGTGTTCTAGGGAGCCCTGCTTCAGCAGGGAGCTTGGACTGGCTGACCTTTAGTGGTCCCTTCCAGACCTAAACATTTTCTGAATCTGTGGTTGCTCACCAAGGGCAACTGAACAGTCTGTCTTCAATTAACGGGAAGAATCTTGAGCAGCAACTAAAGGTGCATGTTTTGGTGAAGAGAAGTTGCCAGTGCCCAAGTGAGTTAATAGACCAACTGTGGAATGAGGGAATGGTGATCCGGGGAGTGATCCTGTCCTGTCCTTAGCACTATTATTTCCCATCCCTGTTGTTCAAACATGGATTCTGTCATTCCCTTGCTGGACCTATGCATAAAAAAGCATCTTAGATATACCAATGAGATGTGTCATCTTCTAGCAGCAGAGGAAAAAGTTTTGCCTTTCCAGTGACAGACTTCAGTTCCTTGGCATTAAAAGGGTGCATTGGTGAATTGGTGAGGGACTCTTTAAAGCCAGACATGCTGATGGTAGTGGCATATTCTGGGAGGACAAGAGGACAGGAGAGTTCCATCTTCAGCAAAGCTGCTTCCAAAAATACTCAGGCCTCTCACTGAGGAATAACCAGTATGATTTTCCCTGCCCTGACACCTGCAAAGTGGCAGTGCTGGGGCCCCACAAACTGTCTGCTTTACAAGCAATGGGAGCAAGGCCTGTGCAGAAAAGGCTGCACTGGGAAAGCACATGTGTAAAACAGATGGATGGGCAACTTTTTCCTGTTTTTCAGATGGAATTTTTTGTAAGATGCTTTGGGTGAATTTGCTACAGGTACTGCTAGCACTCTCAGGTACCCTGTTTTGCAGTGCACTCCCATGCTGCAGTGCTTACTGTTTCCTGCTGGTGTCAGGGGCTGATTCACTGGTGTTGCTCAAGAAGAGCTCACTTGGCAATACACAATAGGATGCTGATTAGATCTGTGTTATTCTAGATAACTTTATTTACCAAATAAAAAAGTAAATATATCAGCCAAGTTCTTTTGTTTCCTGCAGCATGACATCTGACAGTTCCCCTAGAGGAGACAGTAAATTTCCTCTTACCACGAAGATTTACATCCCAAAAACATGACAGAGGCATCTGCATTTGTGTGAACTACTTTCTGAGACTCTTGATAATGAGCAAATCCTTTTCGCACCCCTTACAGATGATGTTACAGATTGTAATTGTACTTGGATTTCCTAAAATCTTAACAGAAGAAAGAAATATTCTCAAAATTTATGGCTTCTGGATCCACTGGAAATGCATTTACAAGAACTAATTTTGCAAGCATTGCTTTTAAAATAGCACAAACAGAGCTGTGGGCAAAGTGCTGACTCGTCTCACCTAAAAGTTACTTGGAGGTCTCGCTGTCTTGAATATGTTTGCCTGGTACGTTCCTGGGCGTACTCTCCTAAGTGACCTTTCTGAAGCTGTTTCCCTCTACAGTATGAAGTAGTTAGAAAACAGTGGAACATATTCATGAACAGCTCTAATTCTGTGGTGGAAAGTTGCCACCCAGTGACATCCAGTGTCAGCACTGAGGATAATTTTTGCCAGTTTTCAGAATAGTGATGTGTCTTCATAAACGTTATGGTGCTAAAGGTAAGTGCTTTAAAGTGTACTTCAAAACATTAAAAGAAATTAAGAACAAAGATTACTACGAAGAAATCCCACTGTAGATACTCACACTGAAAGTCTTTCCTGTCTTCATATAAACAGGCTAAGCAACTGCTGAAACAGACCGCAGTAAAAGAAACTGGGAGAAAATCCTTTTTATGCTGTAGCAATAAAAATAAAAAAAAAGGGCATTTTCATAGTTTTTATTATACTTTTTAAACAAACATTAAATAGACACACATTTCATTAGGCAGTGTTAAACAGACAAAATATTCATCTGGGCATCAAATGCGTATGTGTGTTCCAATTTATTTTGAGGTTATATTTGTGAAAGTCCTCTACTGGAAAAGTAGTGAACACGCTCTTTTGGAACTTCTGGGTTTGTTGGGTAAAGAAATTTGCCACAAATAGTAGATATCTATGGGGAGCTGTTTCAATGCCTATTTTAGCCTTTCTCCTGAAAGACAGGAGAGATTTGTACTTTCACGTGAAATTTTTTAGACCAGAATCTGTGTTTTTAAAATGTCTGCTATCTGTTCTGAATAGCCTTTAAAACAAACACCGAGCCATATCCAGCAAAGACTCAGGAAAAGAGAGTTTGGTGTTGATTAAAACCAAACAGCCAAGGCACTCAGAGATTTCCATGGCTGTCTCTGAGAGAAGTGTATGGCAGTCAAGAGGCCACTTCAAGCTTCTGCTGTGTCTGCACCTTTTTGGAAGCTGCTGGATGTCACCATCTTTAGGACTATTAAGTTAGGCAGTGGAACAGAATGAATTTGTTCTGAAAGTAAAGGGAGTACAGGATTCCAAAAACAGGAGAAATCCATTCCTGCAGAGATTGATTTTTAATTTCTATCCTTGTCCTCTATTTGAGTATTTGAGTATATGGGGATAGATATACATTCTTTTATATGTATATATGTATTCTTTTATATGTGTATATGTATTCTTTTATATGTGTTTTAAATGTAAATGTATAGATAAGCATCAGAAGAATTTAAGATGTCACACAGGTATAACACAAAATATAACTTGGCAGTTACTGTTAAATTAAAAGGTTTTCTCTGGCATTTTATGTTCTTTATCTAGATTTGTGGAACAGAACATATGTCAGTCAAACACAGCCTGTTCAGACTTCAAAGCACTGAAAGTATGTTGTGCAAGGCAACGGGGAGCTATTTAAGAAATATTTCACATAAAAGCCTCTTTAGGAGCCGCAATTCTCCCAATGATATATTTAGAAATTTCCAACACGGTTTGGAAAGGTTTCACATTCAAACTTTTTATAAGACAAGTTCAAACCATTTGCATTGGAATTGTATTTGAAACTCAGTAACTGCAAAATCATATGTCAGTAGTATGATTATCCAATTAGCAACCATCCTCAGAGTATTAGTTTCTGTGTTCCAGATGCATTTTTTGTGCAGCATTGAGTGCAGCGTGCTCCAGGTTTTAAAGCATAGATTTCTAACATTTTCCTAGTTTCAGACATTAAAGTATTACAGGAACATTTTTTATCAAACTGTTGACAAAATGTAGGGATTAAACTGTTAAAAGATAAGGTGTGTGGGTAAGAATGCAGATACTGTTTGCATACAATTCTTTGGATTTTGAGTGGCAAACGCAGAGTGGCAAATAAGCTCCTGTGTGTAGACCACAAGTGTCAGAGAAATACATCACAGGTACTCTGGCTGCCCTGTGGCCTCGCTGATCAGCAGAGGGAGACAGAGCATGTAACATTTTAGGATAGTGCTGAAAGTGGCAAGCAATGCTCAAGGTAAAGGTAGCATGAGTTTATGCAACCTTCCAAAACAGTGACAGATATGAAAAATAATGACAGTTCACTGCTTTGCTCTGTTTTCTTTATGGTGGATGTGCATATGACAGGAGACAGATGAGTAACTTCGTACCAGCACAGGACAAAATATTTCTGAATATAAGCAGACTCACTAGTAATCATTTTGTTTTATTCTAACTTAATGAAATACATATGTAAACACAAATGGTTTGACAAAATCAGCATAGAAATGTGCATATGTGCTTTTTGGGGTGCTGCCTTGTTGAGAGAGAACAAAAGGGGTGTTTGAGACACCAGAGGAAACCTCTTGTTAAAAAGGTCAAGACTATCATGATATTCAATTATTTCAAAACTTATTCATAATTATGTAAATTCTGGTGGTGACAATACTAAGAAGAAAAGTACATTTTCTTTTATAACCGCAGTCCTTGCAATTAACCTGTGTTGCAACAAGGCTGAAAAGACAGCAGAGATCATCTCTGCCTGACATCTGCAGAGCAGTGAGATCATCCTGTGGATGATGAATTCAAGCCTTTTCTGTTTCATCAGCCAAAATAATGATTTAGAAGTCTACAGTGTCTGTAGCAATGACTGTTGGAAAAAAATCTAGCAGCCAAAAATCATGGTACTGTTCCAGGCAATAGACCAGCAGGTCTCAGAGGCCTCATAATTACCTGGATGAGATGGCTTCTCACAGGTCCCATAGCTAATCAACATCCACTGCTCTGAAGAACTTGCATTTGCTAACTGCCTATCTGGCTAAATGACTTCGTTCTGCTTTCTATCTCACTTTATTGATAGGAAAGGAAAAACTGGCAACGTAATGATTTGTGAGTAGTTGGGCTGTCAGACAGTTTTTCCCCAAAAGACCATTCAGTGTCATTTCCCTGACATGTCTTGGAGCAAAACCATTTTGTATTGGTCAGGATAATGTGGACTCTTAAGTATTCTGCATTCCAAAACACACAGAGAAAATCTATCATTTCTTCTGCGTACAACCCATGATTGCAGGAGGAATGGATCTCTTACACAGCACTCATTTTAAGTTACCAGGTACAAACAGTTATATCCGTTCAAACCCCATTACACAAAAAGTTATTTAAAGTATAGGGGAGAAGAAACAAAGACTCTGAAGCATCCAGACCACGGCAAGGCAAAAAGTAAATCTTTCAATCAAATAGCTCATTTTGTCTGCTCATAATAACACCTTCATATATGGCTCTGGCCTTGGCTCATCTTGACTATTACAGCTGTTTTAAATTTAGTGTGGAAAAGGTGTCCCATATGCCAGTTCTATGAACCATTTCTTTTGTAGCACTGAAATAATGCCATTTGTGATCAGTCAGGCCAACAGGATTACCTGGTTGTTAATTTTTTGGGTTTGGATTTATTGAATGTTTTTCACATTTAAGAATAAGCTTAAATAGATAAGCAGACACATACTGCTTTCTTATTCTGTTTCCTCTCAAATTTGTCAAGTTTGTGCTGGTTCTCACTGGCAGAGTGAATTCTGTATACTGGGTAGAGAAAAGAAGCCATATCTATTTCTACAGGGAGGACATGCACATGAGTATTACCTGAACTGGAATTTACTCTGCTAGTTTATGGTTTGCTTTAGGAAATCTCTCTGTTAGCGCAAACAGAAACTTAAAACAGGGCAAAGACTTTTTCAAGAAGGCAAAAGCCTAGCATTACAACTATTTTGAGCACCCACTTTAAGATCGCTTTAGAAAACACACATTAGTATTATTTTTATTTCGTCATGTCTTTTCCTTCTTCTTTTAGTCATTTACACAGTATCCATCATGATAACATTTAACCATCTGTACTGTGTCACATGAGCCAAATATTCCTTCTAATGAAGTTCCTTGGGAATATTGTCATTAATTTCCAGCTATACTGGGAATTTTTCCCAGTGTTTCAAATTAAGTAATGTCTTTCATCTCCAGAGATCTTAGAGTTTCTCACATGCTGTGGACCTGCCCCCAGTCATACTTAATTCTTCAAAGAATTTGGCTACAGTGATGGGATTTAGGATTTAGTTCAGCACGTGCAGTGTTGGGTGTGTATATATAGTGCTTTTATACAAAAAGCAAACACGTTTTGTGTGAGTGCTTGGGTCTGTGCACACACAAAGGCAGGTTGTGTGTTTTAAAGAGCCATTGTTTCATTTACTGGCAGAGCGTAACACGGGAGAGGCTGACGGGAGGCAACGGAAATATTAACTATTTTGGCATGAGAGTCAGGAAGATAGCTGAGATCCAGAGAAGCAATTTGATGCTTTTTCACAATCTGCAAAAGGATTTTTCTCAGCTGGTTGGTACAGGCAGCTACAGACCGTGAGTGAGCTCATGCCTGTGTCTGTCTCATTGAACTTCCTGCCGCAGTTGCTGGAAAGCCCATTTTCTCTCTCTGCAGTTTCAGGCAACTTTGCTAAGGAAGGACCATGACAGCATGAAAGTGGAACATTTAAGAGCTTCCTATGAGAGACCAACTTCCAAAAACTAGTTTTATTCCTTTTATTTGGTCTTTTGACTTAAAAAATAAGTTACAATTCAATTGTAATAGGCAAATACTAATAACCTTTCTTCAATATCCATTATTCTTGTTGTAATCTAAACCTCACCAGTGACTAATAGCTACTCAAATACTGCTTTACTTTAATCTGTGTTCTTTCTCCATTCTTCTTCTGGAGAGAAGGAAGGGTTAAGTCCACATCCTCACAGAGGAGTAATAGTTCTCCCCAAAAGACAAGTCACAACCAAACTATTTAATTGTAAATGTCTCACTGAAGAATTGGTACACGAATGAGACATGACTTCATCCTTTAACCTACGTGCTTCACTGGTCTAGGGAACCCTGGTGGGTTTGGCCCATTTTAGTCGTAGTTGTCATGGGAGATCCTTAATGGCTTAGTAAAGTAGCTTAGAAAAATCTCCATACAGAATCCAGCATATGGTATATTTATTGGCAAATGTTAATCCCCCTAGGAAAAAGTTCTGTAGTAACAAATGGTGAATTATGTGGCTTCATAAGCACTCATGTCATCAAATGCACCACTGACCTTTTTACATTTTCAGGGGGATTTTCTGCTGTGTGCAGTTTCTCTGGTTTGGAAGTGAAGCAGTTTAACACCATGTCCTGAAGGAAACAGGTAATCAATAATTTCAGTTTTGGTTACTGTAAAAGGTAAATGAGGCCTGTATATTTGTTGTAAGCAATACTGGCTTTTGCAAAGCTTAAGCATGTCCTAAGACAGAACTTGAATACTCAGTACAAGGACACAAGGTAGACTTGCTTTACAGGAAAAAAGAAGGAAGAGCAGGTCAAAAAGGTCTGAAGTTAAGGAAAAAAAAAAAAAATTCAAGCATCTTTTCCAGGGGTAAGAAGCAAAACTGGGAAAATATCTCACTCCACTGAACAAATCTGTTATGAATTTTAACAGGATATGGCTACAAGGTTAGGGACTAAGAGGATGAATCCCCGTTGCGGTTTATCTGAGAGGTGATCTGAATCTGTTGCCTGGATCCTGTGATTAAAATTTTGGTCTTGGGCTTGTTTGAAGGTGGAAACTCTGGGAACAGTACTGACAGCTGGAGAAGACCTGCCTGAAATTAGCAGATTGAGAAAGGGAGCTGAAGATCAGAATGCAGTCATGTCTGGCTGTTCCCATAACTTGAGACTAATCTGCCCACAAGAACAGTGTTTGATCCATCAGTTCAGCAAAGTAAGATTGCTCCTGAAATCAGAGCACCTTTTCCAGCAGAATGGCTTCCCAAAACTAACAATTTAGGATCTGATAGAAAGAAGCAGCTATTACCAGATGCATGTAACACACACAGCTCTGTGTATGGAGTACACAGTCAGTGCTGCACACAGGTACTCACTGGCTGCCTTACAGACAGAGCTTTGACAAAGAATGCTTTCTTTTTTGCTTTGGCCATAGACCATGTTAAATTCAAAACTAAACTCCATGTTGAGCCGAGTGATGGATTTGAGTTCTTCTGTTCTTGACTTAATCACTACCACACTCTGCCGTACCCAGAAGAGCTGGTATCAGGTAAGGCAGCCCCCACGGGAAAAATTGAACCTATATTTCACAGGGTGCATCAGCTGCCAAGTGAAACAAAGGAATCCATAGCTGCAGAGCTAATGTGATTATTTTTGGTCCTGGCTTCTCCCCACGCTCTGCCCGAGAGCTGAGATGAACTAACAGAGCACAGTGTTGCATGCACCCAGCTGTGGACAGACAGGCAGCTGTTGGAAACCCCTTTCATTTCTGTGGCTGAATCTGTAGAAGACATGTAAGTAAACATGCAGGTAAGTTATCTTGATTGTAAGTCACTTGAGTAACAGATATCAGCACAATTCTGGGGAACAGCTAATATTATTTTACCATGTGTTGCATTACATGCCCCTGAAATCCATGCTAGGAATTGTTCAGTGAGCAGAGGGAAAGAGAGAATTGCTCGCTGGAACTCCACCAGTGCTTCTTTCTTTTAATGCAAACCCTATGGGGCTTTTCTCCATGGCTTGTCTGGGCTGGGCCATGCTTCACTGTAGAAGCTGAACAGATTGCAGGTGAGGCTGAACTAGAAGTGCCACCGTCACCACTTGTGTGAAGACTGACAATAACCGCAGGAAGCTGTCCTGGAAGCTGGGAACTTCTGCACCTCCTCTCCTATCTTATGCCTCAGGCTACCCATACACATCCACTGGGAATGCTCACCAGAGAGTTGTCAACCACCTCCCTTATCTCTGCCGCTCACCCTCAGGCCCCAAGGTAAGTAGATGCTTTGTCAGCACCTCAGAAACGATCCTTGAGGTACCGCTCACCCGAGAAGTATGAGGCAAACCAAAGAAAACCAGCACAGGCTCACTGGAAAACACAGTAATTTAAGCAGATTGAATCGCTTGGGGCTGGGGTTGCCAAGAGAATTTTTGGGACATGAGAACATTTATACACCCTGGGCCTGGGCTGCCTTCTCCATCCCATCATGACTTCCAGCCCTAATTGAATGGAACTGCCAAGCCTGGCTGCCAAGCAGAATATTTTTACAATCTTGGTTCTATTTATGCACTGACAAATACAAAACTTGGTGTCAGAAAAGAAACTGTGAAGCAGAACTGCAGAAAAAGAAAGGAACTGGCAGAGTGGCCTATGAAATGATGAACAAGGCTCTGAGGGGTGGTGCGGGTGAGTGCTGAGAGCACTTCTAGAAACATGCCTGTTGGTCTCTGAAACACCATTTGGCAAGATGTTTTATTTTGAAATATGCACTGGCCTCTGCTGAAGATGAACTTGCTTTTCTGCTTTCAGTCTGGTCCAGAGACAAATGACACCCAAATTTGTCACCTTTATCAGAGCATTTTAAAGCATGGAACCAAACCTATTGCAAAAGGACAACCACAAAGGATCTCAGTAGAAACAGAATGTTTTTATTGTCTATGACAGAAAAAAAACTCAAAAATGTGTTTTGGGAAAAAACCCCTCTTCTTTCTCAGGCAACAAGACAGTGTTTTTAGCTGTAAAGGAAAATGTAGCATCCTGGTTTGATTTCTTTTGCTAGCCAGAAGAATTGGTGCATGCCCACTTGTTATACAGGAACCAGCTTGGAGGACCACGATGCTCTGAAGGCTGTTTTTTACACCAGTACATGACAACCAAGGCATTTATTACAGCTGACCCAATCTAAAACCTCTTTTCTCATTCATTACTACCTAAAAAAGACACAAAAATAGTAATAACTTCTCTCATAACAGCTTCTCATCTCTGCTTCTGCTTGTGCACTGACCTCAAGCCTTCATGAGTCTGTTTGTCATACCTTAGTCAGGTGAGGCTGTCTCTCCACTTACACCTGCTGTACTTTTATTAAAGCATCAGGCTTAAACGACACACTTGGTAAAACCCAGAGAATATCTTGTTTGGATCCTAGGAGATAGAAAGGTGAGGGTATTCAGTAATGTTTATCCAAGTTTGGATTCTCTCTCCTTTTGCTCTTTTGCTATGTGGTATGATGAACTTTCAGCTCCTGTCAGTCTCTGAGCTTCCTACAGCACAGGGTGTCTGCACCTGCCAGTCAGGCTGCTAGATCAAAGAGTAAAAGTGAGAAGTGGGTGCATTTCCAGTATTTGGTAAGAGCTTATCTGCACTCTATCTGTGAGTTTCCTGGCCTTAGCCACGAGCAATGAGATTCCCAGGCAGACACTGGAAGCAGATAAACTCATCAAAAGACAGGAACAAAGCAAGGAGGCTCAATAAGCTGTGTTACTCGTTGAGTAAATACAGTTGCCATCAAAGCATTGAAGGCAGACTGGCCCAGAATTGGTTTACTGGAATAAGATCAGTGCCCCTTCTCATGCATGAAGTAAGAGACCTGATCTTTTATGTGATCCACCAGGAGTGTTTTATAAGCAGAACTGCCACACAGTCATTTGTCACTGTGGGACTGGGAAGATGGCTGCTGAGTTCTGCCCTTCTGTCTGCCTCCAGTTATGAAAATTGATTGTGTATTGATTGTATGGTATATTGACTTACTGCTAACATCATAAATAAGGACCGTAATTCTGCCTACTTTTTCATAGCTAAGATAAGGGACTGCCTACACGTGAAGAGTGCCCTACCGTGTTTTCACATCCAGGCTTCTGTAGCAGCAGCTACGAAGGGGGAGAAAAAATGCCCAGTCATCTCATATGACAAAACATCTGACTAGCGCACGGCCAGGCACCTGCAGGCACAGGAGGTGAAAATACTCTGTGAGGTAACTTCATCACCTCTTTCTTTCCCCTGAGCCGCGCTGGAAAGCAGAGAAGCCAAGCGTTCCTCGGGCATCCATCCCCCGGCAGGTGAGACGCGAGGCTCAGCCGCCGTGCAGAAGCCGCGCCGGCGGCGGCGGCGATGCTTTCCCGGGAAGCTGGTTTTCCCGAGGAAGGCAGCAGAGGGGGCTCTCGCCCCGCGGAGAGGCCAGGCCAGGCGCTGGGGGTGTCTCCTGCCCCGGCAGCGCCGAGGGACAGAGCCGCAGGGATCCTGCTCCGCTCCGTGCCCTGCCCACCGCCCGACCGCGGGCACGGAGCGGAGCGGGCCGAGGAAAGGGAATGTCCCAGCGCTGCCCCGGGGTTACAGGGTGCGCTGGAAGGTTTCTGCCGTCGCAGGGAGCGTGCTCGCCCTCGGCAAAGCTAAAATCGAGCTCAGCGGCCCCGGAGAGGCGTTCTGTGAGCTGTCCTTTTCCAGCTCCCCCCTCGATGCTCCGTCCCTGCGACAGGCAATCTGAGAAGATGCCTTTTTCCATCCCGCCCCAGTGGCTTGTACGAGCCCATCTGAAGGTTTTGGCTAGTACAGTTTGGTCTTGGTTTATGGAATGGGCAGGCCTCAAGGAGAAAATAGGAGAAATTCAGTGGGATTTAATTGCTTCCTCTGTATTCAGGAAAACCATCCTCAAAGGGTGTAATTTTCTCAGTTCTGTCTGATTTTCCAGGAAAGTAATTTGTTTGCAACCATCATGAATCAAGAGTCTGAAATGAGGACTCTTCAGAATATTTGTCCTTTGCTTATCAAGTGTACTGGATGAAAATGGTAAGAGAAATACAGAAAGAGTTTTCACTAACAAGGCAGCATTTCTTTAATCATATATAGAATCAAAGGAAAGGTAGTGAAGAATTGATTTGTCACTCATCACTAGGATTTATTTTCTCTCTGAGTCTGATTTTACAACACGGTGTTAATACCAAGAGAATAGTACACAGAAGTATTTTGGAGGGAACTTCATCACAATACCCTGTCATAAAAATACAATCATGATTACAGCTACCACTGCAGAACAGTTTGTTTTGGTAATTATAATTTCTTGCATTTTCATGTTCTCTGCCGGAATAAAAGTGTGAAGAGTTGTTACGTATAATTCAAACTCATTCCATTTGTATTTAATAAGCAAGAATTATGTACCTGATCATGAAATACAACCAATGCCTGATGCAACTGCCCTACTATTCAGAGACCAGACAGAAACAGAAAGGAAAGGAACAATGAATGGCTAGAACCCCTAGTTTTATTTATTTGTGATGTTTAACCTTTCCCTGGGTTTCTGCCTTGTGCAACTGTCTGACTTTTTGGGGCTGCTTTCAGGTGCAAGATATTTTGTTTGATTCCTCAAGTGAACTGAAATTTTCATGAAGACCTGGAAGAGAATTTGTGTAGAAATTGTTAAGTACTTCCTCATTACCTTTTTTTAAAATGTCAGGGTAACAAATAGACTACAAGGAGAAAAGAGGTAAAAGCACCAGGACACATATAATTCTATTTGAATGATAAATTTTTTTTGTGCATAAAGAAGCTTATATTGTTTCTCATAGTTTTGAAGTAATAATCTGATTATTTAAAAGCTAGGTATAGTGTGCATTTCTGAGGTTTCTTTCTGTATAGGAAAATTTACAGGAAATGTTAAATTTGGTGCACAGTTGATCTTTATAGAGTATATTTTTTTAAAATGTAAGGGAAATATCTCTATACTTTAAAAATATTTTTTGTGTGAATAATTTTGTCATCTTGCTCTTTTGGGGATTGGAAAGGTTTGTTTTCTTTGCCAAACACAGGGAGGACAGAGAGAATGATGCTGACTTTACACTAATCATTCAAATGGAGTCCTAAAATTGTCAGAATTGTTCTGTCAGCACAACCTGCTTTGGATAAACAGGTTGTAGCCAGCAGGAAGATACTAGCTTTTCATGACTGCTAGGGAGGTAAAAATGAGGAAAAATACAACTCAAGAATCTGAGATCAAAGTTCCCTGCCTTCTCCAGAGCTGTGCAGGAAATCCATCCCTGGGAAAGCATGAGAAGGTAACATCAAGCTGACCTTGCTTATGACCAGCTGGGGCATCAGTCTGCTGCATGCCGAAGCACAGCATGGATATATCCATGACCCCTACTGCAAAAACTCCACAGAGACTGAGATCTGAAATTGGATTTGTGGGTCCTTGCAGCTCAGGAACATTTGCAGGACTCTAGATTTTGCATGTTTCTCCACCTATTGTCAACTCCTTCTGTAAGCATGTTTGTCCACCTTCTCCTTAGGCAGAGAGAGTGTCTGGGCAGTTGTGGCAGAAGTGGAGCCACAAGCAGATGGGGCAGCCAGTGGGGAGGGAATGGACTACTTTTGGAAGAGCCATGCAAACAGATTGTGAACACAGAGAGTGTGAGGTTCTCTCTCTGGCTGGAAAGACAGCAGGTGAAAGTAAAGAAAAGCCAGAAACCTAGACCATTTACTTGCACACACGTCTCTGCAACCTTTGGGTGACGTGTCACCCATTAGTCAACCTAGAGCCGTGGAGCCATTTGATGTGCCCATGTGTCAGGGGATAGCCAAGAAGAGGCTGGGATTTGGGCTGGCAATTATCACCCAGTGGTGCTGAACACTGAACATGTTTCTAGTGACCTTCCTGCTCAAGCTTTCACTGAAACCAGTCAATGTTTCTAATGCTTTTCTAAGCTGGGTAAGGAAGCAAAGCACTGCTGCTCTGTGTTTTCTGATAAAAGCACAGTGGCAGAGAAGGTATGTGTATCTGACAGCCTTGAAACATCACATCAGCAATGTTCCTCCTCCTAGCTCCATGCTCAGCGCTGTACTAGGGTGTCACCTCTGTCACTTTCCCATGGACTGAACGCTAGAGATGCTATGGCTCTCTTGCTGTGCATATCCACCCGGAAAAAGCTAAACCTTCTTTGATACTTTATGTGTCATCTATATAATCATGCTTTAGAGTTTTTACTTTTCAATGGATCCTGGTTTCACAGTAAGCCTTGTGCAGGGAAAAAAAAGTTGGAATAATAACGTAGTGTGAATAGGGTACCTGAATAATGCTCCGAAATCTGGTCATTCAGAGCATTCAGGAAAACCATCCTTTTCTTGTTTGTGTTACACTGCTGAGATGCTGCTGCTAACCTGATACTATTTCTTGTCCATCTTGACTAAAAAGGTAGCATTTGATTTGGAAACAGTACATTTTTTATTTTAAATGGAATAGAAAAAAATTGATTTTAAGCCCTAATTGCATACATGTCAAATAACATGTCACATTTAAAGGCTGTTGTGGGAGCCAACCGATGTAATTGTATATGGACAGTGTTATCTAATTTACCCTGTTTTGTATGATTTACTGGTATGTTTTACTGTGGGTTGCATTATTTAGTTGTTTGATAATCTCTTTTCTTTCCATTGTGATTTATGACATGGCATTCCTGCTTGTTTTATACCAGTGTGTTATTTTGTCAATCAAAATCTCTTTGTGCAAGAGCAATATACAAAAAGGATAGTGAAGAACAGCCCCTACAGTGTATCTAATGTTTGCTTTAAACAGATTATTTATGGGAAAATATATCAGAGGAACCAATTTGCAAAGCAATGGTTGGTTATATGTAAAGAACAAATGCTGCAATCAGCACTCTATGGGTTTGCTTGTGTATGCTTTTGTGGATCTGTACAGTTGTCTAAATGATTAATGGGGACAAAACAAAAACTCTTTTTTTCCCTTTTGAGCCTTTGTACTTTTCCCTTCTTTTTCCTGATGGTGGAGTCATATCTTCTGTCTTTTCTGCATCACAGCTCCTCACCTTTGTAGCTGTCTCTGGGACCAAGAACAGAAGGAGTACAGGCTGTTGCCTTTCCCTGCTGAAGGCTGGGGAGGCTCAGAGTGTTTTTCCTGATTTGGTGTCTGTGTGCCCCAGAGGCACAGCTGATGAGCAAAAGGAGGATGGAATTTATGCTAAGCATTCAAGGCTCTCTGCTCAAGAGGCTCTGCTTGCAAGCCAAAGGCAAGGTGGAGAAGAGTACATTAACTGTGATCCTTAGTATCTCCTAGTGGGATGAGAATGTTGGTGCTTAATTTGATTGCTTTCTACACAATTATCAAACTTTGAAGTTCACAATATGTAATTTTACAAGCTCTTTACTGATCACATGCTGGGTTCTTTATTTATGAGAAACAAAATGCAAGATTTTACTGAAATGAAATAAAATGCACTTTAGACTTGTGAAAAACATAGTTTACTATGAGCTCTCCACAAAATTTGGCAGTGGAGTGACAGCACTACTAACACTATCATACAAAATAGAAAGAGCAATCTGTAAGTTAATGTTTAAAAGAAATTTCCAATTTTAGTGTTTTCCATTTTATTAGAACCAATACTACTAAAACATGCACCCATTCAGAAAATCAACTTGAACACTAAGCAGTTGAATGACAACGCATAGTGCATACAAGGAGCCTTCTTAGATCATTGCAGAGGGCATAAAGTGTTAAATTAGTGCTGCTCAGGTTTGTATCTGTATAAATTCATGATCCTGTTCCCAACAAAAGCAAAAATCGAATTGCCTTCTGAAGCCTCAAATTCACCCATGATATTAATTTTCCAGCTTACATATTAAATCTTTGACTATGATGTCATGATTATGATTTAGACATCACAATGGTATAGTCAGGGCTTTAAATGGTTGTAAAGAAAACAAAAATAAATTGTGTTTATTGAAAAGGGGCAAACATGTCTGAAGTAGCTGAGGAACGTGGAGCCTTTTTGTTGATTTCAAAAGGAATGTAAACGAGTGCAATGTTGCATGAGGTGTATTTATATCTAAAACCTCTCACAGATTTGTCAGAGGGAAAAAGTGAATCTGTTTTTAGAAAGAAACCTTGCTAAAAAAAAAAAAAAAGGAGCATGAGAAAGTGCAGTTCCCACCCCAGCTGCGAATTGGTATTTCCGGGTTAAGTGACCAGAAGGCTTTATGGCCCTTCTCAGAATTACAGATTTACATGCTTTCTTTCTCTGTCTTTATCTCTGCGTTCACAGGCTCAATGGATGCTAGGTATTTAATGAAAAGATGACAATTTATTCACTTGAAACAAGAAAACTTGACAGGTCCAGATGACTTTAAAATTTACAACATAAACAAAAGCAAGACAGAAAATAAATAAATACTTCACATCAAAGCTGCTGCTGAGACAATCTTTATTTTTGTAAAATATTTAGAAGGGGCATTTTTTATGGCAATGAGCAGATAAGAGGGATGCTGGTTTAGATGCAGGAAATAAACAGGTACTGTATTTTGTTATCTTTCCAACAAAACGCAAAAATTCAAAAAATTAACTGTGGAGGCAGTGTTCAGAATGTGTATAAATCAAAGGCTTTCCTTTAATCCTTTACTAATCCCTTACTTATCTTGCCTACTGTACATGCATTGTTAACAAAGATACAAACAGAGCAAAGACACACAGACATTCTAAAGGAGTTAAATTCCAATATTTCAAGTACAAAATGCAGAGTGCCCACCCCTGAAAAAGTCTTTGTACTGACACATTTAGTTTTTAAGATAACAAAACATTCTCACAGGAATTAGCAGTTCACTTATCTTTGAATTATTGAACCATTTCTTCTTTTTTTTAATTATGATAAATACAAAAAATTGTAAAGATAATGTAATGATCACCTTTGGATTATACCAGTGCACTAGATTCTCATTATATTTAGGAATAATTAACAGAAATGTAATTAAAAAGCTTTATTTTTATGTGTATATTATGAGAGAAATTCAGTTAATATGTTTATATTGTGTCAGAAAAATACTTCTAACAGGAGAAGTTGGTCCCTAAGTAATATTCCAGTCCTCTTTAAATTTAGTTCAAGATGAAAGTTGCTGAAAATAATGTAAATTATTGGTGGTGACATTGTTTATATCTAAAGAATAGGCTACTCTTGGTGATAATGAATTTGACATTTGGGTGCTCCAGAGACCTGCAATATTTTCTTAAAGGACAAAACGCAACTGGAATTTTCAATCTGCTGTGTTTCAGATAATTCAAAAGAGATATGACTGCAAAACTGAAACACAACTTTGTTTAGCTTAACCTTTGCTTTGTTTTATTTTATAAATTACTCAAATCATCTTGATTTTAAAATTGAAGAGGAAAACCTTCCCAGATATGACTTGTATAATCAAGTGATGTGGATTTCACGTCCTTTCCATATCCATATCCTAGTGCATATTTTAATGGCTAAATGTGAAGGATTATCAAGTCATCAAGTACAGAGGTGTCTGTGACTGCATTATTTAATGCTAGCTATTTTCCTGAAAACTCTACACCACTGTTCATTGTATATATGATGGTGCTTCTGGAGGAGGTATGAAGCAAAGTTACAAACAAAATAAACTAAAAAAAACCCCAAACCAAACCAAAACCCCCAACCAAAACAATCACAACTCTTTAGAGACTGGATAAATAGTAAGAAGCATGTTTAATACAACTAATTTATAGATGAATGTGGTGCCAAGCTAGAATACATTAACAAGGTAAGGCTGCAGGGTCTCTAGGTAAGATAATATATTGCTTTCATTAAAAAGCAATCTGCATGGACTACATCCACTAACACTGGAAACTCTGCAGCTGTCACCTTTATCAGGGGAACAAGAGCAAGCCACTACATTTTAATCACTGGAGTTTGTCAGGAACGAAAAACAGCCAGCTTCCCACAAATCAACAGACATGTATCCTGATAAGGAGAGTGAATTGGAAAAGGACAGCTACACCCCACACTACACCACCTATTCTGGAGTGATCAAAGCACTGTAATTGTAGCAGATAAATCTACTGAATTAGGCTCTGGGATGAAACACCCGTCTTTTCACAAAACAAACGCAGCTTTACTTGAGTCATCTGTGACATATTTCATTTTTTAGTTTGAGTATTCCCAGTACTTGCCACAAAGGCAACAAGAAAGAAAAATAGGATGCCTGCATTAAAAATCTAGTGGCATTTCTTCCAAATCTCTTTCCTGGTCATTACACAGTAATTAATATCCAAACTGCTGTTACTGGGGTATTCTTTTGTGTAGCTCTGGCAGTAAAACTAAGCGTGGTTATTTATTAATATTCATAGCCTTTGAATTTGTCATATCTGATATACATGAGAGCAGATACTATTTTTCTATGGTAGATAATGATTCTTCAAAGAGAAAACTCTAAGGAATTGAAAGAGACAACGCCTGGGACAAGAAGAACTTGAATATTCTTATAGGACATATATTATGAGAGTCAAATTTTAAACTCTAGTGCAATCATAGTTACATGACAGCTATATTTTAGGCACTGATAGCAGATGTGACCCCTGTAATGGATAGTACAACAAGGATTTCCTGCAATAAAAGAGTTACTAAATAAAAACATTAATGGAAAATTATTTTGTCCAAAGGAAATGAGGAAGTCTTTTCTTGTTTGTGGATGGATGACTGTGACTTTTTAAGGTAGGGAGGGACCGGTAGACAAGGATTTTTTTTTTTTTTTAATATGAACAAACAGAATAAAAGAAAATTACTTTTTTTAGGGAGACTTATTTTGATTTCCAAGAGCTTGAGAGTACTGATTAAAATCAGTTTAATGTGACAGAGGGGCCTTTCAAAAAGGAGTAATTCTACTACTGTGCATGCAAGCCTTGGAGGGAACAGGATATATTCATTTCATAGGATTGACAGTTCTGAACCCTCCACTGTGTACTACATTTGGTAGAATTAGCCCGTTTCTATGAACTCGTATGATCCTTACTGGTAGTCCAGATGAGAGGGCTTAGTTTAACATTTTATTGCCATTTGTACCTGCAGTTCGAGATCTTAATCAGCAGTGAGAGGGAAATAAAACAAATACTACCTCAGTAGTAAAGTACCAGTGTCAGTACCAATCTTGAAAAATACAACGTGCCAAGGATCCTTAGTGTGATCTGTTATTTGCTGCTCTTGTTACACCTCTTCTTATTCATAGTATTTAAAAGCTTTCCAGCACTCAGAAAATACTCCAAATAAATCAGTTAAATATGTGTTATTGGAAGCCTCCAAGGCAGTTTCATGAATAAAATCCATGCTCCTGCATGCGTGGATCATATATATGATATTTAAATATCATATATGCATATTTACATGCAGTTAGCAATCACCAAAAGTCAAAGCCACAGATCTCAGAAATCGAGTTCATAACTAGGAAAGTTACCGTGAGGCTGTCCTGAGAGCTAAGCACCACAGAAACCGTGCTGTGTGAGGACACTTATCCCATCCACAATTAGGAAGGCGCGCGGAGGCAGCACCAGCAGTCACACGCAGGTCATCGCAAGGACTCTGGGAAGCTCCCAAGCAGTGAGGGACACGCATCCAAGGCTCCACCAGAAGCCTTGGACATGGGTGCTGTGGCTTCCCCAGGCACTCTGACAGGGTCTGAGGCTGTATGTTTGCTCCCCATGCCCCAGGATTATGTGGCCACGCTGTGCAATAAACCAGAGTCCATATCTCCGAGCTGCTTGTAGGCCTAGCCTGCTATCCATGAGAACAGTGATTAGAGCACTCACTGGTAAGCAGGTAGCTAAGAAAACCAGCCCCTGTCACTTTCTCTCTGTTTTTGTTCATGCTGAAAGCTGTGGTACCCAGGCATCCCCCCCAGCACTCATACGCATGGAGAGAGTTACATGTACGAACACTTTTCCTGCATGCTCGGCTGCCCTGTGGAATGGATCCACAAGCACACACTTTTCAGTGTTTTCACTGAGAGATTTCATTAATTAATTAATTTCAGTATCACAGTGGTTCTATATGTCTCACTGTTACAGAGATAGGGACATCAGGATCTATTGCAGTGGGGGTAAGAAGCTCACTAGACAGCGACAATTTACCTACCTACCTACCTACCTCTGTTTTCAGGCAGTTTAATTCTATAACTCATCTCAAAGTATAAGAGAACGGTGTTGATGAATGCTTGTGGAAAATAATAGGGAACTGTATCTACATTTTCTAAATTCTCCACATGTTTGTGTATGAGAGATAAACAAAAAATCCAGGCTGGATTTTTTTTTCATGCGCTTGAAACCTGTTGGTTAGCTGAAAACAAGAAAACCAAACATGAAATCAGTTTATTCTGATGTTTCACTTCTCTAAATCAATTATTTTTATCTCCTCTGCATTTCAACAGCCCTTCTAGGGGTAAAATAATATCCAGAATGGCAAGAGAATCAAAAATTTCTTTTTGGCTATCATTTGCTTCTGGAATAAAAATTTGGGCCATCCATCATCTGGAGAGCTACTGAAATAAAATCACCGATATTCTGTCAACGCTATGAAGGAAGTCTCATTGTCTTTCTGTTTTCTTGTACTTTACAAGAGAAGATCTGAGTATTTCATGTTGATTGCTTGATTGGCTGCACTGGGACTCTTTAAAAATACTAAAAAAATCAACAGTCTGGTACAAATCAAACATGGGCTTCTATCAATCATGAGCCTGGGGTATTATCTGAGGTTTTTACCCAGAAACATGTCATTAAAAGTTGCAGAAATTAATTGGTGCCATTGGCTGTAATGGCCTTTCCTGACACTGTTTCTCAAATGTAGAGAAAAATTATGGATAAGGCAAATTCCTCATGGGATTTTTATAGATGTCTGCTTTGTTCTGTTATTGTTTATTGCAAATGTTATTACTGTGATCTATTGCCCCATCATGTTTTGTCTATACTGCTTATACCATTTTGCAGCCCGCAACACAACTGAGGCCTTCTGTCACTGACCAATATAGCACTTATTTTTAAATTCTCTGTTTTATATATTCCTGTAGTGATCTCTGGGTGTTAATTTCGTGTGTTTAAAATTTCATGCTTAAACACATCTTGCTCTGTTTGAATAAATGTTGCCAATGATCCACCTAGAAAAATTGTGAATCTTTCTCAATGTGCATCTGATGCCATTAGTTGGTAGCTGTACAAAGCTGCAGGAGTTACCAGTTTATTTCAATTGTTCTGATTTGCATATCTATGAAACAGGTCTGTTAGATAACAATTTTCACTCCCTTTCTCCTTAAATTTATTACTTATAAGAACATCTTCTTAATTGCAAGTTATTTTACCCTGAGAGCTAACATTCCAGAAAGCTGAATATTTTAGGAGCAGAGAACCAAGAAATGCAGCCTATGCCTTACAGTAGTGCAAAAATAGTAGTAAATTAATATCCCGAAATTAGATTTGAAATTCACAAAAGATTTCATACCTAATACCAGCAGGTCATCTTAATACAATCACTGAATTCAGATTATACAATTACATGCATTTCTCATTATGCTGTTGTATTGCATTTTCCATTCTGGGGCTAGAACAATCTGCTCATAGGCATTTGGGACTGTAAGTATCTCTTAGAAAACAAAAACAAACTGAAACAAACAAACTGCTGTGAATTAAACTTTGAGGTGTATTTTTCTTCATTAGACCCTCTCAGAATATTCTGTGTATATTGGACCTTTAGGTTAAGCTGTTTAGAGTTTTCTGTAAAATGCTAATAGGTTGTATGTGATACGCTATGTCAATATAACCAAAACCCAGCAAACATGGGCAAAGATGAAAACTTATTGCTGTATTACAATCTCAGCAATGAAGGTGTGTTTTCTTTTTCCCCTTAGGCTTCAGGCTCATTATGCACATGTGGGAAGTGGTGTAAGAGAATCAGCATCGTTAACCATCTGCACAGCCTTCAGTCTGTAAAACGGTGATGTTTAGCCTGTCATCTCTTCCTTTTAATCTGTTTCTGCTGTGCACATTAGTAGTCTGTCTTCTGCCCATACATTTTGATTCTGACTGGTGATGCAGTGCCACTACACTCTGTAGTTCTGGTAACGTGTGTGCAGCTTCCAAACACTTTATCTCTTTGTCACTGTCGGTTTGGTTTTGATTGGTTTCAGAGCTGTGCATTCAGAGTATTTGAATTGATTATCCTGTGCTAAAGTTGTAAATCCTTGCAGAGCCCCAGCAAGAGTTCACTGAAAATGGGAACAATGGGTTGCGCAGTCTCATGGGATCAGTAACACAAACACAGATTTTCTTTCATATGGGGTTTTTGTGGTGTGCCTTCTCTTGCACTGATAGTCCTATTCTACAAGATCAAGATTTATACAGTGTTATATACCAAGGGGTAAGTGTTTGGTGACCTATTTTACATGTAATTATAACGGCATCCTGATTGTAATAGTCAATCATCCCTACAGCAAAAGTATGATCATTTTTATTTAGACTTTTGCTATCATTCTCAGGAAAATAAGGTCTGCATTTTAATAACTCTGCAGGTTATGGCCTTTCTTGCAAAGGCTGTTCCTGCAGGGCAGAACTGTTAGGGTGGAGGGTGGATATGTCCCATTCTGTGATTCTCAGATCAAGGGCAAAAGCTTTCTCTACCCTTCTTTTGTGATTTACAAGACCACTTTCTTCATGTTTATTGTTTTATCCTCATCTCTCCATTATGGGTCATACACTCCCTATCATTTAATGACACTCACTGGGGAACTGCGAAGAACAGCTTTATTTGGTGTCACACCATGTCTTAAGAAGACAGCATCAAGTGGATCTAAGCTGGATCTCCCAGTGACATTGTTCTCATCTGAAATGGCTTCTTTTAGGACCACAAACACCACCATCCATTTAGCTAGATACTTGTGGCACAACATTTTTTAGCCCAAAAGCAGCTAGGGTACATGTATTTTTAGAGTGCCTGGAAGTTAAAGTGGTGCTTAAGTCAAGAGATCTTGCTTGCCCTTGTCTGATCACCTTCCAAGTCCATGTGATTTTTTAGGTGCTCATTACGAGTATGATGCTGGAGCCATTCAGTGAAGGTGTGACACAGCATGTCAAGTGATACGACATTTACAGCAGAAACTGTAAATAGGCAACACGTATTTTTACTTTAAATCAACTAAATTAACTGTTCATGGTATGGGTTAGATTACTTATTATTGTGCAAAATTGAGATCTATTCTTTAACATCTCACAAAAGGGCAACATTTTTTAGATTGTTTTAAACACACAGTCCAATTCTCTGCAATTCACACTTAGAAATCTAAAATTATGTCTGAGGCATCATCCTGTGTCTGTGTGTCTCTGTACGGAAAGCAGACATGAGCTGTATGTCAAGTGCCTTACTCATATTTATTTGATTTCCTTGAAAGAGGAATGCTTGGACAGTATTCCCTTTCTTCTGTCTCATTCAGATTAACTTGTACAAAGGAACTCTGAAGCAACGTATCAGAAAGTTCCTGAGCATCCACGTGAACTGTCTGTACCTAGCACATTCCCTTGGCTGCCAGCTCCCGAGGTGAGACCCTAAGGAGATGTGAGGAGTAATCCAGAGAGGGTGGGCAGTTGTCTGCTGCAGTAAATTCTACCTTGCTGTGTTAATTTGCCTGTGCTTTGCTGGGTGAGGAGGCAGGATGCCCTCACTCAATTTTCATTGCCCCCAGGAGCTGATCAAAGGATATATAAGATGGATAAAAGGACACTGAAGCTCAGCCATTTCCTCTGCTTCCCACCAGCTTCCAGTAGCCGCAACCAACATGTCTCAGACCAGTGTTTCCTAATTATACTCTGTGCATTGCTCTTCTGACAGCCATCCTTAGAAAGAAGAGCTGTAAAAATCATCTTGTCAGTGTGCTCTGGGAGCAGACTTAGGTTTTCTTAGAGAATATGGTTCTGATTTATTGAACCTGCTGATTACTTGACAAAGTTAACAGAGAGAAACCTTTATTTTTAATAAAAATCCAGTCATCCATGTAGCCAGGCTATGAGCCTCTGCATGAGGACCCTGCAGTGCTCATGGAAATTGGCTGCTGTGGTTCCACACACAGCAGTGTTCAGGTGATGTGGAGATGACCCACTCCTGCTTTCTCACTGCTGTAGTTGTGCTCTTCCCAGAGTGTAGCCAGGCTCTTTTAAAGCCTTGGAACAACAGGATCCAGGCCAGACCACTTTTCAGAAGTGAGGATGGGTTTGGTGCTTAGTTTGCATGAACTGGCACAGCTGCGACTTGCTTTTGTAGGGAGCTGTGGCAATTTAAAACGTTTGAGAGGCTAGCTCACCAGGCAGAGCAATGAGAAAAGAGACACAGACCATTGAAAATACGTTGATAATAGAGTTTTATATATATATTCTGCAGGCTTGTCTTTAATCTTTAAAATTTACCTAATTTGCTGTCTCTGAGACAGAACATTAAGTGGTTTTGATATATTTTCAAAGGTCAGGCACAAAGCTATGCTCCTTTAGAGGCCTCATGGCTGTTTGTGCTTTTTTGATGTTTCTACCCTCGTGCAGACCTGATAAGTAGATGAATGACCATGATAAATGTGCATAATGAGAAAGTGATAAGAGTTGCAGTATCTGACATGAGTTATGTCTCTGTTGTCCAGAAATGGAGATGCCCCACTTTTATCTTTGCTCTCTAATTTCTTAATTAGGAAAAAAGCATATTTTCTACCCAGTGCATATATATTTGGCAAGGATGCTCTCTAATAACAAGATACGTCAGCCCATGACCTTATTATAGATACTGCTGTACTCTTTCTGCTTAAAAATATCTCTCCTCCTTTTAGAGCAGGAGACACAGGATCAAGGTCTATGCAGTGACGTACACAAAAAATTTCTACGTATTAAAAAAAAAGATGATTAGGGCCCAATCCATCAAGTATTTGAAAATATGTACTCATTTGTTCACATATATAGTCTGATTCAAGTTGCTGTGACTAGTTTTGTGAGTAATGACACACAGATGTATTTTGAAAAACCTAGCTATTGAGATCAGATTCTAATCTGAGTCGCCCAAAAAGTCTGGATCCTGGAAGCCTTATAAGGGTAAAATTCCCTTTAATGAGATTTCTCCAATTGATAAGACTCTTTAGAATAACAACCAATTGAAATAACCATTGAAATAGTCCTCTAAAATTGAGCCATTGCATGCTGTTGGAGAATTAGACCTGAGGATTTTTTAAGAAAGGGCAGACTGCATTCAAGGACCTTAGCTTTGCAGGAGTGAAGTGACTGTTCTGAACTAATTTATTCCTGGGACGCCTTCAGCCCAGCAATTGTTCATTGTCTTATGTCTCTACTCTGCAAAGATTCACATATTTTTGCATGTGTTTTCATGCCAAGCACTTCCACATTTGTGGAAGCAGAGCTTAATGGATTGAACCTACTTCTCTCAAAGTGAGTGGCAAAACTGTTCTCTTGAGTGAGAGGAAGATAAGATTAACAGCAATAAAGCTATACCAAGCTAAGAAATTCTGCATGCTCTGAGCTGCAAAACTGTATTGATTTCAAAATCATAGAAAGGGAAATTAAAATTAATCTCTTCTGATTATATATTGCACAGTTGTTGTAATATAGTATTTCATTCTGCCATTTAATTATTTGCATTACTTTCCTGTAATAATATGAAATTACTCGTGCTTAAAAGCGATCTTGAATATTTGAGAGCAACTATCCAACGTAACTGCAAAAGCATATAGTGCATGTTTTTGTTTTGCTTGCATCAAAAGCCAAAGTTTATAAAATATCAGCAATACTACATGTAACAAAGAAGAGAGAAACATTTTGTGGAGGGTGTTTATTTAGATTTTCTTGGTTTCCTTTCAAGCCAAGATTTGTTTACTAGAGGCATTACAATTTAGTGAGACAGATTAGGCTAAACTTTTTATCTCTGGTGGTTTGCACATGCACTGATTAAACTAGTATTTCTTCTAAAGATTGCCTAGGAAGATAAATGAACAAGAGGAGCAATTAGAGTAAGGAAAAACTAAAGATTGGCTGACATGATTTAAGTTTACCTCTAAGGCAGTTTGTCATTTTGTCTCTATAATCTCTATCAGAATTGACTAAAACCGTAAACATAAATCATTATACTAATTTATTTCACCACACTGTGGTCTGGGAGAAGAAGATTTCATTTTTTTCAACAGACTTTGGGGGATTTGAACATTTTCAGAACTTTTTTCATGTAGTATAAAAACGAGTCAGCCTAAAGCATCATTGATTAGTATTTCAGCTTCTTAAAATCTGATTTTTTTTGTTGTTAAGCTGAGAAATGTTCCTGTATTGGTAAAATATCTACTAAGAATTCAGAATGCATGGGCATGGATTTGTTTTTTTAAGTGACTGAATAAAGCTTAATGCATGACAAAACATAGTACAAGGCCATCAGTTAATACTTCACTCTAGACGAGTTAATAAGCAGCCTTCTCTCCTGAGATGCATCAGAACGAAGTCTGTAGGACCATGGAATACCTTTGCGGGAGGGAAACCAAGAGATGCCTGAGGGCATCCTGCAGTATAAATCTCCATGAGCTGTCATGAGACCTGTTATAGACTCTCCAAAAATAGAGCCCTGTATATCTTCATTAGGAACTGCGCTAACAACAGTGTCCGCCTGCAATTTTATTCAGATGCCACAGTAAAGCGAGGATTATATTATGGTGTTCTTGTCAAGTGAAGTATTCCTTATCAGTGACTTTAAGGAACAGATATTCCAATGCCTTTCAGACATCTACATCCTGCTGCCTGTTTGTGAATGGTCTCATTTGGTTCAGTGGGTCTGCTTGTATGTGCTGATGGCAGCAGGGTCACTGCCTAAATCGTTCCTCCAAAGGAAATCTCATCAGAGATTTTTGTCTCACTAGTGCCTGCACTCCCACAGACCTCGGATGTGTAATTTCGCCACCAGGCAAACCTACCAAAACCAAAGAAACCAAAGGTCCTTTCTGGCAGCCTGATCAAATGGAAGTGAGGAGAGGCAACGTATTTCCAAGTCTGGCAGAGCGGTCTGCAACTAGGTATGGTTAAGCATATTCTAAATGTTCTGAAAGTATTTCTAAAACTGGGTTAGGGGTGGCACTTTCCTAGAAAACACTAATTTAAAAATAGCTACTTTCAGGGTGAGCAGAACTTCAGGAGTCTGGGTTTCCTATGGGTTTGTGTTTCCTGGTTAATTTATTTAGTAGTCCAAGAAGGAAAGTGTCTGGCACAGTCACTACCCCTGTCAGATTATTTATGGTCTCTCTGCCCTGTCTTAACACCTTTTCTCATGAAACCCTAGGGAATTTATCTCCAGGCCACTCTCTCTGTATCTCCTATAACTCCATGCAATCAAGGGTTCAAATGCTGCTCTAAGGGAATACAGAGATGAACACTAACATACTCACATGATTCCATAAGACATAGGAAAAGCGAAGTGAAATCCCATTCTTTCCCATCCCTGTGGCTCTGTATAGTCAAATCTACACAGAATACAATAGTGCCTCAAGGGATTTTCTTTTTAAGATTTGATTTCATATATTATTTCTTAAAAATCATATTTCAAAAGGATATGTGTGTTTCTTATCTTCACACACACACAAACACTCTGCTGTGATGACTGGAATTGGCTATTAAGGCTGGAACAGTAATTTCCATAATTAATGGCAATGTGTGGGAACAAGAAACCACTCATGCCCAAAAATGTCAAAGACTTCTAAAAGTCTTTAAAACAGTTCTGAAGCTGAGATAAGCATTAATGATGTAATGAAGAAGGATTAGCTTCACTGCTGGCTTAGCCCCAGAGAAACAGACGTAATTCCAAGGAGCAAATATTTCAGTGCTGCCTGTGCAGGTAGACCAGACTGAGAGAAAGCCAGAAAAATTCCTGCTTAGTTGTAAACTCACTCAGCCGAGGGAAAAGAGGCAAATAGTGCAAAGACTTCTGTCTGAACAGGAGAGACACGTTGAGAAAACGCTCATCCCAGCTTTGAACTCCAGAGGGCAATAGTCCACAGCACGACAGATACGTAGGCGTTCATGGGAAAAAAAAAAAAAAAAAGAAAGAAAGAAAAAAAAAAAAAAAAAAAAAAAGAGAGGAAAAAAAAAGGAAGAAGAAGAAGAAAAAGGTAACTTCCAATAGATTCCTTGATACTACCAGCAGGACAGGAGTCATGCCAATAGACCCAGAGCACTGGTGGGTGCAGAATGTACAGCCAGGGTTGCCAGAAGCACAGCTGGTAATAGAGTGTGGGTCTATTTGGGAAAAAAAGGGGTGCTCTCACTCTGAAAATAGTCAAATGGGAGTTCAGTGTCATGCTTGAGGAAAAGCAGGATAGGATGTAATGAGGAGAAGATAGGTCATGAAAGCAGAGTGTGTGTAATTTGGATAAGTCTTCATGGGTATTTACTAACAGCTTTAACATGAGTGTGGCAAGTGTTTTATATATATATATATATATATATGTATATATATATAATTATTTATTCTGATTTGACTTTTTAAAATTTCACTTTCACACAGGAATTCTTGCAAGCATCATCCAAGCTGCAAAAATTCTTGCACAGCTTTGTTAATGCAACATAATGTTTGACTCTGACCCAGGAACAAAAATATCTCAACACCACTAAATTCTTTAATAATGTCATTAATTTTTTGATAGGTGCGCTAGAAAGGGCCCATGTTTTTCAGGTAAATCACTCCCACTCTGGCTGTCACAGAAAGCACTCTCAAGCTTCTCTCAGAAAGTCACTTCTGCAGTGGCTTTTGCTACTGCCTGGAGCCCAAGAGTTGTTTTAATTCCTCACCAAGAGGTTTGCTGTTCACCCTGTTACTGCTGTCACTGTGCCTCTTCTCCCATCATGCAGAGGAGATTTTCTTGTTTTACTCCAGCTCTAAGCACAAGTGAGCTCACATGGGCACCATTATAACTTTAACCAGATGATGAGCAAAGCAAAACTTGAATAGACAGAAGGTAGATGGCAGGGAAAAAAATAAGGAAACTGAAGTTGTCTATTTCAATGTCATTTTTTTATGCTTCCATGAGTCATATTTTTTTTTTAGAAAGACTACACGGTGCTTTGTGTCTCCCTGACATCGAGGAAGAGCTATACCTACCTGCCAAGGCTTTTCTGGGGAAGAAAAGCAGACCAGGAAACAGCAGGAAATTAGTCAGCAACCCATCTCAAATTCAGAGAACTGAAGGGCAAAAAAGTACTTCAGCACACATAGATATTGCTGAACATATATATTTTTTAAATTATTCCCAAATGGATATTGGCCAAATGCTCCTGTTTCTGTAGCTATTTGTTTATGTTCTAAAAATGGCTTGTTATTTGACTTTATTATTTTTAGGTTTCCTCGGGTCTACCTTCCTGCACTAGTTTTCAGAGTGGATGGTTGCATTTTGTTGTAGTTTTGTAGGGACAATGTGGCTATAAGGTCTATTTCCTAACTTTAGTAAATAACACTGTCACTCTGTCTGGTTCAGGTTGAGTATGAGTAAATTTCAGAAAAATCTAGGCTGAAGGCTTTTTCCTTTAGTTGGATTCACTGTTGCATTCTTTTTAAAACACTCACATTTTAGTTCTTCATTGCTTGAACCATTAACTGGAGCAACAACACAGGTTTCTCCTTATTAACAAGAACAAAATTTAGGATGGAATTACTGATAAAATACAAATGGACATTGAGTGAAGGGATCTTATCCAAGACTGCAGTAAACCTCAAATCTACATTTAACTGTTCGGGCTCAAAGTCCATTTAAAATGGAAGGAGCAAATAATCTGTGTGTGACAGTTGTGTAGGCTCTGGCTTTTAGATTCACAAGTCAGGCAGGGTTTCTAAGAATACGTGATACCACCCTGAACTTTACAGGTTCATAATTAGAAGTTTTTATCTAGGATCCAAGCAACTCACTCTCCCAAAGTTCAATACCATTCTTCAGTAATTGATTTTGTTGAGGAAACAAAGCTGGATGGACTTCTGTAAAGCACCTGATATCCTCTAGCATGAAAAACCATCATGTGAGGGAGATGGTAACATAAGAACTGTGAAGTTGGTGACAATTGGCTAAAAATGAGGTGGCAGAAATTTCTCTTGAATATGAGATTAAACACCTGCTCTAGGGTTACAGGAGGGCTTTCTGAGCAGTCACCATGGGGAGTAATATCACTTACCAGTCTTTGCAGTTGTCCAAGGTGTAGGGTTGAGAGGAAGTGTTGGCAAAAAGGGAGCTCGGTGTCCTACAGGAACAATCAAATAATGGTGAGGATCACAGTAATAGAAGCAAAAGGAAACTTCGTAATACAAATGGCCAAATTAATAATGTAGGTACTGGTAAAAAAAATTCTGCTTGAAGAGAGAGGATTTTTGCTTGAAAAAGAGAGAGGGAGAGACACAGCAATGATGATAGATCAGAACATAGTCCTCAGTCATGGACAAGAAGAAAAAATGATGGCAATATAGTAGAGCAGAAGTATTGTACACCAACACTGTAGAAAGACTTGCTGAAACTTCATGGGGGTGTATGAGGCATATGAAATTTCAATGTCTGTTAAAGATAAGTAAATTCTGAAGATGTTGAGAAAGACATTCAGGTAAAATGAGTAGATTACAAAATCAATACCCTCTACTCATGTTCCTTTGATGTGTCTTAGAGGTGTAGAGAGCTCCTATTGACGCATTGTAATGCTACAGATGATGCTTTATATGTAGATTTGTGATTCCCATTAATTTTGTAGCTTTCATCCTATTCCTTCACTTTAGTTCGCAGTCTCTGCTTCTGGACTTTTTTTTGAGGGCGAGGCTTTCAAAGCTTAATTCCAGTGGTGTCTTCTTTCTGAATGGGAAAATGCAGTGTCTTCTGACTTTGCCAGACTGATTCTTCTTGTCCTGTTTACAAGCTTAGAGTCTAAAATGTTTATTATATGCCATGAGAATATCAATGGTATAATGAACTTCAATGTTAAATTAAGGTTCTTCCTTTGTTTGAGAGGATAGTTTCAGGTTAGGAGTAGGTACATGGAAGACACCTTTAGATCAAAACAGATGTTAGCAAATTGAGAAGGTTACACAGAAAAGGTATTACACCTCATCTCACAGTGTGACAATGTAGTATGTGTCGGGTTTTAGTTCATAAGCAAGACACCTCTTCCATAGATTTCAAATCCTACATTAGGCAAGATTGAATCAAAAAGAAGAATTGCATTGAAGTAACAGCTCACATGAGAATGTCTTTGCCTGACTGAGAAACTTGGCTTCTATATTAAAAAAACCCTAAACCACATAAAATATCACTTCAGTTTTACTTAAATATGAAATTAAAGCTGCTCTGTGTTACCAGAATTTCCAGTACTACTGATGTATATTAGTGCTGACACATGTGAAAACAAAAGTTTTGGTCCTAGCACAAGCTTTGCCTGTAGTGAGAGCTTATTTTAATTTTTAATGACAGAAACCCACTACTTTTCTGGCAATAAAGTTTTGCTCCCTGTATATTTTAATATTTATCTCCTACATTTTTATCCTGCCTTTCAGACCTTTGGAGACTGTGCCTGATACTTTTTGAGTGCTTGTTGTTAGCCACCCTGCACTTTATTCCTTGAAAAATGTGTCCTGTGAAAGATCATCTCCTGTGATGGCCGCAGAATTCCTGCCCCTCCAACACTGTTTCCATTGTTTCTGCGCAGGGTCAGTGTAAAAACGTTGCTGGAAAAGTAACAAGGGGCTGTGTTTTAAGGTGTGATCAAACCCTCCTGTACTAAAACCAGCAATGAGCTGTGTTTAAACCCATTTGTTCAATTTTCTAGGAATAGTTTATTGGGATACCACACTGCACAAGTCAAGTCCACACCACTCAAGTATATTTTATTCAAATACGTCTTTCAAATTGGGAGAAAAGGCATGACAGACAAAACACGTGATTGCTAACACGAGCTCATCCAACTTTCAAAATGCGACGTGGCAGGCATCTCTTCACACTCTGGGCAAATGGCACATGGTACCAGGAGACATTAGGTTTTTAAAAGTGAAGTTAAACTGATAAATTAGACCTCATTTATTGAACAGCAGTTACAGCCAATTGCCCAGGGAGTCATTTGACACCTTTGAAGACCCTGCTAACTTAATTGGTGATAGTTTGGGGGCTGAAGGAAACATTTAAGCCCGTAGCAGCAGGACACCGTGCAGCATGAAAATGGAGAAGACAGGCATTCTCACTGACAAGGGGAGTCATATATAGATTTTTGTGTCCATTGTTTTTGCTTATTTGTGTGTGTGCTTTACTCAGTCAATCAAATATAATTGACACCACTGGGTTCTGTTGTTTTGTGGATGACAGGAGCTAATGCAAGGGAAAAAAAGCTGGGAGTAAACTTCCCCCTGAAAGGCTGTGTAAAGGTTTTTCCACTGGGCTTGTGACATTTTTTGCTCAATTGTATTAATTGATGTAGTGACAAGGCAGTTGGAAAGATGATGGATACTGATCACTACACTTTTCTTTTTTTTTTCTTCTTTTAAGCATCTAGGCATTAACATAAACTCTGCTTTTTTGCAAGCAGCAGGAATACAGCCAGTAAGAATGTAAGATGCAGATTTTAGCACCTGCAGACCAAGCTTATAGGACTCAACAGACACAGCTAGATATTACTAGAGAATGAAAAAGGGATGTTCCTTTGGGGCGGACTTTTACTCAGAACACCCATGTTCTCACCTTGATTTTTTTCACCTTTTGTTGGAAACATTGATATTTATTGCCTCTTTCAATGAGTTCAAGGGAAATATTTAATTAAAACTAATCTTCCCTTCCCCAGATTTAAAGTATCTCCAGACTCAGGCTGGACACCTAGTTGCCTGACTGAAGTGGACGGGGAGGTCAGGTTTCCAGAATTTGTCACCACAGCTGGGTGTGTGGCTTCCAGCTCTGCACAGACAAGAGTAGGTGGTCCCTGGATTCAAGTTAGTACAACACAGCAACTATCCTGAGCATGTCTCTGGGGGTGCTGACATAATCACACGCACACATTTATTATTCTGCCTCCCAGCTTTCCACAGAGGACACTATAGCTCCAGCACAAAGGAGATGCCCTCGTGTGCATGGGACTGAGTGCAGAGCACAAAAAAAATTGTGGTAACACAAGCATGGCTTTGCCTTTGAAGACAGATGCTTGATCAGAGTTAACACAGACATCAATCAGTCTGAAGGACATCATCTCTGGAATTGTCTTGGTATGTAAATTGCATAATCATTAGCAAAGTTTCTCTGAAAAAGCTTCTAAGTCAGTTCCTTGCTTCAGGACTACATTCAAAGGAGGTGGCTAAAAAGGAAGTTTGTAAGAGTCCAGACTTCTAAAGAAGAACATCTGAGACCTTGGCACAAAAATTTAAATACACCTGTGAATTGACATTAGGGGGAGCATAGGCATCATCTGTGAACACACAGGTTGAATGAATATTGAACCAGTCATACTCTTCCATTTATTCATGGTCTGTGGCTATGGCTGGGATGATAAACACATTTTATGTGTTAATCTCCTAATTAGAAACTTAATTTTAAATGTCCCACCATCTTCTTCTGGTTTAAGATCTACAGGTAAGAGGGGTCACTGCCTAGAGAAAGTTGCTCCCTAAGATCTCATCCAGACCCAGAAATTCTGAAGAAAATTCAGGCAAATCCAGGAAAACCAAGGAATTTTTTTGCAAATAAATATTCCCAGGAGTGTCTCTGTCCCATTAATATTTCCTTTAGCAAAACTGAAACATAAGACCTGTGCCCACAGATTAAGTGATCTAAATTCACTTTCTCCTCTACCAGAGACATTGTTTACGATGGTGGCAATTTAGGGTAAGAGGCACAAAAGAACCAAAAGGAAACGTGGAACAGAGAGACTCAGCTCTGCTCTGAGAGATACCTCTTTCAGCCAGACCTGTAGCCAGGTGAAACCTCTTTTCTCTAGGTTTCTGGGCTGGTTCTTCTCACATAATGTGTGTCAGAGGTACAAATGGTGTTTGGTCATGGGATCATGGTGTCTCTTTCTGATATGGAGCAATGTTTGGTGTCTGGACTTGGGGAAGCATCGTGATACCAAATGTCTGTAGGACACCAGATGGAGGTGATCCCCTTGGCTTGCTGAAGCTATTATAGGATGGGTAGATCCAGCCAGCACAAAGCCTGGCTTTTACTGGTAGTGGCTGTGGGAATCTCTCTGAACTATTACCAGCTTGGTGTCAGGGCTTGTCTGGCTGTGCAGCAGCACAAGAGCTTACTGGAGGACATGTGAGCACATATGCAGACTGTCTCCTTTTGCATTTACAAACTGCAAAACTATTTTATGCCTATTTCCACAAATCCCCAGGAAAAGTGCAACAAAGAAAATCCACTGTTTGCCTCGGATTTCAAGCTTCACAACTTTCCCCTTTGGATGGCTTGGTGTGCCTGATAATAATGCATAGTGTGCAATATGTGAAACAGATGGGTCTCCTGCAAGGGCAGATGCCTCTAGAAAAAAAGGTGTAAACATTTGCAATTTAAGAGGTAGATAATCAAAAGCAGATACTAAAACAAAGTAAACCATGTCAGTCTAGAAGTACTCATTGATACAGATTATTTATTTGGAAAATGGAGATTCATCAACACAGACCTGAGATCATTCCAAAGTGTTAGACTGTTATCATTTCTGGTTTTAGTCAGAAACCAGCAATAAGCTGCATACAATTAGACTTCAGAGATGTTTGCATTGCGTACTTTTAGTGTACAAGCTGACAGGAAAGGAAAAGCTGATCATTCTTGTTACAAAGGGAGAGCCACCAGCTTCACACTTTATTGAAGGATGGAGTTGTCTACCTGCCAGAGTAGACTCTTGGTATAAAAATTGGTATGTTTGTGTACCTGTGAAAGGGAAAACTTTTTATTAGGGGAAATAAGGTCAAATAAGATCATTAGAGGGCAGTTTCTTGACGCAACCTTAGCAGAAAGAAAAATTGTTGTCAATGAGGATTCTTCAGCTTTGTCTATTGTATGCATAATATTTCTAACTGTTTTGTTGGTTTTTTTTAATTTTATGGGCAACTACTAAACAGCCTGTTTTGATTAGCAGCTTAAATGAACCAGAAGATAACATGATACTTCTCATCCAAGGATGTGGTGAGGCTGTAAAACAGGGCCCAGGGTCACCTGAAACATTTCATCTCCTCAGCATATCCTCCACACTCTAGGCAAAGGATCTCAGACGCCTCTTTGAGCTGCATGGGCCATAGGAGAGTGTGCACCACCAGGATCAATGGAAATGTGTTTCAGCCATGACTGCTGATGACACTGAAGGTTCTCTGCATGCAGTAAAATACTGGGATATAATGCTAAACCTGTAGGCACATGGAAGATGTGTCACATTTGAGAAGAGCTTTTCCAGCTCATACAGGAGCTTGTGAATGATGAGGAAGAAAAAACTTGGTATCCTGAAAGAAGGCATGAAAGTTGGTCTCCTGATCAAACAGGAACTGCCTGATGATACTTTCAATTTTGATGCCTTGACTTGAATTCCATTAATTTCAACAAACTTTCCATCACACCCCTGTAATGTTTTAGAATGTAAACGTGTTCAGCAAACTGCTGAACCAAATCTGGGACACTGTTCTTCTGAAACCAGTGTAAAGCCTTGTCCTTTGAAACACTGTTACTTCAAGTGATTGATCCCACCAGGGAAACAGTACATGACTGTCCTGTAATTTAGCAGGTAGCTTCTAAAATGTGTAAATGGAATCAGCCACTTTCTGCTGCCAGAGAAAGCATCATATGCCTGGAATTGTGGATTTCTTGCAAGGTGCCACAAAACTTGTAACACATTCTGTGAAGTCTCCTGCAGGTCCAGGTCTGCCAAAGACAAGGACCTACACAGAAAGATAATTTGGAGACACACAGATGAAAGAGGGTTTAGAAAAATTTCAACAATCATCAATTTTTTTCCCCTCTACATCACTTGCAGACACTTCAGGGAGTATTGGTGTCACCCTTGTGTTGACCTCAAAATTAATCATTCAGAAGTTTGATCATATATGTATCAGTTTATGCTTCTGTCATGTGTTGTGTCATTATATAAAGTAAAAGGATGGCATGGAATCACTAAAAAAATCTGTCAGTGAATGCTTTATTCCATTTCAGAAGGAGATTTTTAGTCTATAAAGCCCTCTTAGGAACAGAGAGGGAGTTATTTTCAGACATTCCTGAAACTGAAATAACTCCACAGTCTAGCACAAACAGTATGAAACAAATGTCTTCTCCCTGCAGATGTGTTGGCATTCTTTTCTCATGAATTCTCCCAGTGTAATTATGGTAGCTTGCAAAACATTGGCAATAAGCATGAGCCTGTAGTCAACATATTTTTTTGTGTTTCATTATGAAGTTGGAATACTCCTCTGTGCTCGGAAGATAAAATTCAGTAGAGCTTGGGAACTGTGGCTCTAGAATCTACTATGTCTTCACAATGGAATGGGTTCTACTTTCAGTCAAAACCCAAGAAAACAAAAGGCAATTATTTTTATTTTTTCATGAGGTGTTGAGCTTCCTAACTTCATTACATTTTTTCAGTTGTTCTTTGCTTGCTTTCATTTTCATTAGTTAAGTCCATAAGAAAAATGACAAGCGGAAATCATTATACTAAAAATTGTTAAGAACCCTGAATTCATTCAAAGGAAGATGTTTCCTGAAGTATCCCATATCCTGTCATTTGTGGAAACTGACACCATCAGGAAAGCTCACTAATGTATGGAACAGCTCATCATTCAATTCACCATACACTGAAAAAATCCATGCATTGTTATTATTCTTCTTGGTGTATACCAATTGCTTCACAGAAGACACGGGAAAATGTGCTATTTATTCATGGGCTTTTCAGCTGTATCACAATAATAGTGGCAAAAATAGAGGCTGCAGTGGATGTATCCCAGTATAAACAAAAGCAAGTGTGATTCCTCATGGTAGGAATGAAAATCTCATGCTGCTGTCAGTCCCTTCATGCTTAGTTATATATGCTGAAGTTTCTGACCAAAACCATTTTTTATCTCCAAACCACCAGTTGGATACACCTTGACAGTATCTTTTAGATGCGTACAATGTGTACGCCATACCAATGGATGTTGGTGCATCCCAGATAACCATAAATGTTTTGACAATTGTATTTCAGTTTTGCTTTATGTGTAAGTGCAAACGTGTATTTGGTTTTCGTGCCAAGCCAGATTTGTCCATTTCTCCTCTAGCCAGATTTGCAGGAATGGAAAAGCTGCAGTTCTCTTTTAGACAGATTTGATGAAGTCATACTCTGTGTGGCACAAGCAGAGACCAGATCCTCCACAGGCAGAGGAGAACCTGATCTATTCCCACATACCAAATTGATTCACAGTATTTGTGCTACTTCTTTAAGGTCTTCACTAGGTAAATTTCATCTTAAGATGTTCTCCTGGGTAATGCCCACTGAAATTGTGGATGTAAAAGAAGGATTTATGTCAAGACAGAGAAGGATGGAGCAGCTGGACCATGTCAGCCCATCAGATCATTAGTGCCTTGTGGTATACCCAGGTTATGGCATGGAGCCACCACAGCACCACTTGTTCAGTTTCCCATCCAGGTCCTAGGCACAGTTCTGTTGCAGTAAACAGTATGGGAGCTGGCATTTTTAATATAACCACTACTGAGATGCCTGTGTATTGAGGATTTTCTAATAGAGTTGATCAGTATGCAGTGCCCCTTCCTACTTCATAATTAGCATCTGCATTATGTCCATTAGCTCAAATTTTTAATAAGGCTCCAAAATACCTAGGTCTGGAGAATGCATCAAGGAAGTATATAAATATTTTAAAGGGTACCATGTATAAAACAGTATGTGCACATAGGGAATATAGTGAAAGTGTATTACTTTTGATAATGTCCTGAATTAAATATTCTAAGATCAGCATACCTGCAGTATAAAATTCTTTGATTTGTGGAATTCAAAGACTGAAACCCATCAAAACATTTTTAATTTCTGTTTTTTAACTCCTAGCCAAGGCAGGTACTTGGATGTATATGCAAATGTGTTAATGTGGCTTATATGATTTCGGGCTGTTGCCAAAATCCATTGTAAAACCAAAACCTTCTTTAGTAATAAATAAAAGGACAGCTTATGTATAGATATCTTTACACTTTACACTAAATTTATTCTATAAAAAAGTCAATTGTGCAGAAAAATGAAATATAGTGACATCATAGAAACAGAGAAAGGTCAGAAAACAAAATGAAGTTGAGGTTTTCAGTGGATTGTCTTTCCTTTCTGTTTTTGTTGAAGCTACACCAATGTCATGTAAGTCTAAACTTTGTTTAATCACCATGTTCACGTGTACACTTGCATTTGCCAAGCAGGATGACTTTTTCATCTGATTTAAGCCAGCATATTGGATCAATGCTGTTAATGTTTTATATTAGTGGAGAATGATGTCTGTACTATGCAGCTGGCATGCTAACACAAAAAAGCCAGGGTTTTCTTCAGCTCACTGCCTTCCTTGCCACAGGGGGAAGCAGAAATGTAGGATACATCTGCCTTAACACAGTCATAGCTGAAAGTATGGCGTGCAAGAAATACTTGAAACAGGTGTATTCGGGGTCATGTAATACACAACATTTGTAAGGGTTCATTGACACCTGCTTTCCACCTACCAAGCATGATCAGACTTCCATGATGGAATGAGGCTGACGTCATTCTTGCAGGCCCCCCAGGGGCATGCATTTTTACTTTACACAGTAATAGATGACAAACAAGTGAAGCAAATGGTTGGTATGGTTATCCAAAATTCATTTTCTCTTTCTCTTTATTGTCCTGAAATAATTTCTTCATCTCTTTCTATTGATCTAGAGAGGGGAAGTTTAGCACTGTGCTACAGTCACCCATTCCCTGGAGAAAGAACAAACAATCCCAGAAAAAGGAGAAGGAAAAAAAAAGAAAAGCCGTGAAGATTGACTGGGAGCCCTAGCGGGCTCCTTCTTACACCAGAGCATCATTTAAGTCTATGTTCTTCCATCTACCTTGTTTGCAGTAAATAGCTGCCCATTATGTCAGGTCAGGCGAGCACCATGGCGTCACAGCCCAGCAGCCGTGATCAGCCTGCCAAGCTGCAGGACAGCCCCCAGGGAGCAGGCGCATGTCTCAGGCTCTCGAGCTGTCAAGGCTCAAAGCGACAGTTTATCTGGAGGTTTTAAGCATCCTTGCAAAGTTTCCCCTTCTTGCCTTCCCCCCTCCTCTTGTTGACAATCCGCTTGAAAGAAGACAGATGCTGGAGCAGTTTTCTTTAGATTTGTGTAATTCCACAAGGCCCCGTGCAACAAATACAATTCCACCCGTCTTTTAAGAGGCCAAGTTGAGGAGGCAGACATGTTGTTGGGGGGAGGACAAGGGGTCCTTTATGCTAACACAAATATTTCCAGATAAATCTGATGCTGTCAGTGGGCCTTCTTCATGTTCTTTGCCCACAATAAACAAATCACTTTACAAATTCCTGGAGGGACCAAGCAATTTTGTCCGGGGTGACATTCTTCAAGACACTTTTCAACTGTATTTAGTTGAATATTTTATAGCCTTTCAAGAGAGTACAGACTTACCAATATGACACATATTTTCCCCTTGCAACACTTTAGCCTTAGTACACAATAGGGTTATCAGCAGATTTGTTTGCATGAAAATAAGATTTATCTTGTAAACAGAACTAAATTACTTATGAGGACATATCTTAAGATGCCAGTGTTATGTCACTGCCACCTTTGCGGACTGATTCTATTCATGGTGCAAATCCAGAGCCATTTGTCTTAGATATTATGTCCAATAGAGTATGTTTTAAAAATATAACCTCCAAAAAAACATAAATTATTATGTACTCTCTGTGTAGTCTGTCATCCTGTGATCACAAGGAAGTATATTTTCACTCAGGGCCAACCTTTTTCTGATCCTGAGTGCCTTTTGCCACAAATGACAGATAATTTCTGTATTCACTTCCTAAATTGCACCTTCACCAGGAGAGAGGAAGCATCCCCTTTCAAGACATCTCTCTTCCTGCTGTTCTTACTTTCTGCCTTTTACAAACATAGTCCAGGCACTCAGTAATAGAAAATGCTCCTTTGACATGATCCTGCTGTTGCTGCTCTCCATGGGAAAAAAAAAGGTGATAAAAATAGTGAAGGAAAGCTGAAATCTTCCTCCCCCACCATCACTTTTGCCATGCCTGATCTCCTGGAATAATTGCCTGTTTTCATCAGAGGTTACAGAATTGAGAAGAGTTTGCAATGGGGAGAGGCACATTTTAAACCAGTGAGCTGACAGAAGAGTTCATCCAATTTTTTCTCATGCTTTCTTCATTCTTCAGATAAGTCAGGGAGGGCCCTTGAACTGTCTGCATACACAAATTATCAAATGCTTTGGATTTCACAAGAGTATCTCAAACAGGCCTGCATGGCATTCTCCCTTCTCTCTATGGTTTCCAACATGCACACAGCACGGAACTGAAAGGCACTTGCTCATCCTCGCTTGGAGAGGTTGCCACTTAGGTTTGGAGTTAGCATCACCCTCAGTTAGCCCTCTGGTTGTTCTGCTTGATTTGCATCTTCCAAAAGCATGTCTGGAAAGCCTCCTCTCACAGAAGCCATCTGGCTAACCAGAGAGCTTCATTAGAGCAGCCACCCATCCTTTGGTATCTGTTTCCTCAGAAAGGGAATGCTCGCAAGAAGCATATTTGCAAAAGACATCAGCTAATGACTGAACCTGTTCTTACGTGCTCATTGCTAAATGTCTTTAGGTGGTCATGGTATTTTCAACTGGTCCCTCTTATTTCATGCTCATTTCCACACAAATTCAGAAAAATTAAATCTATACTGATCCTCAGAGCACTAGCAATGGCATCAAGTCTTTTTCTCTGCTCTAGACATTTTCCTGTGCCTCTCCCAAATTTCTTCAACATCTTACATCATATATTGCATCCAAACCTGAATTGACAAGTCAGTTCCTGCCAGCAGGGCACACTGAATCTAATCCAGATATAGCACAGAATGATTTGCAGTAGCACTGAACTTTATACACATGCCCTGCAGCCTGCTACACCTCCAGCATGCACAGCTACAAACGAAGAAAAGGAAGCTCAGTCACTATGGCACAAGTAATTTTTCCTTTTCCATTCTATCAGCAAACTGTTAAGGTTATTTTTGATTAAAAAAAAATTGTCATGGATTATTTGTTTCTTTATTGCTCTGCAAATCAAATCCTTGTGAGTCAACTCCTCTGTTTTGCCTGGCCTCATACCATCCAGTGGACGAGCTTTATGGAATCCTTCAGATCTGTGAACTAAGCCTGGATATCATGGTACAGAGATGCTACAATATAAGGTCTCTACATTAGTTTCCACAATTGGAAAAAGAAAAGGAAAAAGTGAGCTTCTCCACAAGTAAAATTTTATTAGCAGCACAAGTACATCCAGTAACTTTTGGGCTCCTCAAGACAATGCACCGCCCAGGCTCAGTGGAGAACCAAGTCAAGAAGTGAAGATTTGAAGGTCATGTGGGTATGGGATTTCCAGACCATGCTCTGTTCCTGCTCAGACACCCTCCTTCCTCTGTGCAGCTACTTCACAGGAACAGCACAAACTGGCTTTCCAGAACTAAACCTACACTACTTTCAGCCCCAGCCAGCCCCTCTCCTAACTGTGCTGCTGCATAACAAAGGGTGCAGTGTGGCTGGTTCCTCAGGCTCCTCTGTCCAGTTGGGGTACAGGCTGGACGTGCTTGGGGGACTCTTTGAGTTACTCTTGGATCCCTTGAGCAGCAGGCTTGGGCCTACGAGGGGCTTTGTGTTGCTCTGGGACACAGGAGAACTTCCCAGGCCATTCTGTGTTTGCTCTAGGAAGTGTCAAAAATGGAGCAACTCTCTTCGTTTTATAAAAAACAAAACTCAAATTTATTAAGAACACAACACCAGGAGGAAGAAAATAATAAAAAAAATCCGGGTCCACAGTGATCAAAGACACTTAATGCAAGAAAACCAAAATGATCCAACACAAGGAAACCAACAGTGCTGGGGCTTGCTTGGCTTCAATTCCAAGCAAAAAAAGGTTGGAAAGGAGGCCTATTTCTCCCAGTACCGGGCTATGCCTGGGCTAGTCCCTAGCAGAGAGTCACAGAAGTTGACTCTGTAACTTCTGCAGGCCAAAAGAGTGAGGTCTTGAAGCTGTGTGTCATTTTTATACCCCGCTTGGCCCCTCTCAGCACCACCCACTGTCCCGCCTCCCAGGTAGGAACTGATGGGTAGGGTTCCTTCAATGTCCAGTTCATTGGATGGGGTCCTGGGGATGATGGAAGCTCCTTTTGACCAATGGCTCCTTGTCTCTGGGTAGAGGTGTTCCTCAGACTTTTAGGCAGGAAAATTTCCTCATTCAAATTCAGGTTTCTGTGGTGCTAAGTGTCAGAGCAGCTAATTTTAGCCTCTCAGCCATGGGTGAGGGGGTTTCTTCCTTTTCAAGCACAGCCTGATCTGAAAAAAGAACTCAGAAGATTTTATAAAGTTTTCTCTTTTATATAAACCCTGAGTCCTCCAACTCAAGTTTTTAACTTACAAACTCCTTCTTCTGAACTTTGTTAACAGTTTCAACTGATTCCACTTATCGTAGTTATTTAATTCCTTGTCACCTTCCATGCAAAAGCCAAAATCTCCCAGTTCATGGCTGACAGGAAGGCTGGGCTGCTGAATTATTAAAATGCCGATACAGATCTAATACCGATATCCACCTGAGATGGACAAACACTCTCTAACTTGTTAAGGTTAGAAAATGAATGTTTATTTCAGCACCGGAGAGCTGCAAGGCTAACTGCCAAATGTACAGCTCCCAAGTAACAATGCAACACAGAACTTATTTATCTATAACAATAATGCATATTTAAAATACAGATACATATCCATAGCATAAGTGCCTCCCATTCCCCGCTTCATATGGAAATTAGCAAAAAGTCATGAAGCATGCGCAGTTCCTGCATTGGAATTGGGTCGGTGGTCCGAAAAATGAGTTTGAGGGCTGCTTTTGATGAAGTAATATGGGTCTTCCTCAGTGTGACCTTCTTACTTCGCTGCTTTTTGACAATACATTTGACCTCGGGAAAATCCCAATGCTCTCTTCTATTGCTTCTAAGTAGGCTGAATCTTGGCAAAATTTGTAACTCTCTAGGCTCTCCTTTGAACTTCTTTTCTTAACATTATTAATTGTCTATTCTAAACACAGCTGAGTAAATATCAAATAATCAAAGGGCTACTCTGCATTTGATCATTAACTTCTTTCCAGCTGAGTTCAGCCTCTTTTACTATTCTAGTTAATTTTAACGGAGCTAACTTTTATTTAAAATCTCTACATTTAAGCGTCTAAAAGAAAACCCTATGTTTCACTGCTTTGTATGACATCACAGAGCAACCCAGAGCGGCTGCTTTGTGACGTCAGGCCATGGTTGCCATGTCCCCGTGGTGTCAGCAGAAGGTTGCCTTGGCGCACGGAAAGCCTGAGTGTCAGAGCAGCTCTTGGGCTTGCTCAGAGCAGCAGCATCCTGCTGGTTGAGGCGTTGTTAGTGTGCAGCTGCACTCTGACAGAGCCTTGTTTGCCTTGCCTTGGACACAGTGTACAAACCTGCACAGCAGGGCTACCATCATGGAGCCACTGGCTGCTGCAGTTTGCTCTTTTTATGGCATTGCGTATTCAGGATATTACCTTGCCAGCCTAGCATGTGAGTCGAGGTTTTCCCTGGGTGGAGCCTAATCTGGCTTGTGTATCTCTTCCTGCTCTTGCTCAGTAACTCAGTTGATTTGGAAACAAAAAGGCCATTAGAATGCCACTGGTCTGGTGAAGTTTCTGTCAAAATATTCAGCTTCAAGGGAGGTGTCTGTAGCCAGGGGAGTGCGGGAGCATTTGCAAGGGAATCTGCAGGGGTTCCGCTCCCTCCACGGGAGAGTCTGTGGCAGCAGAGTCTGTCCTTTTCTCAGTTTGCTGGGTCAGGCAGGACAACTTCCAAAAAGGCAGACAGGGAGACCTTCTCCAAAGGCCTTCTAAAAACTATGCAATTCTCCCCAGAATTCAAAGAAAGCTTCATTTTTCTAATCTTTTTTTCTAATTTTCTTCTAAAGCTAGAAAGTCATTAAAGCATTTGAGTGTCTACTCAGGACTCTTTCCTGAGTGCTGAACTAGAAATTCCCTTTGCAATGAAGTGCAAACTCCACAACAGTGAGTGTCTGCTCCTGAACCCCAGAGCTGCTCCTGTGCTGTTTCACAAGAGAACTGCCACAGCTCTGGGGGATTTGGGGAAGCTTTTCTGGGCAAGCATTCCCAGCAAGTTAATGGAAATTAGTGCATGCAACATACACAAAAAAAAAAAGAAGAATTTACATTTTCTTGATCAAGTTGGTATTCATTTCCTGGCAAAAGAGGCCAAAGCATAGGCACAACCAAGAGAGTTGTCCTGTTCTCTTGCTGGCTGTGTGAGAGAACTGTGTCTCCTGGAGGGATGGTGCGGAAGGAAAATACTCTCGGCTTGGCTTGACTTGTTCTCTGGGATTCACCAGCACAGGCACTTTGCTCACAGCATCTCCTTCATTTTGCCTTGCCCACCGCAGGTCACCTGACCCGTGTGTTCAGAGGTGCTGATGCCGAGGTGAGTGAGAAAGGAACGTTTGATGCTGCTGCTGTTTAAGAATTGTGGGGCAAGCTGTGAGCTTGGCCAGTGGCAGTCGAGTGTAGAGGGCCAGCTGGGTGGGCTGAAAGAAAATCCATTTCTATGTCTGCAGCAGCAGCAGCAAAAGCATCATTGGCTGTTTCCTAATTTTCCATCAGAGCTTATAAAGTGTTGCTTGCTGATTGTAGCCAGGGTGCAATATCTAATTCAGAACTATTTGCAGTACTGTTCCATTAGCCCATTTCAATGTAGTTGCAGGGACTTAGAATCCCATTGCTACCAAAGTTGATGATTTCTCCTTAGGAGAGCTGGCTATAGAGCTGAATAGAAACAAGATTATAAATGAGAGGTAACTGCCTGTCCCTCATGTTCCTGCCTGTCCACAGAGCACAGAACCAACAGCAGACTCTCCTCTGGCTCCCAGTGGTCCTGGAGAAGAGGCCGAAGAGGAGCAAAATGACCACAGCCCTCCAGCTCTGGCCACACCACAGCCTGAACATCCCGAGCCTGTAAGTGCCAGTTCTCGGTGGTGCTGTCTTTTGAGCAAAGCAGAGCTGCAAGTTGCTGACTAGACAGCACTTGCTGTTTCTGGCTGAAGGTGCTCAGTGCTGCAGTCCTGCCTGGACCTAGCGATTCACCCCAGCCAGGGACAGCTGGAAAATGGGCTTTGAGCTGTCCCATTTAGCCCCCAGCTTGCTGGGATTGTGACAGGGGCCAGCCTGGATCATGAAGGCTCCCTGTCCCCAGAGGCAGCAGCTGTCCAAAGACACAGCTCTCAGCCTTGCCGGCTACGGAGGTGACACTGTGGCCTGGGGAGAGCTGTCCCACTCCACAGACTGGCCAAGGAGCTGCAGGCCCCAAAAATGTTGATCTGAACACACAAGTGCTTTGGGCTGGTTTGTCCCAAAGGGCTTCTTGTCTGTGTTTCCCTGAGAGTACTTCAGAGACACACTGGGGATGTGGAGTTGCTCCTTGAAGTCAGGGATTTTGGTGCCTTGGTGTCCAGGCTGCTCTTTTGCCTCTTCAGGCAGAGCAGTCTGTGGCAGAGCTGACTGGCGCTCTGAGTGCGCCTGTCTTTTTGCTTTTGAGAAGCTGCAAAGAGATGATTGTGCATGAACCTGTGTGGGGCCACTCTCCTCCTGTGTGGCAAAAGAAACAAACCGCGTGGTTCTGGAGCCTTCTTCTGAGGCAAAAAGCAGAGAATGAGAGTTTCTGTTGATACTTTGTGTTGTGAACTCTGCAGCTTTGAAAAGTCCATTGGAAAACTCCAGTTGCAGCCTAGGGGCAAAGCTGTAGGTCTTGACTGGTGCCTTGTAGTGCTAAGAACAGGAAGGACATCTTGAAATTCTTGATGCTGTATTTTAAGACAAATGGGCAACCCTGTGCCTGAGGAGTTGTCTGGGACAAAAGGACCCAGCAGGGGTGGTCAACAGCAGCTGAACATGAGCCAGCGTGTGCCCAGGTGGCCAAGAAGGCCAAGGGCATCCAGGCTTGTGTCAGCACTAGTGGGGCAGCAGGAGCAGGGCAGTGAGCGTCCCCCCTGTGCTGGGCAGCAGTGAGGCCACATCTCGAGTGCTGTGTCCAGTTCTGGGCCCCTGTGAAGCAGGAAGGCATTGAGGGGCTGGAGTGTGGCCAGAGAAGGGCAAGGGAGCTGGGGAAGGGTGTGGAGCACAAGTCCAATGAGGAGGTGCTGAGGGAGCTTTAGCCTGGAGAAAGGGAGACTCCCGAGCGACCTTCAGCCAGACTTCCATAAATCCCCACATGACAGTGCTCACCACAAGGGCCCTTTCCCTGCCAAGCATCCCATCACTGCATCCAAGGGCTTTAGACACTGGAGTAGCTGACCCTTCCATCTTTCCATTTGTTGCTTTGTTGGTTTGCTAGGAGGAGAAGCCCCGTGTATTTTCTCTTGCTGCAGCAAGCAAAGGTGCTTTTGCTCAGCCTTTCCAGCACTGCAAGAGATTCTGCTAAAAATTTTAGTTTGCAAGGTGGCAGTTCCAGAAGACGCAGTCTTTTGGCATGACAACACGTAGTTTGGGGCAGGGACATTGGTGCAGAAGGAGCTGTTCTGCTGCCAGCCCAGCCACTAGGGCCTTGCACATCACTTTCAAGTTAACAGCACCTGTGCCTTTTGGCAGCCAAGGGGGATCAGTGTGTGTTGCGTTCTGGGTATGGGAATTCAGCAGGAAATCCAAGCCCTTGCATTCCAGCTGGTGCTCAGAGATCAGAGGGGCTGGGAGGGGCTGGGCTTCATTTCTGATTACAGCCACTTTAGCACCCTCAGCCTGGGCGAGTCCAAGAGAAGAACTTGCCCAGGCACAGATGCACAAAGAGTGCAGTTCCCAGTGCGGTGCTCTGGGTCTGATCACATTCCATAAGGACCTACACACTCCAGATTCCCCAAGAGTGTGGTCTATTGATGCAACAGGAGAGCAAGTTCAGGATTGCCACTGATCAGGGCACTGGCTACCGAGTGTTGATGTGTGTAGCAATAGAAAGTCTAGTAAGAGAGATTACGAGAGTGAGATCTATCTATAGCTATCTATCTATCGCTCTATCTATCTCTCTATCTCTCTATCTCTCTATCACTCTATCGCTCTATCACTCCATCTCTCTATCTGTCTATCTCTCTATCTATCTAATATTGACATAAAGTAATTTTCCTGGGTCTGCTGCAAGGCACTTGGAGGTGGAAAGCTCACCTAAAGATCTCCCTTCTGGACAGGAGGAGGAGAGACACTTTCCAGCAACCAATCCCAAGCAGGCAGAGATGATTCCCCCTGTGGAAATGGTTGGTTTTGCCCTGCAGAGATATTTTCCTCTTCCAGCCTCTTCTGCCCTGATGCCCCCTTTCCATGCTATGAATTCTGGCCTGTCCTACTGAGGTGGAACAATCCCATGCTCTGGCTGAGGTTTGGTGACTTTGGTCATGCATGCATTACACAACACATGATTTCCTTCACTGGCATCCCTAGGGGTGTGTAAGTTAATACGGTAATAGGGCTTAAGGAGGGTCTCTGTTACAGTCAGTGAGAATTTTTAGTTGACAAAAGGGAGAGAATAAACACCTTGGTCCTCCTCCATGTACTGAGGCGGCTGTAGAGGCTCTCTGACCTCCACCAGAGGCTCTTTGTGCACATCCTTATCTCCTGAATGAGCAGGATTTCTAACAAGAGTGGAGATGTCAGAAAGGCAGGAATGGCCTTGCAGGCTTGAAGAGACCATGAACTCCAGACGTGAAGCTCACAAGGAGTGAGCTCATACAGGAAGGCACTTGCAGAGCCAGGATGGAGCTGTGGCACAGGGCTGGGTGTCAGTCATGACTGAAAGACAAAGAGGACCCAGTAGAAGAGGGAGGCCTCAGCAGACCCTTGAGAAATGCCACACATTCCCTGTCTGCTGCCTAGGAGTCTGTTGGAGATTCAGTCCCAGATGGAACATGTTTGTACTGCCAGGCTCGCTTTGGAATCTGTGCCTCGCCATGGGCAGAGAATGACCCAGGAGAGCAGCAGCACAGTGCTTTGGGCACGTGTGAGCCCATCAGTCTTTCAGTCTTGCCCCACAAATGTTGTATGGGAAGTTTAAATGCATCCTCTCTTGCTTTCTGTGCAGGTCCTTCTAGAACAAGAGCCTGAGCAGATTGCTCAAGCAGAGATGCCGTGTCAGGCTCAGGGAGAGCTGTTCCCAGCCCGAGAGCAGCAAGAACAGCTCAGGCAGCAGGTGGAAGAGGCACGAAAGAATGGCCAGGTAAGCCTGACTAGCCAGGTGGCAGAGTGAAGGGCAGCCACAGGGACGTGAAACGGAGCTCTTGGGGCTGAGGAGGCCAGGAGTCCCACAGGCACTGAAAGCACAGAGCCTTGGAATCTGCAGAGAGAAGCAATGGGACAGGAGGGTTAAAGTGGAAGCAGGGCTGGGTAGGGAAGCAGAAAGAAGTGGCTGAATGAATGGGATTTTGAGGAAAAGAGGGGAAATCAGAGCCTCATGGCAGCTCCCAGTCACTTGCTTGGCATTTGTGTGTACAGAACATCAAGGCAGAGGCACAGGCAGAGCTGCCCGAAGCTAAGAGTAGCAGCATGGCAATGAAGAGCAGGAAGAAGGATGACAGCAGCATTCAAGAGCACTGGAGGGGCGAGCGACAAAACCAGGTGAGTGTAGGACCACCCCACTCATGAATATTCCTGTGTCTTGCTCGTTACAGAGAATCAAGGAAGAGCTACAGGAAACAGGAGATGCGATCATGGCCCGGGAAAAGAAGCTGGAGGAAGAATTTCTGACCATCAGAGAGGGAATGAATCTCCTCCTCCAGAAGCAAGAGGCTCTCCAAAAGCGAGTGAGTGGAACAGCGGTAGCCACTACAGTCCCCAAACTGGCCATTTATGCCCTTCTTGCCTTTCCTCTGCACAGCAGCAGGCGAGTGGGGTGATGCCTCGGAGTGCCTCTGAGTGCCATGCTGCTGTGCTCACTATCACAGCTGCCCTGAAGGACACTTCCTGCTCTGCTCAGTCTCTGCTGCTGTCCTGAACAGTGGCACTAGTCCTTTGGCCTGTTGGCCAGCAGTCATCCCAATGCATTCCTGCTGGCCTCTTCCTGCTCACCTTGTTTCTCAAGGTGTTTTTACAGGGCAACATGGTGAGCCAGATGGATTTGGAAACAAGCTGTCTGTATCCCTTGTGAATCTGCTCCTCTCCTTTCCCTTTCCTCACAGGCTGAGACTCACGGCTGACAGGGACAAGCTGTAGTCTCTGACTGCTTTGTTCTGTTTGTCTTGAGGTGGAAGCATTGACATCTCCCCGGGCAGCCTGCGAAGACTTCCCTCAAGTGATTGGCCATGAAGACCCCCAAGGTCGGCGTGAGGCACGGGAAGTGTCCCGACCAGAGGAGCTGAAGGTGGAGCACGTCCAGAAGAGGGAATTAAGAAGGACTACATGGGAGGAGGTAGAACACGAGACACAGGGGCTGCAAGTGTGTCTGCAGCCCTTGGAGGGGCAGGGGGCAGGGGGGAAGTAGTCCTTGGGAGGAAGTGGGAAGGTCATTGTGGAAGTCATCCTTCAGAAAATCCATGGAAATGGAATGTTAACCTGGCCGTGAATTCGACTAAAACCAGCATTTAGTTTTGACACTTTTGGTTTGAGAGGTGGACATCCCAAAAATCCCAGCTTAAGAGCCCCTCACATGGCCAACAGCATCTTCCTAAGGGCCTGCATTTGAAATGGCATCTCGGGGCAATCTCTGCCAGCCACCTTTCTGACACAAACTCATTTCTTCTCCCAGAGCCACCCAGGCCCTCTCATGGCACCTGCTGCAGCAGCAGCATTGTTTAGTGACACCTCCAGTCCCCAAGCGGAGAAGTGGAGCCCGAGCAGTTCGTTCAGCTCCAGTGAGGATGCTCAGCAACAGGAGATGGAGGAGAAGTACCTGGACAAACTGAGCATGTCTGTGTATGGCTTGTCTGAGGGACAGTGTATTGTGTGCATGTGTCAGAATAGCTGCACCAAACGGTCCTCCTCAGTTTGGGACATTTAGGAATCCCCACAGGAACTGCTTTGTTTTGAGGCAGCAAGAGAGCGCTTTGGGTGCTCCTGCTGTCTCTGAGGGCAGCCTGGGCTGGCTTGGCTTTGCCTGAGCTTCCTTCTCCACTAAAGGCAGAAGCAGGGATTGTCCCTGGATCAGCAGAAGGCTGTGACTCAGAAAATGTTCTAGCCAAGCCCTGTGTGCTAGTGGCCAAGATGAGCAGAGTAGTTGGCTTACTATAGTACCCTTAGCCTCCTGACTTCTCAGCAGTCACCAGCGCAAAAATGCTTTGCAAAAATTGATCGGTTTTCTGGTTTTGTCTTTTGGTGGGTTTGTAGGGGTTTTGCTTGGTGTCTTTGGTTGCTTTGGGTTTGAGGGTTTTTTCTGGGTATTTTTGGTGGAGTTGCTTTTTCTCCATCCTGAAGGAGCTCTTCTGCCCCATGGAGTCTTCCTGTTGTCATTTTTATGACTGTAGTAGTACCAGTACTACATCTACAGTTTGTTTTTATGAGAATGCTACCTTTTTGCCAGTGAGAACTCCTTTGAAAAAACATCAGGTGACAGCACAAAGAGAGAACAAGAGATGTTTTCCATGAGGCCCCAAAGAAAGAGAAGATATTTTTATAACAATCCCTATTTACTATCGTAGTTTGATGCTTATAAAGATGTGTCCAAGAGACACAGAGCTGTGGCATGATCAGGTAAAACTGCACTGCAAGCATTTCTCAGGACTGAGCCTCCAGCCCATCCACTGTTTATTCCTCAGATCCACAGCACTTTGTTGTAGGTGATTCCCAGTCGTTCCCCATGACTCTAAGAATCCTACCCATTGGCCCAAGCCCTGCACCGGTCATTCTCCAGGACACCACATCAAGGCCTTTGTGATTGTGCAGCACAACCCCTTTAATCTGCGTCTTGCCCATAACAGCTGCCAGTGCTGTGCTCTCAGAAAGGTCCTGGTGGGCTTGAGAACAGAGCTCAGCTGACTCTGTGTCTGCCATCACCCGTTGGGACAAAAAGGGCATTGATCTGCACCTCTGTGTGTCTGATGTGAGAGCCAATCATGTTGTGTCCTGAATGGGGGTAACAGCTTGGAACAGGGCTTGGACTGGCTGTGCCTTCTTCCCAGTGCCTGTCAGTGCTCATCCTCGGGCTTTGCCAGCCTTGCTGGGGCACCTGCCCTGGCCCTGACGGCTGCTGTGACTGCAGAGCCTTCCTTAGCCCAGAGAGTCCCGCTGCCGCCCGGCCGCTGCAGCGCCGAGCTGCCGGGAGGCAGCAGCCCCTCGTCTGGGCTGGCTCCTGCATCGCACGGCCTGCACTCACCAGAGGCTCAGCATCTCCTCTGGCCACCTGTCCCTGTCCCACTGGCACAGCCTGAGGAGCACTGCTGTCCTTGCTGCCCATGCCCGCAGTGCCCAGTTGGGAAGATGGGGACGTGGGCAGTGCTGAGAGGGCAAGTCCAATACAAGCGACCCATCCGCGCTGTCAGGGTGAAGACTTAGTAGCAGTGTGGTTCTTCAAATGGGGCACGGGCAAGGGTGTCTGGGAGCTCAGCCTGCTCAGAAAGGGTGAGCATCCTTCTGCTGAAAGCCCCGTTGGGATTGGTTCTAGCCTCAGCTGCTCTGCACTGCAAAGGCAAAGGCATTCTTTTGGCAAACTGCTGAAAGGTGGAGAAGATGCCCTCCTCTCCTGGGAATGGATCTCCCTGTGCTTTGTGTTCTGTCAAGAGATCTCTTCAAAGGGTTGTAGAAAATCAGTCTCTGGGCCGGCCATCTCTGCTGCAGGGCTGCCTGAGGTGGTGTTGCTCTTGTCGTTGTTGTTGTTGTGGGTTTTTCTTGTTGTTGTTAGCCAGCTGACCACAAAGAGCTCAGAGCTCCAGACAGTGGGGCTGCCTTTTGTATCTCCTGGAAGGTGGGATTTCTGCTTGAAAGTGAGCATCTTGCATTTTGTTTCTCTCAGGGAGAATGGTGAACATGGAAAATCCCATGATGAAATACACTGAACTGGAAAGGATCGGTAGCGGGTGAGTCTAACTGCAGTTATTTCTACAAAACCACGGGCTGGGTGTTGTGCTGCTGGAATATCTATCAAGAGTGGAGTCAGGCAAGCTGCAAGCATGCTCAGACACTGGGCTTAGATTGCCCCACCTCTCAGTGCTGCTCAGAATTTCTAAATGTTGTCAGAAGGCATTGTCAAAGACATCTCGATGTTGCCAAGGTCTTGGCAGCAGCAAGGAACAGCACCTGGAAGATCTCCTATCTCTGAAGTGTGGGACACCTGTGTGTAAATGTCCTTAGAATGTCTGGATGTCTCAAAATCATACAGCCACGCTAACGAAAAGAGAAGAACCTTGACTGCCTGGAAGAGCAACCTACCCCCTGCCATCTGTCAGATAACAGTTCTCAGGAACATTTCTTTCCAAGAGTTTGCTGAAAAAAATACTTGGTGGACAGGATTAGAACCATGCAGTTTAGAAACTGAAACCTGAGATGAAAGAATAAGCTCTCTGTTTGTGCTGAGGCAGCAAACCCCAAAGCTTCAGGAACACGCCCAGTGCCCCTTGAGAGGAAAATGCATCATCTGCCTTCTGGCAGACCCCTCACGCATCCTGCCCTTTTTAGGCATTTACAGCACAGATCTCCTATCTGGGCTGGCTTTCTCTCCAAGGTCTAAATAGCTTCTCCTTTCTTTCCCACTCTTTGTTACTAGGACTTTCGGAAATGTCTGTAGAGCACTCGACACTGCCACAGGAAGAGAGGCAAATGTCAACAGCGCCCGTGACTCTCAGTGGCTTTCTGCTCTCATGTCAGCTGTGCCTGGGGCTTTGGGTCACCCATAGAGCTGTGCTGCAAACGCACAGGAAGCGCAGACTGGTGGCAGCCTGCAAAATCCATTTGGGACAGTCTTTGCCCTTCTCAGGTGCCAGAAGGAAGGCACAGAGGGCAGCAGTACCTTTCAGAGAAGGACACGCTTGCTCGCTCCCAATTGCTGAAACAGAGGTGCTGCCTTCGAGCATCTCACTGCATTGTGGGGCTACAGCTTAAGAGTCCTCAATTCTCATTTCTGGCTGCCAGCAAATGCATCTGATTCTTACTGTTAGTTCCTTAGTCTCCTGCAGTGCTGCACTTGGGAACTGCTCATACAGAGAGATGTGCAAGGCGTCCCAGGAAGCCCTAAGCCCTTCTTATAACCCAGGATGTATCTGTAGAGTAACAAGGCTTGGAGTACTTCTTTGGAATCCCAGGCAGAGCAGCAGAGAGTGTGCTCAGAGCTTTGTGGGTGATAGCTGAGACACCTCTGGTACCAGGGGGACAAGGCAAAACATCGGTGGCCACGTGTCCTGTAAGTGGCCCCCAAGCCAGCGGAGAAATGTGCTGGTGGAATGTCAGTTCCTAATGACTCTAATGTCTAATCACAAGGCACTCTGGCACAGCTCAGCTGTGTCCTTCCAAAATCACTCCATGTGCTCCATGTGTGTTGTGCTCTCGTGCCACCAGCTTCTCAAGTTACTGACTTCCATTGTCATTTTAGGTGGCCATAAAGAAAATATATCTCCGAGGGCTGAGCATCACAGAACTCTCTGTCAATGAAATCACAGTCATGAAGACCAATAGGAATCCCAACCTGGTCAACTATTTAGATAGGTGAGTGGTTGTCGTTTATATGACATGTTCCTGTATATACTGCACACATGCAAGGTTAAAAAAAATCCTTGGTCACTGGCAGGAAATAGAGCTGTTAATTGCTGGTTAATTCTTATTTCTTTACTCATCTCCAGCAGATGAGAAGAGATTGCATTTTGTCTGCATTAGTCTTCCCTGGCACACGTAGTTTGAACATTGTTCAAAAACCTGGATCGTCCCTATCTTACTAAGTCAATACCCTCTAAGTTCACTGCCTCCACATTGTTTTGAGGCATCATCTCTTTCAAGTGTCTTAAGTGCTGATGAACCACCCTTTGGATGAGCAATCCTTTTGATTGTTGCCCCTCTTTTCCATTGCTGTGAATGCCAGGAAGACTAGGTGCGTTTTTTTCAGACGGGTATAGTGTGACAGGTTTTGTTCCTTGGTTGTTACTAAACTGCATTTTTCCCTTGCTGGTCGTCTAAGACATCTCCTTGTTCACACATGTGCCTTTCTCCTTGAGACTCCACAGATTGCAAACACTGCAGAGCCTAGAGGCTATGTTTCTTCCTTTTATTCCGTCCTCATTCCATACGGACCTAGAATCAAGAATCAACCCAAAAACCAACATGTTCATCTCCATGCCACTGTTTCCTTCTTTCAGCTACCTTGTGGATCAGGAACTCTGGCTGGTTATGGAGTACATGGATGGAGGCACTCTGATGGATGTCATCAGCAAGACCTACCTGCGTGATGACGAGATTGCAGCCATCAGTCAGGAGGTCTGGGACCCTGCCTGTATTTCCAAGGGCCTGGGCAGGATTGTCTGGGAAACAGGGGCTGAGAACCGCACTGATTCCATGGGCCAAGCTTTGTTTCTGTGTTGCTGCTGTGCTATGGAGAAGCAAGAGCATCTCCAGTGAACTGCCTGCCAGTGTCCCTGCATTCACTGCACTCTGTTCTCATACTTTCATCTCCTGCTGTCATATTCTCACTCTGTCTCTTGTATTTGTACTTGCTCTTCTCTACCTTGCCTCTCTAAATGTTTGCCTCCAGCCTGTCTGCACTGCTTTCCTTGCCTGTAAAAGCAAATGTGCTGGTAGCAGGATTTGAAACTAATAGCAAAGAAAAGGAGAGACTCATTTCTCACAGTCCTCAGCTGAAAAGGAGCGTAGTGCACCCAAAATGGCATTTTCTTCGGAGCACATGCACTGCAGCAGCAGTCATATTGGCTGGTTGACAGGGGACAGTGTAGAAGAGCAACTGCTCTTGTTCTTTCAAAAGCTGACATGCCTTCCCTTAGAACGGTACTGCTCTGCCAGTGTTGCAGCAGCATGCTCTTCCTCTTGATGGCACCGTGTTCTGCCATTACTCCCAATCCCCCTGCAAATGGAATCTTTTAGAGCTGTTTTCTTTGCTGTGTGATGAAATCACATCAGTAATTTTTATCCTGCTCTTTCTCTTTTGTCTCTTAGTGCCTGCAGGGACTGGATTTTCTCCACTCAAACCACGTGATCCACCGAGATGTGAAGAGCTGCAACATCCTTCTCGGAACTGACGGCTCTGTCAAGTTGGGTGGGCATATTGTTGGTCAGGCACAGTGTTGTGGGGATGTAGGCTTTGGGGATGCTTTTGAGTGACTGCCAGTTCCCAAAAGATGGTGCTGGTGGCAGTAGAGGAACTCCTGCTGTGAGCTGAGGGCACAGTTGCAATGTGCACAGAAGTATTGCAAGGAAAAAGCAGTCAAGAGTGGCGTTGATATGTGTGTCTTTTCCAGAGGGAGGGAGCTACCATCTAAATCTTCCAGGGAAAAGAAATCCACTGCTGGAGGCAGTGTAAGAAATAGGGGGATTTTTGGAGTGGTCAGTTCCATATTTCCTTGGCCAAAGTCCTGAGGAAACAGAGCAGAGACAGTTTTCCAGGAGCTTCAATAGCACAGCACAGTTGTTGAAGTCTCAGTCTTAGAGAGGGCAAATTTTTTGCCTGGTTTCCTAATTGAACAGGATTTGTTTTTCTTCTCAGCTGATATTGGCCTCTCTGCTCAGCTCACCCCTGAGCAAAGTAAACGGAGTTCGGTGATCGGGACATCTTGGTGGATGGCGCCAGAAGTGGTCACTCAGAAATGATATGGGCCTAAAGCGGACATATGGTCATTTGGAATCGTGGGCATAGAGATGATGGAAGGAGATGTTCCTTACGGCAACGAAAGTCCCAAGGCAGTAAGGTGCAAATACTCTCTGATCTTGCTGTCTTCTTTCTCACCTGTCCCGTGTTCTGTCTGCCATCGGATAAAATCCCACTGCCATCTGCTGGCACTACTTGCACCAAGGTCCACTTCTAACAATGTCCCTGCAGCACATCAGTATCTGCAGGAATTTTGGTTACATCAGGGGGGGAACTCACGCCTTACCACACACAGACATTCCCCATTCTCAGAAACCTGGGTTTCAAGTTGTTCCAGCTCTTCTGTCTGTGAAGATTGTCCTAAAAACACAAAAAAAGCATCTCACAACTGCTGTTGTCTTTTCAGAAGTGATGAAAAGAAACCCAAAGCCAACAACTTTTCTACAACAGTAGTTTTTTAGAGATGAACTGCAGCCCCATTCTTCTCACTGGGAAACTTGCCTGAAACCAGGGCGTGAGGCTGTAAAGGCCACAGAGTCTCCTGTGCTTCTTGCGCAGTGTTGCTGAAACATTTAGTGACCATATTTCTTTCATAGTCCAAGCCACTTTCTCCATGTCACCAAGCCAGAACCTGGTGACATGGAGAGCCTGCCAAAAGCTCCCGTTTGTTGCCTGGCCCTTTCTGGGATGGGCACACCATTAATGCATTGGCTTGAGCATCCAAATGAGCAGGGGCTTACCATAGGGATGGCTCTTCTCCTTCTGATTAGACCATGAAAAGTTGTTCTTTGGCCACATAAGGGAAGCTGAAATTTGGAGACTTCTGAGAGACAGAGTTGCAGGTGGCTCCTGGCTGCCCAAAGAGGCATTTTCATCCTAGTACATTTCTGCATACATCTTAATGTGTCTGTGTTGAACATGAGGCTCCAAATGTTTGTTTCCTTACCCAAGGAATAACTGACAGTTTTCTTTTTTTCTTCCAATTGCCATTGTTTTCAAGAAAACAACAAAAAACTTCATGAGTTTTATTTTATCAAAGCTGCTCTTCAGGGACTAACTAGAACTGCACATATTCCTTTCATGTAATAATACTTGGAAATACATAGTGCAAAGTCCCTCTTCCAAAGAGCCTGGCAAGCTGGTGTGAATCCTCAGAGAAACAAAAGATGCTTTTGCTGATGTGGTTCCCACGAACTAGGTCAGCCAATGAAATCAGCTGCCAAGGCGAGATTCAGTGGATGTTGTAAAAGCTGTGGCTGCATTGGGGTTTGTTTTTTTGTTGGTCTAGGAAAGTCATCTCTGCCCTCTGCCAGGGCAGAATGTGCCACTGCCGAGTGGAGCTTAAAGAAAGGATTCTTATAGCAGCGGCCGAGGCCTTCGCGCGGAGGCTGGCTGAGAGACACCAAGCAGACCAAGGTATGGCGGAGAGAAGAGCAGTTTATTTACAGCAAAAGCTTTTTATACTCTATCAAACTCCAACAGCAAGTGGTCAGTGAAAAATCCACCTCCCATGCTGATTGGTCACACCCGGTGTCAAACATAGAGATTAGAAAAGTGAAAGAATGCAACTTATCTATGTTCTCCGTGAGAAAGAACAGAAAGATTCCAAACAGTGCAACCACAATTCCCCCTTATTTGTTTTATAAAAAGAAAAGCAAAACAAAGGTATTGCTTGCAGTCTCCATTTGTTCCCTAAGAAGGGAAGATGAACTCAGCATGAGGGATCTGCTTGGCGGTGGCCAGCCACCAAGGAGATCCCGAGCTAAATACTGATAAGGGGTCTGTCAGTACTGGCCAGCCACTGACAGGGCCCAAACCAGCCACTGATTAGAGATGGACAGGGAGACTTTCAAGCAATGCCATAAATGACATATCTATTAAACTTAATTCTACTGAAGGTTCTTAAGTTTCTGACTCCACAATAAGATGAAATTCAGTCTCTGCTTGTTGAAGGACCATCTGCCTGATGGTCAGTGTCTTGATCATTGTTTTGAGGTTGCTGGTTCTGCTTCTGAAGTCGCAGATCAGGACGAACGCATCTCGCAGGCAGCCACTGCACTCCAGTATCTGTGGAAACGCAAGCATACCCACGGCCCCAAGTAATAAGCTCATGGGGGCCTTCCCAGGTGTTAGTAAGTAGGTTTCGAATCCAAACCTTCGCCCGGGGCAAATGCGACCCGCCTGACTGCAATGAGAGAAAATGGTTCAAAATGACAGGATTATTAGACCTGATGAGCAGAAACAGCGTGTTGCACCTCATTCAGCACTTGTCTGCCTCCGGGGTCAACTTTCGAGGCGAATTCAGATCAGGGTCCCCCCTCAAAATCTTACAAAGAGGGGCAAGCTGCGAGGCGGGTAGTCCCAAATAAGGACATAACCAATTAATAACACCAAGCAACTTCTGGGCATCATTCAAAGTTTTGATAGTGTCTGAAAATTGCACCTCTTGATGTTCCACAGTCCGATCCAAAATTTTGACCCCCAAATACTCATAGGCTCAGCATTATTAATCGCTGGCACTGTAAAGGCAAATTTTGATCTGTCGTTGGGGTGCAAAGGGATCGTAAAAAACAATCCTTCAAATCAATGATCAGGATCACCCACTCTGTGGGAATCATCACAGGTGAGGGCATTCCAGGCTGCAAGGCACCCACACCTTCCAGCACTGGATTAACTTTTCGAAAGACATGAAGCAACCTCCACTTCCCTGACTTTTCTTAACTACGAAGACGGGAGTATTCCAGGGAATAGTGGAAGGCCCAATGTGCCCCTGCTGAAAATGCTCCTGAACCAATTCACAGAGGGCGAATAATTTCTCTCTGGGCAAGGCCCACTGCAGTACCTATACAGGTCCATCAGTCAGCCATCGCAAGGACAGCGTGAGGCATGGCTCGCCCTCACGCACAGCGACCCGTATTAAAAATCTTGTCCCAAGCCGAACTCCCCATGCTGCCAACACGCCTCCCCCCCAAAGGGTAAGTGGAGCCAAAATAACATAGGGCCGAAGTACAGCCGTGTGACCCTCCGAGTCTCACCAACACAGGCCAGCCACTCAAGCAGCTCTGTGTGGCACCCCCCAGCCCCGCAATAGCGGACCCCACAGGGGCCAGGAGTCACGAGGAAGGCCACGAAGAGGAGGAGAGAATCGTTTCGTCGGCATCAGTGTCGAGCAAATCTCGAAGTCGAAGTCGATGTGGGCAGGCTCTCAGCAGGATCAGAGTGCAGGTCAGCTGTGGTCTCTGAGTAGAGATGTCCGCGGCCCAGCAGACTCGCAGAAGGTCTGGAGACAGGAGACTCAAAAGGCACCAAATTAGCAATAAGAGTTTTCTCAGGAATCGTGATAGGAGGTCGGTGTGGAAGCCATAGCATGAAGCTGGCCCACATGCAAAGCTTGGCACTTGACACAGTCCCAATATTTCCAAGAGACGATCAAAGAGTACTGGGAAAAACATCCAGCCTCTCCAAAAATTCCCTCCAAAGAGACAAGGAGGGGGCCAAGTCTCTAAAAAAAACAAAAAAAAAACCCACGATTCAATCGCAGCTGGGCACGAAGAGGTCAAAAACGAAACTTGAAATCGCAGCCAGGCATGAAGAGGTTAAAAACGAAACTCAAAAACGCAGCCAGGCATGAAAAGGGTAAAAACAGAACTTGAACACGCAGCCGGGCACAAAAGAGTTAAAAACGGAATTGCAGATCGCAGTGCCGCTGCAGGAGCCCGGGAACCGCCCCGCAGGAGCCAAGCTGGGTGCAGCCCCACCCCCAGCAGCGTCCTGGAGCCGCGGCCGCGCCCGGGACCCAGGCGGGGTGGCACCGCCTGGGAAGCGGCAAGAGCAAGCCACAATGGAGTGGGGGGAGCAACCCCCGCTCAACACAGGCTGGGGGGGAAACAGCAGCAACAGAACCCAGGAGCGGTGCGGGTCCTGGCAGTCCCCCTGGCCCCAACGGCCGCGGGGCGGCGGCAGGCAGTGCCACCGCCGCCGCCTCCTCCGTCCGACAGGCAGCTGAAGCCGCAGGGACAAGTCCCGCAGCCGCCAGCCAACTCGGCCGCGCAGCCAATGCAAACAAGCGCGGGGCAGGGCGCGGGCCGGGCACCGGCAGCTCGGAAAAACACGGCGCGGGGGACTGGCCGGGCACCGGCGCCCCCGCTGCCGGCACGGTCCCTCCCGCAGCACAGGAGAGCCCCGCGGCCGCCGGCAACGCGCGCTGGGTGACGTCACCATCCAAGGACGCCGAGCCCGGACCGGGAGCGGGCGCGCCGCGCCCGCGCGCATCCGGGGAGAGGGGCAGCGGGCCCGACCCCGGCTGGGAGCTGGAAGGAGTTCTCCAGCTCCCGCTGCCTTCTCCCGAGCTTGGAATCCAGCGAGTGCCTGCGCAAGCGAAAAACACTCCCAAAGCTTGCATTCCTCCAGAGACAGGCACCCCAGACGCCTCACAGGGGGCGTGGCTGGCCCATCAATCACAGAGGCGCGCGGGGGGGCCGAGAGGGCCGAGGGAACCAGGGAAGCGGCACTTCCAAACCCCGCGGCGCCATCCCGTAAAAAATCCAGGACTCGCCTCCACACAGGGCAGAAGTGCAGAACTGTCCCGTCTCCGTGGGCAAAGGCCTCCCAAAGCGCCCCACCCAGGCGAAGCCACTGTCCGAAATTAGGCAGTTCGCGTGAAAAACGGAAGGTTCCCTTGTCTCGATACCACGAGAATAATTCATCGAGGAGAGCGTCCCCAGCTCGAACGGAGCCCCAAACATCCTGGCTAGAGTCCAGGGAAGGGCCCAACGCCTCAGCCGCAGGCAACATTGTCCCCAAACCCGGGCGGGCGGGGGGGAAAAGAAAAGGAGGGTAGGGCGGGCTACCTACCCCAAAAACACACACGGCAGCTGGGGTCACCAACTATGGCAGCGGCCGAGGCCTTCGCGCGGAGGCTGGCTGAGAGACACCAAGCAGACCAAGGTATGGCGGAGAGAAGAAGAGCAGTTTATTTACAGCAAAAGCTTTTTATACTCTATCAAACTCCAACAGCAAGTGGTCAGTGAAAAATCCACCTCCCGTGCTGATTGGTCACACCCGGTGTCAAACATAGAGATTAGAAAAGTGAAAGAATGCAACTTATCTATGTTCTCCGTGAGAAAGAACAGAAAGATTCCAAACAGTGCAACCACAGATTCTGGGGAGAGCAGTTAGGGATGTGAAAGAAGCAGGTGGAACCTTGTGTTTCCTTTTTCTCCAGGCTCTACAGCTGATAGCTGAATTCGGGACCCCACAGCTGCGGCAGCCCAAGCTCATTGCACCTTTGCTGAATGCCTTCCTGAGCCGCTGCCTGCAGACGGACGACGAGCAGCGCTGGTCTGCCGAGGAACTCCTCCAGGTAAAATGCAAAGGGGCTGCAGGTGAAACAGTGTCCCAGGGATGGGCTCCTCCTCCACTGAACTCCAAGGCCTCACATGAGTCCCCCTCCTCCTCACCTCCCACTCTTGCTGCTTTTCAAATGGAAATGCTGGGGAATCCTACACTGGGCTGGGATGACAGGGACGTGTCAATGTCATCTGGTCCAAGTGCCCTGCAATGAGCAGGGACCTTGGCAAGTAGATCAGGTGACTCAGACCTGGAATGTTTCCAAGGATGGAACACCCACCAGCTCTCAGGGCAACCTGTGCCGGTGTTGCAGCACACTCTTTAGACAGAGTCTGACTCAATCCCCTTTCCATTTTAAAATATTACCTGTGCCTTTGAAGCACTGAGCTTGGAAAGTCATGCTTCCTTGTTCTTTGTTGGTTTTTTTTTCCCTTTGGGCAGCATCCATTTATAAAATCTGCGAAGCCTGCGTCCAGCTTGGCGCCAATGATCATCGCAGTGATGTAGTGGAAGAAGAGATGGAGACTGTGACAAAAGAATGATAGCTCCATACCCAGCATAGGATAGGATTGTAGAGTAGGATTTTAGAAGAAGATGGTTAAGGAAGATTTTAGAGTAGGTTTTTAGTGGAAGATTGTAAAGGAAGATTTTAGAGTAGGATTTTCAAGTACAGCTGTAAATCAATAAAGTTGCTGAAACACCAACTCATTGGGAAGATTCCCTTCTTTCTCACCCTGTGAATAAGCTCAACATTTCCTTCAGAATTGTCTGTTGTTTCTAAAGGCAGAAAGTGACAATTATGAACTCTTTAGTAGGGTTTGAAAGTGGGGCAGGGCCTAATTCAATTCATTTTTTCCTCTCCAGGCCACGCTGCCTTTGGAATACGGCCCACTGGCCAGTTTTTGTCCAGCCATGGTACTTCTAGTTGAGGCAGAAAAGGCAATGGCATTTGCAGCCCAAACTGAAAGAGGAGTGGGACAGCCAAAAGATCCTGTGCAGGTGCAGGCCTTCAGCCGTGACTCGAGAGCATTCGGGTTCCTGCCACTTGGATTTGTATCCCTCAGGGCAATCTCCTTGGCTGGAGGAGAGTCTTGCCCAAGTGAGAAAGCAGAAAGATGCGTGAGGGTGCTCCAAAAGGCCTCATCTCATGCAGAGCTGTGAGCGCCTGTGAGGTGAGAGCGAGCCCAGCCTTGGCCGGGGCAGAGTCCCAGCAGAGCCCTGGCAGAGCCCTGGCCAGGGCCAGGCAGAGCCGTGGGCGCAGGGCGGTGCCGCGGCTGCAGGCAGCAGAGGCCAGCGGTGAGGGGCAGGTGGTCTCCCTGGCATCCCCCGGTGCAGAGGCCTGCTGGGTGCCCCCTTGCCCCCTGTGCCGACGTCGGCACGCACACGGCTGCATCCAGCACCAAGGGCCTGGGGCCTGGGCCATAGGCCAGGCTGGCTATGGCCTGGCCCAGGGACAGCCATGGGGCAAAGACAGCCGCGCTCTGAGGCTCTTACCGCAGCTTGGCCACCACCAATTCATCCTGCAGGAGGACAAGGTGCCTCTCGCTCCTCTTCAGGCCTCCCCTAAGCCCTTGCTTCTCCCACAAATCATCAGTCCTTGTTCCCAGCGGAGCCCAGCTCTGGCAGCAGACAGAGCTGCAGCGCAGTGGGCGCCGTGCCCTGCCCAGCCGGGGCTCTCTGCCACAGAGCAGCACCAGCGCCAACACCTTGCAATGTGCTCCTGCCTTGGCTTCACCTGCCAGCCACAAGCCTCTGGAAATCAGCACCGCCTCTCACATTCCCAGCTTGGAGCAGCTCCTGCTGGCCGGCAAATCCTGCTGCTCCTACTGCTTCCCAAGAGGAAAAAAGGCAGGGGTACAGACAACCAACAGAGCAGCCCTGGCAATGCCCAATAAAGATGCAAATAGGTGGGGAGATTTGTTAGGAATTATTACAACTCTTATGCCAATAGTGCCTTCTCTCCTGGTTCTGCGCAATGCTTTGGGCCATCTTCTTGGTCTGGTTTTCTTGGCTTGGGGCATAGACTGGTCTTCTTCCTGTTGGATGAATCCAGCATCCTTCATATTTTCTTCCTCTGAGTGACTGCACTCTCTGTGAAAAAGACTGAAGTAAATGGAGTAAATGTAACACTTCTCTTGGAACTCCTTTACGTCCCTTGCATAAGCTGGTAATTGGCATAGAAATGTTCATGAGGCAATTAGCCTCTTTTTAATGCAACAGGGTGTATCAGAAAGGTATCCTAAGCACAGGGCTATGCTCTGAATAATGAAGAGAAAATAAAATATTGAACATGCTCTGTTTCTCTATACCGAACAATAAAATTAAAAAGATGTGATCATAATGCATATGAATGGTTGCGCAACCTCGCAGTTGGTGTAATTAGGCTTTTGAAGTCACGATGCAACAACAAACGTAATTTCAACGAAGTTGAAAGTCTGTAAAGCCTTCAATACGTAAACTCAGCAGATAGCTAGCAGAGATGATATTTTCCCTTAAATGGCGTTCTCATATGTCTCCATGGAGAGCAATGTTTGTTCATATCATATAGGAAAGCATAACTTAAATTATAGAAAAGTACTAGAGTGGCTTATGAATGTATATTTTCTTAATTATTTTTTCCTATTACATAAGATAGCCTCAATACATCGGGATTAACATTTTTCCAAAATCACAGTTTTTCTGTTTCTTCTATGTCCTTCAGTAAATTGAAAAAGTTATGAGCTTAACTGCCTTATGTGGCATTTGAATTTGGCTTTGACAGTGGCCTATGAACATTAACCTTGTTCACAGCAACCCATATTATGCCTTTTGAAAGAATTCTTCTATGTTGTTTTGTGACCACTTTGAAAAATATAATACGATTGTCAGAAAGCCATCCTGAACTTCGAAGAATGTTTTTTAGAAGACATACTTGAACTTAAGCAGCAGAGCTTATGAATTTGCCTTTCTCCACTAAAATTCAAGATTTCAGAGGTGGTAAGAGAATCCAGGACACGACTGTTAGGATTCTGTTAGTGTTCTACTGATTATATAGTGCAGTGGAAACTTGCTAAGCTATCCTTTAGGAAATCAAGTTTCTATCCACTCCAGGAATGCTCAGAACTGTAAAAAGGAAGCACTTCAATTCATAAAAACCTGTTTGGATTTCTCAGAATTAAGTCTTTCAGTGCTTTTTTTCCTGCTAAAATGCATCAAACTGAATAACTGAGCTGTATTATTGCTATTCGAGGAAAATCTACCTAGTGATTAGAAAATGTCATTAAAAACAAAATGATTGTCTGCAAAAAGTCTTTCCCTGATAAAATGTGTTGACCTAAATTATATTCCTCAAAGGTAAGTCAGAGTGTTATGTGATGTTCTCTTATCGATTGTTGATTCTATGTGCACCTCTGGGAATATAAACCACAAAGAAATGTTTTGAAAGGAAAAACAGTGACCTTTTATATGTAGGCATTTTAATACTATGTGATGCTGAAATAAATAACAAAGGCAGGGAAAAATCTTCGTGAAAAAGTGGGTATTTTTGTTTATTTAGGATGAAATCAGAGTTATAATATAGCGCCTGCCATCTACACTGAAAGCTGTAACTTTGAGCTAGCCCCTTATATTCATGCAGATAATATTGGAGAAGTAAATTAAAGTAGCAGTCTTTTGCACAGAAAGCATGGAAGTTCCATTTAGGATGATAAATAAGTATTGCATCATTGTAATTTTTAAGACACATCATTTCTACAGGGGTTTATTTTGCAATCATTCTATATATATTAAAAAATGAAGAAAATTCTGGGTTGGTTTCTTTTGCTTATGTGATGTTTGATAAAACAGTGGTATTGTTTATCAGCCAAACCAACTCTTATATTCTTAAAAGAAGAGGCTTTGTAGATGCTGTAAAAGTAGAAGGAAATTGAAATTACTTTTATGCAGCTGGAACAACTTGAATACCATTATTGCTCTAAGTGCAATATTTGAGTCATATTACTGGAAAGCTTATTTCTAGGCATATGTCAGACTGACTTATATATGCTCAGTTATACACAAGCCTTACAGGGAGCACCACGTGACTTATTCTTCATCAGTTTCTTTATGGTCTAAAGAGAACTAAACAATCCATCCTAAGCCTAATGTATTCCAAATCCCAAGAGGAGGAAAGAGGGTAAGTGTGGATCTATAGAGGGTTATGACCTTTAAGAGAACTCCAATTACAGGTATGGTAGGTAATTTCTCTTGGATCTTTACACTCCTTAAGACTAAGTAGTTACTATTCCTGTGTTCAAGATATGGCTATATAGGCTAACATATATCATGAAAGTGTACCTAAATATTTTAGCTGGAATATATTTTGGACATGGTATTAATGAATCATAGAAACAGTTCAACACTGAAAATCAAACACAGCAGAGTGGAAATAACAAGGCATTTATATTAAAAGGACTTTTTGTAACATAGTACAAATATCAATATATTTTGTTTAGACAGGATATTCCATCTGTGTTTTGTATCTTGTTATGACTAAATTATAATAGTCATAAAACTGAATAAATTGAGATGAGTAACTGGTGTTACAAAGGGCTAAATCTAATGACTGGATACAAAGCCTTGACAAGGGTATGGAGACTTAAATCTTCACCTTTCCTTCCAACATTTTTTTTTTTCCCTTAGGAAAAAAATCACTTGGTTATTCCAAGTAGCCAAGCTTTTCTGAATTTTTAAAATCCTAGCCAGAATTAGAAATAAAATACAGAAAAAATACAGTATGCAATATTGCCAATCTGCTCTTGGACAGGAAAGAAAGGAGCGTAAATAAGCATAGACTTCCTATATATTTAGCCAGAGATTTGTGTCTTCCTTACTGTGGCATCAAAGACATAAACAAGTACACAGAGTTTCTCCCCTCCAAATTTGGACAACAGAATTTGCTCACTTCAATAGTCACCATTTGTGTGAATTTTTCTAGTATTTACCTCTGCTGTTTATCAGCCTTTGAAGCCAGGGGAAATTTGTCACTCTGCCATGACCTGGAACAATGGCTTTTTGGTTTGGGGCAAAGTATTTCCAGACTCAGAAGCTACATGTTTATCCCTTACGTGACTCTATTTAGTGACAAAATACAATTGATTTCTCTGTGACTGAAGGTTTGAATGTGAAGAGGTTGGAACTGAAAAAACATTGTGCCACAGTGTGTTGCAGTTCAGCAAGAGAACAGGAGGGGGAAGGACAAGGGGTGGAGGGGACAGAAGCTGGGGTGGAGTTCTGTCTATCCAGCAGATCTGTTCGGCCCACAAGTTGAGAGTTAGCCAGTGCGAACCAGAACTCAGCAAGGCAGGTTCTTCAACAGAGGAGGAGGTGGGACAGAGATGCTCTCCTCGTCTGTTGGAGAAGATGGCTGGAAGGAAGGGGAGAGGACAAAAATGCCTGGCACAGGACAGCACTGCAGAGAAAAGCAGTTTTTTCATACTAGTAAAAAATTCTCCCAGCATCTCCAGGGTGTTCTTGCAATGAAGACATGGTTCATGCCAACAATATGACACCTAGCCAACACTCCTTCTATCTCACCAGTTGTATGCCTGCTCTTCAGCAAGAGTGTCCCCGTCAGATGGCTGTCCAGGTTAGCTGATTTTCATTTAGGCACTCACCTAGCTCCAGCACTTGCCTGTTCTCTGCATAGCAGTGACACCTGCACGTGTCCCACCCTCGGCCACATCGCAGCAGCCAGAGCTGCCTGAGCAAGAGGTCATCTGAACCTCTGCCTGCTGTGGAGGCTGTAGCAGCCACCTTCCAACCCACACGACCTGCGTGCCACCCTCCAGCCCTTGTACTTTGCCCTCAGACCTCTCTGCTCTTGCTGGAGCAGTAGTTTTCCACAGACGCAGTTTCAGGGGCCATTGTCTCGTGCAGTGGTGGTCACTATTTCAAGTGTTGACACAACTTTTTATCATTTGCACCCTTTGGTTTATTTCTTAAGTTTTATCTTCCTTTTACGGTACCATGAATGCTGTCACCTGCACTTTCTCAACAGTACAGAATATTTGTATTGTAAGAATTCTCCCTCCCTACCCACAGTTTCTTAGTTTTCACTTTTTTGTTGCTTTTTTCAACATTTTTATGGACCTTTGCTGAATTTATTTTTCTACATTTTTTGTGCTTTTTTTTTTTTTATTTAGACTATTGACTTAATTTACTTTTCCAGTTTGTTCATGCAATCTGTTTGCATTTGATTTCTGTTCTTATCTCTCTTTGCATTTGATATCACTGTGTGCACAATTAATACTAGCTAAATGTTTCTGCATCACTGCACTGTTTGCACAAGCAGCATGCCTTCCAGGTGAGAGGACGAAGGACAAGGATAGCTCTAAGATCTCTGCAGATCTGCAGATTTTGCCTTCCACACACACTGACATTGGAACAGGGAAGGTGGAGGGGGGAAAAATGATCAAAGAATAAGACAAGGGCAAATGGGAGATGGACCTGTGGGAAACAGAAAGAAAGGAAAGATCTACAAACTTAGAAAACAGGAGTTGCCAAACATTTCAGGTTCCATACAAAAGAGTGATTTAGACGTTTTTGCTCTCATAAATAGCAAAAAAGAAATATTGATACTATCATTCCCCTTTGAGCGGACAATCCCTTCCTCCATTCGTAAGAAATAGCAAAAAGAAAAAAAATTTCATTGACTGAGTCAGCAATTGAATGTAATCCAAATATGTTTCTGCCTTCCCTTTCATTTGTTTTGTATATCAAAATGATTGTGTAGAAGATGGTGAAGGGTTTGGGGGGAGAAGCCATTCAAGGAATGGCTGAGGTCACTTGGTCTGTTCAGCCTGGAGAAGAGGAGACTGAGAGAAGACCTCACTGCAGTTACAACTTCCTACAAGTGAGGGGAACAGGAGAGGCAGACACTGATCTCTTCTTTGTGGTGATAGTGACAGGACCCAAGGGAATGGCCTGAAGTTGTGTCAGGGGAAGTTTCGGTTGGATATCAGCGGAAAGTTCTTCATCCAGAGGGTGGTTGGGCACTGGAACAGCTCCCCAGGGGAGTGGTCACAGCATCAGCCTGACAGGGCTCAAAAAGTGCTTGGACAGTGCTCTCAGGCACATGGGATGATTTTCAGGACTGCCTTGTGTGGGATTTGATGATTCTTGTGGGACCCTTCTAACTCAGAATATTCTGTGATTCTAAGATTTTACTTTGTTTTGTAATTATTGTAATTATCCCTTCCTTTTCTGTCCTATTACCCTATCTTTATCTCAACCCATGAGTTTTACCTTTTCCCAATTCTCTCCCCCATCCCTCTGGTGGGCAGTGTGTGAGCAGCTCTGAGCTGCCTCCTGGGTTAAACCACAATACTTGTGAATGACTTTGAAGCCAGGGGCACACAGAGTTGTTGCCACACACAGCTGCTGCCTGTCTGCTGATGTTCAGGGCTCCTGTGGCTGTTACAAAGAGGTCACACTGAGCTTAGGCCAGCTAGAGCTGTGGGACACATTGGTGTCATGCAGCTGCCCACACAGCCTGCCACTGTGCATGGTCACACACAAGCCAACATCTACCATGGTCAGAAAGCACACACAGCTTTTATGGCTGAAGCCCAGGATGGCCCACAGGAGACCAAACAGAGATTGGTACCGTTCGTATCTCTGGTACACTCTTTAGAGGCATGCATGCAGGTTCCTTGCTTTGGTACCTGCATCACATCAAGTCTGTGAATTGCAAACAATATATTCTCACAGATTACTATGAGGACCGATGACCTTGCTACTCCAAACAGCACAGGAGGAAAGCTGGAGCTGCCAGAAGCAGTTGATAGAAGACTAGGGCAGCTTGTCTTTCTTGCAGGTAAGGGAATGAAATAGACTGATGAAACAGACAAAGGCCAAGCTAAGAAAGCACAGTGAACAGAGTCTCTGCCTGTAAACACGAATACCTTTTCATGATCTTCCCTACACTGTGGCCTGAGGTACAGATGCCACTCATCCCTCCCTTGCCTACAGAAGCGAGGGTGGCAGGAGGAGGTGCAGGGAGCCTGGCAGCCTGCTGGAGGTGGTGATGATTGCACTCCACTGGCAGCAGCATTGAGAGCAGAATACAAACACAGACCTGAGAAAAAACATATCTGATCAAATAACTCCCTAGAGAGCAAATAGGCTCCAAGCATGCCAGAGTCGAGGGCTATGAGCAAGGGGCTACCTCAACCAGCTAGACCATTTTCCACAGCTGCCTTCTTGGGGAATGTTCAGCAATGGCTCAAAAACTACTCTGTGCTTCTTCTAATTTCTCAGAATCACAGAATGGTTTGGATGGAAGGTAGCTCTAGAGAACAACTTGTCTAATTGTCCTGCTGAAGCAGGTTCTCCTAGAGCAGATTGCACAGGATTTGAAAATCTCCAGGGAAGGAGACTCCCCACCCCTCCTCACAGCCTGTTCCAGTACTCTCCCACCCTTAGAGTAAAGAAGTTTAGCCTCATATTGAGATGAAACTTCCTTTTTTTCCAGTTTTTGCCTGTTGACCATTGCCCTGTCACTGGGCATTAGAGAGAACAGTCTGATGCCTGTGATTTTTGTCTTTTCTTTTTATACCCTTTTTATACATTTTTATAGCTTTTCCCTTCCCTGTTACTCTCTATACACACTCCTTGTACCTTTCACAAGCACTCCTTGTACTTTAGGCCCACATGTTTATAACTCTTGCAGTCTGATATTAGCGTAGTTTGGGGTCTTGCAAAGCAAAGAAGACCAAACATTCATACTATCTCAGAACTAGAGGCTCCAACCTTGGACAGAGTCTTGTCTCTGGAACATGTGTTTGTAAACTAGGCTGTAGTCTCATTTAGGGGGGTTAATTAGAATAAGGAACAATTACTTCATTTATTAAGTTTCTTATTGGTGGATTTTAGGTATATATGCTAATTTTGTGAGATCCATAAAAGTTCGTTACGTGTTGTACGGGAGTGACTCTCTCTTGCTTCTCAGCATGTTTCCACCTTTGACAAGTTGAGCACCTAGGATCCTGTTAAACCAAGGAAAATTCCCTTTTCCCTTTACTGCTGTGTCTGCTTCATATTTTTACTGGCTGATAAAGCATCAGTCTAGCCCCACCCTCTTGAAACCCACCATTAAACTATTAGTAATAAATACTTAATATTAATAATATTTTTTAAGTAGGTGCCATAAATGAATAATTTGGAGGGAGTAAATACCTTTTGATGGACTAAGAATTCTGCCAAGTTATAGTGAATACTTGGCAGCTTTGTGTGAGTGCTCTGCAGTATATGCATTCACACAAGATACTGTCACTGGAACAATTTGATGCCTTTTTGCAAACCAGTACAATGGATTTGTGCTCAGACTTCTCTAGGCAATGACAATGAATAAAGTTGTTGGTGTTTGGAATTTGTACATAGAGAATTCAGAGATCTGTTAGTAAATCACAGTTCCCTCAACCAATGTGTCTAAGCTCACCTTTTGGCTTTTTTTTAAGTTCCTGGCATTTGCATAATCTCAACTTCTTAAACCGAAATAAAGATGTTAGCATGGGTTAAAAGCTTCTTTACCCCTTCTTGATGTCTAAGTAACACCAAGAGTAATAACATTCCAAAGGGAATGGACTAACATGACACTTATCATGTATATTGAGCTGTAGGATAGTTTCTAGATAAAGAGACTCTTTTAAAAATGTTTAACAAATATACTCATCATCCTTTTTCTTTCATATTGTGTGGCCTGGATATTTTTTACAGTCTTTCTTCACTTATCTACCAGGATTTCATACACTTTAAAATCTGGCATTTTCCTATGGAGCTGTTGAGCATTTCTAATGACAGATGCTCCATTAGGCTCCCCTTTTGACCTTTGTTCTGTTCTAAGGAGCAAGTTGCAGAGTTATCTTACACCAAATTAAACTGAGTCTCTATACTGAAGTGAGTGGAGTTACAGAAATGTTTAATACAAAGGAATCTGTCTGCAGGTGGCTGTAAACATTTTTTTAGTTAATATATTAATTAGATTGTTTTCACACAAAAGGGCCTGAAGTAGAGAGAGTGCAGGCTGGTGGAAACCTGATTCTGTACCATATATTTCGGTCACAGCAGAGAACACATAACCTCATGTTGGATAATACTCTTTAAGCCTATAAGCCAAGCAATGGTCTAGAGTCCATGCCTTGAAGAAGATAAACACAGTTTAGTGTTGTCATATAGATCTCTCATTCCCCCTCTCTCCCTCTCTCTGCCCCTTCTCCCTTCCTCTCGCTCCTTTTTTTTTTTTTTTTTTTTTTTAATAAATTGTAACTAATGTTTGGATACATTCTGATAACATCTCTTCTATGTAAGTTTCAGATAGCACAAGATTAGGATATTTTTCAGAGTCACATTTTGCCTTACAGCAAAATGTTGATACAATCAAGACTGGCTAGATTATAAGCAATCACAATTTTTTTAAGTCGTATTTCATATTAACACAATAAATCTATCACCTAGGCAGATAAAATTATACAATGGATAAAATCTTAGAGTTTATTTGTTTATAAAACTGCCAGGATGATTTTTAGAATCTTATTTCATGGTGTCCATGTAGACACAACTGATACAAGCACTGGATAAGATTAAGGTTTTGTTCTGCCACCAAGAAAACCTGTAGTATTCTTCCTTTGTTGGAGAAAGTTGCTGTGCCTTAGTTTTTCCTTTAACATCTCCAGATGGGTGACTGGACACTCTTTTAGGGCACTGGAAGCAGCTTTAAACTGCTGGAGGCTCAGCAATACTGTAGCTAGCAGGGCCAGGGCAGTGACCTTTCCCCTGTATTTGTAAATAGATATTTATTTAGCATTTGCTTTCATTGTAGATCTACATGAAATGTGTCTTTGGGATTTTTAATTGAAAGTGCTACCAGGTGATCTGTTTTGTAGTTGTTCATTACAATGCTGAAAAGAAAAGACTTTGTGATTGGATTTGTACTCTTCTGTCCTTAGTGTGTTTACATTCCTATTGATTCAGTTAATGCATCCATCAGGGAAATAAAAATGTTAGGCCTCAATTAATTAAACCAAATTACTTCTGTGGCTTTTATATAGTTTTGCTTTTTTTTTTTTCTCTTGTGGGAGTCCCATTAACATGTGTTGAGCTTTGTATTTTGTTTATAACTAAAAAATAAGTGCAGGATATAACTTCTGTGAATTAGAGTCATATGAAAACATACCTATCAGACAATACAAATCAAAGAACACAAAGTGAACATCCTTTAAAGTAACATTTAAATTTAGAAAAAAAAATCAGAAAGCTGGAGGATCTAAAATTACTTGGTTTGATTCTCTGCTGCTGTATTTCTTTTCATACCAACCTCTTTATATTTAGAACTGTATCTAACTGCAAAGTAAGTTTCAGATATAAGAAAGTCTTTACTGTAGCCAAGGACCAGATAAATATTGATAGGTAAATATCTACATAATATAGTTCTCAGTATAGAATAATCTCACATTATATGCAATCTGCGGGGGTAGAAGGAGGTTTTCCAGAACATGTATTCCAAAAGACGCAGGCTTGCCCCTTGTAAAAATAGTCTTTATTCATAAAATTATGAAATTACCTTGTACCTCCTTGATCTAGAGTTTTTGCAAATCCTTTAAGGATTTTGTGAGAAGTGTTTGATTTAATATGCATTTCTCTATGCAGTATGTGTTTACAAAATAGAAGAAAATATGTGGCAAACCTCTGTATTTCTTGGTTATTCCCATTCTGCCATGGTCTCAGCATTTCTGTGAGGCAGACTTGCCTGGAACGGCCACAAGCAGCTTTGGAAGACATTCTAAATGAACAGTACGGTTAAAGAAAAAAATTTTTCCACTATATTGAACAGTTTTTAAAATGTTAATAATTGGATTCTCAGCTAAGATAAACTTTCACAATTCTGTCTAAATTAGTGTTTTCTTTCTTCTATAAATCTTCTAAAATATGCAACAAATAATAGCTTATTTTTCCTGTGAATCTATCCTGAAACACATTTTCCCAAAGGGAAAGAAATTAAAAGGGAATCTCAAATATACAAAGTAGTGAATAATTCACAATAGCGGAAAACCCTCTAATTTCTGCTTGTTTTTATTTTCATAGCAACTTATAATGGATATATCAATAACTTAGGAAGACAGCAATTACCTCAAAGCACTAATTTTTTTCAGTAACAATATATCTGTAAACAGCTAGATGAGTACAGAGTGAAAATTTTACCAGCAGTCATTATGCAGCAACTTCCTGAGCATCCTGGGAACACTGTAGTCTCTTTCTGATTACAAAGGGCTTTCATTTTCTTACTTGTAAATTTCATATCACACAGAATATCTGAACTGAGTAAATAGTTTTCCACACTATTAGCTGCATGATATAACACTGGAAAACAAGCCGGGTAGCTTGATGTAAAAATACAGATTCATTCACCCTATTGAGTCTTTTTTCCCATGTGCAATATGTATGCAGTTAAAAAGGTGTTCACAGAGACACATTACTGTGTTTCACTGACTAAGCTAAGTGAGAAAAAAATACTAATAGAGGTTTTCTGAAGTATATTCTGAGAAATTGTCCCCTATTAACACCACAAAAACAGGAAACCTGTCCCCAGGGATGATAAGAAAAACCAGCAGCTCCAGCCCTGACTGTTGGAGAGAAACTTCTGTGTTCCCTGAAATGATTAATGCTCCTCATGAGTGAGAAAGCTTTTTCTTTTTGCCCAGATACCTGTTAAGGACTTTCTTAACCCTGAGCACTTTTAAAGAGTATCAAGAGCTGTAAGCAAGCAGGATGGGATGAAACACCACGCAAGTCACAGGAGAGCATGACAGAAAATGAAAAGTGGTTCAGCCACTGCTGTTGTGAGTATGCCAGCACCACAGCTAACCAAAAGAGATTCTAGCCCCGATTAGGCTTAGTGCAGTAATGGAAAACCATCAGATTGATTCAGTATTCAAGGTAGGCAGCTGTATAACAATTTGTTTCACAACAAAAAGTTGACAGAACAAATCCAAAACAACTCTGTGTGCATGTTTACATGGGAAGGTATTGGCATCAGCAGTGCGTTTGAAGGTGTGCTGCAAGTCCCTTATGCTTTTTGTAACATTTTCAAATTCATTGCTGTCTTCAAGATGACAGGAAATCCAGGTCTGCCTTCCTCCTGGGAGATCTTTATTCACAGACAAGTCAAAAACCCTTGACAAAAGGCAACCAAGGGAACTTGCTGACCTTTTAGTTGCCTGTCTAACATCAGCGCAAGTATTGCTTCCTGATAAAATGAGAAATTCAATTTAAGGGGAAACATAGCAGGTATTTGAGTAGGCTCTCATTTTATTTTACTTCTTGGGCTGTCTCTCAAGCAGAAAACAAATGTAAATAAACAGCACTCCATTCTTCATTCCTGTGCAGTTACCAGAGCTAACAATGTTGCACACCAGGGTAACATCATTCTTGCACCACTGTCCTCCTGTCTGCTCTTTTGTTCACTAACTAACTCCCCAAAATAAAACTGTCATCTAGAAATCATAGCTTTGTAGGATCCAATAATTTTTGTCCTTGATTTTGGGAAACTCTTTTTGAAAGCCCATCATTAATACGTCAGTTCTTCGGAAATTAGCTGATTCCGCAATCATGGTTAACCATAGTAAATTCCATTGTTTGGAGGACAGCTATAATGTCAGCATGCACAAAGGTTGCAGAGTTATAGAGGTATTCTAGGTTGGTTCCCAACACAACCAGCACCTTTCTTGTATGAACCTCTTTCACCTTCCATCTTTATCCCAACAGAACCATTTGCTTCTTACATGATCAGTCTGAAAGCCTTGAGCTTTCACATGGAAAGTCTTGACTGAAGAATGCATCAAAGAGTGGAGCACTGTGAAGAAGGGCTGAGAGAGCTAGGACTGTTCAGCCTGGAGAAAGGAAGTTACCTCAGGGGGAACTTATTAATATATATAAACATCTGAAGAGAGGGTGCAAAGATGGTGGAGCCAGGCTCTTTCCAGTGGTGCCCAGCGACAGAACTGGTGGCACTGGGTACAAACTGAAACAGGAGGTTTTCTCTGATGGCAAGAAAACTTACTGTTGTGAATGACCAAGCGCTGGCACAGGTTTCTTGAGGGGGTGGCTGAGTCTCCATCCCTGGAGATATTCCAGACCTGGGAACTGGCTCTGTGTGGCTCTGCTTGAGCAGGTGAGCTGGCCCAGATGACCTCTGGAGGTCTCCTCTAACCACAGTTCTTCTGTGATTAAGTGATGCATTCAGGTAATTTGAACCCAGTAGATAACCTGGGTTCCTCCAAGGAGAAGAAATCTCATTTTATATATAGGAAGAAATTTATTAGAGCATGGGCCTCCAATTTTGAGAAAGATGGAAAATAACATTAAAGAAGCTTGGATTCTTACATGGTAATTTGGAAATATCTCCCTGTTGTGTTCTGCAAGTATTTTTTTGGTTGCTTGGTTGCTTCCTTGCTTCCTTGCTTGTCTGCTTGGGATTTTTTTGTTTTTGTGGGGTTTCTTTGTCTTTAGTACAGTAATAACTAAAACCATTCCAGAAAAGTTACCTTCTCTGCTTTGGTGTGCACATAAGCATGTATTATCTTATGTGTATGTGGGATACAAACCATACAGAAGTTTCAAAACTAAGTTCTCTGATGATTGTAGAGAATAACATGTGGATATAATTAAGTTGTGGTCTGTTTTGAAAACTAACGCCAGGACATGGGAATGTTCAAGTGCAAATGTTAGTCATAGAGATTTACACAACAGGCTCAATTTGCACATATTTATTGCATATCTACCAATTTATTAATGGTTTTCTTCAAGCAATTAGCAATATTAATATCTGCTGTAAAGATGCATGTGAAAATTGAGGTAACCAACAGCCAATGGTCAAAGTCAACAAAAGAGCTGAAATCTGTGGGTTTTTTGGTTTTTTTTTTATTCTACCCACTTAGTAAAACTCAGTGAATGTTGATGCATGAGTTCCAGAACTGCTCACTGTGACACGACCAGAAAAACTAAAAATATTAGGAGTTACTTGTCTTTACTCATGTCCACAGTAACAAACATTATCATACATGTTCTGTATGTGCAATCTTGCAATGCTGAGTTCCTATCCTTCTAACTGAACAGTGAAGATATTCTCACATTAGTATGTTAGCTATGCATTTCTGCCCTTTCTGCTTGGGCGGTACAATATGAAAGGGTTTATTTGAAGCAACATTATAAGAGGCAGGAAAAGGGCAAGAAATTTTGAAGAATGCTGTCGGTTCTGCATTGCTTCAGTGATGATGTATCTTTGGTTGGTTGGCTGGTTGGTTGGTGGGTTGGTTGGTTGGTTGGTGGGTTGGTTGGTTGGTTGGTTGGTTGGTTGGTTGGTTGGTTGGTTGGTTGGTTGGTTTTCTGTTTGCTTTTATTTTGAAGGGACTGTTTCAGTATATTGAAGATACCCTAAGGACATAAACCAATCAGATTTTACCAGCTGTTTCATATTCAGGCCACACTTCTTACTAGGAATGAAACCTGCCCTCTCGGAATGGCCTTAGCTTCTGTCTGAATGAAGAAAAGGCAAAACAAACTGTCATAACAGATAAAAATGAGCTAGCTGCCTTTCCAGGGCAAATTACCTCTTCCATTTACATTTACTTAGATGGTCCACTCTGTGCACTGCAAGGCATCCTCTTTCACTCACATATATTTTCTGGTACTGCCTATTTATATGCTTAAACTTTATTGCCATTCTGTGTACAGAGAATTGCCTTTACCAGTGGAAGGCTGGAATGGGATGCAAATAGGTTCTTTATGCAGATGTTCATATAATCTTTCAATAAATTCTCATGTGCAGATTAATCTCTTAAGTACCCAGTACTAAGATTTTATGCTAAACATAAAATTCCTGCATAGCATTGCCTTTGGTTGCCTGTGGTTACACTGTTTAACCATCGGATCGTCTGAAGGAATTTAAGTCTTTGCCAAGCATGAGGTGAAGGGACCCTCCTCAAAGTTGTAATGGTTCCTATCACTGCAGTGTCCTTGAGTTCGGAATCACTAGCATGGGAGCAGCTCCATGGCCATCAAAAAGAGAGCATTTTGTACTGTCTGGGGGTGCAACACGTCACAGCAGTGTCTACGGTTCTGTGAAGAAGTATGATTGTTGCTCTATTCCAAAAGAACATAGACATTTCCATGTGAAGTAAAGATGTACTCTTTATCAAATTTCCCTTGCGGTTGCACATCTTATTCTTCCCATGTCTCATTCTGCAAAAGTTTTAAATTTTGAAACACAGTAACAGTGTTATTACAAAATCTAAATTAAACCAATATGAAGTATTTTCTAAACCTGACCATGGTATTAGCCATCTGTGATTTCAGAGGTAAAATATGGCCTGAGAAAAAAGATGCCATAGAGCAGTTTCTTCATGACATTAACCTTCAAGGATTCTAAGACATGGATGCATGAACATAAGGACATGAGAAAAGAGGGAAGAACTAGTGGCTACACAATATATTCTGACTTTATGGGAGTGGCTGAGATGCACTTAATCACAGTGAATGGCGGCAAAGCTGGCATTCACTTACATGTTGCAGCTTTGCTGCTGAACACAGAAGATGCTGGCTTATCCTGCATTTTAAAACAAGGCTTCTTTTGGGCTGCTCTGTCTTCTTTTTCAACTACAGGTGCTGCAATGCCACTTTGGCCCCAGCTGACTGCCAGGTGTCCAACAAATATAATCACCCCAAAGCCAGGTTCTCTTTTTTCACATTTGCTTCACTTGCCTTGAGGGAATTGCAAAGACACTGACCAGACGAGACACGTAACACTGGGAGGAGATTTTGAAGTAAACCTGCAAAGGGATTTTTTCAACACAACCCATCTGAAGTGAGTTGCCAGATCCATCGGAGGTGACATCTTTGTCTAGGAGGTGACTCTATAATGTGTGAAATACTTAAGTATGGCAATATATTTCTTAGGTGAGAAGGAACTTAAGCAAATGTGCCTGTTCATTATGGCTTTAGAAAGGAAATTTTTCTTGTGTCTTGCTACAGCCACCAAGTGATGAGTAGTAACAGGTAAGGAGATATTCAGGGCTTGCCCCTTTAAGACAAAGAGGATTCAGAAGAAAAAGGAAATGCACATTCCTAGCTTCCTGTCCCACAGTTCGCATGCTTGCCTAGTGCTTGTACCCAGGGGCAGAACCGTGCAGCCATGAGGAATGTCTGGTTTTGCAGGGAAAAAAGGTAACTTTCAGCAGACCTGTGCCAGCTGATGCAATGCACCTGACAGCTGTAAAGGGTGTGTTGGGTTGGGTGTGGATTGAAATGGAAGTCTGTTCAGGAAGCTGTCAGCCGGCAGCTGATCCAGAGACTTCTTTATTTTCAGTCTGGGACAATGCTGAGAACGCTGGGTCTTGAGAAGAAGCAAAGCAGATGCCTCAGGCTTCAGTTCTTCCCCAGCCTTTCCTTTCTCTGTTCTGCATAAAAAGGAAATAAGGAAATACCCTGGAGACAGTTTACAGTCCAGTCATCTACGCAACCTACAGGATTCAAACAAAATTTAGAGATAAATCAAGGGTAATCAAGTTGGTTTTTCACACTTTATCCCTATGAAGCTTGTCATTTCCTCAGTATATTTATTGCTCCTGAGCCTACTTCTGATAATGGATATCGATAAAGTGGACAGATTTATTAGTTAAACTTAAATAATTTTTGATAGAATTTGGCAGTTAATGTTTTATTTTGTACCAACAGTTCATCTAGAAACACTACTTTTTCCTAATTTTTCCTTACACTTTGAAAATCTCTACATCTAGCATGTAGAAAATGAACCATCTGTGAACCTGCATGAAATGTTCTTTCTGGCAGTTCCCCTGGCTGAAGTGCAAGTTCCCTGTGTTACAGAGTATTGATTACAGATGAACAGACTACAGTAACAAATCCTAGCGATAGCTCACCATTTCTTTTTTTTAAGACCTTTTCAAACCTTTCTCTAATCACTGACTAGAAAGCTGTAAATTAAAGCAGCAAGTTCAGGCTTCGGAAATGCTTAGCAGGCAGGGTGCAGCAGGAGAACATATAAGAGTTTGAATTATTGCTTGTTGCAACCTTCCACATTTACATTCAAGTCATAAGTTCTGGAAGTAAGCATAAATAAGAATTAAATATCTGCTAAGTCTTTTTTCTTCTGCCCTTTGATTACAGCTCTATTTTATTTATGACTCCCAAAAGAGAGCCAAACTTCTATTATGTGACATTTCTTCTGTAAATTGTTAAAGAATCACAAAAATGAAATACTTCACAGCAGGTTTTTCCTCTATTGCTACCTGCCTCTGGTATTAGCTTGGTCCCTTTCCCAAATCAGTCTTTAGTAGGTGATTTTTTTTTTTTTTTTTTCTGGTAGGGAAGCATCTTATTATGGTTTGTCTGTCTCTTTCTGTGATTTTCTCTGAATCCAGGTGGTTTAGCTATACAAGGTGATTTAGCTGCCACTTTCTATGTTGTAACAGTTTCATTGTTAGTACCAGAAATATATTAAAATAAAATAATTTATCAAAAAAACACCCCCAAACTTTGCATGAGCATATGGCAAGTTGTGTATTGAATAAGCTAAAGGCTACTTAGAATTTCATGTTATTGGTCAAAGTAACATTTTCTTGCCCCCATTACACCTCTGGACCTTTTTTCCAGACCTCTCAGCTCTGACAGAAATTTTCTGCTGAATTTCAGCCTCTGTGTCTTTTTTTCCAGGTCTTATTTATTTTTCCTTGTATCAACATGTTCCTTAGATAGCTGGTATCACTCACAAGGTGTTTATACCTCGCTGTATTTACAGAACAGTCTTTTGTAACCTTGGCTTTTGCTTTGGTAAACAATCCTAGAGATATAAGAAATGGTGTCATGGAGTGCATAAATCTGAGAGTATAATATCTAAAACTTTATAGGCCACTCTCTTCTCCAGCCTTTATAATTATTTATTTAATTCTTCCTCATGAAGAGCACCCCTATAAATACTGCAAGCCTGGTTACTAGTCCAGCCCATTTCTCTTATTTCTGTTTTTCCACCTCTTGCACTTGTAATGGTTGTTTTTGCAGAGTGTAAGCTTCTTGCACCAGTACAAAAACACTTCAGTTATTTCTCTTCAGCCACTCAAAAGTTCTTCAATGAACTATATTCATCCCTTTAGCTGGTGCTTTTATCTCCAAGACTTCTGCTGTTATCCATGATAGTCTTCATGTTCCTTATCATTGTTTCTCTTCTTTTTCATCTCCTGTTTTGTGCTTTTATACCCGAAGTTTTTTCATTAAATCTAGGTTTGGAAAATACAACACTGTTTCACCTTGTTTTAAACTTCCTGTCAGTCACAGCAGCATCTATTATGAAAAGACAGTGCCTTGGGGGCCAAGGAGAGTCTGTCTGCCAAATAGGGCCACTTCTCTAGAAAGCATGTGTGCAGTTGAGTTCCTTCCTCTTCATGTCGTCCTTTCCTCTAGAAGATATCATTTTGAGGATCTTTCCTCTTTGTCCCTGATCTTCTCCCAGGGGGTCTTGTACTGTCATTTAACCCAGTGGGAAAGCTAGGATTGGATCAGGATTATCTCCTTATTTTATCCATGCTCCTACATCCCATCTGTGCTCCTGGTAGTCAGTGACTCTTCCCTGGCACTTCTCAGGTGCTGGTCCAACCCCTTTCTCCTGCTCAAGGAGACAGTGCCTGCTGGTGCCAGGACAGTATCGAGCAAGGATGTTCCATCCTGGCAAAGCTTGTCACAGCTCAGAGGCAAATGCTCTTCACTGACACAGCATTGAACCCCTTGGCCATCTTTGCTATCCTGCATTTCCTAGGTATCACAAAGGGTTACTCCCTGTCCCCTTCTGTTTTCCCGAGAGGCAGGAGCTCAGGGGCAGGCACCAAGCAGTCACCAGGGCGGTGCTGACTGCCCGTGGGCGTGGGCCGGGTACTTGTCAGACATTTCCTGCAAAGGTAAAACGAGCTTAACAAAATTTATACCAGAAAATTACGTGTTTCACCCCCAGAACAAACCTCAGATTTGCAGCATAGCAACTGGGCTGACATGGATTTTATTTTTAAGAATTCCTTGCAACAAGTCTCTGCTTAAAACACTATTCTGGCAGCAAGGACTCTGGTGAGTGAGTAGAAGCATCTAACTTTTTGTAATGCTATCTAGTCAGTTCAGTCAGTCGAGTATAGTGACTCAATGACCAGCTTTAGAAATTTTTTATTTTTTAATAGCTCACAAATAAATTTTATTTTTATTATTTACATTTTTATTGTTTCAGTACACTTTTGAGAAGAACCTTATCCAATAAGTGAAGAAAAATCATTCTTAGGCAATATTACCAAAACCCAAACAAAAGTAACATTTTCTTTAGTTCTGAAAGCACAAAAACCAAAGCAACCAACCAAAGAAAACAAACAAACAAACAAACAAACAACATCAACAAAACCCCACCAGACAGGAATTGTATGAAACCTGTATCCTACTATTTCCTACTTCCTGCCTGTTTCTGACATAATTTCCCTCTGACCTGTGTTATAACAGCTATAACTGTGTTATAATAAACTATTAATAACCAGGATGAGGTTAACTTTTACACAGGTTTATTTTGAGGATCTGGCCTGGTTGCATTGTCAAAAGGCAAATAGCTGTGTGAGCTTTTAGTTGCATCTATTAATTCCTCTTTACTTTGTGGTAGATCTCGGATATAGTGTTACATGAAAGATTATTTAGTAATAGACATCTATGCAGACAGTATATTCTGTTAAGCACTGCTGTTCTCACCACACAGCATTGACAGGAGGTGGCAGAGCAGGCAAGTTGCCCTCTAACATTTTATATCCTTATTCTAAGTCCATTATCCTAAATGCTGGAAAAGTCCGAACTGAGACCTCTTTGTCATCTGGCCGTCTTCCAGCGTTTTTTCCTACCACACCTATCTCCATGCTATTTATGGACTGAAGGGCACGCATGGAGCTGACTCATCTCTCCACAAACCCTTCTTGTATTTGTGGAAATTGCACTCTCTGACTACAAACTCTGCATACTTGCAACAGAAGTAATCCTAGCAATACATTTAATACATATTTACAAAGAAAAGTGAAATCTGGAGAGATCCCTTCAATCTAGGGTCCCTGTTGTTCACAAATTCAGCAAAAAACCTGCAGCAGAGAATAATTCAAACATGAGCCCAAACAGTAAAGGCAAAAAATATCCTAGTAATTAGACACAGATCAAGCTAAGCTGCACGCAAAGGATTTATTTCTACCTTTTTTTCCCATTTATTTATGTTATCAATAAACCCACAAATAGAAGTATTTCAGACTGTCATCAGCCTTTTCTTAACTTACTTAGAAAATATTCATCATCTAAATCTGTTTCTTGCTCAAGCCCAGCTCTGGAAGAGATTCAAAAAGATTAAGCAGAGTTCTCCCAGCTCAGGCTTTATCGTAGCAGACTGGCAGTGACACTCCCTATTCTTCCTGTCTCTTGCTCTTAAATATTTTCATAAATGAATTTACTGTTATAAGTTCTCATTAGTATTGCCAATTTGGGGAAACACATTGCTTCTATTAGGGAGAAGGCTGTACACATGCTCCTTTTGGGGCCTGCTGTAACAGCTTTTCATAAGGATTGTGTCAGCGAAAGGAAGAGACTATTAACATTCCTCTTTTCTTTAAGCCAAGAGATTTCCCCGTAATTTCTTCAGTGTGTTATTTTCAAAAAATGGCTCTAAAGCAGCTGTTGCATCAGCCAAGCATTGTCTTTTTACGAGGGGTACTCTGTGTCTACATGTTCTGTGCTTCTATTTTGGATCAGTCTAAACCCACATCACTCAAATCCCAGCCAGTATTCTAACTGTCAAAAGTCTACAGGTTCTCTCTACGTTTGTCCTCTTACGTACAATAATTTGTTCAGCACTGAGCTGCTGCATAAAACTGCTGCCTATTGTCTGTATAATGTATTCCTCTGCCTGTGCAGAATACAACAATGTGTTAGGGTCAAAAAACTATCACCTTCAAATAATTAGTATTATATTGCCTTTATCCACTTCTTGTCTTCTTCTTGGAAAAATAATTTTTAAACAATTTTACTCTATAGTGGGTTTTATTATTCTCAACATCTGTGTTTTCTGGCATTCTGTCCTGTAAACTTCCCAGTATTACTACATAATTTTATCCTTTGACAGAATCTAAATATTTTTTCTCACTTGTAAAGTAAGTTCATAATTAAAAGCTGGACAGAATCTTAATTTTTTCTCTCATTTGTAAAATAAGTTCATAATTAAAAGCTGCACTTTTCCCTTACTGAGCTTTTTCTGTTTATTTTTTAAATTAAATTTATATGCAGCACTCAGAAATTAATTCTGTTTCTTGAAAGGAAGGAAGTTATAGCACAAATCACTGATTTGCAAATTGAAGTTTTCTGAAATTATTAGACAAGTGGGTCATTAAATACAAGAAAGAGAAAGAAATTTCATATCTTCAAAGGAATATTCTAAACAAGGACTTAAAAAAATTAACTGAGGGCTATGAATCCTGTTGGGAAAACACAGAGATTTTCAAAGTAGTTTTTTAATGGCCTGGCAGATACTTTTAACACTAATTCAACTAAATTAGGTGACAAGATAAATTATTATTTTACACCTTTTTAGTGTTTAACACTTAGGCAACGGTTTACATCAGAGGATCTTTTCTTTACTCACAGCAGAGAGTTCCTCATTCTGGATGAACACCCAGCCCTTGCAAACAAGACAGTTCAGACTTGGGATGGGGGCCCAGAAAACCTTGCCTCTGGTCCCTGTATTGGCCCTGGCCAATTTTCCACACACTCCCCAACATCAGGCAGTGAATAGCTGTGTTACAGAGGGGGGTGTAAGCTGGACCACTTTGGCACAGAAGTGACAGGCAGCTGGTGTAGTCTGGATGGCAAGAGGGCACCACGATCCACTCAGACGACTAAGGAAGGTAGCGGTGAGCATATATGTCCTGTGAATGGCAAATTCACAGGATTTCAGATTGGAGAGCATGCCAGCAGCATCCAGGGCTGCCAGTCTGTAAAATGCAGAAGATATACTGTTCTTGCTCACAGAGTCGGGGACCTCTCAAATCCCCTCTTACTACATTGGTATTTCCTAGTGAAGCAAGCAGGTAATGAACATGAAGAACTAGCATTGGACAATAAAAAATGACTGAGATCCTTTCAGAAAATCTCATCACTCGACTTTAATTCCCTGGGTATGTCCAATGCTGGTATCATCTTTTGACTTCAAAAATGTGGTTTTAGGACCTGTGCCCTAGGAAGCTCTGGTTTAAGTGGTTTCAGTTTGACTTATTGAACAAATCAAGAATCCCACAGGGAAGTCTATGAAAAGAATGAGCTTTTATATTGAAAATGCAAGTTAATTATAAATTATTATAACACTAAATATGATATGATATATTGTAATTTAACAGTCATGAAAAACTGTGTACACTGTTAAGGGACTAATCCCTCATAGATCTGTACATATTTCACTTATTTTTAACCAGAACTCTCAAAGTGTAAAATGCTACCTGACTTGTTTGCACTGTACTTAGGTAAAGACTAACCTATTGGAAATCACGTTATTTGTATGCTGTGTACACACATTTGAGATCTGACACTCAACTTCTTCTCTTGCAGTCCTATGTAGCAGCTGAAATGTCTTGCTGCCAGTCATGGCGAGTAAAAACAGTCCTTTTCCACTTCACACTATTTTGCAACTACTGCTGACTCTTGTTTTGGCTCTCCTTCCGCTTCCCTTTCCCTTGTCTGGAAATCAAGAACGGTATTTAGTCACCAAACCCTCTTCCTGCTTTCGTGTAATCTAACAGCTGCCCCTCTAAGGATTTAAAGCATACTCATAGCTCCTGACTTAAGCAGTCAGTAGCAGAGTTCAATATGAAATCTGAAAAGCACAGTCCCTTTCCAGGTTTTTCTCCCTGTTTGAGCAATACCAAGAACATTTCATTTTCTGTCTCTGTTGAGCAGGGTGATCTGAATGCCTGTAGAGGAGATTGTTCCATCCCTGGTGCTGCAGCGACGTTCTTAAAAAGAGATACTGTGATATCAGCCCATGAGGACAATGAGAAGGCTGGCATCCTCAGTGCTTTTAACATCCCCACTCTGACATGAGGTGATGTACTAGCCTGCAAGCGCTCGGCTGCTGGGGGAAAATGTGCAGACATCCTGAGAGATTAGATATGCCCATCTGAGCTTCAAAGAAATGGAAACTAAATGTGATTGAAACATGTCAAAGTCCTCAGCTTCCGTCTCTTTTCAGGAAACCTTGTCCTTTAGGTGTGCACTGATATTTCAGCCAGCTCAGGGCACGGGCACAGGGCCAGAGGGAGCAGCCCCCAATCCAGGCTCCCCCCCTGCCCCACGTGGCACTGCCGACCTGGAGCCCCAGTGGCATCGCCATGGTCAGGGGCAGTGCTGGGCCCACAGGAAATAAGGGCTGATGGATGGCACAGATGTCCTGGGGGGTGAGATAGTGCCGGGACCTACCCAGCAAGTATGCAGTGGGAGGAGATGATCCCTGCTACTGCCACAGCCCTATCTCCCGCTGCAGCTTGGAAAGGGATGAGGGCCTGACCCTGCGTGTTTTGGTTTTTTACGGGAACATTTCCACCTTCTTGAAGAGAAGCTCTTTCCTGGGCGAAAGGTTGGAAAGTGAGTTCATACCTTCAAAGTTCATACCTTCCCGGTCTTCCTGACCCGCACATGTGTACCTTCACCACAGTCCTCTGAGTCCTTGTCTTCCTGCTTGCTTGAACATAAGGTCCCTGATGACCAGAAGTGTTTGGTAGGGTATTTCCCTGCTTTAGTGCCACTTCATACACATCTAATTTTACCTTTACTTGGTAATAGGAACGCCTTCTGTCCCTGGTCTGGTGTTTTAGCATCTTCAAGAGAAGACACAAGGTCTCAATGCCTTATATTTGACTAATTGATGCAACAGGTAAAATTCAGGATAACCCAGCAGAAGAAGAGATGCCCTGTAATTCTTTTTTAAAAAGTGCAAAAGGGATTTTTGAGCTTGAATTTTCAACCTTTTTACTTACACAATCCTATTATGCTAAAAAAAACCCAAACCAAACTGGTGAGTAATCCTTTGGATCTTACTAATATAGTGTTGATAATGGTGCTCTCACAAAGATATCTGCAAAGATGAGTGCAATAGGGTGGGTTTTTTTTAAATAAAGTAAAAAAAATAAGGCATTTTTAAAAATATGAGGGTATGGAATGTGGGAAACAAGAGCAGACTAAATTTATTGTCCTTTGAAGATATTTTTAATATTATCAACTAAAGCCTGTTGATGATGTCTTTTTGGGAGTGAAGTCTCTTCAGCAAATGAGTGTTTAATAATCTTCATGCTCTCATTTTTGTAATAATTTCAGTCTGGTATTAAATATGACTTATTCAGGTGTCTCTCTGATACAAGGTATGTATGTCAGTGTTTGGACAGAGAAAAATTGTATTCATATCTCTGTTATGCTTTCAAATTGCTAGGTCAGATTTGGGTCTCTGGCTGTAAATTCTTCAATTCTATTCTAAGTCAAAGGAATGTGACAGATTTAATACCTGGAATAAGTTATTAACTGCAATGATGCATAAACCAGTGGCACTTTCCAAAGAGGTAGTCTATACTGCTCTGGTATTCTAAAGAAAAATTAAAGTATAATCCTATATCCTTGTTTCTTGCAGTTCTTGCAAAATTTTTTCTTGATTAATCCATCAAGAACTTGAAACTGATGTGCCCACAAATACAATCTTCTGGAGTTTTTTTATTGCAGTAATATTTCTGTCAGGATTAGTTACCCTTTCAAAATTTTAAAAGCGAGAGAAATTCATACATGCACAAGGTATTTAAGAATCACTCACTATAAACAGAAAGTGCCTGTATCTACCATGAACTGTTTATACAAGACTAATATAGAACTACAGGCTGTGTGGAAAGAAATCAAGAAAGATTGGGCAAGTAGGGGACTTTGCTAGCCTGTGCATGTGTTCAGCTGAAAAATAAACAGAGTGACTTAAGGGGTATATTTTTCTAATTCTCCTGACTGACTGGCACTGATCATGAGGACAGGCTGCTACATTTCCCTCTTTAGGTACTGGATGATAATTTTTGTGATTACCAAGGGCTTGGAGAAGGCAAACTACTTGTCAATAAATAAGGGTTTTTTTAAAGTATTGTCTTAGAGAATTTGTCCCTGAGCAACAATCTAAAGGAACACTGGTCTACTTTGAATTTCTGTACTTGGAGAAAGGGCTGTGGGAAAAATGTATTTTTATTACAGAAGCTGAAGCTAAAAAAAACAAAAAAACAAAAAAACCCCAGAAAACAAACAAACAAACAAACAAACAAAAAAAACCCAACCCCCCCCCAAAAAAAACAACAAAAAAAAAACCCCACCAAAAAAAACCCCAAAGAAACAGCGTAGAACTCCAGCACACAAACCAGATCTGGGAATTTTGAAACATGAAATGGAGCCATATCTCTCCACAGTTGGTATTTGCTTAATGTGAGCTAAAAACCAACTACCATACCTCACATTTCACATCCTGATACCCTCAATAATTGGTATTGTGCATTGTGCACATCATTATTGCCTATATCTTTTTCTCTTTGCAGGTATTTGCATAACAACTTCAGAAACAAGCATATTTTAAATTTTTTTACCAAATAATGTATTTTCCCACCATTTCATTACCTTCCTTTGTTGTTAAAGGGTGGAACTGTGCTCCTAAGTTTCTGCAAGAGAAATTATGTAGAAGGTGGACTTGAACTCAGGGATCCTATGTCCCAGATGAGCAGCATAGTTTCAGAATTATATCTCTCATTTTGACTGTAAAATTTATCCTAGATCTGAAAAAAAAAAAAAAAAATTTTTTTTTTTGTAAATAGGTTGCATTTTAGTATTTTCTCTTAGAAAAAAAACTTAAACTGAAATGTTGTCATTTAGTCCTTGCTAGAATACAGAATGCAGTATATAGCAGAGAGCAATTCTGCAAGAAATGAACTTTAATGAGTGTTATATCCTTTCCGCTGCAGCTGTGGTGTTTTGGGAAAACTACATACTAGGCTATAGCTAAGAGGATTTAAAAAGCTGTCATGAAGTCCCATGAGAATGAGCCTAGTTTACCTGCACAGGACAATTTTGCTTATTAAGCAGAAGAATAATCACAGGACATGGTTACAATGTATTATCCTCCTAGGAGTACTCTCATCATAGTCTTCACCACTCCCATTCAGAAGTCATGTTTAATAAGTATTAAATATTTACCCTGAGGTAGTACAGGAAGACCTAACAGGTCTTTGCTGTGACCCTGCTAAGCACTAGTGGTGAAGGCAAATGATTGAAAGATGCTACTTTATAGCTTTATGATCATCTTAATATTTTACAACATTTTAAACTTGCTTTTCTTTTTTTTTTTCAATATTATGCAAAGTAATTTAATATACATACATATGACTTCATCATGGCTAAGTGCCTGGGCCAAAGTGATAAATTATAGGAAATCATGAGGCTGAGACTGCTGTGCTAACTTTAATTCACAATGTTATGTCTAGTTGAAGCTGGGATCTCAAATCAACGGGGAACATTCTTTACCTATAAATCACTACCAGTCATGTGCACACTCATGTCCTCACTCTTACTTTGTTATGAGAAAAATTTTCTGTTGTTTTAGATACTCTTGGCCTTTCTGATGGTTTATGAATAGTTACTCTTATACCAAATTGTATGTTCTGCTGTTACAGAGTGATCAGACAGATTTTTTTTACTTTCACACATCAAACCAGGTCATTACATGGTCAGGGCACCATTTATTACTGATGTCAATAACCCCCCACCACCAGCAGCCAGTATGAATGTAGGAAATCCATAGGATGGGGGAAACAATTGCAAAGGTGTTTATTAGAACTTCTTTAGTGTTTTGCATAACCAGAAATTGTAGCTGCTGTAGGGAGGTAATAGGTGGACTGGGGTTAGTAAGATGTGATAGAGATCTGTCAGGGAGTTCACTTAGATGCAAAAGTCCACAAAATCCAAGAATTAAGAATCATCATGCTGCTCATGGCAGCAGGGTTGGAATTAGATGATCTTTCAGATGCCTTCCAGTCCAGACTGTTCTGTGATTCTATGATATAAAAAGGAGTGAACAGTTCAGAAAATTGCTGCTAGGATCCTTCAACTGCTACTTCACACTGTGTAAAAAGCTACTGTGATAAACTTCATCATTTGAAAGTGATGGTTAGTTTCTTAAAGAGTAGGGGAAAATACAACTATTTAGGAAGTAAGGCCAACTGAATGGAAATTAATTGAGTAAGCACTGAGGTTCCAAATTCTGGTTTTTAGAAAAAATTTAGCATAACACAAGCCATATCTTTGAAAAAATGTTAAAATGGGCTTTCATTTCATACTTTTTTTGATGTATTGAAGGTAGCTTTCATTATGTCATCCAGATAGTTTAAATAAACTGTTTGCATATAAGGTTAACAAGCTGCAGTGGTAGCAGGGTCTGTGTGGGATTATAGTAGAATTAATTTGATCAATTACTTTTAGTACCAGAGGTCTCCAGATGAGCCAGAAGCCAGCATATGCAGTTTGGCAGATGAAGAATCAGTGCAGTCAACACATGCCGTGAAGGTAATGAACATTCTTTCAAACTTCATTTTTCATCCTGAGTGGAGAAGACAAGTAAGCCAAGACACTGCTGCTCAGAGCAGCCAAAATGATAACCATAAATAATCATAATAGAAAGCCCATGGCTTAAATGAAATGGGGAAGGATAAAATAAGTATTTTGCCATTAAAATTGTGTTTCTAAACCTAGAATTTTCATTATGATTTGCCCTGGAGTACCTGAAGTTTCCTCAACCTTGAGACGCAGCTTTTGAATTAAAAGATTGCTGAACATTTTCTTTTGATAAACTGCTCACAAGAAGAGGCTGGTATAAACAACATTTAGTCAAATCAGGGGAAATCTTTATAATAATGTATTTCATTTCCACTGCTGAGCTGAAACCCAGGAGGATCAATTCTACTGGCCAGCTTTCATGGAAGAGAGTGGGAAGCACACCTGTGAAAGGATGCCATAGGCTCAGTGCTGTCTGGAGATCATGCTCCCATACACACCAAACTTGTGATGACTTATTAGACACTTTTAACCAAGCTAGACCTATAAAATAGGGCCACAGATTTGAATCATTCAACAAGAGCAAGCTGCCTGCAGTCCATGTCTCCAGTCTGTTTCTTCCTGCTGAGAGAAATTTGTTATTTGCTTGAAATTTATTAGTATCCAAGTATAGATAAAATGACACCTTAGTGGAAATTGAAAACTTTGACAACAAATGCAAAAAAGTAATCTGTCATGCATTGCACTATACACGTACACTCTATTTTCTATCAGCTAAATTTTCTTTTTTTTCCTGTCTCTCACTAAAAACTTACCTCTATGAACAAACTTGATGTGTTTAAAACAAGATATCCATACGCCCATGGATACCAAATGTTTTGATTTTTTATTAACAAATATAATAATGTTGCACTTCCAAAAGAAGGCTGGTTTATATTTTAATGTCCAAGTGTGGATTTAGAATGTTATGTTTTATTTATACAGTAACCTGCTATAAATTTTCATTTAACTGTAGGCACATGGTTTCATGTTAAGTTGAAATTGTCAGGTGGTTTTTATGTGTTAAAAATATAAAGGTTAGGATTTGCATTTTATATCATGCAGATTAAGATAGAAGCTAATACAGTTTTAAAAATCTGTTTTCATTATAAATCCGGTGTATCTGCTGGAAAGGAGAACTTAGTTTGACTATTTCGATGCAACTTTTTGAAATGACAACCTTTAAAAGTAAGATGATGCCAAAATGAAGCAGATTAGCTCTGCTAGAAATATTTTAATCAGAATTGCTTACACCTTCAGTTTCTTCTTTCAAAAAAATCTATGATAGCAGTGTGTGCAACTCAGTAATTTTTCTTTAACAATATTTTGGTAATTTTTCCTCTTATGGAAGTAGCAAGTAGTTAAATTCACTGCAAGCCCTCCTGCTTTAACTTTTAAATATTGAGATTCAGTTTTATAATATTTTCGATTTGCATGCATAAAAGCAAATTTCAATCAACCAAGCTCTGATGGCCAGACATCTGGTTTCTCTCACTTCTCAGAACAGTCTGCTATCCATATGCAGTTACTGCCAAGTGATTTGCTTCGTGTCCATACCTTGGCATTTCTCAGTCATGCATCCATTGCATGTTGTTACCTCTGAACAGAGATTCTGGGCAGAAATCCTGTAGTTCACTTGGCACTTGGATTATTGTCGTGTAAGTTTTAATCCACACTATAAAGAGTAAAGATGGGGCCTATTAGAGACTGTGTTACCCGTCTTCCTCCTTCACATCTCCCACTGTTTTCTCAACAGCTCGAACAAATGTTTTTTTCAGAGTTTTCCATTTGCAGCTCCTGAAAGAAGCAGCAAGCTCTACACAGTGCAGACACAGCCAGCAGCAGGTGGCCATCAGGTTTACAGCAAACCAGGTCATTAAGATTTGCAGTTTGCAGAGAAATCAGGACATTTAGCATGTGCAATCAACACCCACGGTTCATTAAATGCCTCTCAGTTGTCATAGGTGATGTTGCCTGACAAGGGGTAGCAACCCACTGCAGTCAATTTTGATAACATTATTTCCCTATCAAAAATCCAGCTACCACAGCTCTAATGAAATGTTGACAGTAGGCAATTTTGAATGTTTTCAATGTTCAGGTACTGGATTATACTGCTCACAAGACACAGCTCCTTTCACCTTAGCTTTTACTAGATAGGAAACTCTACCTTCACCCTGCAGCATTATTGGCTGTCAGGACATGTTCCTTTAGGCTGTCTTGCTTGCTCTGTTTTATCTGGACACGTAACAATGCACATCTGAAGAAATGTTTATTGACTTCAGTGAGATTTAGAGTTTATATGTCTGGGAACACTCAAGAAGACTAATACAAATTAACTAAAGGTGTGAATTTAAAATTGTGATTACTTTAACTGCATTATGTGCACATTCTTATTCAATATTAAAGTGGCCCTAATTCGATTTAACTACATTTACTTCCAAAGTAAATTAATACATTCTAAATGAGAGTTGGCAACACAGAAATTTAAAGTGGTTTAGCCAATCTATTTTAAAAGTTAATTCAGATTGATTTTTCTGCATGTTCTAGACAAAACCATCAGGTCTCAAATGGAATGTGAAATCCTATTTCATTTAGGTGTGTAGTCTAAAATGTTACTTGCTAGTTCCTCTAAGGATTATTCTGCATGTCTGCAGCCCATGCATTATACCTAGAGATATTTTTTAAGGATCAAAATACTACTTTTGTCATGAGTTTTTACATTACTATGCCTTTCCAGTAGAGGATTCCTATAGATATGTCACTCAACCGCTCTGGACCTCAGATCAGCAATATCTGAATGTTCTTAAAATAAATGCTTTTATGTCAGGCTTTGAAAGCTGTTGCAAGTCTTCAGAAGGAAGATAAATTAACATATTATTATTATATCTTGAACCAGCACAAAACAGAAAGGGCCATAAAGAATATGTAAGTAAAAGAAGGCATACCAGGCTGGCTTAGAGAAATTACTGTGAGATTAATATAGCATACATATATACATACATACATACATACATACATACAGATCCAAGCACCCCACAGATTAAAAAATAATGGCTATGGACTATAATGTGTAACAGCAGAGATCCACATCAACTGCTGGACTGCTGTTAATGTCATACACTTATTTGCTGGCTCTTCTAGCAGCAGAATAAAATGCAGCAGGAAAGATGCTTGCAGATTATTCTTGTTAACAACCACCCCTATCAATACAGAAGTAGTTAATGGTATTTTCTTAGAGCATGATATCATGTAGTATGTTTTACCTACTAATCAAATTCAGAGCAAGGGAAGAATAATTATTTTTACAAAGCTGAAGCATGCTGTATTCTTCCAGAGAGAACCATTAGTATATCGTTAGTTCACCATTAGCTCAAACAACCTCATTTGCTGATTGATTGATAGACAGACAGAAGAACAATATTTATGGTATGTATAACCTGAAAAGATAAGTTAGAGGAAGACTTATGAAGTGCCTCAATGAGTTAGTATAACAAATTTTACTGGTGGTCAATAAAGATTTGTGTTCCTAACCTTCTTGGTGGTTTTGATGAGAAAGGAAAGATATGGGTGCCTATAAAAGTGCAGCTGCACTATATCCTAGTATACTGCTTTTAATTTAACTAAGGGTCCCTGGAGAGCTTCTTTTCTGATAACACACACTAAGACCGCCCTGATGCAGTGACTGTTATTGTTATCAGCTCTTGTTCTGTGAGGCTAGTGTGGAAAAACTACCACATATTATAGCCATATCTTAATTTGATTGTGTAGTTGTACCTGAAGAGAACAGTGTCTTTGAGAAATTGATTACTATTTAAATTGGGTTAAAAACCCAGCTTGGGCTGTGAAAGTCAGGGGTAGCAAGAACTTTAGGATTTTTTAAATTTGAGTTATGAAAGGTGGGATAAGAATTCTTGAATTAACTTGTAACTGGAATAATTTAAATACCTAAATTCAGTCTACAGGTATGAATTTATTCATGCTTAATAAGTTAAAATTTTAACATCTGGCCCTAAAATTTTATCTTTTTCTTTCAGATTAGTTAGTATTTCAAATAACTAAAGGTACTAAGTCTTCCAAAATCAAATATAGAATGCCCAGCAAAGTGTCACATGTTTAGATCTAAAGCAAGCTAAATTTTATCTTTCAGCACAAGCCTGTCTGGAAGCCACACACAAATTTAAGCTCTCAGTATGTTTGAGCTGCATTTTGAATCCAAAGCCAGTTCTTGTTGCTCAGAACTGCTGTTTCATGGTTACTTGTGGCTATTTATGGAAAGGATATTTGATATCCAAAGAACTTCCTACAATCCTTTTCAAAATCCCATGGGAATAAAAAAAAATTACATTATCTTTGGAAAAATGTACAGGCAATAAACCTGTTATTCACATTCATGTCTTATCTTGTGTGCTACCCCAAAGCACTCCATGTTATATGTGCCTTCTCCAGAATTTGTCCTCATGTTGACAAGCTGAGGATAATTTGATATACAATAAAATATGCCGAATAAATGAAAAAGCTTTCATCAACTATGGAGTGAATTGATTCAATTTTCTATTTGGTAAAGGCTGGATAACATTTCCCCCTGAATGCAAAATTATTTCTCTGGGACTGCTGAGTCAAAATAGTAATAGGAAGAGCATATTCACTGAAAAGTTTAAACAGCAGTACCAACTTGATGACTTAGAAAGTTTATTTAAAGTTGGCATTGTTGGTCACTTGATCTGCTAAGGGTAGAGCTGACCAGTCAGCATGGTCTGGTATTTAACATAGAGTGTATATGTGAAAGCTGTAGCACAGCTAGAATAAAGCCGTTCAAAAAGAGGCTGAGATTAGAGCTGTTTGTGAAAACATGCCTGCAGCTCTGGCAGTGAGAGTGCAAACAGGTTGTGGTTGGCTGAGCTCCAGCAGGTTGCGATCCTTTGCACAGGCACCGGGCAGTTCAGCAGTGGCAAGAAGGGCTCCCTGAGCTCTCTCTGAGCAGTGCCTTACTGTCTCAGTGTTTAGACCCTGCTTCAGTGCAAGGGTGTTAGTTTAAACCACTGCCAAATACAGTGATTTATCAGATAAGCATATGTCATGGGACTGAGATTGAGCTCGTGTTGTAGCTGCACACTTAGTGTTGTCCCTGAGGGACAGGGATGAACGCTGCTTCTGCTGCAGTGATGGCATGAAATAACATTATCTGATGTCACATGTGAAGTCCAACCACAGAGGAAGTAATTAAAACCAGCAAAATTAAGAATGAAGAACTCATTCTGATTATGCTCACTGTAAAACCTATAAAGCTACTGAACTTTGGACTTCTAGATTTTGCTGTTTGTCCTACTATAACAAAAGAAATTAAGATGTTTTAATTCCTCCTATGTCTGTCGTCCATGAATAAAATTTAGGCCGAATTGCTATTCTTCTATGAGAATTAATCAGTGACATAAAGTTTTCTTACATCAGTAGTATGCAAGGAACCACTTGTTCCATTTGTGGTATCTTTAACACTGAATTTCCTACTTGAGTGAGTTTTGCAATTTTTTAAACATAAATAGATTTGGTGAGAACTCCTTGAAACAAGCAATTCTTCTAAGGTGACTCAGTCATCTGGGAGGCATGCATGTACGTTGCACCCCCAAGGGGTATGTCCTTGTTTTGGCTGGGATTGAGTTAATTTTCTTCCTAGTAGCTGGTACAGCGCTGTGTTCTGGATTTAGCATGAGAATAGTGCTAATAATGTTTTAGTCATTGATAGGTAGCACTTACCCTAAATTACAGACTTTTCAGTGTCCCCTGCTTTGGCATCAAGCAGGTGCACAAGGAGCTGCGAGGGAGCATAACCAGGACGGCTGAACTGGCCAAAAGGATATTCCATACCATAGAATGTTATGTCTAGAGTATAAACTGGGGGGACTTGGCCAGGAGCTGCTGATCTTAAACTCAGCAGTTTTAAGCTGTGCCAGGGGAAGTTTAGGCTAGACATTAGGAAAAAATTCTCTACAGAAAGCATGGTTAAGCATTGGAATGGGCTTCCCAGGGAGGTGGTGGAGTCACCGTCCCTGGATGTGTTTAAAAGAAGACTGCATGTGGCCCTCAGTGCCGTGGTTTAGTCAATAAGGCAGTGTTAGGTCACAGGTAGGACCTGATGATCTCAAAGGTTGTTCCAACCTCGTTCTGTGATTCTATGGTTCAGGGACAGGCTGGGCATTGATCAGCAGCTGATGAGCATTGTATTGTGCATCACTTCTTTCTCTAGCACTTTATTCCTCTTTCTCTCTTTTTCATTACTATTACAACTAGTAATATTGCTACTACTGCTACTACTACTATCATTAGTATTATTGTTCTATTTTATTTTAATTATTAAACTGTTTTCATCTTAACACACAATACAAGTGCAAGTATAGCATGATAAGTTCTTCTCCTCTAGCAGAAATTAATGCATCTGTTTAAGTTTGCTTATTGGTTTTCAAGGTATTTTTTCAAGTTTTAAGGTTGGTGGCAGATTAGTTTTGATTATCCTTTTAAGAAGTTTCAGGACAGAAGGAGTAATTTCCACAGTGTAGTACAGTGGGTACTTCCTTCTGATCGCAGGTTCTGTAACAACCAGCTGTCGTCTTCTTTATGGGTCACAGCAAATCTTCCATATAGGCATATTTTAGTACTTTGAGTGCCCAGTCATAGGTAACAAGTCACAGCTCTTTTGGCACTTGATGAGTAGAGCACAGAAGGACCTCCACTACCTTTAGACATTTACAGTTCTGGACAAGCAACAATAGGCAATATGAACAAATGGAAGTGGCTAACAAAACAGTAGACCTGGTATACATGAAACATTAAAACAGTAAAAGAAACATTAAAAATCTGTGTTTCTGAGGGACTTTGTGACATCAAAGAAAATTCTGGATGGTGTCAAGGGGCCAGTGCTGCAGTATACAGAATTCCTGGCCAGAAAAAGGGTAAAGGGTCAACTCTGAGAAAGACCAGACTATATTAAACCTGTGGCTTTGTTTGAGGTACTGTAGCTGCACTCTTCAGTTTCCCTTCTGTTAGAAATCCTGATTTATTCCTTGCATCACATCAATTGTTCACACACAGACACAAGCTCTTACACACTGAGAACCAAAACTTCCCTCTATTGATTTTTAGCATGATTCAAAATTTGTTCAATGTATCCATTCAAACAAGCACCACTAGGGAAACAGAATTATATAATAGTCCCTAACAGCTGTGTTTCACATATATACAGAATTGTTTAATATGATAGCCCTATTGATCAAAACAGAATCTTATCTGAGCATTGAAAGTGACTACTAGAATCTCAGAGATATTCCTAATCCAGATGTACATGTTCTGACTTTTTAGGCTTCAGTGTTAAAGATAGTAAGAAAGAAAACTCCAGTGTTTTTCTTTTTTCATTAGCAGAAAACATGCAGTTTTATTTTATTCTTCTCAAAAAGCGTACATTGATTTTGTTCAAATTTTAAAGAAAAATTGACTACTCATAAGAGAACAGCATATTCCAGCCTAAAATATAAGAATTTTATATTGTTACAGGGAAAAATACACCTCAAATTAAAGGCTGATGAGTAATTCATTTGACCTAGAAGGATTCCTTCTTAAAGATGGAAGGCAAGGAAATAGAAAGGCAAGGGAATAGAAATTTGTATCTGCTGTATACAGTACAGGCTTGGAAGGTTAACCGCATTACTTCAAGGACTAGATAGTCAGTTACAAATCCTTGACTGTGTCTGAAGAACACCTTTGTGTTTCAAAGGAGCTGGTGGTCTCATTAAAGTGGCTCCTACATTTTTGTGGTTTGGATTAGGTATTAATTGTCTTCTGTTCTGATATTTTTTGAAGCTGCCTCAGTTTTTAGCAGACCTTAGGGATGGAGATGGCAGCTGAAGATTTTAGGTACAAACAGTGGCCATCCTCATGAGCCATCAACCAGGCAGAGGCCAACACCAGAGTTACTCCACTGGCTCTGTGCTGCCAGAGGCTGCTTGTACTGGAGCACTCCTCCTGTGCCTTTAGGAAGCCATCTGCGCTGGAGTGGAGCAATAAAGACATCTGCTGTAAGGGAGATGTGTTCTCTCGGGCTCAGTCGTGCTCACTTAATGGTTAGACCTTTTAGACGGACCCAAAACAAATGGCGTTTACACATGACCTACCCCAGTAGGCTCCCAGCTGATGACATGGTCTCATATTTGCTATTGCATTACAAAATATTAAGAAGCTACTGTGCCATCATTATTATTCAATGCATGCCAGAAAGTGCAAATGGTGTTTTTGAAAAGCCTCCAGAAAAAGTTAATCTAGCTCTGTAGTTTAGCAATGTAATGAATAGTCACTTTCCAGCCAGTCAGAATTCTAATTACAGCTCACTGCAAAGAGACAAATGAATTTATCTGCAGTCTCAGTTTGCAGTGCAGGCACACACATGCACATGGAAGTGCATGATGAATGATGATGAATCCATGATCCCTTCTATATTCCTTTCTCAAAGCATGGGATTTGATATCTGTTCAAAGCATAAAAGAAAGGATAAACAATCATCAGTCATTTTTAACAAGAGAAGTTCAGTAAAGGGAAGCAAACAAAATCTGTCTTCAGTTTGTGCTACCCATAAAAGAAGCAAATTCAAGTGTTGAGCTTTTGAGGGAAAGCAGTGAGAAAAAAACAACCTTTAGGTACAAAAAGCCAAACCAAAACATAACAAAAAATCACCCCCCTACTAAAAAAAAACCCCAAACCCAAAACAAAACAAAACAAAACAAAACAAAGAAGAAGAAAAGAAAAAGAAACAAAACAAAGAAAGAAAAACCCTTCTACACCTTGACAGAGTCATTTTGGAGTGAGAAAAATGGAAAATAGATAAAAGAGACAATCACTTTGCTGTGTGCTCCATTAACCAGAGACCTAGATGAAATAACCTGTTAGTTCCTAAACCACTGCTCCATGTGTTTGAGAAGGAAGTCCTAAAGATATCAGAATGATCCTTGTGAGTATGGACGGAGCAACCTCTCTGCCCAGCAAACTTCACCACTGTGAGCATTCCAGCGGTGGCTGCCTTACACCAGGCTGACACCTCGCTTGGTAGCAGCCTGCATTCAGACTGAAGTATTTTGACAGGTAGCAGGATAACATGGCACAAAGCCATAGTACCAGCGCTGAAGAGAGAGGGGAGAGGCTTTGCCAAAATACACTCCCTCAAAAGTAGCTGCTTACTGTAATCGCACATCATTTATTGAGCATGAAAGACAGTCTGATACAGGCAGGGTGCAACGACCTTGCAATTTATTTCACTTTTCTTTGTCACAGACAAGACACAGCTGGGTCAGACTGAGGTTCTTACCCGCTATCTGACCAATATGTGCTTTTTGCCCCCCCTGCGTAACATTAGTTTTCCTTATACAGACCAATTAGGAGAAATTCCTCTTCAGAAGTTAGCAGGTCAGATAGAGTGCAGGTGTTTACACTGACCCAACTCAGCTGCTCACTGCTGAATCTGTCCAGAGCACTACCCAGCATGTCGGTGGTTTCCAGACACCATGGGGACCTTTCTGACTTTGCTTGTGCTTGCCCAGAGTGGAAGGAGAGACCACCAGGACTTCTCCCAGAGCTGTTCCAAATACCACTTGTCCTTTCATGGTGCATCATGGCATTTATCAGTTTGGTCTGGCAGAAATATAGTGTTTAGGTTTTTTTCAGATATCACTTTGGGAACACCTTAGGGTATCAGTCTGAGTTTCTAATTATTAGAATGTACAGGCCTTATTAAATACATCTGTGCAATTCCAAGTACCACATGGTTTTCCTGAGTTTTATCAGGTTCATTTGTGTTGTGACAAAAAACATTACCACATATCAGATATTTATACTGAGTAAGATGGAACACATATAAAAACATTAACCTTGTTAGGCAGCTCCATATTTCAGATGCTGCCCAGTATCTGAGCCCTTCTCTTATCTGAAGGTCCTTTTGTTTAAGTAATTAGGGTATTTTGTTGACATTATTAGGCTTGAAGTCTTGAATGTCTTAGAAAGTTTCAAAGTATGCATTCACCTCCTTTAACGACAGCCAAATTCCCTTTCAGTCTTCTCATAGCATACAAACAGTGCCATACTCCCTGGAAACTTGACTTATTTCATTGAACTCTAGTCAGCCAGGGTAAGTATATTGTTGACATATAAGCAGATAAGAGGATGTGGGCAAATTCTGGCAGGTCACCATCTAGGGAAATGACAAAGGTGCTGCTGTCAAGCTGTGTGCCATAAACCAGCATATATGCACTGCCTTTTTTTAATCCATAGCACCAACTTCATAGATGGGACAGTTAAGAGATCTGTTCTTATAAAATAGATATACTGTAGGTAGTAAACATGGATTTATTTTGTTAATGGGTTTATTTGCAGGAAGTCACTAACTCTTAACGCACACAGTTGCTGAGGATCAGAATGTGTATTCACTCAGTAGGTTCTGAGAATTCCTGTGGCAAATATCACTTTGTTCCAGCTATACTGGAACATACTTGTTCCAGTAATTTTTTTTGCTTTAGTTCTCCCAATTAATTCTCAGACAGTGCTCACTATTATTTTCCCAGAAAAGCAGTGCATTATTTCATTTTGGCTGATCAGATCTTCTCAATTTGTTACTCTTTTCTCTTTGTGTTTTATAGAGCATCAATATGTCTTACATGTGCTTGCATGATCTCTTGCTTTGAGGTCAAAATTTTCACAGTACAAAGTGCAGAACAAGAATTTTTCCTCATAAATTAAATGAAAGCAAAATATTCAGCTCTGCAGTACTTTTACAAATCAAAGGGTAGGAGAAGGATTTAGGATTCTCTCCAACGAAAAAACAATACTATAGAGAGTATTAAGGGGTCTGGACACAGCTGCAGAAGGCAAAGGCAAACAAGGTAAGAAAAATGTTATGTATGCCCCCAGTCTTTGTAACATTTACTCCCAGGCACTTGGGATGCTTTAAAACAGTAACACCTTATGATGGCTTTGCAAGAGCAAAAGGAGAAAATCTTCAATACTAATAGAGCCTTCCAAGCACTTCTGAATTCCCCACCAAGCTGAGATCCAGACAGTTTAAGAAAGGGCTCTCAAGGATAACACATGGTGGAAGTGGCAGAACTCAGACTAAAGGCTCCTCCTGAGTCCCTTCTGTAGTTCATAACACTTAAAAGTCATGCAAAGAGATATCATGATCAAGGAACTGGAAGAACAATTCAAATTGATGTAAGAATATGGTGGGAGAAAATCAGCTCATGAAAACCAAGTCTGACATCAGTTTTTGGACTTCTTATTACTCGGGGAATTAAAAGTTAAGAGTTTTCTTCATAGCCTTTAGACCATCAATTAAGGAAGTGTTTGAGATTTTTACTGTTTGCATGACATAAAATATATCAAGTTTATCTACTTTCCCATGGTGCCCAACGAGCAAATGATGGAGTTGATCTCCAAACTGAACTTTAACACCAACAAACGAAATCCTGATTCACTGGCACTGCTGGTGTAAATGTCCTGAAGTACAGTCCATGCCAACTCAGAGTGCTTTTTAGCGAAAAACTCACAAAAAAATTGATTTCCAGCTTTGTGGTGAATCAGCTTATTAGTTTCATCAGTGAAGCCTTAGACTCCTCTACTTCTATTCATCTCTGTTTCAGATCATACATCAATAGAGTTTCTGGAATGTATGCTGTGAAAGCTGGTGGGAATCCTTTTCCAGCATCAAAGCTGGCTAACAGCTCTGAAACAAACGGAAGCCCCTGCATATATATGGAATTCCTGTGAATTTTTTTAACACAGGTATTTCTGTGGTTTTTTTGTTTCTAATTTGTCATCTTCAAGGATCTACATGCCTTCTTTCTGCAGCTCTACAGAAAAGAAAGGTACCTTACATAGCTCCCAATATTTTGTGGGTATTTCCCAGATTCCACACTGAAATGGATAGCCATCACCCAAACAACTGCTCAGCCAACAGCAGTAACTGCAAATCAACATAGTTCTTCCATTTATACCAGCAAATGTCACATTGCAAGACACTGTACGTGCATCAAACTCTCTCTTCTTCCCTATTTTCAGGGCAAAGGGGTCTTTGTTATCAGGCATTCAGAAATTCAACAGGCTTTTCAACTTTTCAAATTCTTGTTCTTGCAAACAGAATATAGAATTAAACATAAAGGTCCAAACCTAATGAGTTACCTTACAAAAAACTCAGTGTTTAACATTCCCTCTTTGTGCATAAAGTTTTTTTGTTCTTTTTCATTTTAATCATGGTTTATAAACTGGAGTTTCACAATCCAGCTGCTAGCCTTGGATATTCATTCCAGCACTTAAACGGAGAGCAGCCCAGATGTAGCAGAGGATGTTTTTGGATCTTACATCTGGTCCAGAACCTGACAATGGCAGTGGCTGCAGAACAATGCAGATATAGCAACAGTTACTGAATGATAGGAAGAAAGGGGGAAAAGAATCACCAACAAGGTTTAAAATTGATTGCAAAAACTCTGCAAAAATTTATATTATTGAAATCTAAATTTAGCAGAACTAGACAGTTTTGATAAATCACGAATGGCTCATACTGCATCACAGAGTTTAGAAAGTTACGATTCTATTCTCCAGGCATATTTAATTAATTTTACAAACTACTTTGTTTTGCAGTTATTTCCTGCATTCGGGTTTACATTAGCTATAAGAACTTTCCAAGAAACAGACTGGATTTTTCACTAGAATTTTTTTCCAACACATCAGATTCCCGTAAGAAGTACCTGGGTGGGAGGTCAGCAATCACTTTTGGCCTGCCTTTCAATCATGCTACTGGCATCAGACCCATCCTGAAAGAGTGGAGAAGCTAATCTGATGTCCAGAGGAAACAATAAGCAGCTGCCAAAGAAGGGAGGGAGGGAATGAGCTGCTTGGACACAGCACTGGGCAATCATTGTGTCCTTACACAGCATGTCCAGACCACAACATAAATTCAATCAGAGTAGGGAAAAATGGACTGGGAATGCATTGAGATGATCATCAACAATTAGCAGCATAATTTTTGTGCTTATTGCATTTTCATGTTCTTCAGCGGAAAGATACTGCACTTCTGATGGCTCCTCTATAGCAAGTAATTCCACTGAGCTCTCTTTGCACATCATCTGTGCAGATAACAGAAAATAAGGGCAAAGAAAAGACAGAAGCTAGACAACAACAATTCTCAAAAAATAATCTGTAAAATAGCATAAGGAGTAAAACGAAAACAAAATGTAAATTTAACAGAGCAAAGTGTCAGAAAGCAGGCACGGACAATCACCGTATTGTTCAGGTGCTGTTAAGGACTTTTCCCTCTACCTTTAAATTGTCATATCAGTTTGCTTCAATAAGAATGAGAAACAAAACATTTAAAGTTTTAAAAATCGACCTGTGCACATGGTCAGATAGAAGACAGATGAACACAAGGCAGCGCAATGAACCAGAGGTTTCTTGGGGTCCATTCCAGCTCCATCTCCTATGATCCCATGATAAGGCAGAATGTTATCATAGACAGATACCTAACTGACAAAAGTAACGGATCATGTTGAACAAATGTGAGAGACAAGATCATTTTTTAAAGAATTCTTAAGAAAATACTGTACAGGATTTATATTGTGACAGAATGATCTAAGTGATTTTGGTTTATGTTTCAGGATTACTGTTTGCTTCACATGAACTAGAACACTTGTTTCTGTTGGATGCTTCCCTTTGAAAAAAAACCCCCGGTGGCTTCTTTTTCAGATATAAATAAAATTTTTAAAAAATATGTGAACTGTGGATGAAGGAGGAAAAACAACAGATCCAGACTCCCTGGTACCATTCAGTGGCAGCAGATGCCAAACATAACAAGTAAGTTTTACAACAAGCATTACTGAATAGTCACCTTTCTCATGAAAACTCTGAGGAAGGAAAAAAAGACAGTTTAATTCTGTGTGTCTTGATAAGTACTTTTCAACAATCCATAAAATGTGGTTATCTCCTATGCAATGAGAGAAGTCAGAGCTTGCTCTGGCATTTATAGCTACAGCCTAAAACTGAGTATACCCTGCAGAAGTTGTGTAGGTCTAGTAATTACAGGTGGCACCTTGCCACTTAGAATGGAGAAAGTGACCCCATCTGCTCCCTGTTCTAAGGTCTCATATACCTAGACCACTCCTGAGAACGTTGTTCAAAATACTGTGTAGTGTCTCATGGTTCACACACCATCAACACTGCACATATTAAAAAGTTTTCTTGTTATCTACCCAAATCTTTCCCATATGCAATTAAGGCTTTACTTCTTGCCACATTATGAGGGAAATGCAGGATTGTTCACCATCGCTTTTCTTTACACCATTCTTTAAAACTTCTCATATATTAGATTACTCATTCTGTCCTTCATTGCTTCCTCAGCTTTTCCTCAGAGATTGTTATTTAATTTTTTATCCTTCTTGTTGCTGTCCCTTGAAGTACTTTCAGTTAGTCTACATCTTTTTTGCTGTTCTCTGCAGACACACAATATTCTTGGCCTAGGGCCTAAACAATAAAGTAAAAAAAAATTCTGTTTCTAATACTGGCAGTATTAATTCTGTAAAATGCTGCTGTAAATAACCCCATAATGAAAATTACCTATTTTGCAGATGATATTTTGATTTTTTATTGGTCAGTTCTTTTTTTGCATTTGTGTGATTTGTATTTTCTTCCTGATTTATACTTTCTTTTTAAATTCTAGCAAGCAATTTAAAAGCTCTTTAATTTGAGAATTTAATACTTTTTCAGTCTTTCACTTATCTATAGAACAAGTGCATTATTTAGTCTGAACCTGTTTCATCAACTAAATCGTATTCAAAGGACTGACCCAGACCCATGCAATCAGCTTTATATCATCTTTGCATTTTGTCTGTGAAGCATTGACTATTCCTTTTGATATAACTTGTTGACTCCCTGTTGTGGTAGATGAATGAGACAACTTCCCATCTGTTTCAGATAGCTTCTCTGGGAAGCTGATGTGTCTTCGAAAATGCGTATTATGGTAATTACTCAAAGTTATCATGGGAAATGGCTTTTCTAAAGACAAAAACTGCCTAGGGTTTTGGTTCATTAATGTGTAATGGCTTTGATCCAGTAGATTTGTATTTCTCAATATTGCAAGCTTTTTCTTACTCCTTTTTCTTACTCATTTTTCAACTATATAGGTAATCCCTGTATAGTTGAGGTTGGAATTTGCCACCAGAGGGAGTCTACCTAGCACCACATGTAGCACAAAATGTGCTCTGATCTCACAATTTCAGACCATAGATTTTACAAGAAAGTCTGAGATTACAAAATACAATAACATGAGTGGCAACCTTGAAGTATGTTCTGAGTATAAGCTGTGTTTCCAAGTGTAGTTTAAACACTTCTGTTAGAAAAGGAAGTTGACGTATCTTAAATTACTGAATTAATGAAGTAACCTGCTGTTTATGCCAGCTTTGACATAAATGTCTGATAGAAATGAAAGCCAACACATTGTTTTACTTAGAGAAAAAATAATGTAAAATCCTTTGACTGAGACCAATAAATTTTTCCAGAAGTAACATGCTCATCTAAAATAATAGGTTCCATATCAACATACAGACTTAGCAAAAAGAAATGTATTGTGGGCAATAGCTTAGAGCTGTTACAAAAGAACAAAAAGGTCACTCATCCAAAATAGAATTTTCTTCATTCTTTTATACTCTGGTTAAAACATAGTATGGGAATTTCCTAGTGCTGATGGTTTATGTTCAGGATCTCTTAAGAGAAGTGGCTTTGAAATAACCACTTGCTCTCTAAACCACTTGCTCTCTAAACCAGAAAATCCATGACGTATTCTCATCATCCTGAAGTCATAATCACAAGTCCGCTAATGTTTTCCATTTGATTTTATTTGAATATTCTAATACATGGCTCTATAAGAATATCAGAGATAACTACTATAATTTCCGCTGCTTTAAAAGGCTTAAGTAAAACTGTATAAGCATCTTAAAAAAAAAAAAAAAAAAAAAGAAGGAATTTATCCCACGTAATATTCAAATAGGTTACCCTAATAATTACCTTATCTCAGCAAACATAAGTTGTTTAGATCATAGCAAAAGACGTATTATGTGTTTTTTAATTCTACTCTGAACCCCACATTGTGTATGCAAAAACTAGGCAAATAATCACATCTTTATATGCCTCCCTATGTTCCCATTGTCAGATTTCAAGGCACCCGCCGAATGCTCCAGCTGTATCCTCAGTATGCTATAAATACAGGCAAGAGGATTCACAGCACCTCAAGATACACCACCCGCCTCAATCCGCATCCACTCATCTGTGCCCAGCGAGAGGACAGAAGGGGCCCTGCTACACTTATTTCTTGGAGCCTGGACATGGGGGAGTGCTGAGCAGGGGCAAGATCCACTTGTTTGAGACAGGTTCAGCCACCCTCATCTTTTCTCCATGAATAGTCAGTGCCTGGATCTGACAACCTGCATCAGGTTGCACAGCACAACAAACATCTGTCTTCATAGGCTCCTGCTGCCTAAACACCTGTGCAAAAGCATTGGTGCCAGGAGTGCACTTGCACTTCTTCCAGTCCTCCCAGCCAACACCACTTCTACAGACAGCGCTGCCTCTGGACAAGCCCTGATACAGCAGCAGCTTGCTCCAAAAGAAGTATGTGCCCGCATAGCCTTTTCAGCCTTTCCTTGATGAATAGGCACGTAGAAATCACCTGGGCACGTGGACTGGCTGGATGACAGTAAATGCTGGGGCACACACCAGTATTGCAAAATGAAGTAATACTAGCTACCAGATAACCAGTCAACATGCTGTCAGGGACAGCAGTGATGGTGAAGACCACACAGACAGTTCTGAAGTCTCTTTCTGGACGACACACTCACAGGAACCAGCACCTTGTCCTCAGGGGCCAGACCATGTCCTGTAGCTGCATGGACTGTGCTTCATCCTCTTCTGCTCCATGTAAACAGCCCTGTTTTCTGGGAAGGAGATGGGACATCTCTTCTCCAGACAGCATAGAGGAGGCAGCTGCTTACTCTGGTTGTGGCTCCTGCTGCAGTGAGAGGCTCAAGTGGAATTTTACCTTGATGGAGGCAGGCACTTTCCCAGCAAGTGCCTGTTGCTAGCGTGGCAGTATGTACTTTTATGAAGTCTCTGGAGCATTTAAGTAGAAGTCAGAGACTAAAGTTCAATGCACACAGGTGTGCATGTCCACCTCTTTTGATCTCACTAGAAAACAGGTACCTGGAGGATCTTGGGTATGTGAGGTAAATTTTTAGATAACTTAAAGCATGAAACCAGTATCACTGCATGTCTATATAAATCAGTTTTATGCATCACCAAAGTATGCTGCTGGCAAAACTTAGCCAAACGTAGGATCAGAGCAACAGACACAACAAGCAAAACTATGGTCTTATCCCAACAACTAAAAAAATTGTTGTCTCACATAGTAAAATGAATTTAGGGTAAATCTTCCGAATGTCAACAACCGGATCATTTATATTTTAGAACTTGAAGACTAATTAACCTTGTAACTAATTTAGGTGGTTTCACTGGGGGTGGCACTATACCGCATGAATGTCTAAGCCTTTCTGAAAGTTTCAACTACGCCTAGATCCAGATTTTAGTACTGAGCCAAATTTGTTTAATTTTTTATGATCTAAAGGTACTGCAACTGAACAATAGTTCAGTCATTAGGTATAACATAATAAATCTTCTCCGAACATGAATCTTGATTCTTAACAAATGGCTTCCAACAGTGATCACTCCCATGGGCATAGCAGCCAGGTTCACTGAGGCGAGGGGCCAGAGACAGCTCCCGGTTAAGGAGCTGGGAAAACACCTTTGTAACACCACAGATCTCAACATCTCTTGATAAAAAAAGACTTCAAAACAACACATATCTTGTAGAAACTCAGTCTATGAAGAGGTAGGCAGGTACATTTCTTGGGAGAAAGTAATCAAAATCAAGGATTTAAAATATATCAAAATTATGAATTCCATGGATTACGTGTGTTTGTTGTTCTGGATAAATCAGTATGTCAGCTGTTTCTGATCTATATTCATAGAATCAGGCAGGAAGTGGGAGGCTGCTCTTCCTTCTTCCATTTTAATCTGTAGAACTGCAAAAAAAAGAGGAACTGAGACATCAGTCCACTATCTTTATATTATTGTGCCAGAACACTAGAGACCATGGGAAGAGAACTCAGTGACCTCCAGGATAAACTTTTTTTGTTTTAGCAAAGTATTTCTATTTTCCTCAAATACACACACTGATAGATATACACTGATAGACATAATTATATTTTGTATACCAAAAGAATATAGAATATATGTGTGTCTCAGATTACAGACAAATTTCCTAGGTGAAAAGTGCTCTGAATAGACGCTTCCCCCACAGCATAGGCTTCCAGCACCCCCTCCCCCACAACAACAGAATGTCTCAGATGAAAGTGAAAAAAACTGTTTAATTAATAGAACACGCAGAGTGCCCTGCAAGGCACAGGGGAAGGGGAAAGGAGAAAAGGAATTATTAAGCCTGAGTAAGCAGCTGATGAGCTGTAGTGTCCTTTTCCTCAGGCGTAGCTTCCACTTTCCAGGGCTCCCGGGGCGGGGGATGGGGGTGGTGGGGGGCAGGTGGAATTGCTCCAGTGGCTCCCTGGATGATTCTCGTCCACGTCCTCCGGGGTCTCCCAGGGTTCTCGGATGAGAAAGCAAGTAAAAAAAAAGAAGTAAAAAAAAACGATGAAGAAGCGACCCCAGAGAAAAAAGCAAGCAGCAGCCACAGCAGCAGCAGCAGCCTGACTAAGGAATGTCCCTTCCTTCTACTTGATCCTCCTTGGAACACCTGAGGGGGAGAGTTTCAAAACATCCCACGCTGGCAGAGCTTCTCCAGGCTGCTGAACACAGTTAAAGCTACAGGACCACATTTTTAGGCATGCACGCAAACGATAGGGAATACAGAATTAACATAACATCACCCAAGGACAATGTAAATATTTAGAGAGTGAATATATCCAGAGTGTATACTCTAAATATATTCACATGTATATGTCTACATGTATATATATCTGTATATATACATGTAGACATGTATATACTCAGATGGGAATATATATAGTGTCTATACACCACAAATATAGGCTATACACTATATATAAGTACATTACCTACATACATTATTTACCTCCCCACCATTTCACTCTCTATGTACTGATTTATAGTGACTTTTTCCATGTGGATATACATATTTTGTAAAAGATTGAAGATCAAAGCTAAAAAAGCTAAAATGTAGCCTGTGCCAAAGCAGACACCTACCTCAGTTACTCAAGATCAAAGGTAAGGTAAGGCTTTTTGTAAGTTTGCTGTATGGTTGATAGAAAGAGATACAAGAGATAGCGGGGGTGATCTAGAGTAAATTGGAATTCCTCTTTGACAGTGTCTATCTCCTAACTAAATACAGAACATAAAAATGCTTACATTACAGGAAATTCAACATTGTGCTTAAAAATAGGTAAGCAAAAGCACTTTGCCATGCGTTTTTTTCTGAAAGGGAAAATATACCTATGATAGAATGAGCTTCCTTATTTTGATGCTGGGTTTTTTAAGTAGGACTGGTTAGTTGAAGTTAAAACAATCCCACTATGTGCTATTCTGGAAAATTCAGGCTGAATTTTATTAGTATCACTTTCAGTTTATACAAAAATTATTCCTAAGCAGACTTACTGATTTCTTTAATTAATTTAACGGCTTCATCATATTTGTACTGAAACTAGGTGCTTGATGCCCTGTTTTTTGATATATGCAACATTAGATTAAACAAAGCAAATAAAATATATTCTAGGATACAATGAAAAATAGGTAAATAGATTATTAGAAAGCCACATGCAGTTCTCCATAGCTAAATTTGTAGTTTATGCAGGTCAAGCACTTAAAAAAAATCCTTCTAAGATATCAATTTAATTTCAATGGTTTGTTACTGAAATTCCCATCTCTATCAACAGATTCCTCACTATCTTATGACTACATCCTTCTCTAAGAGCTTGAGTTCTTGAAGATGTTTTCTTATGAAAAACTCTGAAAATGTGCTTATTAACTTATTTAGACACTATGTTGATTACTTTTTCAACACTCGCAAGAGAATAATCTTTTTTTTCTTACTCTGTCTTTAGCATCTGTTATCACTTGAAGTACAAGCCTGAAAGAAATAGATCTTTCAAAGCCCAAATTTACACCTCCAGAGGATAAAATTAGCTAGAGCGTAGTGAAATAAAATTTTAAAAGGAGAATTGTGTTGCAAAGCCAGGTTTTTGCTTAACATGTCTGAAAATATCTTATAGAAAAGCAAATATGTGTATTAGATACTGTATCAGCTCTAGTGGCAACAGTGCCAGACTTTCTTGCATTGCTGTTCAGCGGATGTTTGCAAGCTTTCCTGTTACTTATTGGGAAAGCCATAATCAACATTACATTGATAAACTAATTGCAATAACAGCCAGAGACAGTGCTATTTGGTGGAAATCAATTATGTTAGAAGTTTTCCATTTTTCCTACTTATCCTTTGCCTGGTCTGGTTATAATGCAGACAGATGCCCCAAGTCAGTTTACAGCAAAATTGTAAATATTGCAAATTACAGCTGCATTTGGGCTGTGAAACTTTGAAATAAAGCAAATTCTGGTTCATGCATATCCACTGTGCAATTTTCAATGAAAAATTGCTTTCATATGCCTTTATCTTGTATGTCCACAATGAAAAACAAAAAAACCCTCCGTAGACTGGAGGCTATACTCTGAAAAAAAATTACTGGAGATATTTGAAACACATTTTTCTGATGCCTCGCTCTCATAATCAATGCAAATGCAAACATTTGAGAGATATATGTAAGTTGGAGTGTATTTTTTGTTTTCTTTAATTTTAGGGCTCTGGTTTTTTTAAAGCAGCAGCAGACATGTACCAGTGTGTCTGGAGTTGAGCAAAGAAATTTTTTCTCAGGCTAATTTTAACTGTTATTAATAGTATTTTGTCTCAGGTTAATTCTACAGCCACTTTATAACTTTTATTATGATAAATACTATAATTAGTCAGAAAGCCACATTTACGATTAAGGCTCATTAACTTAGGGAGCTTATAATTTAGGATATGTGCATAGGTTTTGCAGAATGAGATTTTCTCACCTAATCACAGTTGTTCTAAAGTCAAGCATCTATCTAAGTATAAGCATCCTCTCTTGGCAATGGAAATAGTCTCTCATAAGTCAATCCCTCCTAGTGTAAGAGTTAAAGATGGATAGGATGCCTAAGAAATCATCTGTTTTTTTATTGTCTCCTCCCACAGCCCTAACTAAGCTGAATAAATTGCTGCCTCTTAGCCAGCTAAAGTTACGAAGTGCAAACTGCACCCAAAATGCAGAAGAAAAGCCTAAGGGAGAACTGAAGTGCAGGATTTTGGAATGAAGTGTTGGATATTCATGTTCTTAAATTCCAACAGTGGCTTCAGAGAGCAGATTTCCATTCTCTTACTTTTTGCTTTAAAATCTGTGTGAATTACCTCAAATCAATTGCTCTCAGTAAGCTGAGAGGGACAAACTGTTTAAAAGCACTAAACACCTATATACGACCTGATGCACCACCTCCCTCATTTTGTACATGGATAATTGCAGTGAGAGAACAGCTGGAAGCCAAAAGGCTGACCTTCACAATCTCTTTGGAGACCCTCTTGGCAACTCCCTAGCAGTGACTTCAAAGTCATAACAACATACAAAACACATTGTGTCCTGTGTCTGGAATATAAATAACAAATATTGCTCTTTATCTACCCCAAAGAAGTAGTTGCAATGTCACCCTTGCATTCTATACGCATTTTATAAATGAATTAATTAACCAGCACTATAATTTAACATTTTGAGAATGGAGATATTTTGGAAAAATACTGTGATCAGTAAAAATTGCGTATGTTCCTATGGTAACAACTGAAAACTCTCAGCCACCTTGTGATAGAACAAGGCCCCCATTACTGTGATCCCACAGCACAGGAGTAGGCTGGTGTATACGATTTTCACAGCCTCTGCTCTATGCCAAGCAAGCAGGGAAATAAGATTCCTTCCCACAGGCTGCAGACTTGACAGAACAGTACAGTTCGCCCGAGGTTTATAGTGGTGAACTGGAGAGGTTATTACACTGGCTTTTGCTGCATATCACTTTAATTTTCTTCCATGCTTCCACCTTCTCTACCCTTAGACTTCTGCCATGTTTCTCCATAAAAGAAAAAAGATACAAAAACTTCCACTTCATTCACATTCCCCCCTACTCTCTCCTCAAATCTTCTAAACTAAGATTAGGTCACGAATTGTAATGCTCTGAAAAAGAAAGATAATATAGACTTTCTTCTTTTACCAAGTGATAACACAAAACTATTTTGAACTCTCATCTTAGTAAGTCCTACACTAGATGGAGATACTACTGCTGGCTGATAAACATACAATGAGATGCAAATCTGGTTACAGGATTTTTTTTACAAAGTGCATGATTTCATGATTTTTAAAAAAATTCTTCTACAAATGCACACTCGGAAATAAATTGTTGGTTTGTTTGTTGTTGTTGGTTTTGGTTTGGTTTGATTTTTTTACCCCCGAAATTCTTTTCATTATGACCCTGATCCTAAAGTTCTCATTAGATTACATTTTTCTTGGACAAATTAGATTAAATTGAATGTCAATGTTACATTCAGCACTGGTGAAGCAGTGATGGTAAGAGTTAGGAGGCATTGAGCATTTTGTAATATAGTACCAGAAACTGCCTGCAGAAAAAAGAGGATCACCTCTGACCCTGCCTCCCACCTGAGGAAAAGAAAAAGATCCACAGTTTAAGAAACATGGAATCCATTAAAGAAAAATTCCAAACATCAAGAAAAATTGCATGGCCCCTCTTACATGAAACCTTTTCTCTAACTGGAGGAATTTTCCAATGGTAACTTTTGATGTGCCACACAAGGACAGCACCAACTAATACTGTGCACTGGCTTGTCTCTTAACACTGTACAGAAGGTCCAGTCTCCTTCCTCATGTTCTCTTTTCTTGTGTCATCCAGTTTTGGATGAAAGAATTAAGACAATTCACAACATTAATAGAAACAGATAGTTCTAAAAAAAAGGACTCAAAGAACATTCACTGAATTTAATTAAGACAAATATCATTTGGACAACAGGTAAGATTGCATATGAATCTTTGAATAGATTGATAGCTTATAATGTTATTATCTCTAACTGAAAGTCCTAGCAAGTCAGAGAATAGTAAAAAATGTATGTTGATTTTCATGATTTGACATCAAAAATCCTGAAACAATTTATCCCTGATAAAATGAGTCAAAACTGACTAATAAAATGATGCAAATGATCATCCCTTACATGGGACAAGTTGCACATCTTACATGATTTTGTTATGTTCTCTGAAAGCAGGAAAGCAGGTCAAGACAGTTATAGACAGTTTATAGTTACAGAAATGTATGAAATTGACTTAGTCATGGACCATAGGCTTAAAATTACATGACACAAAAATTTTTCTGGGCTGTAAGTGAACCAATGAAATTAGGTCAGGGAGATGAGGTTAGCTCAGTTGGTCAGAGCATGGTGCTCATAAAGCTAAAGTTATGGGTTCAATACCCATACAGGCTATTTATTTAGGAGATGGACTTGATGATGGACTTGGGTCCCTTCCAACTCAGAATATGTTGTGAATCTGCTGTGAAATAATTGCTTGGCACTTAGGAACCCTTAGTTCCCTTTGATGTGACTAAGACTATTCTCTCTGTGGAAAAAAGCAGACGGTTGAAGAAACACTAGCTTCAGGCTATGAATATTTTTTCCAAGTATTGCCTCACCTCTGTCCATTCTGGGTCTTTTTAGACACGTCTTATATTTTGGCAAGGTATGTCTCAGGTTTGCCACCTGCTAACAACATCCTCATATTTGTTTCCAGTGTGACTCCCATATCGGAACACAACCCATGAGATCTGACAGACAGTCATCAGGGAGAAAGTGTCTGAAGCCCAAAGCAAATAAGGATATGTCAGAGGCTACTGTGTCTTTCATCAAATTGCAATGACCTGGATTATCTAAGATTAACAAGGTAAAATAAAGCCAAAGCTTTACAGGAAGACATTCTCTCTCTTGTAAAGCACAAACTGTGGAGGAAAATCCAAACAGCAGGTCAGTGTATATCACAGTAACCAAAGTTTCTTCTTTAGTTCTCACCTGTTTTTAGTGCTTATGAAGATGGAAAAAAGTACTTCTACATCATTTTGGTATTGCAACAGGGTAAATGTACCCAGCGCATGCTAGTAGAACCCTATATTTAAGCATATTGGAATATTAGAATAACAGAAATTTGCATTCTGTTATTCGTTAGAGGGCAGGGCTTGCCACCACCCCAAAGAAAAATGAAATATCTAACTGATAAAAGAACACGTTTCTTTCACATATACTAAAAATATTTTTCTGTAACAAATGAGAATACTGACCAGCAAAAAAAGGTGACAGAAAAAGTTTTTTTTTAATAAGATATGCAATTAAATTCTCAGATGGAAAGATGGCATGTGTTCCACAAAAGAACAGTCATCATGATCAGTGTAAAGTTTATTTGTCCAAAAGGATGTGGGCACATGAACTAAATGCACAGATTTGGTAAATACTTGCGTTTTGTAATTTTTCTTAGGAAGGCTGACTCACTGAAAGTCTTTACTGCTGCGTGCAAGTGCAGTCACTGCACAATAATACAATGCTCCTTTCAAAATATTTTATAAATGGAAAAAATACAATCTAAAAAATTTATTTCCTCTAATTCTAAGTACTCTGATGCTTGTTGTTCCCTCACTGTACTTAGCCATTTTCTTGCAATATCTCTTAGTGAGGAAATATTCCTTCAGTATTTCTTAAACATTTATCTTTTATGACTTTCATAAGAAAAATAATGAAAGATATGTTAATCTATTATAAAATAGGTACAAAACCAGTTAGAAAACAAAGTCAAAAGCTATTTTTCAAATATTACAATTTTAATGGAAGGATTAATTGAATGAAAGATAAACAAAGTGGTCTACCACAGGCCTGACATGATTTAATATTCTCACCAGTAATAGAAAGGGGAGAACGCATACTGTAAGTGATACCAAACAGCTGTAGCTGCGCAAAAAAATTCAAAATCATCAAAACAAACTGGAGTAAATGTTGGTAAAAAGAAAGACAAAATTAAATAGGGAGGGATTTTATCCAGTCTAACTCAATCACAGATACCAAATGAGGCTAATATCTCTCCTGAATATGATCACAAAATGAACAAGCCCAGTGCCATGTTGCTGCAAAATCATGTTTTGTATGAGGATGTTTAATTGGTAGGATCACAATGGAATTTCTTTTCTGATCCCAGACGACAAAGCAGTTTGCCTGCAGAGGTTTTGAGGTCTTCATCACTGGAGTTGTTGAAGAAAAGTTTTGGCAAAAATTTTCTGGCAAACAGACTAGATAATCTCCTGTAGCTCTCTATAGATCCAAACCATGTGGGCTGACCTTGAGCTTGTACAATTCACTATCACTCTCTCTTCCAAAACTGCTACTGCTAAATCATGAGTCATGATTTTCTTTCAGTTTCATTGATATTTCAGTTACTAAAATAACATGGTATTATTGCACGAGTACAATCCTAAAATAGAGTCAGTGAAGTAGACTCTCTGAAAATCAGACATATTTGATTGTAAACCTTGATTAGCATCGTTAACAGCATATGCATACTTATTTTGCATCTAATTTAATATTTTTTGACAGATGGGCAGAGGGTCATAAATTGTATATTGCCTAAACCCAGAGAACTCCTTGTGACTATTTCAAGGCTTCAGCACCTCTGTGACCTGAACTAGGGAAATGACATAGAGCCCTAATACTGTTGTACTGTTCATTTTAAAAGCAATTTAAAATCAACAAGATTATACTCCTAGAGAAACCTGATTCTGCATGAACAAAGGAAGCTTTTTATTGTGTAACAACTCCCAAGAATGTTTATGTAGAACATAGTTTTGATTTCCATATCTCAAGTGCTGGATTACAAAGATTTGCAGAATCCACAGATGCTGTGGGCTGAAGCAGGAGTGGTAAGGTCACAATTTCATGCAGCAGCTGTATTTACTTGGAGGAACTACCGGCTGATGGGCCAAACCCAGAAATTATCATTTTTGGAGGGTTCTCAATAGCTCCCGAGGCTAATCAAGAATGTGTGGGACCTGACAAGGGTGAATAAAGGGAAGTGACACAATAGAGAAGGAAAGAAATAAAAGCCTACTCCTAAAAATGGGTGGGTGCAAGGCTAGTACTGTGATATTGGGGCTTCCTGCCTAGGTGACAAAACTGTTGAAATGTTAGGAATTCTAGCAAAACCCCCCAAATCCTAGTGACCTCAATTAAGGAGTCCAAATCAGTAAACACTTCAGGTTTAAATTTTCCCACATCTTCTCAGTTCCTGTGTAATGGGCATCATACCCCGAAGACAAAGTTCATCAGTGCCTGTGAAACACTTCAATTTGTGTTTCACAGGCACTGATGTAAGAGATGCATGTGAGAAGAGAAATCCTTTTGTCTTCAGAGTAGGCCTGAGATCGCATATGATAAATGAAGTAGGGAGCTGTTAGGAAACAAGGAAAAACAGTGTAACTGCGGAGTAAATGCTCCTTGGGAAGAGGGCTATTGTAGAACATTATCATGTAACCAGGTAATTAAAGTAGGCACATGGCATATACACAAGTTCCACATGTAAACTTAGCTTTGGTATTTCTTTTTCTACTCTTCAGGTTCTTGGCCGTGCAGCTTAATTCATATCCATCTAAAACAGCATTACAGAGGTGGATTTATTGGGGGCAAAGGAAGGGGTGACGAATAAAATGATTTCCGTTAGGATACACGGGTAGCTTCCTCTTCTCTGTGTTAGATTTCGACTTAGTAGCATGAGGAAGAGTTGACAGCTCTTATGTATCTGTTGAATGACATACATATTAACACCCACACTAATAGGGAGAAACTTGGCTTTAAACTGGGGTTTTGCCTTTTTCGGTAACAGATCACATCTCATGATTGTCTTTTTGCAGTCACTCTAAATTCTCCTGCAGCATTAGTGGTTTTTCAATTTATTTCCTTGATTGCTTTTCTCTGATTTGGGTTATTTTTCCACACAGATTTATTAATCCATTTTTTCAACCTTGAATCTCAATTAATTCAAAATCCAGGTCCTATAGTTATCATTGCGTTTTTCCTTGATTCTTCTGACACAGAAAAAAAAATACCTATAATAGATTTCTATGGCCACAGATCTCTCTAGGGTGGTTGTAATTCCAATGTTACTTTGAATCAGAGAAGCTAAACTTCTCACATACCTTTCTTAACGAGTGACAACAACCAACTAAGCTAACTTAGAGGGGGAATTCTGCCCCTTTACTAGGGAAGAGCAAACGGCTGACAACGGAAAGGGGCTAGAGAAGCAGTTTGGAAGGGGCCGCGTCAGGCGCTGCGGCGGCGGCAGCCATGAGGGGCGGCAGGGCGGCAGAGACCCTGCCCCGCCCCCGGCCCGGCCGGGCCGCCGCGGTCACGTGCCGGCGGGGCGGTGGGGCGGTCACGTGAGCGGGGGGGCTGGGCCGGAGGGGAAGATGGCGGCGGAGCGGGAGCCGCCGCCGCTGGGGGAGACGCGCCCCGCCGACCTGGAGGAGCTGGAGGACGGCGAGGACCTCTTCACCAGCACCGTGTCCACCCTGGAGGTGAGGAGAGCCTGCCCGCCGCCGCAGGCCCCGCACCCTGTGGCTTGCACGGCGCCCGCCGGGCCCTCCCCTCCCCTCCCGTCCCGTCCCCTCCCCGTCGGGCCGCCAGTACTTCGCTCCTGCCCGGGCCCCCCTCTCTCCTGCCCGGGCCCCCCGCTCCGCCGCAGCCCCAGCCGACCCGACCTCCGGCCGCGGCCCCACCGCCCGCCTCCGCTTCGGCTCCTCGCTGCTTCCCTCACGGCGGGCAGGGGGCTTCTGCTGCCGAGAGAAACCCAAAACTCTTTTCTTTAAGTACTGCCGTTTACCCTTTCTTTACCCTCTTCTTGTGCCGGGGAAATATTCCCATCTTTCTAGTTTCGCTCAGGTGTGTGTGTGTGTGTGTGTGTGTGTGTGTGTGTGTGTGTGTGTGTGTGTGTGTGTGTGTGTGAGCGCGCGTGTGCGCGTGCGTGTGTGACACCACCTTAGACTTTGAGTGGATTAATAACGGCCCATTTTCTTTGTTTGGCTTCTTTCCGAGGCTTCACCCCATTCCAGTGTGCAAATCTTGCAGAAACTTGTTTCTGTCTGAGGTTTCTTCCAAGGGAGCCGACGCAGTGCTGGGCTGCGGCGGCTGCTGGGACCTGATGGGAAAAAAGTGCGAGGAGACATGAGAAATGCTTATGTGTTCATTCCTTATAGTGGGAGCCTTTCTTGGCAAGTTGTTGTGGTCACGTTCCACCTATGTGTTTTGCCAGTATTTTCTGGTAGAACTTTGTTCTTCCTGTATGCAGATGCCCATTTAAAAAGAAAATTGTTCTGTTCCTCTTTTCTTGAAGAGTTTTCTGACCCTGACCTTTACGGAAATAGGATTGGTGCATGTTTCTTTGTTTTTCCTCTGGCTGTTGCCTGTCCTTAGCAAAAACGCTGAAGTATACAAAGGGGCTTTTAAATGTATTTTAAAGTCACCTGCCTTTTCTCAAGCCACTTTCTTTTTTTCTTTCTTTTTGTAGATGCATAATCTGTTCATTGGTAGAAAAAGATCTGTGGAAAAAATGCACTGAAGGAATAAGAAATTATGTGAACCTGCAGTTGACAAGAATTGCATGAGTAGACTTCTGTGCATCTCTGTGTGACACAGTGTGTATTACTGGAGTCTTGTTCAGTGCGCTGAGAAAGACTGCAGTGTAACATAAAGAACGTCTTTATTGATGTGGTCTAGAATTAAAGCTTCAGGAGATAACACTTAGTGTCCAAATCACAGTTACAATGAGATAAAAAAGTTACTGAAACTCCTCTAACTGCAAACGCTGGCAAAGAAATGGGCTTTGTATTAGTTGCTTTGGCTGACAGTTCCCCTGTGCTGCTTTGTTTATGTACACAGTCTGGAGGAGAGTCTCTAAGTAGAAAGGGGAAGCCTCTTTGCTTAAAGAGAAGCTTTTAAAAGCTGTATCAGTTAAGCTTTTTTTGACATCAATATTTAGGGCAGTGCCTTAATCTGGTGATTTTCCTGCAAATTTGAAAGGAAGGGGTCATGAAAATTTACTTTGAACTTCTTACTGGCTTGAACATAGATTGATGGATTTAGTGTATAGGGTGCCACAGTACAGAGAAGAATTATTATTTCATGATGTAGGCCTAGTTAAACTTTTGTCTTGAGTGTTACTTGAATCTTGTAAATATTAATGAAAGAACTGATTATAAATGGCAGTGGGGGTTGTATAGTAACAACAGAATGGTGTCATGCTTTTTGTAGTTAATCTTGTATTTGCTTGCTGATACCAGAGGGGAGAGTGTGGCAAGAAACACAGGTCCAAAGCCAACTTACATGAAGGCTTTGGTGCTTTGAAAGGATTCCCAACTGGTTTATCTTGGAGCTGTCCATTTGCTTTTAGCGTGATTAATTTCAGTCCCTTCCTATTTTATCTTGCTTTCATTCTCTTTGCAGCTTACACAATGTATGCTGCTCCTTTCCTGCCTATAATTTTGTTGTGCAGTGGAACAGCTGTAAGGTTTCTAATAGGTCTTTCCAGTAGCTTCCATATTAACAAAGTCTCCATTTAGAAAACACTAGTTAAGTTTCTTTTGTCAAAATATGCATTCAGTGTATATTAGAACATGTAGTATTTAATTACAGAAAGGCTTAGTGATTTCAATGGCTTTGAACAGAGAATATTGTTTATTTCAAATTGAATTCTCTGATGTGAAGAAAAAGAAAATGGAGTTTTAACTTTGTGCATGTACTAAAAAAGTTAATGTCTTGAATTAAACCCTCTTGATTGCAGAAAATAAAATGTTGGAAAGTTTACAATGAGATCTGGGGATCCCACACCTGGGATTTCTAGGGTGCCATGGAAGCACGTTTTAGGACTTGAAAATTTGCTGTGTGGCAGAGAATGAGAACTCTTCCTTTCTGTGATCTCAGGACACCCATGAACTGGGAACCAGGTTGGGCCGCAACTTGTCTGAGCTGATGGGATGCACATTTCCTTGCCAGATATCCACGGTGCCTAAGCAGTAGAATGATTATTTTGTTTTCATTGTGACAACTGTATTGTGAGTCTGGACAACTTCCTCTCTTAAATTTGTGGTCACTGAGAAGTTTCCCTTTAGGTGCCAAGGTAACTTTCATTAGTGAGAACAGCCAGGATGAATCATGTAAAGGGTTTAAGCTGAAACTGCATTTACTGTGATAATCAGTGGTGAATTCCATGTGAATAATATTCCTGGTTATTATATAGATGTGCTAGTAGTCATCTGCCATGCTTTCCTAGGTATCAGGTTTTTGTAACTCAGTGCCTTGCTGAGGCCTATTTAGATTTATCTACTTGCTAAATTTTCAAGTGCATGGATTTTGCTGAGTTTTTATGGTTTTGTGTTTGGGATTTTTTTGTTTGGTGTTTTTTTTCTCTTTTATTTTTTTCTCTCTCCTCTCTCTCTCTCCTCTCTCTCTCCTCTCTCTCTCCTCTCTCTCTCCTCTCTCTCTCCTCTCTCTCTTCTCTCTCTCTCCTCTCTCTCTCCTCTCTCTTCACAAGAAGGTCTGGAAGTTAGCTGTGCATTATGGGAAGAATCATTCCCTGTTTTAAGTTTGTAATTGACAAACTACTAATTTGCTGTCTGTGTCCTCTGCCTTTAGAAGGGTCCACAAACAACTCTGTGAAAGTCAAATTTGATGACATATGTAAGATATATTTTAGATTTTCTGAAAAGATGGTATGTTTGCTGTTACTTTCTTTTCATCGTTTTTGCCTTCTTCCTTCATGCGCCAGTCTGTGTCTCTGTCACCTTCCTGTTTATATGTTGCACCCTTTCTTATTTCATTTTCCCTAAGCTTCTCACTCATTTCTGTATTGCCAGTCTGTCTTTTGTGAAGCAGGTGCCATCTGAACACAGGAACCTAGGCTGCCACCTTTTCATTCAAACAGTATGTATATTCCCATACTCCTGTTTGTTGGTTGTTTTTCTTTCTTTTTTTTGTAATGGAAAAATACATGGAGGAACTTGAAAACAATTAGTAAGCAGACGTGGTATTTTATCAGAGGCTGTCATTTAGAGTAGGGTGTGTAATAATCTTATTGCCTGTTGATCAGTTTATGTTAAAGATCTGCAATATGCATTTGGTTTTTGCACATAAGGTAAAATACTAGATAGCCACAGAAGTCCAAATGACTTTAATGATATCCATTCAGTTTAACAGTGGCCATTACTGTGGAAGGAGTAAAGATCCCACTGGAATATCTGAGAGGAAAGCACTAAGTCCTTCAATGCTCTACTATACCTTTGCAGAAAGTTAAGTCTGTATCCAAGATTAATTGGTGTAACTCTACAGGAAAGATGTGTCTTGTTGCTTGATGTTAAATCCAGGCTGTAATGGAAGCATGTAGAAATTCATTCCAGTGTGGCTGCTTGTGTCCTCTTCCTTTCTGTTGGAAATGATACTGTCCTACTGTTGGGTCTGTTTGCTCGCCCACACTGTGATTTGTGAGCTCCTGTAATTCTGTTTCAGACAATGGGCTGGGTTAACCTGAAAAACAAGAATATTATGATAGCCACCTTTTGCCAGCCTACTGTATTTTGACTGAAGGAGGCTAGGAGGGGTTCATGCAAGCAGTTGAGCTAGTTTGCAGGGTACCCTACTATTAAGAGAAGGGACGATGTCCAAACATCTAAGGCTATCATTTCAGCCAGCAGAAAATACAAGATCTTGTTCTTGTTTCTTTGTAAGTCAGAGCTGTAAAACACTGGGTTATTGCCTCCAAATGTAACGAACAATAAAATAACAGAAAATTGAGCTTTTTATTGACATTGTAAGTTGGAATGGGCCCATGGACATCTTACCAGAAATTTTTTTCAAGAAAAACAAGGTAGGATCCTGAATGTCCTGCATACCCAGATATACTGGCCATTGAGTATCTTGGTTGTTGAAGGCTTCACCAGACTTTCAGCTCAGGACTAGTTTAGAAATTTCACAGCTGTGTACATTTCAGGAAATGGATGTGTTTGTGATATTTTGTGAATCCTTGGCATCAAGTAAGTTTAAAGTTTCTAAACAGCTGTGCTGTTTGTCTCTGTCTGGGCCATGAGGTTTTTGTTACGCTCATCTTCCATTTCTGGTCTGATACAGAGATTTTCACTGCGCTAACTCCTTTGACAACCATTTTAATCAGCCATTTTAGCTGTACTTCGTAGAGATAAAAAAGCTAAGTTGGGATCCCATTTTCCAGCTCGCATCCGTAGAAGACTGTAACTGGAATAGTTTAATATGTTGTCTGCATGCATGAGTGTGGTTTTTTTTGTTTTTGAGAGGGTGAGTAGCACTGGCTGTGCAAAATAATCAGATTACTGGAAATTAGTGACTAGTTTTTGATACGTCAGGGCTGTCCCTGCTGGTTTTTTGTAGTTCCCTGAGGACCATGTCCCTTTTGAAGAGAAGAAATTCATTGCAAAACTTGATTGCAAAACTATTAAACAAGCTGATGCAGTGTTCAGATGATGAATAATTTTTAAGAAGCTTCTGCACATTGTCTTTTTCATATAAAGTCACAACTGTTTGTGAATATATTTAACCCCATCCTACATTTGTCTTGTCTGAAAATACAACTGTTGAAAAGGACCAAAGAGCCGTGGAAAGATTAATAGACCAGTAGGTACCTTATTCATCTGTCAGCTTGTTGTATTCTATTTCATCTGGCATTCATGACTCCCCCTGACAGGGGAGAGAAGAATTGGAATGGTACATGTGAGAAGACCAGTAGACAGAGATTAAGAGAATTTAATGGATAGGGTAAAAGTTGCATATGCAAGCAATGTAATGAATTTTTTCACCCCTTTGTGTGGGCAGGCTCATGTTCAGCCATCTCCAGGAAGAGAGAAGTCTAATGGTGACTTAGACAAATGCTGTAACTCCAGACATGCTCTCTGTCCTCCTTCTTCCCCATAGCTTTGCTGAGCACAGTGTTTTCTGAGGCGCCCAAAAGGTCTGTTTGACTCCTCGCCTTTTGCAAGGATTCTCATATGGAATTTAGAGAAAGCTGTAACTGCTCCACTAACTACAACTGTGAAGCCTGATACTGAGTGCAGAAATACTGGCTTTCTTTTAACAGTGCCTTTGGACAGGATCTTTCCCAGCTCAGTAACAGAAAGAGACTTGGTGGCATGTATTTATAGCCATTCCTAGAGGAATCTGTTTCCTAAAAGTGGGAATAGCTATGTATTGACCTTTGGTTAACTTGTATCTTTAGGCATGCGGATATTTGCCATGGGTTGATCAGGTTTAAGCATTCAAAGTGAATTTTATGATTGAGTTTAATTTTCTGATTAGAAGCCAGGTATAGTCAAAAATAACCATTAGTAACCAAAATAGCTACCTCAGATAAAACTGAGAAGACAGACTGAGGGAATAGCTTGAAGGTGTTTGAGTATTCTCGGAGGGTTCTTTCCCACCATTCATTAATCAAGGGCACAATTAAGTGATAAAGCAGAAAGCTCTCTGCTGATGTGCTACAAGGGTTCAGAAAGCCTTTTGTTCCCTGTGACTGGCTGTATTAGAGCTGTTTTTCATGGCAGTGACTCAACAAGCACAAATACATGTGCAGTCTGCATCTGTGGCTGTGTGGGGCTTCCACTGTGTCCCAAACCTCCAGTCTATCGAAATGTAAATAGGTTGCTGTTCAAAGCTGAAGAGCAGCAAAACCGGTTTGGAATGAGTATCTATGATGTTTCTGTGAAGAATTGCCTTTTCTGATTAAACTTCTTGAATCTCAAACATTGAGAAATCAAGCATTTCCATGCTCTGCAGTTCTAGTTGGAGTACAAGGTCTTGAACTTGCAGCTCTACACAAGTTGGCTGGAGAGACAGACCATTTCTTCTGAAAAATGCTACTTCTGAGTTCTGAAATTGCTTAAAACCTTTGGCTATTATGTGTAACACATATATTCTATCTGTTGTAAAATATTGAAGCATGTCAACTGCTGTGGTTTTCTTGCATTTTCTAGCTCATTTAATTGGAATTTTTGCAAATCTCGTAATACAACTTAAGGAGTTTTATCTCCTTATGATCCTTCAGAGTCTTCACAGAGTGGACAAATATACCTTTATTACCCCAGAGCACTCTGTTTCCTGTGGGGTTATTTTGGCATTCATTTGGTATGACATGAGAAGTGTTCATGTGACTAGTGGATTAGTTCCTTACAGAGTTATAAACTCTACTAGCTACGTTCAGTTTGTAAGCGTTTCTTCTTTGATGTTCAGCAGGCTCTAGGGCAATACCCAACCAAGACTTTGAGAGACTGCTCCTTTTCTTATTCATCACTTTGGTTTGTTTCTAGTTTCCCGATGTTCTATGTGGGCTTTTCAAAGAGTGGCAGCTTTTAGCAAAGGGAAGGAGATACGATCTCTTCTGTCATTTGAATGGATCGATTCTTTGTTGCAACCAAAATCTGGTTCTGCTAATTTTGGCTGGGGTGGAGTTAATTTTCTTCAGAGCGGTTAGCATGAGACTGTGTTTACAATTTGTGCTGAATACAGGGCTGATAATACAGAGGTGTGTTTGTTATTGCTGAGCCGGGCTTGCACACAGCCAAGGCCTTTCTGGTGTTTGTGCTGCTGTGGGAGTTGGGGATGCATGGGAGGCTGGGAGGAGACACAGCTGGGACAGGTGACCCCAACTGACCAAAGGGACATTCCAGACCATGTGACATCATGGTCAATGCATAAAGTGGAGGAGAGAAGGAAAAAAGCCAGTTATAAAGAAGGCCTCTCTGTTAGAACTCTTGCCTCTGTACATTTATGAATGTGAAAATACAATCTGGACAGACTTTTTCAGTGACTTTTCAGTATTTTTCAGTCTTTTTAAAAAATCTTTTGTAGTCTGTGGTGTTCTTTGAAGTGTAGCCTTGAACATCTAATATCTTTTCAATATATGCACACATCCATGAATAAATATGCTGTTGTTGAAAACTTCTTAGCTAGCTATCCTGGATGAAGTTGCAAGAAGTGAGTTTTGCAAATTTTCTAGTACTGCAGCAGTCAACACAGTTGATAGTTGTTCTAGAAAGACTTTTCTAACTGAAGCACTGATCTTCAATTACATATGTATTTGTTTTATAAGCAGGCTTTCATTTGGTGGTCCAACTTCAGTATCATTTTAGTTTTCCTAAGTGTCTTCAACAGGGCAAGTTCTAGTCTTCAGTGAATTAAAAATTATCTGTGGTAAGCCTTGCTTCCGTGTACAGTACACTGTGATCCTCTGTAGTAGTAATCCTGTTGCAGAACTATCAAAATTTCTTACGGCTCCAGGAAACCTTGAATTATTTGGATGGCATTAATGCTTTCTTTTCAATCTCTGAAAAACTGGCATCGAGCACTTGGAAATTTCTTCACTGATTGATGGCTATGTACAAATCCAGATTTAAATCCAAGCCTTTCCATGAGGAACTTAATAATCAAATTACATTTGGCATTACTAGTAAACTTACTCTAGGTAGTTCTGTAGCACCTTTTGTTTCATGTTAATTAAACCTGAAGAAACTGTTGACTTTTTTTCCTCTCAAACAAATATATTAAAAGATCTGTTGACTAGCTCATATCTTTTATTCATTGTTGCTGTGCTAGGAGTGGGAAATGGAAATAGCTGACAGGGTTTCCTTTCCATACATCTTCTTTTTGTTTCTTTGCAATGAAAGAATGTTGCAATAATTCTTACATACTGACACATGGCAACTGGTTCTCTTCTAATTATTTTACTTTTTTTTTTAAAAAAACAGTCAAGTCCTTCATCTCCAGAGCCAGCAAGTCTTCCTGCAGAAGACCTCAGCACAAACTCCAATGGTCCAAAGCCAGCAGAAATCATGCTGGATGGTGACAGAGAGGACCTCTTTGCTGGTAATGACCATTTTCTTCTAATGTGCCTGTACAAACCCTTTTGCCCTTGAACTGAAAGAAATATGCTTTTCTAAGAGGGAGGGTTGAAACTTTAGAACTAGTTTGACAGCATTATACAGGCTTTTTCTTGTGATACATTAGTTAAGTTTGTATAGAAGTTTCTCAGTGGCGTATGTTGTCAGTGCATAGCATGGGAGTTTTTAGCTGGTCACTAACATGTTCTGCTGACAGTAATAATTGTATTTATCATTTTGTGATTCAGAATATTCAAATCTATGTGTGTATGTAAATGAATTATTTAAGATGCTTTCTTGTATTCTGCTTAATAATCATGCATAAGCTGTTCAGTCTTTTTTCCTGTTATAAAGAGAGATAATTCTGATTGTATTACAAGTATTTCCTCCTTCTTAATACTCTTGTTTTAATGAAAAGGTAACAAACAAACATGGGACCAGTCCTATCATTTCACTCATGCATGGTTGTGTCTCTGACAGTTGACAGTATTGCATGCTTTAGAGAAAGATATGTGAAAATTCTTGTAAGTAATCTGTTAATAGACAGAATTTTCTAAAGCTTCATAAATAAGTTGCTACTTTGGTATTGGTTTTCAGCTATTCTAATACAGGTTATTGTTGCTGTCAATTACAGGTGTAGGAGCATTAGCTATTCAAGAAAGGAGGTGTAATATTTGGAATATATTATGTGCATCAAAAGATGGTTCTGAATGTTGCATGCCAATAATAGCATTTTCCCTATTACTATATATTGAGTGAGTCAGCTGGCAGTCTGCTTTGAATACAGTCATCTCATCTTCATTAACTATCTGATGTAATCATTCCAAAAGAAACTTTATAGCCTTTAGTTCTGGGTTATTTTGTATAAATACATATATACACATGCCCATTACATTTGTTCTAAACTTCCTTAATTTGTATTTCCATGTATTTGAACTTGTTTGTTCATGGCATACTGTTAGAATGTATTGACTAGTTTAGCACCTGTCCGAAAGTGTTTTAAGAAGAAAAAGGAAATAAAGAATAGAGGGATAATCTTACTTTTCTCTGCTTTTTTTTTTGTCTTAAAGTTTATAAAGACCATCAGTGCTTCAGCAATGAAGCTTTCTAGTACTAGTCAGTAATTCGGTTATTTAGCTTCAGTTTGTAAAGCCAGCTTTTTATAACCATAGAGCCATCTGGAGTGGATATTTTAGGAAAGCCAATTTTCCTTTGGATAATATTAAGAAAAAGAAGAGGCTGGAGTAAATATTGAGGGGAGTCAGACAGAAGGAACAAATGTTTGCAGCCAGATTGTTTCAACTGAAGTGAATGCTGTGAGAATAACACACAGAATTGATTTAATGAGTTTGGGTTTTGCTGTGTAGGACATTTTTTCAAATATTTGCAGCGCTGAACTGAAGGTATCTAACACTGCACCTCTACCTCAGCTGAGAGTGGTCTTTTAAAGTTCAATTTATAATACAGAGTGAGTCTAATACTTTCAAATACAGGAAAAAACAAATGTGATTTATGGAGCATGAGATAGAATGCGACATTTTTCACAGTTTCCTGTTCTAAGCAAGAAGTTTGTATAATGCAGTTGAACCCAAGTCATGAACTTCTGTCTTTGAATCATTGTCATTCTGAAAAACTGTGTTGAATTCATGTTCCAGTGTTTTGCACTCACAAGTAAAACTGTTTTTTTCTTTCTTAGGACTGTTTTGCTAGACAATATAGAAACAGCATGAGAAAGACAAGATGAGATACCTATTTTCTTGCTTCCAGCATGGTTGCATAAGTCTGGCTTTCTAGGAAGGCAGAACTTAATTTAAAGTGAGTGTGACAGGGTTTTCTCTTTGGTGTGTTGAAATTCCTAAGAATCTTAACTTGGCACAGCTTATCGGAGCACTTAAGTGGAGAGAAAGAAAAGTGAAGCTCCACATCTTTGTAACTTCTGTTGTTCCTTCATACTGAATTACTACACACTTTAAAATCCAGGTGTGTGAGGCTCCTGAAAGGAGAGATTGCCATTCTTTAGGGTCAGAAATAATTCTAGTTTTTCAGACTTGTAAAAAACACTGTGGTATGCCTCTCTAGTAGTTGTAGACTTAATAAATCTTTTCCATTATTCTACCTAATATTGCAACCTAATGGAAAAGGAAGTGAATCAGTACAAATTTTCTCTACTGTTTTAATGCACGACCTGGGGACTTTTTTAGGCTTTTTTGATTATGCTTAAAACCTCTTCACTATTATGTTTCTGTGGCCGATACAGGATAATATGTGTTATATAGATAGTCATACCTTGTCTCTGGCAACTTGTAACTGAACTACTAAAACTGGGTTTCGAGAGTGGAAGAAATGAGTTTTCCTACTGTCACTGGAGACCAGTAAATTTTGCTGCTTCATTGTGGCTCTTGGTTCTGTAACAAAGCAAACTGTCTTGCTAAACCCACTTAAAAACTTTCACCCTTAGAGTAAAAATATTATGTTGATTATTTGGCCAGAACAATTACTTCATCTTACTATGTAGAACTCTTACATGCAGAGACCATAATGGTCAGTGCTCCAAAGGAGGCAGTATTAGGTGTTTCTCGAGGAATTTGGAGATGTATCTTAAAGTCTCTTTATCAATAACGTCCTATTGTACAGTGAAGAGCTAGATATTGAACTAGTCTTCCAAAATGTTGACCCAAAATTCAGTTTATAGCTTCAGTTTATAACAAATGTGCCATGGACAGCCTATGAAGGGCGTAGCTCTCTGTGCCTTCTGCCTCTAGTGCTCATATATGAGCACTAGATGGTGAACTGATCTGTGAGGTTTTATCAGCATTCTCTCACCTTCCTCCAAAAATTGGAAAACTATAATTTTTCCTCTCTTCTGTCTGGTAAAAGATTGCTGTTTTATTTTTTCAGCTCTGAAATGTGTTTGGGAATGGATCATGTTATGGAAGTGTCTAGTTACTGTGTCCTGGGAACAAGTCAGTGTGTTGGGGGCTGGGGTGATGTTTGTTTTCATTGGGTGTTTTTTTTGTTTGTTTGGGTTTTTTTGGGGTTTGGGGTGGGGTTTTTTTAGTGGGTTTTTTGTTTGTTTGTTTGTTTGTTTTGGGTTTTGTTTGTTTGTTTGTTGTTGTTGTTGTTTATTTGGTGGGGTTTTGTGGTGTTTGGGGTTTTCCCCCCCTCTAGGCTTTTTTCTTGGGATTTGAGAGAGAAAAGGAGATGATAATTCTCTGGACCAGACAAGATGTGTACTTTAGGCCAATCTGAACAGAAAAATCTAGCTGCTAGTGTCTGTCAGGCTGTTGTCATGTGATGTGTCTGATATGAAGAGTTCATGCAAATGCCTTGCTGCTTTTTAGAAGCTGGTTGTTTAGTTGTGGCTTTATTTTGCAGGAGACAAGTGCACAAAAGCTTGTGAACCTACAGTTTTGAAGTCAGAAGGTTGTCGTATTAGTGTTAATACAATTTCGTTCTCATTAAGGTTATGTTTAGTACTTCTTGATAAAAGAATAAGGACCATGGGCTGTGACTTAGGTTTATTAGTTCTTACAGTCAATTCAGTTTAGTCTCTGAAATATTGCCATGCCCAGAGAAGCCTTTTTTAATAGCTTGTGCCCTGTTCTGCATAACAGTTTCTGCTTGAATTTACTTCCAAATTTATATGTTCACATGGGCAAACTTTCAAAGATAATAAGCCAATTTATTTATTCAAGCTATGTCAGAATTTTAGAGGTTTGACATTTATAAGTGTGACTAGTAAAAATAACCTGTGGCTGAAGTGAGCTGCTGGTGAGAAATGGCAAACTTGCATTTTCTAAGATGATGTTTGACAAAAACTGCTGGTGAAAAATAAAGAAACAAGCTCTGTCTAATGCTGAGATTAAGCCCCGTGCTTGAGTATTGATAGAAACTTGGTGTGGTTGACTCTAGAATGTTAATTAAGCATATGTAGTTGTCTCCTACAGCAGAATGACACGTCCTCATGTTCTTTTGGAGCTAAGCAACTTGACAGTGATCCCTAACAAAGACTCTTTATGGATTATAAAGTATGTATTTATGTGTGGCAGTCTATAGCATTAGATAGGTGGGAGTTCTTAATATGTTCTGGTAATTCCCATAGCTCATGTAAGTGTTGGATCTCAGTGTTTTCCTCCCAAAAGTTGGACAGAGCAGTTGCTTGCCTCTCTAAGCGAGAACTTAAGCTCTTGGGAGCTACCCTGGAAAACAAGACATCTAGATTTCATTTTCTATGCTAATAATGGTACTGAATATTTTAAAAAACAAACAAAATCCACACAACCACCCAAAACCTCTCAAATCCAAAACGAACAAAAAAACCACACCACAAAACCACAACTTCATGCTAAGTTTTCAGGTGAAGATCTAGAATGAATAGATCAAGCAAATGTTTCTGGAAGTGCCATAGTTTCTACTCTGAAAGCTACCAAATTAATGTTTTAATTGGGAAAAAACCACACCTGCAAAACAAGCAGAAGAATTATCAATAAAACTTTTTAATCCAGACCATGCCATCTGATTTCTCAAAGTAAAGGGATGTATGTAAGAAGCATTAATGCCAGAGTTCCTCAGAAGAAACCTGTTTCATGAGAAGTAGATCTTCAGCTCATGTACTACTTGAAGGCTGCTTCTCTGAGGGGGAAAAAGTAGCTAGAAGTAAGAACCTGCTGTTTTTTATAACACTAATGCTTCTTTTTCCTTTCAGAATCCTTGAATATGTTTGTTTTAAACAGAAAGCATGATAATTTTCTCCCTGTCCAGCTCAGTCCCATCATCCCCTTCCATGTCTTTTCCATTTCATGCTTCTAGATTTGCATAATGTTTGAATGCATGCAAACCTGGGTGTGAGAGGTAACAAGAGGGAGGATGGCATAAATTCTCATTTCTTCCTAAAATAACTGACTTGCTGCTATCAAACAAACAGATACAGTTTTCTCTGGGTAAGTTCGTTCTGGGAAATAAAAAAGAAAGGCTAGTAGGCAGCAGCTTTAAAAATTTGCTAATCCTGCAAAATCCTGCTAAAACTGCTTGAAGTTCATTTGATGCACAACCTAGATCACTTTATAATACTAATATGTGTGTTAGCATATGGGTATGTGGATACAAGCATGAAAAAGAAGTGTGCTTGACAGGAAGTGTGCTTCTGTTTCATCTGATAGCAGTGCTGCTTTGTTACATTTAATTCACAGTTTTTTCATGAAGTTATACTTGTGTTCTCAGCTAATGAATGTAGAAATGTGTGCTTTGAATTGTTTAATGACTTGTTTTATAAACTTGTATATAGATAGATAGATATAGAGAAGTGTGTAGTGGTTCCCGAATGTTCTGGAATATAGCTGGTGGTAGAAAAAAGGAAGAACTGAAGTGCAATTGATTTTTTTCATAAATATTTTACATTTTACATTATATCATATGTATAGTATAATGTGTTACATATGTATATGCATGCTTTTCTGAGAAATGTTTCTGCAAAATATTCATTTGTATAACACACATGTTGAATGCTGTTAGCCACCAAAGGAGAGAACTGCCTCTTCCTTGTTGAAATGCTGCTGTTCTGCCAACCTAAAAGCTCTTTTGCAACTGCCTTAGCATGACTTCCCACCTGATCTTAGGTTCTGAATTAAAATTCCTTATTGATTTAAGATGCAGTGTCCTTCCTGTGGCATTTGAGGAAAAGAACCATTCTTTTAAGATTTAACAGTAAGAATAAAGCAAGGCTACAATAATAAATATTTTCAAAGAAGGGCTGTAGATATTCTTTGTTGATGTTAAAAATGGAGAATATAAAGAAGTGCTTGTTTCTACATTTAGTTTGAAAATACTATGAAAATCTGTAATTTGAAATTAGGAAAAGCAGTGCTAGCAGGTTGGGGATTGATCATTCCCCTTGGCTCAGCCCTGCTGAAGCCACACCTGGAGTGCTGAGTCTAGGTCTGAGCTATCCAATGCAAGGGACGCATGGACAGATGGGAGTGACTCCAGAGCAAGGCCATGAAAATGATTGAGGCCATATAGTATATGGCATACGAATTGGGATTGAGAGAGCTGGCGCTGTTCATCCTGGAGTGGGGGTTGGGGTGGGGAGGATCCTATAATGTGTCCTATAATATCTTACGATGGAGAATGGGGAAAAGGGTGCCCGCTGACAGAACAGAAGACAATGGCTACACACTGAAAACCAGATAATACACAAGAAAAATCTTTTGTTTTTTGTTTGTCTTTGGTGGTGGTCAGGGGTGGTGTTGGATTTTGTTTTGGTTTTTTTTCTTGATAATGAGGATCATCAAGCACTAGCACAGATTATCCAAGGAGGAGGTGGATTTTCTTACTTGGAGATGCTCAAAATTCATCTGGATGCAGTCCAATTTAGCCTGCTGTAACTAGTGCTCTACTTGAACAGAGGAGTTAGATTAGATTATTTCAGAAGTCCTTTCCAAACTCAGCAATTCTGTGATATATTCCAAAATAAAATTATGACAGTAAATTTTGTCAGCCTCAAGCCAGAATAAGTGTCTGCTTTGGTTTAGTGCCTTTTTACCAGCTTTGTAAGTACTTGCCACAGGAAGTCTAGTTTGTAAAACTAAGACTTGAGGTCTATTGGGAAGTCAATTTTGGTATCACATTACTGTTTTGTGGTCCATGTTATCTTTTAAGAAACTGGAATTCCTGAAAATGCATCTGGTGAGAGCCACAGCATTGTTCATTTATTTTAACTCGAACAGGAACTTATCTGTACCTAGGAAATGTGGAGTTTGTCAGTGGTCAAAACCAGTTAGTGAGATTTGTAGAGCAGAGGTTTCCATTGTCTTCCAAGACAGGTAGACTATCCATAGTCTGAAGGAAGTAGTTTCTAGTGAGCTCTTTTAAGCCCCAAAGATAATGGAGATAGAGACTCTATAATCTTATTAGTCAGAATGTCTCAGCTGCTAATATTGCTGCTGTAGAGTTTGTGGACTTTTTGGCAGGGGTGGGTGTGTATTATGGTTGTGTAACTTCATTTGATACGTGGCTTGATCTGCTTCGTTAGCAGCTTATATGACTAAATCAACTGTTGTTCAGTGTACAAAACAGGTGATGAAAAAGAGTTGCTTCTGGGGGAAAAAATGAATTAGTATTCACAATATCTCATGCATAAATAAATGAATTGTGACTTGTGACTATTTAAAAGACTCTTTACTGAACAGTATACAAAAAAAAAGCAATATTGATCTTAATTGAACCCATTCTACATTACAAGCCCAAGTGCCACATCTGGTTTTAGCTATGTGTTGAAAAAAATTAGCCTGCACAAATGGGTGCTATTTTTTTTATCATCATTCTTTATTGTGCATGTTTGTTGTCTTTGTGATGCATATCCATCTGTGTTGCACAGGAAACTTGTTGCTAACTCAAAATGTTTATCTAGAAGCAACAGAAGAGGTTTCATTGGACAGTCCAGAGAGGGACCCAATACTTTCACCAGAACCTACTCCTGCAATCACTCCTGTAACACCTACTACATTGGTAGCTCCCAGAATGGAATCAAAAAGCATAACAGCCCCAGTGATCTTTGATAGATCCAGAGAAGAGGTATGCTGTAAACTTCAAAACTGTGAAAATGTCTTACTTGGATTTTTAAGTTTTATCTTCTTTTAAAATGCCGGCTCCTAAATGTTGACTCATGGCATCATTCCTTGCTGTTTATTTTGCAAAAGAAGTTTAGTGTGAATTTTACTCATGAAAATACTGTAAGAATTCACTACTGAGGTCATTATATTGGAGGTATGTAGTCTGAGGAATATGAAATTCTGTTCCTTCAGAATAGATATTTTTAAAATGTATGTAGGAGTAAGCTGTGAGCTTGATACATGAGAAATGTTATTAATGTAAAATAACTTACTTGCATGTTACAGTTTCAACTTGTATTTCTGAAGCTGTTCCTAATGTGGAAATTGGAGAAGCAGTTTTTAGCATTATCCCGCATGCTAACAAACAGCCAAGGATATAATGGTAGTCCTAATGTTGCTATTTACATTTGGTTTTCCAGCCTAAGCCTGGACATCACTGAATGCCTTTGATTTTGGAGAGTTCCCTTTCTAGACAGTGACTCTGCAAACAAGGCTTATCTGTCACTCAGTCATGCCTGGTACACTGTCCCTTCTGTCATGGCATTTCTTAAGATCTCTCTTTTTATCAAACTTACGTATAGTATGAAATATTGGAAGAATAAAACTCAAACAAAGTATCAGCAAATTTTTGCTCTTTTGCTTTTCGCTTCCCAAGCTCTTCTGCTACAGATACCATTAATGAAAAGGAATGTCTGTCCTTTGATTAGAGGCGCATAGAAACATTGCAAATGGAAGTGGTTGTGAACCACTGCTGTGTCTGCTGTCATTGTAGGTGATACAACAAGCAGACCCCTAAGTCTGCCGTACTAAAAGCTTTTCTAGTAGGGCTTAAAACTGAAATCACAGTATTATTTAGTTTGGAAAAGACCTTTAGGATCTTTGAGTCCAACTGTAAACTTCCCACTAGCAAGTTCACCACATGAACTTAGTTGCAGTTACAGTCAGTGTTAGAAAGAGTCTTAACATTGGAAACTGGAAATGTTTTATAATTCAACAAACATAGTGACTTTTTCTCCTCCTTCCTCTATATCTTTATCCTTGTATGTAAGATATTACAGATATATAGATATTCATCTGTATCCTTGTCCTGTATATAAAATGGAGGTCTGTTACCTTGTTAAATGTTGTGTGTCTTTTTCCTAGATTGAAGAGGAAGCAAATGGGGATTTGTTTGATATAGAAATCAATGTATCAGACCCAGAGAAAGTTGGTAAGTTCCTTGAGCCTAGAAATTCAGATGGTAGACTGTCTTATTTTTGCAGACTATCGTTAGATTTTAGCATGATTTCCTCTTCAGTTTTTCTTTGGCATTTTTTGCTGTCTAAATGGAAATCTATTTAATGTATATTCTGGAATAAAAAGTGTATGGCAGGATGATAATACCTTGCCCTGGGATAAGTATTTTAATTTTCTTACAGGTGATGGCATGAATGCTTATATGGCATACAGAGTAACAACAAAGGTAACTAGTGCAACAAACATTTGTGAATGCTTTGCATCATAGCTGAGATGGATCAGTAATTCACACCAATTTTTTTTTTAAGACATCGCTTTCAATATTCCACAAAAATGAATTCTCTGTTAAAAGAAGATTCAGTGATTTTCTTGGCCTGCACAGCAAATTAGCAACAAAATACATGCATATTGGTTATATTGTGCCTCCAGCTCCAGAAAAAAGTATTGTAGGTAAGTGCAGTTCCATAAGGTGACACTTCAGTACTGTAATCCAAATTACTTTTCTGCATAAATACTGCTTACTTTTTCTCAGGTGGTCTAAATGTTCTTCGTGCTCTGTATTTTCGGAAAGTTCAGGTTAAATTGGGAAGATACATAACAGCCTCTTCCTCACTCAGACCAGTGTTGATAATGATATGTCTTTATGCATGGCCTTGTGTTTCTTGTCTACGATTCTTTGCTGTTGTGCTTCAAGAGCTCATTAGTCTACCAAAACAAGGATGTTAAAAGAAAGTTTATTTTTAAGTTTTGCTGTTATCAAGTGCCTGCAATATATAGAATGCTCCATACACGCTCCACCTCTGTCATACTTCTGTTAGTTTCTTTTGATCATGGTGAATGCAAAACCTCTCATAAATTTTGCAAAGTTTTAATGCAAAAAACCACTTTTGAGTGATACTAGTCTTCATGAATGCCTTAAAGGATCAGATCCTTTGTGAGCTAAGAAGCATGCCTGATGCATTTAAACAACTTCAGTTTTGTGATGTCCAAGTAGTAAAAGTTCTTTCAAAATAGCTAAACATTTAAAATTGTAAAGCCTGTTGAAGACTTTTGTGTTACTCATATAAACAAGTGATTTGAATCTAGAGTGTTGTTTGATACGTAGGCAATGGCAGGACTTCTTTTGAGTAGTTTAGTCCGTAAAGCTAATCAGAGCAGCAGCTTTTCAAGCTTTTCATGTAAGTAGGAGTAGGCAGACTGAGTAGATGCAGGCAGCAGAAGGCTTGGAAAATTCATTATTTTCTTCTGTGGAAAAGCACTGTGGTTTTAAGACTGTGAGACTGAAAATTTGATCTGAATTTTTGGTATTTCTTGAAAATAATGTGTAATTCTGTAATAATCAGTTTTTCATATAACAAAAATAACTTTAATTCCAAATGCTAACAGGGCTTATAGAGATGGAATGAGGCTTCTGATCATGCCCTTTGGATGATAGTGTTTAAGGCATTTATGATAGTGCACATTTACATGGAAAAGTAGTGCTTCCTTCGCAGTCAAATTCAGCTTGGACTGGATTTCAGCTACCACTTGAACAAAACCAGCATAAAAATTGATATACCTGCAAGATTGTAAAACAGTGGGACTTGTAAGCAAACCCTGGCTGTCACTTCAAAGCCTATATAGAGACTTCAAGCTACAGGTAGGTTGGGAAAACTCAGACTCTGTAGGACATTTCCAAAGGAGCATGAAACTCCCTCTTTAAAGTTGAACTTCACAGGTGTTACTTCGCTCTATGCAAAGGCATGTAGTCAATACATTTCTAATCCTGGAGGAAAAAAAAGGAATTGATTCTAGGCTGTTTTAAAATAATACATCATAAAGCAGAGAGCTGCCAAAACAGCTGAAAGTAAGATAACATAGTCTTTACATTACGCATGTTTTTGTTTAAAGTCTTAATATATAATGTCATACAGTCAGTGTTACGCAGTGTGTGTTGTAAAAAAGTCCCTGGTCTGTTCATTCTGTTACACTGTTGTTAACACCTGCGTTCTAAGCTCCAGTTTTATTGTGGTGATGAGTGGTAGAGGCTGACATTTTAGAGCTTAGCTACAAATTCAAGTCATCAATTACTGACTGTGGAGCAAAAGGATAAAAATGATTCAGTGGTGAGCTAGAACTGGACATTCATCCGAACTACCTCACTACTTACATAAGTACGTATGAAAATTATGTTTTCATTTCTTAAGAAAATAATCTGTTATGTCATGGATCTTTTCTTGTAAAGGATTAGAAGGAGGAAGGAAGAAGGAGAAGGAGGAAGGATCTTTTCTTGTAAAGGATTCTGCTTGGTCTACAGAAACAGCCTTTACACTTGCATTTAGACAGGCTTATATTAGCAGAGAAAGAAGTCTGGCAAGATGTTTAGAAGTACCTGTCATTATCACAGGATAGGAATTCCTCATATGGGTCATGTGATTGTGTATTCTGTTTTTGCCTATAAACTTCTTTTCAAACTTAAAATATGAGGTCTCTTTTGTTTTAAACCACAGGATTTCCTGCTTTCTGCAGCGAAATATTAATGTGTAAAAATACTCTAATGTAAAAAGATGAGGCTTGTGAATTACTTAAACTTTTCTTGAATACTTTTAATATTTGAAATTATTATTATTTGAAATTATTGCATACTTAATTTTACAGACAAATTTGTGGATTTAGTTACATTACACTGTATAGAATGCCTTTGAAAAAAATGTTTATTGGATTTATTTTCATCATGTTGCAAAGAAGGGAAAATCTAAGGCTTGACTGAGAGATTAAGGGTTCCTTCTTGTTCCTGTAAGGCTTTGCTGCGTGTCTCCTCCAGGGGTTACTGTGTGAAACCTCTAAGGACAGGAGGGAGATTGGGTGAGGAATTTTGGGAACAGTTGACCTGACAACTGAGTACATTGTCAGAATCTCAGAACTTTTAGCTGAAGAAACACAGAGAGAACAGCTAAGAAATATACTACAGGTAGAAATCAGATGTCTGGACTGTATAATAAAATACCTTTCCCGTTTTTTTAGGAAATATGAACAATTATGAATATCCATGTTTCATGGTGTTTTTGATGGGACTCAGATTGCTAAACTCCTCAAGTTTAGGTCTTTAGCATGAGAAATAGTGACTTCAGTCTGACTGTTTCAGAGTTCTTCTGTTGCTGAGGTTGAATGTATTTCCCATGCCATGACACATCAATAACTGGGTGCCACTCTTGGCTGAAGGAAGCACTGTGAAGCTGCATACATTTTATTCTGCTTATTTTTTCTCCTTTCAGTTCAGCATTTTCAGAACTTGTTAGTTTGTCTTAGTTAATTAAAAAACTATTGGTTGTAGAACTTAAAAAAAAAATAGTAGAATGAAAATAATGGTAATAAGCTTAATAATGGCAATAGGCTTATAACCTGAGATACATTTTTGTATTCTGCTTTATATGGCTGTTTTCTTTTTCTGGACATGAGTTGCCAGTAAGACTCTGATCAGCATTTAGATTGTTTTCATAAATGCAAGTTAACCTAGTTTTACTTCACTATTAGTCACAATTAATGTTACAGGAAATTGAATATTTCACAGAGCCGCTTCCACAAAACCATGCAGCATGCAGTGTTGATTTTTTTAAATGTTCCTATGTAGTGCTTTTCATTGTAATTTGATTTAAATATCTAAATTTAGGTGTGCCTTATATTCTAATCACATCAGTTATGTTAATGATTTATCTGTGATAAAATAAAATCAATATGATGCCATTTCCTTCAAGGCATGACGAAGGTTAAAGTAGGCAAAGAAGATTCTTCATCTACTGAATTCGTAGAGAAAAGAAGAGCAGCTCTAGAAAGGTAATGTGTGTATCTAACTAAAATTTATTTAGGCTCAGAATGACTTTTAATATACCATGTGGGCTTTCTAATTGGAACACTGGCAATCTGTACTTAAATGAATACTAGAGACTGTATACAGCTGTCAAATTTTTGTGTAGAAATTGAATAATTCCCATTAATAACAGGAACTGTAGCCCTATTCGTAAAATTATTATAGCTAACTTGTTTCACACTTAAGATTGCAGAGATTCCTTAAGGAATTAAGGCACTTACAGCAGTATATTTGTTCCGTAGCAAATTGGCTGTTGGGCAGGGAGGTGGGTGAAGAGACCTTCAGTCACTTTAAAGTAAAATGGCCTTCTGATGATATGCATTGATGACATTGATGTGACTTGCTGAATTTTGGCATGAGAGGTATTGGATCTCTGTCACCCAGCATTGATACACAGCTGATACTGTTCAAGTATGTTTGTCAGGGAAGGCTTCTGCCTTGGTATACTGCTGCATTAACCTTAACTTGCACTTCATATTGAGTATGTAACAAGGAAGAGAAAGTAGAGCAATCTAATTTTACTGCAATGCTCATATCTTTAGGAAGAAAAATAAGGATCTGGCGGTCATACCTAATGGAGGATGGGTAAAAAATTGCACTTGAGATCTAAGCCGAAGTATTAAAAAAAAAAGGAAGGGGTTGCATTGAATTTTACTTTTGTGTGTGTAAGTCCTTTAGAACTAAATGGGTTGAAGACTGTCGTCTGTCCAGCATATAAATAGTTTATACCTAGATCATAATCAACTCACTTGTCCAAGATTTCCTATGATTCTAAAATAAATCAGCCAGAATTACCTTTTACAAAAAGCCTGTTCACTGTACAAAAATGTTTAAGCAAGCTCATTTTGCCTTCTGGCATAAACTGGATGTTATTAGAAGATGAGGTCTTCACTTAGCTGTTGAAAATAAGAAGTATATTATTTTACCACTGTGCAACATACAGATATGGCAGGTCCCACCTTAAAGAGTTTCTGGTGTAAACAAATTGTGTTATGAAACACTCCCCAAACTTTAATATATTGTGTTGTGTTGTGTTATGGAGTGCATGGCACTGCATTATGTTCAGTTAGGCATATTAAATCTGTTCTGTTTCCTGATACTGTAAATTTTTAAAATCATAGGTATCTGCAACGAACAGTAAAGCACCCAACCTTGCTACAGGATCCAGATTTGAGACAATTCTTGGAAAGTTCTGAGGTATTTAAGTTGTTTTAACTTCTCTTGTTTCTAGATATGGTAACCTACCAAGCAATATATTCACTTTGTACTGAGACCTAATCCCATAAATTTGTATGAAATCCAACTGGACTGTAGCATTCATGGGACAAAACAGCAGAGGCTACTTTGATAATGGTATTCCTCTGGGTCTGGTAAAACTTAGAATGGTGGTGACAAAAAGCTATTTGCTGTTCAGTGACTTCTCAAGCAACTTGGTCTTTTCAGTTCTGATGTTAAGTAAGATCTAGAATTAAACTGGCTTGGAAGCAGCTCTCTTGCCTCTAGGAGTTCAGCTTGAGGTGTATTGATAGGACAACGTGAAAATCCTGGCAATGCTGCTGGTCAGGCTAGATATTTCGTGAATAAGGACTTCAGTCACCTGTGCTATTAAATATATTAAATATTTTGTTAAAGATACATAATATTTCTTTATAAATGCACATGGTGGTTTCACTCTAATAGTGAACTGTGTTTTGGCTAATGTCAGTATCTTAGTTATAAGTTAGTTATATAAGTCACAGAGGCCTCCTTACTGACAAAAGCATCAATAGATAACTTACAGTGGGTTTGTCAATGATGCCGACAGATGAAACATCACATGAAGGGTAAATGGTCTGACATAGGGGCCACCTTGTATAGCATATTCAATCTAGCCTGAATAATAATATCAATAAATTTGAAGTTTGTTAATTTAACTCTAAGGATTTCTCGGTACCTAAGCAGATAACACAGTTCTCTTGATATGCTTTAGGTACATTTATAGTCTTATATTGACCAGGAAAAAATCATCAACCTTTTGTTATCAGCATGCAGTGCATGTCTTGCATTACAATTAAACATTTCACAGAATTGCTTTTGTCTAATTTGTTGTAAATCTAAGCTTTTCTGTTCTTGTAGGGTCAGGTTGTTCATTGTAGCATATAGGTGGCCATTTACGACATTTGGCTAGTTCATAACAGCTTTGGACAAGTGGTTTGTTTGTTCCATTTAAATGTAAAGATGTGGAAGAAAAGTAAATAGTCTATATTTTTAAGTTTTCCTCTTGAGAATGTAAAAGTAGTAAATTTAAGAAATTAGATTCCACTATATTGAAACACATAGGAGTTTCAATATATCCTTTTCTTTCCCCCTTGTGCCCAGTTAAACCTCCATCCTTTTAACCAGTCTGTTTGCCCTTATTTGTCATTCAATTCCAGCTGCCGAGAGCGGTTAACACCCAGGCTCTGAGTGGAGCAGGAATATTGAGGATGGTGAACAAGGCTGCCGACGCTGTCAACAAAATGACAATCAAGATGAATGAATCGGATGCAGTAAGAGCTGATTTTTCGGCTTGAATAATGAGATGAATTAATGAGCCTCAACAATTGAATTTTAAAGCTGTAGAAGTAGAAAATGGGTTATTAATTTGCTTATTGGCTTGAATTCTTAGCTGTATCAGTTGACCACCCTGGCAGTACCTGGATAATTTGCTTCTTTAGAACCAGAAATGTTGTGGTAATCTAATTTGTAATGCTTGACTCGATTTCATCTTTTGTCAGTGGTTTGAAGAAAAACAACAGCAATTTGAGAATCTGGATCAGCAACTTAGGAAGCTTCATGCCAGTGTTGAGGCATTAGTCTGCCATAGAAAAGGTAACTTTACTTTTGTGTAACTGTATGAACCTTAGGAAACAGAGATGAAACACGAGCTCGGCATGTCAGAGCTCTTAACTACAATAGTTACACAATGTATTTTAGTGCAAAAATCTTCTAATTATATCTTTCATTTTAAACCGCTCTAGTATTTTTGTATAACTGTCTTTAATTTTAAATTCAACCAGAGTATCTGTCATTCCTGGAGTTACTATAATGATTTAGCATATTTTTTGTCCCTTGCACAGTTTCATTAGCACACCTGGCAAGTAATTCTACTACACTAGACAGCCATGAATTTATCTTTAGATTTCACGGCAAGAGTAATTTATTTCTGAACAAAAAGTGACTGCATAAACCATTTAAACATCTTTTGGTTCAGTATTGCTCTGTTAACTGAGTTTAAGTTCTTACACAGGAATTTGCTATTCTTGATTTGGTCTGCATAATGATATACTCTCAAGCTACTGTTAAGGTAAACATTTCTGGGAAGATAAGGTCACAGAATATCAGCTTTTTGTTTGCTTATTTTAGACATAAGTAAAGCCTGTAAGTTTACATTGTAATAACCTGTGCTGCTTTTTGTCAAAGATGGATTTCCATCAGATTATTAAAAAACAAACAGAACAAAAACCAAACAAAACCCCAAACAAATCACAATTTTGATTTTGTAGCTCAAGGAAGACCATAAGTGTGTTTTCTGACAATATTGTATTGTGTTAAAATATGGTGTCACCTTTGAGCTCCTCCAAAAGTACATGAAAGTGTTATGGGTTGCTTTCTCGTAATTCTAATCAAGAATTATTCCCTGTAGTAAAAATATCTTTAGCCACCTATCCTTAAGGCTAAGGAGTATTTAAGAAGTAATGGAAAATGGAAATCTTTATTTACAGTTGATTTGACACCTTATAGATTTGAAGAAGTGTTGGTTTATTGAGGTTTTTGTAAGAGCTGTTTAAATTGTAAAGGTTTTAAATATCTGAAGACAGTTTCCTTCTGCAATCACTTCTGGTGTTCTGATGCTTCTGCAGGAGCAGCACAGTTGCAAACAAATATGAAGTAATTTGGACTAAACATTTGTTTAAAGGTCCTTCATAGAACTAAACTTTGTACAGGATTACTTACATGGGCTTTGAGACAATTGTTCCAGTATTTGTTAATAAATAAGCTTAAAACCTCACTTTTACAGATGCCAATATGTGAAGTTTGGGTTTTTTGGGTTTTTTTATTTTAAGGCAAGTCAGAATGTGGCAATACATTACAGTAGGAACACATAAAAGTTACTTAAAGTCAATAAAACAGTCCAGCAGAAATAAATTCCACTCATGGGAGTGGTGGTTTTGTGGAAGGGTTGGGTTTTTTCCTGCTCTGAACTAAATGGAAAAACTGCACAGTAAACCTCTTAAAATTGTTCTGAATTTGCTCTGTAGGTGACTTGGCTTTTGTTTTGTGGGTTTGCATTTTCTCTGAAGTAGGCAGTTGGATATTACTGAAGTGACTGTTTTTTCATGTCTTTTTCTAGACAGAGTAAGCATGACATTAATAGTCTTGGCAAAGCATTTACCAATTGAGAATTTTTTGCACAGGAGTCTTTCTCTTAAATGTGCATTCATTGTCATGCCCTTGTGTCTCTTGTTGTGATCTTCAGGTTCTTTTTTTCAGTTGATTCAGTTAAACCTCTGCTCCATTTCAACCTTCTGCTCCACTGATTTATGCTGCAGAGTAATGTAACAAATTAACTACATCATGCTGAATATTACTCCTGTGTTTCAGAGCTTTCTGCCAACACTGCTGCCTTTGCTAAAAGTGCTGCCATGTTAGGTAACTCTGAGGACCACACTGCTCTATCTAGAGCTTTGTCTCAGCTTGCGGAGGTTGAGGAGAAGATAGATCAATTGCATCAAGAACAAGCTTTTGCTGATTTCTATGTGTTCTCAGAACTGCTTGGGGATTACATTCGTCTGATTGCTGCAGTAAAAGTGAGTACTACTAGGAAAAATACCAATTTTGTGTTTACATTCCTAAACTTACAGATTTAATGTAAGTTAATGTAACACAATTGCCCATGTAACACAAGTTACAAAGTAAGTTTTTACCTGATGTTCTAGCTGAGTTGTTATGATAAAAATGGCTGTGATCAAAAATGTGAATGGAGTGGTAAGATCCAGAGAAAATGCAAATCTGCTTTGAGCAGCACTGATTTTGTACAGTATTTGAGGAAATTGTACTGTACTGTGACTAAGCATACTGTCCCTGTTTCTTTCAGATTACTTACTGTTACAGTAAGCATGCATAAAGGTTCAAGAATATAATTTGATTATATTTGGTAGATAGTCTTTAAATAAGAAAAAAACCAATTTGTGGATCTACATCTCATGAAAGAAAATACTCAATTTAGGTGTAAGCTATGCTGCACAGCATAATTAGGTTTAGACATGAGAACAGGTGTCTCTGAATTCTGTCCAGAAATACCTTTGAACTTGCCAGATTATTGGAAGTATATATTTTTCTTTTTACTTTGTTTCTCTTCTCTTTTTTCTTTTTATTTTTTTATATGTGTACTTTACTTCTCTTGCCGTAGTCCATTGCTAACAAAAACATGTTGCTGAAAATGCATGTAATCCATCTGCATAAACAGTTTGCTAGCATTTGCATTTAGAGAACTTTCTGCATAATGGAGCACTTTGTGGTGGTTGTTTCGGTAGTGTTTTGAGAATGAGGGGCATAAAATGATTCGGAGCCCTAAAGTGTGTGCTCTGAAAGGGGTTCTGGAATTGCCTGTTATTTGTGAAAGGTATTGAGCTGTGCAAGCATGATGTCAAGTGAAATGCAATGCGTGGTAGACACACTAAGGTTTCTTTGAGTATACTGCTTGTTCCAGCTTTACCCTGGAATTATTTTTTCCTACTGGGAATTTAGATAGCTCTAACAATTTCAGTTGTTAATAAATTTGTCTATTCTCACAGGGTGTGTTTGACCATCGAATGAAATGCTGGCAGAAGTGGCAAGATGCTCAGGTCACTTTACAAAAAAAACGTGAAGCTGAAGCAAAACTCCAACTTGCCAACAAACCTGATAAATTACAGCAAGCTAAAGATGAGATAAAAGAGGTAATGTTATCAAACATTATTTTGGAGGTCAGACTTTCTGCATTGGCTCATTCATTCTGCATTAATGCTGCTTTACACCATTTTTGTTTACAAATCACTTTCTTGCTGTTTCTCAGATTTACTGAAATTGTTAAAAGGAATTTATTTAAAATAATTACTGTGTGTAATTTTTATTCACTGTAAGATCTGTAAGACAGTTAATACTGTCTCTACAGAGTTTGGGAGATGGGAGGTGGGGAACATGGACAAGTTAATGCTTTTGGCTGTTAACAGCTCACTTGGATAGGCAGAAGAGCATCTCTTGGTTTCTAAAGCTAAGATGACTTGAGTAAATCCAAAGATGAGTAATACACAACTATTCCCATGTTTTGCTTAAATATGCAGCTTTTCTACCCATATATATGTGCATGTATATATGGTGTAATTTCATTAAAAATAACTCTAACGTGTTGAAGTGTCATAATTTATACACTTTTTCTATCATGCTTCACTAAGGAAATTGAAGAGGTAGGACAACTTAATTATTTAACACTAATGCATTCTAAGTATGCTCTAGTACTCTCCTATTAAATAATGGAAGAACATTATTGCAGATTTCAAGCTCTTTTACACAGTTGCTTTGTTTGGCTTCCTCATTGGTCACTAACCACATGCTTATTTGTTCTTTTTGCCCTTTGATATATTTCACATACAGTGTTGAAATTACTCATTAACTTGACTTTCTTTTCCTTAAAAAAATCCTTTTTTTACTGAGAAAATTTAGTGTTACTCCTGTGAAACCACATTCTTGTTGATTGCCTCTCCTGATATCACCCATCCATTCACAATAAATATCTTGATTACGGATAAATAATGATCCTTTCCCAGTCCCGATATTAAAATAATTGCTTTTTTTCCTGAAGGAATTATTTTTCCTGCTTTATTGGATGATCAGAGAAGGTTTTTAGTAAAACCATAGTTTAATGTGCCAATTGAAAGTTCTCACTGCTGCTGAAATGTGGTCAGAGTTGCTGAATTCTGTAATAGTGGACCCTCTGGCAGAGGAATTGCAAAGTAGAAGCCTTAGCAGCTTGAGCAACATCCATGACTCTGGGGGTTTTTTTGTGTATATAGGGACAAAGAATGGTCATAGAAATACCTTTTTGAATGAGAAATTTCTCCTTGTCAGATACTATAAAATGGCAAAATGTTATCCAGTGATGATTTACAAAGGACCTGGGATTTGGGCATGATGAAACTGAAATGTTGAATTCATTAGGCCTTTCATTTAACAGAAATCTCAGGCACCTCTGGTTGATGTGGATGTAAAGGCATGGGCAGTCTTAAACTACCTTTCCTTAGCTGTGTTTTAAGCCTTTTTAGTTACTAGATTACTCTTCAGGCTGATCTTCCATGAAGAAGATCCTATTATGACTTACTAAATAGCTTTATAATGTATATCTGAAAGGGCAGTAAGGGGACTGTGAACAAATATAAACCAAAAATATGAATATGGAGATTGTTTATTAGAACATAGATGATGTTTATCTCATATCACAGTAGTAACTTGACACTGCATCACAAAATGGTTTTGTAAGTAGCACCACTGGATTGCTAACAGGAAGATGCTATTGAAGCATGTTGCTCCCCTGCTGCCTTTTTCTGGGGAGATAAATGTTAGTGAATGTGTTAATAAGTTGAGATGAACAGATACAGTTACATTTCAAAGAAATGCTAGCCTGAGTGTGAGCCCCTCAGTTTATCTACAGGGCTAGCTTAAATTTAACAATGTAACAGGTGTGTAAAAGCACTTAGAAGGCAGAATAGATGCTGATGATCCCTTCTTGTCTAGCTGGATGTCTATTCACAGAAACTAAGGAGAAACAACCTAGTGTCATATAATGTTACAGGAATGCCATGCTCCAAATATGGCAAAACCCCATAAGAAACATCTCTTCCTCTGAATGTTCCTCTAGCGATCTTCTTACCTGCAATAACTTTTCTACTCCTGCTTTCTATGAAAACAGTTGCCACTGAAAAAGAGAGCTTGTGCTTTGGAAAGCTGATAAACACATCCTCAGTAGCTTGTCATTTGCAACAGAAATATGATAATCATATCCTTGACCAGAGGTGGAGATTAAGATTTACTCATCTCTTCCAGGGTTAGGAAAGTACAGGGAACTAACTTGAGACTCTTCCAAGCTCGATTGGACAGGTTTAGGTTCTTTTATATGAAGTTTGTAAAGTGAATAGGAAGTAAAGCCTTAGAGATCCATTTTGTTTTCTAAAGAATACTTTTAAAATGTTAAGTGTTCTTAATAGCTGTACTAAGGTATTTTTACATTTTATCTACAGATAGCATTGCCTTTAAAATACTTTTGTTGTAACAGATTTGATGACGTAACAAGAATTTGAAATTATTATTGTAAGAGTTTCTTTTAAATAGGCAAAAAAAATCAGATAGGTCCTTTTAACTCTTAAGTGACTATCAGTATGGTCAGATACTGGTAGACTGAATAAACAAAACAAAATCTTACCTTTGTATGTCTTTCCTTTGCCAGTGGGAGACAAAAGTTCAGCAAGGGGAAAAAGATTTTGAACAGATCTCCAAAACCATTCGCAAAGAAGTGGGAAGATTTGAGGCATGTATAATTTTGTCCAAATAAATGACGGTTCTGCTGTAGATAATATTGACATTCAAATTAAATTTGTTAAGAGGTTAATATGCCATAATTTATTTCTTAACAGAAGGAACGAGTGAAAGACTTTAAAACTGTTATTATCGAGTACTTAGAATCATTAGTGCAAACACAACAGCAGGTAAGACAAAATTTAAGTTTTGTACAAGTTATATTTAATACATTTTGCACTAGGTTATTTAGAAAAAGATGAGCTTTAAGCACAGCAGTTTCTAAAACATTAAGAGCTACTAGTCTGTATTGTATTGGAGAATGACGTGATGATGGCAGTTTCCCAGCCCTTGCACAGCTGTAATTCAGGGAAGCAAGGGAGAAGCTCCCTTAGGGATATGGGCAAACAGAGGGTCTTGTCATCTTCTCAAACTGAATTAGTACTTTCACTTAGAGATTGGAGTAAATTGTAATCAATATGTACTTACACTTACTGAGGACACTTGGATTCTTAAACGTTTATTGCTCTTTTTAAAGAGTACAAAACATTATTGGATATTGGAAAGCGTTAAAAGAGTTTCCAGCATCTGAGAAGTAGGCCTTGTTACCAGAAAAGTCTCTGGGCTCTTTCTTCTGTTCATTCCAGGAATATAACCCTCCAGCTTTGTTTAATTAAAAAAACCCAAAAACCCCAGTATCCTTAGAGGTAAGAATAAGTGACTGCTGTTTAAAAAAAAATCTGTATAATTGTATTCTATAGCATTGTGTTCAACATGTGGTAACATCTATAGCTATGAGCAGATTTGTGTATTTGTTACCTGTGCGTTTCTTGCACTATATAAAGATGTGAATGAACAAATACCTATGTTCTTACTTTGTCTGGTGGAAGCAAGTTTACTGCAAGACGAGGTAGGTATGTGCTGTGTTTTCCAACATTTTGTTCTTAATGCGTGATTTTTCCCTTCTCTTCAAGCTAATAAAATACTGGGAGGCATTCCTACCTGAAGCCAAAGCCATTGCCTAAAAGAAGAATATTCCAAATGGATTCTGGATGTTTGTCCTGGATAAAACTAAATTCCACAGTGAAATAAATCACTTTAAATCATCCAAATAAACCACTATATATTTTATGAATTAACATGTGGCTTTTTTTATATACCACAGCATTTTATTAACAAGCTGCATGTCCTGACCCTCTTTGAAGTGGACTGTGGCATGATGTTCTGCAATACATTGCTGAATTGAACACTATTGTGTCTTAATACTTGCACTAAAATGTGCACTGCAAGGCCAGAAAGCTGATATTTTTGTTCTTTACAACACAATGTTCTGTAATATGTTTACCTGATCTTTATGAAACAAATCTAATTGCATTGATTAATGTTCACTCAAACATTCCTGTACAAAATCATGTTTTTGTGATTATAATAATAAAGGGATGTACCTTGTGAAACATTAAACACTCTGGGTTTGTGTCTGTAGATACTTACTGGTGTTCTTAGGAGTATTGTTTAGAACAAATTGAGATATATCCAGGGCAAAACCAACATTCAGTAAAGAGTGCTGGAGAAGGTATTAAAGAGCCACAAAGAATTATCTGTGGTAAAATGTTCTGCATTTTAATTCTGAATCTCTTCATTATGGGTATTCTTTTCACTTGAAGTTATCACTGCCTTTGCAAAGTCTGTTTTATTAGTACTCATAGGGTCAAAAGACTGATGCTTGGGCGACAGACACATGTAAACTGAAATCTCCTTCAAGTGTTTACAGAGCTTCTGCAGAGTTAAAATCACCTGCATGGTCAAATACTGATGACCTACTGGGCTGATACATTACATCAGTTGTGTTCAGTGGTCTCAGGTCTCTTAAAAAAACATCCTGCAGTAATTCAGGCAAGAGGTGAGGAAGAAAACTGGGTAATTCAGCTGAGTTCATGTTAGTTCTAAGAGCTAGCATTCCATTTGAACTTTCTTGACTAACAAACACATTTGAAGGGACTGGTTATATCTTCTGCAAGAAATCAGAGTAGATAAATATTTTTCTGAAATACACAATATTAACATAGGATATGCTGTCCTGTCCTTTTAATTATATACAGGGCTTGTTGATGTATTCATATTAATGGAAGGTATTGATGTTAACAATTTTTAGGCAAATACTAATCATATAAAAAAATAAGAGAAGCTGTTGCTCTCAGCTAATCATAAGATTGCACGATAGATAAACCCATGAATTTTTATTGTTTGGGGTCAAATATAAAGAAGCACATAATATAATTTCAGAAGAGAATGGAAATCTCAATTCAACTGGAAGGTCATAATCTATTTTTACAACAAAGTTCACATGAACTTTACAGATTGGTGTTTCCTATTTCTGCACATACCTCTCTTGACTCAGTATTTCTAGGAGTTTTCAAGGAAACTAGAACAGAAAAAAACCCACCAAAATATGTCAAGCCTTAATCAAGCATCATTTTAAATGGTTGAACGCTAAAATCTTAAGCTTGTAATACCTTATGCATCAGTGTTTGTTCAGTCCTTCGTCTTAAAACTGCCTTTCAAAAAGCTCAAGTATGCAGGAGATTTATGATAAAGAAACTGATGCAGGCATAACACTGTTAAGTGTTAAAATGCACTTAACATTGGCTTGCTTGGTGCTAATGAAAATTGACCAGCAGCTCAATATTAAACTTCAGATACATACTACTCAGACTGAAAGTGGTATTTCCAGAACTAAAAGACTGTTTGGACACGCAGAGGTCAAAATGGGTAAACATACCCTTTCGCAATCTTTTTTGTGCAAGTGCTTTGTTCATCTGTCTTAGCTCTTGATCCGGTTTTGCTTCTATCATTGTTAGAATTCATTTGAATGATGGATCAGATTTCTTCTCTTTGTGACAAGAGAATGAGAAAGAGCTTTCACGTTAGTCTGCTGGCAAGGATTAGTGTGACTGTCTATACCAGAGAACTGAAAACAAGAATGAGTTGTGTAAGTTTTTTTTCTTAAAACCAGAAACCTTCTGGGGAACAAAAGAATTGTGGCATTTCTGGAGTTCTGGGTTGGCTGCTAATACAAAAAATTTTAGGGTTATTTTGCATCACAAGGTTATCTTGAACAGAAGATCCAGATCAGCTAGTACATTTGGCTAGCATAAAACTCTTGTTTCAAGAAGCTGTTAATGACCCTGAGACTGGCTCAGCTGGCTGATAACACCAAGGTTGTGGATTCAATCCCCAGAGGGGCCATTCATTTAAGAACTGGACTTGATGATCTATAGGGGTTCCTTTCAAGTCAGAATATCCTGTTATCTGGAAATTAATTTTGCTTATATTCCCCTGCATTATGAAGATTGGAGGTTTGGTTACTATCTTTCAGAGTATGACTAACATCCAATTAGCAGATGTTTCTCAACCCAAGTGAATGGAGGTATTGCTGAACTCTTCAGTCTGTGGAGCTCACTACTAGATACTCTACTAAATTTAAGTGGTGTTTTCCATTAAAACTACAAGCCAGTGTACCATGGAAGAATCACTAGCATGAACAAAAAGTGAATGTTTGCAAAATGATGAACTGACATTTGTAGTACTGTATGAAAGACAAAATGCTATTGAATTCTAGTTTACCTTTTAGGTTAAAATAAAATGCAGATCCTTGCAACAATTTTAAATTATCCCTATTCTTCTATTCATCATGTCCATTGTCCTTTTTTAATTAAATATGTATTACATGAAGTGGCTCAAATTAATACATTGTTATTTCTTTCTTAAATTGATGATGACAATAAGTTTCTGATTCTTTAATCACTGTCCCTTTTAAAACAGAATATTCTGCTTTCCTATCAATTATTCCTTCTTTTCCCTCTCCTAAGTTATTTCCTTCTGAAAGCCTCGTATGGGAGTTTGTTTCAGCATCTGTGAAGTTCATGCCCCAAATATGTCAGTTTCTTTTCAAATTGTGGAGATGAGCTGCTTGCTGGTAGATCCTGTGCATTTAAGTGAACAGCCAACATCCACTAAAATTACATGTACAGTGAAATTACTGTCTTAAGGAAAAACAAATGGGAAAAAAAACCCTGAAGCTTTATATTTTTCTCTCTCCTTCCATTTGAGAGTAGAAAAAAGGCTGTGTAATAATTTTAATTTGTGACAAAATATGAGTCCATTACAAACACGTGAGGGAAAAAAGGGCAGTATTTTAACAGGTGAGAAGCTGAATTTTCAGGTTGTTCAGAATGTTACTTGTTTACCTGCTAAGACAATTCTTCCCCTTTTTTAAGTTCTTGTTTTCCATAGTTGAAGCAGTAGTGAACTTCCTAATAATCTTTTGACTTTACTGGTAAAGTCATTCCTTTTTTGTTTTCCCCCAAATCAATGAGGAAATTACTAACAAAGGGAAGGGGTATAAAATAATCCAAATAATTTTTTGTGATTAAGAAAGACGAGTACACAGAGCAGCTTAGGCAGAACCCTCTTAGCAGGATATTCGTATGAAAATTAAGTAAAAGAAATATGCAATGAAAATGGAAGGGCAAGAAAAGACTAGAGAGAAACCATGTAGCTATGGCTGAATTTTGCAAGTTGACTTAAAACCAGTTTTGTAGCAACTGAAAACTTGACAAACTTAGGTTATGATCTAATGAAGGACTGTCTTTTTTTGACCTGGTCTCTTGTTTTGATGTATATTTAACTTACCACTTTGATTAGAATTTTTATATGGGTTTCTTTGTCTATTTCTATTCTGGAAACTAGCCATTCAGAAAGTCCTTGAACCATGAGAATTAGTGGAAAGTGATCTTTCAGATTTGCCTGTAATTATTCCTTTTTCTCTCCTGTGAATCATGCTAACATCATGAATGCTAAATTCCCCCTCCCTGTATGAGGAATTGCATAGTGACTATTTTGAAAAAAAGAAACAACAGAAGTGACCAACAAAGGAGTGGGTTGATGATTCGTAGTTTTCTGTAATCATGGAAGGTTAAGGTAGGATCTGATGACAGGTAACAGTTACAGCTGGAGGGAGTATATTATTAATTTATTTCACATGCTGGATCAAGTTAATTTAAGAATATAACCCAAGATACTTACACCTGCAACAACACTGAGCACTGAAGACCAACACTTATATTTCCTAGAGTACTTCTGAGAGCCTGCTCAAAAGATGAATTTGGAGACAGTCTATGTCAGTGTTACCAGTAGAGTTCAAACATTTTACAGTTTTGCCTGTACTAACAGAATTTTAATACACGTTACACCAGCTCAGGTCAAGCTACATTTGAAATATATTCTTGCTTTTGGATTTGTGGGAAGCATTGTAACATTTGTGCGGTTAGCTTTCAAAGACTAGAATCCTGGATGGTTTTGAACACACTTTGATGGCATTCTGTAAACTAATGTTTCTTAAATTTTTGATCCTCACTGTATCAGACAGAAAGACAATCCTTGGCCAGCCAGCCATGGGGAGAAATCCTTTTTTTTTCTTCAGATGTAACTTTAAAGATTAGCCAACTAATGATGATATATTGTGTAAATCAAGTATTTAACATTCCAAAACATATTGACGTATTTGAATTTAGCTCACCATGTAATCTTCCTTGTTCCTCTTGGCTGATGCACAGTCAAAAGTTCCATTATATTCTATTGAATTTGAAACCAGATTAATGTCTAAAACTTTTCTTCATCAATAAGTTATATGATATTAAGGAGAAAAGTAGCTTTTTGAAATTATTGCTTTTTAGGTTGCAAACAGCCACAAGCAGTGGTCCTATGAAATTCTTCTACTGACTTATCATCAGTGTAAATGCATTATGGCACAAATGGTGTCCTGAGTTATCTGTTTTGTGTTGGGGGAAGAATAGAAACTAAGCCTAAAGACTGGATTCTTAACCAGAAAGTAACAGTAATGATAGCATGGTAATTATAATCTAGCATGCACACATTCACTGGAGTGGTAAGATTATTATTATATGGCTAGTCTTTCCTTGGGATTATTATAATATATTTATCAGAGGGTGCTTTGTGGGGGAATGGGATTTTGTACATGCCTTTCAGTCCAAGGACATGGTGGAGAGCACACGGGGACTGAAACACTGCTCTTGTCACTACTACCCCAAGAGCAGTGCTGGAACTGTCCTGCTGGTTGTGAGCAGTTCAGGACACCTGGCCGAGGAGCAGTGTTGTGCAGAAACAGATGCCTGAGGACTATCAGGTCATTTTTTAAAATTTTGGGTTGTTACTTCGCTTCAGTTTAGCAAAACTAGTGTTAGTTTGCTTTAGTCTTCTTGGTTTAAGTCACATGATGTCTATTTCGTATTGAATCCTTTAAGGTCACAGATCTTTGCTTAGAGCAAAATATAATTAAATTTACCTTTCTGTAAAATAAAGAGAAATGGACGGGAAAGGAGCTTGTCATATTTCCTTCTCCCTCCCCAGTGCCACCAATCTAGAAGGAAGCAAGTTAGTTTTCCAAAGAAATTTCAAAAAGCTGATAGCATAACCACGGACATCAGATAAATTTGTTTTCCGTCCATTTTTGAGCTACGTTTTTATACTTGAGTCTACTTATGCAATATCAAACCCTCTGTACTCATGGATTTATCATGGTAGCTACTCTCTAAAGGATCAGTGAGAGTGTGAGGTTGTCTCAGGTAGTGCCTGAGACTCTCTGGGACTCACAAGGTGAGTTTTAATATATGACCATCTAATACAGTGGCAGGTTGTTGTTATTTTGCAGTTCTTCCAAATGGTTTGAAGCTTGGAGTTAGCAAATTTGTCTGACGTTGAAGCATTTGCATGTGCCAACAGCATGGCCTCCTAAATGCACTTGGTATTACACCTCTGTTTCTGCCTCCATTGCTCTTTAAACCGTTGAAACACCTGCTTATTTTGGAGTGTGAGAAATATAATTTGATTTCTCCAGTGGCTAGACATCATCTACTCTTCTCTGAAATAGTTTGGTTTTCTGTCCTAAATTAGAAAGTTAAAAGGTAGCTTCTTGGGAGCACATACAACACAGCAACTTTCCTCAGTGCTGGGGTTTTTTTTCCCTCTCTTAATTTCATATCTGTTCATAAAGGGCACTACAAAAGGTGCGGCATTTGTTTGTTGACCAACCTGGCCCTGACAGAAGGCTGTGCTGCCATTCAGTGGGACCTTGACAGGCTGGAGAGTTGAATGGTGAGAAACCAGATGAGGTTCAATAAGGGCAAGTGTGGGGTGCTGCACCTGGGAAGGAATAAGCCCAAGTACCAGCATAGGTGAGGGGCTGACCTACTGGAGAGTAGCTCTGCAGAGAAGCACCTGGGAGTCTTTGCGGATGAGAGCTGATAGTGAGCCAGCAGTGCCCTTTTGGCCAGGAGGGCTAATGGTGTCCTGGGCTGCATCGGGAAGAGTGTGGCCAGCAGGTGGAGGGAGCTCCAGTGACACCACATCTGGAGCATTGTGTTCATTTCTAGTCTTGATACAAGCAAGATAAGGAACTACTAATAGGGTCCAGGGGAAGCCACAGAGATTATGAGGGATCTGGAGCGTCTCTTACAAGGAGAGACTCAGGGAGCTGGGCCTGTTTAGTCTGGAGGAGACTGAGATGGGATCTCAGCAATGCACACAAGTATCTCAAGGGTGGGTGCTGAGAGGATGGTGCCAGACTCTTGTCAGTGGTGCCCAGCAATGATATGAGTAGTGGCCAAAAACTACAACACAAGAAATTCCACTTCAGCCAGAGGAAGAACTTTACAGTGAAGGTGGCAGAGCACTGGAACAGGCTGTCCAGAGAGAGCCTGGGGTCTCTCTCTCTCTCCCAACCCATCTGGATGTGTTCCCGTGTCACCTGCTCTCGGTGTCCCAGCCTTGGCACGGGGCTGGTCTGGATGATCTCCAGAGGCTCCTTCCAACCCCAGCAACTGAGATTCAGGTTTGAGCTACGGTATGAATTTAGGACTGGATAAATTCCTCCTTCGGGAAGCGAATTTTTTTTCCCTCGTCTTTTTTTCTGTGCTCCGCAGCAGCGCCGCAGCTCTTGCTGTACCAAAAGACGATGTTCTTGGTCAAACGACGATGGTTTCGAACGCCGGGAGCACGAGGGGGGAGGGGGCGGGCTGGGCCGGGCTCCCGCCCCTCCCCCTCACGTGACTCGGATCACGTGACCGGCGCGCAAATGGCGGCGGCGCCGCCGCGCTGAGGGGAGCCGGCATGGAGGTGTTCATCCCGTCCTTCCGATATGAGGAGAGCGAGCTGGAGCGGGGATACACGGTGAGGTGTGCAGGCCGGGGCACGCCCGCGCCTCGGGGCAGCCATGTGGCGGCGGCGAGCGGGGGCTGCGCCGGGGTGCCGGGCAGGCATCAGTGTGCCGGGGCCGTCCTGCCCTCCCTGCCCAAGCCGGCCCTGACCTGCCCAGCCTTTCCCTGACCAGCGCAGCCCGTCCTTGTCCTGCCGCCCCTGTCCAGCTCTGCCCAGCCTTGTCCTGTTCTCCCCAGTCCTGCCCTGCCCTGCCCAGCTTTGCCCTGACTAGCCTTCCCCATCCCTGCCCTGTACGTCCCATCCCTGCCCTCCCTGTCCAGGCCAGCCTTTCCATGCCCATTTCTGCCCTGCTCCTCGCGGCACAGGAAGGGTGGTCCCAGCCAGCGGGGCACCTGCTGCCCGACACGAACTGTTCTGCGGGACAGCAGCGGCAGCAGCTGGTGCACCGTGCCCAGCAAGTGGGGAGAGACAGCTGCTCCCTTACCACTCGGCCCGGCTGGGAGAGGCACATGCTGGGTCCAGGTCTGGGCTGCCGAATGAGTTCAGTGCAGGGCCAAACACGATGAATGCGGAAAGGCTGAGAGAGCCGGGACTGCTCATCCTGGAGAAGGGACAGGGGCGTCTCTTCAATGAGATTATCTGAATGGACAGATTGAGGGGGCTAGACTCTTCGTGTTGGTGCTCAGTGACAGGAGAGTTGGCAATGGGCAAACATCAGAACACAGGTAACAAAGACAAGACTGGTTTGTTACCATAAGGGTGGTCAAGCACAGGTATAGGTTGCCCAGAGGATGGTGGAACCTCCATCCTTGCAGGTTCTCAGAATCTGGCTGGACACTGTCCTTGGTAGCCTGCTGTGTAGTTGACTGTCCTTGAACAGGCAAGTTAGTCTGCACAGTTTTTAGAGGCTCTTTTTGTTTTCAGTAGTTTTCTCATCCCACAAAACTGTTGGACTGTAACACTTTCACATGTTGCTGGGTGGAGACAGGTGGACCAAAACCCAAGGTATTTGTCTGAAAGTGGGTATTCTAGGCTTACTTCTTTTATTAAATATATTCATTCAGTAGTTCAGACCTGCTGACAAATACCATAAAAAAATTGAGTCCTGTAGAATTTCTAGAATAATGTAGGCATAGTTCCATGAAGCAAGTTCATCTTCTTGATGCTTAATCCTGTATATTATTTGGTCCTTGCTACTAGGAAGTGTTTGCAAACCTTGTGAAAGATGAGCCACTTTAGATGCATTAATGTGGGAGTGTAACATCATTAATATTTCTTCCTCTTGGGTGAACTTAAATGTAAGTGACTCCCTACAATAAGTCAGTGTGATTTTAAGGACTTGGCTTTAAAACATTTTGACTTGAGTATGATTACATTAGCACAGTTTGATCCCACCATGTCCTAGTTGAGGAGGGTAGTTGAAATGACAGAATGATTTCTAAGATGTGCATATTTCACAAACAGGATTTTTCATAGTAATGTCTATTTTTAGTATTTGTTTTTGGTGTATTTGTATTTCTTTAAATATAATCTTGTCTGTGAATCCTGCTAGGATTCTAGAGGATGTGGGGTTTTTTTTAAATTTCATTAATGTTAAGCTATGTAAACTTTAAAGAAGCTTTCTTTCTTTTTCAAAGAAATCAGAAATGAAACTATATGTTTTTAGAAGTCTTTCAAGAAAATGATCCTGAGAGTGAACATGTTCTATTACAACACTGTTAATTGTTACAGTACTTTTCCTCTCAAGTCATGTACTGGTAATGAGTCAGTCTTGTGGAACTGAAAGTTGCTGTAGTTCAGTAGATTTTGGTAGATTTTCCTGCATGATTATTTTTCCATTTCAGTCAGATGAGGGGATTCCTTACTACATCCCATGCAAAAATGATTATGCTTTATCCTGACCATGAACTGCACAAGAAATCATACCTAAAGTTTATCTGGGTTAGGCATGCTTGTGGGAGAGGATATGGAAAACTGTTCTGATAATAACATTGTGTTTTTCCTTTGAGTTTTAAAAAGGTTATGGACTATGCATGAGGAAAGCTTATGCCAATGTAATTGTCAGTTTGTCATGTTGCTAAATAATTTGCATAAGTATTGTTCCAAGTACATGAATTCAAAGGGGTGCACTATCTGTCCTCCTTCCAGCAAAACTGAGGTTAATGAAAGCTCTGGTACATTGCTCTGTACCAACTAGGAGAGTACTGTGTATGCAGATATATTTACCATACATATTTACAGTAGAAATTATTTTGCTTTGAGCAACAAGGTGATTTCACTTGGATGCTTGTGAATGTTTCTGTGTCCATACCATGTCAGCTCTCATTCTTGTGGGGGTTAACAGGAGATGTGGATTTGGAAGTCTTTATGTTTAAGTATGTTTCACCAGTTCTTTGCTGTCTATATCTGATGAATTAGAAAAGGTAAGTGGAGTGACATTGTAAGCTATTATCTCTTTGAAATATAACCTTCAATTAAGAGGATATGTGTAATCCTGGACAAGTACAGTCTGAGTAAAGTATGGGGTTTTTATATGAAATTATATAAGCTATTCAATTTAAGTTAGTCCCATCATCAGGTTTACAGTATTAACATTTAAAACAGTTTGGTCATAAAGGTCAAAGAAGGTGTACTCCCAATGATCGCTACTGGCAGACATCTAACAATAGACAAGAAAAGACTGAGCTACTTAACTTTTTTTTCTTCAGTCTTCACTTGCAGTCTCTTTTCCCACACTTCTTGAGTGGATGGACTGCAAGGCAGGGAATAGGGAAGTAAATTACTTCCCCAGTGTAAGGTTCATGAAGAACCTGAACATACCTAAATCTGTGGATCCTGATGAGATGCATGCCAGAGTCCTAAGGGAATTGGCTGATGTAGTTGCCAAGCCACTCTCCATATTTGAAGAGTCATGTGAAATCCTGGTGATTGGAAAAAAGAGCAAACATTGTACCCATCTTTAAAGAGCAGAGAAAGGAGGACCCTTGGAACTACCAACCTGTCAGTCTCACCTCTGTGTCTGGGAAGATCATGGAACAGATCCAGCTAGATGCTCTGCTAAGGCACTTGGAGGAAGGATAGGGAGGTGATTTGAGACAGCAGCATGGCTGCACCAAGGACAGCCCCTGCCTGACCAACCCAGTGGCCTTCTTTGATCGAGTGACTACATCGCTGGGTAAGGGAAGGGCTACAAATGTCATTTATCTGGATTTCAGTAAAGCCTTTAGCATGATCTGCCACAACATCCTTCTCTCTAAATTGGAGAGATATGGGTTCTGTGGGTCATCTGTTAGATGCACAAGGACTAGGTTGGATGATCTCATCCAGAGGGTAGGGGTCAACAGCTCAGAGTCCCAGTGGACATCAGTGGCAAGTGATGCCATCAGGGGTCTGTACTGGGACCAGTGTTATTTAATATCTTCATTAATGACATAAACTAAAGGATCAAGTACACCCTCAGCAAATCTGCAGGTGACACCAAGCTGAAGACAGGATGCCTTCCAGAGGGACCTGGACAAGCTCCAGAAGTGTGTCCGTGGGAACTTCTAGAAATTCAACAAGGCCAGGTGCAAGGTGCCGTGTCTAGGTTGGGACAAATGCTAGTATCAGTCCAGGCTGGGGGATGAAGGGATTGAGAACAGCCCTGCTGGAAGGACTTGGGGGTGCTGGCGGATGAGCAGCTGGACATGACCCAGCCATGTGCACTGGCAGCCCAGAAAGCCAATCATGTGCTGGGCTGTACCCAAAGCAGTAGGGGAGGGAGGGGATTCTGCCCCTTTGCTCTGCTCTGGTGAGAGCCCACCTGGAAAAGGTCAGCTGCATCCAGCGCTGAGGTCCCTAACAGGAGAGAGACTGCTGGAGTGAGTCCAGAGAAGGGCTACAAAAATGGATCAGAGGGATGGAATGCTCTTGCTTACCTCTTTCAGTGAGGGAAGGCTAAAAGAGCTGGTGTGTTGAACCTGAGAAAAGAGGACTCCAGGGCTCTATTTTTGCACTGTATAAACAGGACTTTAAAGAAAGATGGGGACAAGCTTTTTAGTAGGTCTTGTTGCAGCAGAACAATGATCAGTGCTTTCAAATTAAGAGAGGGTGGATTCAGAGTAGCCATAAGGAACACATCTTTTAGAATGAAGGTGGTGAAACACTGCACAGGTTACTCATAGAGGTTTCAGATGACCCATCCCTGGAAACGTTCAAGGCCAGTTTGGGTGAGGCTCTCAGCAACCTGATCTAGATTAAGATGTTCCTGTTCATTGCAGGACAGGTGGATTAGATGTTTAAAAGTCCCTTCCAACCCAAACTATTACACAATTCTGTGATTACAGGAGTACCACTTTACACAGTAGATCATTTTACTATTGTCTTTCCCACAAATGATAACTTGCTCAAAATGGAAATGTTTTCTTGAACTGGAGTAGCTGGAAGAAGGAAGTATGAGAGATTATGCAATTAATAGCAGAAAAGGATGATGGAAGCAGACAGAAGACTGCTGATGTGCTGACTGCCCACCAGCCCAGTCACATGCCTGCAGCTTACAGAGGGTGCCTTCTGCACTGTGACTTCTGGGGCCATTGCAGAGAAGCAGCGCTCACGAAGGGTTTTTTGAGAAGAGTGGTGATAATCATCCTGGCATCTTTGCTAGAAGCAGTGATGCTGGTGACCTGTGTGAAATGAGAGACTGAAGGGAGAGTTGTTCCTTTCTGTGGTGGCCCTGCATTGCAACCATAACATGCTTCCCTGACATCCCCATATTTCTGGTTCCTTATCTTCAGCAGAACAGAGTCCAGTTCCCTGAGTTGCAGTCTGCTACTATGTGTTCTTACTTCCTGGAAAGAAAAGACAGAAAATGGGAATTCATTACGAACTTATTGGTTAGTTTTCAGCTTTCCCTGTAATTTCAGATTATTTTCTTTTTCCCCCTGGTGTGGCTAGGCAGCACCTGGAAAGTGGAATGGGCAGAGATCCATCAGTTTTGGGGAGAGGTTTGAAATGACTTGCCATAGAAAGTGGAAAATTCACTCCAGCCTCAGAGGGAAAGCTACAGTGTAATTGAGAAATAGAAAGGGGGAGTCTTGACTAGAGAGATAAAATTTTAGGGAAATAAAAGATTAGAAGGAAACATTTGGGAAAAATCTTATTATGCAACACTTGAGAATGGTTTCTGTAAATAAAGTAAATGGGAAAAACACAATTCTTTCAAAAGTGTTTGTTTCAGGAGCTCAGCTTTACTAAAGCACTATTCCTCTGATGTGAGATCTTGAAAGTCTTTTTCTCCCACCTCCCCCACAAAAAAAAAAAAAAAACAAGAGAAAAGACAACCAAACAAAAACCGCAGAGTAAATTTGCGCTTGTTCCAGTTCTGTTTGGAGTATACATAAAATGATGAAACACAGAATATGGAAAATGTCAGTTTTGCTAGTGGACAATTAAATTTCATTGTCAGTTTAAATTGATGACACTAGCTTCTAAACTATTGAGCCTGTGCTAATAAATGCAACAGTTGTTCATAATTTGGCAGTGAATGACCTTTAAATGTAGGCGCTTACTAAGGATGTCCCTAGAGAACAATTCAACTTCGAAATGACACCCACGTGTGCTTGTTGTCATTTAAATATGCTCCCTTTGTCAATAACAGAATAATAAATACTAGTTAGATTTCTAATGTTGATTCAGATCCCAGGAAACTTACTGAATAAATTAGTGTACATTTGATTTATATTGACCAAAAAAATTTTACAGTGGTATATTGCAGGTCAAGGTGACATACATTTAAATGTGTTGTAGAGCAGAGGGCATACTTGACTGACACAAGTGCTTACTGCATTTTTAATTAACACTTCCAATAGTACTTCCCAAATTGCTTCTGGAGTTGCAAATGTAAAAGTAAGATCTGACATGTAAGATCCTAAACTTATGTGGATTTTTAAAAAACCCATAGGCTCTACCTCCATAGAAGCAGAAGAGTAATTACTAGGCTAAACTTCTGTTTATGGAAGTATAAACCCATAAAGATCTAAAGTTTGTTATAGTTTATGTATTTTAGCATTCTTTATTGTTAAAATAAATGTACATAGAGTCAGAAAGGGAAGTTTTTAGTTGTTCTTCCATGAAGACTTAGAATAAAACACAGCAAGTTAAAAAGCGGGAATATTTATAAGTTTTGTAATTACAAAGCGTGGAGAGAGTAATTATGAGTTGATGTAAAAATATTTCAAAGTACTGCTATTCTAACCCTTTCACTTTCACTTTGCTAGACCCTAAACTTGGTAGTTTTAAAAAATCTGAAGAGATTTTGAGTGCCTTGAGTATGAAATCTGCCCGTGTGAGGACTAATTGCTTACTAGTCTGACTTTTATAAGCTCACCATGTATTAACATTGTGTCACAAGTACTGTTGAAGTCAGTGACACACCAGTTACTCCAAGTTCAAGGAAGTTAAACAGAAATATTAGATCTAATTAGAGTTTTTTACAGTCTTAGTGTCTTCACAGAAGATTTTCAAATGTCCTGGTTGCTCTGCAAGGGAATCAGAGCAGGTCAGTACAGATGCATTTCTCTCCTACAGGAATGGTGAAGATGATAAAAGATAACTTGACAAATGTCATTGGTTCTGTAAGGTCAGAAAAATGGTATTTTGATCTTTGTTTTAGGTGCATTTGAAGTTCCAATGAAGGTGCATGTGTTAGTGGAGGAAATAGACTTGATGATTTAGGCCAGGTTGCTTTTACTAAGAATACTTGTTTTCTTTTTTTTTTTAGGGGGCAATTTGTGCGTTTGTCAGCAGTGATGATTAAATTTCTTTCCTCCAGTCAGTTTTTATGTTTGACAGACTTTGTCAGTGATATGAAACTGACCACTTGGTATGCAGTGGGAACTTGAAGAATATAAACGAAGACATGAACAATTTTGCAGTGCAGATGGTGGCAGCTAAGGCATAAACTAGGAAAAGGTAAAACCAAAGTGAAAACTGACTGAATTTGTACATAGCAATCAGTTAGAGCTATGGACAGATCAGAGACATATAGCTCCAGTAGTCTCTACTTCCTCTGCAGTTGCTCGAAGGGCCCCTAATTCACAGTCATGCAATGTTATTGGAAAGGGCCATGTAAGATTTCTCTGAGCAGTAAATACTTTTTGCTTTATTGTGATGGGAGGGTCAGCAGTTGGGTATAGAAGCAGCAGCATGATTTTCTCTATCAATTTTCCATTGAAATACCAAAACTTGACACATTCTATCAGTACAACTCAAGTGCAAAGCAGGCGTTACCCATTCCTCTCCCAGTATCTACTGGTTTGCAGTTTAACAAGGAAGTTCCATTTTCAGAAAGATTGGGAGTGGTAGGGCATTCAGCCATGCATCACAGTAAAGATACATTTTAATTACATTGTATCTTTGAGACATTGGTGACAAATTTTTGTTAATAATGTAATACTATCAGTGGAATTATTTCATCAGAAGATTCATGCATAACTGCTCCTGGTGATGTTTCCAGATAGGATCAAGTCATGATTGTAAAATCTTGTCAACAAAGATAGTGTTAAACATATGTTCATTTTTCACTTGCCAGGAGTGAGAACACACCAGGGTTTAAAATGCAACATGAGGGAAGATGAAATAGATTTTTCCCTTTTTCTTACTGCAATGCAATTTTAATTGGTCTTTGAGTTTTTTAGTGCCTGTTGTATTTTTTCCCGGTTTAATTGATAATTAGTTACCATTGTTATGGCATTTGTTAAATTAGCTTGGATTTTCGGTATATGATACCTAACAGGTGCTTCTGTGTCAGAGTGCTTGGTGGGATAACTTCCGTGCTGCATTTGGGTACGGTGGAAATACTTAAGTGTGCACCATGGAAATGTGCTAATGGAGGCTTTTGAGCTGCCATAATATGATTACTCTTATTGTCAGTAGTCTCTTTTTTTGGTGTGTTTACAGGAATTGTATGAGAACTTGTATCAACTTTACATTTCCAGTTTTCTATAAGCCTGAAACTTCTGTTGCTTGGGGAAGACTAAAATGGCATTTTGGAGAGCATTCTGCAAGGGGATTTGATGAAAAAACAGAAGTGTTGTCATTCCCTTTTGAAAGTGGCATTGTATTTTTAATAGGAAATGAAAGGAGATGTGTATGTAGTCTGTTAATAAACTTATTCTGAGATGTCCTGATGATGAAAGTCTTCCAGGTAGAACACGAATACCCTCTTTCTGTGAACAGTTTTTTTAATATTAATCTTTCAATCTATATATTCTGCTATAAATTTCACGTTTCATAAACCAATTAATGTTGTGTGGTTGGGTTGGTTTTTTTTAAAATAAGAACGCAACAGTCAGGCTTGGGTACTTGAAATAACATGGGACGGAAGGAGCATACTATGAGTAAGGAGCACCATGTCCATGTCAGGTTTGAAACAAACTGTGTTTCTTCTTATTCCTCTTCTGTTAGTGCAGTGAGAGCTCCACCTCCCGTTCAAAAAAACCTTCAGTTCTAAAAGCGTACAAATAGGAGATCTGAGAAGATTATTTTGGATGTTGAATTTACCCTCAGTGGAGGGTATTTACAACAGTATGTAATTTATGAGAAGTGACAGCCAAACCTCCACTGCAACCTCCATCTGGTATATTATTTATTTAGATGTCACAGTGTTTGTGGGTGCCAGTTAAGTCCAGGGCCTCTATGAGGCAGTTGTGGAATAATCTACATGGTACACAAAGTTTCAAAAATCATTCTTGAGAGGTGTTGCCTACATTTGATAGTAGTTGTTTGCCTTATGAGATGCTGTGAAAAGCATTATATATCCCAAAAGGTATTACTGTTTGAGTACTTAATTCTTTAACAGAATGAAAACAGTATAAAACTTCTGTGAAAGTCTTCTCTCCCCCTAGGTCACCTTCAAAATGGTAAGAAAAGAATTACCGATATTCATTATTTTGTTTCTTATATTTCTTGTCTCTCCTGTAATTGATTCACTTTTTTAAAATGGGATCCCTTTTTATACCAGAGTGGAAGGTATTCAAGTGCTGCAGTATCTTCAGATTGGAAAATCATGAAATCTAAAACTTTCCTTGTAATCTTTTACAAAAGGACAAACAAAGTCTTGATTAGGATAAGTGAAGTAGTCAATCGTTCAGCAGCAAGTTTGCATTGATTACAATGCACGGTTTTTATGAAAAAGGACTATATGTGTTAAGAAACAGATACTTCAGCTATCCGCCTCTACTTCTGGTTTTGCACAGGACTCTTTATTTGTGTATAGATTGTCTTCTCTACTCTTTCGTGAGTAATCAAGCTCTTACCAGGAATAGGACTCCCTGATCATGTGTCTTCCTTGCGGTTGAGCTGTGATGGTAATTACAATCTGGTTTTCTTGTTCCTTTAAGATGTGGGGAGGTGGGGGTGGAGGGGTGGAAGAAAAAAGGGAATGTGGCTTCAGTTTAATAATAAATTAAGGGACTAGTAAATTTAAAATAATGTCAGAATGTTATAAAAATATTTGCTTTAAATATGTGAAAAAATGGATATGCAGGAAAAGAATGCAAACCAACTTTAGATTTGAAAGTTGTGCCATTATAGAATCAGAAAACATGTTCACCTATTATTTTTCTGACTTGTTCCAAATTCTAAGAAAAATTATCTCTTGTGATGACATACTCCCTATAAAACTTCAAATTGCTTCAATCTTACAAGTAAGTTTGAGAACATTTGAAAGCTAGTTTCTAGTTAGAGATTCATTCTCCCACTAAAAGCCAAAGACCTGTCTTCCTGGTTTATGTTCTAGCAAGGGAGCATAAAAAGTCAGTAATTACTGAAAACACCTATTTTTGGTGTTGCATAGAAAATGCCAAAGGCCTTTCTTTTTGCTGAGTGCTCAGAATGTGGATGTGATTGCGTAGGAATAGAATCTTTGCACTACTTCCTCTGTTTGACATGGTGACTAGAAAGCTCAAGTAGATTCTGAAGTATGGCTGAGTTTGGGGTGGGGTTTTTGGTTGTTTGGTTTGATTGATTAGTTTGGGTTTTGCTGTGTTTTTGTTTGGGGGTTTTTTTATTTTTTGCTTTTGTTTTTTTGTTGTGGGTTTTGTTGTTGTTGGTTTTGTGGTTTTTTAATTTACTTTTCATATTTGTCCCTCTATCAAAACCTGTTTCTAATTTTGGTTTTACCTTCCCTTGCCAGAAATTATTCAGTATCAGGCATCCAGGTTTTGCCATGAATTCTTATTGCTGCTTGGGAAGAAGGAAAGAATATTTTCAAAAGTGTTTTAAAACAATTCAGTAAGAACTTGATGAGAGTGTTATGCAGGTAGTAATTTTCTTCTCTCAAATAAGTCAGTCCTTGTGTTGGCCCCAATTAGAGGCAAAGTAGGAAATATACTTTGTAAAAAGTTCAGCACTTGCAGCTAAGTCTTCTAACATTTTATCTCTTGGTACCTACTTGTTACTATATATTTATCTGGAAAATAAACATAAGGAGAATATGATAATGGAGATCAGAAGCAGTTTTAAGGTTCTTGGTAGAATAATTTTTTATTTACATGCATTTAGTCTTCATATTTGAATTTTTCCTTTCCTGGTTTGTATCTAATTGGAGTTTTAGAAAACCTCTAAGCATAGTTTTAAGGGTGAAAAAACCTGGTACCATCTGGTTTGTAGTATGGGACTTTTAATTTTTAAAGAGTGGGATTTTTGTCTGACCAGTGGGAGAAGAAGGAAATTTCTGCTGAAATAAATTGTTCTGTAAACTAAGAAAAGATGACTAGAAGTTAGTTACTTAAACCATGAACATCACTGCTTTTTTGCTTTTTTTTTTTTTTTTTTTTTTTTTTTTGGGCTTTTTTTTTAGGTTGGGTTTGTTTTGTTTGGGTTTTTTTTGCTAAGTGTGAATGTTATCATTACTCTCTTTGAATGCAGTGGCCAGGATAATGCCACTAACACAAAATTTAAGTGTTTAAATAATACATTTTGTGAACTGTTTCAGCAAATGTTAGATTTGAAGTATGTTTGGTGTCTAGGAAAGAACTGGTAACATGCTGCACATTCAAAACTATTTTTTGTTACTAAATTGTCAAAAATTGCTGATTTGAAAGGGGGTAAAAACCTGCTTAAACTAATCACAGATACAACTGTTATCTGTTATGGGCTAAGAACTTAATGCCCTATTGCTCAAATAGGTTTTTACAATAACGAGATAGCTGTATCACACTCCTAAGTGAAAAGCTCATGAACTTGCCTGCATGGTTATTTCCAACCTCCACTCTTCTAACAAGCTCCCAAAGTTGTTGCTTATAAAAGTGGAAAATGGACCTGATAAAAATGTTTAGTCTGTAGGGCTGTGTTTTATTTATCATATCACAAAAGAACAATGTTTTGTTGCATCATGGTCAAAATAGAAGCGACCTTGCTTGTTCATGAGTGCTCAAAGCCTAGAGATAAGAGGCAAAGTAATAGAGTACAATAGAAAGAGTGTAGTGTAATTATTTGTGGCTTGTCAAGTGGAGCCCTTTCAGGCCCCAAGTGATTCAAATCTGGGAACTCTGCACAATTCTGTACGCTAACCATAGCCAGCATCAGAGAAATCTCACCCAGCTTCTCCGACAGTACTGAAATTGCATCAGTTTGTCATGCACTGAGCATGCCAGCTTCGCACAATATCATTTGCTTGCAAATGGGCCTGGCCCCAACGCCCTGAGACACATTCTTTGGTGTCTGACTCTTGGCCTGTGATTTGTCATGTCTCTAGTGCTATCGGCGTAAAGTAATTTTAATAGATTCTGATGGTTTGCTTGTGGAAGGTAAAGAATGCACTACAGATTGTGTCAGGTAGCTTTCTATGGCATGTAGTGTGGTGGAGGCCCTCATGATGGTGATAGCCAAACAAAGAGCATGGAGAAATGAGAGCCCTATTTTGAATGCTATTTAACACTGCCCTTCTCAACACCCTGCTGTGGACATCCTTGCTAACTCAGCAGGTTCAGGAACTTAGCAGCTCACCAAAGCAGTGTTAGTTGTGCTTCAGAGTTGTTTATGGATGAGGGATATAGCAGAAAAACATTGGCTTTTTTGTCCCTATTCAAAGTGTATAAGATGTGTAAAAATGCTAATTGGTTTTCAAGAAGTAAACTGGATATATATTTGTCTTAGTTGCCTTTTTATTATTTGTTTGAAGTATTAGTACTCTCTAAATAAAAATCCCTGGGTTTTTAGCAAGTGTGTTATTTGAGTAAAAAAATTGTAAAAAGGCCTGTGCAATTTATACTCACATGTATCTCTTACAAAATTACGTAAATATGGCCTAGAAGATAGATTCCTGAAGAATTTCTTCATAGATTTTAATTGGTATATTTATTTGACAATGATTTGATTACTAAATCTTTCTTTGGAATTGTTTTCTTACACTATGAAATAAGTACACGGCTTTTTTTTACTCTTCCTTTGACACCACTGAGATGAGATTATTTTGCCATTGACAACTCTGATCTTTGCATCTTTTTTTTCAGCTGACTTCCTTAATTGATTACTACTTTGGTGTTGGAGCCTGCAGCATAGCTCTCCAGAATTCTGCTGACACCAATCGATTAATGTGAAGGTGTTAGTTAGTGATTTCATCTAAGAAACATTCAAAACCATGTCAGTAATCTGTTCTTAAAAACTGCCAGATCATTGAATTTTGTTATTTTGAACACATTAGTTTGGGTTAACAAGGATTTCTCTGGAGAGCCAAATTAAAAAGAAAAAAAAAAAAAAAAAAAAAGTGTCTCCTGTGGGAAGAAGAGATTTTATTCAGTCGTACATTAATACAACGTACATGCACACGCCTTAATATTTAAGAGACTGTTTTAAAACATGTTCTTATTAATATTTAAGCTATCTCTGAGGAATTTATAAAAATGCTTCAGCACAAACTATTTTTCTTTATGTTTACCTAGGGAATTTTTGACAGCAGTGTAACTCTGAGCACCCCGCTAGCAAGTCTGTGCAAGTCTGCCACTTTCATTCCTGCTGTAGCTTCCACATTTGCTTAGCAGCTTTGCATAGCTAAGCAAATTTTTAAAATGAGCCTGCATTTTTTCCTTTTTAGTTCTAAATATGTTCAGCAAAATACTGCTGTTCTATACAATTCCTCAGAGTAGTTCTGTGTTAGGATCAGAACTCACTGTTCAGTATTGCAGATAAGAAGAAAGAAGTAAAGTTTCTTTTTAAGCTTGTAGTTAACTTTTGAAAACATGTTTTGCTGTTATTTCTTGGTGGAGTTTTTGTAAGATAACTTCTTAAAACAACATGGATTTTTACAGTGTGCTAGCCTTTGTGTGTGTTGCTTGTGCATCCGTAAAGCATCTCTACCTGATCTAGGGGTGGCTGTGGAAAGTACAAGTTAGTTAAATCCGGTGAGCATGCTGTTGTCACAGGTTTTGTTTGTACAGAAGGCGACCTAAATCAGTTGCCCCTACATCAACATTGAAACCAGCAAATTACTGTGGTCAGTGTGGTATCCTTATGTTCAGATGGGCGAAACATAGATGGGCATGCACACACGTGTTTGTGGGCACAGATACGTGGAAGCACGTGTGTATATCAGCATTGGAAGCATTTATTGGATGGTATTGCTGAAATGTCTGAGTTCCAGTACGATTTGATGTTTTAGTGATGTGGATGATGAAATAAGAATGTTCTTATTTAAATTTGCCATCAACACCAAGGTGAAAGTGACTGTGAACATGCTGGAGAGCAAGAGTGGGGTTTAAAATAATTGTGGTGAATTGGAAAGTTTATTTTAAAAAGGAAAATGGGATGCTAACTTAATAGGAGCTGGTGCCAAGTGTTGTATTTATCAAAAAAATAATCAGTAACATGGAGTAAGATCCAAAAGGTTAGGTAACAGATATTCCTGAAAAGATCTGAGGGTTATCGTGCATCACAAGATGGCCATGTCACAAGGCAAGTGCCTTTTGGGGTTTCAAAAAATGGCTGTAATAGAAAGATCAGTGATGTGGAGTGTATACTAAGTCTGGTATGTGTATGCTAGATGGGTGGCTTTTTAAGAGGTGACTAGATTGGTGGCTTAGCTGTGAAACAGAAAGCAGCACAGGGACAGGAATATTAGGACTCCCATCAGAGGTCTGAGTCTCTAATACCAGTCCTGCTCACAGATATGTTTCACCTCAATCCTGTCTCATCTGAAGGGGCATGAAGATAAACTATACAAGTTAGAGGCTCTTCAGGTTTACTAAATGACGGAAATAACAGAAGACTGAGCAATTTGTGCTATTTGCTCCCAAGTATTGTCAGGAGCTGATGAAAAAAATTGCATTTTTAAAAGATTATTTCAGAGGGATTTGTAGGGCAACAATTTTTTGCCAACTTATGTACCTTATCTGCAGAACTTGCTAGTCTTGCATTTGATTAATGAATTAGGTACATATTATTAATTTTGTGGGAAGAGTTGCTGTTTTGTCAGTGTGTGCTCAAACATCAGTGCTCTCTCCATTTCCTGATGTTTCTTGCATCTTCTTGCACTCATAGTGCAGACCTTGTCTCTGCCCTGGTGCAGAAAGCATTATGTGATGACTCTTAGTAGTTCTTGTTTGCTTGTTCCCATGTGCTTCCTGATAGGCACTGATGTGATCCATTCCATGATGTGATCACGTGTCTTGCCAGAAGTCGAAGATAGAGCAATGCCAAAGAATAGTGCTCTGCCACTTGCCACTCTAGTCCTCTCTTGCTGCTCTTATCCAGGGACATTCACAGATAGTTCAGCATCACTTAATTCTTGGCATATGTAATTCATTTATTGCTTATGTTTCGATGTTTTTAGCCTTCATGCCATGGAAATCATCAAAAAATCATCTGCAGCTTCAGCAAGAGTAATATTTTAAAACAGAAGTCTTGGTGGAAAATATTGGATGCACAGCAGTATGGTGATGTGCCGCTGTCCTGAACAGTAAATATAAACCTCTCATATTTCACTGCTGTATTTTGCATTAGTAGGATGTTTGATGCTAAGTGATTTAAATATCCCTAGTATGCAAGAAGCATGGTCACTGACAAGGAATATTATTACAGTGAAAATTTTTTACTCCTCATAGCTCAGACAGGCAATTTCTATGCTTCTCAAAGTAGCAGGGTGAGGTTTTTCTGGGCAACATGGTAAGTAAGGCAACACAAGTCAACATTTACTCAGGCCTCAGTTATAAAGCCATTTTTACCTCCTGCATTACATCAGTTTTTAATTTCTTATTTGTAGACAGTAAAACATGATTGCATTTACAAATTGTGACCAAACTTGCAGAAGACGATTGAGAACTAATTTATCATTCTCCAGGGAATGCAAGTTAGTAGTCAGGTAAACTATCTTATGGCTGGCATATGTTGACTGTCAGCCTGTTGCAGCCTGTTGCACAGGCCCCAGTGCTGGATCCTGCAAGCACAGGAGACACAAGATTTAGCTTTGATTACTGACTAACCTCCTCCTGGCTGTTTTTAACCCAAGAGTTCTGTGCAAGCATGGACTGCTCAGGTGCTAGTGAGAGCAGATGAGACAAGACAAGTATGCCAGAAGAGCATACTCTGAAAGGGAGCTGGGGAGGGAAATCCCCAAGTCAGCCAAATTTGTTGTTATACCCATGCAGTCAACCCACTGCTGTTCAGGGATCAGGGGTTTGAAACTACAGCAGGTAAAAAGCTGTGGTTTAATCAGGCAGCCTTCTGTCGTAGTAGTACGTCTAGTACTGAAGCTGGCTCGGCAGTATCTTTGGCATTGCACTACTTTCTACTACCACAGAGAGGGAACCAAGGTTCTTAATAGACTTAGGGCCATTTTCTGGTATAGACTGTTTGGAAATGTAAAATGTGTTCTTGTATAAAATCACAAAATGGTTTGGACTGGAAGGATTGGATTTAAAAATCATCTAATCCAACCCTTTACCATAGGCAGGGCCACTTTTCACTAGATTACATTGCTGCTTAGATTCAGCCTGACCTTTGGTGCTTCCAGTGGTGGCATATCCACAGCTTCTCCAGGCAACCTGTTCCAGTGTCTCACCACCTTCATCATAAAAAAATTCTTCCCTGTTTCCAATCTAAATCTACACTCTTAGTATAAGAGTTTGCATTGCCACTTGCCCTGTCACTACAGTCCCCGGTAAAAATAAGTGTCTCCATCTTCCATGTAAGCCACCTTTATATACTAAAATGCTACAAAATTATCTCCCTGGAGCCTTCTCTTCTTGGGCTGAACAACCACAATTCTTTCTTTCACAGCACTTCACAGCAGGGGTGTTTCGTCTCTGGTCAATTTTGTGGCCTTTCTCTGGGCTTGCTCCAACAAGTTTATGGCTTTCATGTGACTGGGGACTCAAGAGCTGGATGCAGTGCTTCAGGTGAAATCTCACCAGGGCAGAGAGGGAGGATCTCCTTCTCCCTCCTGACCACATTGCTTTTGATGCTGCCCAGGATGCTGCAATTGGGCAGCTTTCTGGGCTGTGAGTGCACGTTGCTGTGTCATGCCCAACTTTTCATTCACCAGTAGTCCAAATCCTGCTCTGACAGGATGCTCTCGACCCATTCATTGTCCAGCCTGTGCTGATACTGGGAGTTGACAAAACCCATGTTTGCTCTCAGCTTTGTTCATATGGGCTCACCTGTCAAACTTGTCAAGGTCCCTCTGGATGATATCCCTGCTCTTCAGGGAATCAACTGCACTACTCAACTTGGTGTTTGGTTCAGTTTTGTGTTGAGAGGGCTCTTACAAAACCTGGCATCAAACATGAGCACGACCAGCTACAACAATGCTAGAACACTTGCTCAATGAATAGTGCAAAGATGTTGAGGAACAAGTTTTTAATTACCACTTTGAAGAAAGCACAAAGGAATTGTTTAAGTTGTACATGGACAGGATTATTTCTTGAATTCTGTGACTTTGGAGTGCTTGACTTTTAACCTCAATGGTTTTTTGTTGTATGTCTTTTGATGGAATAATGTCTAAATTTATACTTTTACAGTAGACATTGTAGTACTCAGTATTTCAGTGAAAAAGTTCACTGTATAGTTTGGGGAAAAAATAGCTGAGTTACAGGCTTTTTGAATGTTTTATAGCGTGTCACTGTTGGTTTCTTTTTTTTCCTTTTTATCCTCCTTTGTGTAACATTGTAAATATTTAAATATGGCTCCCAAATATAAAATCTCTCAAAAATGCTGAGCTCCTGTTGAACACTCTAGGGATTTGGTGTACTAAGTTAGAACTGGTTGAATGCATTTTAAAAATAATTTGTGGCTGTAATAATTTGCTTCAACAGCTTGACTAGTGGTCAGAAGTAAGAGCCGGGGCACAGGTCAGTCTGCTGGTGGCCACTGGAACACCCCAAGTTCCAGGTTTTGCCTCTGGACCTGGAGGCAGCCTTTTTTGCAAGCTCCCAATATGAGCACATATTGAGCAGCATTGGACTGACTTGGTTTAGGTGCAGTGGAAACGTGTATTCACTACAGAATATTCCTTTTTAATTAGCAAAAATTTTAAAGCAGAGGAAACTGCTTAAGCTTTCTAAGTAAAGGTTTTCCTCAGAAGTGGGAATTAGCACTGCTTTCTCTTCCTAGATTTGTGGGATTAAGCCTAGCTCAAGTGAAGTCAGAGGCAAATATTGGTTTTGTTTGTTCCATCCCCTCCACTTTATACTGTAATCCTGTGCTTACTAAAAAGTCCAGTGGTCAAAGAAGTGGATTTAGAATTCACACTTAGTGTAGGCTTTGCTGTTTTCTGGTTGTTGATTCTTCCTGGTTCTGGTCCAATATGTGTATGTGTATGTGTGTCTAATATACATACTTATAAAAATAGGAGAACATTCAGTACTTAAAAAAAACAGCCATACCCCTATTTTATTTTCCTGTTAATGGACTCGTATTAGTGCTAAGACCTTGAACAGATTCTCCTACAACATTAAATTAATAAAATAGCATATTAGGTGATAAATTGTGTGTATTGTGGAGCACTATTGATTACCTTGCTTATTAGTTCTGCATTAAATCAGACAGTATTTAGACAAATAATTAGATGCTCTTGTGACTTGCTTTTTATGTATAAAATAAGAGTATCAAGCAAAATCTGAACATGGGTGCTTGTAATTCCTGTTCACGTTCAATTGTGAATGTACAGGAAGTATACATTCTGCTCACTTAGAAACCTCTAGTAGACTCAATTTTGTTTCTTCTGGGTGTTTTTTTTAGTTGCTTTGCTTTAATTTAAATTATTTGTAATAATATGGTTTTCAGCCATAGGTACTGGTATATAGGAAGTATTCTTTACAAGCCATACATTTGATTATTTTTGGGGTTTATTAATGGAGGAGGAATTAATGTTTAAAAGCCCATAGGAAGCACTGGAGTATTTTTAGCTCTACTAAGTTATTCGTATTAGTCATTCTGTAACTTGAATAAGATAATGTGTGCTCAGCCTGATGGTTGCCCATGTCAGTTAGCTCCGGTTCAGTCCTTGGAGTGGTGGCTCCTGTTGGTGTGTATCTTTGCTGGGGTGCCTAACACACCAGTAGGGGTCACTCTATGCATTGAATTTAGGAAATATGTACGTAATTTTAATTACTTTTTAAATTGCATGTGCCAGCACACTTGAAAAGAAGAAATCCTAGAGAAGAATTCTACTCATTATTAATTAAATTACTGTTTATTCATTCAGTTGGGAGTATCTGTACAAAGCATGCACGATAGTTAATCTTTTATAAGCTAACTGTGAAGCATTGCTGAATCTCAGACTGGATATCTAATGGCAGTTTCAGGAGAGTCTTTGAGAGAGTCTTCACAGCTTGCTGGAAAACACAGTGTGCTGAAAAGAAAGTGATTCTGTTTGAGATTACTGTATTTCCATGCCCTAACTCAATACAAGAGGTTGGAAAGTCTGGTGAGGCAGGTCAATGTGGCACATAAATGCTTCAATAATGTATTCTTCTGTTTCTCTCAAAGTCAAACTTTAAGACCATTTTTAGAAACCTAGCAGCAGGATATCAAGCATGTGTGCATCTGTTAAATATAATAGATGGGTGATGATATCGTGGTCTTCTAAGTCAGGCCGTTAATTTTGCAACTAGTTAATGATCAATGCAGTCACTTCAAACCAATATATAAGATCCATCTCTTTCCAGTTTTTCTGTAGTGGCAATGTTGTGAAATATATCTCTCCGTCCTGCTCTCTTCTAAAATCTCTATTTTAGGATTTAAAATGTTTTCTGTATAAGACTGAAGAAAGATGAAAGCATCTTAATGCTTATGAAAGGACTTAATCCTTTCTTAAATGAGGCATTTATCCAGTCTTAAATTAAAGACTGAGATTTGTACTTTGTAATACTTTGTTTATTAAGATTTCTTAATGAGGGATGCATTGCACATAGTTTGATGAAACTAGCTATGCTATTTATATTCTTATCCTTTCCATGAGCTCCTCTTCCACACTTACTGCAATAGTTTGTGTACATGTGTTATTCTGTGTCACAGTTGTGTGCAGGAGCTCACATATGGATCTCAGGCCTTATTTCAAAAGAGTTGGAAGCCACAGAGAATCTTCAGTGTAAGTGGTCTGTGGAGAAAGCCCAGTTTTCCAGCAAAATCAACCCAAATCTGGTGCCTTGACTGAGATCCAGGACCTGAGACTTGAGCTTCTGGCTCAGGCAAGTCTCAGTGGTCTGGTAGTTTGCTTCAGAAAAGCATGGATAACCACGTGGAGTCAGGTGAAACAGAGATAGAGAGTAAGAGCATATTTGTAATGCTCATGATCTTTGCTTCAGAGGCTGCCTGTAAGGATAAAGTGATTAATTTCAGTAATACTGGCACAAGAGCAGATGGGAGCAGAAAAAAGTAATAGCAAGGTAGTAAGGACCAGCATTTGCTTGTTTTTCTGTGTCTAATGAGATTTGCTTAATTTGATTGATGACAGTATCTGAAAACTTGTGCTGATCACTTTTGCACACATTGCACTCTGACGATAGAGCAAAAGATCTGCACAAGTGTGTGTCTGTCTCTCTTTTTTCAGTGAAGTGGTTGAAATTCTATTTATGTTTGGTAATTTTTTGTTATATTTTTGTTTCTTCTTTAACTGTGGTCTCTTTACTAAGAAGTGTGTAGAAGGGAAGAAAGGGAATGGTGAAGAAATAAGTGATGAGAACAGTGTCAATCTTTTCCTTGTATTCTTAGTTCATAAAATTGATACTTTGTTTCTTTAAGTAGTCAAAAAATAGGTATCTTACAAGCAGAGAAATGTCTTTCAATGACCATGCTGCATTTTGGATTGGAGGAGAATAACAAATTTTGTAACCCTGTAGCATAAAAGCTATTAGCATCTTTTCAGGAAATGTTACTTGAATTCACAAAATTTGTTCAACTGTAGTCTCGCTTTTTTAGGTGAGACTACTTGTTTTTCCTTCTTGCTCATTTTTTCTCTACATTTCTAGTGAAGGCATCATGGCTTAAATTATTCATAGTTTTCTTTATTCTCTCTGCTCCCAGGTGTACTGGTTGTTCTGGTCATCTAAGCTCACATATTTTAACACCTTTATATGTAGTGCTTTGAAGTGTTATGTCTTCAAAGTTGATCTTTGAAAGAAAAGCTTGCTCTCCTTTTCATAGAATCAGAGAATGTTTAAAGTTGGAAGGGACCAGTGGAGCTCACTTTGTCCGACCTCTCTGTTCAAGGAGGGTGCCACAGAGCACATTACTCAGGATTGTGTCCAGATGGCTTTTGAATATCTCCAGTGAGGGAGACTCCACAACCTCTTTGGCCAATTTATTCCAGTGCTCGGTCACTCTCACAGTGAAGAAGTTCTTCCCCATGTTCAGGTGGAACTTCCAGTGCATCAGTTTCTGCCTCCATTGCCTCGTTCTGTTACTTGGCACCACCAAGAAGAGTCTGGTCCATCCTTTTGGCACCCTCTCTTCAGATACTCATAGACATTGATGAGGTCCCCTCTCAGTTATTGCTCGTCAAGCTAAACAGGCCTAGCTCCCTCAGCCTTCCTGGTGAGAGAGATTCTCCAGTCCCCTAATCACCTTTGAAGTCCCCTGTTGGGCTTACCCCAGGAATTTCATGTCTCTCTTGTGCTGAGGATTCCAAAGGTGGTGGTGGGCATCAAACCTGGTGCCTTTTAGCCCACTATACCAACATGGCTGCTTGTCTAACGTTATATCCCCACCAAAATTATTTTCAAATACTTTGTTATCTTTTATTATGTTTATCATAACTTTAAAAGATTGAACATGCGAGTATTTCCATCTCTTTGGTTGATGTATGTAGCAGAATTCTGCAGTAGTTTTACAGTATCGTTGCTAATGTGCTAGCACAGAGATTTTTAGCTTCAGTTAGGTAGTGCTATTACTTACAACAGGACATTACTTAACATGACCGATAGATGATTTATTCTGATGGTTAATGATAAATGAGTAGTGATAATTGGAAGATTATAGGTTTTGGGGGGGGGGGGGGTTGTGTTTGCTTGTTTGGTTTTTTTAAGGAGGTATTTGGTTACAGCAAACGGTTGTTATTTCAGTGATTACTTGTATTAATTTTTGCACCTTTTTCTTCAAAAAAGCTATTTCTTCTGAGTTAGAATTAAATAAATCTTGGAGAGTTCAGGGATTTGATATGAACTGGGAATATGACAAATACCAGCATACTGAGCTATATTTTCAAACAACAACCTGGTGAATGAGATAGCAGGAAAAAACCAACCAAACTGTTCCTTTGCTCCTTCATCCGTAGGGAAAAGACGGACTCTCTTCAAAATATATCCAAAAAATGTTTTTTATTTATACATTTAAGAATGTTGACAAAGTCACCAGATTTGTATGTTCAGACCAAATAAAAGGAACAGGTTTTAAGATCTGAGAAGATGAAAATATTTTATCACTTTATAGACTGAAACAATATTTCTATGGTTTAAAATAAACATGATTCCTTTTTTGTCTGTGTACTGCTTTTCCGTAGATATATTATAAATTTTGATTCTATTTAGGCTTTTCTTAAATCACAGATGTATCAATTTACCTCTTTGAAACTCAATCTCATATTCAAGTGTACTTGTACTTAAGATAGAAAGCTTAAAACTTAACTTTAAAAAAGAGTAAAACATAGTACCAATTTTTTTTTAAAAAATAAACCATTTCAAAGGCCCAACGTAGTAACATAGCTGAGAATTTATCAGTCAAACCACTTAAGCAGGGTGAAAAGACATCTTACCTCATACAGTAGTAATGTCATACAGGTTTGGAAGTTCTTGTATGCAACTTCATACAGAACAAAAATTGGTAATTTTGTCAAGGATCAGAGTAAAAGACTGATGCTGGAGGAGGCATCAAAAAGTGTCATGGAAGTGCACTGATGAAGTTTTCATAGATCCTCAGTGTGGAAACCTTTTGAATGGTGTGCTTTCAGTACAAAGATGAATTCATGCTTAAAGTAGCCTGCTGGAGTGATGTTTTCCAATGGAAAGATATAATTATATGATTGATGCAAGTGTTTGTGTTTCTTAGTAGTGTTAGCTTTGGAATTCAAGATTACAGAGAGAACTGTAAATTACTGCAAAATAGTAAATACTGTAATGTTTGTGACTACATGCATTTGTTTTCCTTAGTCTTTCAGGATTCCTTTTAGACATGTTTAGACAGGTTCTTGGTGTATTGTGAACCTTTTATAAGACAACAGTCTATGGCACTAAAATCTATACTTATTCACTAACAAAGAAGGATGCCCCTAATGCATAATGAATCCAAGTATTAGGTTTTTTTCTTTTGACTTTGACTTTAACTCCATTGAGTTTAACTAGGAAAACAGAAAAGTCATTGCTTCAGCTAAGTGTGCCTGTCCACGAAGAAGTGATGATACTGCTACAGGCATGCTTTGAGCAATGGTGTGGGCATTTACCCAGTTCATGTATCCCTGTCATAAAGAGTCAGTTTCTGTTCTTTTGAAGTGATGTAGGCTTTTTGTGAATTATTCACAGGGAAGAAAAGGTCTTCTGTGTCATCTAAAACAGAAATAAATGTCTGTGATGCATGTTTTTGTGTAATGAAATAAAGAAATATTAAAATGATGCCCTAAATATGAGCAAGTCATTTGTATTATTGCATGCTATAGTTAGGATCTGCCATAGAAAAATAAAAACTGTATCTAAAAGGAATTAAGTAATAACATTATCAGGTGTAAAATTGCTTTACATTATCTAAAGACTGAAAGAGTGAAGTGTCTTCATCATAATTCACTTTCAAATTCTTCACATCCTCTGTGGATCTTTATGTCAACAACCTGTTATACGATCTCTGTTTCCATTTCTCTTGGCTCCTGTTCTAATAGGGTGGTAATGTATGGCTTCGTATTTTTTCCCGAGAGAACTGACTCCAAGGTATTAGCACAGTTTGGGAATTATTAATATTGAATAGTGGATCCTTAATTTTCAGGGTGACTTCACAAATGCAGATAGATGTTTCTTGTACTTTGGACAGATATTTTACATTTCAAATAAATCAAATAGTTTTAGATCTGCAGTTAAATTAAAAGTAGGTTCACTTAGGGTTTTTTGGTTTTTTTCATAATAGGTTATGAATTGCTGCCATCATCAGTATCCGTGTCAAGGCTTTCAGCCCAGATATTTATGCATATCAGACTGAGATGAAGAGAATTTCCTGTTTTCTGTATAAGCACAAAGTACAAGAACCAGACTTGGAAGGAACAAAATGTAATTTGTCTTCAACTTCTTGTGTAAAGATATTTGTCTTGATAATTTTGAGTTCTTATGAGTAAAAGATTATGCAGTAAAAGATTTTGTAGGAGAATGCAGAGTACTTCTTTGTTTTTGTTTTCTTTGTTTAAAAAACCCTCAGGGCTAAACTAAGTTTCTTAAATATACATAAAACAGCATAGTATCTATACTTGTCTGTTGTCTGGGGTACTTCCTCTTCCCTTCCAAGTAACTTCAAGAAAATTGCAGATGGTTTGCTTTTCAGGCATTTGGCATCATATGCATTGAATGTGTGACTGTTTCTTTATCTTCCATTTTCCCCTTAGATCTGTACATATTAAGTATGCATGGTTTTGTGTATGTGCAAACAAATGCTGACAGCTAACCATACCATCTGAGATGACAGTTTCTGTTAGATACATACTGAGCTACCTGTGAGGAATGTTGAAGATATATTTGAAAGCTGTTTGCTATGAATGACTTCTTGGTTTAATTTTTCTGAATCATTGTAAATATTGGCTTCTGGGTTGAAATTTTTCATCACACATAATTAGTTCACATTTAAATTCTTAAGTTTCAGTGAGATAATTCGTCTGCTTCTGAGAAGAAAAGAAGCCAAAAAAACCCAACAAAATGAGGAAATTGTTTTGCCAGGGCTAATAAAATAAATTCAGTCTTGTAACTGTTGTGTTGCCTTTTTTTTGTCCCTCCCTCTTTAGAGTAGGAATCGAAAAAGTTTATTGGAGTGGGAAAAGTAATTGCTCTGTACCTGCACCTTGAATCAGACTTAACCAGATCATCTCTTAAAAATCTGTTCACCCCAAGTTTTTTGAGTCTGAAAGCAAAATTCTTCTAGATTTTTTTTGCAGGAAGTGCATTACAAGAACACAATGAATACTTTTAACAGTTATTGTTTTTGTCTGAAAGTTTAGGTGCTACAACTGGACTGAAAATAGTAAGACTGCTGTTACCTTTCTCCTTTGTTGTTAGTAAGTTTGTACAGATTAATCCATGTTATTTCTACTGTGAGTTAGCAGAAGATGTATTCTGCTTGTTTAAGACATTATTCACATGCATTTCTCTGTTATTTTTAAAGCTTGGATTTCTCTAGTTGCTTGGGATTTGGATTTAGTCAACCTCTGGTTTCATGCTGTTTGCCTAAGTCAAGGTATAGGAAATGCCTTCTCAGAGAACTGAGTCTTTTATCTCTTTCCTCTTGAAATGGAAATAATTTTCTGTGTGTGAGGTGGTAAATAGTTTTGTTTTGAATCAGAAGACTGTATTCATTTATAAGCAGTTGGCCTGAATGCAAGGCTTAACTTAGAATGGTTGACTCACCCATTGTGAAGAGCAACTTTTGGACCATTAGCATATTTTCTCTTTCTGGATTTTTTCTTGGAAACAAAAACCTACTGCTGCTGTCTTCTGTAAGACATGAAACGGAAAGCAAATTCTTCTGATGTCTATGCTGTACCCCTAGAAGTTTCATGATTTCAAGGTCTTCAGGTACTACTTGCAACATACTGGCTTTTTTGAATCACTGCGGTTTACTTAGTGCTATCACTGCCTGAGTTTTCCCATTAGACTGCTAATGCTAACATAGATACTGTAAGAAATGGTTGTATACTGTAATTATATCCTGACAGGTTACTGTCTGGAAAACGAGTTTTCTGTTCAAGATAACAAAAGAAGAAAGTAATGAAAATAAGAAAATTAATACTTTGGGTCCAGGGCATTTTGTATGGAGAGCCTCTGCCCATGAACTCCTCAGCATTTTAATCAATACAGTTTGAAAGACTCTCATACAAGTTGATATAATAACCTCTGAAATACTAATGATGAGTTATCACTTCCACTGGGAAACTGTACCAGTCCCAAGCATAAAAGTGGTCATTTAAAATGTCTTTACTAAGCAGCACAGAATTCTGCAGAACTGAATCTCAAGTAGATCTGGCTCCCTAAATGGTAATTCCATCTTTTTTTAAAAGGTCAGCTCAATTAGATTTTGGCAAGATTGAGTCTTCAGTGTCTCTTATTATATTCTTCAGGACACAATGGCTGGTAGTTTGCAAGTGTTCATGAACAAAACAGGTTAGTGGTATATTGGTACCAGTACAAATAGATTGTCCTCATCACCGCATAGACAAAACACTCATGAGAACTGTGCAATTCTTTAAACACTAGTGGCATGATATAATGAAGTTGTATTCCATTAAGCACTTGTATACAAAGGAGCAAAATGTCATCACCTGAGTGTGGCTGCATTTCTGTGATACAACCTCATCTGTTCCGTCAACTAGTTTTGCTCTGATCAATAAGCAGTTTTCTGTGGCCTTTCACTACTGTCAGATGTCATTGAATGATGTAAATACACATCAGAAACTAGAAACTTGACAGCTCACCTAGACTAAAGAGAGAAGTGTGGGAGGGGGTGTACTGCTGGGATAGACAGAAATGACAGCTGATGTCTGCTGTGTATAAATGATTTGATATTGCTACAGACAAGATTTTTCATTTTCCATAAGCATACAACAAAATTACTCTGGCTCGTACAAGTCAAATAATTCAAAAAGGCCAAAGAGAATAAAAAGGATTTTTATATTACAGGACAGCCCTGAACAGAATGGCCCACTTAGAAGTTAACTCTATTTTTATTCTTGTGTTTTGGTCCTACTCAATGTTAAAACGAAGGAAGAATAAAGAATTGTTAGAAATGTTCTTCTAGGCAGCATACCATGAGTAAAATATCTGGTCATGCTAGCATACTCTTTCAAAGCATTAGAGAACTTCAGTATTTCACTGCAGAATCAAAAAAATAGAGGTATTTTGGTTGCTTGTGTTGTTTTTCAGTGGTGAAGAAGCTAGAAATACTTTCAAAAATGTCAAAGACTAACTATGGAAACAGTTATATTCCATTGTGGGGAATTGTAGCTGAAATGTGCAGGGTTTTTTCTAATTTGAAGTCTTTTTGATACACTTCGTGATTACTATGAAGATCAACTGCCAGGAGTTAGGATGAAGAGGAGAGAGTTTAATATTATTAAGTGTTTCATTTATAGTTGCTATATTATGCATCTTTACACTGTAGAACATACTTGATCCTATTTTACCATAAGGAATTTATAAGAAGAGTTACAGAACACAGTTTCCTGAGAGGAGAGGAAGTTTCTGTAATAGATGGTTGGGGGTAGATAGAATTTAACCTGTTTGAACAGGTGCATGGTATTTGGCCTTTTGTCTTGAGGGTTGGTTTAATCTTTCCTATGCAGTATATCTATATCCTGCCATATATGTATATGTGTCTTTACTATATTTGCTGCTGTGTAAGAAGCAAAACATATATTTTGAAGAGAAACTAAATACATTAGTAAAACGAAATCTGCTTCTAAAAAAATCTGTGAGTTTTGTAATTTACGGTAATATCTGTTTGTGTGTTAACAGAGGGATCTGGCCTACTTGTAACAGCAGTGTCACTGACACCAGATTGCGCTCTACCTTGCTCTCTGGCCACTGGAAAAAGTGCTGAGAATGTGCGAGTGCTACCGCTGTGTGATGGTGTGTGCATGTGCATACAGGAGTTTCATGGAGTTCAGTGTCTGCACCTCTGCTCCACTCCAGTGAGACCCCACCTGCAGTGCTGCATCCAGCTCTGGGGTCCTCAGCACAGGAGGGACACCGGCCTGTTGGAGTAAGTCCAGAGGAAGTACACAAAGATGATTAGAGAAGCACGGCTTCTATGAGGAAAGGCGGAGAGAATTGAGGATTGCTCAGCCTGGAGAAGAAAAGATTCTGGGATGACCTTATAGCAGCGTTTCAGTACCTAAGGGGAGCCGACAAGAAACCTGAAGAGGGAATTTTAACAAGGTTGTGTAGTGATAAAACAAGGGACAATGGAATTAAACTGAAAAAGAGTAGATTTAAAGTATATACAAAAAAGAAGTTCTTTCTTGTGAGTATAGTAAGGCATTGTAACAGGTTGTCAAGAAAAGCTGTGAATGCCTCATCCCTGGAAGTGTTCAAGACCAGGTTGAATGGGACCCCAAGCAACCTGCTCTAGAGGAAGGTGTCCCTGCCCATGGCAGGGGAGATAGAACTACATGATTTTTATGGTGCCTTCCAACCCAAACCCTTCTGTGATTCTTTGGTATCTTTGCTGCCTTAATAATGTTACAATGCTTTAGTGTTCTTAGCCACTACACTGAAGCATAATTTGTATGAAGAAAAGCCTGTGCTTCTGCTGAGTCAGATTTCAGGTGTGTGCCATGAGGTCAGTGCTTATGTACTGGAGATTGGGTCTTCACCAGTCACTGGCCATACTGTTCATATATACCAGGATGTCTCAGCCAAGAGGCCTGGATTCAGAGGAGGCGTTATGATTCCCATTGACTTCTGAAGTTCCCAGTCTAGGCTCTCAGGTTGCGATCACCTCTGTCTCTAAGGGGTTTTCAACCGGTCTTCCAGGCAATAGCTGTCCTCATCTGGAACACTTAGAACAGGTTCTCGAGACTGGCATGGAACTTGGTTAAGAATAGCTAAGCTTAACCACTCTGAATTACATGTATTCCCTGTTTTCTCAGACATCAGATCATACCACTGCCTTTTCTTTGTATTGTCAGTTATTTGATGCTTTGGGTTGTGTACAGGGAATGGCCAGGTGCTAATCTGCCATTATAAATTTGTAATGAGCACAATGGAACATAAAATAAGTGATGCGAAGTCATCAATGGTTACTCTGCTAGCATATTTCAGTTTATTTACTGTGTATTATGAACAGTTGTTGTGAAACAGAGGCTGCTGGATAGCTCTGTGTAGGCTGATGTTTATTTTAAAAAGAAAATGATTTAGATTATTTATTTTCATTTCTAATTTGCCACATGAGGTCACTCAAAACCAGTATTGCTGTCTCACAAATAAAAGTGTCACTTTTTCTGATACAAAAAATGGCCAAACGGTATTAGTGTGCATGGAGTAATTATAACAAAAAGAGTGGTGTCAAGGTGTAGCTGTTTAGCAGGACATTGGTAACTGAATACATTGTGACCAGGATATTATCCACTTTTTTGTAGGAGAGAAAGGGAGGTGATTTACTTGTAGGGTGGAGGAGGTCATTACACAGCAGGAAGATATTCCATATGCAGTCTAGTATGTCTGGACTCAAATCTTGAGAATGATTCAAATTTTCTAGAAGCTAGCAAGAAGACTCTGCTTTGACTTAGTGCCTACCTGTGCTTTAGGGTACTTTATAGGTTTAGACCAATCAAAGGTGTATTGTCTACTTTTTTTGTTTTAGAAAATGAGTTTTATTTTACTTTGAGTACTTAGTTCCTTATACTGGCAAGTGAGATTAGATATCTCATAGCACAGTACACCTCCAAATACTGTAACCTCAAGAATATATTGAAAATCCCCCCCAAAATGCCACTTTCCATTGTTTGCAATCCCATTCTGGATATGATATTTTTGAGATTCTTTCTAGAGATATTTCTGCAGTAGTTCTGAAATACATTTGCAATTCTAATATGCTGCCCAGTGATAAAAAGGTTAAAACTCATTGTGGTAACAGATGGCTGTGTGGTTACCCCAAACATATAGTGATTTTCCATATTATTCTTTTTCTCTGTCTCTTGTATTGTACGTAATAAACTAAACACATAGCCTGGTTTGTTTTGGTTTGGATTTTTTTTTTTTTTTAATTTACAGATTTTGCGGTGTTTCTGTCACTTCAACTTCTTGTTCCTTATTAAGACTTCAGAGATACAAACCAGTAGCTCAGTAATTGCTTTCTTGAATCTGCCTTTAATAATTACATTTAGTAAAGCTGTATCGAAAATTAGAAAGGCAGAGACTAATGGAAAACTAGATTTTTCACTGAATTAGAAAGCAAGACAATCCATATATTGACAACATTTCAAGTTGAAACAGATCAGGAAAACTGTTTTGGACTGTCTGTGCAAAGAGGCAAACACAGGCCTGATGTGCAGTGGCATCTGCATTTTATACAGGCAGAGAAACTATAAGAGATTTCATGTAAATAGGTGTCTTGAGAGGCGACAGTAGAAATCTGATTTGGAAGCAAGTCACCTGAGTTTTTTTTAGTCAGAGAACCTTTTTCTTTGCATTTACAAAAGTCTAGAAAGTTCTAACTTTTCACTGATTAAAATACTTTAAATGCAAGGTGGGAAAAGAGGAAAGATGTTTTAATTTCTTTATTTAGACTGGACCATATGTGGAAGAATATTTGTTGAGGCTCGTATCACAGCACTGTGAGTCAGCTTGTATGAAGGGAGCAGAAGAGAAGAGGCATGGTGTCACTGTTTAGTCATTAGTGGGACTTTTCACCAAAAATTTAAGGCATATAAAATCCCATTTTAAGAACAAGGTAAAACATGAAAACTATTTTCAGGCTTCTATTCCTGGTATGGTAATCTTTTAAATGCCTTTTATTACAAGCAGGCAGTGCATTGATTTATTGATTGATTGATTTATGTATGATGAACACAATGTGTTCATTAATTATTGGATGTTTTGTGGTACCTCAGAATTAAAAAAATACCCCAAAACCTAAACAACTTTGAAATGTGTATCAATGTGGCAGTGTAAATAGATAATTTCACAGTTGTGTGTTGTTAGTTGGATGTAAAACCTTCTGCTTACAAAATTTGTTTTTTCAGGTTTGTTTTTTTTTTTTACTGTTCTGTCTCTCACGTGCTTTCCTTGTTCATCTAGAAACTAAGCTGGTTTTTGTTGATAAAGATCATTCTGGTATCTTTGGGTCTTTTATAGCATTTTAAGACTGGTCTTTGCTTTATTTATCTGCTGAGCAGACAGTGGGCCTAAACAAAGGTCATTTTGATGTCTTCAGCATTTTTGGAGACCCTTATTTTTAACCGATGGTACCATTCTTCTTATGTGCTGCACATGTAATAATAGTTTGCTTTAACAGCATAATGCTTTCTTCTGCTGCATTTTAGGATGGATACGCAGAATTGGGCACATTTTGCATGAGTCTTTGTGATTTGAATTGGTGTAGATTAGTGGAGCATAGATCTTGTGATTTTTATTATACTGTGTACCAATTTTGATAAACATGGAAAAAGAGAGTTTTGGTTATGTAAATTTATAGTTTCTTTATTGGATATTAAATTAATTTCACTGCAAAAGGTTGCTGAACTTTCAATTTTTAGTATGTTTCAATGAATATATGTTGGTGGAGTGCAGGTTTCTGAACCTAGAAAAGGCTTCTCCAACTACACTCTTCATCTTAAATCCGAATCATATAGCATAGGATTAAACAGCAACTTTCATTGTGTTGTATACATATATTAACCAGTGTGTAATTTTAAGGTCATTCATAGTAAATGTTGGTAATCTGATCAATTTCTTCATTAATCCAGCAACTTTTATGACATGTGGAGGCTCCAGCTATTGCTAGCATTGCAGATAGTGTACTAAACTCTGCAGTGATAACAGCGATGAAGACACTGTTAGATCACCAGCAATTTAAGACATTTCACTCTTGTCTGTAGAACCCATAAAAGCTAATATATTCCTCGTTTGGAACAGAAATAATAAATGTATAAGAAAGCACTTTGGAAGTCACAGAGGAAATAAAAAGAACCAGAAAGGTGAGGCATGCTTGAGATTCCTTCCTGGGTCACTGGATTTCCATATGAATAAAGCAGCATTCTTTGTAATTTAGGGAGAAATTTGTCAATTGCAAATAAATTGCTGTTTGAATAGTAACTTTTGGACGTAAGGATTTTTTCCCTGTACCAGGTCGGAAAGATGAAAGACTCTTAAAAAGAGAAAAAGCGTAAAGCTAATGGGAATATCTATTGTCTTCCATCCCACTCACCTTCTTCACAATATGAAGGTGTGTGTCTTCACAAGACAGGATCTTCCAAGAAACTCTTCAGAGAAACCTGAAAAGCAAATTGCTGATTGATAACAAAAAAACCCCAAAAAACTAAAGTTTGTGACTTTAGTAATGAATGTAAAACTGGGTCTTCTAAGTGTCTTCCAAAAAACGAGCATAGAAAAAGAAGCGATTTTTAAAATCTTTTTGCTTTTCTTCCTGCCCTTGGAAGGAGCTTTCATAGGATCATAGGGTCATTTAGGTTGGCAGGAGCCCATGGAGGTCCAGGCACAACCCCTACCACCACCCCTGCTCCAAACAGGGCCAGTGTAGATCAGATTCCACAGGGTCGTGTCCTGTCATGTTATGGCTTTCTCCACTACCTCTCTGGGCCCCAGCTCCACTGTTTATCTAATATACACTTTCCAATGAAGCTATTAAATAAGCCAGATGTGGCACTGGGTCTGGTAATAGTCTTAATTTTCTAGAAAAATAGAATGATTTTTGCGTGCAGTGATTTTTCATTGGTTCTTTTAAAAGAATGGATAGAAAATTTGATAGAAAGTGTTGTTTTCAGTGGAAAGAAAGATATGGGAATAGAATTATAATAGAATATCGTAATATAATGGAAAGATATGGGAATAGGGCATGAACTTTTAACCTCAGGCATCTGAATTGTGCCCAATCACAATGCTCTAAGTAGGTTTTTCCTAAGTAGGAAAAAAACCGTGAAATGAGTTGTTCAGCATTGCAGAAGCACTTGGATTTTAGATGTAAAGTTTTCAAAGTAACCATGATATTACTATTTACCATAATTTTCTATATGTGTGGGCTTCCTCCCTTTTTAAATGTTTTTTTTAGCTCTTACTTGAAAGAAGCCCCTAAGGATATTGTCCCTTGCTCATTTGTTCCCACAACGCTGTCAGTCCTGCATGCTGTGCAAAGTGGTCACTCAGTGGGGAAAAGGAGCATGTGACTGGCTGCTGCAAGTAGACATGTACAGTGGTGTGGGTTGCATTGTGTGAAAAACTTAAATTACACTGTGAGCATTTGAATTCACAATCATTGTTTCTTAACAGTTTCTCTCGTTTTTCTTCTTTTACCCCTGATCAGGTGACTGGGAATTAAGGGAATGGAATATATATCATTTGTATAGGTACTGCCCCAGATATGTGGCTGATGGATCTGGAGCTTCTAGGTCCCTAATACAGACCTCTTAAGTAAGAGATGTTTGAGTTTTTTTCATCCAGCTGCCCCACCAGCTGTGGATGGAGGGAGAGGGGTACCATATGTTGCCAGTGGATTTTCACAGCAAGCAAATGGAGTGATGTACCATTCTGATTCATACACAATGGAATTGTGCATTCCCTTTAAGAATACAGGAGTGGGAGTATTTCAGACTACAAGCCACTTCTCCTAGTCTACCTTGTCCACCTTATTTTAGTGGTAATGCAGTATGGTCTCAGGTGATGTTCTCCTATGTCATAGCAAAGATTCCTGTCTAGCATCTCTTATAAAAACTTTAAAATGTCCTCCAATCATTTTTCTGCTCCTTAGCATTAATAGCTGCTCCTGAATAGAAAAGCATGCTGTAGGCCTGAAATTTGTCCTGACTTTGTGGAGATGCCATGAACTTTCAGTCAGATCAGACACACTGTGAAAATAACAGGGCACCATCACTGCCTATCCTGTTGGAAAACCTACATTACGAACATACTCTGCAAAGTTTTGTTAGGAGTTAGGCAGTTTTCCAGAAGTTTATGAGTTGGCTAAATTTGCCTCCCAGATGTCTTCCTGGTCTTCTTGTCCACATCTTAGAGGAATTTGAGTAAAACAGTTTGAGTTTTGTTTTGGATTGGGTTTTTGGTTTTTGATTGGGTTTTTTTGGCATGGATAATGTAAAATATATTTTTCTCTAAGTATGTATTTGGATTGTCTCAGCTGTAACTTTCTAAAAATATTTTCTGTCTGAATCACATACCTGATACAGAAAATCTAAGCCCAAAAATTAAAGGTTGGCAAAACTATAAGTAACCGAGAACGGTCTTGTAATGGAAAATATTAGATTATTCTAATTACTCCTGGCTCTGCCATTGACTTCTATAATGCATTTTATTAAATTATTTCCATCTCAAGTCCTCTTCAAATGTTATTGAGATGGTAAAAAAAATAAATAATGGCAGTGTGTCTGAGCTGCAGCATGAAACAGGAGGGTGAGGAATTAGTTGATGCAAGATTAACATCCCCCTTCATTACCCCTTTAGACTTCTTACCTGTGAAAAACATGTCAGTGAAAAAAGAGGTAAGTAGAGACAGAGGCTGTACAGAAAGATGAGCAATTGCTTGCTGAGGCAGTTGGAGGTGACTACTAAGTCACACGTAGGGTAGGGTAAGTCGTGTTTTTTATGCCCTGTAAATAGAAAAGTGGCACTTCCTGTAAATCTGTAGAAGAAGCAACTTTTGCTGCAACTAAAAACTTAGAGTGAACTAGGCATTTGCATTCCTTCTGCAGGGAGGCACTGCAGTTTCACCATAATAGAGTCTTCGTAACAGAAAAACATTTGAAAAAGTTATTTATGAGTGTTTTGTGTGAATAGAAATGGCAAAAGATTTTCTGTTCTGTACAAAAGGTGAGAAGCAGAAAATGTCAAGATTCAAAGAGGTTTGCATATGGAAGTGAAGTTTTCACTAAGTTCATAATAAAGCAAGAAGAAAATTTGAAGCCTCAGAATGAGGGAAGGAGTGATGCCTGTGATAGTTATTATGCTGTACCTGTAAGACTTCTTAATGGTATCTGTAATTTTTTATCTTGGTAGTATTTGTGTCCAACTGAATTTAGGGGTTTAAGTCTGTATGTATTTAAATAGGGGATGTGGTTGATATCTGCTCATTATGAACATCAGGTTTTCTAGTACAATAATTGAAGATTTCTTTCACACCCAAGAACCCAGGACGTGAAATATGACTCAAATTTCAGCTAAAATGGCTGTATAGAATCTCTTTCCTCATAATATTGTGTTTAGGAAGTCACTAGCTTTTGTTACAAAAGTGTTCAAGTTAGTTCTTTCTCAGGTAGTCTGTGCTTGGCTGTGTCCTTAATTTTTTTCTTCATGGAGGAAAAGGCAGTCACAGATCATTAGATCTGAGAATAGTACTGTCTGATGCTTTGAGGAGGCTGCTGCATTGTATTACCAGTTCAAGCAACAAACAGCAGTTAAAACTTTAAGCACAATTTTCAATCATCCATGTCCTGTTGATTTGTTTGCAGTATGCGTGTTTTTGTTTCCAGTGTTCCCTCATCAGATGCAATTTATAACTTATTTAAAATCTCTCAGAAATGTGCTGGATAAAAAAACATAAAATTTTGCCTGGCTGAATACATGTGCAGGCATGTAATTAGTTGATACTTGCCTTGCCATCTTCCAAGTGATGGAGAGACCAGCTGCAAAATATTCACTGAATCAATTTTCATGTCTTTGAAATGATAAATGTATGATTATACAACCAGTGTTCTCTGATAGATTATTCAATTCTGTATTACAAAATTATTAATAGGATACTTTAATTATATGTATGTTATACTAGATTTGGTTTGTCTTAGTATTTCTACTGCCTTTGAAGCTATAGAATCTGTTGACATGATTGTACTGGAAGTAGTTTCCATAAATGGTTTAGATGTTGCCTTTTCTCAGATGTGGCTGTTTGAGTCAAAGTCTGTGCTGCCTTAGCTCTTCCACTGTCAATATAGTTCTCTGCCCGAAGTGTCTGTAATTTACCTACTTGCTGTGTTTTCTACTGTAAGGAAAGCAAGTTCGGAAATGTTTGTTTCTCTTCCCTGTGTTACTCCTTTATATTCAAATAAAATCCAAACCCTGCTCTGCACTTCATGCTCACCTGCTTGCTATTGTGGGATACCTGCACCTTCCTGACTGCAGTTCCCATAGACATACCTGGGACAGAGCCAGGCTGGCCCTCTTGACACTGAGCTTTGTCCAAACTTTATGATGAGGTCTGCAGCATGTGCTGCCCGTGCTGCTGCAGCTCTTAATGCTGTCACCAGTCCTTGAGCCAGTTTAAATCTGGCTCAAGAATATTTGCATTCACTGTGGCCAACAAGCCAACTATATAAATATTCTGTTGGTCATGGCATGTAAATTCAGATGCTCAACTCATATCTGAGTTTGGGCACAATGTTTTATTATTTTTGAGCACTCTTTGTGGTAGCTGCTGTTGCATGTTCTTCAGTAGTTGTACACAGTTTGTCACTTCCATTCTCTCCACCTTCCTTGCACATGAAGAAGCACTTGATTTTCTGCAACTGGATACATCGGTAACCAGATCCTGGTAACCAGTTTCAGGTCTTGTCTCAGTCATAGCAGGCTTAGTCCGATGAGAAAACTGCCTTCTATCTATTTGAGCTTATTTCTTTGTCCCAGTTTGAATTAGCATTCCAAGGACATTGAACTGGCAAGGGAAACCTTTGGTGAGCAGGATGGCATTCTTTGATAAATTGATGCAGTGGCTCTTTTTTCCAGGAATGAGTGCTGATGTTTGAAATAGTGTTGTCAGTTGCATGTAAGAGTAACACAGATGGCAGGCAATCGCAGAGGTAATGAGGTTTCCGTTTTGGAAGACAGACCAATTCCAATTTAGTGAAAATTCGGATGATTTAACTCCATGAAAGGAAGTGCCTGAAGGTGTTATGTGGATCCTGACTGCTTGTCTTCTTATTAACAGAACAACATTTGAATCCTCCATTTTGGGGCTGAAGATAGGGTAATCACAGTATTTAAATGTAATATATGAAGGATCTTTGCTAAGTTGCACAGACATTTAAAAAAGCAACCTCCTTTGACTACTGCTCTTAAAAATTCGTTTGGACGAACTACTGATGTGGTAAAGAGGAGCAGAGACTTCTCAGATGGATTGCTGCAGAGGCCCTATTAAGAAATGGAAAAGTGGATTTATGTTATTCTTTCCCCTGATTTCTCTCACCGTGATGAATGGGGAGCTGATTTTTATAGCTTGTGTATATGGTACCTTGACTAAATTCTGTTGTATTTTGTATTCATATATGTTTTGTTAATTACCAGCAGAGAAAAATACTTAATTCATGACCTATGGTAGACATACCAGGGAAAATGAGACAGTAGAAAGTCAGTTCCTTTGAAATGCTTATTACCCTGCTGCTTGTATATATATTTTGTGTGTTCTTTGACACAGTTTACATTTTTGTTTGCAAACAAAATATCTGTGCTTTGGAAGCATTAGGTCACCCAGGCGTTCTCCAGGCAGGATATCCAAGTGCAAAGAGTAACACAGACTCAAAATTTCTAGAAAAATCTTAGCATTGTGTCTACCTTCTCATAAAAAGGAGCTTCTTGCTGCTAGTTGGCTGCAATATGAGGGCATTGTCATTGTGGTTAGGAATTGCATCCTGCCTTGGGAAGTGAGAGGACTCGTTACAGACTCTCCAGAGAAAATAGCAAAGGATTTTGTGACAAAATAGAAGATCCCTTGTATTTTATCCAACTGCACATTAATCTGTTTCTTGTAAATACACTTCTGGCATCAGTTAGTTTTTGCACTATTCAAATATTTTATCCCAATTTACTGTTTCTATTGGAAAGCTAATCTTTTCCATAAAAAGGCTCATAGTTTTTCTGTTAGTGGAACATTTATGATAAGAGGCATTGAGATGATCCAGATGAACAAATAGAGCAGATTAGGCTAATTTTATTTTTTGTCTTTGTAACTATATGCTTAGCATGGTTATAAACTTCTTCCTTTTTCAGTAAAACATCAACACATTTTCCCTTAAGTTTGACTGTAAGGAAGTTAGCCACATAGGTTACCACAGTGACAATGAGATTTTAAAAGAGCATCATCTATGTTACAGTTGTCCTCTGCAGGGCCAATAAAGAAAAATACCAAAACCAAGTCAGATCTTGTAGCATCTTGGTTTGGTTACAAATTAGATTTCCATAGCCAGTGTATCATTGGCAAGGGAGAGTTTTTTTAGTTTGGAAAGCCAAGTAAGTTATTTTTCAGGAAATGACAGAGAGGTTCCTATGGGATTTTACAAACCATGTGTTTGGAAAAGATTGGTTTAAAGAGAGTTGAAAAAATCAGAAAACTACTTACTCTTACATGTCAGCTACTCTTTCATTCAACAGTGACAGCTCCACAGAAACCTCCCTCGAGCTTCCCATGTTGTAAGAATTACAAAACTGCCTGACTGGGTTGCAGTTTAAATTGTTTTACTATCTCTTCCTCTAAACCGTAAGAAATACAAGATACGCTTCTAAAAGGCCATCTTCAGGAAGAATATCCCTGAATCCTGTGCATTCCTTTTGTACATTATTCTTACTAACACTGCCATTTTATGAATGGGGGAGCCCCATACTACAAAAGAGTGTAGGGGAAGTGTAAGGAAATAATCTGTAACTATGTTGTATTGTTGGTGGAAAATATGAACTGCATGCTGGAAGGTTCTTGAAGATACTGTAATCTGATTTGGATAGATACTTGTACCAGTAAAACTGGTACCTGTTAGGGAAGAGAAAATTTTTTCAGTAAACAAGTGGCTGAAGGTTACATAAATTCATAAGGAGACATATGAGCTGGGAGCAGATTTATAAGAACAAGTGATTGTTTTTATGTGTACGTCTTCTTATATAATTATTTATTTTTAAGCAATGAAAGCCCAGTTAGATTGCAATAACGTGAGATTTAACAGGAGTCAGTGAAACAGCAGACTTGTCCTCTTATGTCAAAGTAGAAAATCTATTTTTTGTAGGTTAAAAACAGTAAGGCTGCTTTCCCAGGCCAGAATGGGTCAGGTAACTGCCTCATGCAGCCTGTAGCTGTTGAGAATTCTCTCTGGGAATCTTGCAGTGAACATTTCACTTCTCTGTCACAGTTATTCTCCCTCACAAACTCTGGACAAAGCAGTGTCATAATTGCATAATACCAAGCTTTCATTTCCATAGTCAATAAAACTCTACTTTTTTCCTTGTGCTGTAACTTAATATTGTACATGGTACTGGGGACTAAGTGAAACAGTCTGATTTCATATAATGACATGACAATGCTTGGGGCAAGGGAAGGGGCTGTTTGTGGGTCTAACCTCTTTTGAACTGACTTTATGTGAGATGAACAAATCTTGTAATTGATAATGCAGTGGATTTGAATCTCTTTGGGGCCCCTCAGTAGAAGTGAAACATGTGTTAAGCAGAACTGTACCACTGGAGGGCAAGGCACAGGCACAACAAGCACCTGCCCCAGGTGACCAGGGAGGTGGAAGAAGTTGTGAGGACCAGTGCCCAAACATCTGCACCAGTGGAGCTGCCCAGCTGCAGCTCTGGCTTTCTGCCTGCTCTCATGGCCATCAGGAAAAAGTTTTAGCATATGTGAGGATGATACCAGGGAGGGTGGATGACTCTTAGCTCGGTCCGTGTTCACACAAATGCCTCTCAGGCATTTGCTTCTTTTCCTTTACTGTGTCTTGCCGACACTCTTCTTTGGGACCCCAAGCAAAACCAAATGGAGCAAACTTGTATCTTCAGGGCTGTACTGCTTCCTTCTTTACTGTGCCCCAGCTCATTTCCCAGTTCTGGAGCAGAAAGAGGGCCCTTTCCTTACAGGCAGACTGTGCAGGAGCTCATGAAAGACCAGCTTGTGTAGCATGGGAAGAGCAACTTCTAAAGAGAGGAGTTAAAAGATGTGACTATACGCAACTTACCCAAGGAACAGAAGGTCTTAAGTCTCAGTAACTTGAAATGGTGACAATAACCAAAGTAAATACTGGGTACTAGACAAAGGAGAGCTAGAACTTGGGGGGAATATGGTTGGAGAGCAAAAGGGAGACTTCCCTTGCCTCATGCCTCTGTGACCCATGTCAGCCTCTATGCCCTTGAGCTGCCCTGTGCCTGCTGCAGAATTGAGTTTTGCTGCCCTGCTTTCCAAAAGATGAAGTCAGAATAAGTTAATGTGTTTTCATTTGAGGGGTAGTGAGATTCAGTTTTATCAAGGCTGCTCTGAAGTTTGAGTTGGCTCTGAATACTGTCCTCATCTACGCCTCTGCTGTAGAGGGCATTCAGAAGTATGGAGCATTGCCATGAGGCACTGACACTCCTAAGATGCCGAATTGCTGTTACAGCTAATGCAGCTCTGGTTACCACCGTCACCCAGCTGCTCTTACTGATTGTGTAGGATATTGTTTTCCTCTGAAATAGTAGTATGGAAATAGGCTAAAAGTTATCTTTTGATCTCTACTATTTTCTGTGGTCTTCTTCTAGTCATAGTCATAGCACAACTGAGACAGAAAATGTGCCATTGTCTGAGCAATAATGAAACACTAAACATGTGAAAATCCTATTAGTGTTTCATGGACCGTAGCTGTCATTTCATTTGCTCTGGAACTCCTTCCATATGGTCATGGCAAAGGTTTAAGGTTGAGTTTTCTCAACACTTTGAATACATTAGCTGTTCCTCAGACAAAAGTCTTGTCAAGTATACTGAAGCATCTGAAGGGATGTATTTATTTCTGTAAGTAATGTATTAAATAGAATTAGGGTCAGTAAGCTCGGTTTTGAGAGATAAAAACATGACACTAGAATTTTGTGGGGCTCTCTTTCCTAGTGTATGTTAGACAAACGTATCTGGTTTTTGTAAATTTATCTTCTTCTGCTTCTGTTTTTTGTATCTCCTTCTTCCAAATAAAGCTGCCCCAAATCTCTTTTTCAACTGCAATTTTTCAAAAGTCTTGCAATTCACTTTTCTGTGTATAAATATACACAATGTGATAGTATTAACTTACCATAATTATAAACTATATAGCTAACATAATTTCCATGAGTGAATGTGAGAGTCATCTGTGTATTTCTTGTGTAATATAAAACCAAGTTGAGATGTTACTGCATGTGTTAGTTTTCATCCCTATTCATGGTTGTGTTTGTCATTCTTGTCTGCATTTTTTTGTTAAATTGATCATCGTAGGATTTTTTGAGGCTAAGTTACTGGAGCTGCATATTTCTGCATCAAGTTATCAAATAAAGGATGTCCCTTTATATCCAATGTAAACAAGTGACATAGGTAAGAACTGAAGGGGGGCAGTGTCACTGTTACCCACAATTCATGATATGCACTCGTGGGCACCATGGGCAGTTCTTTTACATCTTATTATATATTTTCTTCCATTTGTGCTTTCTGTTTTCAAAATTCACAGTGATACAGTACCGATTTTTTGCCATGTATTAGATGATATGCAGTACTGTTTCTGCAGAAAGAAGAGGAATGTAGGTGTTCTGCTTGAAAATATTGAAAAAGGACCATTCAATTAGAATTTTGGCAATGATCAGAAACAGATAAATTCAGGAAAATGGCAATTATAGTCATACCTGTCATGGTTTGACACTGGCCAAACACCAGGCACCCATGACAGCTGCTCACTCTCTCTCCCCGCCACAGCTGGGCAGAGGAGAGGAAAAAAAATACTTAACGAAGGGTTCACGAGTTAAGGACCGGGAAAAAACACTCCAAGGGCAAAACAGGCTCAACTTAGAGTTATGAAGTGAATTTATTACTTACTAAATCAGAGGAGAATAGTGAGAAGTAAAACAAGCCCCTCCCTCTTTCCCACTGGCAGCACAGGGAGCAGGGTGTGGGAGGTGGGTTTGGTCTGTTCATCACTGAGATCTTCTTCCACCACTCAGGGAGAGGAGTCCTTTCCCTGCTGCACTGTGGGGTCCCTCCCATGGGAGACTGTTCTCCATTAACTTCTCCAGCGTGGGTCCAATCTTAGGAGCAGCAATTCTCTGAAAACTGCTGCAATGTGAGTTCCCCTCACAGGCAGACAGTCCTTCCCAAACTGCTGTGGTGTGGGTCACTGTTCCATGGGGTGCAGTCCTCCAAAGACAGGCTGCTCCAGCCTGGAAGCTGGGGCCCCTCTCTCCACCAGATCTCCCACTGGATCATAGCCTCCTCCAGGCATCCACCTGCTCTGGCATGGACACCTCCCCACAGGATGTGGGTGCATCTCTGCATCCCCCATGGACGCCCATAGGTTGCAGGGGGACAACCTGCTTCACCAGGTCTTCACCATGGCTGGCAGAGGAACCTTGGCTCCAGCACCTGGAGCACCTCCTCCCCTTCCTTCTTCACGGACCTTGGTCTCTCCGTATTGTTCCCTCACGTGTTTTCACCTCCTCCTCTTCTCTGGCTAGGAAAAAACTGCTGCTCTGTTTATTTGGTTTACTTCTTAAATATGTTATCACAGAGGCATAACCAACATCACTAATTGGCCCAGGCTTGGCCAGCAGTGTGTCCATCTTCAGAGCCATCAGAGATTGGCTCTGATGGAAGCTTCTAGCAGCTTCTCACAGACACCATCTCTGTGGCCCCCGCACTACCAAAAACCAGGCCAAGCAAAACCAACACACTTGCTTACTATAAGAAATTAAGAAAATGGTTTCCAGGATCTGAATATAAGCCATACAATTGGAACAAAGTGAAGAGAAAAAAAAATTATGTGTAAATCTGTTTTATACTTGAACCTATTTTATTAACAGAGACCTTAGGAATTCTTTTTTTGAAGTTTTCTTCACGAGTTTGATAGTTATGAATTGCAGTGGCAGATCTGTAATTCTGCTAGTTTAAAAGATTGTCATTATTCATACTGATATCCGATTCAGAGATTTTTGCGGCATACATCATTAATGTGGGTTAAAGTCTGTTGGAAGAACGCTTTGGATGGATAATGATCTAGCTATGTGCAGCCATCACTGCAACAAAGAACAGTGAGATGTTTCTAGTTTCAAAGTATTCTTCTTTAATGTCTTCAAATCTGTGGTCCTTTGTGTCCTAGTCAGGGTGAACTGCAAATCATTCAGTGCAGTGTGATTTCTGGCATTTCAGTGACTATGGGAAAAGTATTTTGCTTGTCTGATTCAGAGATTAATTCTTACATTTTTTCATTTAACTATCTGTCACTTACAGAAAGTCATTTGTCTTTTCAGAGTTATCTGTTCAAAGAGCATGAACATTTTTACAAGGAAAGTAATTTCCTAGCAGTGTTGCATTTTTCCCCCAAAGTTCTTCCGTCTTTATTTTGGCACTTTCATCTATGTTCACCAGTTTCCTTACATTGTTTTTCTGTCAGGGCCTGCAATTGCTCAGTTAAATTTGTGTGAGATTTGCCTATAGCTATTTTGTGTCCATGAAGAGATCCTATCTCTCTCTCCCAACTTAATGTATCTTTTTGTCTTTCATGCAAAGCCATGTTGTTTTATGAAACAGTGGAACAGAAACTCATTTCTATGCTTTGAATTTGCTCTTGTGAATTCTGGTCTGGTAAATAGTGAGGAGGCAAACCTGGAATTTATGCAGTCTAAATAAATATAATAATACAAATTTCATAAACACAATTGTATTTTTTCAGTTACTGGCATTTCTGCTTTATAAGTTACTTTGTAAATAAGTTTAATATTTTGATTTAAATGGACCAAAACCACCTCTGGGATGTCCACTTTATCACGAATTACCTTATATTTCTGAAGTGGAGGTGCCACAATGAATAGATGAGAAATATCATTTGCGGGGTTTTGTTTTCAAGCAGTAATATTCAGCTTCAAGCACAGCAGAGTTGTTGTTGGTTTTGTAAATTTTAGGTGGCTCCTAAAGCTGGATCTGACACTTCTGTGTAGTGAGGGGCAAAGTTAAAGCCTCTATACTGGTGCAAGGAATTGAGAGTGCAAGGGTGGCAGATTCTGTACTTTGAAGTAACATTACTTTGCATGCAAAGCTATGCTTCGCTCCTCTTACATCTTCTGCAAAAGAAGCTGTAAATATATCACTTGATGTCATGATGTTAGCAAAGATTATGAAACTGCAATTAAAACAGGAGGAAGAATAAATGCAACATAACTTTTGGTGTTCTGAAACCATTTATGTGGTTCCTTAACTAGTGATGAAACACAGAACAAAATAGATACATGCTTTGAAAAGAAGATCCACACTGTGATTTACGTGTCCTTTCACATATTCCAACTATTTTCCTGTATGAAAAGATGGAATTTTAGATTTTAGAGGGACAGGTATTTCTCTGAAGTTGCACATATAAATAAAGTCAAAATAGAACTGCACATGCCAAACCATGATTCACAAGAAAGTTACCTGTCAAGGGGGTGCTTGTATCTGAGGCACAAGCCCTTTAGACTTCTCCAAATTGCTTGGCAAACCCTGCAGCTAACAGAAGTTCTAAACTTAAAGTGGTGAGTGACTCTTAGCTGGCTGAGGTGTAAGTGGGTGTTACGAGTTGCTCATAAGTCCTGGAGATTTAATATCAAGTAAATTCAAAACTGTTGCAACACTTTAGCTAGAGACCCATGGTCACTTTTCACTTAACTACTTTCCTACTTTGTTACCCATTCTTTCTAAGAAGTTATCCTTAAAATTCCTTCATTCCTGTGCAATCCAAAACATACTGTTCCTTGCAGAACTATTTTTTCATCTAGTGTTTAGAATATGAAGTGTAAATAATGTTTTCTTCTCATTTCATTAGGATGTTAAGTCTTAACTAAAGAAAAATGTCTGCATTGATTTTCATTTGCATATGATTCTCTTTACAGCTCTGAATTTATAAAATATTCCTTGGGGTGCATTGGAGTATTTTCATGTGTAGAGGAAAATTGTTTAATAACCACTGGCTGTTCTTCCAGACTAGTCCAAATAGATAGGGAAAAAAAAGTCAATGCACCCAAATAACGTCATCTGCTCCTAGTATTAGGACATAGTCCTATTTCAAGATGTAGAATGTAGAACAAGTTATTACAGCGATCCAAATGAATTTTGGTAATGTAAACATCGGTGTGAAATTACTGTGGTCCTATCCACACTGCGTTCAAACAAAGGTAAAAACATTTCAGTCTGGATTAAATAAAATGCTGTCTGTTTTTAATGTTGTTTGGCTTGCCAGTGAAAACCATAGCATTTTGACCTGTTTGAAAGGCAGGTTCTAGCGGACAATAGAAAGTGTTTATCCAGTATGGTTTCTCAATGTTTGCTCTGATCAATGCTGGCTGGGCATGTTGTGACAGAAAACCCTTTATTCTGCATTCAGGCATAAACACTGTTTGCAATTTATTTCAAAGGACATTTTATTTGGCCAAGTTTTTGGTCTTGATGTGATCATCTGTGCTGAACATTGTTTTTCATTGTCCTGAAAATAATTATTTCCAGCATTTTCTGAGCAAAACAGAAAACAAAGCAATCCTAGATAAACCAGGCACCTTTTCTGTATTACTTCTCTGCTGATTTTGTCTTCATTTAATAGACATTGTTTTCTTGAGTACCTCAAAATATTTCTCATCACTTGCCCTCAGAACTGACCTGCTGACCTGAGAATCAAGAAAATGTCATGTTAGTGACTACTAATTAGTGCATCCAGAGAGCTGCTTCTCCTGGCCTTTCAACCTTCCAGAGGCAGCAACAAAAGCTGTCACATGTATCATACAAAGAAAACAAGCATTTGCCATGTTTGCCTTTTGTTTTGTTTATTCCTAGAGTGTACCCAGCACAAGTTCAGTTGAGACTAGAGATGAGTTTGTAGGTTAGGAGGAAATTAGCCTACCATACAGTGTTTGCATTTATTTCTCCATTTCTGTGAATAACATAATGCATATATTATCCAGCTCTTAGTGAACATGCGTGAATGTATTAGTATGCTGTATTGTAAGAAGGGAAAAAGAATTAAACTGCATTTCTTTTCTTCTTGTTTTTTTTTTCTTTTTCTGTTACTACCATTCTTTTTTAATTACTTCAAAATGTATTACATCTTTCTGACAGGAGATATTGTAATGCTTAGTTTTTAATGTAAAGCGTATAGTCCAAGCTTAGGCTGTCTTTTTATATATTTGTTGAACAAACTTGTTAACAGAAGATTCTGCCATCTTTACAATTAATCACAGTTGTACTTCTGCAACTCATGAGGCACCTTGGGTTTTTTGGGACTACTTACCAGAATGACTGTGGTAAAATGTGCAGCCACAGCCACGTCACTGAATGGCTTGTGCAAGTAACATTACCTTCTTTGTTTATAATTTTCAGGTCTTTAAAATAGAAGTGCTGATGAGTGGAAGGAAACATTTTGTGGAGAAGAGGTATAGTGAATTCCATGCACTTCATAAAAAGGTACTGATCTTTTTCTTCATAAGATATAGCTTTGTTTTGCCTCAGTGATATTTTCCTCTCTCTTGTAATTGTTACTATACATGATTTATCTTAAATACATCTTGTGGTTCAAGCCTCTGGAAATTAAGTCCTAATTAACTCAGTTTCTTCTGTGTTTTGTAGAAGGGAGTGATGATTTCTCATGTTACTAAGTCTCCTTTTCTTTCTGATTATTGTTTACATGCTATAAGGCTAAAATGCTGTCTGTAGTATGTTTTTATCTTGTAAAGTCATAAAATAAGTCACATTCCAACCATAAATAGAGTGGGATATTTAATTCCTATTAGGCAATAATTTTTTTGTTCTATAAATTGTATTGCTAACCTGCCATGTGTAAAGCTGAGGAAACAACTTTTGTACATGAGGAAACCAAACACAAAAATTACTGAGTAAACCATCTCAATTAATGTAATATAAAACATCTGCTAAGCTTGTCTACTGAATTGTCTTAGTAACATGTAAAAGGGTGCTCGGTACTTTCAAGGTTGGCTATCCACTAATTCTTCTTTAAATTGCTTTGACCAGTGTTAAAGAAAAGGTATGATTTCTTCTCTGCAAGCTGAACTGGATGCTGCTATGCAGTTGTGCCACTGAAAGGCAAGCTTTAAATTTTTTTTCTGCTTTATGGAGGCCAAGTACTGTGCAATGCACTGGAGAAGCATTGCAGCCCATTACATGCAGTGGGGATGCAGTGAATAGCTTCACTCCTTCAGTCCTAGGATCTCGGTCAACTAAATGTCACTTGGTTTATAGGTCTGAGGGGCAATGGGGTGTGGGCACAATCAGCTACTTTGACTGATGCTGCTTGCCTTTTATGCCTAAAAGACACGCTACCTGAAACAGAGGCCAAGACAAATTAGGAGTATAAAAGCAGACAATTCATTCAAGGCCTGCAAAGGCCTTGAAGGTACATCTGGGCAAGCAAAGTCCCCTGTCGGGGACTACACCCAAAATGGATGGTGGGTCACGAGCCTTCCACCTTTTATGAGTTCTGTCTCATTAGCATATTGGCCCTTAATTCTCCAATCAGACCCTTAGGTGATGATGTTAACCACCCCAGGCCTGCTCCCCCCATCTCACAGTTGTTAACATATTTTCGGGCCCTAAGGCAACGAATATGTCCTTGAATCTGTATTCAGAGAGCCTTGTTTTGGCTAAAGGTGCTGGGAACAGAGGTTTTTAACACTTTGTAAGAAGCACAGAACTACAGCAAGTTACAGATACATGAGGAGTAATAAACTGGAAATACTGAAGGCATCACCTTCATTATGGAAAAGCTTCCTCTGCAAGCAGTAGAGACCAGCACAGGTATTTACAGCTCCTGCCAGTGCAATGTCAGAGGAGTTTATTCCCACCAGTATGGTTGCTGGTGGCGTGAATTAGTTTAGGAAAGATGCATTAGCATGGTGCTACAGGGGATAATTTTGCCAGCCTTGTAAGGTGTGTAACTTTAAGCAAACTTGTTTGAGCAAAAGGCAACTATTGACCCATCTGTGTGTTGGCTATCAAAAGTCCAAAGACAAGAACATTTTATGTTACTGCACCATGATTAAGATGTACTAATGCTTCTTGCCTATTTGCTTCTTGCCCAAGTAATGGTACCGTCTGCCACTTATTAATACTCATTTCCTTGTTTATTGTTTTAATACAGATGCATCTCAGATATTGTCTCCCTTGTGTTCACATTGAATATGAAACTACATAAGCAACAGTGTCAGAAACAGTAAAATAACTCACTCACCCACCACCAAGCTTTGCTTTAGTGCTTTATTTATTTATTTATTTATATGAGTGCTTATTGTACAAATGAGAATAATTCTGCAATTGAAAGTAAAGTGGATGAATAGAGTTTATACAATGAAGAATGTTAGTAAACAGTATGAGGGATAAATCAGGATTTATATGTTTAAAATGCACCCTATCCAAGTAGGCAGTCTCCTATTGTTAGAATAGTATAGTATTGTATAATGTAGTACAGAATTAGAATTAGAAATATAATTGAATATTTTCAGTTGGAGAAGATATATAACAATTAAAAGTCCAGGAGGATGACCAGGGATGACCAGAAGTCACAGCATTATATTAAGGGCATTGTTTGGATGTCTTTGACATGCTTGGGGCATCAGCCATCTCTTGAGGAAGCCTTTTTCAGTGTTTGATCACCCTCTTGGTAAAGAAATGTTTCCTGATGTTCACTGTGAACCTCTCCTGGCACAGCTTTGAGCCATTCCCACATGTCCTGTCACTGAATCCCAGGGAGAAATGCTCAGCACCTCCTGGTCCACTTCCCCTCCTCAGGAAGTAATGAGGTCACCCCTCAGCATCCTTTTTTTCCAGACTAAACAAACTCTGTGTCCTTGTCCACTCTCAGCATCTATCTGTTGAGCACCTTCACAAGCAGAGGACAAGAAATGCCAACACCAAGACTGGATCTGGAAAAGGGAGAAGAAAGCTTGTGGTTGTGGGTAGAAGCCTTTCCCAGGCTGCTCACCATCTGGGTATCTGCCTCATGTGGCTGTCGCTTTGCGGGGGTAGGACTTCACACTTCCTCTTCCTGGGGCTCCTGCCATGGCAGAGTATGATTCTGGGGTGGCGTAGACAGCAGCACCAAATTGTGACTCCTGGCAGGAGGACAGATTTGGGCACCACCATAGCACAGCTGCACCAGGCAGTGCAAGGTGGTAGGAGAGCAGAGCCCAGGGACATGGGGCAGAAGGTACAGAGAAGAGGAGGCCAGGCCTTAGGTGATGAGCAGTGGGTCATGGGCTGTCCTTGGAGATGCCAGGCTCGAAACACCTCTCCCAGGACCCGCTGCAGAGACACACGCATGGAGCTGGGCAGTACTTGCCTTTGGAGGAACAATGAAACTACCTGGCACAACTAGAAGGACCCATCAGCATTAATATTCCATCCTACCCAGCAAAAAAGGGTGAGGATGGTGCATGGTTAGACTGAGAGTTTTCCTGTGGCTTTTGTGCATTTATTTTATTTGGATAGCTGTGGCTGGGATCTTTTGAGGGCTTGCATATTGCGCAGCTGATGGCCCAGTCCTGCTTTAGCCATGTCACAAGGCACTTTCCAATATTACTGATGTGGTGCTGACCTCTTAGTTTGCTGGAGAGGCCTCAAGGGTTCTCCCCTCCCCTCCCCTCCCCTCCCCTCCCCTCCCCTCCCCTCCCCTCCCCTCCCCTCCCCTCCCCTCCCCTCCCCTCCCCTCCCCTCCCCTCCCCTCCCCTCCCCTCCCCTCCCCTCCCCTCCCCTCCCCTCCCCTCCCCTCCCCTCCCCTCCCCTCCCCTCCCCTCCCCTCCCCTCCCCTCCCCTCCCCTCCCCTCCCCTCCCCTCCCCTCCCCTCCCCTCCCCTCCCCTCCCCTCCCCTCCCCTCCCCTCCCCTCCCCTCCCCTCCCCTCCCCTCCCCTCCCCTCCCCTCCCCTCCCGAAGTGGCAGCCCTCGGCACTTCCTTACCTGGCTCAACCTGGGGTGCTTCTTGCTCTGTAGGAATGGCAATGGGAACTGAGGGATGTCTGCTGGATCCTGTTCAGCAGTAGAGGAGGTGGCCTCTCTGCTGCTGCGTTGCACAGCAGCATGTGCATGCTGCTGCATGAATGCCATTGTGTAGTTTTGGAGGGACACCCCCAGCATCCAGCCCTGCAGCTCTGCATCCATCCTGTGTTTGTTTGGGATGGTTGTGATGGTGTCTTCCACATGTCTTCCAACACTGTTGCCCAACATCTCCATCTCCTGATAGATCCAGAATTGCAGTGTCTGCAGGAGCACTGCATGGTTGTGGAAGCGGTTCTATGAGCTTGGAGGCTGGATGCCACCCACAGGACACCTGAGCACTCCTTGAAGCCCATCTTTGCGGTGCTCCAAGATGATGCAGATCATGGGCAGCTGGGTATCCCAGAGCCACTCTCACCTGGTGGATGTCTCATGTCGCAGGGGGTGTAATGTCATGCTCCACGCAGTTGTCATCCACTTGCAACGACTGCAAGACTGACAGTATCTTCTTCTTTCAGAGCAGGTACTTGGTCCTGTTCTCAGCCCATCACAGGATGAACAGGTAGCAGAACTGGTGGAGGCACCACATCACATAACTGGCCTTCTCCCAGCTGTCCAGACAGATGGGACAGCAGTTGTCTAACTTCACTGTAATTTCTGGAGTTGCACTGTTATTCCACATGAAAGTCACAAATGACTGCAGTCCCATTCTCAGATTTGTCTTACTGTACACTGCTTTCACTGCAATAACTCCCTCTGCAGAGATTTCTTCTTAGAACACTAGTAAAACAATAAATGATGCTCCCTTTCTTTCTCTCCAGAAATAGCAGCAAAATTAACAAATCTGAAAAACAGATATTCTAACCAGGCCCTTTGCCCCACATTTCAAGTTGTTTCGTTTTCTCATTTGCTTGCTGTCTGTTTATATTACTCCGAAAATGGATAGAGACTTTTTCTTATTTGTTGCCTGCACAGATGCAAAACATGAAGCATATTTGGCAACAACCTTTTTATGAAGTCTTACTTTTTTGAAGGTATAAAATTCTGGTCAGGATGGTTGAACAGCTCGTGCTCTGAACCTCTCTTAGTGTTTTCAATGTTACAGAAATCCTAGAGAAAGCATTTGCATCAGTTCGCTATAAGCATGCCCATACAGTATTTATGTTTTGTTCCTCTCTTTCCCTTTAATTTAAAATGTACTTTTCATTCTAAAATGCTCTAAGTACATGGCAGTTGGAAAGGTCTCTTTAGACTTGCTGCATATTGAAGGTGCCCTTAGTGTTGAAGATGTCTGTTGTGAGTAGGAAAAACAAGGCGTTTGTCAAGAACAGCTGTGGTAGAAAATGGACATAGAGGCTGATGAGGCGATCGTGCCTTTTGCTAGAGAAGAGCATGCTTCACTGGCATTGTGTGGAGGAAGTAGGACTCTGGTGCTCATAGGAGACATTTTTCATTCATCAGAATGCCAATCAATGTTTTGATTAATTATAGTTTTTAAACAAAGCTGTTTCCAAGAACATTTCTGGATTTCCTTCCTTCTTGGATTCAATCTTTCATAGATTCCAGTTATGTAAAAGAGTAAAGCTCCACTTCCTGTGCAAACTGGCTGTAGTGGAAAAGGTTTAAAATCTTTTCAAGACTACCATGTTACACCAGGAGTACAGAGACTACACTATGGCAATAGGCATTAGGTCAGTGTTACAGACAGGAAGATATTATAGGCTATAGTAGTCCACAGGTAAATATATTTTGTTCTATGTAGGGACAATTCTGAAGCAATACAGCTAATGCATATGTGGTTTTAATTAATATTCCTTGACATTGTAATAATTATTTGTAGCAATATATATGATTGGATTATTGTAAGGATGAGAAAGTGGGCATTTAATATATTCATTTTATGTCTGTATAATATTGGCTTTATACCAGCACCCAGTACCTATGCTTGCACATTTACGTAATTGGGTTTTAGATATTGCATATATAACAGGGTCACAGAGTACAAAAGGATTGTTAATCATCAACTGAGTTACCAGCCACAGAGATTTATCCTATAAGCAGCTATATTATTATTAATTAATATATATTGGTGGACGCTTGCATAGTTTCAGATTTGTCTGCACTTCTCTGGAGCATTCTCCTCATTTGTTGCTCACCTGCAGGTGCTGTCATAGTTCGCAACAGTTGTGACCACAGTTTCTTCAACATCCCCAATGAATTTAGAGGGAAAAACAGGGGGTTGTATTCTGTCTTTAAGATCAGACAGTAAATGTACATGAGTTTGGAGTTCTATTTTGGAGTGTTGTTTTTCTCACTTCATGTTTAATTGCAATTTAGCACTGTTAAGAAATAAGAAAGTTGCAAAATGTTTCCAGAGCAATTGAGGTTTCCCAGCTGCAGCTTCGATACTTGTGATTGCAGAGACATTGATATGTTGCCACTGCTTTTTCCTATAGTGACATCTCAGCAAGCTCAAAGATAAAATGTAAATTCTCAGTCTCCCATGGGTATGCATGTCAAAGTCAATTCTGAGTTTCTTTCCTTGCATTCTTTGCCTCAGATTTGCTCAGAGGCAATATCCAACGGAAAGAATGCCACCTTCTATTAAAATGCAATGGAGTCTATTTCAGTTATTATTTTTGCTCTATAGTTTTGATGAAAACATTAATATTTTTTTTGTTTTGAAAAAATACATTGCTCCAGCAAGAGGATTCTTAGTGCTGTAAGGTTGTATTTTGATGTCTCTCTATATACAGTCATATGTATGCATATACATTAAAAAATCCCAAACACATATATATTTCTATGTATGTGTATATATAGATCTATATAGATACATATTGTATATAGATGTTTATAGATGTATGTATAAGCTTTCCTGTGGGAATCTTTAGAGGAATAGTTATGGAGATCTCTTTGAAATATATTCAGCGACAATCTTGCTGTTTCTCTGTGTAAGATATTGAACACGCACTGTCAATCTGTTGGTACAATTTGAGAGCATGGATATTTTTTTTATTTCCAACTCTCCAGAGAAATGGTTAGGACTTCTCCCTGTACTTCCCATACCGGTTCATAGTTGCCTAAATGTGGAGTTAGAAGTTGTCATGGTGTGTTTGACTGTACTTAACAAGGTAATATCTGCTTGTGTCGTGGTGATGTTGTGTGGTATCATCCCAGGCTGATTAATGGGAAACTCGAATTTCAGATATTCTCATGTAGTGGTTGCCATTTTGTTTTCAGGCTGTTAGTCACAAAAAATTGTTAGTAGGGTTTGTCTTTACTGTCCAGGGCAACTGCGTGTGGAGATTTTTAGTTTCATCCTGTAGGTATGACATCTGATGTTATTTCAGAGAGATGATTATAAGTAACTTCATTTCCATGCTGTTTTCCTTAATGCTTGTGGTTTTTTACTTCTCTAATATGGGCTCATTTATTTTAAAGAGGCATTATTATACTTTGTTTCTATATGTGTTGTTTTTTTTTTTTTTTTTTCACCCCAGCTCAAGAAGTTCATAAGAACCCCAGAGATCCCTTCAAAGCATGTGAGAAACTGGGTCCCCAAGGTCCTGGAGCAGCGACGACAAGGCTTGGAGTTGTACTTACAGGTGAGTCTCCTTGCAGCCTGGTGAAAGTAAAAGCAGCTCTGTTTCCAGAGTATTAGAAAGTATGAAGTGTGGCATTTTACTGAGAGACAATTTTAAAGGTGGGAAATGATCTGGATACTTACCAGCAGTGGTGATTTCTGTTTACTTTGCAGGACTAGCACCTAGAAAACAAGGCTGTTTTGCGTTCTTTTCCTTTTGTGTGATTTTTGGAAAGGCTGCTGATTGACTTTGGTGAACCTGTCATTTTCCTCTGCCTAAAATAGGGCAAATAATGTTATTCTTTCCAAAGTTGTTCTGACTGTACCAATCAAAAGTGTTGCAGAAAAATTATAAGGAGGCTTTATTTAGCTCACCTCTTTAGAGAGACCAGGGAAGCATCAGCTCATCAAATTCGTATCCCTCTGCTGTACATGTACATGAATTGTTCCTCTAGTTGGAATAGGCATCTGTCATCTCATATTAATCTCAGTTGATTTGGACATTTGCATTTTAAGTCTAGATTCTACCTGGATGGGTCATGATTTTGATAAAGACAATAAAAGTCTTCAGGAATAATGCAGTCATATAGACATCTAAATATATCAGGAATAAATCCCATTCATTTTTAATAAATGGCATTCCTATTGTCACCATGATTGCTTAAAAAAATGCCCTGTGGTCTAAGTTCACAGCTGTTTCTCTGTGGCAAAGCTAGATGAAGGTGTTACTCTAAATATGTTTCCAGTTCATTGCACTTTCAGCTGCACTAATGCAAGTGCAGCTGAAGGGGATCATAGAAATAATGTGTCAAAACATAATTTTTTTGAGAGGAAGGCAAGAGTAATAGTCTTCTGTTTTTATTCGCATCAGTCGCTTGTACTGATTTTTTTTTTTTCTGGTTTCCATACAGCTTTCTTTAGGACATAATCACTACCAAGGCACGTATATCAATTTGTCTTAAACAGTTGATTTTGTTAAAAAGATACAGAGGTAATTTGGTTATCACTTTTTAATTGCTGATAAACTGTAAAAGAATATCTCCCCCTACTGGAAGAGTTAGTCAACTCTTGTTCTTTTGCAGTCTTGCACATTTAATTAACTCTTCCTCTCTTCTGTCACCATTGGCTGTCATAGGAACATGCAGTGGTTTAGCAACCTAAACCAGAAGGGACTGCTGGGCATCATCTGTTTAAAACATGACAAACCTCTAACTTATATCCATACTAATTTAAACAAGAAGAAAAGTCATTAATACTTTTGTCAAAGTTACTAATTTCTGTTTCTGCTAATAGAAAGCAGAATTAATCATCAGTGAAATTTTAACTTTTAAAATAATTAGAGCCTGGTTGTAGACAATGAAAAGTTCATATTAAGGCACTTCAGTTTTCACATTTTTTTTAATAGTGCCAAGCATTTACCAAGACACAGCTCAGGAATGTACTACAAATTCAGAAGACATAATCAGTTTTTTAACACCATGTGTGTAAAATATTGCAAACATGTTTTCATATGATACTACTGACAGTTAATCTGTAGGAGCAGTTTGGCTGCTACTGTCACTAGTCAGTGGTGATGCTTATATCCAGCCATTTGTGAAGTGGATAAACTCTTAAGAAGTTGTGGCAGTCATTAATTGTTCTGTATAAAACCAGCCAGAACCCTATGCAAAGACTGAGCAATTACATAGATGTTATGTTCAATGAATTTATTTGATCATGCCAGGCACATGGCCATCAAATACAGACCTGTACCTGACATGGTTTAATCATATTGGGTTCTTAATATTTTTTTAATGAAGTAGCCTTCTATAATTACTTGCAGCTAAAAATATTGACATGAAATGAGAGTAGTAGAATCACTCTCTATTAAGTAGTGAAGAAAGCAAGACAATCCCCTAAGACAGAAGGTGCTGCAGTTGCCAGGACCTTGTTACTTCTTTGTGACCTTTTCATGATGAAACCGCCCTTTTAAATCCTTTCAGCACAGGTTGTTTGTTTCTTGGAGTGGATGGACAGGAGCTCAGAAACATTTCATTATATCTTTCTGAGGAGTAGCAAAATCATGAATAAATGAACTGTTATTGAATTGTGAGCTACAATGAGTAATTTTTTTTAATGTATCAGTAGCCACTGCCATCTAATATTCATCAGATTGTTTATTTTACGTCTGTTTTTGAAAGGTTGGGTCAGGACTTTTTCTTGTTACAATAGACCAATTTCCATGGAATTTTGAAAGAATGATTTATCTTATACTATTTTTAAGTGACTTTCATATTTTACAAGTCTGACTGAAATTTGCAACTTTTGTTTTTAATACTGTGAAACAATTGACTAGAGACACTAATATGCTTACTAATTCCACTCATGTATAATAATATTTACAGAGCCCTTGTGAATACTGAGGACAATTAATTGATTGACAAGAGGAAAGAAGGATTATGTTTAATTTATTAATGAGGAAACAGATGCAAAGATAAGTGAATGACAGTGTGGCCCCAAACATTCAAGCAAATTAATATGAAGAAATAAGCTATTGCTCCTCTGCTGATTATGGCAAATGTCTCTGTGCATAATCTTAAACTACAGCACAAAGGACTTAAGCTGAGTTGGTTTAGTCTTTGCTAAATAAGAAAATCACAGAATCACAGAATAAGCTGAACTGGGAGGGACCACAAGGATCATCGAGTCCAGCTCCTGGTGCTGCACAAGACACCCCAAAAGTCACATCATGTGCCCAAGAACACTGTCCAAATATTTCTTGAGCTCTGTCAAGCTGGTGCTGTTACCACTTCCCTGGGGAGCCTGTTCAGTGCCCAGCCACCCTCTGGGTGAAGAACTTTTCCTCACATCCAGCCTGAACCTCTCCTGATACAACTTCAGGCCATTCACTTGGGTCGTGTCACTGGTCACGAGAGAGAAGAGATCAGTACCTTCCCCTCCACTTCCCCTGGTAAGGATGTTCAAGACCACACTGAGGTCTCCCCTCAGTTTCTTCTAAATCTCAAATACTTGTATATCTGATCTTGTAGCTTGCAGTAGAGCAGAGATGAGAATCCAGGTGGTTTTGATTTAAAATTTGTAAAATAAATCACTGGATTACACTACTACTGACAAAAATCTCTCTTGATAATAGTTTTAGACTGCAGCAAGATTTGAACTTAGATAATATTTATTTATGGTTAGAAATATCTTCTCTTGATGAGTTTTCTGAAGAATTTGGTGTTGAGGAAAGAGAGACAATAAGGATTTTAAGCAGCCAGTTTTATAAGGAGCCTGTAATTTGAGAAGGACTGCCAAAAGGACCTGCACTGAAAGTCTTTGACTCCTCATAGTAGTGAGCATGGATAAATGTGTTTACTTGAAAGTACCAGAAGGTGAAGGTAAATATGGAAGGTGATAGAGCAGGCTGATAACCAGCATTGTAGCTTCTGGATGGTGTTTGTTTGCTTTGGGCTGTTCTTTTTCATCCACTGTCCCATCTTGGACTGACTGTTACCACAAAACAATACAGAAATATAATTTGGTTTGTATGTGTATTTAAAGGAGATAAAAATCACTTGAAAAGCTCCTTCTCCCACAGTTTTTACTGTGTATGAGTTCAATAAGTCATTTTGTAGATGGACGAAGTGAACAGGTAGTTGGGGTCTTATTTTGGACATTGAAGACATTGTTGGGATTCCTAGGGGTGGCACTGGAGGGACCTTATCTAATTGGCTATTGCAGCAGCTGCAGCAGCATTGGATCGGATCAGTATTTGTTACAAATACATTTGATATGATGTACTATTGGAGGAGTAGTTTTTACAGAGCTTATTTCCTGTGAATTGGTAATGGGGAAAAATTTGATCTAGCCACCTGCTCATTTGGAGTTAGGTCATATCCTTGTCCCAGTAAGCTGACACTGGATGTTATTGCCATCCAGTCTGTCTGCCCCAGGGACTTGCCCTTTGACAGGTCTGCCTTTTAAAGTTCAATGGAATAGATATTTTCTAACCCTCTTGGGCAGAAGACATCTCATCATTTGCTGATATCATCAGTCCAACAAGATAACAAGCATCGTTAACAGAATTCACTGTGAAGTGGCACCCACACCTCAGCATGAGACTTTGTAGCTGCTGCTAGTCTTCACTGAAATGATTTGCTTATAGGGAGAGATTTTGAAGGAGACCCATATTTTTGATTAGTTTCAGGGTACTAACTCATTTCATGTGGTCTGGGTGACCTGAAGAAATTCTTCTTGTGACTGGCAAGGCTCTAATATAAAACAGAGAGCCGTAGACCTTCTGAAGTGGTCTGTATATATGTAGGGTCTGTATGTACATACATCTCTAACCGGAGTTAATATGTAGAGCTAATATTTCTCTCTTGGCTGAGGTCAAGAAAACATACTTGCCTTTTATTTATTCTTGAACTTTTTACAAAGAGAACGGTCCTGATTCCTGGAGATAAGATTGGTTAAAGTGCTGCTTGGCTGTGAGACGTGAAGACTTGATGAACTTCAACATTCCAGCGGTTTCAGGAATCCAAATCTTAAAAATGAATTATGGCGTTTATGAAACTGGACTAGAGATTTGTTTTCCATTTAAGGAAATAATCTGGAGATCTGAGAAGCACTTTGCCCTATATTTCAGTATTATTCAAAATGCAATTCTCTTTAAAAATATTTTAACTACCAATCCTTCCTGAAAAAGATAAGTAAAACCATATCTGTTATGATTTTGTGCTTAAGAAATTAAAATCCAATCCTATACTCCTTAGCTGTCTTAGTTTCCAGCAGGGTGGAGTTAGGAAAACAGTGGATGGAGCAGTGAATAATGTGTAGTTGCTTTATGAGTAAGCTCATCAGAAATACAAGAAAGAAAAGCACACATTATAATATTGCATTTTTTACTCTTTTTGGGGAACAGTTTAACAGCAACTGCAAAAAATGCAGACAAATGAGTTATTTCTGTAGTTAGAGACTGCAGAGGAAAAACAAATGGAAAATTTGGCTCAAGGCATCATTTCTTCATGGGTCACTATGATTTTCTTTAATTACTTCAATAAGCATTGATACAAAAGTCCTTGTAGTCAAATTGAAATAAATAAATAACCTTTCTGACTGGACACAGTATGAACAAAGTTTTTGTACTATTTTCTTTTAAGTTGATCTAGTTTTGTGAAGTTACTTCATTGAAGTTTTAGATTAAGTTAAAAAATACTGGAAGGTTCTCTTTGTTGATTTGAAAACTCTGTTGCAGAGCATTTTAGACCTAATACAGCATTTAATATTGCAGCTGGGGATAAGAATTGTGTTTTCCTTGAGCTTCAGTCATTGCCCCTTTTCACTATCATTCAGGGCTGAATTAATGTGATTTCTCTCAGGGTTTTTTATCTAATTGTGAAGAAAAACAGTTTTCCATCACCTCATGGGAAGTTTCATTAGTTCTTCACTGCTTAACTGATTCAATTTCTGTTGACCTCTTGCTATTCTAACAAGAAGGAATGCAAACTGAGCCATTTATAAGCTTGTTATTGTCAAGAAGACTGGAGAGATCTCAGCTCTAAGATGAGCCATCTAGGCTCCTGATGTCATTGTGCAAATACTCCACATAATGTGTTTGGTAGAGCTTTGCCTTTCAACAGCCGAATACTCCTGTTCTGCAACTGCAGCTGAAATCCTGCCTCAGAACTCTCTTGACTCGAGTCGGAGCAGAAAAGAAAAGAAATTTATTTGGGCAAAAGAAATCCTTGCTGATGTACATGGTTTTTCACAGTTTTCTCTTTGTGAAGTAGAGTAAAAATTGTCCCATGGTAGTACATAAAAGTTATCTGAGCTCTGTTAGGCAGAACAGAAGCTAGGACTTCATATAAAGACAGGAAGGTCTTGATTGTGGCGTAAGCTGACATAGCTCTCTAGGATCAGAAGTAATCAGTAAGTGCTTTCTAAGTGTAACAGTTTTTTATGTTATATAATGTGATGTCTGTAGAGGTAGTAGTTTTTGAGCTGGTGCTGTTGGAGCTGTTTAGAATTATTGAGATCACTTTGTGTGATATGTGCACTTTTATGAGACATTTGATTTCTTTGGCCCAATAAAAATGAATCAAGTTGATTACCATTTAATTCTGGAAATGTAATGGCAAAATGATCTTAGAACTATTGAATGATCCTTGAACTGTTTAAATTTCATTTCTGTGCAGTTCACATTCATCACGTTTATCCATTCTGTCAATGTTCATGTTCATTACAATTGTTCTTCCTTTATAGTCTCAAAAATCTGTTCTGTATAGTTGTTCCTGTATACCTGTATACCTTTGCCAAAGGGTGTTGTGAACGCAAAATTTTGAGTTGGTTCAATTGGTTCAAAGACTAGCAAGGTATATGAGAGGACAGTTTATATCAAGCATAGAAGGCCCCTCATTGAAAATAACTTTTGAAGTGGATAGAGTTTTAAAGAAAAATGTCTCATATGCTAGTCTTGCTCATTTATACTCTTCCTTGGTATAAATTTATAGCCATTTTGGGATATAGGATAAAGTGTTAAATGGATTTTTGGTCTGACGCAATGACCATTCTTAAAGTAATTAGAGACATGCTTGTGTTTCTATTTGTTATTAGATTTGTTTAAACATTAATGTGTTTTCAAGAACTGAGCCCTGTATGTATCATGAGCACTATCTTAAAAGAAAAAAGAGTTAATTGTGTGGTTAAAAAGATATGTTTGAATCCTTGAGATATATCTGTGGAGATAGGTAGATAGATAGGTAGGTAGGTAGGTAGGTACGTAGGTAGGTAGGTAGATGGAAAATGAAGAGGTATGCAGGTCACGTGTGACTGCAAAGCCACTTAAAAAGGCTAATGCCTTTTCAGACCAAATGCTTTACACATGGGAGGTAATAGGTTGTATAATTAAAAGCTGAATTCAGGGGTTGAAAATTAAAGCTACCAAAGTTTTCTGCAAAGTGTGAGTTAATTTTTTCTCTTTTCCACTTTACTCTGTGTGTGCCTGACCTGTGGGGTTTTTTCCCCACTAGGCTTGTGTTTAACCATTCCCCATATCTGAGAGCAGGAGCTGGATAGAAATCGCTTTGACTTCCTTGAATCATTCGTTAGGCACCACAAAGGTTTCTGCAGAGGCAGTCCTTTCCCTTTGTCCTATGTACACATACACTGTTAGGATCTATTTCTAACTAATTTAAGATCAAATTGGCTTGTTTGCAGAAAAAAAAAAAAATTCCCATCAAGTCCAGAACAGATGCTTATCTTCCTGATTGCTGTTTCTGGAAACTAGTTTTGTTTTAAGTGCAGGTGAATATGCTGAGAAGAAAAAGTCTAGCATTAAAAAGTTGTAAAAAAAAGTTGGATTCTGTGAAATAAGGTTTAACTGATGTTTTGCTGGAAAGTCTGTTGAATCACTGACATCTATTAATCACATTGAAAATTCTCTCCATTATCCAAAATTAGTCAGTGTCTTCCTTCTCTAACTCCATTTAGTGTGCAGTAATCAAAGCTGAACAGCTCCTGTAAGGAGTTCTAAAAGCACTGGTATGATAAGTATAAAAAGGCAAAATGTTCTTTGTCCTCATTAAAGATTGTGAGCAGAGTGTTAAATAATATTAATGGCTGGGATTGTCAGTACTTAACAGTACTTTCCTAGTACAAGTGATTTTATTGATCGATACAGTCTCAATGTAACAGGGCAGATTATTCTACTGATTTTATCGAAACCTTAACTAAGTTTGTTAGTGTACCACATATCCTTAAATAGATCTAGATGATGATGTAGATTAAGAAAAGCAGACCACCATCCATCTTTTTTTGATCGGTTAATAACTTAAATCCATCATTGCTGCGACCAGCTTTTTTAAGATTCTGTTGTGCATACGTGTTTCTTTGGTGGTAAAGATACATAGCTGGTTTTAGATGGCTGTGGATTTTAAAGAAGTGTGCCTGACGCATGCAAGATTGCTTATTTGTTAAGAGGAAGCAGAAAGCCAAAGAAAACAGGAAAGCAAAATAATTCTGTAGATAATTTAAAGGAGAGACATTTTTTAAGAGTGTCTGTCTGCAGAGATTTATGAAGAATTATTTGAAGCATTTTTCAAGCATGCTCAGAAAATTACTTGGTCGTGTTTTAGGAGTTAAATTTTTGCTTTTCAACTGGTGCTATGTTGTGATTTATGATTAATATTTTTTTTCCTTCAATAATCTGTTTGGTTTTGCTGTATAGATCTGTTCTGTATGAACTCACCCATTTTACTTGTTAGAGGTGATCAAAATAAATTTTATTCAGTTAAACACAGGATTTACATTAGTAGTCATGACAGGTTTAGACACCATGTCTAAGTGCTTGTTCTCTTTTCCTTATACTGTGTCTCATAATGATACTGTATCACATACTTCTGCCCAAGTTAAGATGGACATCAAACTGTACTAATCGTACATTTCCTTATAGTGAGAAATAGTCTCTGTCATGACTGCATATGCTCAGAATAACTGTAAAATATTTTAAGAGGAGAGAGAAGGAAATTAAGTTCTCTGTCTAAGCCACAGTATTAAAGCAGAACTAGGGATTTAAAAACTCATGTACTGGCACACTGCTGTTGTCTGCTGATGAGTGTTTTAACAGCCATGATTCCTTCTAAAGCCATACAAAGTATGAGATACTTATTTCATTTAGCCATGATGAAAGAAAATGTGGTCACCTTCCTATCCTGAATGCAGCTCCACATTTGACATGTAGGCAATAAATTTTCTTTTTCCTTAATAGATATTTTCTTGAGCTCTTTGGGAAAGGTAGAGGGGAGTAAAAAAAAATTTTGTCCGTAATAGTAAAGAAGGAAGGAGGGAGCAGTAATTCCTGCAATCTTATTATCACCACCTGAAGTATGGTAGAGAGACTCATGTCTCCCCCATCTTTTTAATCAATCCATAGCATTTTAAACACATTTTCAATTCCTATTCTGTCTTGTTTTACATAAGGTAATCCTTATATTTTAATGTACAAATGACTATTGCTTTTTTAAATTGAACTTTCAAAGCAAGTTAAATCTTAAGGGCTTTTTCTTCAAAATTAGCCTGTAAAGTTACTTAATGAAGTGCTAATGAAGGGATAAACTTATTTTCTAGTAAAGGAGTATTTTATTTTTGCATGTGTAGTGTAACACACTATGTTTTGTTAAGTTTGTTCAATAGTATACAGCACTATATTAGAATGTAGTTTAGACCTAGATTGCATTGACTTTGTGCAATCTGGTACCATTCTTCTGCATACGCTCTTTGTGTGAGTGAAGATCCACCATTAATAATCTTTACACATTTATAAATTGCACATGAGGGCAGGGGAAAAATGTTCATGAAGAAATGAACAATTCTTTCTTTACAGAAGGATTTGAATCTGCACATAAGGCACAGGTCATGTTTGGAGGCCAGAGGAAGAAAACAAAATATGGAATATGTGCTGAATAGCTGAACCATTTACTATGTGCTTTGGATGAAGAGCACATTCTGGGGGAAAAAGTAGTGTAGGATTATGCTACATATGTAAGCAATGTTAAATAAATCTTTATACATAAGGAAGCTGAATTAAAGCTTGATTCTAGTGTGCTGTAATAACTTTGTCTAACATTGTATCATTTAGCATAAGCCATTCTGAAAAAAAACCCAAAAAACAAAAACCAACAAGCTGTGGAACTAATCTCAGAAATTTACCAGAAAGATACTGAAATGAATAAGCAGTAATTCTTGACCTTCTGCTTTAGATGTTGAAAGGAAGGAGCATAGGAGCAGAAAAATTCTTTGCAAGAAGGACTGCTAAGTAAGCAGTGAGAACTTGTCTATCAGTAGCTTAGAGAGGTGAGCAGAGGAGGAGGTGAGTAGTCTTCCTCAGATAGATTGTGGACGGCTGGTCAGTGAGCCTTCTCCTTTGGTTCTGCAGTAAATTTAATGCTCCTGCCTTAGATATAATTCGTATATGTGTCTGTGTCTGTCTGTGTGTGTGTGCTGCCTTTTCTTGGCATTTATGCAGTCTTACATGACTCATTTCTGAAAGATGTTGAAAGATTTCAGAGTGAACTAAGGGGAGAAGGTCCTGTGGTCATGGGTAGCTTAGGAGAATAACAAATGCTTGTTATCTTCTCTAACATTGTCTATCTCTGCACACATCACTATTGATTGTCTTTTTTTTTTCACCTGCTTATTGTCTCTGTTGTCCAAATATAATATAGTTTTAGTTTAGTGTAAAAAACCTAATTTTATGCTAAACCCATTCACTGTAGAATTTTTTAACTGAGATAGGCTTGGATTTCTGTGCAGGTAGATTTGTAAACAGATACACATTACTGAATGATTCCTAAATTCATAATTCTGATATGGATTTTTTCTGTTGGCTTTGGAAATATGGACATTAAAATAAGAAACTTACAGGGTTACTTATGATAAATATTGTGAATTATAGATAAGAAAATTTTCAAGATGTTTGATGTAAAAATTGAGGCTTGTGGTGCAGTTTCTTCTTTTTAATTTCTCATAATTATAGTTGTCTTTATCTAATATACTTTTTCTTCTCTAGATGAAAAAGTTTGCAGAAACAAAGCGTGAAGCAGAAGTAGGACCTTTAATTTCATTAGGCATGTTGTAACTGGCGAAGATTAATGTATATATCTCTTGCTAATTCTTTTCAATTACTCAGTTCATATAAATTCCCAAACCTTGTTAATTATGCTGAAGTCAGGTGGTAATTTTTAACAGTGTTTCCACAGCAAGGGAATTTTCCTGGTCTAACCTTGCCCTCCTGTAGAAACTCTCAGCAGATTAGGCATTCTGACTCTAGTCCATTCGTTTTCAGCACAAGCCTAATTGCTGCCGACTGCCTGCCACAGGTACCCTGGTTATTGTACGTTTAAAGGATGCAGGTTCTTCTGAGAACAAATAAGGAAAGATTAATTGTTTGTTTTGTTTCATCCCAAGAGAAATGTGGGAGCTTAATCAAGAAAAATAATTTCTTCTGTTGATTTGGCTTATTTGTGGAAAGGGATAATTGTATAGAGGCAGGCATAGAGCTATGCATTTTGAAAGAAATTTTGCCATTTACCTACTTGGGAGGCAAAGATACAGCAAAATGAATGTAACACAGCATTGGAATTGATAGGGATGGTTCACATTTCTCATAGTAAGTAATTTGGCTACTGGGCTTTTATTTGAACCAATATTGCTAGGTAGTGTTGTCATTTGTTTTGTCTGCTTCTTTGGATATCTAATCAAGGAGACAATAGTAGGGGGAAAAAACGCTTTTCCAAATTGTCCTTAATTGCTAGAGCACAAAGTGAGCTAAGCACTCAGGTATTTCCAATTAAAGAACTTGTTTCCAGCAAGCACCATTAAATCTATCTTTCCCAATCTGATAAATAAGCTATCAAAGAGTGGAACAGATTAATTGAGAGCAATTAGTTCAAAGCTCAGTATAACAGTTAGAGTGAGCCAGCATTATCAATGAATGCAAATTTTACGTAAAGCAGTAAGAAGCAGTCATGCAACAAAAGAGTTGAGAGTAACCACTAAGCACAAAGGAAAATGTTATCTGTGATACAGAAATAAAAGACATGGGAAAATAACAGATCCTACCGTTCAGAACCAATCACAAGATTTACTCCAATAGCATCTAAAGCATAAGAAAGCCACACATATACTACAACACTTGTAATAGTGGTAAGGTAATATCTAAGTGTGATTTGCTTATGTTAATAATCAGTAACCCCTGTGTTTGGTAGACTTAGCTTAGGCCCTGGATTTTGATTCCTGTTAGTCCTGGTATGTGTTCCTCTATATCTAGACCTTTTGGATGGATGTTTCTTTCTTCCAGCCGCCTCTGCCTGCCAGATTGCATTGGTCCCCATGGTGTAGACATTATTCTGCATGTGGGTCTTTGTAATGACAAAACATAGAAAAAGCACCTGGATGCTCTCCTTGAGTGCCAGCCTTTTGCCTTTTGACAATGCGTATGTCATCATGAGGAGAAAAGCTATCATCTTAGATATTGAAATAAACTTACACGCTCTGAGTATTAATATATTCAAAACAAGTATTACATGTTGGTTCGCTTGTTGATATTTGTTGTGTGTATTCTGCTTTGGAGTAATATACCGAAGAAGAAGGTACATGAAACAGACTAATTTCTAAGTCAGTTTTTACAGAGCTACCTTGGTTAGGTAAGTTATATTGCTGCTCTGTGTGTTGGCATCATTAATGTAAATTGACAGCGCAAATATACTAGCTGCCACAACTTTTAAAACTGCTCTCTTACAGTGTTAGCTTGTGTGGTGCATCTCTGGCCTTTTCAGCAGCAATGTGGCTGGAGTCTGCTTTTGCAGAATTACAGTTTTAAAATGGTTGGATAAAAATCTTATTTCTTATGCTGTTGCAACCCACTGGGTATGTCTATTCTAGGAAAATGAAAAGGTCAGTGATAACTTTCCCAATAAAACCTTCTGAGAAAATGTCATTCCAGTTATGTGTATCTGACTGGGGGAGTTCATCCTCCATTTTTTGAGCTTCATTTTTTTTTTTATTTCTGGAATATCATCATCATTAGAGAAATTCAGCATTCACAACCGTGATAGTATCGTGTCATGTCAACTCATGAACTGATGATAACAGACATGCTTTAACAGACATAAGACTTTGAACACAGGTAATTTACAGTATTTTTTTTTATATCCTTGCTGGCAAGTCACAACTGAACAATATGACAGTTGTATTCTGAGTAACTATGGTTTTCTGAGCCCCATGATGTTGGCTTCTGAAAATTATTCAGAATATCTCAAAGAAATCATGAAGAAATTAGATAAGTGAAACCTCTCCTAGTTTCTTCAGATGTCAAAGCATCCAGATCTTCAAATGCACTTTACAGTGTGGGATCCAGCTCTCACACATAGTTCAGTGGGGAAGGTTCCTAATCTAATATTTCAAAAGCACTCGTAAGGCCACAGGAGATTATGGAGGAGCAAAGACCATGCACAGAATTCAGAGTCTACAGTCTTTCAACCAGCAGCATTTAAGCAGCCATCTCCACATTATCCCATCAGATGTTTCCCTGTGTATTTGGACTCAGTCAAGGTCATGCAGTGATATGTGCTAATAATTTTGAACAGCAGCAGTTGTATAACTTCACAATTAAGAAGCAATTTGTGTTGCTGTAATAATATTGTATTTAAATGCCATGAAATATTGCTTACCTTCTTTACAGGTGAATTTTTTTATAATTAATCAAATTCAGGCAAGTTTAATTATGTGACATGAATTAGTTATCCAGCTTCAAATGCTGGAATCACAAGGACATGTACTGCAGGAGTAAGTTACCACAAGATATTGGGGTCTTTTCATAGTGTTGGAAATAAAGATTAGTGAATTTTATGATGAATTTTCCCTTTAATGGTGTAGGAGGCTCTTGATGACTGTGGTTTAATGCAGATACTCAGGAATTATTAATGTAAAAGTACAGACAACATTTCAGTGAAGAAGTCCAGCAGCCAGGCTTGACATCTCAACCCAAATTTAATGTTGCAGAAAAAATCTCCCAAAAATCCAAATTTCTCTAGTTTGTCAGTTATTTTTGCCCAGTTTTACAAAGCAGTGATGTTCACCAAGGAAGTCAGAGAGAAGTCTGTCATCATACAGGACAGGTGAGGAAGCTGGGTTTGTTACTGTGTGTATGGTGACATGTAAATTATTTTCCCTGTAGTATATTCGCCAGGCATAACCACTATATTATCGTTTCTATATGTATAGCAAATTATTTCAACTTCAGGTTCATCCAGCTCTCCATCTTGCAGCCTTTTCTTGGTTTTTGGGGTTTTTTCCTTAAAATTTAATTTTGTCCCTTTGGTTTATTCAATCTACATACCAATTATAGTATTGTAATCTGATGATCATGTATTGAAGGTAATCTCTGGTCAGTCAACAGTCAGTGCAAGGTTTTTTGTAGATGTCAGTTTTCTGTAAGTCCTTTCTGAGCCCTTACACTACACCTACATCTGATGGCACACTCATTTTTATTTGCTCATCATGGAGTCTAGAGTCTGATTAAGCTCTCTGTACCACAGTACTGTTCTTCCTTTTCGTTGAAGCTCCAAGAAATGTGACTGAAATAACAATTTTACCTAGCTTCAGATGCTAGAGCTTTCTTGTAAGGTAAACCAGAGCCTTCAGAGAAAAAAGAATAAGGGGTGCAACACAGCCTTTTTACGAATTCTTCTTATGTGGGAAACATGAAGGCCAAATATTTGTGCCAAAGTGAATAATAGAAATAAAGAAGATTGCAGTCTAAAAATGCCGGAATATATGATCCATTAATTTGTGATACTCAATTTCAATCTCATTTGTGGAGTTTACTGACCATAATTAAGTAGTTGTCTGGTTGCTGAATGAGGAGCATCAAGTAATTCCTAAGTGTGAATATAACATCAAAAATATGGAATTTATAGCAAATATCGTGGCATTCTTGCAGTGTTCTAATGTTATGATAATTTTTAGCAGAAATACTGATAGCTCTTCTGCTTCTGTTAGCAGGCTAAATTGTAATATTGTTTCTCCATTTTAGAGAAGTCATCCCTCTTTCAGTAACAAGAATGCAGAGAGTTTTTAGCCAAATCAGAATATTGTCCACAGAACTGCTATATGTAACAAATGCAGCTGTCCAGCTGATGCTGCTTGTCTGCCATCAGCACAGAAAAGGTAAATAAGCATTCACTGACCAAGTTAGGATGGTCTCTTTTCACAAGTAATTGCATCATTCCTCACTTTTATCAAGGACTCCCTTGCCTAGTGAGTTTTGGGAGGGACGAGTGTCAAGGAACAGAACCATAATGAAGTACCTGCGATTAAGCAAGGATTACATTGCTCTGTTAATTCTGTAAAAACTTGTCAGTTTGCCACCCAAATAAATGCCTAGACTGCGTAAAACATGGAGCAGAGTGACCTCTAGAAGAAAAATCAATGGCAATTCATATTTCATATGTCTATAATTGCTTGTGAGAGCATGGCAGCAGTTTGTTTATAGAGCAGCTTGCTGTACCAGAGATTGTTTCCTGGCTTTTTCTTCTTTCTAGTGGTGATTCCTCTCATGGACTGTGAATCACAGCTAGACACAGCAATAGACAAGTTTTATTGGTGGTGATTTTTTATTATTGTTTTCACATTACTGTCTTCAGAATTGCTGCAATGTGTCCTGTTTCAACCAGTTCACTAATGTATAGTTACATGTAAATTGTGTTCACAACTGTTTCCTTGAAAGACTCCTGAAGCTGTTTTTTACCTCCTTTTAGTAGGCAAGGCTTTATCTTCCATGAAGTTACCCATTTGCTAGTATTTTAGCCATCAAACTGATTCCATTGTGTGGCCATCATTTTTAAGCAATTTGTCAGAGAAGCAAGGCATTCTCACAGTCTGCTAATTTAAAGACAGAATTTTGAAAATATCTTTTTTTCCCCCTCTTTGCTTTGGTTTTTTTTTTTTCAAGAGGGGGGTGTTGTTTTGTTTTGGGTTTTTTTTTTTCCTTGGTTTTTTTTGAGAAGCTGTTGTAAGATTTGTATCCCCACTGAGGACCGAGATGTCATAGGGATAGAGAAAATGCCGCTCACTTTATGGATTACTGTTAGGTCAACAAAACTTTGGCAGCATTGATTAACTTGACAGTGAGTACAGCAGTACATTTATCACTTATGGCTGTGCTGTAGAAAATCTAATAAGAGGCAAACAATTCCCTTTAGAGCAGTAACAGGTTCACTGTGGCTAACGGTGCATGCACTGGAAATTTCTGACTTTAAATTATACCCTTGCTGCTAGTTGGGTCATTGACTCCAAGCTACTGCACTTTCACTACTGTGTTCTGTATTATTAATTTGATCAAAATTGTTTTGGCTTCTATAAATGTGTTCAAGCTGTATATTGAAGTTCATAAAAACTCATAAGCATTTTTGAAGAAGGGATGCAGGAGGAGCATGATCCAAGCTACATTATATAGAAGGGGCAGCTGCCTGTTAGAACTACAAATATTCGGGGTCTTACAAGCTTATAAAAGAAAAATTTTGCTTACAGAACCAAAACTGTTGCTTACAAACCTGACTTCAAGACCCAGATTTAAATAAACCCCAAACCTGTATTACCTTCAATAAGTTTCATTGATTGGTCAGAAGGACTTTTTCCACATGTGCAAATATGTTCTTTTTTAATTAACAGTAATTACTTTAAAAATTCTGTATGGGTTGATTTACAGATGTGTTCTTCCAGTTGTCTTCTTTTTGCAATAATCATTAGAGCTGAGCTGCTAAAAAGAGATTTTTTTGCCTTTCCTGTGTTGAAGCACTGCTGCTTGACTGCAAGTTTGTGTTTGGCTATAATCTTATAGTGAAATTGGGTTTCATTCAGTGTTTCTTGGTTTTACTTTAATTAAACTTTTCTCAAAGTCTATGACCAGTGTATTGGAAAATGTCTTTGCATTGCAAATACAAAAAATCAAGTGTTTTTGCTTTTGAGTTTTTTTTTTTAAATTTTGTACTGATTAATTCTCTTAAATGGAAGCCCTGCATAAGATATTCTTCTATAGAAGAATATCAAACTTTTTTGCAGTTCAAATAAACAAAAGTATGTAAAGGCCCAAATAACTGTCTCTAGAAACATGCAGGAAATAAGATGGAAGAAAATTTGGTATTAAGTGCAGATCAGAATATGCAGTGTGCAACTTAACTTGTGGCTTTGTGATACAATCTGCAAAATTGCTATTCAAATGAGGGAGTAGTAATTTTCACTTTTTTTTTAAATACTAGGATATATGGTACACTTGAGTAGAGAGCCTTTGTGGGTAGCAACTGTTATTTCAAGTATTTTATGTTATTTTAAGAAACTCTTTAAATTGGAGGTTTTGTTCTGCAGTATCTGTAAAAATGATGTTGTTTTCTTTGTTGGGAAAGAAGTATTCTGCTTGAATCAATTGTCAGGAGGCTTAATATAATAAGGCAGTTTGTGGTCTGACTAAAAGAAACACCGTGCAAAAGAAATTCCCATAGCAGTTTGTTTTTAACAGAAAAACTGAGTTCACCTGAACCATAAATACATTGAAAACTGAGGCTTAATAAGGTGGAGTGGCTTCAGAATGAAGAGGGATTGTTGTCCAAAGTATGTCTTATAATGACAACAATTTAATCAAATATCTATGTTAATGATAGTGAAACTCTATCAACAGCATAAAAGCAGATTTTTTGCAAGAAATGGTCAAGCAAGTTAACATTAGTAACCTTTACATAGTTAGGGGGAAAATATGATTAAAATATTAATCATATTAATCTCCTTTCCTTTTTTTTTAATTTCCAGGATAGAAGTTGTGTTTCGCACTCACTTATTGCATTTTATAGGTAACAAGACACATTTCCACACTTTCTCCTGGGTTCATACAATAAAGGAGTTACCCTACTGGCTGCCTTACTGAACAGAGACTTGGTATTGATTACCTATCACACTGGCATCAGAACTACTCTTAGGATTCAATTTTTTTGTTGTTTTGCATATTTTATTGATCAAAAGTGGTAAATGAGCATCAAGCGTGCAAGAAGACGATGAATTGTTTACTTGCATAAAATAACCTTTCAATAAGGGAAGATGCATTGCTCACACTTTTGGTGCTGTTCTGCTGCCTGAAGCAGATGGCATTCAGCTGCTATTGATTTGCTCCTATAGTTACAGAGCAGCATGTAACAAGGCATGCTCATTTCTCTGAAAGAGAGGTGAGGTTTTTTGCCAAGGTGGCAGGAGTGAAAAAGGAAGGATGGGGGATTTGGAGGCTTGTTTTGGGGTTGTAGGTTTTTTGCAAGAAAAAACAAGAAAAACGTTGAAGCCCTGCACAAACAAAAAGCAGGATTTCTGTGTTTGCAGAGAAAGGGAGTTACTTTGTCCAGTTCTAGCACTTCTGGTGACATTAATTCCTGATGCATATTGAATCCATGAACAAGCAAGTGCTTAGGATTTTAAAAATAGCCAAATTTAGCATCACAAGCTCCACACCACAAGTCTTAACTGTTTTTTTGATTTATGTGTGTTTTGTCCCACTTGTGTAAAGACTGTTGATTCATTATCAAGACGAAATCATATGGCAATATGCTTGGCTTGATTCTGCAAACAGTTCATTTCACTCAAGAATACAGAATTTAATAATTTGCTGCTGGACCTCTTCTGTAATGGGGGACATGCATACATGACAAAGACAGCTTTCTCTGAAAGTTATATGGAAGGATATTTAATGCAGAATTTTGACATGAACAAGATCTCTAATTCTTTGGCAGATTTTAATGAAATGCAGATATGTGATAGAAGAAGTTTCAGCAAATAGAGTATAGGCATCTTCTAAGACAAAACATTTTAGTTGATTTGAAGTCTTATTTCTGAAAGAGTAGTTTGGTGGGTGGTACTAAGGAGCAGGGTACCATCCTCAATCAGTCTGTTTTAACATAGAAATAATGCATCTGTCAAGATGCACTAGTGCTGTAGTATGAGAGTTAACAAATTCAAACTCCTGGTGACAAAACTGGGCCAGTTAAATGTTTCAACAACACATAGTAAAGCCTTTCTTGCCCACCTGACTGTTCTGCAGTGACCTACTGCTGGAAATGCTTACTGTTGCTTTTAGACAGTCTTGAGCATCTTTCTGGTCCTATGTTATTTAGGAAAATAAAATTAAATCATTTACTCCATTATGACTGCTCTACTGTCCTCCATGTCCTTTATATAGTGTTCCTTTTTGATGAAAATAATGAATGAGTTATGACCTCTGGCAAAACATTGTCACAGCATAGTTAGTAGCTAGTTATTTATCAAGAATTTAATTTAAATGTTCATATTAGTAGATGTTAAAAATGTGCTACTTCATCTATTCAAATTTCTCTTCTCTGGCATTGATTTCAATTTGCTTGTGTAATTTATTAAATGCTGTCTAAGCTTTCTTAATTTCCATATGGTTAGGTGTCACTACATCTTGACCATTTGTTATGCTGCTTCTATAACATAAGCAGGCAAGAAGACATTGTCTGAATCTTTGACTTTAACTTGTTGGTTCCAATACAGAGTAGACATTTCTTATGAGTGTTTTTCAAAGCAAACCTTTGTGATTTTTTCCAAAAACAGATGCTTTTTAATCAATGGCTACTGCTGTCAGCACGCCATTTATTGCATTGTTCCAAGTTGATTTGGTCTTGCTCTCCTGTGGGGCTAAGGAAATGTTTTAAACATAAGAATGTTTGCAAACAGAAGTTAATACAATAGAACATGAGTAAGTGCGTGTTTTAAAACAGGTTTTCTCTTGCTATGAGAAAGCCCTTTGCTTTCACAAATTTAAGCAAATACATACATATTCTTGTTCTATATCTGTGGTATCTATCTGTACTGTTAGAAGTGACTCCAGTTTTCTTAATTTTCTTCATTACTGAGTTTGTCAGTGATCAAAACTGACTTTGTGTTTCTTCGCCATTGTGTAAGCAACCACCTCCTCAAGTACAGAATCAGGATATCAGAATAAATTGTAAATATAATAACTATTCAGGGGAGATTAAAAAAACACCAAAAAACCAGTCCCACAAACAGATTTTTACCTTTCTTTTGCCAATAAAGGTAAGTAAATGTCTTACAAATACAATATATATTTTCTTGTTAAGCTGATTAAAATCTAAGTAATTTTCAGAGTTTTTTTTTAAAAGGCTTAGTAATTTCCTTGCAGCTACACTTCCAACACTGCAAAATAGCTTAGAGTACTTACTCAATATTGTATTTGTGCTGAAAGAGCTACCAACACTCAAAACTAACAAACAAAACCTAAAAAACCACCACCATATAAATATAAATATATGTCGTCAGCTATATTACCCCTGCTTTACCTCTGCAAAAATGACACAATTGAGTTCATTAACCCCAGGTGCAGTGAATTCCCTGTGCTTTCTACGTTCTCTTGTTTAGACTTTGGAGTGGGTACCTGCTGCTTAGTCTAATTAGTTTCAAAGGGAATGTACAATCATTTCTCAAGAGTTTACTATGACCCAAAACATCTGACAAGAAAATATCAGAGAGATAAAACACAAAGTTATTGTGGAGTTCAATAGCATTTTTGTTACAGTATCTTGTGAAAACAATGCAGATGAGGAAATCATGCTCAGATGACTTCTCAATTTTTGATATAACATTTGCATGAAATTGCCATTCTTATGGAAAGCAAAACTTGTTTTCACAGATAAGTTCCTCAGACCTTATCAAACATCTGACTCTTTCCTGGTTCGCAGCAAAGCCAGCAAAATGAGTTAGAGCTGTGGAAGATTTCTTATGAAGCTGAAAAGAAGTGAAAATGCAATTATAGCCATTGGCAACTCACTCCTTCAATCACTAATAGTCATCATTCTAAAGTCCATCATTTTTTTTTTCCAATATGCATCACTCTGAGCTGTGTTGTCCTAACCTCTCTTATAACAACTTATTTGTCTTTGCAAGGATTGTGACTGCTCAGTTTGCCTTAAGGCTGTTGGTGGGGTTGTTTGTCAAAAGCCTTTCGAAAATGAAAGTAGGCTCTGTCCTTTTAGGGGTTGCAGTAAGTATTGAAACAGTCTCTTTCCTCTGTTGTAATATCTAGTCAGCAACCATCTAACCTAAGTCTCTGTTTCACTCACAGCAGCTCTGTGATATGTTTCCATTCAGATGTGTTTATCCTTGTTCCCAATAATTCTATTCCTTATTGTAGTTACTGACTTCCCTGGTACAGGCATATCACTTTATTAATACCCAGTTCTCTTATGGTACTCATGGTCATTATTATTGTTGTTGTTATCATCCTCACCATTATAATTATTACTGGAATTTTTTTAGTTTTCTGGTTCTAAACCAGCTAAAAACAATATGTTATACACCACTGTTAATTGAGAAAAACAATTCATTGAGTTCTCTTTGAAGGAATACTGTGATCCTCCTGGCTTGTTACTCTAACAAGCAAATACATTTCTGTGTGCTTTATGACCTCAGTGAGAGAAATGCTTTGATAAGGATTAAAAAAAAAAAAAAAAAAAAAAAAAAAAGGAAAAATGGAAGTATATGCTGAGTATTCTGAGTTTAAATCTGACAGTGAAAAATGCTGATGGCTTCACAATAGCTCCTCGTGTCTTGGATGGACATACTGTTTGCTGGACGGCCAGGTCCAGAGAGTGGAGGTGAATGGAGTTACATCCAGCTCGTAGTCAGTCACAAGTGCTGTTCTGCTGTTCCCCAGGGCTCAGTGTTGGGGACAGCCCTCATTAAAGTCTTATCCATGATCTGGCTGAGAGGATCAAATGCACCCTCAGTCAGTTTGCAGGTGACACTAAGTTGCATGGGAATGTTGATCTGCTGCAGGTGGGAAGGCTCTGCAGAGGGATCTGGACAGGCTGGATCAGTGGGCTGAGGCCAATTGGATGAGGTTCAGTAAGGGCAAAGAGCCGTGTCCTGCCCTTGGGTCACAACAGTCCCCTGCAGCACTACAGGCTGGGGACAGAGTTGCTGGATAGTGGCCCAGGGAAAAGGACCTGGGGGTGTTGATTGGCAATGGCTGAACATGAGCCAGCTGTGCCCAGGCGGCCAAGAAGGCCAATGACATCCTGGTCTGTATCAAAAATGGTGTGGCCAGCAGAACCAGGGCAGTGGTTGTTCCCCTCTGTACTGGGCACTGGTGAGGCTGCACACTGAATCCTGTGTTCAGATCTGGGTCCCTCAATTCAGGAAGGACATTCAGGTGCTGGAGTGTGTCCAGAGAAGGGCAGTGGAGCTGGGGAAGGGTCTGGAGCACAAGTCCTGTGAAGAGCTGCTGAGGGAGCTGGGAGTATTTAGCCTGAAGAAAATTGTTCTCAGGGGTACCATATCACTCTCTACAACTACATGAAAGGAGGTTGTGGCAGAGGGGGGTTAGTCTCTTCTCTCAGGTAAGAAGTGACAGGGTGAGAGGAAATAGCCTCTGGTTGGGCCAGGGGAGGCTTAGAATAGATGTGAGGGAAAATTCCTTCAAGGAACAGGTTGTCAAGCCTTGGAACAGGCCACCCAGGGAAGTAGTTGAGTCATCATCCCTGGAGGTATTTAAAAGACATATATATAGATGTGGCACTTGGGGACTTGATTTAGTGATGGATTTGGCAGTTCTAGGTTAAGGGTTGATCTTAAAGACCTTTTCCCACCTAAATGATTCTACAGTTCTAAGAATGTGTTGTTGCACATTAAGAAGACGGGAAAATACACTAAACCCTGACATTTAGAGGAAGTAGGTTAGGACTTGCAAATTTGGAAAGTCTAGAACTGACATTTCCTCCTTAAAGTAGTTTATGTGTTTATGATAGTATTTAATTACGTGGTCTGATCCTGTTGTAGGGTTTTGCTTCTTTTTCCCATGCAACCTTGTCCCTTGATGCACAAGGATCAGCATAGGAGGGTAGTACCTGATAGGCAGAAAACAAAACCTGTCTATTTCAAAACTTTCCGGGTGTTGTCGTTTAAAACTACATTTCTTCCACTTTTTCTTTGCTTTCTTTTTCTTTTTTTTTTCTATTTGTCTTAGTGGTCTCTTTCCTTAATGTTTCTCAAAATCTAATTTATGGATAACTGGTGTCTTATAAAGTTCTGGTAGTAGACAGCAGAAACTTCATGAAAAGGGAAAATACATGAGTTTCCAGTGACATGAATTGTGCTGTGTGCATTTCCCGTGGCTGATTTGTACTTAGAGTGTTTTATTAAGAAATCCTGGCATTTACCAATGACTGTGTTAGTCTGAGGGGTGGTGTAAGAGAGCTCAGGTGCTGCCTGTCTCAGGTGAGCATCCTGGTGCTCCACGACACTGCCTGTTGCAGTTTTCCCTGAAAGAGAAAGACTGGCAGAGGGTGGCTTAAATAAGACACCTTGTTTCCCCGAATGTTCAGTGTTTTTATCACTATAGTGTATTTGTATTTAGTTATTCTAACATTTGAGAAAACAGTGCTGCAATCTACTATAGTGTATTTCTATTGTACATGTGGTTGCTTTTTTACAAACCTTCTTCCTCTGTACTCTTGAGAAGGTTTTTCCAAACCCAACTACCTTATTTCTGTATCTTCCTAGAATGCGTATTTTCTGGATCTACTGATTTATATATGTGTGTGTGTGTGTGTGTGTGTGTGTGTGTGTGTGTGTGTGTGTGTGTGTGTGTGTATAAAATTATCTATAATTATACCTGCACCTGTTTTTTATCACCATCACTATTGATATGGTCTTAATTACTTGTTAAGTTTTCATGATACTAGTGGTCCATTGACTTCTGAAAAATACTTCAGTTTTGACATTTTGAAATCAGCATCTATTTTTGTGTATGTCATTAATGGCTCTACTCACTCTTTGTATTGCTTTTCCCTAATACTTATTTTTAAAAGCCTTTCTTGTTCCTACTAAGTTTTTATAATTTCATTAACTTGTCCTGCCCTTCTGCTTCTTTTCCTTTTGCTCTGTTGATTTCTTCATTTCTTATCTAGCTTTGTCTTAACCTCCAATCCTTTGAGCAGTGTCTCAGGAAATTATATTGACTGCTTCCTTTCATTTTTATTTTTCAAAGGAACTGTTCTTGCACTTTGTTTCTAATCTTTCAAGGACTAGTCGCCAGTTTTACTGAAGAAAGATTCACTGTTTGCTCCCTTTAAATTATGTTTCCAATTTTACAAAAAAAAATTCAATATTTTATTTTTCACATCAAATGGCTCATATTTGTAGACTTAGCCATGAGTCAATCTGCTCTGTACTTAGTAGTTAAATATTAGCTGGAACCGTAACTGTGTTTTTAACTAGCTTTGTAACTAAAGTGCTTTCTACCTTAAGACCTATGTGGTGGTATTTTTAATCAAAATGAGTAAACAGCTTTGCAGTGTAAGTTATACAACACACTGTCATAAATTTCTGCATACACATTTTCAGTAATGATCCAGTAGTCATTTTACCTGTTGGGCTCCCCTTTCCTCTAATTTATCAATTTCAAACCTTGAGATTATTATGATAGATAGGTTTGTTACTAATGGGATATGGGGGGAGTTTTAAGCTCACAGGAAGTATTTTTCAGTCTTGAGGTTCAGAGGTGCTATTCCCCTCTGTCCTTTTTTTTTTAACTCTTATAACTTTACATTGTCTTTCAGATAGTGCAGATGGAATTTTTTGATCTTCCTTGGATGTATTTTGTCTTATAATACCTATAGTTAATATTTGTTCCCTTTCAAGTTCCACAGCATGGATGTCAGTCTTACTGTTGACTTCCCTTTGATACACAGTGTGGGAGTGTTAATTAGCTGGTGCTTCATATGGAGCATCACTTCTGTGTTGCACCTGTGTTTGCTTGCTTCTTGTATCTTTATACAGGTTTTTAAGCATGTTTGATAACCTCCTTCCATTCTTGCAAATGTGAATGCTTCTGGTAGTAACGGAAAGTGGAAATTCTTTTTAGAATTAATCCTAGTTAAGAACCTATAACAATATCCTCATTGAACAAGGGAGTGAGTTTCTTCATAGTTCTTCACAATGGGTAATACAAAACATGATTGTATATGCTATTTTTTTTTTAAAGCTTACTCTTAGAAGTCTGGTTCCTTTGTCTTACTTGGTTTTTCGCTAATGTGTTCTTTTGATAACCTTTTTATCATTTCATGGAACTGTGTAAAGCAGTTCAGGAAAAGCAGGTTAATAGAAGAATATAGACTCTAAAAGGTTCTAAAAGATGTGAATTTTGGTCCCAGTGGAGACTGACACTCCAGCCTACTTACTGTAGCTGGAATGTATTGATTTTCTTTTCCCCCATTTTAGCTGCACCACTGAATTAGGTATTGTGAAGCATCTTTCCCTGTGAAGAGAGGAAAAACTGTCATGAACTTTTACACCCTAACAGTACAGCCTTTCAAACTAAACCCGATTGCATGGAAAAGTCTGTAAAAACCCTGTAACTCAGCTCCCCACTCTCTTTTCTCTCTTTCCAACAGCTCTTCCAGCAACCTCAAGAAAGTATGATAGATGTCTGTAAGAAATTGATTTTTAAATCTTTCTTCATTAACAACTGTGACAAAATAATAAGAACAACAACAACAAGAATAGTAATAATAGTAATAATAGTAACAATAATAAATATGTGAAAATGGTGCATTTCTGTGGCATGATCTCTGAAGGTTAGCAAAGTGGTCTTGTTCAGGTTTTCAGCAAGATGTTCAGTTACTGTTATAATTGGCTGATGAGTAGGTTTGGGCCTAACTAGAATGCCAGTGTTCGATTTCACAGTGTCCTCTGTGAAGATATGTCACCATTTACCCCGGCTTTAGTGACAATTTTCTAAAAAGGAAACTCGTGGGAAATCATTATGCTGTTTATATGTCTCCCTTGTTGGAGAGCATTATCCTGTGATATTTTGGCACTGTTTTCCACTGCATGATGGCATCTAGCTAAGGTTAAGGCAGAACAAGTCCCTTTGCAATTTTGTGACTATATTTTACTTACTGAAGGAGAAAAGATAACCGACAATTAAGTATTTCAGATGTCACTGAAAGCACATGTGCAAGTAATCAATTATATCCCTAGGGAATATGATTTTATGAAACTGATAAGGTAGAAAAATCGGGGATTTTATGATTTGTGTTACATAATAATAATTTCACCCTTCCAATGAAAAAGACATTTCTGCTGATGTAAACATCAGACTTTCCCTTGTGTTGTGTTGTGGGTTTTTTTCCTGAAGCACAGAGTAGTTCATTAAAGTGTGACAGTAACAGATAAATACTCTTACAATTTTCTAAGAAAATATGGCACTTTTAGTTCAGCTGAAATCAATGAGTTGAAAAATGTATTTCTGGAGTCACTTCCCAAATCACATGCTAGAGGTTGTGTTAGCTGTTTTAGTTTTGGGGGAAGAGGGGGTTTTATTTACTTTAGGAAGGAAATACACATGCTGGGGGTTTTTTTCTTAAATTAGCCTACTTAACAGTCTGGGCCCATATTTGAAACCCCTTGCTATGATCTTCATGGAATTTGGATGCAATAGAAATTCACATCACGAAGAAACTAAGTGTGAGTTTTTATTTCTTTGAAAATATTTATCTTTTGCTTTATGGTGACAGAGCAAACAAGGTAGCTAGTCATGCTTACAAAGCTAATGTCATACATTCACATGAACAGAAGTTGAGCATATTACATCACAAATGTAAGGCTGAGAAAGTGGTTGAAAAACTTTACCTGCTGGTTTCTTTTCTGCACAACTATCAATTGCATCACATTTGCACATATGGATTTCTTACAAGCTTTCAGACAGAAGTAAAAAATCTGTTGTGCTATTGTTCCAGGTAAATTAAGCCAATTATAATAATATTAATTTCTGATTTAAGAGGGGTTTTTTTTAACCTTAAATAGGGAGCTGAGAATGCTTCAGTTTTTTTCTAGACATCCACTTTGGGCCACCACCAGAGTTAGGAAATGTATTTAGACAGACACACCTAATCCAGTGTTGTTGGTGCTTTTTTAGGTGTTTTGTTTTGGTTGGTTGGTTAGTTGATTTGTTTGGAGTTTGTGTGGGGTTTTGTTGGGTTTGGTTTGGTTTGGTTTAGTTTTGTTGTTGTTATTATCAGACTTTTTTTTTCTCTTTTCCTTTGGTTTCCATCATGTATTTTAACTGGCAAGATTATGACTTCACCCCTTGTTGAATCAAAGCCAATGAAGTCAAGCCAGAAGACAATTTGCACCTTTATTAGTATAATTAATTTGTACCTTCATATTTTTATTTTTAATGCTTAAAAATCCATGTCACATTACATTATATCAGCTGAAAAATCCTTCTTTGGTCAATTCAGTTATTCCTTCATAAAATTCTGGAAATTACAAAATTCCCAATCAGCAGAGGCAGTGTACAAATACAGTGCAATGCAAAATTGCCTTTGCTTTTCTGCGAATTCTACATTTTCAAGTTTAGTGGTCACCAAAGCAGAGTTATTGACAGCTAACAAACTGTATGACTTAACACACTAAAATGGATACTTTTTGCTTACCCCTTTTTGTGAAAGGTATTTGGTCAGGCCAGGATCAGCAGGGCTTGGGCTGACTTCATACGTGTTGAGGAAAAAGAAGAATAAATAGAATGAGATATTAATCTCAAATGAGTGGAAATAAAAGCAAATAGGTTTGTGAGAGCTGTCAGGAGTTATCCTTTTATAAAATGGTGTATCCTTCTCTTCTTCCCTGTTTCATTCAGCAGCCTCAGCAGGCAGCTCAACTTTTAGAAGGAGCTGTCAAGAGGTGTAAGTATGAAGTTGCATATAAGCACTGGATGCCCTTAAACATCTTTCTACAATTTTTTGTGGTTTTTCGTTGCATATAATTAGTGAGATAGTTTTATTTGAGCCAATCATACACATTTCTATGCAATTCACATACCCTCTGAATATGCATCCACCTCCACACCTTCTTTTGTGCATAACCTGAATGCCGAACAGGATAAATTTTGCAGCAGCAGTGTGCTGATTTTGCAGAATGCAAACAAAGTGGCATTTTTTAATGCAACTTCATATAAAGGTGAATTGAAAGGCTTAACACCTGCCAACATCTTAGACCTCCTTGTTTGTTACATCCCTTAAAATCTACAACAGAAAAGTTCAAAAGCTGCATTTTTCCCTGTTCGTTTTTTCAAATATTTTAGTGATGCCGTCAGCTGTTGAGAAAGTATAGCCTCTGTATTCAGACTTGCAGATGTAACATAAAAAAAGATCCAGTTCTCAAATATCTTGGTTTTCAAATGCTTTTCTCAATCTTTAAGTCTATTCACATATTAGGTAATTTTAACACAAAGCAGGTTTTCCTTAGATGAATAACCAAACCATTTGCTATAAAACCTCTAGACTTTTAGATGTCTCTTCCAACCTTTTTTTTTCTTTTATGATTCTGCTATCCTCTGTATACCATTGTGTCTCCCTTGTGATATTGTAAGGTAAAAGAACACATGCAGGAGTAAGTTACCTCCTGAATGTAAGAGTAATGTTTCTTTCTATCACCAGACTTGTTTCTTCTTTCTTCTATCATAGGGTGGGAAAGTGAACAGGATGAACTTAGATAGCTTTGCTTCTAGGGGTCAATTTAATTTTAAGTCCAGTGACGTTTCTTCCATACAGGCATTCACTTCAGATCAGGCCTTTATGAAGGAAATCTCTTTAAGAGATAGCTTGTGGCTTCCTTTTTCTTGTGAAGTGCACGTGTTTTCAGTATGTATGTCAGTATGAACAGTAAAGAAACAGGGGCTTAATCTTTCAGGTGAGACATTGGTTGAATTTATGAACTGTTTCTCGTTGCCTTGTGAAAACTGCAAATCATCTCATCAATGGAAAAAACAGAGGATGTAGTCTGGCCATTATGTGGCCATGGTTGTGGAAGAGTGTGGCAGGTCTGGCCAGCAGCTCCGTGGTCAGAGCTTTGTCATTCGGGGCCATAGCACAGACACACAGAGTGCGTTGTAAGCTGACCTGTCAAGCCAAGCAAGGAGTTTCCCTGGTCGTCATTTACCAAAATGTGAATTAATAAAACTGCACAAAGTGGAGACTTCCTTCTTGTGCTTATATGCCAGACGGGAGTCTTCTGTGAGGTGAGTGTGAAAGCACTGAGCTGAGGCTTTTTTACTTTATATTTTAAATAAAAATAATTTTATTCAAAAATGAGTGTGCCAGTAACTTAGTTCCAGAATCAGACATCTCAGCTTGAGAGGCATATAGCTTGGCAACAGTGATGGCAGTTGAAAATGAATGTAATAGCGTAAGTTGAATGTGTTTCTAAGGAATTCATCAAGAACTGTGGTTTTCCTATTGAAATGAGGCATTCCAAAATAGGTGTAAAAAACGGAGAATTTAAAAGTGTTGCAAGAGAGAAATGTTTTAGTAGTTTGAATGGAAGTGTGCAATATCTAAAATATTTTTTTAAATGTGGATTTCTATTGTGCCTTTTTTTTTTACAGACAGTCATTTTAGAAAATGAAGAGCTCCCTAAGATATTTCTTGATTTTCTGAATGTTCGTCATGTACCTACCTTGCCAAAAGCTGAAAGCTGTGGGTAAGCTCTCATTTACTGAAAAATATATGGAGGCCAAAAGGCCCATATCCACTCAGTACTGATGCAATTCCATTGACTTAAAATGGTCTTGCTGCCAACTCTAACACTGTAAAATAAATGGGCATTAGGTTCATGTTAAGTATGTTTATATATCCCCAAAAGGTCGTAAAATAAATCCAGCCTTTTCAAAGACAGAAGGGAAGTTTAATGTAATATTCTTGGAAAGCATAGGAGAGCTTAGATGAGAAAAATGTTATTTTCTTGTAGATCTTAAAGTATCTACTGAAATGTAAGATAGTCGTAAGCACTCACTAAAATTGCATAGAACGCCTTTGCTTGTGTTTTATGGTCATAGTATCTGCACAAAATAGAGGCTAATTCTGTGATCATTTTATGATCTCTCTCTCTGTGTGTTCAAAAATTAGGTCTTTCACCTTTCTGATGATATTACCCCAGCAACCCAATGGTCCATCCCCTGGGAAGGGTTCCTACCCAGAGTGGCAGAAGGGAATCTTAGTACGATGAGTGTAATGACCACAGAAATACCTAAAACAGTGTAACTGGGAGCTCTGTTACCATCTGCAGCCGCGAGCTTTGTAGGGAGCATTTTTTTTGCCATGTAAGATGGCATGGTTGATAGTCCAAAAGCATCACCAGAATTTGCTCCACGGAAAGCCACATGGCCCTTTTCCACCTTGGGGAGGACTATTTGGATCTGTAGTGGCAAGAAGGCAATTTTACCTGAAGATATTTTTGAGGCCCTCTTAGACTTGGAGGTATCTATGGCCCAGGGCAGTGTCCAGAGTGATTCAGAAAGTAGCAGACTTGCAGTTTTCACTTGCAGTTAATGACATCAACCAGTATTCTCAGTGGGACTGTACCCCAACACTTCATAGATAGATAGATGGAAATAAATCTTTAAAATGAAATGGATGCTGTCATTGTCAAGTAGTGGTGGTTATAAAATGGTACAATCTCCCACATTCGTTTCCTTATGGGGCATTGTGTGGCCACTGACCAGAAAAAGATTGTTCCCTTTGGTGATTCTTAAAGGATTTGGGGGTTTTAATTGTAAAATTAATTTTGTTGTAACCAAAGTTTCCTCTCACTTTATTTGCAGCTCTTTTGATGAAACAGAATCTGAAGAATCAAGGTGAGCTTGATTTCTACTCTTTATAGGACACCTGATTAGTAAACTACTGAAATTATTGGCATTTACTTTATTTGTTCCTTACAATTAACAAATTAGCAGTAGTTTAGCATTAAAATTAGATGTATTTGTTAAATATTACCATCAGCTGTGCTATATCTGTCCATTTATAGTGTGAATTGAACATCCTTATGCTAGTGTTGAGAAATTCCGTACAAAACTGACAGAATGCTGCCATCTCTGAAATATGTCTGGGAATGTATTTTTTGTGGCACGATTTAGCAGAAGAAATTAGAGGTTTGGGTTCTTACCTATCCATTTGATAGAGCTTTGTCTGCATCTGGTTGCACTACTTGGAATGTATATGTACAGAGCAGAGCAGAGAGGGCTGGGGGTGGCTGTCTGTGCTGTGACCAAGGGCGGGAGCCACGCCTCAGGGGCTTCCAAGGACTTCTCGCCATGTGTGATGGGTACAGCAACCACTTCGGGAGCTGTAAGAACATGGTGACATTTGGGGTCTGCATGGTGCTGGGAGAGCCTGTAGACATGGAGCCGGGATATAGATGGTCTTCTAGCCTGCATGACACTGCGTGCCAGGGAGCAGAGCAGGATCAGGCAATCTCAGAGTCAGCTGCAAGCCACTCCTCCTGGATGCAGTCCCTTCGCTTCAGCTTGACATTGAGGGTTTCACTGTGTGGCTGAGGAGCAGCAGGCTTTGCTTCTGGGAGATGGAGCCTGCCCTCTTGGGTAGCGCTAGTGTGCAGAACCGTACTGTGTGGCTCCTGTGCGGCTCCTGTGCAGCTCAACCACCTCACTTTATCAAAGCTAGTTTGTAGAATAGTCTGTTTGCTGTCCCTTGATACTGACATCCCTGTTCTTGACCTTTCCAGCAAACTGTCCCACCAGCCCGTGCTGCTGTTCCTAAGGGATCCATATGTCTTGCCTAAAGCCAACGGTAATCAAACCTGTCATCTGTTAACAGCACATTACTGATCTGACCCTGCACTGCATAAACCACATTATTATTAATACCAGCCTAGTCAAATGACACTGGTCCAAAATCTAATAGCCTGCCAATAAAACAATTGTTTTTGTGTAAGAAAGCATTAAAACACTAAGTGGGGTGGGTGATTTACAAAAGGGTTGAATTTTCTCCCCCAGTTGTTCTCTCAGGCAAACCTACTGAGAATTCAAATCAAAAGAGGAAGAATACTGCTTTTCTTTTCTTCTTGTTGACCCTTTGGTTACTTTGCCTGAAGGTTTTGAACTTGGAGGCGGAGGCCCAGTAAGTGCTTTTTCCCTAAACACCAGGCAATCTACTGCAAGCTTGTTTGTATATCCATTTGGATTATTATTATTTCTTATCATTTATAACCTCTGGAGCTCTTTATGGGGAAAAAAAAAGTGTACTTTAAGTGTAATTGATGTATTTCACAGGACATTTACATTAGACTTCATCTCATAGTACGTGGTTCAAAAGAATGTTTGAAAGTTTGTTATAAACTTTTTTTTAATATAAGAAGTTCTTTCAATTGATAAATTCAGAGAACTTACCCTGTCTTAAATTAAATGTGTGCAGGGAAAAAGGTATCATTTTCAGAGTGTGTTCCTCTTGGTTTTGTCATTTTACTTGTTTGAACTTGCTATTTCTACTAAATATTTTATTAAAAAATGCAATATGCTTTCAGGAGAGAATTTTCTGCCTGAGCTGCATGTAAAGATTCTTTTTTTACTGTGGCATTTGTTTCATTTTACAAAATGCTGTGTAGAAACCAGATTCTCACACTGCCTTGAAAATCATTAAATCATTAATTTTTAAGAATAAATTTAGAACACTCTTTTGCTTGTAGTTGCCTAGCCAATGGAGTGTACTTCCTTGAGATTTTCTCAAAGATGTATCTCAATACCTGACATGAGAGCAAAAGGAAGACAAAGTCAATTTCTTTTCAGTGCTGCCCAGTGATAGGATTAGAACATCAGGAGCATTTCCCCACACCCAGACACAGGTTGCCCAGAGTGGTGTTGGGTCTCCACTCCTGGAGCCACTCGGAAGCTGCCTCGCCATGATCCTGGGCACCTGCCTGCAGGTGCCCCTGCTTGAAGAGGGGGTTGGACCAGATCACCTCCAGTCATCTCTTCCAGCGACACCCATTCTATGGTTCTGTTGTTTTTTCAAGCTGTTAATCAAAACCATAGGGACAAGCTCATGTTTTTGAGAGGGTTAAGTAGTCTCTCTTGCAGGCAATGTCCACTCTAGCTAGTAGTGTGGCCAAACACTACTGACCATATGAAGTCTTACTGAACTCAAAGGTGTAACTAGAGTGAAACACAGACAGCAAAGGTCCTGTATGACTCAAGTCCACATCAGAAGACACATTACAAGGTTGTTTAGCTTTTACCTTGACTTAGCACTAGTCTGATCCCACGGACTAAGTGTTCGTTTGATGCTGGAGTGCAAATCACAAAATCGATGAACCGAAGCCCAGTAAGGGGAGGGGGTCACTGCACAAGGTCACATCTGACCCAAGTGACAACAGTAATGAAGAATCACCCACAGAGTTACCTCTGTTTAAAAGTTGGTCCAGATGCTGCCTATTTAGAGTGAGCCACATTGCATGTCTTAATCTTACTGTTTAATGCTCCTCCTAATTGCAGACTTGATTCCTCAAGAGTCCAGTATAAATTACAAACATCACGTAATTCCATACCATTCCAAAGAGAGAAAAAGGATTTCATATACAGTTATCCCAAAAAATTGAAATGGTGCTTAATATTCCAGCCCACATGTAACACTTTGCTGTAAGGCTTCAAGATTTTGCAGTTCTGTGATGATATTTATCTCCCTTCTATAATGTGTACTCTGAGTAAGGCTAAGCTTCCTTTTTGTAAAATCTTTAGTAACTTTGTAATGAATTTTGTAACTACTCTTTTAAGTAATGCAAAAAAGCACTAAGGTAAAGGCCTTTTTAAATGAGTAAGTTGTTTAAATACTCAGTAGGCCTCATTAATGACATCTGAAACAAAGGACATGTCAGACTTTTGTCAAGGTATTTTCTGGCCTTGACCCACAGTATTTAGAATTTTATATGGCAAATGTGTATTTGTATTTGAAAACCTTAAAACATCAAATTCACTGCAAGTCATTCTTTAACTTAATGAATTAAAACACAAATTAGAATGCAAGTTGTGATTTAAAAAGGAAGAAGAAAACCAAGTCCTAAATCTAGAGGCTCTACTAGTTGACTCAATTGTAGCTAGAAAGAAACAAAGTTTTTACACAACTACCATTGCCTTTAATTCTTCTTTTAGTTTGCAGCACAGAGAAAATATAGATGAGCTTTCTAAAATTTTCCTTCTCAGATCAGTTCTTACTTTGACAGACTCGGATTCCTTTGTAAAAACAGACAAGGTTGTTCAACCTATGATCAAAAGTAAGTGTCCATTAACAAGTAACTTTGTTGTATGTTTTCTTTGAAGAAGGTGAACAGTTGTTTCAATCAGAAGTCTTTCCTGGATACAGAAATGCCTGTGTTAATGTATTTCTATAAATAGGAAATAGTGTGAGTTTTAAACAAAATAAGTAACTATTTCTGGAACATACTACTCGAGAATATTTTTACCCTCTCATTGTACTGTTACTTGTCTTTATAAAATATAATCTTGCCATTATTCCAATGACGGGCTTTAAGCACTGTTGAGTTGCAAGTCAATTTTCCAAAAATAAGATCCACAGTTACAAACTTCATTTATTTTCAGATTCCTGTTTTCATGTATCTAACAGTCTGAGCAGCCAAGTGCACATCACTTTTTGTGTAAGGGTGTGGGAAGAAAAAAAAGTAATGTTCTCAAGAAAAATAAAGGAAACACCTAATGCTTCAAACTGGAGATACCTTGGAAGCTAAAAAAATGGAATATTAGATTTATTGTCACTTGTTTGAAAATTGTTTTGATAATTCTTTAAGCCCTGCAAATATCACAGATCTACCAGACTACTTTGTTGTCTTAATATTTATTCTTAAGTTATATAGATATACACTTCAGTTATATTTAACTTAAATTTATATGCTTAATTAAGGAGAAAAGGCTAGCATTGTATCTAATGTTGTGAGGTTGTATCATTTTGAAAATCAATCCTTATTTTCCTATATATACTGTCTGTTATAGAAGAACCAATAAAAACTGGTTTCTGGAACTGAGGCACTTAATCTAGAAGGAAAGCATCATATTGCCTTTACAACTGTATTTTTGATAATATTAATCACAACTGCATAGGATTATTCTACCAGAGTAATTGGGGACAAATGAGCTTACAGGATTTGAGGAAACATTATTGGATTCAAAATATTAGCAAGTCATTTATGACTATGAGAAGCCGGATAGAATTATGCATGTATAGTTTACAGTGGAGGTTACAGTTCATGAAAACATCCTAAAATATTTCTGTTCATAACATCATTAATATTCTGAAATCACTTTATTAATAACAATGAAATAACACATTTAAGACAATAAGGATTGTTTTTATAGAGTCCAAATCTACTTTTGATCAATATTTTTACCTCCAAAATTATGTCTGTGAAAAGAATTAGGGGCAAACCCTAATTCCCACACACATTAGGTGATCTAATTTATCAAGTGATTTTTATAAAAGTTGCATGTCCCCTTTGTGAATATCCTGTAGGCTCATAGTTGAAGGTTTGATTAGCGTGGAAAGTTCTGTATCAGAAACAGTTTGTTCTTAGCGGCAAATCCATTTCTAGTATTCTACCAATTTTAAGGTTGTAAGATATGATCAGAAATTCTTACTTTTAATGCCTGGTGATTTAAATAAATCCTTCATTAAAACCTCAGGTGTTGGTGCATTTCAAAAATCTTTTCAATTCAACAATATACATCTTGGATCTATTACTGTGTTCTATCAGATAATTCTTTCATGCCAAGTTGAACATGAAAATTAACGGCAGTTTCCTCTGCATCTGTGGCAACAAAGTAGTGGGGATCTTTTTTCCTTCAAATACTGTAGGATGCCATTTTGTAACATGATCTTTTATGTTGATTGGACCACCTGAAAATTTCTTGCCTCAAATAATCATCTTTATACAGGCATTCTCAAGTCTTCTCAGTCTAAACATTGCTGTAAACCACAATACAAAAAACAGCTTTGAAGTATTCCCAGTAGCAATCTTGAAATTCCTTCAAGTGTATTGAGATTTTGTTAGAAATTGAATTGCCAGTGTAATCCATCTTCCTTGTGAGAAAAGATTCAGATAAAGAGCTGGAGCCTAGGAGCATTAAGTATTAGAACATCCCTTTAAATCAATAAGCTACAAATCTGGCAGCGCATTCATGCAATGCCCAGTGCTACCCTAAAGTGGCTTTAGTGCTGAAACAGCATTACTAACAGCACATCTCCAACATGGATAAACAGTTGAGTGATGCGGTAACCAAAAGTACACAAGGCCTTACCCAGTTAAGTTTCACAAAAACATTTATATTGTACTGACAAGGATGAGTAAATTCCTTTTTTTTTTTTCCAGATGACTTTCCAAATGTAGTTATAGACGGCATTCTACATGGAATATTTTATCCTCATTTACTGCCCAGGTAGAAGGGATGCATGGCAAGAAGATGAAGCAAGTTTCTGAATCATGTTTAATAGAATTAACAGGAATAAAATTCTGTGATGTGAAAATTATGCTCAGAAGCAAAAGGCACAACCTCAGATTAAGTTCAAGCATTATGTCTTTCTAAATAAAATTACTGTCATTAAAGTTGCTGCTTTTAAAAAAAAGATACGGAAACAACAGTATTGAAGTAATTTATACCTTCTATATTGACATGCTCTAACTATTTAACACTAAATGTTCTAAGTCAGACACTGAATTATGCTAACCTTTGAAAAGTTTTACTAATTATTCTACAACTTTTATTAAAGCAAACACTAAACCTTTTTGCACCAGAATTTGTCCCAGCACATTAACTATTGTTAGCACTGGATGAATTAAAAGTGCTGAAGAGAGTGTGTGGAGAATTGGAAAACATGCTTTCACATTCTGAAATACATAGCACTCTTTGAGGAAATTTTCGAGATTTCAGTTGAAATTATTTTACTTACCAGGAGCTTTTATGTGGCTTTTACACATCTCCATTCAGTTATGACATCTAACCTGTGTGTTTGTTTACTCTCCACAACAACTTGCTGACTGTATTCCAATATATTAACATTTTATAAGTCACAAAACATACAACTCTGTGGTAAACTAAAGCAAAAATATTCTTAAGATTATGATCAAACTAAAATTGATACATATATATGTATGTTCAGATTTAACTGGAAATTTGTATGTGTGCTACTGGACATTACAAAATAAATTACTAAGACATGAAGGTACCACTTCAGTGGTTTGTGCTTTTTATTGAAATTTTTCTGAGATTCTGTCATCTGAGATGTCTCCCCATTAAGTGTGAGAAAATACCTGTGTGTCTGCTCGTTTAAAGCTCTCAGCACCATGCTATCTGAACATGATAGGCTTACAAAAGTGTATGTCGTGGTGAAAAATATTCGGGGTAATTGAACAGCCAATAAGTCACTAGGTTCATCAGCAGAAGGGAGTGTTGCACAAAAGCAGCACTGGCAAAGCTGGAACAAACAGAGACATGTGGGTTGCCTGCTCTAACTACTAAATGTGTTTGGAAGGCATTTGGGGAGAGTGGAACAATGGGACTTGGAAAAAAGGTAGACCTGTGACTGCAACACTTGTTCAGGTAGCACAACTTTATGAGGTGTGCAGGCTCAGCCTCCAGGAAAGCTTTCGGCTACTAACAGAAGGCTGGTTGGGCAAGGGAGTCTGAGGCATTCTCACTCCTACTTGCTAACCTTGCTTCCCAGTGCTGCTTTTCAGAGAATTTTTCTTTAAGCAGCTAGTAGAAAGGAAAGTGATCAGAGATAAAATGGAAATCTGCCTGCCTAGCACTAGGCAAATTAGGAAGCCCTTGCCTAGTTTTCTTCCAGTTCTGTTTAAAGAGGACAGTAATCCTTTCTCAGGTCTCTGAAGTGTCAGTATTTACCCTCAGGAGAGGCCCCAGAGCTGTGGATGAAGAATCAGCAGGAGCATCCTGTAACTGCAAATGACATGTCAGGAGAACCTGGGGTAAATCCCTGTCCCCAGTTTTCCCTGCTTCCTTGTGAGTGGCATGTGAGTAGGTACCTACAAACTCTGTGCTGTAGCAGCGTCTCCCTACCCTGAAATCGCTTCAGCTCTGGATACCTCACATGGGCTCCAGGACACCCTTCAGGAAACTAGTCACTACAAAGAGGAGTAGCATGCTGCCAGCTGTACAGCTGGATGAGTCCTTCATCAGGTCTTGGCATTGCCTCTTCCACCTTGAGTCCTAAAACACTCACAAGGAAAAAATCCCCATCTCTGCCCTGTGGATTACTGTAAAACCTTATCACGGGTGTCTCTTAAGTGTTACCTCACACTGGTGACCTTCTTTGAAAGCTTCCAGTTTTCAGCTTAAGAGTTACTTACAAAGCATCACAAAAATAATGAAATCAAAGTTCTCAAACTTACAGCAAAGCTTAAAGAAAAAGCATTTGAGCTTTACAATAAATAACATTAGTTAGGTGTTACAAAATTCACCATGCTGTAAAACAAGGACTCTTCTGTTTTAATCAGTTTCTAACTGATTATCTTGCCCAATAATAGACAGAAAAGCTGCTCTTTCTTGATAACAGGATGGTCTCTGAATACTGTGGTTCTTTGAAAGACAGCAGGGGCTGACACATTAAGATTAGGAAAATTTACCATCTCTGCTCTAACCTTACAACATTATTTCCTGAAAAGCAGAACCTCCTGCATATTTTGTAGAATGAACTGAGATGAGAAAGAAGACCATGTAGGGGTAGAGTAAAAAATGCTCTCAAGTATTTATTTGAAATCAAAGCTTATTTATTCAAAAAACTTCTGTATTATACTTTTTTTTCCATTTTTAAAAATGCTGGTACTCTTACGGTAAATATTTTCAGTTGAAAAGACAAAAACAAATATTGCTAAATTTCCAAAGAGAACAAAATATCTGCATTTCAAACCTTGAAAAATAGAATTACTGCTGTAATTTTTCATTAAAGACTTTTTCTGCAAGATCTGGAATTTTGTGGGATATGTCTTGAATTTCAAGGAGTGACAGCTCCATCAAATTGTTACAGAAATAGTCGTATCTTTTATGTATTTGGCAAATGATAAGTATTGCTTAAATATAGCCTCATATGTTTTGAGGAGAAAATTCAATGGATAGTTGAGATCAGTCAAAAACAGGCATTAAAGAAAAGTGATTAAGTTTTACTTTTCGTTCTGACTGTTGGTCTCACCAGTCACCAACCTCAACTACAAATGGTTCCTTTACAGCTATTTTGCCACTGTTCACAATCACACAGTCTTGAAGGGGGCGGTCATGTTCATCTGTCTGCTGGAGTTCTATCGAGTGCACCACAGACTGTTAAACACAAAAAAGCAAACGGAAAGGTTCAGTTTAGCCAGAGAAACTCCAGTGGCTGAAGTCTGGTGCCACAGAAACAACAAAGTGTGCCTGACATCACTGCTTATTAACCAGCTTTTGAATAAAGACCTTTACCCTGTTGACTTCCCACATATTCTTTTCCCACATTAGCAGTTATGCCATTCTGTAACTCACACAGAAGCACAGGGAAGGCTGTTTCTCCTCCTAGAAAATCTTTCAGCCAACAAAAACATTATGAAGGGGCAAGTGTATGTGCTAGGTTATTCAGCTGAATAACCTAGCACATACAGGATTCTATCTGTGGCTTGTGAGAAGAAAGTGAATCCACAGATCAGAGAAGGCAAGCATTATTATTTTTCTAATTGTACAGCATAACTGTGCTTCCAGAAATTTACCTTTAGCATACGACACCGACACAGATTTTCAGTATGGTACCATGCCACCAATATTTTTAAAGGACAAAATTTAGTTAGGCATATAGACTACTTGGTTTTGGAGATTTGTCCATTAATCTGACTGAACTGAAACTTAAATCTAAGTATCTTCTCAAAAATTTCCAGCTACTACAATAGATCACGAAAATGGAATTCCATATGAATGTGGGAGTGAGAGGCAAGTGTTCTGGTGAGATTTTCAAACTTCTCAAAGAACTGGTCCATCCAGCAGCTCATGTTTTCCCCATTAATTTCAAGACACAGATTAATAAGGAACAATTTGTAAGGAAACCAGACTAATAAAAGTATAATCACTTGAAAACATACTTTTTCAACTTAAAATTCTATTTGGCCTTTCATCAGTATGTGTTTGCATGCATTACATTCACATGCTTCTAGAAACCCCAACAGTGAAAGTGTTACCCATAATGAGCATGCGCTACACAATTTGATTTTAGGCTGCAGAAACAGAATTAGCTCATAGCTAACAGTGTTAGTGAAAGGAGCAGCTGAACTTTTGCCATTTGTAATCTGCAAAGGTGTCAGTGTTGATTTCAGTGGTTAGCAGTCTGAAATAAGGGCTGTGAAAGCCAAAAGAATGGTACAGGTTTCTGTTTCTGCTATTTCAGTTCTAAATCATCCAGCTGGAGCTCTTCACAATCATTTCCTACCATGTATGTGTTACATGAACAATCAACTGTTTCTGAGCCATGGTAACAGGGATATAATGTGGCACCATTTGTCCAGATCAACTACTACTTTAAACTTACCATTCCATCAAGGACTTTGCCAAATACTACATGTTTTCCATCTAACCAGGAAGGCTTTGTCACACTGATGAAGAATTGGGATCCGTTGGTGTCCGGGCCAGAGTTAGCCATGCTAACCCATCCAATTCCATAGTGTTTGAGCTTGAAGTTCTCATCTGGAAATCTTTCCCCATAGATGCTTCTTCCTATGGCAAAAAAATAAGAAAGCAAACTTTAAAAAAAAAAAACCAAAGGCCCCTTTTTGTTCAAAAATGGGAAAAACAAAGTATGAATTCAGGACTTTAAGATTCATTGTTTGAATGAACATTGTTTGAATGAACATCACTGTTCAGTCATCAGCAATTCCACAACTAAAATCATTTTGTGTGTAAAGGTAAGCTAAACCACCATATACAAGGAGACAATAGTTAAAGCTGATGATGCTTTATCCTTTGAGTTTAAGCAAGCTGTACCTTCGAAGGTCTGGTTTACAGATGCCACTGAACAATAGTACACTTCATCCTGTTCAGCAAAGTAAGGTACATACTTATGGCCACTAACAATAAGGCTGCCACGTTTTGTGACAATTTCAGTATTTAAACCTTTCCCTTATACTAAGAAATTGCTTTAGACATATTTAGAAACATATGAAGACCAAATGGAAGTTAGACTAAAATACTTGGTGTGGATTTGTACAGCCACAACACGAAGATTTTGATGTTTCTAAAATAGTTCAGAGAGAAAACACGTCAGCGATGTTTAAACCACCATCACCCTGAAAAGGCTGTCTCATTACTTCTGCAATGCATAGCACAATGGACACACTGCTCCCCAACACCACCAGATGATATCCCAATGAACATTAAATGCTGACTACCTTTAATGCTAAAACTGTGTGTTTAGTACTATGGTCTTCCCCATTGTTTGCTGCTAGGAAAAGGAATGTGTTTTCCATTCTGTCCCAGCAGGGAAATCACTAACATTTCATGCAGACAGTTAAAACTGTAGCATGCGAAGAATGTGCGTGTAAAGAAAGAGAAGAAATCTGCAGCCAGACTGAGTGCAGTGCAAGAGACGCTGTGCTGGGACTGCCCCCTGAATGGACTGAACTGTTCTGGAGGCTCAGGAGGAAGAAGTTATACAGCCAGGACTCACAGCACCAGCAAGTTTATGGTTTCAGTTTTAAGAAGAGAAAAAAGGAGAGTGGGCACGACCTTCATCTTCTAATTTCTTTCTCTCTCCCTGTCTCAAAGTTCCTTCTCACAGCACATTTCAGAGGTTCCTCAGAATACGCTGAGCTGAGGGCACAGAGGACAGCCTCCTCCTTCCCTACCTGCCTTCCCTGTATGCGCTTTCACTGTTTCATCATGGATTAGACTTCTGCTGGAGGACTTGAATAGGTTCACCTATACATGCAAACAGTGAGTGCCTCAGGAAAGGAGCGCTGTCAAAGCCAGAGCAGGGGAAGGGTGGAGACATCCATCTTTTGGAGACCGTAAGTTGTAGGAGCAGCTCAGCTGGTCACGTGGCTCCAGCCCAGCACGCAAAGCCATGCTTCTTGAATGGGGACAAGTCACAGACAGAAAAGAGCTATCTGCAAAAATTGAGGACAAAGGAAGAGCTACACATACTTATAAATCAGATAATCCAAATAGCAGCCATCTTAGGCTACAAGATTCTTGGAAAAGTACTAGATGCTCTAAAACAAATGTGGGCTGGTTTGTTGGGTTTTTTTTATTTATGTGAGCAGAAACAATGTAGGAATATGCTGTTTTGCCCATATTTTCAGCAGATATTTGAACAAGGAAAAGGGAACCTAGAAGATACTAAGCATGTTACCTCCTGATCCATCTCCAGCTGTAAAGTCTCCTCCTTGAATCATGAAGTCTTTGATCACACGATGAAATTTACTTCCTTTGTATCCATATCCTCTCTAAGAAAATGAAATAATTCTTTAAATGGATATAACATCCAATTCTATATACAATCATATGGAAATACTGAAGCTGTGAATGGCTAGATTTCACAGAATATACCAAGAATATACCAAGGGATATAATGCTGTCAAGAAACACATTAAAACTGAGGTGTATGTAAAACAAAGCTGGACTGCACTGCCACAAAGAAGGTATTATTCGGGTGATCAAAGCCATTGTCCTTATCTGAATGGTATCTGACCACAGTAACTCCACATGCTAGATCTGCAAGGCAGGGACAGACTGAGGTGGTAATACCCAACATCTTATAATTATGTCTTGTGAACCAAGGACCTGAGAAGACACGCACCAGTGCACAGCCTTGGAGATGGCACTTTTGCACAGGCTCTAGTGAGTGAAGATAGTTCACAACTGAAACAGCATTAAATCAAACATTCCCTTCCCAAGCCAAACTTGAGTACACAGTGGAAGAAAGCCGCAAACGTACTTCTCCAGTTGCCAATGCAATGAAGTTCTCCACGGTCTTTGGGACAACTTTTCCAAACAATCCAATTACAATTCTGCCAACATCTTTGTCTCCAATCTTCATATCAAAGAACACCTGAATATTTTTGTGAAGGGAAAAAAAGTGATATAGACATGAGCACAACAAACGGCCAAGTTTTCAAAGAGTAAGGTGGTAAGAAATTACCTCTGCCTGGTCTATATTAATAGTATCCTGTAATTCCTAAAGGTGCTGTTTCAGAGAGATCCTTTCAGAGCCACCAAAATCAGGTTAAGCAGAAAATTGTTTGAGAACTGATGACTGTATGTTTTTATTCTTACTGCTTTTAAGGGCTCTGTGGGACTGCTGTATCTCAAGTCTAAAGTGTTCAAGAAGATTTTTTCCAGACATGTATCTTTAAAGCTGGATGGAAAAGATGAAATATGAAAGTAAGGAAAGAACAATGGTGCTATTCCCATGTGGGGAAAAATAACAAGGAACTATACTGCTCCACACGAAGTACATAATACAAGTACCAGTACTATTGATACTCCCCACAAACAACAGTTTGCTATCCACTCATAATCTTCACTGTTCTACACATCAGTATGTATAGACAAAAGCCTAAATTCCATTGAATTGACAAACAGTGGGAAGAACATCCTACGGCTCAAGCAAGCAGTCGCCTTCCTAAATATGAATTCAAACCAAACAGAGAAATAACCAGGCCAGATTATTCAGCTGATTACCTAAAAGCTTCCATGTATATGTTGCTGAAAAACAACTTCAAAAAGGCAAATGAGTTATAAGGCATTTTAATACAGTTCAGAATCTATGAATGCATATTTGAACATGCAAAAATGTTCCAATAATTACTGAAAATAGGAACAGCTGTCAGGAAATGAGGCATTTTGAAGTTCTGAAAAAGTTACATAAAGGCTATTACAACTTCTAGGAAACAGCAATGCGTATTCCTATGATGTGGTATTTGCTGTTCCTTGTGGCACTCAACCGAGTATTACTTGTCTGTAATGCTAATAAATTAGTCCAATAATGATCATAAATGACCACAGTCTCTCCAACGTGAATGCCTCTTTCACGCTCTCCTACTAAACATTTCTACCGTTTCTTGATCTTTCATGTGGTTTTGACTGTTGAACTTTTGGCTAACACTATAAAAGCACTATAAAAGAAATAAAATTCCTTTTGATATACCTCATTCATTTCCTTGGCACTTGGCACTGAATAACATGCTTCTTAGATGTGTGACTCCCAAAGTATTAACCGCACACTTTCACTAACTTTTTAACAAACAAACTTTTTATAAACAACCTCTCTGAATTGTGACGCCAGGGTTATCTACGTAAAGGGTACTGCCTTCCTACATTTTCTAAACCCGTTGTCTGTCTGTTTTGTCTGGAAATGTTGTTCTAGTGGGACTGCCTAAAATCCACAGGCATATATAAGTGACATGAGCAAGGCTACCAAACAATCACCCCACAGAGCAGGAACATCAAACACTTCGACAGAGCACACAGAGACAAATCCATCAAATGCTGTAAGCCTAGCCCAGCCACAAGGCTTCATACGTGGCATTGATGCTCGCCTAAGCAGCAAACCCAGTATTTCTAAAAATGTGTCCATGCATATTTCTGGCCACAAAATCAAGTATGGAAATATTTGTTTGGTAGCCCTAGACACTATTTCTGCATAGAAAAGCCATGTTCACATGCATGTATTTCCTCTAGTTCTCTGGAAATTCAATAAGCATGTAGACACTAGTGAGCTGGTCGAAACAGCACTTTCAAATCTCAAAAAACATCTGGCCAAATTCTTCACCAAAAACTCTGAAAGAAAATATTATAAATTTTCAGCATTTTTAATATTTTTAGAAATATTCAAACTTATTTACAATTTGAAGTTAAGTATTTCAAGACTGAAATGAACAAAGAATGCACCAGTAAGAGTGGCTGGTTCTCATAAACATATTCATATATATTTTGCACAAGATGGTGCAAATCTAATTGAAAAAATGGACGAGAACATTCAATTATTCAGGGAAACAAAAGCTGACTGTGAAAGGAAGATCTCATGATTCTTAGAGGCCCAGGTAATGTTGTAACCTCATAAATGCAAAAATACTGTATATGGCATACAGCCACAACACGGGGACCAAAATACATCTGGAATCATCCTGAGCAGTTTAGTGAAAGGTTGGGCTTTGGGCTTGTGAAGGTCAGAGAAGGAAAACAAATACTAGAAATAATTAAAATTAATACAGAAAAGAGGGGGCCATAATTACACTATAATTACATCTGTACTATGAGCTCACACCCCGAGTGCTACATGTAATTCTGGCTTCTCTATTGCAGAATGATAAAACCAACCTAAAAAAATGTACAAAAATGGGCAGAACTGATGGTGAACACATATGGAATACCTTTTCTATGAAGAAAGATTACAGAAAACTACTTAAAGTGGAAGAGAGAAAACCCGTGTAATTTGATGAGCTTTGTAAAGTTACCATTGCCTAGGACACGGAAAATTGCCACTGCAATTCTTAACGTGCCACAACAATCAGAAAAGGACATAAAATTATATCCCAAGCAGAAGGAATGAAGAAGGAAAGTACTTTATGCATACTTAAATGGGAATATAAGAAGATTATTTGGAGGTTAAATTTACCCACCCCAAAAAAACAAATCTGTGGTCTGGAAGTCCATGGCAATGAAACTGTAAGCAGCTGCAGACAACAGTGGCAATGACATTCAGCGAAAAAGGCACAGTCCGTGGCTTAGGACGCTGGAGGCACACTAGAGGAAGCAGCTCTGCCCCTGCCCTTCCCTGTCATGCTTCCATGAGTGTAGGTGTCTTTGCCAGCATGGATGCACTCCCTCTTGACTGCAGGTGAAAAGACACTTGGCGGCCGAAACACGTAATTCTTGCTTTATCCAAAGCTGGACTAAACATCCAACATCCTGCACCAGCAAACACCTTTTGGAAAGACACGCTGGCGTGCTGCAGTAGCGAGGTGCATCCCCATCCTGCCAGCAGGCACCACAGATCAGAAGTCCAGTCTCTTGGGCACTGCCATCCGCAGTGGCCACACGTGCCACAGCCCAACCATCGTGCCTGCCAAGGAGCGTTGCAGCACCAAGCCCTGATGGATCCCAGCCCATGGCTCCGCTGGCCACACCTCACAGGTGCCATGCACACCACTCCTCCTCTGTGGGCAGATTGACAAGGCAGCAGGAAACAAGGGGGCAACAGAGGGACAGCTCTCAATACCAAGAGCTTCACACAGTAACAGAATGGGTCTGTTTGGAAAGGACACAGCAGGTCATCTGGCCCAATCTCCCTGCTCAAGCAGGGCCATCCCAGAGCATATGGCACAGGACTGTGTCCAGACGGTTCCTGAATATCTCCAGTGATGGAGACTCCCCAGCCTCTCTGGGCAGCCTGTTTCAGTGCTTGGTTACCTGCACAGTAAAGAAGTTTTTCCTCATATTCAGTTGGAACTTTCTGTACATCAGCTTGACACCACTAAACAGAGCCTGGCTCCATCCTCTTGATACCGTTCCTTCAGATACTCATAGACATTGATGAGGCTCGTTCTGAATCATCCCTCCCAAAGGCTGAACAGGCCCAGCTCGCCCAGCTTTTCCAGGTAAGAGAGATGCTCCACTGCCTTGATCAACTTTGTGGCCCTCCACTGGGCCTGCTCCAGGAGTTTCAGCAAAGAGGGCAGGGGGGAGTGAAAAAACCATGGCACAGATGAGCTCCAGCGCAGTCAAACCCCCCTGCTCGGGGCAGCCTAGCAGCACCAGCAGCCCCGAAATGCTCTGGCAGCAGCACAGGCCGCAGCAGCGCTGGAGGGGTGAGCAATTTAATAGTTTCCACTTCTGCAAGCCACACGGAGGCTTTGCTGGACCGAACTCTGCCGTGTGCCAGCGCATGTAAAAAGGCGGCATGCCCAAAGGGGTTTAAAAACCAACTAACCAACCAACCAACCAAACAAAAGAAACCCTTACAAAACGGTGAAGTTCTGGCGTTTGCCCAAGCCCGCCCCAAGCCCTCCGTGCCCGGGATGCGGCGCGGGACCGGCCGTGGAAGCGGGGCAGGGCAGAGGGCGGCCGGCTCGGCTCCCCGGCACCGCTGCACGGCCCCGGGTCAGCCCCGCCGCGGGGCCCCGCCCGACCCGTCCCGAGGCTTCCCGGCCGCCGGCGAGAGTCACCTTGGCTGTGACGCTGGGTCCCCTCCTCTTGAAGGCCTCGGCCGCCGGGGCCAGGAAGCACAGACAAGCCACGGCGCCGAGCAGCGCTCCGCGGGCCATGGCTCCGGGCAGCGCTGCGGCGCCTGCGCCGGGAGGGGCGGCTCCTCCCGCGGCGGGAGCGGCGGGGCTAGGGTGGTGGCCACCCATCCCGGGGAGCGATCGGCCGTGCCGGGGAGCCGTCACCCATCCCGGGGAAAGGCCACCCACCACGGGGAGCGGTCATCCATCCTGGAGAAGCCGTCACCCATGCCGGCAGGAGCGGTGACCCTCCCGGGCCCTGTTGATGTCCGGTGCCGCTGTGCCGCTGTGCCCGGGTGCGGGGACTGCCAGGACGGGCCCGGCCCTGGGCTGCATTTGGGCGGCTGTGAGCGCGGAGGTCGTGGTCCGCGTTCCTCATGGGCGGCGGGGAGCCGTGTGCCCTGCTCGGGTCCGCCTGGCCGAAGGGAGCTGCAGTCCCAGTGAGGGGCCATGAAGCCTCCGGCTTGGGGCAGGCCGTGTGCCCAGAAAGGTGCCACAGGTGGTGAAATAGATAGAACAGTAAACGCTCGAGGGATTGAGCCAGCAGTGTGCCTTTGTGGGAAAGGGCAATGGTATCCTGGGCTGCATTAGGAAGACCAATGCCAGCAGGTCGAAGGAGATGATTCTGCTCAGCCCTGGTGAAACACATCTGGAGTGCTGTGTCCAGTTCTGAGCTCCTCAGCATAAGAGAGACACGGAGCTCCCGGAGCAGGTTCAGAAGAGGGCGAGGAAGGGGCTGGGGCATCTCTCTCATGAGGAAAGGCTGAGAGAGATGGGCCTGTTCAGCCTGGAGAAACGATGACTGAGATGGGATCTCAGCAATGTCTATGAGTATCTGAGGGGAGGGTGTCAAGATGATAGACCAGGCTCTGCTCAGTGGTGCCAAGCAATAGGACAAGAGGCAAAGGGCAGAAACTGATGCACGGGAAGTTCCACCTGATTACAAGGGAGAGCTTATTTACTGTGCAGGTGACTGAGTACTGGAACAGATTGCTCAGAGAGGTTGTGGAGTCTCCCTCACTGGAGATACCCAAGAACCATCTGGATACAATCCTGTGCCATGTGCTCTAGAGCAATGCACACGACCCACTGTGGTCCCTTCCAACCTGGCCCATTCTCTGATCCTGTGATTTTGGGAGACGTCACTGGTCTTTCATCTTTGCTGTATTTAATGTGCTGAGTAGAAAAGGGAGCCTGTGAGGCACTTAGAATACTTCTGGGTTCATTTCTGTTAGTGGTGGAGGTGCACTGCTTGGCACCCATGTCAGCTGGCACCCCTGGCTTTGAACAATAAACAGCAGCATTAAAGAATTTAACTAAACACCGACATTTCTCCCCAAGCCATTACCTACCAAGATGGGGAAGAGGGATCCCAGTCTAGCAAATTACTGTTACTTTCTTTGCTAAAACATCATTTGCTTTCAGGACCTGCCTCAAATGGTGTTGCTGCTGCAGTCCCTAGAAAACTTGGAAATTGTAGCACACAATGAAATTTTGTGGCCTCTCAACTGCCAGCATGTGAGAGTTACAACAGATGCCAATACACTGCAAGCAGGACACTGACAGTGGCTTACATAAACACACTCAGGTTTAAACTCAGCAGCATTGTGGTTCTGGGTGTATGGCATAGCACCTATGCATAAAATTGCAAAGCCAGCCCAGAGCTCAGGTGCAGTGCCCAAGAGAGAATGTGCACTGTACCACTGCTTGTGCACTTCTCAGGCTGCTGAACTGTGTCACAGCTGGCAAGTAGTAGACACAATAACCATAGAATCATAGATTTGTTTAGGTGAGAAAAGACCTTTAAAGTCATCGAGTCCAACCATTAATCCAGCACTGCCAAGCCTAGCACTAAACTATGTCCCTAAGCATCACATCTACATCTGCATTTAAACACCTCCAGAGATGGTGACTCTAACACTTCCCTGGAAAGCCAGTTTCAATGCTTAACAACCCTTTTCATGAAGGAATTTTTCATAATACCTAACTTAAGCCTCCCCTGACAGTTTAGGTATGTTTCTACTTGTCCTAAGGCTTGTTACTTGGCAGAAGAGGCCAACACCCACTTCGCTACAGCCTCCTTTCAGGTTGTCATGGAGTGATAAGGTCTCCCTTGAACATAATTTTCTCCAGGCTGAACATGCCCAGCTCCCTCAACTGCTCCTCATCAGACCTGTCTGTTCCCCACCTTTGCTGACCTTCTCTGGACACACTCCAGCACCTGAATGTCTTTCGTGTAGTTCAGCCCAAAACTGAACCCAAGATTTGAGGTGCAGCCTCATTGCTCAGTACAGGGTGACAATCTCTTTCTTGGTTCTGCTGGCCACACCATTTTTGATACAGACCAGGATGTCATTGGCCTTCTTGGCCGCCTGGGCACAGCTGGCTCATGTTCAGCCATTGCCAATCAACACCCCCAGGTCCTTTTCCCTGGGCCACTATCCAGCAACTCTGTCCCCAGCCTGTAGTGCTGCAGGGGACTGTTGTGACCCAAGGGCAGGACACGGCTCTTTGCCCTTACTGAACCTCATCCAATTGGCCTCAGCCCACTGATCCAGCCTGTCCAGATCCCTCTGCAGAGCCTTCCCACCTGCAGCAGATCAACATTCCCATGCAACTTAGTGTCACCTGCAAACTGACTGAGGGTGCATTTGATCCTCTCAGCCAGATCATGGATAAGACTTTAAAGAGGGCTGTCCCCAACACTGAGCCCTGGGGAACAGCATTTGTGACTGACTACGAGCTGGATGTAACTCCATTCACCTCCACTCTCTGGACCTGGCCATCCAGATGGTTTTGGGCAGCAAAGAGTGCACCTGTCCATGAACAGACAGTGTCTCCACTGTGTGCTTTTCAGGTGGTCTGTCTAGCTGACCAAATGCCTACAACACCTGGAGAGTGCAGGCAGGCTTGTGGAACACATTCTGTCATGTAGTTTCATTTGGCAGGCATGTGGTTCATGTATGGCAAGGGCTCTCTGAACTGAAACACAGTAAGTTGGGGCATTGGAAAGATCCACTTCAAAATTCATTTCTCATCCAATCCAAAACATACCACAGACACCCCTCAATGCTCTCTTTTGACTATATGGGGTGGTCACAGACTATTTTTTGTAGGGGATATAACTTTTCTGCTCTTTTCCATTCTGCCCACATGCTGCCTGCAGTAGTGTATCTGAAGGTAATGAGATTCCTCATCACATGACTGCACTAAAAATTAATTTCACAGGCACAGCAGAGAGAGCTGGTTACAGATTCCACATTACACAGCACATGAGCAGAAACACCAAATTATCGTCTTGCTTCATTGGTGACTGACACAAATAGGTCCTCTTTCCTCAAGAGATGTAAAATATAGTTGTAGGTTCTGAACCAAAAAGCCATCTGGACTAATCTAGGACTTAACTTTGACATCTATGTGCTGGTATTTTGTAAAACTGAAGCCTTACCAAAGCCCTGCCCATGGAGACTGCAGTCAGCCCTAGTGGATATGGGGCTTCAGGACATGGTTCAAGACATTTACCCTGCAGCTATTTAGATCTGTTCATTTTAGTAAATCAAAACTATTCATGTGTGTATAGGTGGTTATAGCACTTCTCTGATCCCGTTGCTAGTGAGCACAATATTTCAGTCATATTCTTCTTTGAATATCAAAGCAGGCCCAAAAGGTAACATGCCTTTTATACTGGATTCTTTGATATGTTAGTGCACTTTCAGCAGATATGTGAGTATGAGAGTTTGCTCCAAGTAAACTGAGTATGTATATTCTCTGCCAGTTTGATAAGGCTGAGAATTTAATATTATGATTCCATTGCCTTCCTTGCAGTGCAAACATGTAACAATGGTGCTTGACTAACTCTGGCATTATGATTTACTGCAGAAATATAAAAGTCCAGAGGTTTACTGATTTGTTGCAGTAGTTGGATATAGATTTTAAAAGGTCTGCATTGATCTATAAATACATTAGACAATAGTTAAGGATTTTACCTAAACAGTGACAGAAACATTTGCAGTCCACATATGTATCTAATCACATGTCTCTATAGTTAAAATTCAGAAGGTGTAAACTTAGCATTTCCATCACTGTTTAGAGAATCATAGAATCATATGGAAGGATGAATCATTTGGAAGGAACCGGAAAGATCATCTAGTTCCAACTTGCTTGCCGTGAGCAGTAAGTGGAGGTACACCTTCCACTCAACTAGTTTGCTCAGAGCCTATCCAACCTGGCCATGAGCATTTCCAGGGATGGGGTGGCCACAGCTTCTCTGGGCAGCCTGCTCCAGTGCCTCACCACCCCCAAGGAAAAGAATTCTTCCTAATATCTAATCTAAATCTTTTAGTCTTTTAATTTGAAGTATGTTCAGATTTGGCATGCGTGGAACAGAACATTTTTGATACTTCAAATGCACGTGGGTCACTAGGTGAATGTGGAAAGAAATAGGGAAAAAGGTGGAGCTGAGGCTAATTCCAAGTTTTGAATTTGAAAGAAGACCAAGGCTGCCTGATGAGAGTGTATTGTCTTAGAGCAATTCAGTCACAGTACACTGATTCAAACCAGGAGGTGCAGAAAAATGAGCAAGGAGCTTGGAAGACACAAAAGAGATGATTTGTCTGAGAGGCTTCTTAACTTAATATTCCTTAATACAGAGTGTGTGAAGGTGTAAGTATGCTGAGCAACAGCATCTAGCCACAGTACTCCCAAGAGTTCCCTTTCACTCTCTCTCAATGCTAGTGTTTGCAAGGATGACTTCCCTGTCTATTGAAGTGTAAATATGTTTCATCCATGTACAAGATGGCAGTATGAGGCAGGAAGAATGAAAGGAGTGCTTGATAGCACAGAAGATATTTAAAAAGAGCAACATGAGAAGATGAGACAGGATCTGGTTTACATTATCTTGGAAAGTTTATGCATACTGGTGATGCTGCTAAATAATTTTTGGAAGAAGATAAAACAATGTTTAAAGAGGAAATCTTGAAAAGAGGCAGAAACTTAATATGTTCAGTGAAAACTCAATTTTATACAGAAAATCTCTTCCTGATGCTAAAAGAAGTACATGTTCTTTTTGTCGGAGTTTGATGTCATGACTATCAAACTGGAAATACACAAAATCCAGGCAAACAGTAAACTTTGTGCTAGCTGTGAAAAGAAAGAAATCCTTGCAATGAAACTAGAGAACAATATGTAAAAACCTGTTATGATGTACTTTTTTTTTTTTTCTATTTTAATTATTCATAGCTATCTTGGAGAATTTGGAGGTCTTTACAAACTCTTTACACCAAAGGGATACAGTGTGCTGAGAACTACACTGAATCTACTGTGGCTTTGCACAGGGACAGCTTCTCCATATCAAGAAAAAAAAAAAAGCAATGTAAAATCAGGAGAGGGTCTACAACAGAAAAACTTTATTTCCTGTTCCATCTTCCCTAGCCATGACCAATTTGCTCACCTCTTCAGTTAAGCTGATTTGAAAACTGTTATCATTTCTTCCTTCAGTTTTGTTTTTGGTAGACTAAACAAACCCCATTCCTTGTATCTTTCCACATGGGTCAAGTATTAGAGCAGGCGTCATCTGGATGTATAGTTTTTAGTTGAAATATTACCTTTGTCCTTACACATGTGTAGAAGCTACAGATAAGCACATTTTGTAATTTCTTGCTTTTTTTCCCCCTTTATTTTTAAGTTGTTCAAGTGACATAAGGGTATTGTGACAAAAAGTGTGTAGCCCATTCAAAGAATGTGTTTAGGCTACCTTGGGTTTGTAATATGGTGCACAGGACATGTTGCATTGTAGAGCTAGCAGATGTGTTGTTTTGGTGCTTGCCTCTTGAAGTCATCAACCTTTTAAAAGAATAATTTGCTACTGTTTGACAGTCTTCAATTTAAGTAATAGTGTCTGTAATGAGATGTTTCATTGGTTCTTATGGGCTCTTTACAATTTAAAATGGGAAGAGAAGAGAGAGCTGTTGAACGTATAGAATCTGAGTAGCATTGGCAGTAATTCTAGAACTGCCCTTCAGCACTATGGCTTGATATGATCTATGATTTATTGTACTGATACAGAAATATTTCATATCCAAATTGCTCTAGTATATCATGTTATACAGGTAAAAGAATTCTGGCCCTGATACACATAATAATGTTTTATGGTTCTATAGGCACTTTCATCAATGTTAACTGCTTGACAGCTGCCAGGATAAAACTTGGAGTAAGCACTGTGTCCTACAAGACTGCTGTAACTGAGCTTTTATTTTTCTTTCCTCACTCTGAAATGGGTTTTTGATTCTCAAGGTTGAATCACTGAAAGCATGTCATCCCTTCCATGACTGATCTTTGTCCATAAAGTTTCACACTGTCATTGTGTTACTTGTCTTGTTTATTAAATGTACCACTGGCAGAATAAAATCATAGGATTAAAGCCAAACTTTATTCCCATGAAGACTAAGAAATGCCCCACTATATCTTATGCACCAGCTGAATTATGAAATGGTTAAAAGCAATAAAAGATCAGAGCCATTGTGACCAGACATATGATTCTAAGATGCCACAGTTTAAAAAAAAACCAACTTAAAATCTGCAAATTGTGAGTCACTGTACATGACCCTCATGAATAATGAAGAAAGAGGTTTATGGGAAGTTTTGTTCGTGGTTTTTTTTTGTCTTTTCCTTTATGTGACTTCAGAAAGATGGAGTGTATCATATGTGCTGTCTCTTCTATTAAACCACTTGTAAAATGGCTTAGACTGCTCCTGTCATCTGGTGCACTTATGCAAAATAAATGTGTCCTATGCTCCGGATAAGTGTCTTCCTTCTGGTGAATAGTTTTTAAGCTTTTTAAATTTTGTATCCAAACACGATTTGAAGTGTCACCCTTTCCACTCTAATGGTCAAAGCATTTATTTAGGTGATACCAGCAATGTGTTTTCAAAATAGTGCAGCTGGAGCCAGAACCATTTTGCGCCTATATGTTTACAGGATATCAGAGCTATCTGTAATTGCACATCTCATTTAGCACATAGTCATTCATTTAAATTCTGTTTCTCATAGCATCTGTAGTTGCATAAGATCCCTTAGGGGAAAACTGAAAAACTTGCAGTAAAGACTAGCTGTGAGGAAATGCACAGTAAGATTTCTTTGTTTTCAAGGCAAAAAAGTTAAAACTTAGAAGAAAAAAAAGCTGAAACTGCTTAGGATCCTAATTTTTTTTTCTTTCTCCAGTTATTACTTCCAAGTCTGTTGATTCCAGTTCTCCAAACACTATTGCATATCCCTTAATTATCGCCATGGTCTCTATTCCTTGGAACTCTTAGTAGTTCCTAAAGGTAAGTACATAGGTGTCTGAAAAGTATATCTTTTTCAGTAAATTTAAGTTCCAGTAATTGATACTTCCAGTCTGATAATGCCCGGAGGTGCCAATCAGAATATAAAGTCTGTGTCTCTAGGCTCTTCAGAAGAAAAGAGAATTCCTTCCTCAAATGTGGAAATGGGAAACTGAAAAAGTAGCATTCCTCACATGCCTATGGTGAAGAATAGATATAGATTTGTTATTTTCATGTGAGAGTTTCAATTATTATTTTAATTGTTCTTGGTGGAGGAGGGAAGCAAGGGAAAGGTAGGCAAAGAAGGAAATAAGAGTGAAACAGTGAAAGTTCATTAATTATTTAGGAGGTAAATGGCAACCCAGGAGTAACACATAGATGACAACAAACATAATCAGCATTGCTAAGACATGTGAATGGGTTTGGCCCTCACCTTCCAGATGAGATTGTAGCAATCAAAAAGGGAGAATGAGACTTGAACCTGTTCAAAAGTAAAGTGGCAATGACAAGTACCAGAATTTTTTCCTTTACAAACCATAAGGAAAGCATCAAATATTCAGAGAGATTTTGTATGAAAACTGGTAATTTTAGAGAAGACCTCAGTATCTAGAGCAAGGGAGAAAGCTGCTGCCAGGAGGTTTTAAATGGAGAAAAATATGTTGGTGGTTTGTTTCAAGATGAGTGAAAGGTGAGAGGATGCATGTTATTTCTCTCTCCAACTCACTGGAGCCTGCTGTGCTGACAGTAGTACAAAGCTAGCCTCATTAGTACAGGAAATATGGGTTAGAAGATACAGGGGGAAAGGATATGTGTGATTGCAGTGTCCCTGAAGTTCTGCATTGTTATTACCATGTTAAAAATAGTATCTGATCAAGGACCTCATCTATCCAGTTTATTTCTAATTTCTATTCACTAAGATGCAGTGTTTGTGAAAAGATATATTAGTTTGCTGACAGATTACACTATGTAAAAAAAGATATCTTAATCTACCTTAAGAAAGATTTTTGTCCAGTTCTTCACCTCTATATTTACTTTAACTTTGATTAAGATTTTATTTTTATGCATATACAGGTAAGTGCATACGCTTCATAGATACCACCCTATTTGTTGCACGTTTCGAGTCTCTAAGAAAATATACACTGAAGTAAACAAAGTATTTTATTAGAGCTGTAATATTCTTCTTGGGGATCTTGCCAGAGATCAGATTTCTGAGAAATACCTACCATGATCCTCTGTCTATAAGAAATAATTTTGTATAAATTTTTATACATTAAACCTGTGCAATAGCTAGAGGAACTCTGCCAAGATTGTGCAAGGATCAAGGAAAGGACAATAGTCCTGCTCACTAGGTGAGCATTAAGTGGTCAGATGTTAGCAAATATATATAGTTGCTGTTTTTACTTAGTATTTTTTAAGTGTTACAGTCAGTCACAGGTAAAATTCTCTACACTGATCCTCATTAAGAATTCCCATGTCACAGTATCTAGGAAAACGTAATGATTTCTCACACTTGAAATAAAAAGTCATATTCTTATGAGCATGATACAGTAACTCTGCATGCATTGACATTTTAGTGGCGTTTATGTTCAATTAACACCATTGTAACTATTCTTCTTTCTCTCATTATTGTCTATGCTAAGTTGATTCTCTCTTTTCTAAGTGATTTTTTCAATAAAAATCCTACTCTCAAGTGTTTTGTAAATTCTACATTTTCTGCCCAGTAACTTATTACAGAAGTCACTCTTCCATTTCATCGTTGTAGTGCTTGAAATGAGTGGTATTGTGAGTGTGCTATTTTTGAGAAAGAAATTCTAGATAATTTGGAAATAATTCTGATTCGCACTTTTGGACAGCTGCACTGATGGCAGCAGGACCTTTTTGTGGTGAGGTGGCCTTGGCTGGACACAACATGTCCACCAAGCTGCTCTATCACTCCTCAACAGGATCAGGGGTAGACAATAAGATGGAGAAAACACGCATGGGTTAAGAAGAAGGAAGTTTAATAAAACAAAAGCAATGGTTGTGCACGGAAGCAAAGGAAAGCAGAAGATTTATTGTCTACTTCCCATCTGCAGGTGACATCCATCCACTTTCCAGGAATTAGGGCTTCAGTACACCCACCAGTTGCTGGGGGGAGGGAGGAGGCAGAATGTTGGGAATGTTGGGGAGATAGTGCTGATGCTGGGCCAGGGCTGCTCAGCCAAAGCACCACCAGCAGCTGTCCAGCCACCCACGCATGGCACAGCAAGAGCTGCTGTGGGGGAAAGAACCCATCCCAGGCAGACCCAATATGCCTCTGTATTTGCAGTTCTGATGTTCAGATGTACATGAAGGATCTCAGCATTGAATTCCCATTGCCAATAGAGGAAGCAGGAGGTCTGACATGAAAACTGGGGATTTTAAACACCTTGTTCACTTTTGGGAAAGGAGCTTTCAGCCATGGTAGAACTTTTCAGTACTGCTTTTAGACTTTACAGTTAAGCTAGTGAAAAAGAGTTGTGTTTTAATGATTATTTTTAAGTGTCAGCAACCCCCTGAGCCTGCACAAAGCATTTTAAAACAAGAATTTCTTACAAAATACATAGAATATGCATAATGCATGGAAATGCAATTGTCTGGAATGAATATTTGCTTATACTGCTGTCACTTCTCAATATTTAATTTGTCAGAAACTGACACTGATGGCATGTTTACCACTTGCCATTTTTGCTCTTTGTATTTCCCATGAAGCAAGACAGCTAGGCCTTAAGTGTAAGTATTTTTCCTTAGTATATTGTCATTAAACGTTTTATTGATTTTTGGTTTTGTCACCCATTGATATAAAGGACTATAAGAAAAAAGTGGGAACAGTCTGGGAAATTTCAATTGGTCTGAGTAAAAAGAGCAGATTCTGAGCAATCTGGTCTGGTCAAAGATGTCTCTGCTTATGGCAGGCAGTTGGACTAGCAGACCTTTGAAGACCCCTTCCAACCCAAACTATTCTATGATTCTATGAAAATAATCAAATTTGTGACTGCAAGCAAAGGAACATGGGATAAATAGCTCAAAGATCAGATGTGTTAATAGCATTTTACTGGGAAATGCTCCCAGAAATATAACTCCACATCGTGTTTTATGTGCCAAAATACTTAGTGTAATTGTTAACACCATTGAAAGCATTGTTTTTCCTTCAGGCTTTAGATTGCTTATACTTTGCTGCATGCCATATTTTCTCGGTGTCTGGAAGCATACATTAATGTCATAATGTTTTGGATGGCATATCCCACAATTTTGGTTGACAAACTAATGATTTGGATGGTGAAACAGATTGGAGAGTGGCCCTTATTTAATCCATTAAATTCTAGATAATCTTCATTAGAGGCCCCAAAGGCTTACATTGATTATTGTTTTTCAGTTCAAAATAGACCTTGGTGGATTTAAAAGTAATCCCACAAAAGGTACCTGGAAACTGACTTTTTTTTATGTCAGTTTTTACGTATCTTAAAATACAGTCCTGGTTTCTAGCAGAAGCAGCATCAGAGTAGAAACAAAGCAGATGTTTCTCTGATTGTATCTAAGGATATGTCAATGGTATTCTTAGAAATAGAGAAATTTTGGCTTGGCAAACTAGTGGTGGCATTTTTGTTCTCATTAAAACATCAGATTGATAAAGTCCATGTACTGCTTTGTTCCAAAATGTTCAGGCTTTTTTAAACATTAGCATTCTTATGATTTCATTGGCATTGCAGGCTTCTAGGAAACTCACTTTTTACAGATCTCTTCCTTCACATCTTTCCTTCCATCAACCTCACAAGCGAGAAAAAAAGTCCACCCTAAGACTGCCAGTTGTAGCTGCTGCTGAAGACAAGGGATTACAATGAATACTTAAAATTCAGTTCCAGGAAAGCTTTTTCCTATTTGGGGCTCTGTCTCTCTCCCCATTGACAGAAAAGCCAGGACTTTTTAGACTTAGCAATGTTCTGCATCAAAATTCTCTAACTTCAGACAACATAGTCAGGGAAGTGACAGCTTTATATGTATCTCTTTGTAGAAGACCTCAGTAGTGTTGTAAATCCAGAGTATATTCACAACTGTTGTGCTTATACATTGCTATAAAAGCAGATGGATATATCATGTGATGTGCAAACTACTGTTTTCACACTTAGGACACCAATCTGTAAATTTGAAATCTTCCTGAACATGAAGACAAAGTTGGTACTTGTTTCATAAACACATTGGCCATGTATATTATGGCTAATGCAGCAAACGTTCCCCTAAAGGATAAACAATGTCATCCACAGCTAAAGTGTTGTCGTTTAATGACACGGTTCATAAATTATAATGTCATGAAAAAATTAAATTCAAACTATTTACAAAAGTAAAATAAGTTCACTGCAAAAGTGAGTGAAATGTAAATTAGAACTTGGATCTTTATTCTGCCTCTTTAGCATCAGTGTAAACTCAGCTCTAACAAAGTGGTGTTTGCCTCTGTCAGAGTAGGATACTCCAGAGCACAGGAACAGCGCGCTGGTGAAGCATTCCAGCAGGAGTGTCCTTGTTGGCTGACCTTCTCTTCTCTCTGTCTTCTGTCTGTGATGCTTCCCCATTAATTGCATTTTCTGTCTGAGTAGGATTTTTACATTTGCTGGTGTAAGATTTATATATTTGGCAGCCTTTAAGGATCAGCTTGGCTAAGGATATTTTTCTAGTGAGACTAAGAGTGTCCACATGTGGTCTTTTCTGCCAGAATATATGAGTGGTAGAAGAGACATTACACAGCTATGATCTGATTAAATGAAGCTTATCCATAGTTGTGTCTGTCTTACCAGTTCAAAGATAGAAGTGTGATTCATGCTTCTTCCTTCAGACCTAGAATAGGACAGATACCATCACAAGTTGTATTTTAGCCATTAACTGAATAAGAAAAATTGTGAGGTGTCCTAATCCTGATTTCTGGGGAAAAAGATGACCATGGCTTTCAGATCAAATAATTAGAAAGAATTCCTCTGTGAAAGTTGGAACAGGAGCAGACCATCTGTGAAGAAAAGCTAAGAAGACAGGCACAAGTTCATACTGTGTCGAGCTGGGATAAATATGAAGTTAAGATTTCACATTTCCATTCCTTCCCTTCTCTTCTTTTCCCACTGACTTTTTCAGAGATTTACAAAAAAATTTAGCTCATCTCTCCACCTCATTGCTGTACGCGTACATCAGTGGCTCAGTTGCAGATTCCATCTGTATTTTTCAAAAGTTGGAAAAGAAATTTTTGAGTCCCCTCTGAAGCAGCTTCCAGCAATACAATGACAACTGTGCCTCTAATTTCCGGTGGATGCTACTGCCTCCTCTGTTAAGACATTAGGGTGCTGACAAGAAAGTTTCTGTGCAACTAGCTCACCCTGAATCACAGTAAGGTCAGAACAGTACTGTGAGATGATGCTTTGACTACCTGACCGAAATACTGTTTGCAGTAGTATACAGAGCTCTACATCACTCAGTGAAGCCTTAGCAACCTGTCTGAAATTGGATGACCAGATAGCGTCAGTATCTACTACTGCTTTATTTAACATTTATCTTGCCTGGAAACTTTGTCTCTCCCTGCTGGGCAAGAGCCTGATAAAGCGAACAGTGAATTTTGCTGAGATCTTGAACAATCTCAGCTGCTTCAGTTGAAGCTTTGAGGACACCATCGGTCACTGAGCTCCTATCCAGTTTTGCATCTACTTTTTCAGCAGAATCATTTTCAAAGTCATGAATTTTCTGAGTGAGTGGAATGAGGTAGAAAGTAGTTGTCTTTCCCTAAACTCCTGCTTATATCACCTGCTAATGTTGCTTTTATGTGTCTACCTAGCAGTAATGTCAGCAAGACAAGTAAATTTAATAGAAAGTATATTTTCAAAGCATCTTCACAGGCATTCAGAATTGCAGAAGCTAAAGTGATGCCTTGTGAGGGAAAGCAGGGGGAAACAACAAAATAAACCCAAGTTTTTGGCATGAGCAATCCTGGCTGCTATGAGTAATATCACTTGCTGTCACTAATATTATGCAGGTAATTGTTATAAGACTGAACACATGCTCAATGTTCTGGGCAAATAGTTGAATTCAGTTAAATTACTTGCTTGATTCCAAAATTTAGTCTACTAATCAGTTGCAAATTATTTGCTTTCTGAATAACAGATGTGTTGGGAAGCCATTGTATTTCAGAATAATAGAATTGTTTGTTAATAGAATTCTGGGTTTCCCAAGGAAGTGTTCTTCAAAATTGGCTTGGGTAGGGAAGATGTCTGTTACAGAATGCACCTACAGATCCCTTCTCAGGAGAAATTATCAGAGACAGCTACAGATCATGAACTATTTGCTGTATCATCAGGAACGTTATCTCTACGAACTTTAAAGAGCACCAGACCTTAGCTGTTGGCAGCTGCCAGTCCTGGAGCAGCAGAAATTATAGTAATCCATGTAAGAGTACTCTTAGACTGAGAAGCAGGAAAAAGGCTTTGCACACTGTCACATCCATCTCTGACCCAGTCTCAACTTCTTTTAAAAGCTCAGAAGTTGCAGTGGCAGTCCATTTCTCTCACAAAAAATATTGGCAGTTGAAAAAAGAGTTTGGTATTTTGAGGATTTGCCTTTCAAAACAGACTTGGAATTTTATATATCAGCCTAGAAAGTGCTGCAAGGAACTCTGAAAGAAATTGTCTAAAAAAGTAGCCAGGAGATGACTGTGGTAGTAGAGTGAGTGAGCTAACAGAAGTAATGAATGCCTGGCTTTACTTCAGGTGTCATCAAAGCTGCCTACATACAAAGCTGATTTCAGAAGGCCTTGACTCAGGACTAAAACTCTGATGTCAAGAGTTGCATGGTGACCTAGTTCAGACCAGTATCACCACAATACCAGTATACATCAAATCTTGGGTGCTTAGACATTTAACATCACTTTTATCCCCATATCACAATCAGTGTGGTAAATTCAGTAAGGGGGTTGAGAACAGACTTACTCTTATTTATCCTGGAAACAAGGCATAAATATGAAGACTCAGTGAAAAGACAAATAGTTCATATTTATTTTGTATGCCTTTTTTCCCCTTAGACATACCAACAGCTCAAAAAAAAAAAAAAAAAAAAAGACTGATGGAAGTAGTAAGAACATGGCAAAAGTACACTAAGGAATACATATTTTCAGCCCTGCCTTCTATTTCTATTTTCACTTGAATGCAAAAGAAAAGTGTTTTTAAAGTTTCCCACTGACAACACATAGCTCTAGTGGCTACTACCATTGACTCTGAAAGAAGCAAGGATCAGAAGCATTAACATAAAATGCAGTCGTTAGTAAAATTCTAGTGTATAGAATACATCTGGTGTACTTTGTTTTAGGAAAAACTGGTTCATACAGTTTCACAGATTAATATGCTCAAGAGTTGCTGGTATGAATAATGGAGGCATAACCTTTTTGGGGAATGTTGTTACAGATTGCTTAATTGCATTATGCTAAGTTTTATTTATTCCATTTTCCTACCTTGGTTCAACCACATAGGAAAAAGGAGTAGCACAACTGGACTTTGAGAAAAAATGGAGAAATATAGGGAGAAACCACTTAGATTAGAGTGGAACACTCTTTTGATACTAAAGGATATTTTTCTGCAGGACTGAAGTAGGTGTTTCAGAAGTTGCCAGTCAAGAGACACCTAAAACCTACTGACAGAGTTATCTTCCTCTTCTTTCCACATGGCATAACAGGAACCTGAGAGATGAGCATTGTAGATAGATTTCAGCTGCTTTTACTAACCCCTTTTTTTCCTTCCTGAGTGTAATGTCTAGCAGCCAACAACTATGATTATTCAGCAACAGGAGAGTTCCCAAAAGTTTCATGACTTCGCAGCCAGACAGGTAACTTTAGCATAGCTGCACAGCTATGAGGCTATCATTATAGCATTACATCCATGGGTCATCAAAGGAGTGTTTCCTACTGAGTTTCAGAGGAAGGGAAATGGGCATTGCAAGATCAAGACCTTTTGTGTTTACTCCTAGTTACTCAGAACTTTTCAACAGATGATCTCTTCAGTAGTTAGAACTGGAGAGGAAAAGGTAACAAGTCTGAGTAACTCACCTGTTAATGATAATATTAGCCCCCCATTTTACATTGTGTCTCTCATGTTGCTGTAGCTTATTGGGGGATAAGCAATTAATAACATTGGTGGGATTATCCCCTTTCTCTGAAATTGCAGCTACACGTAATTTTTTGTTGTTTCATAGTCTACACTCCTTAATCTGTTCTTTTTTTTCTCAAGGCATTTTCCCCAGCCATTGATAAGGGGAACTGAAATGTGTGTGAGAAACCGAGGTGGTGCAGAAAGTAATACATAGCCCATAACGTGGAACTGTCATTGATAAAGCTGTCTCGGGGAGGCAGGGTCTGTGATGTGGTATAAAAAAGCCAAACTGCTGGGAGTCCTTATGGGTACAAAGGACAAGCCAAAATGAGAAACCACATTTATTACACATTTATTTTGAAGATGCCCTTTTGTGTTGTACCTAATCTGACTCAATCGTGGGCTATTACCGAATAGGGGTGATCTCCCATTCTTCCTTCTCCCTGTGCTACACAAGTGACAGACTCTATCTGGTCCTTTATGCCATACAGAATAATATTAATACAACTATGCAGTAAGTCATGTAAACCTGCTGATCTGATAGAGAACATACCTTTCTTCTTTGTAGATCAGTTATTTGGTGAATCAGTGAATAAGAACATCTCACTCAGAAGCTTCATATTTAATACATCCAGTTTTAGACTGGTGAAAGAAAGAGAGCAGAAAAGTGGTTCAGTTATGTAAGATTATACAGAACATGCAGATGTACCCTAAAATATAGCAGGTAACTCTCTAGGACAGACTCAATTTTAGGATCTCATTGTCTATTGGAATCTTCTGTGCCCCTTTCTTTCCATTCAACAGGTACACAAATGCTTTATATTTTTTCTTCCAAAGAATTACAAAACAACGGACTAATTCAACAACACAGTTCCTCTCAGGATTTGTTCTAGATTTTGGTGTTGACTTGCCCACTGGCTGTTGCCATCTTTCTTTAGTCTGCTTATGTACTACTTCTGGTGTCTTGTTAGACCTGCAGAACGTAACTGGCTGCAGTGGGCTTTAGTTCCTCTTTCTTGCCCAAGTGAGCACTGAGACAAAAAGTCAGCTAGTTGAGCTAGTGAGCTCTGCTCACACATGCACAATGCTTGGTAACAGCTTTCTTGCTTCTCTCACTTTTTTCCTCAGAACTCTTCTCTGTAACATCAGTTAAAGTTACATTATCAATTTATATTAATTAACACACTGAATCAGGAAAACCAGCTACTATTTGGTATAATTTTGTTTTTAAAACTGACTGGACCCCAGTTCAGGACTCCCGAGTAAAAGAGACATGGACGTACTAGAGGGAGTCCAGCCATGAAGAGATGAAGGGATTGGAGCATCTCTCCTATGAAGAAAGGGTGAAAGACTTTTCATTCTGGAGACGAGAAAGCTCGGGGGAATCTCACCAATGTATGTTCATACCTGAAAGGACAATGCAAAGAGAGCCAGGGTCTTTTCAGTGATGCCCAGGGACAGGATCAGAGGAAATGGGCACATGCTGAAATACAGGAGGCTTCCTCTAAACACCTGGAAACTATGCTACTGGGAAGGTGACTGAGCACTGGCGCAGGTAGCCCAGGATGGTGGTGGAGTCTTCCATTCTTGGAGATATTAAAAACCTGATGAGCCACAGTCTTGGGAAACTGGCTGTAGGTGTCTCTGCTTGAGCAGGGGGTTGTACCTGATGACTTCCATCGTGTCTGTTCCATGATGCCATATACTCTCCTGCTTTTACTGAGACTTTGATCTTCCATCACTTACTGCTTATGACCCTTTCTGATAATAAATTACACAGTAATATCATTTTCCAATGGGTCTGACTGTTCTGTATGATTCATCCACAAGAAGCAATACCAGAATTACTGCCATATGCACTCTAATCTTACCAAAATAAACACTGAAGGCATCGAGGGTGAAGCAAATTGCTCAGTTTCCTAAAATAGAACCAACAGCAACATGTTACCCTCTTCTTAATCATGCAGAAATAACTGAAGAATTCTCTGCTAGTAATTAATATGGAAAAAATATAAAAGAAACACAGCAAAACCTATATGAATGTGAAGGCAATTTAGGAAAGATTTTGGACTATATATTAAACCCCAAATCTTTAATGTCCCATTCTCAGACTTAGCTCCAAGAACAACACTGTACTCTGTGATGTATCTGCCACGAATAGAACTTTCAGTAGCGTTACCAAAGGCAGTATTCATCAAATTTAAGCACAGAGGCAAAGGAAATATGCTCACTTCTGAACCACTTTCCTCCGAATGTTTAACTGTTCACATGACACTTATTCCATTGGTTTCAAAGAATAGATGTTTATGTGTGTAGTCTAAAGCCATACTTAATCCATGTAGGATCAAGACCTACTGGCTTGGTGTCTTCATCTGGAAAATTGCCATCTGCTGTTAGTGATACTGATAAGGGGCTTTGTAAGTTAAAATTGTGAAGGAGGTGCTCATAGACACTATTTCTTTTTTACTTATTACTACCATTTCTTAGACAAATTAAAAAAACCCCACAAACAAGAAACAACAAAACCCATGCAAACTCACACAAGAAGAAACAACCCCAAACACAACACCCTCACCCCTTAACCACTTAATGAAATAAAACCTTAGTAAAACTTAAATAGGGTTTGTGATAGCTTAGCTTTCTACTAATTTTTAACTGAATGTAGTTGTCTGCCAGACAAAGACAGCTTCCTTTCATACTACTGATTGCTTCAGGATGTTCCAGATTTTCTCTTAAATATATAATAGCTGAACCATCCTCATAATGTCCTAAAGGGCATACCACTTTTGTATGCTTCTTTTTAGAAGACGTACTCAAATGTGAATGTGCTGGGCTGCAATGCTGTTTGAGGGCTTCTTGACTGCATGTACACTTACAAGTTTGTACTATATAAATGTGTACAGAGATGTTTTGAAACAAGCCAGATCTGCTTATTATTCCAACTTAATTGCTGAATGGGCAGACTGCCCTACTTTCTTGTAACTTTTTATTGCAGGGAAGCTGACTAATCTGGCTCTTCCTCCATCAACAGAACTTTGCAAACTGTTCACATCCCACTTTGAGAACAAAATTAAGACCATTGTGGGTTAGCTGCCCTCTAACAAAGCTGCCAACACTAACAATTCTCTAATTCCAAATCTTGAGCCTGTCAAAATTCTCAGGCTACAAATACTTTTGGCATTTTATGCTCCAACACCTCAGGGCACTATTATGTTTTGCCAAATCTTTGGTCTAAACAGTTACAGTTTTTCTTCATTTTCTAATCCCACTGGGTTCTCACGTTGTTAATCTTTCTTTGATGGTGGGGAACATCTTAATAATGATACAAAGCAAAACAATTATCAGTCCAGTTTTAAGAAAAAAGGTCTGCTACCAATAGAAGATCCAGTATGTTGCCATATAACATTGAATTTTTTTTGTTGTTTTTGTTTTTTGGGTTTTTTTGTGATTGTAACACACTGTAAAGGTGGCAGTATCTTTCAAAGAACATCTCTTGGCTCCATCTCAGACTGGACCCTGTCCTCTGCACTGGGAAGCAATACTTTGAAGAGTTAATTTTTGATCTTTGTGCCCTGACTGGTGATGTCTCTTTGCTGCTGCTGCTTGACCTCCAGATTTCCTTCGACATTATTTTGATCATAATAGAACAGTAGGTCTCTTGGCAACTCAGATTGATTTTGTTCTAGTTTTCATTGAGATCTGTCATGCACACAGTCATTCTGCCTTTCTCTTTCTGTCCTTCTTTCTCACACGTGCATTCACAGGCACAGACACTCTGGAGTATTTTGCACATACCAGAGCACAAAACAGGCAAGAAAAGGAGGTCTGATGGTTAATAACCAGCTCTCCTGCCCAATGTGTGTGTCCATTCACTGTCACCCTGTTAGTAGATTATATACTTAGCATATACACCATTTTTCATGAGAAGACATGAAAGCTTTTTACAAATCAGAACTGGTATCTCTGTAGACACATTATTGCAGACATTAAGGTTTTGCTGGTTACATTATTGGGAAGGTAGTCAGCCTGGGTACAGAAACTAAGCTCTCAGCATACACGATCATGAAGAAAGGAGGATCATTATGGAACTCTCATGGTTTTTCAGGCATCCTGTCTCAACCTATTTATTTGACGCAGTTTTGTGCACACTATTCAGGATATAAACAGGTTTAGGTCCTGGTTTTCTTCAGTCTCTATGTCTCACTGCAAATCTTGTGTGTCATTTTGTTAGTTTCCACACCATTTTATGTGGACAGCACTGTCAGTTGGGCATCCATCTGCCCAGATATAATTTAATTCTATACAGCCTGGCAGGTCTGCTTAGGTCTTCAGGTGTTAGATCCCTTCTTTTTGCAACACAGTGTCTATTAGCAGTGGCCTTTTTCTCAGCTTTTCTGGAGATGTAAAACAAAGACATGTAAAGCGAAGTCACCAGTCACTGGTTCCAGAAAGTACTTGCACGTAGTTGCCTTAATTGCACTCTTTGTTGATACTCAAGTTATTCCTGCCTTATAAATCAAATGCCCTATTTTACGAGCTCTTACCTTACAGGCAACTAATAAGTATTATTACCGGCCCTTTTCTTGGAAGTTAGGCTTAGCATTTCTTGTGTTTCTCAAAAAAGCTACCAAAGTATGGGTCCATTTCTCTTTGTAGATGATACTATTTCAAATATTTTATATAGCCAAGTCCTCTTAACGTTAGCATCTATTCTCCAGATTGTTTTGAAAGTATCTGGGATATTTAGTAAGTGATCTGACTATCTCCAAGTAAAAAAAGTAATCTTAAAAGGTTAAAAAAGGAAAACTTAATTCCATTCTTCTTGGGTCATTGTTTCCATGATTTGTAAGACTACATTAAATACTATGGATGTATTTAATAAAAAATATATTTTAGATGAGTCCAGTAACAGAACACTCCAGGTTTCCAAGAGTGGTGATTTTTTATAACAGGCTTTCTGTGGGAAAGTGGTTAAAATGTGGATTTTAAGTGACTGTAACTATACAGTGCTGAAAGTTATGTTTTTCATTGTCCCTTAGATTTTCTACACTGCATTTGTTATTTTGAGAAATTCAAAATTGTTTTAATGTAGCTATTCCTTTAAAATCCAACCTGGGTTCGAAAATCAAAGCTGCTTTTTTTCTGATCACACCATATCACAGATAATAAAGACTAAACAATCAGAGGTTAACTAATAAATCTGTTTATCTTACATAAATGGAAAATTATCTAACTAATTGTCTCACTGTTGATTCTACACTATTACCAGAAATTAAAAGTGGGGGGGGAATATATTTTAATCACAGAAAAACAGAAGAAGAAAAAGCAGCTATGACTCAATGAAAACCAGGAGTAAGGCTGTTGGAAGATTTTTATATAATCATCAAATTATATAATCACTTTGCTGACCACAACCACATTTCAATTTTAAACAGATACAATTGTACCAATCTTCGTGCAAAAGGCTTAGGGACAACTTTAAGCACAGTGTCAAGTTCCCATAAAATAAGCTGAAATTAAGTACACTTAACAGTAATAATTTTCTTTGAAATGGAAACTTCCACATGTCAATTCAAGCTAGGAGATGACTATACATAACAAACAAGTCTTCTATATATACTTTATATATTTTTATATACATATATACATGGATACTTACATATATATATAAAAGTATATATAAAAATAGGTATAAGTATATACTTTGGTCATTGGGTCAGTTGTCTTGGGACGTCTTTTTATCCTATCTCTGGGTTTTCTTTTTCTTTCTTTTGTGCTGGGGATGTTTGCTGCCACCTCCGCCGGCCGCTACTCCAGGAATATCGCAATAGCTGGGAGCCAGCCCAAGAATTCCTGCGAGAGTTGGGGCGCGCAAAAGGGGCAGCTCCTCCCTTTCCGGCAGCGCGGGCAATTTGGCTAGCCAAGCAGCACGGTCCCTCTAGCAGAGATATTGTTGCACGTGGGTTTTGCCTGTTTTGTTTTGATTCCTTTTCCCTTCGGCACTGTGACTGTGCGTACCGGCTTGTTTCTCTGCCTCTCTGCTGTTTGGGAGCCCAGAGCCAGTGCGGCGGTGCCGGGACTCAGGACCAGGAGTACTCCTGTCCCCTGCCGGGAGCTGTCTCACCTCTGCGCAGCCTGACCGAAGGACCAGCCATCGCTGGTGAGATATCCGGGGGAGAGATTCCCTGCTCAACCCCTGCTGTTTTCCTGCTACTGGTCCGGCCTTTTGCTACACTCTAACCCAACACCCCGTGCCTGCTGGGAGCTCCTGCCACAGCTGTGGAGTTTCTGCCACCTCTTGCCTGCTAGCCCAGGTGAGCCAGCCCTGCCGTTCCAGTTTGCGGCTCTGAGGTTTTCCTGCTGCAGCCCATCCCGCCACTCAGCCGTCCGCCATTGCCATGTGAGGGAGATGCGGCTGAACCCCCGCGCCACAGCGCCCCCCGCAGGCGTGGAGGAATCATCACACGCACCCTGCTCAGCCGGAAGCCAACAGCGCCCCTGCTGGCTGTGACCGTAACTGCACCAAACGGGACAGTGCCTGGCACCCCTGAGCTGCCACCAGGTTTTTCTGGCTTTGTTTGTTGTTGCTGCTGTTGTTGTTGCTTGTTTGGCTCGTTGTAAGTACTAGTAAAGAACAGTTATTCCTTTTCCCATATCTTTGCCTGAAAGGCCCTTAATTTCAAAGGTGCAAGAATTTGGAGGGAAAGTGATCATATTCTCCATTCCAAGGGAGGTTCCCACCTTCCTTGCAACACACCCATCTTTCAAACCAAGACACAAGTGAAAATATGTTCCAATATTCTACTGAATACTGAACCAGATCTAATAAATCCAGTAACATACTCTGTTTTGTGCAGTGTCTTTTCCTTCTGACTGAACCCCTATTGATTTGCAATCTTCTTCTTAGGATACAATGCATAGCTGTCAGATTAATTTCCAGAATTCTGTATCTGTCTGTATGTGCAGATTTTAACAGAAATAAATGGAGACAAATGTGTTGTGATGCAGGTTCAAATTGTACTCAGGGCATACTATATTGCCTACACACAATGGCATACCATTCACCATCCTAGAAAACTCTCTTTTATAAAAGTTATTGCAGAAAATAGTCATCAAGCGCCCTCCATGGAAGATACACTGAAAAATGTGTCTTTGAAAGTTGTCTTATTCAAAAACTAAACAGACTTCATTGAAAGGCCCAGTTCTTGTGCAGAACCTGAAAGAGGTTCTTAAGTTATTCTGAATTAGTTTGTGAATGTTGTCTCCCTTTGTACATGATTTGCCAAATTTAAAAAGAAATAATAATGATTCTGAATTTTTTTCAGGTCATGTGGTTTTAGCTGAGGAATCATCTTCCCTCCAAATGACTACTCAAGAGAATTATTGCAGTCTTTAGCTATGGCATAAATCTATATTAAAATGATTCTTACTTCTTTTGTCTAAAGTATGTGATCAAATTGCAGATCTTCAGTCTTTTCTAGGAATCAGATGGACAATGAGTGCTTGATTTAAAAATGCAAGCTTTGTGCTCTGAGTGCCTGATAGTATTTATTATAACATTTGTCTTGCTGAAATCAGTGAGACTTGGGATGCACTCCTGCCATCAAAATTTATCTGTTCTTATTACTCTTTACTCTTGATTACCACAGCCTTAAATTAAAAAAAGAAGAAATTTAGTAGATTATATAAGGGAGATTCTCAAAATGTGTGCTTTGCTTTTGCTTAATGTACTTCCTCCCTTCTAGCCCTAGGAATTATAAAAGGAATATTTTAATATAACATTTTGTTATGGTCTGTGCTACTTACATTGCTCTGCATTCACTGAATGGAGTCTAATGTTGCAGTTCTATAATAAATGTGTCAAGCCTTTATTTGAGTCTTTACAGCCTGAAAGACCTAGAAGGCACTCAGAAAAACATGTATTTTTTTTTCCTCTTTTTTTTTGGGCAACACTTCTCTATCCTTGCATTTCCTGATGCTGATTTCTGAAAGAAGTGTCTCTGGCTCTCCTGCTAGCTACTCAACTTTCTCACCTCTGCTCATCTCTAATATTTTTGCAAATCTGAAGAACTCTCTGGCAGTTCCATGAAGAGAAAGACTATGTTATGGACCACCAAATTAACAGTGAAAATGACAGGAAGAATACATTTGGAAAGGTACGTGCCAGGGTTGCTCAGGTAATGTGAAGTTTAACAGAGCAGAAGGGTAAGATCAGGAGTGTATTCACCTCAACTCCTGGACATGCAACTAGAATCTGCTGTTGAGAAACAGAAAGGACAGCAATCTGGCAGCAGAGGATGTAAAATTAATTCCTTGCTAGAATCAGTTTGAGCTTTCAAAATACCGTAGGTTGAATTTAGATGTCTAGGACATGTCATGGTTTAGATTAGGTTGGATTTGTGTGATGACTGCATTCGTTTCCTCCCTATAATGAAGATCACTTGTATGCTAAGTGATGTAGTATTAGTATAAATATGGTATAGTACAAATACTATAAACTAAAGTTTAATATTTTTATGTTATTAACAGGTCTTAGGGCATTTTATCTTAAGTAGTGCCATTGTATTGAATTGTGTGGCATGTTTTAATAATCCATGCAGGTGCAAAATAGACAGGAAATTATTCTGAAATATAGAAGTTTTTGAATGTCAGAGGGCACAAAGTCAATTAACTTGCCTGGCATGCATTATAAGTCTGTTCCACCAGAGAAATGCATTGTTTCATATCAAAACTAGTGATAACATTCCAGAATTTTATTAAGCTTTTTCAGATAAATAGCCCAGTAATCCATTCATGTTTAAGAAGTTTAATTTGAGTTTGTATGTCTGAAAAGAGGCAGCACAAGTAATGACTTGTGCAAGAACTCCACTGAACTGTGTATATTGCTTGTCCCTTAAGTTCCTAATCATACATGATACTGACAACATGACTTTGACTATTTTATATTCCCTGAAAATATAAATGTAATAGGTTGAAATTGCTAACTTTTGGAAAACTCATAGTTTATAAAAGCTCTAGTGGAAACAATAGTCTTACTAGGAACTTTACAATAAAAAAAAGATGCTTTTATATGACTAATTAGCTTAAAATGTGGTAACAGTAAACAAATTTTCAAGTTTAGCACTAAACACATTCTCTTTAGTAGACCATTTGGTAGACAAGAAAATCTTAAAATTATCCTAAATGCCTTTCTGGCTAGCAGTACAGGTCATTTTGCAAGTTTTCATAGCCTTCAGTGTCACACAAAGACCTTACACTGAGAACACTCTTTTCCACATAACTGAGAAGAATTTACCAACTTTTTACAGTTTATTTTTTTCACCTGACAGTCAAAATTGCAACCTGTTCAACCAGCAGAACAAACAGTGTGGGAGGACCCTTCCATTCAGCACAAGACTTATGTTAACCTGCCTCTGAGGATGTTTTGCATTAGTCTGGCTGACATGGATGGAATAAGGATGTGATTCCTTTTTGTAATGCTGTCTGAAGATTGTAAGATCCACAAGAAATGTGATAAGTTATTTCAGGACAATAGTCTCTTATGCTGTAAGAACAAATTGCAAAGTGAAAGTACAATATTTTGGATAAATTACCAACACATGGAACACCTGTACCCTACTATTCATGTGTTGTCCTATAAATATCCTGTAATAAGTTCTAAAACCTGTCTTAGAGTGCACTTTCTCATACTTAAAATTAAATAACCAACATAAAAGAGCATCAGAAATACAAATTTCATAGTTTGCAAACTCCAAGATTTCCAGTCTCTGCTGTTGTGAGGGTCAGGACAATGCATCTGCAGTGGGTTTCCTTCACTGGAACAAAAAAAAAAGCGGTGGTGATCCTTTTGGGATTAAGTGGAAGGAGATATCCATACATGTTCCTAGAGGAACTGTTTGCATTCCAGAAATGGAGTGTGGGAGGAACAGCATTCCGAGGTTAGCTCTTGGCTCTAGGGTGGAGCTGAAGCCTTGGGATCACAGAGGTGACTGTGAGGGAAGTATGATGTTCTTGCAAGGGAACATGGTTTAGCCGGTGGCTCTGATAAGTGAGATTTGCCTACAGCACTTGTCGGGCAAAGCTGCAACTTTTGTCCATCCTTCTTCACTGAGGCTCCACATGGAGCAGCATGCCATCCGAGTCCTCTTGTTCTGGCCGAGTTCCTCCTGCATTCCTGGCCACTGGCTGTTCCACAGACAGTGTGCGCAGCCAGGGTGCAGATAACCACTGCCTAAGTCTCTGATGCTTTCCTGCATAGCTTGTTGTCAAGAAGTTAGATGGAGTTTTATAGATTGTTGTTTGATTCTTAATCCTTCATTTTCCTCAGTGTTTACCCTAAAATGCCAGGACAGGTGTTACCTGATCCCAGCTATTCTAGGCTGACTCCCACTCCTTTGTAATTTCATTGCATCTTTATATATCATAATGAGGTGGTTGGCATTGGGGTTTTTTCTGATTTTTTTAAATGCAAAGTAATGATCTGATAAATTATATGTGTTTGTCTTTCTTTCAAACACCAGGAATTGCTATAAGTGCACTGATGTGCATAATGTTTTGGAGAATTTATAGTTTTAACCAGTCAAGGTTTTTTATGTATATAAAATAAACCTGACTATTATGGTTTGACATTTTTATTTCCTCTGTTCTCTGTGGGGTGTTCACTTTCTATGGTCCCTTGGGCATTTTCACTTGATCAACTCTTTTCTCAGTGCAGGGATCCATAGTATCATTTGTCTTTCCATTTCTTTACCTCTGGTACATTGTATTCTGGAGTTTTATGGGATTTTTCCCCCTTTTCCTTTTCTACTGGAAGCCTCAAGGTTGCTATTGGGTATTTTCAGGGGAAGAAGGAGAGAGTAGAGCTCTTACAACATACAGTAGAAATAAATTATTTGTTTTTAAACTTTTTTGGACTTAACAGCTGTTCCACAGTTGCCTGCAATGTCAGTGTGCTGAACTCAGGGACTAAAGTGTTTGTTTTCAATCAATGCTTTCGCTCTCTTCCTTCTAAACCCAAAATCTGTACTTGCCCTGCCAGCGTACAGGAACACCTAAACTGTTCCAGCCAAAATGTGGAATAGCTCACAAAATCATATGTCTCTAGAGCTTTGCCATTTAGGGTTGTCTATTTTTTTTTAATATCAGTTCAGCTGGATGGAGGCTAAGTACCTATGACAGGCTACAGAAAGCCTACTTGTTTTTTCCAAACCAGGAGTTAGCTCCCAGTGTAGATTTAGCTCAGATGCACAAGGTGAAATAACAAGGCCAGTCTGGTTGTCAGAAGGCAAAATGGAATCCAGAAAAACATTCTTGTTCATCAAAAGGGAAGAGTGCAGGATTTCACAATGAGGTGCTCAAGCAGCACTGAAGTGTATGGTCATTTCATATATTTCCATACATCAGCTGTTTTGGTTTTGGCTCACTTTTTTTGAATAATTCACACTAGAGAATATCAGAAAGTAAGTCTTTCTGCAGAAAATTGCCAGCTTCAGTATGCTTGCTCTCTATTGAAAGGCCAGATGTTTTATCTGTGTCATTTATTTTTTATATCTGTATTTCTAGATCCGGTTTTGGACTTCTATAGTGCTAGATAACTTTATGGGAAGAACTTAACCACATGAAGAACTGAAACAAACATCTGTCTGGTAAAGCATTACAAACTGAACTAGAGCAACTATTGCGGAATGGCAATGCAGTTACTTAGGTATTTCAGTTCTTAGGTTTAGGTATTCCTCCTTGAGAATTCATCTTCACATAATGTTCAGTTTTATTCATTTACTTAGAAAGCTCTACTGCTCATGAGGTGCCATCTAGCAATACTGTTGTAGCAGCTAAAATTGTCCATTTGGTGCTAAAGCTGTGACCAGACCTTTTTCACTGTGTGCATGGTACACATCATGGTACTCATTGAGAGAAAACTATTACCCTCTCCCCAGCTCCTTCTCTACACACAGAAGTTTACCAGGGGTCTGGGTTTGGCTGGAGTAGAGTTAATTTTCTTCACAGTGGCTGATACGTGCTGATATGCGGCTGTGTTTTGGATTTGAACTGAACACAGGGTTGATAATAGATGTTTTTGTTATTGCTGAGCAGGGCTTACACAGAGCCGAGGCCTTTTCTGAAGTTTGTACTTCCATGCTGGGGAGGAAGTTAGGGGTTCAGGGGAGGCTGGGAGGAGATACAGCTGGGGCAGGTGACCCCAACTGACCACAGGGATATTCCAGACCATGTGACATTGTGCTCAATACATAGAGTTGGGGGAAGAAGGCATAAAGGATGCATTTTTTCCGTGATAGCATTTGTCTTCCCCAGTCATCTTTATGTGTCCTGCTCTCCTGGAGATAGTTGCGCACCTGCCTGCCCATGTGAAGCAGTAAATAAATTCCTTGTTTTGCTTTGCTTGTGTGCATGGCTTTGCTTTCTCTATTAACCTGCCTTTATCCTTTTTTGACTTTTACCCTTCCCATTAACTCTTTGATCCCACTGCTAGGGGAGAAGCAACTGGCTGCTTGCTGGGATTAAACCACAAAAACCAAGAGGCTACTCCTGAGTAATGGTGTCAGAATGAACAATTATATTCAAGAATTTGACTTACCGAAGTTAGTTTAACATATAATCTTATTTTAAGCAAAAGATCATCTAACAGACATAGTTCAGTAAGAAACAATGAACATTAGCAGGGCAGGTATTTCAGAATTGTACCTGCAGCCTTTTACCATGTGGCACACAAAGCAAAGGAAGATACAATCCCTGCTTTGAACCTTTGCTCCCGAGGGCTTGGCAGTCCTTTCCTTTCCCCACCAATAGGTTCAGTGGTGATTTATAAAGGAAAAAAAACAGAACAAAATGAGAAAACAAACCAAACAAAAAACCCAACCCTCTCCCTACATTCCCTCCCAAAAAAACCCACCAACACAAACTACTAGAGTTCAGGTCTAGAGAAATCTGTTAGAAAAGTATAAGTTGTTGTGGAAAAGCACTTAAATGAAAAACATAAAATGTGAGGTTTTCCTCTTCAAAGCATTGCGTCACGATTATGATATTACACCAAAATTGGAAAGAAACACCATAATTTCAATTTATTTCTGCAAATATTATGGCTGTTTTGTCCAGACCTTATCATTCTTATGCCACATGCAAACAATCATACTTAATTGATTCTGTATTTCTGAGAGTTATTTTTAGATTAAGTAAAGGAAAACTCTCTAGACTGTTTTGCTGCTTGAAGTAGCCATACAGAGCTGCATTCAAAATGTTGAGTCGCTTGGTTTTGGAAGCATTGACATCAGGGATTTTAAAGGCGGTCTGCCTTTCAGACTGCTCCCTTACACTTTTTTTTTAAATTGTTAATGAAGTACATGTAAGAACGTGCACTCAGACCTGTAAAAATGAAAAAATCACAAAAGCTGTGGTTAAAGGTGTTAGAGGTGATTAAAGTATTCTGCCCATTAATCCTATTATCACCCAGAGAATAGATGTTAAGTTCTAGAATCTTATCTGGAAAAACATCTTGAAGTGCTACCTTATAGATCAAACACTGTCTTTGCGTTTAAAAAGGAAGGAAAAAAATAAAAAGGAGCCTAAAGAAAAAGCCTATATAATTCTCGAATAATTGAGAATACTTTCTGATGGGCTCTGTGTGAAAGTAGGGATGAAATTATTCCAAATTTGTTATGGTAACTTTCTTCATGCCATGACTTGATTTATTTTTATTTGGTCTTTACAACTGAGAATTCCTTTTCTCATCGCATCTGCATTGTGCCTTGCTCGGAGCAGAGTTTGTTTTGTTGATGGGCATAAGTATTTGAATCTGTCTGTGAGGAGAATTTGGTAGCTGGGGGAATTGGTAACAGACTATAGCGCATTTCGCCCCAAGGGTCACTAGTTCACATCCGTATCAGGTCAATAGTGGCAGAAAGTCATTATGGATCTGGCTGGCATCTGCCTCGTGGCCATTGCCAAATCATTTAACAATCGCTGTCCAATTCCACGTGGCCAGGTGTTTTCCTTTCTCCCCCGTAGCAGACCTCCTCGCCCAGCCTCTTCCTACCTGCTCCCAAGGAAGGGACACAGTACCGTTTCGTGGATGAGCCCCTTCAGACCCCGGGCGCCGCGGGGAGGGCAGCAGGGCGGCCTGACCCGTGTCACACCGCTCGGAGGGACATCGGGACATTCCAGGGCCCAGGGGTGGCTGCGATCCCCGCCCGCCCCGCGCCGCCGCGGCCTCGAGGGCGCCCCCCGGGGGCTCCTCCCGCCCCTGCACCGCCCGCCGACCCGCGGGGCGCGACCCCCACAGCGACAGCGACACCGACAGCGACCACCGAGAGTAACCCCCGACAACGACCCCCGACAGTGACCCCCGCAGTGACCCTCGGCTCCGGCTCCGCAGTCGCGGCCGCTCCCGCGCAGCCCTCTCTGCTCCGCGCCCTGTGCCCGGCCCTGGGGCGTGCTGCCAGCGGCTTTTTCGGTCAATTTCACCGACTCTTGCTGCGGTTCGGCCGCTTTCTGATTCCAGGGAAGTAGAAGGGGGAGGGCAGTGCGTGGCTTCAGCTCGGGAAAGGCTCGGTAGGCGGCGGTGCCTCCAGGCCGCCCTGCCCTCGGCCGCCGCTTGGGCCCGGGGAGCGGCGACTGCCTGAGCGGGGCTGGGCTGCCCCGGCAGGGCTCGCGTTGGGAACACCACGTTTTAAACACGTGTGTAGAAATAAGTCCGTGTAGAGCCATTGTGTAGAGCCTTCCTCCATCCCTTTTCCTCCCCCTCCTCTTCGAGGGGAACTGGAATCCGAACGGTGAGATGTAGGAGAGAGCGAATCCCCGTGAATCCCATCTGAATAAATGTCTATATTAATGAATTATTAACTCGGCCGCTCGTGACCTTAAAACTGGAATGAGGAGACGCCTAGGGCAAGAAGGAAAGCTGCTGAATCCTTTATCGGACTCCTGTCAGAGGTAACCGACCATTTGTCTTCCCCAGATCAGGAGAATTAATTAATATGAAAAGCAAACTTTTTAATTGTGTGTCAAACGAAATCAGATAGTGTGTCCCCGATTCAATCCCTTTCTAAAAGGGGTTTAGCTCCATTTTCTAACCCAAGCCTAAAAGAAAGCCTTCGAGTTTCCAAGAGAAGGGCATCCTTCATAAGTGTTGTTTCTGAAACAAAACCCAACCAACCAAAAGAAAACCCCCAAACCCCCACAAAACCCCAACCAAACATCCTAAAAGGGAAAAAAAAAATCTCAGGGAAAATGATGAATTTGGGTAGTTAATTTATCGATTTTGGCTCCTCTTCCCGCTTGTTTTATTTTAGAGGTCATTAATCAATGAAGAAAAACACCACCGTGTTCCCCCTTTGCATTTAATACACTTACCCTCCTTATTTATTTCTTTTGAACAAATTCCTAGCAAATATTCACCAATCGATTCGTAGGCAATGGATTTTTATAAAGGTTTGATCGCCTTCTAAACGGTCAATGTGATTTGTTTCAGCGCTCGTCCTCTAAATAATGAAAAAGCCTGAGAGAAGAGGAATGAGGTGACAGTAGTTGAAGCCTCCTTTATTTTTTTTCCCCTCTCATCTGTGCATTCAGGAGCAAAAAATAAAATAATTTGTTAAAAATAATTTTTTAAAAACCCTTACAGCAGAAGCAAACCCAAGAAATAGTAACAAATAGATAACTCGGGAGAGACAGAACGGACGCGCACAAAGCGCTCTGCCTGGGGAAGCGAGACCAGAGGTCAGGGTTGGCTAAAGCCGCCCCGGGGAGGCGCAGGTTCAAGGCTGGGAGCCCTGCTGGCGGGTCTGCCTGGTCTGCTCTTCCCGAGGGAGTGAAGGGGCCGCGAGCGGCGATGTTTTGGAGAGGCTGGGCGAGATGCCGTCCTCTGCCTTGGGGAGACGCGCCTCTCCCTTTGCCGCCGGCCCGGCGCAGGGAGCCCCGCTGTCCGCGCCCGCCGCTCGGCACCGGCGCTGACCCGCTGCTCACCGACCTTCCCCGCGGTGCTCCCTTCCTTGCCCACCCTGGGTCGAGTGGACCGGCGCAGCGGGGTTTCTTGTCCATAAGGAAAAAGCCAAACGACAAGGCACGATGTGTCCGCCGGCCCCCGCCGCCCCCGCCCGAGTGAGTGACCGATCGGAGCAGCGGGCACGGCCAGGGGCGCGGGCCCGGGCTGCAGAGGGGACCGTCTCCCTCCCTGCCACCCACACGGTCTGAGGTCCGGCAAAGACAGCGAGCCTTCTTTCTTCCTTTCCTCCGGTTCGGCGGGGTCCCGAAATGTCAAGGGAGTCTATAATTATAATTTCATTCTGCCACCTTGATCGCTCAAAGAGCTACTTTTATTTTAGTTAAAAAATACCAAATGCAACAGATTAAAGTACTCCTGAATATGACCCCTCATGGAATACTTCTGTTAACAACTCGAAGCGAATGCAGGTATTGACAATGTACTTAAGTCCATTAGTTAGGATCTTTCCTCTACTTCATCACGTTTTTCTAGCGCGAAACGAATTTTAGAGATTGCTACCACTAAAAGCAATTTAGTAGTTTCAAAAGAAGTCCAGAACAGAAAACAACCATAACACAGATGTGCACGTTGGGGGGCGGGGGGGGAGGGGGGGGGAAAGAAAGAGTCGGATGGGGCTGCATAAAATCATGACCAGAAAGGAGCTGAGTAGGGACGAGACGTTGCATTAATGTGGTGAAAACAGAGAAAACCAAGCGCGCCCACTGTCAGTGTACCCAACACCACGCTACGCGCCCGGCAGCGACGGTGCGAACAGATTGCCAGCCCGCACCTCTGTCCCTCAGCTGAGCGGTAGCGCTGCAGAACTTCAGAAAGTGGATTAATAGAGCTCGAGGGATGAAAATTATTGCATATTGCAGTATGGAATTGATCAAAGACTAAAAGAGGGGGTTTAGATCCAAGTTTATAACCCCTAAAAAGAGAATTGGGGGTGTTTCTACTTGTGTTTGCCATTAATTTAGGTGTTATCAATCTATACAGCAGATGACGGATGACCTTGTCAAAATTACTCCAGTCAAAACATTTTTTGCCCCAGCCCTGTTCAAATTTGTGTTAAAATGTCCTGCCTTAGACACAGACAAAGTCTAAACAGCAGCAGCTTTCCCAGGCTCTGCGAGAATGAAGGGTGGGAAAGAAATAAACTAGAAACAGGGTGGGGAGAACGGCGAAAACATTTTACACGCTCACACGTTATGTTTGTAGGCAATTGTGCGCTCAGAGCCAGCATAACACCTGTCTACGAGGGCTCTGCTGACACTAGAGAGATGTTTTGGTAAGATAAACAGTTTGTGTATTTTGTCTTAAATGCAAGGCATACTGTTGTACATGTACTAAGAGATTTTACGTCTCGTCACTTCATACTGTGTAGGAAAGAAACTGAAAAAAAAAAACCCCAAACCTGTTAAGCACTCAGCGATACGTGAGCTCAACAGCTGAGCAGCGGGGCGGGAAACGCAAATTTCTAAGCAAAGTGGGGACTAAAAGTCACTAGAGATGAGAAGTTTCTCGCCACAGGTTGCATCTCCCTCTGGCATCCTTCTTACACTGCGCTGTAACCGAGTACAAAGAGCAGGAGTGAGGCGTGCCAATGGTGCTCGAGGGTGCAGGGTCTCAGGAAGGAGAAACTCTGGGGCGGTGGGCTCCCTCAGCTGTGTTGGGACGGGTGTCAGGTAGCCGAGGGGAAAGGAAGGCATGTCATCCCAGCAAACATGTTAAGTAAACTAGCTGGGACAGTATCAGGACAGGTCGGGTAGGTGTCTAAAATCCACCCCGAGGGGCAAAAAGCAAGTGAGGGAAAAGCACAGCTAATGGGAGGCTGGCCGGGTGCAAGGCGCTTGGGCCAGCGGGGCCGGCAGCTCCCGCAGCTCAGCGCTGGGGTCGGCGCAGCGTCGCGGATCCCTCTCGGGAGGTCGCCGGGCCATTGCTCCCCTCCCGTCAGGACAAAAGCCAAAAGCCTAGCTCTTTCCGGGGAGACTGTGCTTCGGATCTGGGGGGAATGGTGGGGGTGGCGGGGGAGAGAGAGAAAGAGAGAGTGAGGGAGGGGAACTGAAGGGAGGGAGGGAAACTGGAGAGAGGGAGAGAGGCAGAAGGCTGGGGGGAGGGAGGGAAGGAAGGAGGAGGGAAAGGAAGAAAGGGGCACCTTTAAAAGTTGAGCAAGGAACAAAGTGGGGGAAGTTGCCAAAAAAAGAGCTCTGCATCCAGGCTCGCTGGTAACTTCCCGATCCCTCCCCTCCCTCTCGTACACACCACACACACTTGTATTTTGCGCTGTCGTAAAACCCACGTGTCTCGCTCGGAGCCTGCCAGAGCCGAGCCGAGCGCCCGGCCGAGACTGCGATGCGCAGCCACGGCAGAGGGAGCCCGGCGGCTCGCAGCTAGCCGGCCCGCCGGTCCCCGGCACCTGAAGGAGGATCAGCCCGCTCCCGCGTGGACAAAGACCAGACAAGTCTCTGCTCCCGGCCGTTTTCCGGCTCGAAGGCTCCCGGGGCAGCCGACAGCTCCGCACCCCGGCCGCGCAGCAGTGCTCACCACGCTCAGGTAAGGCAGACCGGGGCCGGGCTCCTCGGACTTGCCCGGCACAGCGGGGCCCCTTCCCTCGGGGGCAGGGCACCGCCGGCCCGCGTCCTCCGCCTTGGGAACGCCTGTGTGGAAAGCAGCAGCGGCCGGAGAGACCCGCGCGTGTGTGCGTGTGACTGAACTTTCCTCCGCCTCCTCCTCCTCCTCCCTGTTGTCAGCGGAGAGTCGTTTGCTTCCGCGGAGAGAGGGAAGGGAGTGGAAGGGGAAGACAGTGCGTGCGCCGGGGACGGGGTGAGCTGTGCACCCTGCGGGGCATCGGGGAAGCTCTCCGGCCGCGGGCCGGCGTGGGGGGCTGCGCACCACCGCCCGCGTCCTGCGCGTATTCCGGGGCGGACACCGGGGGACAGCCCTGTCGCTCCGGCCACCACGTTTCTCGTCTTGGGGCTTTTCGGGACGAGGTTCTCCCCTGACGAAACTGGCACGGGCAGGGGTAGCGGCGGGCGCACGGTCCCGCCGCCGCTCCTGCACGGCCGCGGCGCAGAGCCCACGCGTGGCCCAGTGTGTCCGAGCGTGTGTCCGATCGCGGGATCGGGGCGGCCCTGCCGGGGCGGGGCGGGGGTCTCACGTCTTCTGTCCCCTTCCTTCCCGCTCCACAGGCAGAGCGATGCTGAAACCCGGAGACACTGGCGGATCCGCGTTCCTGAAGGTGGATCCCGCCTACCTGCAGCACTGGCAGCAGCTTTTCCCGCAGAGCAGCCAGCTCAAAAGCAGCGGGCCCCTCGCGCAGCTCCAGCCGCCCGAGAGAGCCGAGCCCCCGCCTGACAGCCTTCGCCAGCGCGCGACCTCCCTCTCCTCCGCCTCCTCCTCCTCTTCCTCGTCCACTCCGTCTTCCTCTTCCACCTCGTCCTGCGTCGCGGCGGCGGCCGCTTCCCTGGCTGGCCTGACCTCCCTGCCTGTGACCCAGCTCCCCGTCTTCGGCCCGCTGCAGAGCTCGGAGCTCCCGGCCGGGGGAGCGCCCGCTCCCCTGCAGGGCAAGGATTTGTGCGGGACCGGCAGCGGAGGTGGCAAATGCGGCGACCGTGGTGCCGCTCGGTACCGCTGCACAGCCGAGGAGCTGGACTACTACCTGTACGGGCAGCAGCGCATGGAGATCATCCCCCTGAACCAGCACACCAGCGACCCCAACAACCGTACGTATCGTGCCCCTTCTCGCAGTCCTCCGCCCCTTGTCCTCCGCTTCTCCCCGCACGGGGCGAGCCCGGGGACGCTCCAGCCTGGGAGACCGCAGTTGGTGCCCGCACCGCTCTCCCTCCACGAGGAGCATCCTCCGTCTTGCCCTTCCTTCCCTTTAGCTTTTACGTTGTTACCAGTGGTTTCAGGACACGGGCGGTGACCCTTTGGTAGCAGTTTTTCTTGTCTGAAGCCCAGGTCTTTCCCTGGAAGGCACGCTTCACCCGAAAGGCTGTGGTGGGGGTATATTTCTTTCGGAGGACTCCTTAGGAAAATGGCTTCAGCAATGATTCAGGGCAACTAGCGCTAAAGCTGTTCCTTTCAAGCCGTGTATGTCCCACGGGCTGTAAAGCCCAGGCTTCGCTGAATACTCAGAAATCAATTAGTCCTCCGAGTTGGGTAGGGGAAAAGTTGCAGTTTCCATCAGATGGTCTAGGGCAAAGTTTTTCTTATCTCGGAGTATTGTTTTCCGTTCAGACCTCGTTAACACCTCTCTGGTTTCAGCTTTCACCCCTACGGAAAAGCACGACATGGTCATTTAAACAGAAAGGCTGATTTTCTAGACGAAAAAGTCTACTTGAGAGTCAGACTTAATTTAGGACTTGTTGGTTAGAAGCAGTTTAATATTGATGTTACAGCTGGGTTTTTTTCGTGGGGGGAGGGGACACCCCTGTTATTAAAAATCTGTATCGATGAGCGGTTCGTAATTTTAGAAAATGCTTCTGTTTGTCTTTTGTTCCTGTGTCTATCAATACTACACAACCGAGGAAATTCACGGGGTGAGAAGAACCGTATGAACTCCTGTTAGCTCATCAGTTTCATAACTAACGTTCAGAGCACACGGATCAGTCCCTGATAAAACACATGGCTTCGGCGCATGCACTTTTTTTTTTTTTTGCATTGTTTCAAACACTCTCTTTTATCCTAAGTTTTCTTAAAACTCTTTATTTTTGTTTTCCTTCTCAGCCACCACTCCCCAAATGCCTGTTTAAGGAAGACTGTTTAGCAGACAAACGATATCCCAAACTAGCAATCCATAAACACACGCCCAAGCAAAATGCAGATTCGTTTAATTTAATTTCAGATGCGGAGCTTGTTTTGAAAGTTTCCATGACACTTCTTTGAGCTTTAATTAAACTGCGTGGATGCTAGCATAGTGTTAAGCGCTGTGCATATGTGCGAGAGGAAAGTTGAGTCGGAGTTTGGTGGAGATTTTTCCCGCCTTCTTAACGTTGCAAATCTTCCTGTGTTGGATGTCGACTTTATTTTGAGAGACTTCCTCGGGGTTAGTTTTTCCCTATAGTGAAACCTGTTGGTGTCTTTTGAATTCTCGGGTGAAGAAAACATGATCTTATAAATTACATGCAGAAAATGGAATCCGAAATGCACTTCTAATTGACAACCGACCCGTTCAGGCAATACATGTATTGCTTCTCGGAGCCGCTCTGTAAAGCTAAAGGTTTTAAAAGAAGAAAGGAAGATTAAAAAGCGGTTTGGGGGTGGGGGGGCATTTAAAAGGAGCGAGTGGAATAATAGCACCCCGCAGAGTCGCAGGCGAAGCCTGAATGATTTCTTCCCGACCGCGATATAAAAGGTGGATTCGGGAAAGGACGGGTCGATTGCGGAAAGGACGCTTGTGAATCGCATCCGGCTGGGACGGGGCAGCCGTCGCCGTCGGAAGGACGGGCAGGGCTCAGCCAGAACCGTCTCGCCCCGTTTCTTATTTTTTTTCTTCAGCTAGATATAAAAATTCTTATAATTTACTTTTATACAAGGGGTCTTTCGCTCCAGGGGGTATTAGTTGCCTCTCAGCGAAACTTTTAGCGAGAGTGTTTCAGCCTTCTGGGATCAAGGGCAGTTGCTTTGGGCAACGTGTGCTAAAAAAAAAAAAAAAAGAAAAGGAAAAAGAAAAAAGTAAACTGTAAGTGAAGAAGGAGTGGGGCAACTACAGCCTGTGCCGTGCCACGTACTCCACGCACTCGCACGATCAAGGGAACAAGCTTCAGGGTACGGGCCTGGCTGCCTCTGCGCGGCTGCCCGAGTGCCGCCCGTGTCACTGTAGGGGTCCGTGGGCAGGCGGGATTTCCAGCCGCCTTGGCTCCCACCCTCACTCCCCGTTTCGCATCACTCCCACCCTCACTGCCCGTTTGAGGCGAAGAATGTGGGGGGCAGTGGGTGAGATGAGGAGCCGTCTCCTTTAGTTCGAGTTGCACTTGCTTGCTGCACTTCCATCCCCAGACAGCCCCAACAAGACCCCCAGTCCGGCACAGGCACCAACCCGCCGGGATCTATCCCCTCCCCGAACCAGGAGCGTCGGTCGCCGCCTGTGCCCGGCCCAGCACGCCTCCATCTGCTTCTCGGGCTCTGCTCACAGCTGTACCTCCTTCACCAGCCGAGAGAGTGCCCCGTCTCCCCTACTTTCCCAAATACTACCCCTCTCTCTACCCCGAGCATCCCCTTCTTCTCCGGGGCACGCAGCGTGTCCCCGCTCCCCGGCAGGTCCCACCCGCTCTGGAGAGGCGCCGGCGAACTTCTCGTGTGCCCCGGCCGCTCTGCGGGGCCGCGGCGGGGCAGGGGGCGGCGGCCGGGCCCGACGGGGGAGCCCGAGCGGCGGCCGAGGCGCTCCGGGCCGCCCGCCGCGCCTCCCGGCCCCGCTCGCCAGCGCTCGGCCCGGCCCGGCGCCGGGCGGCCGCCGCGGGAAGATGGATGGGCGGCGGTTTCCCCATAGACACACGCCTCTATCGTCAAATATCAATGAATAGGGCACGGTCTAGGGCGAGGAAGGGGGGCGAGGGCCGCCTAGGAGCTGCGGGTTAAGCGTCTGTATGTAATCGGTTTAAATTGAAAGGGGGTTAGCTAGGGAAAAATAATAATAAAAAAAGCAATCAAGAGACAAAACCCTAATTAGGGCCCTGCAGTCTTTACTCCCAGGGAAGTAAAGGGGATTATGTTAAAGCCCTGATAATGTGGCAGGCGGCTGGGGACCGTTTGCTTCCCAGCCTTGAATCTGGAAGGATGAGGGTATTTCTGGGCGCTGGGGGAGGGGCGCTCGGGTGGCCAGGAGGAGATCTCCTAGGGTGAGTCTGGGGGCTGCGGGACCGGCTTGTTCCCGTGGAGGCTTGCCCCTAGCTTCTGGGGAGACACTTCCTCACTGAGAACTCTGAGACTCCTCTACCTTCACCAGAAAGCACCAACCTGCCACTGTAATAAATACGCTGTGTAAAACTGAAGTGTCACGCGATCAAGCACTTTGCACACCTTTTCCCAATCAATTTATGGGGAGACAGTGTATATATAATATGCTGTGAAGTAGATCGGTGTGCAAAATATTTGGACCTTTTTTTCTTTTTTCTCTAGACTGCTGGTAACCTGTATGATTTAGCTATTTTACATCATTAGTTACCCAGCACCCTTAAACATAGCAGATAGCCATACATTAGATTGAGGTTAGAGAAGGTGGTGACTGTTTATTTAGGGTGATAAAATGGTCCATCAGCAGTAATCTCCATCGATATGTGCCACCAGGAGATGAAGGATGAGGGGACAAGCCACAATTAATTGCCCTATAGTTTTGTAGGAGAGAGTGGAGCCGGTGCGGAGTGAACTTCGATCTCCTCTCTTAGAGCCTATTCATCATCTCTACATTGTATATGGGGGTCTCTCAGGGGCAGAGGGTGGCAAGGTTTATCTACACACAATATTCTCCTACCCTTCTCATACCTGACACAGAAATTTAATTCATTCATACGTTCAGCAGAAGGCAGGGAAAATCAAGCCCACCTCTCTCAACCCGCCCCACACCCGCCTCTTAAAAATAACCCGAAAGCCTCTCCGCAGGCGGGGCGGACCCCCTGACCCACCCCGGGGCGCCCAGGCTGGCCCTCGAACAACATCTTCCTCTGAGGAGCTGGCGTGGGGTGTACCTGACCCCCGACCGGGAGGCTCGGACCCCGCGGCAGCTCCTGCGCTGGTGCGGGAACAGCGCCCGCGCAGCCGGCGGGGCTCCGCTTGCCTCCCCTGCTCCGCGGAGGGAAGGGCGAGGGAGAGCGAGGGCATAAAAGCCCGGCGAGAGAGGGGGTCAGGGGTCCGGGACTCGGTGACGGCCGCGGGTCAGCGGGCTGAGCTTGGTCCTGCCCTCTGCAACGAGTATTTACAATAAATAAGCAAATAAATACAGGGCACCCGACCAGAAAGTGCATCCGTGTTTTGTCCCCTCAGAAGTCTGCGTGCAGGCAGTCTGCAAGAAACTGCTATTAATTTGGCAAAAGGAGGTTGATACGAGCTCATCGATGTGGAAACTGAAGTATGAGAGAGACTGTGCTTTCCTGGAAAGCTCCAGCCCTCCGGAAATGAAAGGGTACTTTCCCTCCTGCTTAGCTGGGTACCCGGGCCTAGACAGGGATGCAGGGCCAGCCGTTGTGATTTATACTTGAAAGTGAGTAATACCATGTGAAATGATGGCCACTTACACTGGATACCTGCATGCTTGTGGTGAATTATGAAGCAGAGGGTCAGAGGCCACCCTTCTTTAATACCAGCAAACTGCAGGTATCCAGTCTAACTGCACCTTTGAAGCATATTATTGCTGAGGAAAAAAAGTATTTCTTTCCTTTATTGTTACAGCTGGTTTGCCGGTAAAAACACCGTGTTAAACCCTCGTCTTCACTGACAAAAGCTTTTTCCTTTCAGATTTGCTTTAAAGCATGGAGTAGTAATGTTATTTATGTTGGAGAGTGTTTAAAATTACATTTAGGGTGCAATGATATGTCCTCTTTCTACAGTTTAGTACTTTTAAGTGTACTCACATAGAGTTATAGTACTGGCATTACACTGCATTCATTCTTCTGGAGGCACATAAACAGTAACATATTGCAATCCTTCCATAAGAACCCTGCCAAACAGCTCCACTAGGAAATCCTTTAATTTTCTTTCTCTTGCATCTTCCTTTCCTTAATCCTCCTTATCTATGGAATATGAAGGTATAAAGTAAGAAACTGCTTTCCTTCCAAAGTGTTTGGCTGCACTGGGCCTGCAACAGAGTATTGCCACTGACTTTACCTTCTACACCTCTAGATTTTAACAGGACATACTCTGCTCTGGCTGCAGCCCTCCTTTATTTTTCCATTTTCACCAAGTCCTCCAATTTTCTCACATTTCTTACTTCTTGACTTGATTTGGGGCTTGACTGATGCTATTACAGGCAGTGGAATTATCCATTTCACCTGTCCTTAGAGAAGGTACTCACACACAGCCACTCTCTGAGGCAAACTCTGGAGGAAGGGCACAGTGTGTCTTTCTTTGTCAACCTTTGCTGCCATCCTCTGGAAAGTTCACACTTGTACAAGAATCCCTTTCATGTGAACTCCCCACATCTGCATGGGTCATAATGTCCACCATCCAGTTTGGAGACTCCAGTGATGTCAGTGGACCACAACACTCTCCCTCTCAAACCGCCACTTGTTTTCCATGTCTTATTAAGAACGTTGTGTAGTGTCACATAGTACTCTGCAGTATACATGAAGATGATGCTGTTGATCTTCCTGTGGGGCAGAGTAGTGTGCAAGTCTTGGACTTGATTTTTCTCCCAATCTGATATGAAGGAAATCCTTCCCTTGTCCTTGGATGCAAAGGAATCTACTGCCTACGGTGATGGGCTTTAAATGGATGCTTCCACGTGTTACACAAAAGTTAGTCACAGAGAGGAAAAAATGCACAGTAGCTTTCTACTCCAAGCATGGTAAAATATATCCCTGATGGCTTCCACTCCTTATAACATTTATGAGAATTTTTAAAGATTTTATTTGTACAATTACATAACAACTAAAGATAAATGTATAAAGCATAAAACTAAGAAGAATTTTGGTACTGCTTAGTATTAAAGACAGATTCCTCCTTTCTCATCAACAAGCCATTAGCCAAAACGGTTTCAAAAGATGTTCCATTTTCCAAATTTTCAGCTTTGGCAGGATAAAGGGAAAGGAACACAGCAGGGGATCAGATACTGTGGCTGCCAAGCATGAAGACATTACCAATGTTTTTGGACAGTGGAAAATTAATATCACAATGTGTGACTTTCTGTAAGAGTAAATGACAGTGACACAGGGTTTGTTTATACTCCTTGACAATTTCTTAGTTTCTTTTTCTTGGAAATGTGGAAATAAAATGTTTAACCCACACTCATGCACACATATTGTCAGGATGAAAGGAAGAAATTCTTGTTCTAGGCAGGTGCTCAAATTTTTGTCCATGAAACATTATATATATCCGGTGGTAGGTTGCAGGAACTTGACACTGAAATTGTCTGAGTGGAGTCATGAGGATGCCTTAGCATGTTTAATGTAAATTTCTCCAGAGATATGGTTCCTCTAAGAAAACCATTGTAATCAGGTAGCTCTGAGGAGAATTACACATCTAGAAAATGTTAAGGCAGTGCAAACAGGTAGAATTCAAGGGCCTACCCTGGGTGTTAATTGGCATCATGGTTAGACTTGATTTCCCCAAGCCCTCAGTATTTCTATAAAATGTTTTCTCTCTAACTTGCATGGGTAGATGCCAAATTTCATAGAATCATAGAACAATTTGGGTTGGAAAATATCTGTGAAGTCATCAAGTCTAGCTGTTGATCATAGGGTTCAGCCATAATCTGTTTGGAGTGGATCACATGTCAAACTGTTTAGTATTGTGGGTTTGGTTTTTTGGCTGTTTGGATTTTTTTCTTCCCTTTTCCTATTTGAGATCCTTTCCTATGTGACCTCCAGTGCCAAACTGCAGTGCTGCCCCTAGCATCTTTGGATATGCCAAACCACAGGGTTTCTTGCTGACTGGTTTTGAAGAGGAAAGCAAAGAAAAGACGCTGTGGTGATACCTCACTTTTGAAACTAGCTGTGGAAATAATAACAAAACAAACAAAATTACCCCAGCATGTACTTGCTGCCTTTTATGCATCATGTTGCAGAATGGTTATAGGAATATCTGCTGCGTAATATACTAGCCAGAAGTGTCTTCCCTGGGGTCCTGCAAATCCCAGCCTCCATCCACCTCTAATTGACGTGGCTGAGGGAGCAAAACCCGTCTGCAGTTGCGGTTTAGCCCAACAGAAGTCGTTTTGCGGCAGAGATTATGTCGTTAAGGCGAGGCGAAATTGCACCCTCCGGCCAAAGTCAAAAAAAAGCCCAAGCTGTTGCCGACATGAGCGCAACACTAGGTGGCTTTGTCCTGCCGTGCCGGCCGGCGCTCCTCAGCCTCCTGCCCGGGCCTCTTCGGGATGGATGGCTTGGGACCAGGTTCATCCGCAGCCCTTCTTCTGCAGGGGCACCCATCAGAGTGAAGAGCAACTCGGAGCTTGTCTTGTTTCTGCTAAAATCTGTAACCAATGCTGCGGGTAGGGAGCTGAACAGATGAGGACTGGGTGGAGACATGCATTTTCTGCAAGACCCTAAGGTGTGATGATTTTGAGGGAAATTAGCTTCCGCACGTAACTTACTAATATTTTCATGTTGCTGAATGCACCACTTTTTAATGGTAACATTTAAAAGAGGATGAGGGGAAAGAGTGTTTATGTAGCACATCTAAAATTGGAGAATACACATAGAAGGTATGTTTTGAAGATGCATCTTTTACTATCCTTTAGCAGCTTTTGTTGAGATGAGGGGAGGATTTTGCTTTGAAGGATCTATAGGAAAGAGGTCTACTTAGTACATAGTGCTTCCACTTTGGAAAGAAGAACATCTGAGTCAGGCCTCCTGAGAACTGAATCTGTGGTTACAGCCAATCTAGCAAATCTAAATCTGTGGCATAGACCAAGAAACTCCAGCTTCTGTAGTGAATGCTGTGCTCAATTCGGCATCAGAGTGGTATATGAAATTATTAAGGGGAAAGATGTAGGATTTGCTATATGAGTACTGTGGCATAATTATTGGTTTTTTCTTTGTATTTCTGGAATAGTTCATATGAACTGTGCTACAAAAATGAAATGTGAAGAAGGCAGTAACTTCTTTCAAGAGATTCATTGTTATGTTAACTCAACATATCTCCAGAGAAATTAATTTCTTGAACATGAAACATTTTCCTGGAAGATGTACATTTGTGGCATGTGGAATAGTGTGCAGTGGAAACATTTAACTGAAATTTTCTTTGCTCAGAAAAGAAAAGTCATGGTAGGACCTTCCCAAAAGGGAGACACATCATCCACTATTAACAGCAGTTAGGGAAATTAACGTCTTTACAAACTGGTCTTTTTCACAGGAATTGCTCACAAAACCAGATACGTGGTTTGATTTTTTGTCTAGCTTCAGTTACATGAAACAGGCAAAGAACATGCATTCTCATTCAATTAAAAAAATTCAAATGTGTGCTAGGAACCAGTATACTTGCCACGTAATTTTGGTTTCAAGATTTGGTTTGTCTTTAGGAAAGTAAATGTGCATGCAGGTTCCAATTTGTCATTCATGAGGTTCTGGTTTATTTATTTTATTTTCCAAACAGACAGGCATGCACACACATGTTAATGTAAAAAGCAGAGTGCATGTTCATTTAAAATAAGGATTAAATTAAATCTTGTTCCAATTACGCCCTTGGGCTGAGCTGTGGTAAGGCAATTGGGAGGGACTTGTAAGGCGCTATGACTGTGTTTTAAAATGTCTCACTGGAACACACTGGGATGGTTTAACTGGGCTATTTATATTAGTAAAAAATTCATCTTAAAAAACACTGTTAAAGTAAATGAGTCTTGGCAGGTTTGTGAATACACCAGGCTAGCAAACTGTCTGCAGGATTACTGCTCAGCCTTTGGAGTTTCTTATTTTGGGCTTTGGTGAGATTTGGGAAACCAGCCTAAGCAGTGCAGTAATGGGCACGGTGAATATGAGTTTCATTGCTGAGAAATGACAGGAAAAGCGTAGGGATCAGCATGATATGGCGTGTGGCAGTACGATGGTGGTGTCCAGCAGCACCGTACTGACAGCGTTCTCCCCTCTTTATCCCTCAGGATGTGACATGTGTGCCGATAACCGCAACGGCGAGTGCCCTATGCACGGGCCCCTGCACTCCCTGCGCCGGCTGGTGGGCACCAGCAGTGCGGCTGCAGCGGCACCACCGCCCGAGATCCCCGAGTGGCTCCGGGACCTGCCCCGGGAAGTGTGTCTGTGCACCAGCACCGTGCCTGGCCTGGCCTACGGCATTTGTGCGGCACAGCGCATCCAGCAGGGCACCTGGATCGGTCCCTTCCAGGGAATCTTGCTCTTGCCAGAGAAGGTTCAAGCAGGTGCCATCAGGAACACTCAGCATCTCTGGGAAGTAAGTAATCATCGTTCTTTTCTTGTCAAATTTGATCTTTTTGAAGCAAACGAGGAGTGTAATTGTATGCAGTACTAGCACCACAACATACCATGAAAATAAGCAAACAAACCTGCAATTCAAACAAACTGAAAATGCAGCCAGTGCAAGCAAAAGCCTTGCTGTTCTAAAGAAAATCAGTGGGCACCATAGAGCTCTAACTGGTTTGCAGAAGAAGAGCAGATTTTTGCTGGTGCTGTAGTGTGGAGTAGAGAGGCTTGGCCAGAGAAGGCTGAAGCTTTTACAGCACCTGGTGCTCTCTATATTTTGACCTGAGTGATAAGAGCTGATGGAGCTCCCAGGTCACAGCACCAGCAGTATCATGTTAGGGTTGAGACGGAGAGCTGCACCATTGCTGTGGCCCCCAGCCAGTCCAAGAAAGCTGCTGAAATCAGCTCAGGACCCTATTCTACAGCCTTGCTCTTTGCACAGTGAAAGCGTTAGTGCTTGTTCAGTTTAGTTCAGCTCTGGTCCTGTACCAACCATGCATTCCCCTAATGATGTTTCCAGTACTTCGGTGTGAAGGCCACTTTCAGACCCCTCAAGATTTAAAAAAAATTTTTTTAATAAGTATTTGCCACTGTCTTAGAGAGGGTAACAGTGATAACTGTTAGGGAAAACATATGATCCCTGTGTGTCAGAAAGAGCTGAGTTTCTTCCTAGTCTTTTGCCATTAATTTCTTCTTGCACTGGAAGGTGTAATTTTTTAGCTCTGTTTAGTCCTCTGTAGCTGCAATCTCTGTTTGCCTCGAGACTGACTGCTAGAGTGAGTCATTAGAAACATGCCCATAGATCTGCATGCGGTATTTGCTCATCTAGACCAAATCCAAATTCTCAGAACATAAGGAGTTTTGCATGAAGATGCAAAGAATGATTTTACTATCTTGAGTGTGTGCACAGTGAAAGTGAATAGATCTTTGAAAGATATTTGGGGGTGTGGAAGGGTAGGAGCTCCCATATTTTTCTGCATGGGAAAAAACAATAAATAACACATCAGGGTTTTTGTCTCAAGGTATTTACCCAAAAAAGTCATTGTGGCAAGAAGATTTTCACATTAAAAAGATCAGTCTCAGAACACACCTGAATGTGATCAGTAAAACTGGATGAGTTGCAATGATTGGGAGTTTTGCTGCTGCTTCCAGTGGAGATGGGATTTCTTTTGTACAGCAGATCTTGATTATTGGGATTCAAATCTGTTCCTACCCCAAAGCCCAGTGATTATAATGAGAGTATTTTGGGATATGTTATTAATCACATATTTTTTTATGGGACACTTTATAATGATATTGGAAGCTCTAACTCTTAAGAGGGATATTATGGTTTAGACTATTCTAATTAAAAAATATATAGTAGTAAAATGAGATTGCCAGATCCACAAATTACATAAAATACTGAAATGTAGATAAAATAAATTGAGTCAGATTTTTTTTCTATGAATATTTACATTAACAATTAAATTTAAAAAAATTTATGAATTCATTTTATGCAAGTTAAGTTGCAAATCTTGTCAATATCTTCTTAAATAGGGAAGAATTTTTAGTTATATTTCAGGTTAACTTAAAAACTGTTTTGAAGCAATGGAAGAAGAAAGAGTTTTTAAAAAAAACTAAGCACAAAACAAAAAAAGATATTAAGGAAAAGATAAAAACTATTTTATGTGCCAGATTCAGGCCATCAGTGGTTGTCAACTGAGTTTTTGTGTGGGATTGCTCTTGTGCCCTTAACACACAACACAGATTTCCTGTTGGCTAGCAAAATAAGTGCATGTATTTTAATTGAATAATCTTAAAAATAAGAAATAATTTAAATTTAATATTAATATATTGGTTGACAGGTCATGGTCTTGAATTATGTCTGTTAATGACAAAAACTGTTATCAAAGAACCACATAATCTAAGATCTAGCTAAAATTTTGCTCTTTTTCATTTATTTTGTCTTTCAATTTGGCATGCTTTATCTATTAGAAAACCAGTGTTTAATAGAGAAAAATATAGTAAAATAAAGTAATCAGAAAGTGTGTGTGATTTTACAAAACCTGACCTGTGAATAAAAGCAAATGAAAGTACGTATCTGAACAGTCTGTATTAGTTTAGTTTGCATGACATAGAAGTGTGGATTAAATCCCTGTAAATGATAAAGGAATGTCTCATCACAGTCCCTGTATAAAGTTTTGGCTTTAGTCAATTCTCTAGCACCAATATTTTCCAGATAGCTGCAAATACAAGTTTGTCTACAGATCAGCTGTTCAGCGTTAGGTCTTGATGGACCTTATGGAGAGAATTTCACTTTTTTAGTATTGTAAATAACATTTAAATATTTTTCTCTCAGCACTGTAAAGTTGATAGGTATTTGTTTAATTTACAGTTCTTTGTTTTCAGTGTGCACCAGGAAAACAGCAAGGCTATTGCAAACACTTTTAAGCATAGTTACTGTTTTCGTGGTTTTTTTTAATACTCTTTGTTGTGGGAAACATCAGAAGCGCTGCATCTGATGTATAGTTCCATACTATGGAAATATGCTTCAGCCTGTCTGCGCAAGTGTTCCCACCATGCACTCGATATTTGCTTTGTATGTGATCCACACAGCATAATGTACAACAACTCAGAGTAAATTACATACCATTCTATTACCTCACAACAGGCCTTGACACCTATGGGTGTTCATGGGAAATTATAGAGTTCTCTCACAATCAGCCAAGATAATTTTTTATAACTTACAGAAAGATCAGTCTTCCAGAAAGCCAAAAATATTAGTCATTTTCGGTTGTAGTGGGGTTTTTTTTCCCCTTTGGCCCACTTCTATTCAATCCAGAGTTTGCTTATATTTTATAAAAATACGATAAATTCTGATTTGTTTAAAACAAAAACAGGACTGGGTGTATTAAGTAAACACTCTCTTTGGCAATACAGGCATTTATTCCAGCAGTGCTTGATAATATTTCTGATCTTTTTTTTTTATTTTGAAGTAGTGAGAATAATCCTTTTGTTATTGCAAAGAAAACAGAGACTTTCTTAGCAATTAGGTCTTACTGATGAGAATGAGATAATTTTCCACTAATGTGTTTTCTAATAAAGAACTGGAAAGGCACACTCAATTCCAACATATATGAAAACATTATCTCAATTATTAATGTGTCCTTACTCCCTGGAGATAAATTAATCTAGTTGCACATGGTTTCCCCTTTCTGTTTAACATCAAAATTTAATAAGAGTAGACTTAAGGAATGTATACGATATACACTTAAATTCTATTAGAATAAAACACAGGAGATTAAAAGACATATATGTTTTAGTAGCCGAAGTTTTTCAGGCTCCAAACTTTAAACCGTGAATCCTGGAAACAGCTAATTTGTAAATGGTCTTTTCTTCTGAAAACGTAGCTTAGATGAAAAAACTTTTACTGACAGATGTATCAAAGGATACAGTCTTATAGTTTCCTGTTCTTCATGTGCCTGATAAAGAGTTTGATATCTCTTCTTTTTTTTCTTCATGAAAGGTCAAATAGTTTTTTTTTTTCTTAGCCTGTCAAATATATTATTTAATTTTATTTTAACTTTGCTTAATTGACGTTCAGCATTTTTGGAAGAAATGCTTTATCAAATGCTACTGTTTTTACAGGGATGAGCACAATTATATACATGTATATCATTATATATATATATATATATATATAATGATATATATAATCCGGGTTTTCATTAGTAAATACAAAATGCTAAACCTGTGTAACTGATTTTCCCCCTAAAAATTTCCTCCTCTCCTCCTGCTTCTTTCCTCCCCTGCCCCCAAATTAACTGGCGAGTTAATGTAAAGTGTGTATGTCATCTTAATAAAGTACCATTTGGGTACTTATTGGCCTTCTTACGTCTCAGCTGAAGTAAAAGGAAACCTTGCCTTTGCCTTCATCTGGACCAAGGGCAGGCATTTTGCTGAGGCACATGCTGGCCACAGCCCATGCAGCAATACTGGACGTTTCTGAACAAATTACTATGCGCAGAGAATCCTTACCTTTCCAATGGAGCACTCATTCCAGTTACGGTGATAGATTAATATTCAGATTCTCAAGGCCACAGTTTTGGACTAAATTCACTGCTACAGAAAAGCACTGGGGGATAGAATCATGTGCATGCCCTCATTCTATTAAAGTGAAAATTATGTTTCTCAGCAATCCATCATCCGGTATTCCAGGCTGCTTGTCAGCTCTGTTTCAAATTTTTCATGTTCATGAAATCCAAGTAATTTTGTCTTGAAAAGTCTTAGTTACCTTACTGTTGTATCTTAAGTTATTCAGAGTAACAGCTGATACCATTCTGTTATTTTCTTGTTTTGCCATTTCTGAGGATTTTGTGTGATGTATGACCCTTGCATTTATTTTCCATTGAAAAAGCACAATAATTTTTATTTTTATATGGATTTTAAGCTCCCGTACTGTGGGAAAATATTCCTAATGTTGCGGTCAGTAGCATGCTAAGCTGTAAACTGAGTAAGATGATATTCAGCACCACAACTTCTTTAATTTGTGTACCTTAGAAGAAAATTGCACTAAGCATCTACAAAGCAGCCCTCTATCATTAGTATTTCAGGATCGTTTACTACCACATTTTTCTAGATAACTTCTACAAGTTACAAATTCCTTTCTGTCAATAAAAAGTTAGCATGATCCCAAATATAGAAGCTACTTTGTATTTGATAATTTTTGTTCTTAGAAAAGATAAACCAAACCTTGACATTTCTTCTAGAAGAACTGTGACTGTTGTAAGACTTTCTCATGAATTATCTTCATGTTGTAAGTCTTTCTCATGAATTATCTTCATGTATCTCCATGTCTTTGGTCTGTTTTTTCCATCTACACAACATATCTACTTTATGCCTGAGCAGATAAATAAGCCTAAGCACATGTGCCACAAAATAAATTTAATTTGGCAGGGGGACAGATTCTCTTCCTATTTAACAAATTGAAGTTTGGAATAAACTTTGGTGTTTGGAGTTGGATACAACCCCAGAATTTGAACAGTGTTGCTGAAAACAGTAATTCCAAGGATTGCATGGAACATGCACATGTCTGGACACACACTATTCACAGAAAAAAAAATATTTTCTAAATTGCTAGATCATGCAGGGTCTGTCTGTTTTTCCATGGCACATAATCTCACCTTGGAGATTTCGTTATGTAATATGCAAAAATAGTGAAGTGGAACACAAATAAATATGAAAGCTCAATTCTGTCCTTATTTGACCACTACCTTTCTGCATTGCTGACAAGGCACCAGCTTTATGGAAACATTTGACCTTTTTATTTTATTAATTATAAAAGCAATTTCCACTGTGGGATGAGACTAGTTTGTAAGGCCTGAAATTACAATTAATTTATGATACCATTAACAGCTAATTATTTCTACTGAGTTTTAATTCAAAATTGGTGAATAAAGGCAGTACTTTAATGACCTATATGAATGTCCAAAATGTGTTTTGTGCCTGATGCCAATAATGTATTTGTTATAGATCTGACAAACCGAAACAGCGCTGTGCGCTTTTCCAGGTGGTGGTGACACTCAATATTCTACAGAAATGCCTCAATCACTGCTCTACGCATTTTGGTCCCCCAGATCCTGTGGCATCAAATGCACGTGGACTTTAAAGTGCAGACTTTTAAGTAATCGCTTAACATAAAAGCTGGAAAATTCAGCCCAGGCTATACCTTCCCTCCACGCATTTGGCACCTTTTCCAGATAAGTTACAGAATTCCATTATCCAAATTGTTACACATGCGTGACAGAGGTTGACCTTTTGTCATGTCAATCCTTTTTGTGTAGGCCTCGGGCTCCAGCCTAATGGCTCAAAGCCTGATTTACTCACTGTAATAAGGGCAGGAGGTCGAGCAATTGTCAGCTTGCCTGCTCATACTCGTCTCGGAGCCTGGTTGAAGGCTGTTAACACAAAGCTTTTCAAAGTGAATTTACAACCGCCACCACTGACACAGGCCAATCAGTACACCATAAATGTCAGGTTAGTGAGATTGAGCAGTAAGTAAAGCACTGCCAGCCCACTATTGGCTGAAATCAATTGCTTAAGATTTAACTGGGAATAGCAATCCGTGTACAACTGCATCTGCAGAACGAGCTTGAGGGTGGAGAGTGAGTTGGAGGGTGGTTTAGGTAGAATTACCACCAGCCACAGCTGTGGCATCATGTCCTGCTTTTGTTCTCCTTCCATTTGAACAGTGTGTGAGCTCAAGGAATCCATGGTCAAAAAGTTGTCAGACTAGCCTTTTAGTTACAGAAATAAGATTATTCTTTCTTTTCACCAATGGGGAAAAAAAGGGGGCGGGGGTAAAAAATTGGGCTATCTTAACCGGACAAAGGATGCTTGGAAATTTTTAGTCTTGTTTCAGTAACACTCATCTATTTTTAATCCTCAGTTCCCAGAAGGCTTTTTCATAAGGAAACTGTGTGGGTTTTTTTTGCCATTGGCTTGTAACTGGAAACTATCACAGGTTTCACTAATGAGTGATTATGTACCTGATGGTCTGAATATCCATGAGATGTAGTTACCCACAAGACTGAATGTTTTTATCATTTTGTGTAGTGACAGCTTAGACAACAATTCATTTGGCTTTGAAAGCATCAGCATTAAAATGTAGAAATCCATTAAAATGCTGTATGCCAGGATTTATAAATTAGGCAATTTCCTTGATTATTGCAATCATTTACAAAATTGATTGTCCCAGTGTGGTATAGGCAGATTTCAGCAATGATCATTGACAACAGGCTCATCTTCTAATATCTATACTCATTGTTCCCTAAAAGAAAAGCCACTCTACTGTGAGGTTATTCTCCATCTCAAGGTCAATTATGCATTGAAAAAGTCTACTAATGTAGAAAATCACACATCTTTAAAGTAGAACCACATCAGCTATTTATAGCCTGTAATGATAGCCGTAACACTTATTTTTCCTTCTGTTTGTAATTTGTTTGTTGACAGCCAAGGCATTCACTTGAATCTGTAACACATACACTTTTTGTGATCTGTTATTGAAAAGTAAATAATTTTGGCAAATTGCAGCTGTAAATATTTATTTGATTGAAGATTTAAAAGTCAATATTGTGTTTTATTTGTTGCATCTTAAGGTTCTAATTAACCAATAGATATAGTGTACAGTAACTTGATTTGGGTCAATTATTTCCGCAAGACACAATCAAGACATGATGTCACAAAGCAAATAACGCTCTAGAAGTTTTCCTATATTAAAATAAATACAATAAAGCCACCAACCACAAAACCACGGTGCTTTCTATTTACATGGAAATAAGCAATTTGCATGGTAAAAACCTATAAATCCTAAACCTTAAAATGCAGGTGATTTCAAGAGATTCTTTTTGTAAACTGTACACAAAGTCCAGTCATAGCTGGCGACAAGCTATTTTGTATCATATGCATATCATGAGTTTCCAAGACTAATGTTCTTCAGCTGTTAATCAGTCCTTGCCTGGACAGCCGTTGATGTCACTAGGAGCTTTGATTTAACGAGGTCTTCAGGCACGACTGAATAACACAGTATCACCGTAATCATGATTCTTAAATCTTTTTTTTTCCAAGGGTGGGTGAGCAGCTCTTTCAGATCAGCAGAAACACCTGCATATTGTCTGCTGGTGTCTATACAGCAACAGTATCGCAGAAAATGTGAAGGTATCCTTGTAGAAATACATTCATTTGACCTAAAGACAATATTTTACTGTGAAAAAAGGGAGATTTGCACTGCCAGTGGCTGTGTAGTAGTGCATTGTGTTTCGTTAGATGAATATTAGAATCAAAGAAATACTTCTTTTTCATATCTTGAAAAAAAATGTAGCTCATAAATTTATTGTTTGTACTACAGTGCATATTTATTGCCTGGATTTAGCAAGATGTCTGTAAACATTTCTGTGTTTGATCAGTAATTCAACCTGATACTTTCTCAGTGGAGACCTACTGGTGCATAAGAAAGCAAATTTATTGACCTGAGGGCATTTCTAAAGATGTTTTGTTTTCATCTGTGGAACTACAAAGTAGAGAAAAGTGGTTTTATCATGACTACAAGTTCCTATGAAATAGCAGCCGTAGGAAGGCTCTCTTCTTCATGTTGTTCACCTGTAATGGAGTCTTGGATTTTGAAATAGAGTAGTGGTCAGTATTTGTTACAGTCCTAAACTAGTAATCCTGCATTAAGTGAAGTATCATCTAAAATGCATATGAAGTAAGCAAATTTAGGGTTCATTATTTTCGCCTAGACTAATTTTCCCTTTTTGTAAATGTCACTATTTTTATCTTTTAAAATATTTTACACGTACTTTTTGCCTGATGTGATATCAGCATTCAATGTGGAAAGCAGGCTATTAGTTTTTACAAATCTATGAAAGGAATTTTATAGCAGTATGGACTGATGATTGATACTATTTTTAGAGCACAATTTTGCAACAAGTACTCACCATTTAAGTAAAAATAATTTTTAAAAAAGTGTTCTCTTTCCTGTAGTCTATTTTTATTATTTATTTCCATTTCTCTTTCTCTTTCTATTTCAGTTTCTCTTTCTATTTCTATTCCTATTTCTATTTTAAGCTGTCTTGAATGCTCTCCCTGTTTCCACTGCTCCAGTAAAAGGAGATGAAAGAGATGCTCAATCACTTAGACAAAAATGAGAACTTGGATTGGGATTTTTATTTGTACAACCAGTTGCTAACAAAACACATCTTAATTTCCAATTGGAGAAGTTAAGAGAGAGCTGTAGATTTCAGCCTGGGTTTGTGTTAATTCATTTTATTGTGACCACCAAGGTTTCAGGGACAACTGCAGCAATAAAGTGACATTTGTCAGCCACTAAAAAAAAATTATTTGTCTTTCAGAACAAACATTCAGAGAAGATTTGACATTTGATGAAAAAAAAAAAAACTTTGAAAAAAAATTATTTCATGACTTAGGGCTATTGGCCATCTCAGAGCAGTAAGACTGGTGTACTGGTTGGTTAGGCATGCATAGATGGCATACATTTGGAAAGTTCAGAAAGAAACATTAACATTTAATGAATGTAAATTTTTTTTTTAACTGATGCAAAAATATAATCACAATACTTCCACAAAACAAATAGGTTCCTGAAGAAAAGAAGTGTGAGTTACAGATTAGTTTTGACCAGTTCTAACAGAAATCCACAAAAATTTACACAAATTTAGAAATTTCACTTGAAGCTTTTGTAACCCTTTGGAGCAGTTATCAACCTGAGCTGTGTTTTCAGCAGTGATCTCTTTTCCATGGACCCAAGTCTATGTATTGTTAGATACCATGTCCGGATTCTGGAATTCTTCTTCCTGATAAATTTGTGGTCTTGTTTCTTTGTGAGGACCAAAGACAAAATTTTGCCCAGCTGAGTTTCTTCTAGAGTTCATGGACCAACACTGTAGAGTTTCATTTGCTGTATATTTTTCAGCATGTTTAAAAGTCAGGTTACAAGTTTAGAAAGCTCAATTTCTGATGAAATTTTATCACAAAGATAAACAAAATGAAGATGAACATTGACATTTCCTTAGACCACACATTAATCATGAAAATGTCTAGTTAAAAAATGGGTGCCATATTGAAGATCAAATCTCTGCATCAGTGTTCTCTCATCTGAATTTCATTCTCTATTCTGATCAAATCAGGATCCAAGTTACTTGGAATAAGAAGTTGTATTAGGAATATTAACTTCTTTGCCGGTTTCTCCTGAATGGTACTAATGTCTCCCCAGTCTAGGGGTTTGGTGAATTTCCAACAGTGGGGACTCTTCAGCAGAAACCACACAGCCTGGGCTCAGGGGTGTCTGTAGCCCACCATATGGCAGAGCCTGCATTAGAGTGGGCCATATATCAGCCATGCATCTGAGCCTGGGTGGGCTCAGACTGTAACTCTGGCTGAGTAGCTGTTTGACCTTGAGGTCTGCCATTCCCAACAAAAGATACCTAAAGGTCAGGCTGAGGTCTGTGGCCTCCCTTTCCCCCAAAGACCATATTTGTCTGTCTCTTTTCTTAACCTTTGTGAGTTTTTGTTTATTCAGTAAGATGTTAATTTTCATGCCCAAATTACATAGAAGTGACGTGACCCAGAGGCAAGGGCGTTGCAGGAGTTTTACCTCATTGTCTTAAACAGATTTTTATTTTACTTTGGAAAGGCTAATTTGTGTGCAATTTTATAGTTTGCTGTCAAGCCAAATCAGATGGTCTCCCATTCAAAGATATAGTAACTGCCATTTTGGACCACTTTAAAGGCCTTGGTAGAGTCTTGATCTCCTTAATCCTTCATTCTTAATTTATATTTCTTCCACGCTATTACTTATCTCTTCTGAAATCTTACAGGTCCATGTATTATACTTCACACTAATCATTCACCCTGTATGGCCTGCATGTCGTAGTGGCTGTATTTATGATCAGAAATAGTTAGCAGTGCCTCTCAGGATGCTATCAATCACAATTTGGAATAACAAGGATAGTCACTGAAGAAGTTTGAGTGACGCCTCCCGCCCTCTCTGAGGCTGAGCAGAACACTGCTCCGGTCATGCACTCAGCCACCAGTTCCTAGGCAGGTTAGGAGAAATGCTCCTTTCTCTGCCATGTTTGGCTTTCGTTGTCTATTTTAAGAGATGAAAGACATAAAAAATTTAACATTGCTGCTGCATCCACAGAGAAAACAGCTGGCTACAGTAAGAGTAAAGACAAGGCAATTCATTGCCTTGGCAATAATTCAGCCACCTTAGTGAAGGTATGGATCACCATTGTGAATATTTTACTAATTTTTAACTTTCCTTACTTTTGTTTCATTAATTTTTAGTTTTTTATTTACACTTTTTATTAAATTCTTATTTATTTTATTATTTCTTAGTGCAAAAATTTGAAATTAAAAATTACTCTTGGGATTTTTGTGCTAAAGGATGTACATTTATCTTAAGGCTTCCTAGAAAGGGAACAAACATTTTGACATTTTCGTTCTGTAGGGCAGGTGATTTGATTTATTTGAAGAATTAACAGTAAGCTTGCTGTTGAGAGCATCCATTCTAGCTGTCATCCAACATTAAATGTGAAAAAATATTTTCTCTTTCAAAAGCAAAGCTGGTCTGGATGTGCATTAATATTTCTATAGTGAAATCCATTGCTTTATTAAAATAATGCTACTGCCATTCATTTTAACTTGATATTAACTTATCTGGTGAATATCTGATGGAGCAAATGTTGAGAAATTTTTATATATGAAAGAGTTTGTAGTTCAGCATCCAAATCAGATTGTCACAGGCTGAAAGTCTGACTGAATTTCTCCCTCCTTCACACCCTCTGAAAGTCTCAACATAAAAATCAGAGAGGTAGATATCTTTTTCTCAGCAAATTCAAGTTATCTATATAGGCTGAAAAAGCAGACCTTTAGGTCACAGGAAAAATTGGGACAACAGACAGATGCAGGCTGCTAAAACAATGTGTTTGAAGAAGATGGAGAATAGGACAGCAAGACAGTGTAATGCCAGTGAGTTTGGAGAAAGAGCCAGGGCTTTCTCAGACTATGAGCCTTGTAGAAGATTACTACTGTTCTTTCTCTTTGCTCTCAAAGATTACAGGTAATTTTAGCACTCTCTCACAAACCAGGCTAGACTTGTCTCATGAGCATTGCACTGCTGATCTATTACTCAGTTTTTGTGCTGATGCTGTCTGATAACAAGTTGTGGATATCTCATAGAGAGTCACAGGCAAAACATTAAAAAATGATAGCATTCAGAATTAGTAATTTTCACCCACATGTTCTGCTCTGGATTTTCCCCAGTCTCTTGCTCATGAATTTAAAAATGTTATCTAGGTGAAGGTTTTCAAGTACTATAAAAGATAACTTCATGAATACACTTGAGCATGCAAGGCTTTTCTTTCATATATTTTAGTGTCCTCAGCACTTCACCAGGAAATATAGAACCACACCGAAGGTGGACAATGGGCAGGGACACCTGAGGGCCAGCTTGCTATGTCTCTGCTCTAAGCTGACCAGACAGAAGCTTGGTGTGGACTGTGAGCCATATGCGAGTGTGTCTGCTAGCACAATGCTGTGCTCAAGAGAGCAAGTCCTAGCAGGGGCAATTGTCTTATGGGATGAAACACAATTGTGCCTGGACAGTGTTTATTGTGATTAGAGTGAGCTGGATTTCTGTGCCTCCTGACATGTCTCAGCTCTGTGCCTGTTGGGAAAACCTTTTGTGGCTATTTGACCAGCACCCTACTAGATTCTCTGAAAACTGAAAAAAAATTAATCTTCCGCTTTTATCTGTGGGTGATTTATCCTGCCAGGAACACTGGCTGGGCTACTCTGTGGGATTAAGTCAATCAAGAGCAAATGATGCAAATGCCAGAGGCGGTCTTATATTGTGTATTTTTTATTAGGGCAGTTTTGCACATACGCACAGGCCGAGTCAGTTCTAACATTTGCTCAAACTGCTCACAAATCATACAGGTGAAAGTGGAATGATTTCATATGAAGGTCTTGAGAACTCCAAGGAAACTTCAGTATTTAAACCAAACCAAACCAAACCAAAAATCATTTGCTGTGACTAACTACAACCAATTGAGTTAGAAGACTCTTCTCCTTAGTGCATGGTAACCATAAATAGTACAAATGGAGGCCTGAGTGTTTAAGCCCCTATCACAACATCACTGCAAAATTCTGAGCTTTCATTTATTCCTTTCAACTTTGTTGGGAGCTGGTGGTATTGAAGGTCTTACAGAAAGTATGAAGTGGCTTCCAGAATCAGGATTTCTGAGCTTTGCCCCACCGTCAGACTGCAGGATTTTTTAGGTATTTTCTTTCTATGTTTCATGGTGCTTGTACTTTCTAGTCAGTAAAAAGACTCCAATGTTGCTTTCCATTCAAGCAAAACCAAAAATGCTAGAAGTTTCAAAGAGAGGCAAATATTTTAAATTCATACATCAGTCTCTTGAACTTTTCATCCAGGAGGAGTCTGTTGGAAAGCCACCAGGGGCTGAGGAGAGAGAGCTTGGCTTTGTGCATGAGCATAGGAATTTATGTTTGAGTTGCCCATGAACATTACGGCATTTAACACTCCAGCAAAGGGTCATGGTAGCTATAAATTGTATAATATGACTTGTATCATATGACTGAAATGTCTTTGAAAAGTTACCTTGTGTCTAGAGACCACAACCAGAGTACTGTGGTAAAAGAGTACAAGGTGGGTGTGGAGGTGATCGGCCTCTGGAAAAAAAAAAAGTCTTTAAATATAGTTCTTAATGGAGTGTGATGTATTGCCTTCATTATAGAAGAGGTTAGAGTTGATTTGACTTCTTGATTTAGACACTTTAATATGTAGAAGAAAATCCAATCTGGCAGAAGGGATTTTCTATTTCATGGATGAGACGTGATAAACAAAATACCATGGCTAGAAGCTGAACATAGACAAAACGTATCTCAAAAGAGGAAGGTAAATATGTTTAGCAGTAAAACATAAGAATATCTTGCTAAAAGAGACTGGCGCATTTGACTTTTAAAAGGTCATTAGACGTGTCAAGTTGTGCATCTTTGGGTTCAATGACCTCAGCCTTTGCCTTCACGGCCTGTGAAACTCCAAAAATATTTCTTTACCTCCTCGGCCATACATAAGGAGAGCAAGACTGTCTGTATCTACCTTGTAGCACTTTGCATAAGAATCTCATCTTCACTGGGGTGTTTTTTTGGAATTTCTTCCCTCAGCTGCCCAGGTAGATTCTGCTTTCTCGGTGTATTTTTGGGAGCCAGAGCATTGCCCCAGGGGTTTGGGTCAGGGGTAGGGGTGTGTGGTGTTAGTCTTTCATTTCACGGCTAGCACATTTGCGTCCTAGGCTGAATGCACTGTCCTTGCAGGAGTGTCATGATCCCTACAATTTTAGGTAGGGCTGTCCTGGGCTTTTCTGGGTCTCAGGGCATTAACTCCCTTAACAATTCCCTGACATTATCGGGGCATCATGTACTCATGTCACTCAGTCCTCAAACATGTACTGGTCCTCTCCTTTTTTTCCTGTGTCTTTTCCTGTATAGAAGTTAATGGCCCATGAAGTATAGACTGGAGAAGATGATCTAGCGGTCCATTCTAGCTTTGAAATCTATAAAGCTATGAAGCCAATGAAGAAAACTTACTGTGTCTGTGTAAACCTTATCAAAACTGAGCTCTGCTCATTCTCCCAAGTAAGAGTTTCTGTGCTTATAAATTCCTCTCAGCCTCCTTTTATGACAGAGTGCAGCACATCAGAGGAATTGTCTGATAAAGATGGGGAGAGAGGAGAGGGATTATTATAAGAGCTGTCCATGTGGCTCTGCCCGGAAATCTGCATATTTCTCTTATACACGAAGTGGCATATACAGACTGCAGCTTAACCCAGAGCTCCAGAGAAATAATAATGTGGAAGAAATACCAACAGTAGCTCTGGGTTTTCTTGCAATGATCTTATTGCAAGAATGGTGAATGGACATGCAACCCCCACAGCTGTCACTTTGGCAAACCTTTTGATGAATTGGATCTTGATATTTACAGAATCTATTAAAATACAGCCCATCATGTGTTTGTTTATATGTTGACAAGATGATGTACACCCTGCAGGTCAAGGGTGATGTGAACTGTTTTGGTGTTCTTGTCAAAGCAGCTAAAAAAAGAGCATTTAAATAATTTTTGTAAAATAATTGTCTAAGAATGTAAGAGCAACATATGAAATTCTTAGTTTGAAAAAAAACAACTCTACTGATCTGACACAAAAATCTGAACTTGTTATCAATCAAAAAGACTTTCCTACTTCTTCCCTAATACGTTAGAAAATTGGCAGCTCAGATAGAAAAACAAATAGCAAAATTAAACAGAAAGAAATTGATTTAACTACTTGGGTGGGTATCCAGTACCACATAAAATTTTTCATTTGGGCTTGTCACTTGTTAAATATATTTTTTTAACTAATGGACCTATGCAGCATATACAAAACCTTGCACTATTTCACTATAAATATTCTAAGTCAGAATTAGCTTTATAAATTTAGCTTTATTTCTTTGAACACTATTCATATAAGTTTGATTTTTCCTTGCAGTTAAGAAGAAAAAGTACTGTCTGAAATTCAGTCACTTCAGTCTAGTAGTTCTCACAGATATGCCTTGCAATTCCAAATGTGGCTGTGGCTGTAATACCAGGGTGTTACCTGCGTGAAATTAGACCCCAAACTCATATGGTGAAGGATTCCATACATTCTCTCAACTTCATTGCATTGGTATTAGATTTTATTCTCAAAAAGTGGGCTAAGAACTAAGGCAACTTACTGCAGAAGAATCTCTTTCCATCTCACATCTTTAATGCTTGCTTTTTTCAGCACCTTGGAGTCACCTGTCCGATAAATATATAATTTATGCCCCAAAATAAATGTAGCTCATGGTCCTTTTGGTGTCATAAAGAAAATTGTGGAAGAAGGCAGGTAAAGAAGATGAGTTTTTCAAGGCAACAAAAAATACCCTGCTTTCATATGCTTGTTGTGTGCAGATTGTCAAATTGTTGAGGTATTTTAGAAAGGATTATTGAATCTATATTTATGGAATGCAGGGCAGAGTTGGGATGAAAAGCCTGTGAAAGAATGCTGTGTGAAGCAGCCGTGTAAAGGACAGAAGAGGTGGATAAAGTGAAAGAACGGAGAAATGAATTCAGGCAGGGTGAAAAAGGAGGGATCAGCCGTGTTGCAGATGAGAAACACAAAGTGACAACTGGACATGAGCTGTCCTGAGATGATGTGCTGAAGAAGTGGTATTGTTGGCCCTCCTGTTCCCCTTGGGAAGAGGGACCTGGGAATAAGTCTTGGTATCTTGAGAATTCCCCTTCCTAAAGGCAACAGGCTGTGCTGGTTCAGCTTTGATGACAGCTTATTCCTGGACCCTGGGGTGCCTCAGTAGCCTGCCCCTTGGATCAGGTCCGGGAAAGGAAGCAGAGCAGCCTGTTCTTTTATTCATAGTACAGAAAGGAGAATCAAGACTATTCTGAGCTGAAACACTGCTAGCTTTTTCCCTTTCCTTTTTTTGTTACAGGTTTCTAAGACTGTTCTGGCAAAGCAAAGTGCTTATAACTTTGTTTCAGAATGAAAGCCAAGAGACTCCTTAACATATCTGGAACCCTCTTTCTTGTTCTTTTTTCCTTCAACTTGCCTTAACCTTGCTCTAAAAAGATTACTGTAAACATTTCTCTCTCTCTCTCTCTCTCTCTCTCTCTCTCTGTCCCCGCTCATGTTTTGGTTTTTGAATTTATTTTCTGCTGGATTGCCAACAATGAACCATTTAGAACTAGTTGTGAGATTGCGTTGCATTCAGATGCTTGCCCAGAGAGAGCTGAGCTGATACCACCAAAACCAGAGACGTGGTCACCAGATGTTAGTGCTCTTTGGTCACCAAGGGTATATCTACCTACTAGAATGAGGTGTTGGGCTGAGTTCTTTCTGAATGAGCTGTTGCAGCTGCATGGCACAATAGAGGTGAATTTTCAGTATTTCTAGCCTGGATGCATCCTTTCAGTGTGCCTGGGTATGACATATCAAACTGCACTCACTGGTTAGCAAAAGACTTCAGATTCTGAAATCACTCAAGTCAGTGATCAGGGCTCTGAGCAGAGGTCAGTGATTAAACTGAATACAAGATTTAAGTGCCCTAGGAAAAAAGTAATATCCCAACTTGACTGTTTTTCTGAGCTGTTGTTATGATGGTACCTAATTAGATGCTGAAGATGTTTCAGCTTCATGGTAAGTGCAAACTTCAAGTAAGAAAATCTGAACCTGGATGACAATCCCCTCCCCTTTAAAATTTTTTTTTGTATTAAGCTGAATTTCAAGTATTAAGCTTACGGCAGAATCAGAAAAAATAATTATCAAACCAATGACAAAAGCTTTTCTTAATTTTCTGGAAGGTCACATTAAGTTTTGGTGCATATCATTGAAAGAACTAAGCAGTACTGTGTAAAGCAGAGGAAGGATATGAATAGCACTCGAAAATTAAAGTCTCTGCAAAAAAATCCAATTCACTTAAACTGCATTTTATCCTATTTTATTTTTATTTATAAGCATGTAATAAAGGTCACACCGTGGTTTACACCCCTGTAAACTGGAGCATGACTTATAGACAAGTGTCACACTTGCATTACATTTTCCAGATTTTACAAGTTTGTCAGACTGAATGCTCTTTGGACAATGTTTCTGACAGTTTAATTAATTATAATGGAAATGTAACAAAATGCTCATGCCTTCAACTGTATTCTTTGGCAAGTGTTGCATTTTGTGAAGAACCTCATAACTCTAAAAAGGAAGGAATCCAGTATATTAGTTAAGCTTTTCCATTTTTATTAATGGTCTTTGTTATGTGGTTGCTTGTGTGGGAAGCAGACTTTCAGGCAAGAAGAATGAGAAAAAGGAAGAACCAAAGAAGCAACTCTCTAGTGCCATGCTGAAGGGCTCTCATGAGCCTTATGAGCAGATTAGATCACATTCAGTGAATGTGCTTAGAAATGAGGAAGTATGGTACAGGATTTAGTCACTGGTTCTTGATACATAACCATAGGATGGCCTGGGTTTGTAGGGATCTTAAAGACCCTCTAGTTCCAACCGCTCTGCCACAGGCAGGGATATCTCCCACCAGACCAGGCTGGTCAAAACCCCATCCAGCCTGGCCTTGAGTGCTCCCAGGGTAATCCTTGGTGTTAGGGTCAGACGCTACAAAGGAAGAAGAAGACAACCAAGCTGCTGCCTCGAAGCTGTGGCTGCTTTCACCACAGGCTACTAAGCTGCTGTCCATGGCTCACTGGTGGTCTGCAGGACCTTGCAAAATGTCCTGCAGATTACATGAAGGACTGACTTCAAAGGAGTCTCAATAGGCGGTATAATTGTGGGCTGTATTTCAGCACAATCATGACAGATGCTTTCCCTGACACAAGACAGGACCCATACCATGCCTAGTATTGGCATTCCACTAGGATTTCCACACACAGAGTTAAGGGTATCTGTGCACTCACCAGACAATTGCTTGCAAATGTTGTAATTTTTGTGTGCATCATCTCAGTTTGCTTGTGAAGCTTTGTCACAGCTGAATGCCAAGTGTCACCAGAGAGAATGGGCACAGCTCACTTCAGCAGGTTAAAATCTGGCTTTCCATGTAGCCGGTTGCACTGTCCGGATAATAAGATTATGGCAAGAGTCACTAGATGACACTGTTACATAGTTTCACACAATCGTTATTCTTAGTGCCTTTGTAGATCGGCTGTACTGTCTCCTGTTTCAGTTCCTGTTAGTTTATCTTAATGAAAGCATCAGGATGATTTTCCTTCCAATTAGGTCTTTCTAATTAGGCTTTGCTAGAGGCCAGAGTCGGTACTTTATTTTCTACAAGGCTGAGTACAGTTTAAGTCCCAAAGACCCGATTTTGACAGCAATGATTTCTCCACCGTTACAAAAAAGGTCTCCGAAGACCTGTGCCTTTGGAGAGCTCAGAAGATGATCCTGTGCAGCACGGGACAAGGCTGTGTTTACACAGGGCCTGCTGGGTCATCTGGGCTGGTGCCTTTGGGCAGAAAAGGTCAGCAAGGGGAGCCACAGCTGCTTCACTAGAATCCCACCCACCCTCTCGGTTCAACCCAGCTCTGACACGGAGCAACGGCCTGCTCGGAGCCACTGCATCTTCCGCATGGAAACTATGCCTTCCCTTGGCCCTTCTCTCAATGGAAGGAGTAAAGCCTGTGGTTTTCAGTAAAGACTTTTTTCTCCTTCATTTAATAAGGCTGAAATAATTGTACTCACCAGGCTCTACTCTTTTATGCTGTCATTTGTAACGCCAAGATTTTGCTGCAGTTCAAGGGTGGTATCCCATTCTTGTCACGCTCCAGACATTCTCATATTCTTGCCATTACATATTACCTCAAGGCTTCCATAAAATGTCTTGAGACATCCCAGCCAGTCAAGTCTTGAAATGAAAACTGAGTGGAAGTGGACCACTTTTATTTATTTATTTGTTTAACTTTTGGGCATGTGTCTGAAAAGTTTCACCAATGCAGTAGTTATGTGAGCAGTATGACAAAAAATGTGGGTTTTTTGCTTTTGCTTTTTTCCCCCTTTTGCCTTGCTATAATCATTTTCAAGGTAGGGAAGGTCATTTTAGGGGAGCAGCTTTCAGCCACCTTACAAACCACAGTATTCTTAAATAAAACTGGTGTTGTTGCTTGGTACTCAAAAAAAAAAAAAAAAAAAAAAAAAAAAAAAAAAAAAAAAAAAAAAAAAAAAAAAAGGTAAAAAGCTCCAAACTCCTGATTGGTTGGCAGGATGCTTTCATAGACATAATGGTGGCTAAATGTTTTAAGACTGATGTGATTCTATATATTTACTTATAAACATATTTATATAGAGAAGTTATTCTTGTTTTTCTGGCAAAAACTGTACTAAAATAGTCACACTTCAATGTCAGGATGATAAAAATTGTTTATACAGTTTTCTTCAAGAGTAATACAAAAAATGGCTGAATTCTTTGAGTTTTAGTCTCAGTAAGAGATTAGGGTCCATGTCTCGGGTGTGGCAATTTATAGCAGGTTGTGCTTGCAGCATCAGCCAATAACATTCGATATCTATAAGCACCTGCTCTAAGGGAGTTAACCTTAATTATGATGTGTTGCCCTCTGAGACTGCCTGCTTCTCTCCATTGTCTCTACAAGGACTTAGGGTAACAGTGTGAGGTTATATATTTAACCCTAGTTGGTTATTGCTGTGTGAAATGAATCCTAACTTCAAGTGAGTAACACGCTTCATTTTACAATGCATTTGAACAAAGGAAATCACCAATAGTGCTCCAGTATTTATTGCAAATTCACTCAGTACACATTGCATTGCATCCAAAGACGCTTCCACACCTCTGGGCAGATACAAGCAAAATAATTTTAATTAGGGTACTTATTTCAGTTCTATAAACATGTAATTCTAACAAAACTGAGATTACCACAGGATACTAAACTCTCAGTAAAGCATGGTAAGTAGCTGTAAGTACATCCCATGCTGCTGTGATTGCCCTGTTGTCATGACCTAGGTAACTAATTTACATTCAGAGAACAGACTTGTCTGTATCGTCCCAGTCACTTTGATTGCAGTGTAGACATGCATTTTTAATCTATGATTATAATTGAAGTAGATGAAAGACTGGTATTTTTTCCTATGCAATGCATCCAGCATATCTACTAAAGCAAAGGCTGCTTAGATTAAGTGTCCTCTGTTTTGCAAATAAAAAGCTCCCAATGTATTTATTGGATAACATTTGTTCCCAATTGTAGCCATCAGAAGGTCAGAAGAAGTTCAAAATTATATGATAGAGTTTATCTTCTTTTTTTTTTTTTTTTTTTTTTTTAATATGACCTGGTTATTGCCATAACAAGTTATATTAAATTGTTTTGGTTGTATGATATAGGATTTTTATATTAATGCCATATTTAAAATGTATTTATAAAACAGTTGAGCTTTGACTATTATAGTTCAGATCTTTGCAGTTTTGTAATTGAGACATTTGCAAATTTACAGTTTAAATTATTTTGTCAGAAACCAAACAGAGATGCATTTTAAAAGAAAAACTTTGGATAATTGCATCATGATGGATCTTTTGAGTCTTGTTTATTTTTGCTCTCAAGGATATTAAATCAATACCAAATCTCAGAACTGACTGTATTCAGTATGTGAATGACATATGTGATGAGGTTTGGATTTTTTTCTCATTTATTTGAACAGTATATGTAAATATAACATTAAAGCTGACAGACTGTTCAAGCAGTGTTGCAAAGTTAACAGCATGGTATATATATATCAGGTGTAAAATAGGAACTGCAATTCATATCTTTGTAATAATTACAGGTGAAAAGTGCTACTGTCATTTATTACGTGTGGTAAGGTCTTCCTGCTCTTTTTCTCCCATCACCACTGTAGTTTAAAAATTTGCTATCTATCTGTTTCTGCTGGTTATTATTTACTGACTTTTAGAGGATTTACACTGAAATATAGATGCCCTACATTGTGGAGCATGATGTCTTTTGACACTGTTTGTAGAACTTCCACACAATTTTGTGATAAGAGCTGCTCACGGTAGTACATTTTTGGGTCTGATTCAGATAAAATTTACAGTGTTAAAAACTCTATTAGAATCTGAGGGCTTGTTTTAGTGACTGTTGGTTTTGAACATTTTTAAATAAAATTAATTTTAGATCGAGAAAATGTCACAAAACATGACATTTAAATGTGATGAATATGGAAAATATCTACAATTGAACTGTGTTATTGCTAATGATTTACCTGCAGTGATTGGAATGGATTTAATTAACAGTCAGAACTATAGCGGTAGGAACACAATAATCCCGTCTTCATTTTCACTGAATTTGATGCAATAAGTAAGAAGATAAATCTTCTAAAATGCGGAAAAAGTAGAAAAAATAAGAGAAGAAAACAGGAAATGTAATTTTCATCTTTTAGAACTGCCAGACAGTCTGTATAATACAGGATATCCTGTATATATAGTGAAGTCAAATATGAAAAGCATACAGGGCACACTCTTTTCGGTATAGTCATGGCAACTGTACTTTTCCAAACATGCAGCAGCTTAAATTGCCAGGGATTTGGGAAAACAATAGCTGCAATCTGGACCTCTTGTCTGTGCAGTTGGTAAAACACATGAGGTTTGTTGAGTATGTGCAAACTGCAGCATGACTTTTCTGTCCTGCATTGTTCCAGATTTTGCCTTCTTGCTACTTCGCATTTCACAAAGTGACTTCTAAAAGGAGTTACATGCTTTTGGGATGCTTTCAAGAAGATTATTGAAGATACAGATGGTTTTTATTGGGGGTCAGGAAAGCTCCGTGACCCAATTTATATCTCACTGTTATGCAAAAATTACTGGGTTTTTTTGTCTTTTACTAAGCAATTTTGTTCACCACTACACCTTCTGCTTACACAGTGCAAGGTGCGATGTCCCAGGACCCCATTCCTCCCGCACCCACAGTGACTGCACTGCACATTTTCATCTCCTGTGAGCTGAACTTCCAGTGATAACAGCAGCACTAAGTTCATAAAAACTGAAAAGCGTTTACGTATCAGTGTCATACACTTCAATCAGTGTCAAAGTGGAGATTATTACAGCAGTGAAGGTTTTGGGGACAAAGGATACACATCCATACTGAAACCAGACTTCATTAATTGTGTTCACTGTACAACTATCCTTTAAAGTATGGAATGCTCCTGAATGTACCTCATTACGACTCTGGTAAGTGTCTTTTCCACTCAGTCAGTTTGTTTATTCATCCTTGATTCCAAGGATTTGCTCAATTTTCTAGTAAGTATAATATATTTCCTACCCAGATGCCACATGGGATTACTAGACAATTTACTTATCTGGACAAAATAAATGTCTTTCCTTTGAAGCCTGGAGTAACTCAGATCCTTCTCTGCTCTCTGCTGGAGAATGAATAGTGTTTGAGAAAAAGAAGCAAAATCTGCCACAGTGACATACTATCATATTCTGTTGGATGAATCTCAGTATTTTTTGACAGAATGAGTCAGCAGAGGCTAAAATCACAGTGCATTAACCTCTCCTGTCTCACTCATCTCATACTCCCAGTTTCTTGGAGAATTTTTAGAGAAATTTGAACAGGCTAAGATGACAGTCCTGGGATTGCAGGAGCTCTTTGGGCTGTCTCAGTACAGTCTATCTGAAGTTGGCCATGACTCTGTAATAGCAGTGACTCCCTAAAAGTTAAAGTACTTTTTCATCTTTGCCTCTTGCCTTTTACTTTGATTTTTTGCAGAAAACATTGGTCTCTTTAGTTTACTGTTGTTAGGTGGAGTGAGTTAAAGATACTAAGCAACCAAAGATTTTGAGTTTAGGAATGTTTTCAGAATAATTATAAAATATTAAATTTACATTATCCATAATATGTTGGAGGTCAGTTCGCCCTCAAAACATAATGTCTGACAATTGTGCTTTCTTAGTGTGGGTTAGAAAAAGAATATAGTAGACTTAGGAAAACATCATAATTTAAGAAGTGACACATTTCAACAAAGACATAAAACTGTAGGCAGTAGAGAAAAGAAGCAAAACCTTAGGAAACCATTACTTCATTAGGACAAATATTTAATGTCTTTCAAAAGACTCCTTATTAAAAAGGGTGAGCTCTAGGATATTCATACTTGCGTGAAATCGTAAATCTGCCATTTGAGAACAAGAAGTGCTTCTTTCTGTGGATAAATTGATTTTTATTACAGCTTCATCAAATTCTTTGAAAACTGTTAATCTGAGTGTATTGCTAAGAGTTGGCTTACAGTTATTTTTAATATTTTCTCATCTTACAAGTATAGTGGTCAAACCAGTTAGGAAAATCAACCACATACAGTACATATGCAGTCTGTGAGGCATTAAAAAGAAGCTGAACAAGGACTCATTTGCTTGTTATCAGCAAGGGGTTCTTGAGGAACCCCTTTCATAAAACATCTATTTTCTACATTGTTTAGTTTCTCTGCCTGTTCTTTAGTACATCTGCCCTTTGCCTTCAAATGTGTGGAATAGTACTTGTAAGTACTGACTTACACTGCCTGCCTTCCAATGTGGTGGCAGTCAGGGGACACCAGCTGGCCAAGAAAGGGCTCAGATTTTCACCTGCCTGAACATGCATTCAGGGTTTATTTTTCCCATGAGGAGCAGGGAGCCGGTAGAGACCTGTGCCCCACTGGGACACCAAAGCTTTTCTCTCTGGCAGAGGGGAAGCACGGCAATTTCTGCCTAACTTGGGAAAACTGTGAAGTTGTACTCCCTACTAAAATTTTTGTATTTAGGCAGAGAGTTTTTGTGATTGTGCTTGAGGAAGATACAGGAAAGGAGTGGAGAAAGGTTACAGTTTCATCACATTTTCTGAGTCTTTCAATTCATTTAGCCTTATCTGTGTCTTTTAGATTGCAAGCTGTTAGGTTCCATGACTGTTTTTATGCATGTCTTTAACTGGGGTACAACAGATAACTTGCTACAAATTGTTGGAGCTTCCCAAGGAAACAATTTTTTGTTTTCAAGTGAATGCTGAGAAAATAAAACTGCTTCAAAAAAATGTCAGTTTCATGGAAATTTCTCATGAATAAAACTTGGAGAAAATAGTTCAAAATTATCAAAATATGAAATTCTTACATTTTCTAAAGGGAAAATATATTTCTCAGCTCAAACTTCCTTTCATTTTAAAGGCATAGCAAGCTTACAGTGAAACATTTTTTTTGGTTTATAAAATCTTGAAATAATCCAAATTAAAGGAAAAATGAAACAAAAACTCTTGCCCCTAAACAGTTTGTCATTGTTATTGCTTTACAACCATTGTGAGGTTTGGAATAGAGACAGCAAAATAACTTTACATGCAGCTTTGCTAAAAATTATTAATATTCCATTTGTATTAAATTTTGAGGATGGTGGGAAAATCATCAAAGTAATTGGTTTATTTTAATTTTTGTTTTTAATTTAGTCTTGGGGAAAAACAAAACTTGCTTTGCATTAATCACTTTACTGTTAAAATATTCAAGATGGATTATAATCACTGGTCCTATTGGTTTCAAATAATTTTGTCTGCCTTGAGTTCCTTTGTAAAAAAGTCGTCATTTAAGGCCAGTACAATTGTTGCTCAGACTACTGTACTATTTCTGAAATAAATCTGCTTCATCTGTGGCCTACATAAACCATCTATACATTTTTTACTTACTGCTGTTTGGGACAAAAAAACCTGCCCTTTTACAGAAAATTATTTTGCCACTGAGATGAGAGTTGTTAAAGGATGGAAGGATCAAGGAAAGGTGTATACTCTTAATGGTGAAAGAGAAAAATACAGAAAATAATAGAAAAAAAGACCAACACCAGACTTTGGAATCAGTCCTTCATTTTCACACTGCTGAGGTATTCTTGTGCTTTTTTCTGCTGTCTGATAAATTGAGGGACAGAAAAAAGTAGCATGATGAAACAGTGGCTGATGGGAGACTAGAGGCAAGTAAAGAAAATTTTGAATAAGATTAGTTAGCTAAATAAGAGAAAGTTGGAAGTAACAGTAAGAAAAATATTTCTTAATGTATTTAGAAATAAGGATAGAGAAGGATCATAACATCATAAATTATATTCTTGTAACAAGGTTACCACTTTGGAACCACAGTCATGGAACCAGCATAATGCGGAGATCCAAATGTACCACTTATAGAGCACATATATGGGCTGCAGGTAATTTTAGGAGAGGCAGTGATTGATCAATTCCAGGAAGAAGCAAGCATGCCGGCTGTTGAATTGCCGGCACTGTTGCAGCCAGCGTCTCTGCGGCGCTTGGACATCTCCGGTCCCAGCACTGCCTTTGTTAGATACCAGAGTGCTTTTGAGAGCTGCCTGAAGCCCTCCAGAATGTAGCTTGGCTCTCTGCTAACCTTTTGAAGAGTCTAATTTATATTTATTTGTAAACCTGTACCACCCTAAAAATCGAAAAAACTGTGTCCATGAGTTACTTTTAGCCCAGGTTAAGAGCATCTTTCTGAATATACTCTTTCTTGGCAGGAATCTACAATGTTGGTATCTAAAGGGGAAATGGTTTGTTTTTGTTATCATTCATGTAGTTTTCCAAATTAAGTGCTTCCATTCTCATTCATTGAGGCTCTCAGTCAGGTTTTTATTTTCACAGGATGAAGAAGTGATGAGTACATGAGCAGTTATTCAGATTTGCCGGTCATACTCTGAGATTAATTACAAAACATAGGTTTGCAATAATGACCTTGCCGAAATCCATCAAAATTGATCCTTTTCTGTATCAGCAGATATGGAAATGAAAAGGATTATGGAGATCTTGAATTGAAGAATAGTTGGAAACTGTTGCATTTCATCCACCTCAATGGATAGGCAAAATTTTGTAATGATGAGTTCAGCCTTTATTTACTGTATACACAGTTTGTGACAGTGGTTTTTATAACACTAAAAATTACACTTAATAAATACGAGAAGATACAGATTTTCTTGATTACATAAACCTAAATATTTATTCAAGCTTTCATGAGAAGTTTGTCTTATTTTAAACAGAGCTAGGGCTGCTGAATGGATGCCATTTTTTTTTTATGTGGACACGAAACAAGTTTTAGTAATATCCACCCTTATTTAACCAGTAAATGTTTTCTACTAAGGCTTTGCCTCGGCGTGGTTTGCCTACTGCGATCAAAATGAAACTGAAGTCGGCTTTTCATGGATCATATTTAAGGGTTTCATCCTTCATTGCATGAAGGATTGTTGGCTTTAATTAAAAAAATCAGAAGAGACATGTAAATATTGCTGCTGTAGTTCAGAGAAATGCAGTATTACTCGTATTTTCCCTTTTGGTATTGATGTATGTAGAAGTTGGAGACACTAACACATTGTGGATATTGCTGCTGAGAAGGGGAAAGGAAAAAGATAGGCTTGAAACACAGCCTGTGAGATGGCACAAAGCCAATGCATTGAAAAATGGCAAACGTCACATTTAACAGCTGGACACAGAAATATTTCTCTTTAATTTGGAAGGAGAAAATTTTTTTCACAGCAGGGCACTCTCAAAAGAGTACAACATCAAAGAGGGTGGGTCTCCCCAGTCAAACATCATCTGGCTCCAGTGATGGAGCAAAATGAATGAACTGTCAGGACTTTTTTCCAGTGTGTATGTTTTTGCCAAGTGAAAAGTAAAAGGTTTAGTGGCTTGTTCTGATCACAGACCAAATCCTGATAATGGAAAGCTGATTCCCTAAAGTCTTCCTCTGATCAGCTGACATGCAATGTCTGAAGAAGACCTCATATTGATTGATGGTCCACTTTGTATTGATGGCCCCTGCCACCCTTAGAGATAAGTGAGATATGCCAAATGCTTGACAGCTCTGGAGGGCTCCTGTGATTGTGTCTCAAGCAATGTTCTAATCTAATGTTATAATCCTCACAGAAACAAACACACTTCTAAAGAAACTTAACATGATACTTACCAATGCCAGACCTGCACTCTGGCAAGAAAAAACCCTTTTCACACTCTCCAAAATGACGTCCACTAGCAACATCAGCACTGCTCCTTAATGCACTCCTTTCATTTGCTTCTTGACTCTGACCTCAGCCCCAGAGAAGCTGCAAACTAGCTATTGTTGTGTTGTTTTTCTGACAATCCTATAATTTAACAAATATGAGGGAATAATACAGTGTAGGAATTTTTTGATACAAAAACATGGTGACACAATTTGTACAGCCATTACTCATTTGTTTTATGAGGAAACTCAGGCATAGTTTATCATATACTTTATTACTTGACCTTTTAATCATCATCTGGGGAACTTGACATTCCAGACATTCCAAAATATTCCAAACTAAAAATATCACTGTGCCTCATTATTTAAAACTCACAAAGGAATTAAGTATATTTTCTAAAGTATGTAATTTTTACTGAAATTCCTCATTTACGGCAAGCCTTAATGAGAAGTTTAAAAAAGGATTAAAAGAATTATCTGTGGAGACTGTATTGTAGTAGTAAATCGGTGCTCTACTGTGATAGATGTTCTACACACACACTGTAAACACAGTCCCTATCCATATTTACTTACAAACTCAGAGTGAAGATAAGCAAATGGTACACAAAAAATGTTATCAAAAGCCCCGTTTTCTACAGCCACAGGATCAAGACACAGACTTTAAGTACTTGTAAGCCATGTGACAAACCATTTTCAGGGCAGGAGCTAAACCCAGGCATCTGCAGAGCAATTCAAGTGTCTAAATGGAGACGCTTAGTGGCATTTTAAATCCTGGAAAGTATCTAAGACATACAGACAGGGCTGAGAAGTAATGCTCAGAACTCAAGGATAACTGCCTGTCTTCTGGAGCAGTCACTGGAGGTTTAGTGAGATACTTGAACCCACCAGAAACACTAGTGGAAAATTAAATTTATGCACCAGAATATAACTCCTAGTGCCCTAGTCCAGTAACAAATCCTTATCAGTGGATCACAACCATTACATTTGGCAGCAATACTTTTTTTCTGAACAAAGTAATGTTTTTGACATTTCTTGAAAGTGAGGCTACTTGTTGACAAGCTTTCTTTTTGTGGGTTTTTTCACATGTAGTGCAATTCCAAATTACGGTTAGGATTTTTTTCAGTTTTTTTGGGTTTTGGGGTTTTTTGGGGGTTTTTTGATTGGTTTTTTTCATAGAATGTCCATGAACAAGGAGTCAGGAATTTAAAAATGAAGATGGTAGAAGTCATGACCATCTTCTGAGCTAATGAGGTGATCTCCAGAGGTTCCTTCCAACCTTAGTGGTTCTACAGTTCCCTGAACTGCTCTACTTAAATGAGACTATAGCCACTTATGGTACATGGACAGAAAATTGAAGAATTCCTTGTCTCAAAGCAAGAAGTGTTTCTTAGAATATTAAAACAAATAATAAAATCTTTTGCTTGCCTAAAAAGCAGACAGGTATGTATGGTCCGTAAGTGTCTAAACGAGTTAAAACTTGAGTCCCATTTACTTCAGTGGCAGTTTTAAGTCTAACTTACTAAAGGATTTTTTGCCAGTTATACTGCAGGATTGAGAGTGTCTCTACAGAATCAGAGAATATATAAGGTTGGGTGGGACCGCTGGAGTCAAGTAGTCCAACCTCCCAGTTCAAGGAGAGTTTCCTAGAGCACATTACTCAAGATTGCATTCAGACAGGTTTTGAATATCTGCAGCGAAGAAGACTCTGCAACCTCTTGGGGCAACCTGCTCGGTCACCCTGATTGCAAAGTTCTTCCTCCTATTCAGGTAGAACCTCCTGTGCATCAGTTTCTTTGTGCTGCCTCATGTCCTATTGCTCAGCACCACCAAGAAGAGTGACTCCATCCTCTTGACATCCTCCATTCAGATACCTTCCAAGTCTCTAGGAGCTCTGTGCTTGAGAAGATAAATACCTTTACAATCTAGTTCCTAAAATGCTTAAGGGAACATGGTTTTGGAGCTTTTAAAAATCATAAAGGTAAGGAAAAGAATGAGAAGCCCCAAGTGCTGCAAACTGAAACCAACCAAAAATTGTAATCAAGCAAGTTTCATTCACAGAATGATAATTGTGCCATGTGTTCTATGTACCATACTTTGGTATATCTGAAAATATCCCTAAGCACTAGTCTGGGATTTGTACATCTAAGATCTGCTACCTCTAGAAGTGCTGATTCATGCAGAAAACTATGAAAACACAGTTTGGAACAGTGTTTTGAAAAAGTGCTTAACAAGAATCATAAGAGTGAGGGTTTACAAGAAAGGTAAGCCTTTACAAGAAAGGTAAGCCGTGAGTTTGAAAAACAGACCTTCTGTGCTCTCATTCCTTCTTATATTTAAGAATCAGGGTACACTAGATTGATTTCCATTTACGAGTTTCTTTAGATCCTGAATGATTTCTCTGAGGTTGTAGAGCTATCAGTAAGTCGCCCCAGGATTGTGTATTTTCTCACTTGTTTCAGCTGCACTGTCTAGCTTGATGCTGAGTGATGCTGATGCTGCCAAAATCCTCCTGGAATATTTGGTTGCATAAACAAATGAAAAAATATGAAACAAACATGTTCTAAATTCACTTTTCAATCTCTAACAGTTTTGAGAACCTGCAAGAAAATGGGCAAAGCTCTGCCATTACCCTGCAAAGGAAACAGTGCTCTGTTTTCAGAGGCACTGGAAGCAAGAAAGAAACACTGTAACTCTCTTGATTCCCTGGCTCAGAATGTAATTTTGGGAACTTTATTGCTCAGTAAGTTAATTGATGCTTTCCTGTTGAATGAGGGTTTTCACTATTGGGCCCTCAGTTGTGCACCCTTCCTGATATATTTACTGGGATATGCATTTACCAATCAACAGGTATGAGAGTCTTCTTCTAGGGTTATTTCAGCTTTGATAATTTGCCCCTCTGTTTTAAACCATCTTTTCCTTTTTAGTTTGCTTTTTTTCATGGTCTCTCTGAACAGTGAGCCTAGATTAGCAACACTTTTTCTCTTCATGCTCCATGTCCCACATAGAAAAGACTGGAGAAAACAACTTCAATCCATTTCCTCCACATGGCCTTCTGCTTCCAGTGCTGCATGGGAGCACAGTGTAGTGAGCAGGGTGGAAATAACAATGTAAACAAAAATGTCTCCATTGCAGAATGTCTCATGGCTGGAGCACCACAGCTTATTTCGTCCTGTCACTGAACCTGTTAGGAGAGTGCAAAACCACACACAGGGAAGGCACTGAGGTGTCTGTGGATACCACAGGAGCACCAGTGCTTTACAGACCTGTTTACATGTGTGCGAGTTTTCAGCTTAATGCACAGGGTTTTATTCTGCTCCGTGTCGTCCCCTGGTTGCCCTGGTGTTGAGTAACGCCGTTGCGTTGCATGAAATTCTTTCCTATTCCAGGACCTCCACGGGCTAATGTCAAAACAAACCACTGAGACTTGACTTTAAAAAAAAGTAATTTTATGAAGTCCACATAATCAGCAGGGCACTGCTTTCATGACACATTCTGGAATAAGGCCCCGATCCTCCAACTGCTTACACAGATGCTTGATTTCACACATGAGTAGTCCCATTGAGATCAATGGGACTATAACATGTGCATAAGTGTTTGCTGGACTGGGGTCTAAGTGAGAGATGAAGCCTTTCACCTAGCACAGACAGTTCAAACCAATGTTTATAGTTTCATATGCTATAATCCTTTGAGAAACATTAAAACTAAATAACTTTTAATATTATTTGGCAAGTATTCTCTTTTTTAAAATTTGCTAGATGATGCCTGCTAGATTAAAGAGAAAAACATTAAGTAGATATTACAAGATATACGCTCCATATCAGATATGGCTAATTTTGGAAATTTGCTTTGAATTGTGTGAGCAGTCAAAGAGGACCATTGGCTGTCAGGATATATTTCTGCTCATTTTCACAGAGGGATTGCATCCAGTTGGGCAAAAAATTTTGGGTTTACTTTAACCAGCGAGGCCTCCTGATATTTCCTCCTTGCTCACTTATTTCAGGTTTCTATTCTCTTAATAGCTTATAACAGTTCAAAATGCTTTGGAAAACTTGATGATAATTCTAAGTAAAAACAAATCACATATAATGCAAATATTGCAACAAAGAAAAATGATTCTTTGAATAGACTGTTGCATTTTCTACATGGCAAGGAGATATCACCAATTATTATTTTAAAAATAGAAGCACTTCAAAGCAAGTAACCAGTTACTCACATGGATTTATTTTATATAGATACAAAGACCATAGTAACTGGCTTTAATTTTCTACATCACAATAAACCATAACATTCTTATCTCATCCTAAGACAACAAGCTTGAATGTTATCTGTAACATATTTATATTTTTGATCCTGCTATCTGTCCATAAATAATGTGAAGGCATGTTTTAAGTGGTAAAGCAAATCAATTAGTCTTATCAAGCAACAGTGGAACATATGAGAAGTATTTATAACCGATGTTTTTCTGAAATAATGACCATGCAATTGAATTGGGAACCTGTCCAAACATTTCCAGTTATAGTAGAATGAAGTCGATGACACATATGCTGCTATTGTTGCATACCAGTTTCATGTATATAGTTGACTATTACAGATTCAATAATATTTATTAGGCATCAAAGATGGATTTATCACAATGTGATGAATAGGCATTTCTTTATGCTAGCTGAGAATAATTTACCTGTTCACTGTATAGGTAATCTAAAAGAATGTAATTTACTAAGTATTTCAATGTTTGAGATGTGGTCTTTGCAAAGGATGTGATTATATAATACTACAATTGTCATCTGTCAACATAATTTTTTCTTTTTAGTTAAGCTGTATTCAGAGAACTTTCCATGTGTTTTAGCATGCTTCTGAGTTCCATTGTATTTCATTTTTCTTTTATATAGAGAGACTATATGTTGTTCTTCAAAAATTTGCTGAATATCCTTACTTGGTCATCAAGCTAGTGAAAGAAATGAGAAAGTAGTGATGGTTACATGCATGATTATTTCTATGCACCCTTCTCATTGAGCGTGTAACAAGGAAAAGACACATATTTAGAAGCGCTCTGCTGTCCTAAAGCATATGCTCAGCTCCTAATATTAAGGCATTTAAAGTCTAAAAGCATTCATTCTTTAAACACTTGTTGCTATCAATATGAACCCAGCTGCAGTTTGATTTTCAGCCTAAACTATGTTCATTTAATGTAATATTGCCAAGGATTTCTGTTAGTAGTCTTCTCTCTTTCAGTTCATGCAGCATCTTCTGATAATTTCAGACTTTCTAGATAATGAGGTCTTTTGGCAGTGTGTTGATTTCGAAGACAGCTAGACGCCACTACGCTACACAAAATCCAATCTAAATGAGTAAATTATGAAGTCATGGATACAATCCAGTTTGCTTTCAGTTTGACTTAATTAGAAGCTCTAACAAATAAATAATGTATACTTATAATAAACTCTAGAGCTCATTGGCATTTTGCTTAACAATCACTGCCTTAGGCAAGTCAAATCACTGAATTTTACTGTGAATTTGCTGTGTGAGTCTCAGAGCTTTTCAGGAAAGAGACAGTTATTTCTTCAGCTTTACAGGAGAGGTAACCTTCCTTGTCATTTATTAAGCTGGCTATGGAGCTCTCTTCTACCAGAAATTCCACTGAACACTTTCCCCCCATCTATGAAAGCATACATGTGTCCAGCTTTACTTACAATACTAGTTTATTATAGAAGATGAGTAAAATGTCGAATTGAACTGTGAATTTAAAAAAAAAATAAATAAATGAAGATATGGCAGTTCCTTCAAATAAGATGATGGTGATGACAGGATTTAGTGTTTATGGGTAAGAACAAAGAGAAGGCCAATATGGCAGATATTCAGGTGGAAGGATGTTATAGACCATCCAACTACGATGAAGAGGTGGGTGAAATATTCTATAAGCAGCTGGGAGAAGGCCCATGCTTTCCATCCGTTCTTCTCGTGGGAGACTTCAATTTACCAAATGTTTCCTGGAAACAGAACACAGCAGAGAGGAATAAATCCAGGATGATTCTGGAACATATGGAAGATAACTTCCTGGCTTAGATGTGAGTCAGCTATGGAATGTGCCATGCAGGACCTGTTTTCTGTGAACAGAGAAGGGCTTGTGGGTTATGGGATTGTCAGAGGCTGTCTTGAGCACAGTGATCACAAAATGTTTGAGTTTTCAAATCTCAGAGATGTAAGAAGGAGGATCAGCAGAACTGCCATCCTGGACTTCCAGAGGGAAGACTTTGGCCTGTTTAGGGGACTGGCTGATGGAGTCCCTTGGGAGGCAGTCTTGAATGGCAAGGAGTCCAGGAAGACTGGATGTGCCTTAAGAAGGAAATCTTTAAGGCAGGAGCAGGCTGTCCACTTTTGCCAAAAGATGGGTTGGTGGGGAAGAAGATTAACCTGATGAAACAGAGAATTTTGGCTGCAAGTTAGGGGAAAAAAGAGTTTGTGACCTCGGGAAGAAAGGAGCAGGCAACTCCACGGGACTACAAGGATGTCATGATGTTAAGCAGGCAGAAAATTAGAAGGGCCAAAGCCCAAGTAGAACTTACCTGCTGTAGAAGAAAATTTTGAAAAGTTTCTATAAATTGATTAGCAACTAAAGGAGGGCCAAGGAAAATCTCCACCCTTTGGTGGATATGTGACGAAACAGTGACAAAAGATGAGGAAAAGGGTGAGGAACTTAATGCCTTCTTTTCCCCAGTCTTTAATAGAGAGACATGTTCTTCTCTGAATATCCAATCCTCTGAGCTGTAAAACAGGTGTGGGAAGCAGAATGAAGCACCTGTAATCAAGAGAAAAACGGTAAGAGACCTGCAAGTCCATTTAGACATACACAAGTCTATGGGGTCGGATGGGATTGACACAAGGGTCTTGAGCTGGCGGAAGAGCTCACTAAGCCACTTTCAATCATTTATAAGTGGCCATGGCTGATCAAGGATGTCCCGGCTGACCAGAGGTCAGCAGACATGAAACCCACCTACAAGAGGGACAGGAAGAAGGATCCAGAGAACAAAAGGCCTGTAAGCCTCATCTTGGTGCCAGGGGAGGTTATGGGGCAAATCATCTTGAGTGCCATTATGCAGACAATAACCTGGGCACAGCCAGCAGGGGTTTATGAAAGGCAGGTCCTGCTTGACGGACCTGACCTCCTTCTGTGAAAGTGTGACATACTTAATGGATGAAGGAAAGGCTGTGGGTGTTGTCTACCTGGTCTTCAGTGAAGGCTTTGGCACCATTTCCCATAGAATTCTGCTGAAGAAACTGGATGCTAATAGCTTGTACTCTTCAAGTGAAAAACTGAAGCTGGCTGTGCCCAGAGAGTGGAGGTAAGTGGTGCTAAACACAGCTGGTGGCTAGTCAAAAGTGCTGTTGCCAAGGGCTCGGGGTCAGTGTTCGGGACATTTAAAAAATCTTTATTCATGATCTTGATGAGAGGATCAAGTGCACCCTCTGTCAGTTTGCAGATTACACTAATTTACACAGCAGTGTAGATCTGCTGAGGGCAGGAAGGCTCTGCAGAGGGATCTGGACAGCCTGGACTGATGGGCTGAGGGCCAGTTCTATGAGGTCAAACAAGGGTGAGTACCAGTTCTGCACTTCAGCTACACCAACCCTCCACAATGGTACAGGCTGGGGGCAGAGTGGCTGGAAAGGTGTCTTGGTGGAAAAGGATTTGGGGTTGCTGGTCAACAGCACTTAAACATGAGTCAGCTGTGCCCAGGTGACCAAGAAGGACAATGGCATCCTGGCCTGTATCAGCAATAATGTGACCAGCAGGACCAGGGCAGTGACCGTCCCCTTGTACTGGGCACCAGTGAGGCCACATGAGTTATGGGCCCCTCACACAAAAAGGACATTGAGGTGCTGTAGCATGTCCAGAGAAGGGCAGTGGAGCTGGGGAAGGGTCTGGAGCACAAGTCCTATGAGGAGCAGCTGAGTGAGCTGGGAGTATTTAGTCTGGAGGAAAAGAGGATTAGGGGAACCTTATTGCTCTGTACAGCTGTCTGAAATGAGGTTGTAGCAGCGTGGAAGTTGGTGTCTTCTCCCAAGTAACAAGCAACAGCAAAAGAGTAAACAGCCCCAAACTGTGCCAGGGAAGGCTTAAATTGGCTATTAGGGAAAAGATCTTCACCAAGAAGGTCATCAAGCACTGGAACAGGGTGTCCAGGTAGGTGGTAGAGTCACTACTCCCAGAGGTGCTTAAAAGAAGTGTAGGTGTGGCACTTAGGGACTTCATTTACTATTTCGCTTGGCAGTGCCGGGTTGAGGGTTGAAGTGAATGATTTTAAAGGTCTTCTGCAGCCTAAACAGTTCTATGATTCTATGATTGCATGCCTCTTACAGACTATCAGTTCAACACCCAGGCTTATAACCATTACCCTTTTTGGCAATGTTTTTAACATCTGTTTAGGATAGACAGCTGTAGAAGATGTAGCGTTTTTACAATAGAGAGATTTGCCTAATGTAGAGCTTACTCAGTTCTAATGTTCAAGTTAGCAAAGAAGAAACTTTCAGTGCAGCTGTGGCTTGTAGGTTCATACACTGTTATAGAAAGACTATAACTTGAATGGATTCTATCACATCTGACATGTCAGTCTGGTTACAACTTTTTCACCATATTACCAGTAGTTTTGGGTACATCTATAATTTTTAAGTGCATAGTTCATGATTTATGAAACATATATACTCATCAAAAGTACTCTTTTCTATTTTGACTCTTCCCATTGAAGAAAGGGTAAAAATTCTTTTGAGAGAGGGCTGATAGTAGGTGATTTGAAAATTCTATGATTTTATGCATGAGATGTCAATAAGAGTGAACAGCAAAATGCAGGAGTCTCTACTAATGGTAAGAATTAATTCTTGTATATTTTGTGGCTTTCTTCACATCTCTTTTGATGTCTTGCAACAGAAAACAAATATTCTAATAGCTACTTATACAATATAAATGTATGTGCAAAGAAAAATTCTATTTTCAGGATCAGTCTATTCTCTGACTGCCTGAAATGAAAATGAGTGGCCAAATAATTGTCTGTTAATACTTTCCTTATCTGACTAAATAGAAAAATAAAATGCAGGCAGAATTTCTAAAGATTTAATCTTTCAGCAGACCATGGAAATAGAACAAGGGAAGGCAACTGACAGAGAGGAAAGAACTTCAGTAAACTATTTTTGCCTTTGCTGTCTTTTCCATGAAATTGTTTTTACTTGCTTCATAACTTGGCTTTATCTGCGGCTGTGCTGTTACATTTGAACTTCTTTATTCTAAAATTTTGTGGCATCTTTACCAGAAACTGGAGCAAGAGTTTTCAGGAATTAGGTTTACCCCATTGATCCAAGTGAGCAATATTGACTATATCAGTACTGAAGTAATTGAAGGTTCTCAGAAGGCTCTTTTTAGCACTCTGTCTTGCCTTTTAATACTGCCTAAATCTTAGATGGGCCTTGTTTATTTTACTTAGTTATGGCTGTTCAGAGAATTTAGAGCATCACTCAGACGAGATGCAGCACTTTAGAAGTTATATTATTATCACCATTGTGTGTTAATCTTATCATTGCCATTAAAGAAACAGTATCTATGTCCTCCAAATAATTATTGGCAACAAATCCAGTAGGTATTATAGCCAGTCCTTCATATTTAATTTATGTTTGCATGCCATTACAAGATGAACCTGACCTCTATTTATGTCTTGATTATTTAATAAAGTGGTGTTTGAAAGGAAGGGAATAGAAAATAGGGAGAAGAGAAGGCTTGTATTCTGATTATTACGCTTTGGATTTGCTTTCTTGGAAAGTGAAGCAGTTTCTGTTGCATCCAGAAGTCAAAGGACGGAATTCACAGAGTAAAAATGTGTATCATATTCTGAGTCTCTAGGTCTGCAACATACCAGTAAAACATCCGTAAACAGTCAAGAACCTATTAAGAAGTTAATTAACTATATGGTAACTGCTAAGGGGGACCATAATGCATGTCAAATGAGGGGAATGCAGTCCTCTTTTATCAGATTCTTTCCTACTAATCTGGTTCATTCCATTACAAAGCAAACAAACAAAAATAAAACCCCACAACAAAAAATAAACTCTTATAGCTCAGCAAAACCAATAGTTATCAGGTACTTTTTGTCAGATGAGAAAAAAGTCCAGTAAGAAGTTTAGGAAACACTTCAAAGTGTAATCAAAGAAGAAAAACAAAATTACTAATTGTGTTTCCTCTACTTAGATCATTGACTGTTGTGAGATACAGAAAAAATGAATGCAATGTCCACAGGGACTTGGAGAAATGGTATCTTATTTTGCCATGAGTCTCTTGCAATGTGTTAAAAATTATGCCAGTTGTAGATGGATGTAATGATCTAGTGAGTAGTCAAAGACTTCCAGTAACATCAGTCTACCATTGATTTCTGCAATATTTTCTGTAACAGGTCCTATGAGTGTTTAAGGATGTATTCACGTGTAACAGAAATGTGGATAAATACAAATATCCATAGTTTATTGAAGTGCTTTGGTTCACAGCTTGTGCTACAGCTTTGCTTTTTCTCTTTTATGGCAGGTTGTGGTTTGCTCCCTCGCGAGTGTTTCTTCAGGAAGTTATACAGTGGTTGCCTGATTTATGTAATTGTAAAATTAATAAGAACTCTTGCATGATGGTGACTCGCAAAATAATACCATATCCAGTTTTTGATTTTTTGGGGTTTTTTTTCCAGATTTTAACCTGTGTTATGCAATTTGACAAATAAACAGATACAACACAGTGTTGCTGTTCCCCTTCTGCTTCCTTACAGATGGCTTTATAGTCCTGTAAGAACAGGGCTGAGAATGCTGTTGGATGGATTATGACTGTGCAGCAATGTCAATAATATCCCTCCAGGAAAGGAGGGCATAGTGTCCCTTGATGCATCACTACTTGCAAGAACAAAGTATTTGAAAATACTTAGTCTTGTAGCATGGTCCTTCCAATTCTAGACCAAGGCCCGGGAAAGATCCTGCCCTGTGTTTTCATTACAGATTTTAATTTTTCCTATCAGTTAATGACTGTCTATTTACACAAAATTCTGAGTAGGACCCTGGGTGTAAAGATATGAGTGTCAGTGCTGATCATGCCAGACCTCTTTGTCTTCCCTGTTTCATATCATCTGGGGATTAAACAGCTATCATCTCTTTATTTATGGGAATTGTTTTTGCCTCATGTTAATCCATATATTGTTATGTGAATAAGCAGCATGTAAATGGATAGATAATAAACACTGCTGAGAATGTTTGCATGGATATTGCCAAAATGGTCCCAGCCAAGCACTGTTAGTCATTAATTTTTCCTTCTCTTCCTTTTTGTGGGCTGATTTCCTGTAGAACTTTTCTGATTTCATCACAGATTTTTATTGTTGAGCGTATTTGCTCATATATTCAACATACATTAGGGTATTTGCATAAGAATAGGTCCTTGCTGATAATCAGCATGCTACCATATATAAAAAATTAACTTAATCCCTGGTATTGAAGTATTTGTTTATTTCTGAGGACTCCTGATTTCTCTGACTTTATTCCACTCAGTGCATGTTGGGGTAGCATCTTGCTTATCCAGTGCAGGAGTATTTGGCCAGGTTCCACCTGGTCCTTGTCACAGACACTCAGGAACAAATGACAAGGATCGCCGTAGACGCTTGATTTCTGTGTCTCTCATGCTCTTGCAACGGACATATTGCTCCTGATTACTCGCAGTCCCTCTTGGCCAAAACCAAAAGCAAGGCTGGCTCCTGAATTTGAGTCTCTCCTTCGGTGAAGGAAAAAGCTAGATTTTGATTCCTGTGTATATTTTTATGTGAACTGTAGGAAACACTCTTTTAAAAAATCAGAAGTGTTGAATGTAGTCACATAATTTCTGGGATTATTCTCTTGATATTGAAATAAACATTCAAGATTGTTAATTTGTGTATACTAGAAATGTTCAAATCAACATAATAAATGTGCTTCCTCTTCAGTTAGCAGAATTAATTCTTTCAAGAAGACATCAATCTAGGCTCATACAATTTCAAACGAGAGAACATTTTTGGGGTTGGGCTGTTAAAGCAAATACACAGAGGGGCAAAAGACATGAAAATGAGATTCACTCTAGATAGGAACCTAATTGTTCAGATGCATTTGTGAAGTTTGACAAAGCAATTGTGTAACAAGTAAAAATCTTGTGAGATTGAATGATTTTAGTAGGATTAGACCTACCTATAGAACATATTTTAAGCAGTCAGAAGGGCAGGTATGCATGAAACATTTATCTTTTAATTTCAGAGCCTCCAGAGCAACTTTATTTTTTCCTTCAGAGAGAGCATCCACCTCCAAATAGAAACATAATACTGTCTTTTTAAAAAATTGCTGTAACTGGCTCTCATGTCCTTAGCAGGGATGTCATGTTTAGGAAAACGATGATTCCCTCAGGACTGATTTCTCATTCAGTACTTCAAAAAATTATATGTCTCAAGGGAGCTCCTAAATGCATCATCAACTCCCTTTTTCCTTCTAGTCTCATTTGTTTTGATATTATGAATCGTACAGCTCCCTGACATACCGTGTGAGGTTGCTGAAGTATATGTTTTTACTGCAACTGAGATGTGAAAGGAGGAATACTTGTTTAGGGATCACTACCGCCCCTTGCTCAGATGTCCCAGCCATTTCAATGCATGCTTTACATCCAGATTTTCTTGTTTATCTGGCAGTTCATTATTTAAGGCCAGCTTGTCAAAATAGGTTAAATATTCTTTGGGAAACATGGTCACATCTTTGAGACGCCACAAATATTTTTAATATGAAAAGATTGGCTTGATAAGAGAAAAACTATAAACTTGCATACCCTAAAATACTTTTCTGCTTTTTTATGTCGATTTCTTAGAGTATCAGTACACAAATGACAAACTTCATGGCAATAAAGTCCTGGAAAAGCCTCAGAGAGACACCAGCAAAGCAGTGAAAATGATTGCTGATGATTTGTTCTAACTACTTGACCTTGTGACATCTCCCCCAGATATATGACCAAGATGGGACACTGCAGCACTTTATTGATGGTGGGGAACCGAGTAAGTCAAGCTGGATGAGGTACATCCGATGTGCAAGGCACTGCGGGGAGCAGAACTTAACAGTGGTTCAGTACAGGTAAGGTGTTTTTTGATTCACTCAATGACACAAAATGGAAATGTTTCATCAGACTGTAACTGCCACAAGTCCTGCTGCCTCTGATTGCAGAGTTGGTATCCGAGTTTTGGAGGTTTTATCCGAGTTTTGTGCTCACGTGTGGCAGCACACAGGGGGTGAAGCTCTAGGGAGTGAGGGCAGCCCTGCATCACTCATGTGACCACCACATGACACAGAGCTCTCCTCACTCTTTCAAACAGGCTCACCAGAAGCAGGCCAACACAAGCAGTCCTCCACTCTTAACAGAGATGTTTTGCAAGGGGAAAAAGTGGCAGGAAAGGAGTTTTGCACCCAGGAGCATCCTGAGGGTCACTCATGGGCTGTGTGTACACCTAGGGCTTTTATGTCAAGTGCACCTGCTAGCCGAGTTTGTTAGTGCTTGTAACCGCCCATCTCGCTGTCCAGAGAAAGTCAAAATGTGAAGAAAAATGTACAGAAATTATGGTGCATTTTACTTTGTACTTGCAAACAGATCCAGAAAACTCAGACAACACATTACGTAAATAAATGATCTCAGCTATAAACAAACCTTTTGCTTTAGAATCAGAAGTGATGGCTTGGCCTTATTAAATGTGGTAGGACGTACATCAAAGAATGCCCCAGGCTTGCCAGTTGCAGTGAGCAATGATTTTTGCTGGTTGCTTTTGAGAGCGGAGTTTCTTTTATTTAGGAAAAACCTTAAACTTATTCAAACTACCTTTAAAATTAAAAATAAAACATACAAAAGCAAGCTAAAATGAAATATATAAAGTTTGATTATCCCATAGGGATCCAATTTAACAATGGTAAAATTGTTCAATTGCATTTTCAACTTTTTTTATTCTCTGGCCAGTTGACTAAAAAATACTGCAGTTAAAAAAATAACAATCCTATTTATACATTACAAATCTTTTATTATGTACTTAAATATCTGCTATCTATAGTTAAAATACCATAGGATTTTAAATAAACACACTGGATAATGAATAAAGATTGCTGTGATGAAAGAGTATTTTTGTAGGTATCTTGTGGACTATTTCTCAATGTGGTGATGTGTGCGTGCACTTATATATATAAAAATAAGAAAAAAAATGCGTACATATATATAGATGACAAACCTAAATGAAAAGTGAGCATGAGAAAGTCATTACACATCTGTCAATATTAAGTGGATTTTACAACTCTCCTTTCATGATGGAGTTTTTACTTAGAGTTCCCTCTGTTGATCTGTTTTCGATTACTTCAGATCTTTATAAAATGAACTACAAAAACACAATTTAAAAAACTGGCATCCATCACCAGTGACTGCATCCAAGTGTAAGAAAATAGAAAAGTTGGACACTGAAAAACCAGCCTAATTTTTATTGTACATGGACGTCCTCCTCACAGAAAGTCAGCTGGTTTAAATTCATTCTGTTATGATTTGTAATATCTAAATGGAATTTTCTTCAAAGTGCTCTTGATTGATTGACCCTTAGCTGAACGTTTTGTTTTTATTTTGAGGCTGACAATAATGTTTGTTGGCATGTGTTCTGCTTCAGCTGCGTTGGGACGCCATGAAGCTATCTTTATGAGTCATCCAACCACAATACTAAATACATGTCAGCAAAGGAAATATTATCCAAAAAGGGAAAAATCCCTTTGATGTACTTCAGCATGCAGAGATTTCTGCGAGTTTTGGAAGCTCTGCACACTTGTAAGGGATGGTGTACACTTACACTTTTTTTTCCCTGCCTACTCCAAGCCCCACAGACCACCCATTGCTCAAAAACAGTTCTGCTCTTTCAGCGGCAAAGTGTGTCATTTGGTTTTAGCACATTCATTTGCTGGGCTGCTGTGTTTATGTTAAGGGAAGCCAAACTGAGAGATGAAATGTTACAAGGGTGAAGTACAAAGTAGACTCAATTTTTCTCAAGTTAAGAGATGCTGGTAATTTATAGCGTGGCTCCAATTTTCATTTTTATGTAACAGTGGAAAGAACTAACTAAATGCATAGCTCTGGGAAGAAAGAGGGGGAGAAGAAGAGGAGGAGAAGGAGGAGGAGGGAAGACGAAGGGAAGACACAAAGGGGAGAGTTTTTGTCAGATATTCATAGAAGGCTAAGAAAACCGTTCTGCTTAGCTAGCAGTGCCCTCCTGAGACAGGGTGGCAGTAAGCGAGGAAAATAACAAGATAAATGAAATTTTTGCAGCTGCTAGTAAAATATTGAGAATCTGCACTTTTTTATTGATCTTTATGATCCTGTTGCCAAGAGCCACTTTGCGGTGACAAAATATGTTGACAAGCGCATATCTCACTGCCATGAAAAATGTGGTAGAAGATTCTCCTTATGTCTGCAGTGTTATACAAAGAACAAATTGCATTGCTACAGCCAATTCTTTATAGAAAGTCTAAATTTAAGGCCTACCAACCCTAAACACTTTTATCTTGAACTTCAGAATAACGTTTGTAGCAATTCTTCACTCAGAAAACTGGTTGAGGACTAACTTTTTTTCCCCCCCATAGATGTTTTTCTGCCTTACATAAGCTGTTATAAAAAATGGTCATTTCTTGGTACTTTAACTGTATCATTTTGGAATGTAATCCTTCAGCAAGAGTGGACTGTTCTTCTTGTATATATTGAATTTCTATCCATCTCACAGAAGTGTGTTTTACTGTTCCATGTGACGCATAAGGGAAAAGCCACTGCAAACTGATAAAATTTGTCTTTTATCTTGTGCCTGATTCTAATCTTACCCAGTTTTTGCTGCCATGTAAATCTGTTAACTGCAGAAGTATCATTCTGAAGCTATTTACATCAGTGCAAGATCAGGACAAGGCTCTTGTTTTTATGCTAAAGACATTAGGATTTTTCCCTTTTTTGCTCCTCAATTCCAACTGCAGTGGTCTACAAATACCCAGGCTTTTCTCACAGGAACAACATGATATCACATATATGGTAACACTAATTGATACATACTAAAGGATCATCGGCACTGCCCTCATATTTCATACAGGGGAAGATTTTATGTCTGCAACATCCAATTAATCCCAATTTTTTACTTCCCCTCAGTCAAAATCTGTTTCTCTCAAGAACCCACGATCTCTCTTTGATGGTATATTACTGTCACAAAAGGTCACTTCACACTACTTCAAAGGTCTTGCTAAACAAACTTATTCACATAAAAAAGCTGTTGTCTATTTACCCTAAAATATGTTTATGTTAGCTTAGATGACAAATGCAAAGCTGTTTAAATGGCCATACTTGCTGATTTCTGTGCACCCCTCTGATGCTTATACTGTGTAAGAAAATACACCATTCCGAAATCCCTCTGAAACACACATTGCAAGATGTATTTTCCTAGAGTCTTAGTCCTTCTAAAACCTAAGTGTTTAATATATGCTAGGTACAACTAGCCTGTAAGGTCATTGTTAGCCTGTGCTACAGGGGCAGAGTCCTTCTTTAATGATAGATTTGGGTTTAAAACAATCAGTAAGTTGTTCATTTAGTTATCTGCAGAAGTGTTTCCAAAACAATGAATACTGTAATAACTGTGTAAAACAATGAATGTCTACTGCAATACTGTGTATTATAAGAGGAGAATGCTCTATTCCTAAATTATGCAATGTTTTCTTTTTCTCTTGATCAGGTCAAATATATTCTACCGGGCTTGTATAGATATCCCCAGGGGCACTGAGCTGTTGGTGTGGTACAATGACAGCTACACATCTTTCTTTGGAATCCCTCTCCAGTGCATTGCACAAGATGAAAATTGTAAGTTTCTTCATTGCATTTCTACCTGTGTAAACCATAATTACTCTTTCATGCCTAATCATCTATATTCCTAGAGTGTTTTAGAGGGTGCTCCATCCCTGGAAGTTCAAGGCCAGTCGGGATGGAGCTTTGAGAAACCTGTTCTGTTGGTGTCCCTGCCCGCCCATGGCAGGGAAGTTGGAACTAGATGATCTTTACGGTCCCTTCCAACTAAAACCATTCCATGGCTGTCTGATTCTATGACTTTAAATGAGTGCAGTTGTATATTTAAGGCAAACTGATACACTTAAACTGGGCAAAATTATGGTATGGTTAGAATCATTCTTCCATGTAAGTGATTAATTAGTCTATTGTTAACCAGTTTGCTTGGTTTTCCTCATTGTTACCAGACCGATCACAAAATGCTGTATTGCCAAAACAGTAATGCATTGCAAGCTCACAGGGCCTCTGTTAGTGATCCTTTGTTCTATTAGCATGGAGAATGTTGAGAAAAGTTTTGACTGACTGATTGAAGATGTTAAATCCTTGTGGTTAAACTTAAAAACCTGCTTTCTAAAATACAAACTGAGTGTAAGTACCCTGAAATGACAATAAACCTCCGTTCCATCCTGACCATCCCCGTTTTCATCCATTCTTTTACCTTTTCTCAATATTTTATTTTTAATTTGCTGGGAATCCTCACAAAATTAAACATGCAATTTAGACACAATTCAGTCCTGGATACCTTTGTCTATTATGGAAATGGGTGACCCAGGCACAGCCTTCAGTTTTACTGCTTGTGTGTGGGACTTGTTTAGAGCTTGCATTCATTTTGGCAGCTATATGTATCTATGTGGTGGAAGAAAACAATAATGGACTCATTGACTTTGGCCTAAAGAAACCCTGTGACTGCCCACGCTTAATCAATTACATATAAGATGTATGCTTTCGGTCCTGTACTTGGATACTTAAACAGGATGAACTGCTAGATGAACTAGTGTCTCGTAGCAGCTTAAATACTGAATCACACAGCAATTAAACAGCAAGATAACAGGGATTAAACTGTCAAAAATAAACATGCTATCCCATCTTGAGTTTTCAAATCTCTTGGGCTTGAGAAAAGTTTAAAAGAAATTTAGTTACTGGCAGAAATATTTGCTGATGAAAGTCATGCTCTGCAGTGTACAATATGGAAATATTATTTTTTCTTTCATGAACTGTGGACTACAGAAACTTTATTTGAAAAGCAAAGCATTTCGGCTAAAACCTAAATATTGTCACTTGCTATTTTGCTGTGAGACAAACCAGAGTTTCATTTGCAGAGACACTGACATGAGTAGATGAAATTAATCTCTGACCACGGAGCCAGCTGCAGACTGGTATAGGACTTAAGCTCCACTTAAACTTCCAGAGTATCCCTTCTGTTTATTTTCTGCACAGGGGTATCGTCACCAGCACAAGTTCTGCCTATATTCCTTAGGTCTTTAGTATCTTGATCTCATTGCTTCTGTGTACCTTTATGAGTACAATTTAAAGGAAACAAAGCAGAACAAAACAAAACAAAACAACAACAAAACAACAACAAAAACAAACAAAAAAACAACCAAGCAAAAAGAACAACAAAAAACCCCAAAAAACAAACAAAAGAAACGCCAAAAAAACCAAACCAAAACAAACAAAAAATTATCTCCTTCTACTGAGTATATTGGGGCAAATGATTGTATACAAATTGCTCCTTGTACTGAAGAGACATAAAGATGTCTTTTATGTCTGGAAACTTGTGATAGAGAGCTTCATGGATGGAACTCTATGTAGGAATTAGATTCCCAGACACTACAAAAAAGAATAGATTAGGAAGAACCTCAACTGGTGTAAATTAAATAGTTTGCAATAATATAATATTGGAATCATTATGATTGTTCATAGATATTAGAACATAACTTTAAAGCAACCGGCATGATTTAAGATATTAACAAATATTAATTTGTGATATATTTTTTGTGTATGAAATAATGTTGGCTGATTCCAGCTTACAACTGAAATTTAACACTCCTATTTACTCTTAGAAATCTATTGTCATGACTTACCAAAACAGAGTTGTGCTTTCTAATCAACAGTTTAGTACATGCTATGTACCTATTTTTAGATATATGCTTTAAAACACTTTGTGACAGTAACTAGATTTGTGTGATTCAGACTTATATGTATATGACGTATTTAATTACAAGATTTCCATAAAAATATTATCTCATGAGTCTGAACATGCTAAAATTAGAAAACATCAGAATTTACTTGGCCTAGGTGGCCTAAATTATGTTTCTTTTTGCATTGTGGTGCAAGCTTTTGTCAGCTGACTCTATTTTTCCACAGGACCCTTGCCTCATTCAGTGTATGATCTACAAGATTCTCAAGGTGTGAGGCAGCTGTTCAACTTTCTTCTACTCACTTGACCTCCTGCCTTTCTTATCATGCAACATTCAAATTCAGGACTAAATCACTTTGTGAACAGAGCATTGCATTTGTTGCTGAAATATCTCAGTGCCTCACAAGCCATAGTTAATTGATGACAATGTGGTCACAGACAATTTTCACGGGACATGAAAAAATTTTTATGCCTGTTTTGCAGATGGGAAACTGATGCAAAAAGATCTATCTGCCCACACTTTGCAGGGTCTCACAGTGACCTACCTGCTATTAGCCTCGAGCATAAGAGACATGGTGAAGTCCCTGGCTTCTTGCTGCACTGGCAGCGTGACTATTTGTGAGATGTAATAGTACAATTAGAGGCCATCCTTGTGTAGGATAAGGGAACTATTGCTGGAGTAGATGTTCAGGCCCTATTGTATGTTGAGGAGTGTCTGAGCAGAGACTTTTTTTCTCCATGCTCTCAAAATTCATGCTTGTCTGTGATATAGCAGTCAGACATGCTGACTGCAACATGCAGACTCAGGGTATCACGAGTGCTGCAGCTTTTTCTTTCAGATGACAATCCCATAGTGCAATAAATGTATATCACAGCCAGGCTTCTCTGGGTCCTTTCATCTCAGACCCTCCCTTGCATGAATTTTCGTTTAAGTGCCACAGAATCAGCACCATCCATTCAGATCACTGTCTCATTCAAGCCCTTCTCTTTTCTTTTTTTTTTTTTTTTTTTTTTTTTTTTTTTTTTTTTGGTACATTGTTAAAATAAAATTGTTTCACTGTAGTGTCAAGAAAATGGATGTTGATTTTTTTTTGGTGTCTCCCAAAACTGTGTTAGTTTTAAAAAGGCATAAAAAGGATCTTATTTACTTTTCTTGTTTTCTCCCAGTGAATGTCCCTTCGACTGTAATGGAGGCCATGTCCAGACAAGACACCCTACAGCCATTTAATAAAAGTAGCAAACTATCCCCTGCCACTCCACAGCGATCCGTAGTATTTCCACAGACTCCGTGTAGCAGAAATTTTTCTCTCCTGGATAAATCTGGGTCCATCGAGTCAGGATTTAACCAGATCAGTGTCAAAAACCAACGAGTTCTTGCAAGCCCAACCTCAACAAGCCAACTAAATTCTGAGTTCAGTGACTGGCATCTTTGGAAATGTGGGCAATGCTTTAAGACTTTCACCCAGCGGATCCTCTTACAGATGCATGTGTGTACGCAGAACCCCGACAGGTAAAGCCCAGGCTCTCTTTATTTCTGTATCTACTGATAGCCAGATCCACTGCTTTCTTCTTTTATCAAACTGTTATCATTTTAAAAACCAAACCATTATTATGAGGAGCCTGTATGATATAATTCATCTGCAGCTGTGTGAAGTAAGCTGATAAAAACTATTGCTTGGCTTCACTATTTGTAAAAACATTCAGTACCTAAATGTGCAGATAAAAGGAAATAGCTAAGGATATAATCTTGTTTTTAGAATGGTTTGGTACATCTGATGGAGGCAACAAAATAGAATGAAAATTTATGAATATCACAGATGGAAAAAATGAGGTCAAGATAATTAAAAGCCTCTCTGTCTTCCAAAGATAATCTAACTTGCTGCTCAGTGGCTGTCACAGTCATTTCAGGGTTCACCTATAGTGTGCAATGCGTATGAACTTAATTAAGTACTAAGAGGTAATGAATTGGAATTTTTTGCTTAGTACTATTTTTCTTCATAGCATGCAAACCCATAAATCGTACAAAGCTGTCAAAAGGAAATACCTACTCCACCAGTGATGTGGAGGAAAACAGATGCCACTTATTCAATAAACTAATATCCACACAGAAGAAAAATGTTGACTAGATACCTCAGAGTCAAAGTTGGTTTGAAAGTTTGTCAATACAGAATTTTATGGCTGTGAACTGAGGATGAAATTTAGCTGAACAAGTGAATTAAAATTTCAGGTACTCTGACCGGTGGCACAGTAAATATAATGGAACCATTATTTATGAATCAAAGCTGGTTTATTTGACAATTTTGATAGCTGGCAGGACAAAAGACAAAAATCAAATTAATTCAATAAAAAAGGCTGCCCGTGTTTTGTCTCTTCTTCAGCTACGAAGATTTGAGCAGAACAGCTGAATCCTTGGAAGGTTGTTCTAAAAGCAGCATTTAATTGTGAATTACAGTTAACAAAACACTACCAAAAAATAGAAAAGAGTGAGTCTGTGCATGTGTTTGTGTGCATGTCTATGTCTCTTTGTGTACTTGGCTCTCTACATGTACACATATGTTTGTGTGATTCTGTGGGTGTGGAGATATTAGAGAATAAGTCCATTTTCTGGAAAAAATGTCAAGCATGCTAGGGGCTAACTAGATTCCAAGCAAATCTTCATAGAAATTAAAGAATTGATAATATTGTGAATGCAAACCAGCCCTCTCAACATTTTCTGAATTTTATGCGTGCGTTAGCAGAAGGAAATGCCTTGCTAAAGAAGCTGCAGCTTCTGGTCCACTTAAATTACAGCCAGCAATTTAAGTGTCACAATGTAGAATATTGGTCCTGAAAGCTCTGCTGTCCTAAATTGTCATGCACTCTCATGTTTCCAGTATTAAAGCATCCTAAGTATACTGTAAAGCATAAAATGGTGCAACAGTCTGGAAGAGTCTAGAGACTAGGAAAGGCATGTTGTGAGGCCCTCCACATGCTTTTTCAGTGATTCATCCCTGTGAATCAGGTGTGACACCTAGATTTCATTCTTTACTTGAACCCTTGTCTTCCTTTATGAAGAAGCCAGTTGCAGATAATAGTTAATGCAAGAAGAGTCCCCCTTAGTAGCACTATTCTTCAGACTAAGTGGCAGCTAAATATTCATTTTGTCAGGGAAAGAAATTAAGTCTGTCTTACCATTAGATCTTTCATCTTGGAGGTGAGAGATTCTGCTTTTAAAGTTAATTTAACGTATTTTTAGTTATTTATTCTCCCAAGCACCCTGTGTCTAATATTGTCTGAAACACAGACTGGATTTCAGGTCTTCACTCCTAGAAGTCATCATCCTCATTGCTAGGGTGCTGATTCATGATGTCTTACCTCTTAGTCTCTCCTGTGCCTACCTAACTAGCAGCTTGCCAAGAAAGTGTGGACCATTATCAGGTCAGAATACCCTAGGAAATCACCTCACTATGTTTAAGGTCATTACAATTTATCCCATGGTTGAAATTATAATAACAGCTACTGCAGGATTTGGATTCTCATATCCCTGCTTAGAAATCCTTACAGTTTGAGCTGATATCACAGGCAGACTTTTGTCTTTTAGCAGATATGTTATTTAGTGATACAGTGCTTAGAAAAAGTTACATTTGGTTTCTTAAATGTAATTAATTTCTCAAGATGAAAAATTTTTAGTGGTGTACAAAATTTCCTGGAGACAGGAAAATAAGGTATGATTTGTGAAAAAATACCTGCTTGCCGGCCCAAAATATTGGATGCAACTCTGATTTTTATTTTCTCAATGACATCTACAGCACCACTCCAGCTGACAAACACTCCTCATTTATTGTCAGAAATTTGTGAGCGCACCAGTCATTTTATCTTTGATGTGACTGAACAGCTATCTAGGAAACAGATTTTTGTCTATCTCTTCTGGCTTAGTATTTGTTTTGCAACAATGCTCTGCAGGGAAAACGCCTTTGAATGTATACAGGAGTCAGAATCATAGTCTGAAATTTTAGACGAGCAGACTACTTGAAGGTTGAGAAATCCAAGCAAAGGTAATACACTAACTTAGATTAAGAAAACATCTAAATGAGAGCAGACATGAAACAAGTAATAATATACCTAATTCCATGAAGGAGTAAGAAATAAATTGCCAGATCACTTCATAAATAAAAATAAATAAAAATAATTTTAAAATATTATGAATCTCAAATAGAAGAAATTATTAAAATAATCTGCTGTATTTTTTGTTTCATTTTAAGATTAAGATTTTAATTTAAATTAGCTTTTAATTATTTTCTAGTTTACTTATATTTTACTTCTCCCTTTCCACTGAATTTTTTTAGCTTGTTAGATTTTGTAGGACTTCTCTTTGAAATTAATGGTAATTGGGATTGAAGTGGGTGTGGGAGGTGAAAATTTAAATCCATAAAATCTTGAATTGAGGCACCTTCCGAGCCTTTGAGACTTTTTTTGAGCCTTGACCAGACTGAAGCAGTTTAAGAAAATATTTCTGGAAGCAAAGGTGGAAAATCTATTTTTGCGAGATTTTTCTGTTTATTTTGCTTGAGGGGTTAATTTTTTTTTAAAAAGTAAAAAATAAAAAAATTCATCCCTTCTGCTGCAGAAATTCCCAACAATCTTATTTGGGGGGCTAAAAAAGGGGTAACAAAAACTTTATTATGGTGAACAATTTTTAGAGATACTGGTTTTGTTTTTAACAGTACCCACTCTTCTGATAATGACACAGGGTTTTTAATGACATCACCCTTATAGCTCACTATGATCACCATATTCAGGATACATTGGTGTTGAGGGAAGGCAGAAGGCTTCAGTTCTCAAGAATTCTGTGTGGCATATTTTCATGAACAACCTGTACATCTGTGTGACACGCATTCTCATTGATTGCCGTGTATTCAAGTTGATTATCTGAGGGAAAACACACTCCATAAATGTGTTCATGGATGATGAGTTATATAGGTGTGATCTGGCACTCACAATTCCTTTTTACTCAAAAGATATTATTAGGCTCATGTTTTGCTGTATCACCTCAATATGAAATAGTAAGGGGGTTTTTGTTTTTTTGTTTTGTATTCTTTTGTTTTGTTTTGTTTTGTTTTGTTTTGTTTTTCTTAACAGGAAGTTGAAGTTACCAATTTAATAGACCTTTTTCTCTAAGACCATAACTTAGTCCATTTTATGTTTATATTTTCTTTATAGGTTCTGTGTCTCTGACCTTGATGCTCTCCCCAAGTCCGTTAATTAATTTTAACCTCTCCAAAACAGACTTAGAAAAAATATGTATTGTGAACAAGAATTGTCTATTTCTGTTTGTTGAATATTGCTGAATTAAAGCAAACTTCATGTTGAATTTAATGCTGGTTCTTGCATAACCTTTTCATAAAGTTTTGCAAGTGCCCAGCATTCAAGGCCAATAACAATAATCAGTGTCCAGAGCAGCAGCTCTCCCTGACAGCTTCAGAAGCTTGTGCATTGTCTGCATGGAGGAACAGGGAAATCCTGGATGAATTCAAAGACAAGAAGGAAGCCTCTAGAGGATGGAACCATGGACAGATAGCCTGGGAGTCATACAGACAGATTGTCTAAGCAGTCAGGGGTCTGTTTAGGAAAGCTAAAGCCCCAATGGGATTCGATGTGGGCAGGGACATCTAGGAAAACAAAAGCTTCAGTTGCTACACTGGTGATAAAAGAAGACTAGGGAAAATGTGGGCCCTCTCTGAAAGGAAGCAGGAGGCCTGGTGTCCTGGGACATGGAAAAGGCTGAGGGAGGCAATAGTTTCAGTGGCAAATGTTCCAGTCACACCACCCACACCACAGATGACAAAGGGCAGGGACTGGGAGAATGAAGAACTGCCTGCTGCAGAAAATCAGGCTGAAGATCATCTAAAGAACTTGAAGATGTGCAAGCCCATGGGGCCAGCTGAAATGCATGTGCAGGTCCTGGAAGAACTGGTGGATGCAGTGGCTAAACCACTTCAAATCTGTCATATTTGAGACGTCATGACAGTCTGGTGAAGTTCCTGGTGGTTGGAAAAGAGGTAACATAACCTCCACTGTTAAAAAGAAAACCCGAAGAACTACAGGCCTGTCGGTCTCACCGTGCTACTTGGCAAGAGCACAGTGCAGATCCCCCTGGCAAGTCTGCTAAGGAGCATGAAAAATAATGTGGTGACTGATGACAGCCAACATGATTTCACTAATGGCAAATCATGCCTGACAAATTTGGTAGCCTTCTACAATGGGCTTACAGTGTTGGTGAATAGGGAAGAGAGACTCATCTACCTGGGCTTGTGCAAAGTGCTCAACCCTGTAAAATGCAACATCACTGTCTCTGAAGGGAAGAGATGTGGATTCAATGGACAGAGCTCTCAGTGGATAAGGAATATGCCGGAAAGTTTCGCCCAAAGGAGCTGTGGTTGGTGGCTCAGTCTGCAAGTGACGACCAGTGATAATCCTCAGGGGCCAGTATTTGGTAGATGCTGTTTAGCCCAGCAGTGTTTGCTGGTGCAGTGGGATGGAGAGCACCCTCAGCGAGTTCCATGATGACAGCAGGCTGTGTGGGGCAGGTGACGTTCTGGAGGGAAGGGATGCCATCCAGAGGGACCTGGGCAGGCTGGAGAGGTGGGACTGTATGAACAATATGAAGCCCAACAAGGGCAAGTTAAAGGTCTGAAGTGTGCATCAGGGCAATCCAAGCACAAATACTGGCCGGGAGGAGAATGGAATCCCTGAGGAGAAGGACTGGAGGGTGTTGGTGGATGAGAAGCTGGACATGAGCCAGGATGCGCACTCACGGCCCAGAAGGCCAGGCATGTCCTGGGCTGCATCCAAAGCAGTGTGGGCAGCTGGTAATTCTCCCTCTCTGTTCAGCTCTTGTGAAACCTCACCTGGAGCTCTGCATCCAGCTCTGGGGATTCCAGCGGGAATGGAACAAGGATCTGCTAGAGAGATATCCAGAGCAGAATCCCAAAGATGATCAGAGGGATGAAGACAGGTTGAGAGAGTTGGGCTGTCCAGTGTGGAGAAGGGCACGGCAACAACTTTTATGAGCCTTCCAGTACACATAAGGGCCTGCAAGGAAGCTGGAGAGAGACTTTTTGTGATGACATTTAGTGATAGAAGAAGGGATAATGCCTTTAAACTGAAAGAGGGCAAATTTAAATTGGATGTAAGAAAGAAATTCTTTAGTGTGAGGATGGTGAGACAGACTGGAAATTTTCCCAGAGAAGCTGTGGATGCCCCATCCTTAGAAGTGATCAAGGTCAAATAGTATGGGGATTTGAGTGGAAGGTGTCCCTGCCTGTAGCAGGGGGGTTGAAACAAGATGATCTTTAAGGTCCCTTTCAACACAGACCATTCTATACTTCCATGATCATGTTGGGTTTTTACTTCTTAGTCCTCAACAGGGAGAAAAACACTTTCAACCACATGCCAGTCTCTTTTTTCAGCTGGTGCTTTTCTAGCTCTTTCTAAGGCAGAAGAATTACTGTGCTGCGCTATTTGGCTCACTGGGCTGAGAGTGTTTCAATGACAGAGTTACAAGTATTCAGGAACTCACTCTCACAAACAATTTTTCCTCTGTGAACTGCACTAGGATTCCATATGTCCCTTGAAAACAGCAAATTCACTTTTGAAGAAGCCACGCTAAAAACCTACTCATCATAAAGGAAATAATTTGAAAATGCAGTGGAAAATAATGATTGGATTTTTCAAGATTCTAATAATTCAAAGAATTAATAACTTATAATGTAGAAAATAAATTTATAATGATTAGATACACTTGGGAGTCAGAATTTAGAAAATACATTGTTTTAGCAGAGGAACAGTAAAAGACAAATAAAGCTATGTCAGTGTTGCTAAATGAAAATCTAAAAACAATCAATCTAAATATACAGTTGTCCATCAGTAGCTATTCCAAATGAAAGAATATGGATTTTTCTATTCTTTTCTCTTACCAAGCTTTATACATGTTAAGGGTTCTACATCCCCTGCACAATGCATGAATCTCAAAGCATGAGGTTTAGTAAGCCTTGTAGGGGAACGTGAGTTTTGTACTGGTCCCATGCATGATGTTGTTTCACCCAGAAAAATACCAGCTGCAAAAGTAAGAATATTTTAAGACAGGAAAAGACATCACCAAAGATCAAAATCATTCAAGAGATTGTCTAGCTTAGTGAGCAAAGTTTATTCCTTAGTGATTTTATTTTGAAAAATGTGACTTGCACAATTTGAAAAAGCTCAAAATATAAATTGCCACAAAACCTAAAAACTGCTACATTAGAATTGCTATCTGAATTTCACTTTAGATGGCCTGTGTTTCTGTAGTGGGCCATCATATAGTCAGAGACTGTAGGATTAGGGTCTCTAGAAAAAGCTGGTGGATTCTACATGTCATTAAATCTAGACATCTTATCAATGATGCATGAGATTACTGACAACAGTGTAATTTTTCCAACAGGAAAATTTCCTTCTGGATCAGTAGATTTCCTTTCTTTAAGCTCGAAAGGAAAGATGTATAGCTGAAAGCGCCCATGTAACTAGGTGTTTAATAAAAAACATTATAACTGCTTTTGATGGCTGTCAGAACATTATTCTCATCTGTACATTGCTGTAATCAGTTTAGCTGTTCTTAACTGTAAATTGAAATTACTATCTGGTAAGACTTTCATTCACATGGATCAAAATGAAGCTCAAGAAGGTACAATATATATACTGGTTATTCCACGGAAATATTTTTTTCTGAGCTGGGAGTGCATTCAGTCCAGTAGTGGATTTTTGAAAGTACAGCCTATGAAGACCAGCATTTCTGTCACTTTGTCCCTGCTCCTTCTGTCTGCAAAACTCTGTTATGACGAGGTCACCATCTTAATTCGTTGTCCCAGTGTAGACCAAAGTGATGGCAGAAGACATAACTGCTACATCAAAGGCAGGCATGCTCTGCCCATGTCAGTGTACTCACTGAACCGAGCACTGTTCACGCTCAGTCCTCCAGCACCACTTTCTTTTTTTTTTTTTGAAAAATAACATATTGATTTTATTTTCTTCCAAGAAAAAATTTTTGAGCACAGTAAAATGGTTACCAGAGAACAAAATGATAACTTTTGTTCTTACTGAACTATTTTTTTTGGTTCTTGTAAAAATAGTGCTATCCAAAAGTTGTCAAAAGTTGGCATATTTAAATCTGCTATTGCAAAAATTAGAGCATTTTAAAGCTGTTACAGTATTTGAAAGCATTTGTAGGCTCTCTTTTTAAAATGAACTTTGCTTAATGTATGTCATGCACCTAAGCTTTAAAAAATTTACACATTTTAATATTAATCAGAATTACCTGGGTATAAACTGGATGAAAGCATCCCCTGCAAAGAGAGGGCTAACTTCTTTAATAATTTTTCTCCCAAGATGTGGATGAATGGGAAAAATGCAGAGAGTGATCTAACAATAAGTGGCCTTTTACAGGGCTTATTTTCTTGAGCATAAGCCAGCGAAGTACATTCTGAGTACTTTGAAGAGAAGACATTTATTTTGAGCCAGTGTAGGCAGTGAACTAGTACTTTTTGGCATCACAATGTTCACTTATATCTGTTTTGAAATTTTGAGTGTTTACAGACAAGTTACAGTCTGAATTTTCACTGCATTAAATTAATCACATTGACTGTTAAAAAAATAGAAGATTAATTGGTTTTATGTAGCATTGTATCATTTTTTGTTGTTGTTGTTAAAAATAGATAACCAGAGGCTAATAGATGTTAATGGTCCCCTTCACTATTAAAAAAATCAATGTTTCTTGGATATGGGATGTATTATTGCAGTACTTTGCTTAAAAGTGTTGGATTTGAAAATATCCATACATTTACATTCACAAGTCATCTTTTTTTTTACCAACTCTTGAAATTTCATGCCAGATTTGATAAATATTTTCTGTGCAAATTAACTTTACACTCCAAGAAAGGTGAACACTGGATGTGCAAATACTTGTCTTCCAGTAATAGAAACAGATAATAATTTTGTGGGGTTTTTAAAAAAAATGTTATTTTATATATATCTGTGTACCTTTAAGGGCCACATCATCTAAATTACCTTTCCACAGCTTTTATATATTACTTTCAAACTTGTTGGAGAGCAGTTAGATTTTCAAATGCAAGTAATTAAAATTGTAAGCTATTGAGTTATTGATGAATACGGAGCTATTAATCAAGCTAAAAAATTCTACAATCAGGGTTCAGTGCTCTGAAGCACAGTAAAATAATAGTATTTGTGTTCAGTGATGCAAGTAGCCACAATTAAGCAGTTCACTTGACAAATGAGATAGTTCACTTTATTTTGCACTTAATTGAATTGTACATGCCTGGTCACCATTGTCTTCTTCCCTTTAGTTTTGGTTTCTAACCATTTCAACATATACATTTATTACACAGAGAGCAATTAAGTTGTGTTGGCCATTGGCTCTGTAAACACAGGCACCAGGAGTTAAAATGTTGTGTACGGTAAAAATCATTATTATCCCCCCAGAAAAAAAATCTTAATTTGCTTAACAAAAACTCTGATAAGCATTTAGGACTCTGCCACTAACTTAAAACAAATGTGAAACGCAAAAAAAAAAAAAAAAAACACCCTAAGATGTTGATATTAAATCACTTTTACCAAAGAGAAGTATATAGACATGGTTTCTTGGCACTTAATTTTAGTTAGCATTTCAGCAGACCAGTCTCACATTCCTGTCTTGTATCCTTTCCTTTCTATGTTTGCAGTCTGCTTGCTATGATTCTGAATTTGTAACATATCAGTCAGTTTTGCGTGTTTGTTTGTTATGTTTACTTTCAATGAAATGTGTTGTTGAAAACATGAGTTCTCGGTTTCTTTCAAGATCCCCAAAAAAGGTATTTTCAATGTGGATGGAAGAAAAACGTTACTAAAATGTCAAGATATTTAACAGAAGTAAGAAAATAGAATGATAATTGTAATACAAAGATTATTTTTCCAAGTCTCTTTTTGAAATAGGTTATCTCTAAAAGCCTCCAAATCAATACAAGGAATTTAATTGTGAATAGTTACAGAATACAGCTAGGATACACACATTAACATCAGACATGCATTTGTAGGTAAGACTGTAGCTGGCACCAAGACAGAGGATTTCATGCGTCCTTTGGTTCTGATGTGTGTGGACCTATTTTTTGGCAAGGGAGTACTGTGTTGAGTTTGAGAGAATTAAAGCAGGCATACGATGTGCAGAACAGGCTCACTAGTTTGCTGAATAATGGTTTGCGGGCCCCATAGGCTCTCAGTTAATTCCTCCCCAGTAATTCCACATTTGTTAAAGAGGTCGTGACGTTTTGGGTATGTGTCTCCCAAGAAAGACCCAGACAAGTGGGTTCTCTTTGGAAATTCCTGGGAAGATCAGGAGTTCCCTCCCATATGGTTTCCTGGTCATGCCAACAGAAGGCACTGACGGGATGCTGTTCCTCTCTCCCGTTTCAGGCCCTACCAGTGTGGCCACTGCTCCCAGTCATTCTCGCAGCCCTCGGAGCTGAGGAACCACGTTGTCACGCACTCCAGTGACAGGCCTTTCAAGTGTGGCTACTGTGGCCGTGCCTTCGCCGGTGCCACCACACTCAACAATCACATCCGGACACACACTGGGGAAAAGCCCTTCAAGTAAGTACTTGAAGCCAGCAGCCTTTGCCAGCTGAGATTAGAGATGAAGTGCATTGCTGCTGCTCACTAGCATCGCCAGAGCTCGGCAGAGGTTCCCTTGAAAGCCAAGGTCGGACCGTGAGGTAAACCAGTTAGTGGTGCAGTTAAAATCAGAATTTATATGGGTTTGGGTTTGTGTTTCTTGAAAGCCCTGTGCAATTTTCTGTTCTCTAATGATACCTTGCTTGTTTTAATTAAGTGGCAACATGGTGCCAGGGAGCCATAGCTGAAAATATGATCAAGACTGGGACAGGCTATGCTGCAAGAACATTAATATGATTCTTTGATGTCTGTATGCTGAGGTAGATGGAGCTTCACGTAAAAGCTAATTTCTCTCTGGTTAAGTATGGGGGAGAAATATACACCTTCTTTTAGTCTCCAAATTACTGGTTGGGAAACATAACTCTGGCTTGTGGCATAAGTTTTGAAAAATCATAATAAATTGGTAGTGCTCAGCTGCCCAAGACGTAAGAAAAAAAAGAAACCTGATAAAGACGATTTTGCATTAAATAGACTTTGTTAATTTCTGCAGATTCTGATTACTGATATTAAACTAAGCACATACCTGTCTCAGAAAGTCTCCCTCAGTGCTCACCTCCAGCCATAGTACAGCTGATTCAGGTGCATTTCACCTTTTGTCTTTCAAGACTCTGCCTACCTAACAGGAAGTGTTCTGCAAGGCAGAAGAAGTATTTCCCATACTTGTCTTTTTCTTGGCTCAGAGTGTATAAATATATTGTAACTGGAGCAATCCCCCTTTTCATGTATTGCTATCACTTTTGGAACATTCCTGGATGCTCCTAGGAGAAAGGGGAATAAGTCTAGAAGAAGGTTTGTGCCTCTCCCAGTTCCCCAAGTACTGTCTGTTCTCTGTCTATTTTTCTCTCTTTGGTATTTTTTTTTTTTCTGCTTTTGCCAAATGGTGCTTTTGATCTGGTTAATGTAAGGGAGCTCAGCCACGGGGCCTGTCAGAAGCCCTCATAACGAGCCCAACAGAGATACTGGTGAGCACACTTTGCCTCCATATAAGGCTGGAAGGAGGCATGGCCTCCACACATGTCTTTGCTGGGGCAGGGGACAACTTTTTTTTCTGCTGAGCCAGGAACAAAATGCTGCATGTCCAGTACAGAAGAACTTGCGTAGCAGAAACTATGGCTAGGACAGTGTGGCAGGAGGAAAAACATGGAAACTCAGAACATCTAAATATTGACTTCTCTTGAGCCAGTCTGTTGAATGCTCGGAGCCCATACAAAGTGAGCCAAAAATGGTGTGAGCAATCAGATTGATTTTTATCTAGTTGCTGTGTAAATAGATTTTAGTAATTAATGGAAGAGGTTTCCAGGTCAAAATGGAAAATAGATTTCGTTTAATGTTAAGGTGTTACTTATGCGTAACCTTGTTGACTCCACTTTATTTTTTTCCTTAACATCCTGTTTTTGTCATGTTTCCAATAGATCTGCTATTTTGCCCCATTTAGAGTCATTATTTTCCCCCTTTAGTTTATTAATTTTTTCCCCTTTTCCAAAATGGGCTTGATTACAGCACAATTTCATTTGTGAAAGAGCTTAATGTATGTACTACAACAAATCAGTGGTGTGGGATTTGTCTCTTTTTTGTTTTTTTTTTTTTTTTTTTTTTTTTTTTACACTGCTCGTTTGGAAGTATTAAAGTATTCCAGGATGTATCTGACTATTCCTTAAGTTGCAGGACAAAGCAACAAAAAAAAATGTGCATGCTTTTTACTGCCTCTTCATGATGTGTGGCATAATTTCAGTCTTGCAAGATATTTATTTAATTCCCTCCTTAAGCATGAGAAATACTAGTACCATTTTCTCTCTGGAAGGCTTGTTGAAATATTTTCAGTATGCTGACTAGTAACTTCACATGAAGCTAAAACTGGAGCTGCAGATCTTCCCGTCCCTGCTAGTCAGATAAGAGGACACATAAGCCTTGATCCTGCAAGGGATCTGTTCAAAAGGGCAGGTTTTTCTCTCACACAGGACTGCTTGCATTTGAGAGAGGAGGGGCCGAAATGTTATCCAGAAATCGATCTGCTATCTCTGCTGGGGGAAAAAGAGAGAGCTGCAGCTCATCTTGCTGTCTCATCACCGTTTAGATCTTCCTTTGGAAAAGGGGTGCACAAAACCTGTTATTAAGAATGTCTAGGAAAAAGCCCCTCAACAAATTCTAGTAAGCAAGAACGATAAATAGAACAAACAAGATTTCTGTTTCTTGACCATGTAGTTTAGGTTTAAAATGCTTGTTTATGAAGGAATTTTGCATGTGCACTTACCAAAAAAAAGCAAGATGGAAAATTCACTGAGAGAGTGTTTCTGTACCTCAGAGAAGTTTGTATTCGAAGTGAATTACACACTTCCATTAACTTATATTTTTAATATTAGAAAGAATTGCCAAGCATGGATAGTGATAAATTACTTAAATTTTAACTAGGTTATTTAAAAAATAACAGGTATAATTTTGAAGGTGTTACTAAGTTCAATTTTAACAGTGTTTCTGCTATGAATGCAATCTCATGATTTCTAATGCAGTAAGGCAGCTATGTTCATAAGTGGTGTATAGAAAAATTACAGTGCATATGGATTAAGTCAGCAATGTTAAACACTAAGTATATTTGTATGCACACTATCTCCAGAAGCTGGTCTTAAAAAAGGTGAACACATCGTGACAATGTTTTAAGAAATACTTCAGATTAATTGTTGTGTAAGAGGAAGTTTGGGATTGGTTTAAAAAGGTTTTTCTGTAAGAACGCATTTTCTTTGTAGGTCCTAGGTAACTTTGGGTGTATGGTGGAAGATTTTCTATTTGCTTTTCATTAAGATAACAATGCTAAGTGAGGTTATCTGTAGTCAAAGCTTTAGCTGAATTGCCTGGACTGCAAGTCCAGTTAGGAGGGATTTCTTTTCATGTCATCACAAGCTATCAAGCCAGCCTCACCACTGTAAAGTTTTTGTGTATTCTTATCTTACTGAAGTCTCCACTATGGCTGCTAGTCTGGGAACAAAGCTCTTAAGTAAATTAAAATGTAGGAGAAAAAGGAGAATTATTTGTCACTTCCCTTCTCTTAAATTTTTCTCACCCCTCCCTGCTTCCATTTCAGCAAAATTAAAAAATAGTGTGTCGACTTGCCTGCAGAATCTGGGTTATTTAAAGATCTAATATTCAAGAGTCAACTCAAAAGAATTAAGAGGAAATATTCTCTCAGTTTGCAAGAAGTCACATATTTTTCATTGTTTCTTACTGAAATGCAAAACTGGGAAACATTCATTTCAGGTTGAATATATATGTTGTACCTGCAGTGACATTTCAGTGTTGTCAAGGGGGTTTTTTTATGAGTTCTTTTTTGGTTGGTTGTTTTTCTTGGATTTTTGTTACCCTTTTAAAAGAGTTTAAAATGTAGGGTTAAATGTACTTGTTGAATGAAATGTTAAAATGTTTATTTTGAGGGCATCAAATTAATATTTTTATTTTGCTGAAAGAGACCCTCAGCATTTTCTCCATCCAAACCCTTTCACAGAAGTTGACATAAACATGCAAATTAAACTAATCCTTTCTGTAATCCTCAATGTCAATGTTTTGAAAGCACTGTGAAGCAAACAAGCAGACCAGTAACAATGAGGGCTATATAAACAAAATCAGAAACCTCAGTGCTGTAGAAATATCCCAAAACTATTGGCGCACTTTGTGAACTTAGGAACAATTCTGTTTGCTGCCTCCACCCAAGCAAATCACACCAGGAAATCTTGTGGCAGAGCGATGTCTTGAGATTGAGGAGATTGAATGCTATAGCACATTGTTCCTTACGATTACAGTGAAGGAACTGTAATTGAAGATTGTAAAAGAATTTGAACTGTAAAAGAAGATTACATGGATCCAGTTTTCACTGATGGTATCTAATTGTTTGAGGACTTTGGAATTTCTTTGGACCTGTATGTGTCTGGGGCTGTTTAAATTACTTTCAAATGCCGGCAGATGGTCCTAAGTGGAAATTAAATTGTACCTCAGTTAACAGGTGTCATTATTGCCAATGAATGCATCAACAGAGTAGGCTTAGCCAAAATTTGGTATGTCTAGCAGTCAGGCTTGGGCTCGGCCCCGTGGTTCTTTGGTGGGTGGTCACATGAGACATGGACCCTTTTTCCTTTCTGACGGTTTTGACTACTCTTGAAATTTCCAACACAACATTAAACATGTATGGCTTACTGTACAGAGATATGCACACAAAACCACACACCAATCTCATGGACAGAGCTTGTGGGAGTGTTATTCTGTTACGACGGGCTGGGGAAGGATGGCTGATGGAGAGAGTGCATAGAGGACATCACAATTCAGAAGAAAAATATTCCTCCCCTTTCTCCCATTCCTACCTACTGTGAGACAGAAATGCTGACTGCTGTGACAGTATTATCTTCACCCTTTCTATCAGTTTATATCCAGCAACAGCTTCTCTGGACCACATTGCAAAGAGGAATCAGGAGCCTAATACAGATCTCTACCCAGAAGCCAGATATTTCTATATCCAAAAGTATGGTCCTGAAAGCACCACCCGCATCATCTGGAAGTGCCTAGAAAATCGTAGGCACCTTGGGTACTATCTGAAGGTTATCCAGGCACAGGTGAAAGACAAGGGAATTAAGTGCCTTGCCAGAGCCTTTGTTCTGACTTTTGCCTGAGGGCTGAACAAGTACAAACACTTGGCATCCACAGCCCTCCTACTCAAAGGGGGCTTGTAGCTTGTAGCAAAAGGTTTATTCTTTTTCTATTCTCCCTTTAACATCCTTCTTTCCTGTGCCTTTATGTTAATGTATCAGCCTGTAGTGGGTAAGTCAGAGCACTCCCACAACAGAAGAATGCTGTGGGTAACGGATGGGAGTTGCTCCCATTTTCAAAGAAATATGGTAAACCTCTGCACTTTAAAGAGCAATGCAAGGTGTTGCGTGAACGCAGTGCCCAGTTCTAGCCTCCCAGGCAAGCTCCAGAAAGGGTAAGGAGGCCTTGCCACAGCCAATGATTTTAGTGAGTAACGTGGTCCTTTGATCACTCTCTGGCCTTTAATATTAAATCATTAATAGTTCCTAGAAATTCAGTTACCTTGTATTTCCTTTATTTGGCCAGGCTCTGAAAATCAGGTGCTGCCACACCTGATTTCATAAGTTATTTTGCAACTGTATCACTTACAGCTTAGTTAGGCAAGGATCCAAACCTCCTATTACTCATCAAGGAAAGTACTGTCTTTGTAGACATCAAAATAACAAAACTATCAAGTTCAAGTAGACAGTAATATCTTATACAGACTAAGTTAACCCCCCAGCCTTGAAATTGATTATAATGCCTCTGTGATAGATATATATGTATGTATATAAAAATAATACAATAATTTGCAAGTTTGTCAGGCAATGAAAGGTAGTATATTTTGACACACTAATCCAGTAGGTAATCAGTTTTCTAATAAACAATCAGCAGTACACTAATGTGTCATCAGCACTTCAGGAGCTCTGGAGAGTGGATGATCTGCACATAGACGTTAATGAATACCCCAAAAATCGTTAAGTAATCAATACTTCTGAGTTATTTTCATTGAGCTGATAGGTCTGATACATTAAAGCTGACATTTTACATTTGTCAAGATCACAGTGCAGTTTTTAACAGTGGCATAGGGTGCTAAAATATTCCATGAAAGACAATCAAAGAAATACAACTTTAAAGTGTTGACATTTTAGATTGGTACAGTAACCTGGATGAGTAACTCTGAAATGTCTGTGCTAAATAGTCCTGAAGCAGATCTTTATAACTAAAAATTACTAACCTGAAGAATACCCATGATTATGCATATGTGTAAATGCCTATTTTCTTAATAAACAGATAGATCACTGACAGTTCACTTTCTATCACTCACATCAGTGAAAAGAGAGAGATGAAAATGAATTAGCTGAGTCCTTTGTTTTCCTCACTTCTCCTTTGAAGGTGAAAAATTCATTGTAGTGATAATTTTACGATAATCTTCTTTGAAGACAGAACATCACACAGTACCATTAAAACAAAGATGGCTTTTGGAGCAAGCACCATACAATAAGGATCTGCTTCATCCATGTTTGTGATTCATCAAACACTCCTCTCTAGTGTTCAGCATGCAGATCAAGAAGGTAGAATTTGGGAGATTAAATACAGTAGTTTGTCTTTAAGAGCAAGGCATAAGGATTAATTCTAAGGTAACAACAGCCCCTGTTCTATCCTCTTCAAAATTCAATGGTTTTGTTCATTCATTCAAACAGTGTTTTTCTTGCAGATTATGGCTCTCTAAGAGAGAAGAGAGGGTAGGGTAGAAATAAAAACAATAAAAAGACAGTGAAGCAACACTGAAGGCTATTATGAGTTCTTGCTCAACCCGCAGATTTCTCAAATTGTGTGGATGTTCGCAGATAATTAAGTAACCACTAACTCGATGTGCCTACTTAAAATTAATCCCACTACACAGTCAGATCAGATAAACAAAGAGTTTTCTCTTGGTCCAGGACTGAACGATTACTGCTTTGTGATTTCTCATCCTCCAATAGGCAATTGTGGATTTTAAAAAAACAGAAGGTGAAATTCTATTTGTCATCAATTTCTCTCAGGGGTTACAGAGCAGAAAACTGCAGACAAGCTTCTTCTTTGATGGCTCACTCCTAAAAATCTCTTTTTGTTCTTTATCTATTTGAACTGACAGTGATCAGAGCTACAGCAGGACAGGCCTCTCTGGAGAAATCACCTTCACCCTGTCTATTGACAGATTCCTCTGTTCTGAATCAGACAGGCCTTGTCCCATCATAGGCATCAAGGCCTTGGAAGTAGCCACCAATTAAACCTCTTGAGCCAGTAAAATCTGAAGCCACTTTTGAGTGTCTGTTCTGATTAGGCAGGATGAGACAAAGCCCATCACCCCCCCCCAGAGCAGCTCCCTGGTCTCAATTTTCTCTCTTGCCTTCACCAGGTGCGAGAGGTGTGAGAGGAGCTTCACACAAGCCACCCAGCTGAGTCGACACCAGAGGATGCCCAATGAGTGCAAGCCAATAACAGAGAGCACAGAATCAATTGAAGTGGATTAACTGATTGACTGGTTGGAATTAAACTGCAAGGAAAGTCATGATTAAATGTCACGGACACTTAAGCAAAACCAAAGATTTCCTCTGAGCAACTTTCAATCAGTCCCAGAAAACCAAAAGCAGTAATAAAATAAGTAAGATGTTAAGAGATATTGATCCTGGCATGGAAGTGAGACCAGGAAAGAGATTATTTATTTATGACTAGGGATGAGTCTTATTTCAATTGACAAGTTACTTGGGGCTGTTAACATTTCAAGTCCCTCCATGTATTGCTTTAATTCTAAAAGCCTTTATAATTGTTATTTAATGCCAAAGTGAGGAATCTCAAGGGTTCTTCTGCTCATAGTTATGACTGAGAATGCACATGGACTTGTTTATTGTTGCACCTTTTTTTGTAGCATGACTCAAAGGACCCAGATGTAATCTGTACATTTGGCTGGGCTGGGCTAAGTTGATCTTGACATGGCTGTAATAGAGATTGCTGTGTGGGATGGGAAGTGATCAAGAGCTATACCTGGGTCAGTGTCAGCCACCTCAGACCAAAGGGCATTCCATTTCTGTAGTCTCATGCCTCACACTGTGTGCACTTTTTCATGCAAGTAGTTTGCATTGACATTGGCGTAGGTATCCTGGGGAAAAAAAACCCAAAATCAAAAAGTAACAAAAAAAAGGGAAAAAAAAAAAAAAAAAAAAGAATGTTGTATATCTGCAAATATACATTATATAAGAAACAAGTAGGAAAACTATGTTAAAGTAATAGAGCTTTGAAATTCAGTCTAATAGCTATGAAAGACAGAGGTGGTAGAAAGTATTTAAACAATAAATGTTCCAGTCCATGTGTAAATCATATTACGTGGAGCAGAAAACCAAGATGATATTTTTGGTTTGGGTAACTGATTTAATGTCATGTTGACTTCTAGGAAAACCAATCAGAGATCCAAGCCATAGTCGATTGATATTTTTAGTCTGTTATTTGCATCAAATTGGAAATGCCCCTGTATTAGATGAAGCTTTCAACAAAGTTGGGCTGAGCTTCAAAACAAAAGATAAATCTGAACACAGATACATTGTGAATTTCTTGGAGGCTACATAGCATTCAGTTCATGGAAATTTGCTTGGTACAGTGAATGAAAGGAAGCCAAAATATTCCCAACATCAATGTAAAAAGCTCAGATATCATTACCTCAGTTTGATTTAACAATTTCCATATTGGCTTTTTTTCATGCTTTTATCCATGATGTATTTCAGATTTCATTATTTTGTCTAATGAAATTATGTTTTCACTTTTAGAGACCAGCAGTGTTTGTTTATATATTGATGGTCTCAATGCTAGAACTGTAGATTGATAAAAGTGTTTAAAAAAAAGTGAAAAACCAAAAAAAAAGAAAAAAGAAAAAAAGAAAAAAAGAAAAAAAGAAAGAAAAGAAATTAAAAGAAAAGAAACAAAACCATGACCACCAAGAAGCAAAGCCTAAACAGTCTGAGTTCATGCTTTATCATAAGGTAAAACTGCAAAATAAAATTGTGGAGATTATGGGGATTAAAACAGAATAATTCAGTTTTGCACCAAAACTGAAGTGCTGAGTGGCTCATAAGGGCTCAGTTGATTATATTAAATATTTTAAACGCATTTATGGGGATGATTTTAAATACGTAGAGAATTAAGTATCCAGTTCTGTAAAGGGCTAGACAGAATCAGCTACAAATTTAATACCAGGTTCAGACCATTTATGAATTCTGCAGAAAGCTCAATCAGAAAAAGAGCTTACAGTAAAATTCAAATGCATTTAAAAAGAGTTTAAACTTTAAGACATCTGTACTGCATGATGTTCATTTATTATGTTGTAAAAGCTACGCTGCAGAATCTGGAGTTTCCAAAGCTTTGCAGGGAATTACTTCAGAGGCATTTGTGTTTGGCCATTAAAAATGTAAAAAACATTGTGGGGAAAAAAAAAAAAAATTTAATCATTGTTCTAGCAAGTACCAGATTATCTCATCTTAATCCCTATGAGTTTTCAGCTCTGTTTCTCAGTGCAGAGTTATGGGGAGTGAGCAATTCTGTCACCTGCCTGAGTCTATCCTCAAAACTATGAGAAACTCTTAGCTACTATATAAATGTGTTTGTTTGTTTGTTTGTTTGTTTGTTTGTTTGTTTGTTTGTTTTTAGGTTCAAAGAAGCATGGGAAGCTGGGTAGGAAGACTTGTAACTTAAAGGTGACTGTTTGAACATTGTTTTGTTCCTAGCACTGCTAATGAAACAGAAGAAACCAAAATAAAATCCTAAACCTTTCAGACTCTCATGACTGGTAGTTCACATCTTCCCTTATTTAAGTAACTTAATGTAAAGTAACATTCTGGTGGGGCACCAAATTTTAGTTAACATTTGAGCAGCGTCTATAGACCATTTGTGTGAGCAAACAGCTGAAACACCCCGAGAGAGCAGGAAATTTATAAATAGAGTAAACGGGAAAGTGTCGTACTCTGAAAAGCAAATGTGAGCTGTGTTAGATCAGTGAGTTGAGCTGTTGCATTATCTAACCATGCCCTCGTGTTCAGGGATGTGGTTATGGCAGCGCAGAGCACTCCGCCCCTTGCAGAAAGGGATTTGTCTGCAAATCCTGTAGCGCAAATAGTATCTAAGTATGTGCTCCTAGATACTGCAAGTTCCCTGCTGACTACAGGTAGGCTTACTTGTATGTTTTCATTTAAATATGTGTCTAAATATTCTGCTGAAAAGGTGTGAAGGAAATATCAATTATTTCAAGATTGTACTGGATTTTTAAAAAAATGCACTAGAGTAGTATGTCTGCAGAACTTATTTTATTTTCCTTCCAAATAATTCTTTCCAATGTAAATCACTATGTTGTTCCATATGCCTAAACACAAATTCAATTATTGTATTATTTTATACATTGCATTTTCACAACAGATTTGGCAGCATACAAAAGCAATACTGTGAAAACCTGTGATTTCATAGTGGCATTTTCTTGAGTACGACATTTGGCATTCTGTTACAGTATAGCAAATGTAAAACCAACACGAAAAAGCTAAAATACAATCTAGGTTTTGATTAAACAGAATCCAGATCTGCACTTCCCAAAGGCCGAGTGAATTTTAGTTCATGTATCAGAAAAACAACTGTACATTTAGGTCCATTATGCATACAATATGTATTTGCACACAGTAATCTGAAGCAGTAAGTGTAGTACAATTATCTTTAAATGTAGTGATTATGTGCCTGCCATTTCAGAATTTCTGAAGCACTTGCCATCTCTGTTTTGTTGTCTGGTAAAAAAAAAGGTTTTGGTTCTTGAATTTTTTTGTCCAACCCTGAACATGTTGGAAATCATATTTTAAAATTGTGCCTAGTTCTGATTCTTTTTCAGTGTGGAATTAAATTTTATATATTCATAAAGTTATGCCTTTCAGAAAGAATTTAGGTCCTTTATAAACCTACACTTATAGCCCCTAAGGATGATCATTTTAATACAAGTTGATTTTTTTCCCATGAAAAAAATCTGAATTAGGAATAGTATAATAATTACAACACATTACATGCTAGAAACTTGCAAGAAATTATGTATTTATCTTTTACTTTTTGGTAACATCATCTCTCCTTTAAATTAATATTTATTTTTTGTATGGTGCCATTGAGTTATGTGATGCTGTCTTATAGCTGAAAAAATGATGTGATTTCTAACATATAAATAGTTGAATGTCAAAAATGAAGTCCTCATTGCTTTTAAGAGTAGTTAAGTTGTTCTGATTTTTTTAGAAATTACAATTAGTATGCTATTCTGTTCCATGCAAGTCCTTTCTGTGGATAAGATTCCAGAAAATAAAATATTCTGGGACTGCATGAATTTTTTTTTCTTCCTAGATTTTGGAAGTTTTGACATCATCAAGTCAATCTGAAAAAGTCCATAAATCCACCTGATAGATGTAGAGTATGCTGAAGGGGTCCTGTGTTGTATAAAAATAATAATGACACCATAATTAGAAAAATCAACAGTTTGCTTGCATTTTTTAAACATCATAAAATTGCCTCTTTTTTACTGTAAAGGACCAATTAAGTCATGCATGTAGCTGTATTCTTGTGATATCAAATGTAAAGATTACATGGTGTTTAAATGAAAATAACAGGCACACATTTAAAGAGAAGATGAAGAAATGTAAATATATTTGATTAATAAAACATTTCTATTACTGTACCCTAGGTCTTTGTCTTATATCAATATTTTTTATGGAATTTTGGGTATGTTCTGCAGAAAATCAAGTGTGCTTGAATGATTGTGCGTTGAAGGTAGCCTGAAACAAACAACAGGTCTTGCTGTGGTTGTCGTTACCAGCTTCCGAAAGGTGTTTGCAGCTTGGAAATTGCAAACTCGCTTGCAGTCAAAAGAGAATGAGATCAAGTTCAGATTTTTTGGTCACTGAGTATCTCAACTGCTACTGATAAATTGCTGAAGGCATGCTACAATCATGTGCTCAAGAAATTTGTCAGACACGTTTTGGAACAATTTTGTTTAGGTTATGATGTATATCATGTCATATCATAACCAAGTTTTTCTATTCTGCCTACTAGAGTGTGGGGTTTTTGGGGTTTTTTTGGTTGATGGCTTGAGTCACGTTTGGTTACCTGAATCCTGATTAAAAGGATCACCATCTAGTGGACTAAGACAGAATTTCAAAATTCTAGTTGATGTGAACTTTGATCTCATTCTTCAGAGGTCACTCTAAAACCAAAGCTAAAAGCAGTAACCATGCTCCACTGCAAGGGACCTTCAGCGCCTTTTTCAGCATTATTTCACTGCCATTGTGTATGTCAAAGAGCAGCGATTAGTTTACTAAGTTAACCCTTGTTCCACTTGAAAAAATATCACTTGAGTATGAGAAAAATATGTCAGTTTCTGTCATTTTTCATGTTGTATGACCTTTTACATAAGCACAAGAACCACCATGGCGGAATAATTGTGCAAAACTACTGTATTTGAGAAAATACTCAGGTAAATTGTCCAGCAGACTGCCTGCTGATTTGCAAGTAGCAGGGATAGTCAATCATCCAAGCCAAGTTTCTATACATCCAAGGAAAGTTCTTACTAACAAGAAATTGTGTTGGGTCATGGTATATGAGATTATATCACCAAACCTGATTAATCTGTCATGAGCTAATGAGGCACAAATGTCTAAAGTGGTGGCGGGTGGAGAAGCCCTTTGGCTGATGGCCCAGTCCATGATATAAAAATGTCCTGGGGTCCACTGTCTTGCAACTCTTTGGGTGCATGATTTAGAAGGGGTGAGACTCAGGTCTGCTAATATTTTTCTTTTAACTGATTTACTGTACGCTTTTAGCGGCACTGAGGACCAGGATTGTGCTAATTCCTTGATTTGCCTCTGAATGTGTTCACTGAGATCTGGGGAAGAATCAATCCAATATTAAAGTGCAAAAGACCAGCAAAAATAGCATCAATTTTATTGTTTGTCTTTTGTTCTTCTCAGTATTTCCTGATGGCCACCCTGCGGTCAGTCCCTGACCAGCTAGCTGAGGGGTAGACACAGGTAGCTTTTTGCTCTAAATCTGAATCACATGTAGGCATAAAACGAAGATCACAGATTTCTGAACACAGCCACAAGTGGTTTCCTATTAATGTAAGTGAAGACATCAGAAAACTAATGGTGTAGGAGACCAAATAACCAAATATGATTGGAACAGGTCCAAGGACATGGGAAGGGAAGAGGAACATATTATCACAAAAGCCATCAAAGTCTTTGCACTCAGTGTGTCTCATCTTTGAAGAAAGAATTGACAAACTTAAATTTTTTTAAAAACTGTTTTTATTACAGATAACATAACTTTGGAAACACCCACAGTCTTGGAAAAGGGTATTAGTGGAGCCTAGGCCCTACACCGTAGCTGCAGTTTTGACACTGTCTTTCTCCCCAATGTTGTCTTCTCCTCCAACTGCAGCAGAATAATATTACCAATACTTCTCCATGGATTTAAACTTTTTCCACTCTTTAGTCTTCTCCTCCCTCCCATCTTGCCTGTTATAATTTTCATCTATTATACTTCTATTTTTCTTTTCCCCTCTGACATTACTGCATTCAATCATTCTTCTCATCTCTAGAGTTCCTCCAAATAAGTTTGCGAATGACCAGGGAAGGAACTTGTAATTGTTTATATTGGCACAACAAGTCACAGAAATACATTTTTTTAATAATCTTAGCCTCAATAGAATGAGTCAAACTATAATAGTCATGCAGAGTTTTCAACCTGGAATTTATTTTTTTTTAGGAAGCCAAGAACATTTTAGCCTAAAGCACACACTACAGCAATCAAATAATTCTTCTGGAAGCTATTTCACTTTTTTTATTAGCCTTATATCAGGGCAATTGTTTTCTGTATTTCCCATGGCATAAAAGGTAAAAGGCATATGCAGTAAATTAAAATAATTAAAATTTTCATTAGAAAAATACTTTCTATCAAGGAAAAAAAGGCACAATAAATGTATACACTGAGCCACAGCTGTAATGTCTGTATATTTGTTTGAGTCTTTCTTTATTTTTTTTGTTGGTTTTTTTTGTTTAAAACACAAAAAGACAGTTTCTTCTACTTATGCATAAAATCTTCATGGATGGGGATAAGATATTGCTGCAACACTGCACCATAGCTCTGCACAATGCAGTACTGCAGTAGTGCCTGGTCAGTCCACGATAACACCACCATGTAACTCCATCTCAGATTTTGGAATAGCTTATGTGACAAAGATGTATGTTCCATGACTACAGCCAGACGCAACTGAAAGCAGTGTCTGACTATTAACATCAGTTTGTTTAGCTTGTTTTTATTTAAAAGCTAATATTATAGGAGGCTGTCTGCACTCTTCTTTCTTGGGAGGTTTGCAGATCTTGGGTGTTTAAGTTCTGAAGGAAATTTAGAACCATATTTTGTCTGCCTTCCAACTCCCTAGCTTTTCTTTGCTCTGTGTTAATAGAGAAAGATCTCCCTTCAAGTACACATTATCAATAAAGATTGTTCAGGTTGTTTATAATTCTTTTTCTCTCAGAATTTGCCCTCTAAAAAAGAAAAGGGTTTGCTTGAAGTGGGGGAAAAAAGAGAAGAAAAAAAGAGGAAAAAAGAAGAAAGAAATGTCTTCTATAAATTTTAGGGGAAAAAATTTTAAATGTGTCTATAACATGGTCTGACTTGTGCATGATTCCTCCTCTTCATGAGCTCATTTTCCTCTAAAAAATATTTCAAGAGATGCTTCCTGTCTAGATCGAATTACTAGAGCAAAAAATTATTAACATTTTTATACTAAGAATCATGACTCTCCATATAGTCTAATGATTGGTTCTTCTGTGCAAGCTTTTGAGTAACACAGCTGATTTCAAAATTATTGTTTTACTTTTTACCATGGCTGCAAAATTTTTTTTTTTTCTTTCAGTCTTACATGATCATATGGCCTCAATCCACCACAAGTTAAGTCCTAATCAAGGGAATGCATTTTGCATATGATATGTATTAAGAAGTTACACAGTAGATCATGAAAGAATTTTAAGTCACGTGTGGCTTTTCTCTTCCCTCTGCTTTGTTTGCTGGCACCTTTCTAGTTCAGGACTTGCCTGTGTTAGATAAGGCTGCTGGTTAAGTCCCTTTGTGCCAGCAGCCTAAGCACAAGGGCTCTTTGCCCACAAAATCAAGTGGATTTTGTGGGTAAAGATACTTCTGGAAGCAGTATGCTTCTAGTATGCTTCTAGATTGCCTTCAGATGTAAAAAATCCCAGATCTGCTTCCATTACAGTACTGCTTCCTTTATATTATTTGCTCGTTATCTGAAACAACCCCACGGTAATGATCCGGATGTTGGTTTTAGATTTATCCTGTTTCCCATTGTGATGTTTACTATAATGGAAATCACACATTTCAGAAATTGCAGAAGAGAAAGGGAATCTGCATTGATATTAATTTCTTTGTGCCTTAATTTGGTTTGTAACTCTCTTGCATTTGAATGTGTCGTTAACAACACGGGTAAAATCACAAGAACCAGTAAAAATAACCAGGTTGAATTAGGATAAAAGACTGAATAAAACAGCACAACAAATATATGTTAATATAGTAAAACCATTAAAAAATATCATTCATTTCTATTACAGCAAAGCAGAGGTGTCACTATACTGGAAATTTTTTGTAATCCCTGCAGTTTTTGCATGTGTAGTAAATTAATTGTCAAAGTACCTTGAGTAATGGCTTCATGTAAATTTTTTTTGAGGGAGGGGAGCTGTTTTTCACAAAATGCTCAGCCTAGTCAACCTACTTAGTGAGGCTGAGATGATGCAATCTATCCTCAAATCTGTCACAACCATAGCTCTACTCATTTAAAATAACCAATCCAATCATCCAGCTCTTGATTGTTTGATGTTCTTTCTGGCTTTACACTTTTGATTAAGAGGCTCAGCAAAAGGTGAAGTTGCAGAATAGCAAAGGGTTCCTTGACCTAAAGAACTTGAAGTCAGCAGGTCACTTATAGTGACTGTGATTTATTGAACAATAAACACAACCTCACCAAATCTCTTTCCTCACTGGACTATTTTTGTAGGCAACATATTCTTGTTCAGAGGACACGTGCAGTGAACTTTCGGAAAAATGATTCCGTTTCAATATAAAACAAAATGTATCTGTGATTCTGCTTAACTATAATTATGTATTTTAATAGATCCTCAGAAATGGAATAAACTAATAATAACAGTCTCTGCCACTGAAGAATGCAATCATTCTGCACTGAAACAAAGAAAAACACTAGATCTCATTTCATTAAAAAATAAAACTTCAGTAATGAATATTTTCTGGAGAGGATCACAAGACATTTTGATCAGAGAGTAAAGAGCATTTTTTCTTGCATAGATTTCTTTATTTAGGCCTTGTGCCCAGTACAAAACCAAGGATTTGCAAGGATGAAAGAGAAGCATGCCTTTTCAAGCTAAAGCATCTTTTGGGGTTTTTTTTGGGGGGCATAAATAAGAATATAAAGGAAAGGGGGGAAAAAAGCAGCAGGTAAAAATCCTGATTGCATGGAAATAAATGTTTTCACATTTGGAAACATAGTATGATTTATAATGATTTTAAGAGATGGTTTAAACTAATCACACTAATCAACTAAAGATCTACACCAGATTTAAGCCATAATGATTTTTATACTATTTTTGCTTACCATGTTTTTCTTAATAAGCGTCTCTTGTACCAAATAATCTTACTCCTCTATGTAATACATGGATGACCAACTCCCATTCTTGTGTGTGTACAGGTACACATGCAGGCATTCACTCTTATTTTCTCTCTTCCTAATTTTTATTAGTGCTTTCTTCTTCAAAAAATTCAAACTTTTCATAAGTGAAAAGGAAATGCAAAGGTAAGGAAATAAATTGATCAATTTGAGTTCTTGAAAAAACAACAAGGAAAATTTCTACCAGGAAATCTTACTGTCTGACTTTAATAACCTTAACCAGAACATGTATATATCACACATAATTTTTTCATTAAATTTACTTTTCAGATAAGTGCTTAATTTGTCCCTGGGTTCAACAAACTGCATTTTGCCTTGCATTAAATCAAGGTAATCTTCCACATGATAGATCATCTGACTGTTGTTCTTACACACAGTAGTACTTGGGACTTTTTGACAATCTTTACCCTGCATTTAAAATTAAATGCTGCATAAAGGAACGGAAAATAAGCTTCTTTTAACCAAAACCTTTCCAAAGGAGATGGATGACTGCTATTCTTCTCCAGGAGATTTCTTCCAGCGTATCCTGCCTTGGAGAGGAGGATTGCACCCTCACTGCTCAGCTGCCGTGTTCTGGGGTCTCTGCGAGCGCTGTGTAAGCTCTGATCCGTAACAGGGTGAAAAGTTGAACAGATTCTTTCCTAAATGTGAAACTTGCAGAGCAATAAAAAGCATCAGAAGAGAAAGATCACATTCTGTATTTCATCCCAAACTTCACCATGTTAAAAAAAGATGTATATATACAGATAAATAAAAGAATGTCTTTAAAATACCAATCGTCTAACAAAGACAATCACATTTTCAGCAAGGAATTGCAGGGTTTGGAAGCTCAAGCTTTCTGTTTATTTGTTTGCTTGCAATGGAGTTTTAAATGAATAGAGCCTGATGCAGAAAGCCAGTAGTCCAGGACTGGCACCACATTTTTATCACGGGCTGTTTTTTTAATGTGTCCACACATTTCGCTACAGATCCGCAGTGTCTGGGAGGAAATGTACCCACCGCCAGTTCTGGGACCATTTGTATGACATAATTTATGTTTTTAATGCTCTTCCATGATACCCCTGTGTTTCCAAATGCTTAAAGCTGCTAGAAGTAAATGATTTCTTTCCACTACAGCTCAAAGTGCCAGAAGGCAGAAGTTTAAACACAACTAAGATCAACATTGTGAGTTTACTTGGCCTCCACATCTAGAAACACAGTCATAAATTTCTTAGGCTTTTTATTTGAGAATTTAAAAGGCCCTATAGATGTGGCAAGTTTTCTATAACAATGCTTCTCTCTATGGCTTATAATGCTGGAAATCCCAGGACTTGCACTGGCATTGTGTTTGATCAGAGGGGTCACTCTGTGACCAAGTACTTTCCCATTCAAGCGCTGTTTCACTGTTGACCACTGCAATGGCGGCAACATCAAAATACCAAAAGCAGCAAGGAATTGTGTAATTTCAGTTCCCAATCTGCTTCTTTCAGGTATTGTTTGTGCTTAGTAGAAATCACGTCTTGGCTTAAACATCAGATTTTTTGTCCTAGGATCTACTTTCATACGTTGCCCCTGCTGGGTACATGCATGTCTAAGAGCCTTGTGACTGACCTGGCAGTACTTAAAAACCCAGTCCCCCCTTAGAACAGGGACACTGTCATTGACAGGAGGAAACTGGGCATCACTTCTGGTAGGGTCTCCTGATGTGACGAGGATTATGAACGATTCACATCACATTCATGCTGGCAAATGCTGACTTGTATCTGTGTCAGTGAAGCACACAGCCACCCAAACACTGATGGTTACTTTGCAGTCAGTGAACTGCAAACCAATGAAATCTCTATTGCTGCACATCAAATAACCAGTGATGTTGTTCTGTGGTGTCTGTGGTAACAGGCAGCTTTTGGATGGCCAGTAATTCTGTCAAATTACTTAATTCTATCAAAGAGCCCTTTATTATTGTAAGTCCACGCAAGCTCCTTTACTCTCAGTTGGATTACATTTTCCTCCTTAAAAAACATTCTGTTGTTGAAGTTAGTGAAGTATTTTCCCAACTTGTGTATTATGCAATATGGAAAGCATTTCTCAAAGGATCGACTATTGTTTGTTGTGAGTGACTTAGCTTCCTGAGGAAAGATAATGCCAGACTTTTGGGCAGCATGAAGAGTGCTTCAGCAGTATTGTCAATAAATAGGACAGTAATGATCCTTCCTCCTGCCCTGAAATGGGGGAAGGATGTTCCAAATAACCTCATATTGAAAGTTTATGACTGCCTTAGATAATGTTTCCTCAGTTTCTGCTGGCCTACTCCTGTAAAGACTACAGTTCTGGAACTACTAGACCAGCATCATGTTGTTACTTAAGAAACAGAGAAAGTTCAAAAAATTAAACTTCATTCATCCTCTTTCCCCAGCCCCCTGCTCATTTACTGAGGTGCAAGAGAACTCTGTGTTGTTTTTTGTGATCACAACCCCAGACTTTTTAAGGCCCATGTGCAACGAAAAGGTTCAAGCAACAGATACAGGAAAGCACAAAGATCATCCACCAGCTTCCATTAATTTTGTTCACCCCAATGGCATTGACTTCACTCTCGGCTTCGTGAGTCATCATTTATGATCTCGGTAATTTACTGCAGTGGGCATGAGATATACCACAAAATCAATGAAAACTAAGGCAAATTCAGAACTAAGATCAGGACCTGTAAGTCACTAATGTTCAAAAATGATGGAGTGAGAATTATTACATGGATTCCTATTGGCCTCAACTGTCCATGGTATAACTTGCCTGAGTGCAGCATGCACAGATTCTTTATTGTACAGGAATCAAGCTGCAGCGTCTGCTGAACCACCTGGCCTCCTTAGCACTTAAAGATGTACTGCAAATCAATTATGAAAATAGAGTTTAGTCCATATTTATGGGCTGAATGTCCCTACTAGCCAGGCTCTAGGGGACATTCAGAACAGAAATACATTTCAGCTGCTCCTTTAAATAATTAGTTTTCCTCTGTGAAATCCTCTTGATAATGCTTGGTTCCCGGCAGATATGTCTGAATTCATCATGCTGTGGTACAAGAAGTATGCAGGGTAACACTGGTGGCACTTAAATATCTTGTGTTCATGGAAAGTGTGATCAGAAAACAAAATTTCACTGTGCAAAAGAAGGTACACACCATTTCTGTTGGAAGATTTTACTTGTCATTCCATGAGACTATCCCCAAAAGACATTTGGACCTTAACCATTGCTTATATTTCTTTTTCACATTAACTTAACACAATAAAGAGGATGTTCTACATAAAAATCATGTTAGATTTTTTGCCAATCTCTCTTTTAGAGCAAAGAAGAGATCAAATTAAGCAAGTTATGGATATGGTGTAAGACATGGAAATTCACCTGACATGAGGCTGAGGATTAGTATAGCTGCATCACTACAGTGTTACTTGTCCTTGCCAGGAAAGCTGCTCCCAAATAACCCCATGCCCTAATAAAGAAGGAACCTTAATAACCCCATGCCCTCCTGAGGAAGACAGAAGCAAAGGAATTAATTGAGAAGGTACAGTGCTCATTTTTTGAGGCATTTCATTATTTCTTTTGCTGCTGTAACTGCCCAAAGCTCATTGCAACGTTATCCGCAATATGAAGTCACTCTCTCCTCCTAATCCAAAGTCCATCTGGGGACCTGCGCACAGTATAAAACATGCCAGGAGGGTGGGCAAGGAGATTCAGATGATGAATCTGGTGCAAGAGAAGTGCTTGTTTCAGAAAGGAAGAAAGAAATGAGAAACAGATTAAGAAAAAGAAATGGAAAAAGCTTGAAGAACACCTTTGAAAAGTGTAGGCAATGGGCTGGGGGAAAGTTCTTCCATAGGTAGAAAGAGTGTACTGTTAGGAAATTGTCTCAAAGCTAATATGATGGATGAAAATTCATTAAAACCCAGTTCAAAGCATAAATTAACTTAATAAAGCTTAAGATAGTCCTTCAGATTGTGTCAGGGAGAGGTGCACTGCATGGCACATGCCACAGTTTTTGCTCCATTCTTCATCTGGACCAGGGATGTGGCTGGAGTGTGCAGAGGTGGAAAACCTTAAAGAGGGGAATGAAGTAGGGAAAAAATGTCCAAAAGTCCCGGGACCACATTGCATTTCAGAGTCAGATGGAAGACCTGTCATGGGAGCTGGGTAGTATTACAACATCTCTCAGGTTAGGCTGAGCCTTATCATTGGAACGGTCTTGTTGCTTCTTCCCCTACAATGCCAGTGCATATTAAGAAAAACAAATTCCAAATGGAAAGTAACAGAAGCACAATACTTCATTAAACACTCTTTTCTCTTTAATAATTTGGATGCCACCTCTGTTACGGAAGCTAATTGGATCCTTAAACCTGTTGTACTCTAAATTTAAAAACATTAGGAGATAGAGAAAAACTGAAAAGCAATACCAGAGTCAAACACTTATCAAGGGTCATAGGACAGAAGGAACTTCTGTCACCTGACAATTTCCCTTTTAGTTCATCTTTCATGAACAAAGAAAATTCCACTGACTTCATTGAGATTTCATTTGTTCTCAGCATTATGCAGCTGCACTTGTTTGTCTGTAAGACAATAACATTTCCTGACTCTAGGCCTTTAGTCCACCTTATTGAAAGCCATCCACGAATTCATCATGATAACCCCAACAGCAATATTAGATTGGTTCATAATGCCACAGGACTCTGAGGGATGCTTGGATTTATATTCTGTGCTCTAATTGTAAGATCTCTATCCAATATTTTGAGGTTATTAGAGGATTTTCATAAGAGAAAACATGCATTTGGCAAAATCACAATGAAAATTATCCTTCTGTCTTCATTGAAGGTTACTTTTCATATAAATTAGCTCACTGCAGAAACTAAGGAAAAATAGAGAAAAATATTCTTTGAATATTTTTCTTCCAAGTTCTGATTAAAAAAAAAAAAAAAGATAAAAGGAAGTAGGAACAAATTATAATCAATATGTTTCATTTTTTACTGCAGGAAGGAAAATGACTGTTTAGAGCCTTTGCATAACCTTAAGCAATACCAGATGTGGTACAGAGAGAAGTATTAACTACTACTCACAGTTTGGAGTTTCTTTCAGGACAGCCAAGAACAGGTACACTTGATGGGTGAAAGTATTCTGCCAGAAGGAGCCAGTTAATGAAGCATAGTCAGACCTGTTAAAAAGCAACTACAACATGGGACTTGTGCAATTTGTAAAGCATTATGTTAAACCTTGGACTGGCAATTCGAAACAAGAGACATATACAGGCTATTTTTGTCAGTTTTAACCCAGCAAAAGGGAAGTTTAATACAATTCTGTGAGGACATGACATTATCACCTTTTCAGTCCCAATCAGACCAAGGGTGTGCTGTTTTGTGACCCATCCATTTGCCAGGCAGGATCCAGAGGGCTAAACCTACAGACTCCACATGGCCTGAAAAGCAGGGAGAAAATACTCAGTGGAACCAGGCTCCCTAAGTGATTTTTACCCCCTAAGCCTCCCTTTCTGGGTAGGCACTGTGGCAGATCACCTGAAGTGCATTCTTATGGTGTTCATGTGACATAGAAGCAACACAGACAGAAGGATCTGCAGTCATTTTGGAGGCTCTTTTAAGTGTTTTGCTTGTTTGGGGCTTTTATTTTTCCTCTCTCCACTTTATGGGATATGAAAGATGCTGCTGTGTCATAATTTTGGTTTGGACAGTGCTTACACATGTTTGTATACTCTGAAGGACTGGGAAGTGCTACTGCAGTGCAAATCCTAAATTGCAGTCTCTTTTGTGACGCATTATTCACATACCATGCAGTAGCCCTTCATTCTCACCTCAGGTGGAAATCAGCTCAGATGGTGGTTAACAGCTTCTTCAGATCTCTCTGAAGCACAGGTTATCATAAAACTAAACAGCCACGTAAATCTCTTCCTGTACCAAGGTACAGAGAGAGTTGCTGGACAACTGTGTAAATTCTAGTGTGTTTCATCCAGACAAAATAAAATAGCAGCAACCAAAAAATAAAAGTCCCAAACAAACCCTTCCCTTAAATAGCAGACTTCTCTGACAAACTCTCCCCTTTTCACTAGTTCTAGATTGTGTTATGAATTCTATAAAAACAGACTCTAGGGAACAATCCTTCACAGACAAGCTAAACGAGGAAAGGTTTTTGCCAGCTGTAATTTTTCTGATCTGTGATCTGTGCAGTGTATTCTAAAAAGCCAAAAATATCCACATACTCTCACAGGATAGGTCAGATCTAGACAGAAGGCCAAGAAAACTCCACAAATTTCAACTTTAGAGCTAGCCAAAACAAGGGAGTTTAACCTTACTAGAGCTCCAGCTCTAACATTCAATTTCTTCAAAGTCCCTGTCTGCAGCCCTCTCATCTTCTGTCCCATCCTGAATGAACCTCTGCACACTCCCTCTGTTTTTAACAAATGGCAACCAAGCTCAGGAAAGCCTCTAACAGCTGTTGGGCATAGAAAGTGATGTGAAACTGCACAGTAATGCAAAATTAGAGTAACTCATTTGCTAAATGACCTTCTGTAGGACAGCAGTGAGGGAGCACTTCTGTTCTAGTCCCAGGGCTTTACTCAGCCTTGCTGGTACTGTAACCTCAGAGAGCTGCACCAACTGTGGATTGGCTGTACATGCAAAGCCTTTTAAAGGCTCCTCTCATTTTCCCTCTGTAATTTAAAAAATGCCCCCTGGTGCATTTTAATACTGTTGCAGTAGGTCAGCAGCCCAGCAAAACACATGGAATCCCACTAAACGTAATGAATTGGAGTCATCATTCCCTACATATATATATATATTTGTGACAGGCCTGTGTTTGTGTGGTCCTGCTTCTAGTCAGAGGAAAGTACTAAATAATTCCTGTGTATTCACATAACTTCACCACTGCCAGAACTTGTTTACTCATTGACCACTCCCAGCATGTTATGTAAGCTGTATTTCTTTCAAAAGGTTTATTTCCTATCTTCTACCTCACATCTAAATTTGGGAAGTGATGATTCTGAATCATGCCACTGAAACTATTATCATCCTCTCACTTCTCTATGATTTTATTTAAAGAAATTTGGAGGTCTTTTTATAGGAAGTCGTATCTAAATGGTATTCAAGATATTCAGCCTGAATCCTGCGGTCCTCTTTCAATCTTTATCCTGGCACAGTTTTTACTGAGGTCAATGGGCTTATAGCCTGAATAAAGACTAAAAGCTGTGAGATGGGGCCCACTGGGAAAAATTACTAGAGATGGACAAATTAGTTTGGATAGACTAGCACTGAAACAAAATATGTGCTCAAATCCTAGACCGAGCCGAAGCCAGTCCTTTGCATTCAGCTGTGGGTATAACTTCAGTGAATATTCATATTCACAGCTTGGGTCCCTCCATCCTGGCCCCCAGAATGTGCAAATTGCTACAGCCATCCTTTTTTCCTGCCGAGGCGGCCCCATTGCAGGAGAAGGCTTCCTCCCTACAGGAGTTCAGCTCAGCAGACAGGCAGTTCCAGCACATGAACAAGGCAGCTCTTACTGCAGGGTTTTGAACCGGTCTTCTCCCTGCAAAAATGTTGTTTTAGAGAGCCCTAAAACCCCCAACCATCTGGATTCCTTTTAAAGAGTGATTGAAGTACACCTCTCTTAACATGTCTGCTGCTGCTTTTCCTTTGCTCCTCTTCCATGCTCGCACAGTTCTGCCATGCCCCTAGAGATTCCAGGGATCTCTTGGGAGGTCTCTCCATGCCTCTTCAGCTTCCAGCCTGAAGCAGAAAATTTCCTTTCTTCCTGATCAGGGTAAGGGAGGGAACTCTTCACTCCTAGCCAGGGTACAGGAGAGTTGTGTTGAAGTACCACCAGCTTGTGCCAATGTGAGGTGCCAAGAGATTTTTTTCTGGCTAAAGCAGCACCTGCACACTGCTTTTGTCTTTCGTGGTTTTCATTTGTCTGTTGAAGAGGATATCTCTGCCTTCACATGCTTATCTTAACTTAGAATGGAGGACTGAACCCTAAAACCTTTGTTTGTGTACTAACCTTTGCACCCAGGAGTGGAGGTGAGATTACAAAATCCTTCTGCTGCCAGTAGCACCTCCACAACAGCCAAATTTATTCACAAAAAACTAGGAAATTCAGATGAAGTCTGGCTGTTGTGAAAAGTCAAGAAGTATTTTGTGACCAAAATGTTTAGACAGGTCATAGAAAAAGCATCAGACCTGTGAATATTTAGAAAATCAGAATACACCATGGCCTGATGTTTGCCATTTTACTAAATGTTACACTACTCTTTCTGTGGACTTTGTAGGCAGCAAAAAGATAGCCAGGCTTAATTTTCATGCTTTCCTAGTGGTGCAAAAGAATGTCAGATCATTTATGCAATTTCTAGTTGGAAAACTTTGTTTAAAAGTCTGATTTTGTGGTTGAGTGACTGGAAAACATTCATTAGTATTTCTGAAGATGTTGGAGACAAGTACCATAAATTTGATTTTCAGATATTACAGATCTCTGGTGATAAAATTTAAAAATAAATAATGAAGCATCTCCTCCAGATTATTTAAACTGCAAAGGCAAAGGTACTTGCTATATATTAACGCTGTCAGCCACCTAGGCATTACAGTGGATTTTTAATGAGTTTCATCAAAACACTTAAAGGCACTTCTTAAAATATATGACCCACTAAATAAAAAAACATAGGACGTAATCTTCAAGGCACAGTGATTAATGCAAAATTGACTTGAGCAAATGCAGCTTATGGCCATAGTCCAGGAAGCTCTCTTGATGCTAAAGAGTTTCATACAATAGTTTTCCATTTTCAAAATCACATCAATTTTTACTTACAACGTTTTGAAAACAGGTACAGCAACTTTCAATCAACTGTCCAGCAATAATTTAAAATCCCTTAGTATTAAATTGTAAAAGTTTGAGTCATGGGAAGGGGACAATGGTGGAGAAAACTGATTTTCTGACTGTCACCAACCCAGAGCTGTCAACTGCTGTGCAGTATTGCCTGTGCAGAGATAGAGATGGAGTGGACCAAACTATTCACTGTGAATAAGTTATGTGATTAATTTTTCTCTGTTTTTTCCCCCTGTGTTTCTGATTTCTTCAGATATCTTCTTGACAGATGGACTTAAAATATTTATGCGATCAAAACTCATAGTAGGATTTGTGCTGAAATACCCATGTGTCAACAAATGCTAAATGAGTATATTACAGTAATCAAATCATATAAAAGGCTCTCTGCTTTACCCATGCAGCACCACCTTGGGGAAAATAGCTGTAATTCTTTCCTGTCATTATAGCCTGTATTAATATTTGAATGTCGACAATTAATAGCAGACACTCAGCCACTGGGTATAACACAAGCAGGCATAAACACTGCATTTCTTCCAACAAGAAGGATTTAAATTAAAAGTTTAGCCAGCATACAAACATCAGGAAAACATAGCTAAATATTTCCTGAACACTGCCTTCGTGTGATAAGATAGTCAGAATGTATGCACACCATGATCAGTGCTGGGGCTTCAGCCTTGGCAGTGAAAACACCACAAGCTCTGCAGACTCCAGCGTGTGAGAAGGTGGGACTCAGCCAGGAGTGGCAACTGGCTTCTGTTTTCTGCTTGTGGAAGAAAAATTAACTGAAATGGAAATATATGGCACCTGCTCTGTGTATTGACTGGAGTACCTTGAGACAATAAACGCGCAAGTGCTTCACAGAAAGAATGTTTTTCTTGCAAAGAGAGCAAGAAGGTCATTCAGTGTGTGCCCTTCTCATGGTGCTCTTTCGAGAAGCCTTAAAATTGGTAGAGGAGTTTGAAGTGCATTTTTTCTCCCCACCTGATCTTGTGTTCTTCCTCACCTTTGGAAGAAGCAGAGGACTGAGGATGACATCCCTCTCACAACTTCTAAGAGGTCATGGCTCTCTGGTGACCTGCTGGTAGAAATCAGAGATAGGCAATATGGAGGTGTTACCTGAGGCACCTCACCCATAAGTGGATCAAAAAGCATTAAAAATCTCATGAAAGTGTTCACCACATAGAAAGAAAAGAAAAACAGGAAATGAAAAGAGAAACACAGAAAATAAAAGTTCAGATGAAGTTTTCAGGGTTCCAGCATCAATATTCTTTTTATAAGACAAAAAAGTTTGAGACTTTTTTTTATGAAAAGGAAAGCCTGTTTTATTGACTGATGAAAGCTTTATGATAGCTCTATGATCTGGTCTATAATTTCTAAATTGTTCCTAAACTTTTCTCCTCAGAGTCTCTGACGGCAGCCTGGGGAACTCACAGCCTCTAAGGCTAACAACATCCCAGCCATCACCAGCCCTCTGAAAGAGGGGTTAGGATGTGAGCACAGCTGTGTCTTGCTCATTCAAACTGTACTGAGCACATAGCATAGGAAGAGACATGGACAGTGTGTTGTTTAGCAGGGCCTTTGCCAAACAGGAATGGTGCTCCTGTTGGTTAGTGGAATTTCTGCAAGGCTGCTGTAGGGTTTGGTCTGCCAGCAATCTGTTTCCCATGCAAGGAAAGAGATTCATGTTTTTCGCATGGTTTCTGTGCAAGGAAAAGGTGGAGCCAGGGGAGGTGAACCTTTCTAAGATGAGGTTTGCAATGGGGTTAAAAAATCATACAATCATAGAATATCCTGAGTTGAAAGGGACCCATCAGGACTATTAAAGTCCAGTTCCTGGCCCAAAAGTCACACCATGTGACCAAGAACATTGTCCAAACACTTCTTGATCTCTGTCAGGCTGGTGCTGTGACCACATCCCTGGGGAGCCTGTTCAGTGCCCAACACCTTCTGGCTGAAGAACCTTTTTCTGATATTCAGCCTGAATCTCTCCTGACACAACTTCAGGCCATTCCCGGGGGTCACCGCAGAGAAGAGATCAGTGTCTGCTCTTCCTGTTCCACTCACAAGAAGTTGTAACTGCAGTGAGGTCTCCCCTCAGTCTCCTCCAGGCTGAACAGACCAAGTGACCTCAGCCATTCCTCTCAAGGATTTCCCCTCAGGGCTCTTCACCATCCGCATGGCCTCCTTTGGACACACAGCTCAACGTCTTTTTTATATTGTGGTGCCCAAAACACGGTACTGAAGGTGAAGCCATACCAGTGCAGAGCAGAGCAGAGCAGAGCAGGACAATCACCTCTTTCAGGTGTTTTTCAATAACTACCAGAATAATCTTCTCCATAATTTTACCAGTAACTTAAATGAGATTGACAGGCCTGTAGTTATCAGCATCATCACTTTTGCTCTTCTAGAAACAGTTACCACTCTCCATGACCAAAGCAACATATGCGCAGTTGAGACTAATTAGAGCTGTTATCTTGCGAAATACATCTGCGTCTATTTAAGCATTTTCAAGAATAAAACTGACTGCTTTAAAACTGATGGAAGTACATTAAATGCAAACAACACATACATTGGGAGTGTAGCAGCCTAAGGGGTTGCCCTGTATGGGGACAAGAAAAATTTCAAAACCTGAGCTTTAAATCTATAATGAAAGACTTGCCCTCACTGGGTCAGGCTTCCCAAAAACATGTAGTAAGGATATTTTATACTTCACGGTGATTCACAGCTGCCTCTGGCAGTCACTGAAATAGACTGGAAGAACAGTCTTGACTATCACAGCCCAAGCAGTGGGTGGGAACCAAGGGTCATTTGATCAAAACCCCCTTTCTCAGCTGTGCTGGATCACAAGAACTGAACACTGGAGTTGAGGCAAGAGCCACAAAGCTCCCATTTGCACAAAATGTGTTGGTTAGACCCCCTCTTTCCCCCCATATATGAAAAATTCCAAACAAGTAACATGGAGGCTTGTACATGGCTTCAGAAAACGTGAGAAGAAGAGAAGTTTATATTTTTTCATTTTCCACTGATAAGTCTCCAGTCTATTGGAAACCATGAGGGTGTTTTATTGTGCATATGTGGTGTGTGAATGAGTACATCTTCCTTCACAATGAAAAACTTTTTTTTTTTTTTTTTTTTTTGGTATAGGCAGAGTAATATATGTGTCCTCCAATTTACCCCAGTGCTGTAAACTTTTCCTCTGGTGATTTGTGGGTTCTTCTGGGTTTTGAACTTATGACAAATTGGTAATGTTATGCATATTCTACTCATTATTTTATACAGGGAGGTTAATGAGTGTGTGCAACATGATAACTATGGCAGAGGACCTTTGTGGGATGTTGCCAGCTCAAACACCAGTTGATCCAGATCAAATAAAGTTGTTCTGTAGCATCTTGAATTATATGATGCACTTAGGGAAAAAAAAAAAAGAAAAAAAAAAGAAAGGCATTTTGCAGAAAGACATTTACAAAGGATATGAGATTTCTGGGAGCCATCAGGGACCCGTGTGGTGTGGCTGATGCCTGGGTGCCCAAGTACAGCAGAGATGAAGACCAAAAACTTCAGAGCAATGGAGTGTTTGTGTCCAAGGCTGCAGCCACGGAGAATACTTCTTGCCTTCTCCATCTCCACTGAGCAGGACAGTGGTGGGCTTGTGCTGTGGAAAAAGGTCAGGGCTGTCTTTCTGCCTCCCTGCTGTGCACACACAGCACCAGGCTCTGTGCACTGCTTTTGGCTCCTCTGAGTTCAGTGAGGAGAGCAGTCTTCAGCTAGTCAAGAGATTAGTTTTTTCCCCAAGGTCTTTATTACCTTTCATCCTATAAACCAGTTTTCATTTCAATGCAGGACTATAGACATGGATTAAAGACTCTTTGGTGCAGCTTTAAGTGCATGAGATGGTTCTTAGGCTTAAGATAGCAGTCTCAAAGCTCTCTCCAAACTTGGCTTGGACTGCTGCTGAGACACCCTTATGTTCATTATTTCAATGGGAAAAGTGAGCTGGAAGTAGCTAAACTTATAGAATGTTTTTCTTTCCTTCCCCTGCCCCCATTCTCTCCAAACTTTACATTCTTTTGTGTTGTTCAAGTTCCCCAGTGCTTTATATGAGGATTCAGAAGTCTGGTTCTCTGGAAACAATTGTTATGTCAGCTGACATTAACACAGCAAGCACTTCAACTATTTTTCCAACATATCCATCAAGTTCAATGGCCAAAACATTAATTCTCGTTAAGCTTCAACAAAGTTTCTCATTTTCCTCTAATTCTGTCACCATACTGCCTCCATGCAAGACTGCTTTAAAAATATATCAAGTCATTTAACTAAAAGAACTTTGGGAAGCTTTATTTTTAGTGACTTTATGCCCATACATTTGTGAGTGTTCTAGGCCATTTATGACATGAATTTGAGCCTCTCCTGTTCTAAGTTAACAAAAAGCATATATGTTTTAAATCAGCCAAAAAATGTGAAATTATATATTGCTGTTACTATCTTGGAAACTAGGCATAGCCCTCTAGAATTATCAGAAACTACAAAGGAAAAATAGAGATGAACTCAGCTGCTGAAACATGGATCAAAACTTTCTTGTTGCCTACAAGCGCAGGGTCATATGGACTATCCCTAAAGATTAATCAGTTGGTTTCAGAAGTCTCGGTTTTGGGTTTTTTTCTCACTGGACAAAGGGAGGACATTGTTCAAAGACATTAAACAAAGACATTATTCAAGAAAGTACAAAAGACAGATTTTTTTTTTTTTTAAGTGAATATTAAACAGTTATAGATACGTATCTCTTAATAATGAAGATGGGCTACTCTAATGTTCGAGAGTTATAACTGGACTGGTCTAAGGCCATAGCATGTATGAAAACCTATCCACTAATAAATAATTAATATCCACTATAAGATATCATAATTTCACAGTGGGCAGAGGCAAAAAAAATACTAATAATATCTCAGCTATTAGTATAACAAATGATAAATGTTCCCGTTTTAGAACTATAATGCAGTAAATGTATTAAGCAGAGTCTATGCTTTCTTTTTAAATGAAGCATGCAGCCCCATCCCACTCACCAAACTGCATTTTTACCTTCAAATATCACCCAAAAATGTGTGTAAGAACTATGGATGGGGTAAGTAAGATGCTGGTCCTGCCCCTAGAGAGAAGAATCACAACAGATTAACTCCCTTGTCCTTTCTGGGTGTGCTGAAAATTTATAAAATAAATTCCCACCAACATTAAGAGAGGTTAGTATAGGCAATTGACCTTGTAAATCAAGAATAGAATAGACCCTATAATGTATAATATTTTGAGGTATTTATCACTTTGCCGAGGCAGACAGGATTCGAGCATGTAAATCGTTGTAATGGCCGCAGTAATTCTCCATCGCTGTGCCTGCGTGTCAGCGAGAGTGCCCCCAGGGCTGCAGGGAGGCTTTTCCCTCTGCACCTCCTCACGAAGCCCCGGCATGGCTCAGGCTTGGGGCAGATGGTCCACAGAGACCAACACAAATAGGACAAAGCTGAACGCCAAACAGCATCCTCTTTTTCGTTACTTCTGCAAGTGCATATCTAATTATGCCTTTTGATCTGCTCACCAGTTTTTTCTAGACTTCTTCCCAGCTCTGCAGGATTTTCTTTCCTAAGGAGAAGGTATATTTAGGTTATTCTCAGTTCAATCCCATATCATGATAGAAAAGCGACATGAGCCATGGCTGAATATATATTAAAAAAATTTCAAAACATTTGAAGTGGGATAAAATAAATAATCCTGAGGCAAATGACATGTTGAAGTCTCCAATTATTTTAATATATTCCAGAAATGCATGTGACTTTAAGAATACATTGCAACCTTCAGATAATTGTTAATGCATGTAAGTGTTTTGCAGGAAAAATGACATTTTATGTTATCTGCAAAAAGCCCTTTTGAGTAAGAGTCCATATCTCCAGGTATTTCATTTAAAGGGGAGCAGTTTAATAAAAATAACAAAGCTAGAAACCAAGAACATTAACTTTCACTTTGCCTAGCTACATCCTTGTACTCTTGCTGTAATTATAACACAGAGGTCATTCCAAAGGAATTACCAGCCTTCAAATGATATGAGACAATTATTCTCCAGGGAGTCGGACAAATTCGTAAGACAAATACAGTTGAAATTTCAGACATCAATCTCTTTTTTAACATAGCATGGGAACAAGGGAGCTGTGAAATGTAATTTTACCCTAAGGCCCAACAAATGATCGCATTAAAATGATTTAAAAAAAAGACTTTACATCTATTACACCTTAGAAGTGAATGCAGTGTTAGATTTTTCTAAGGCTTCCTGTGAGTAATAGTATTTAATAGAATCTGTAAAAAACACTTTACAGATGCCGGTGTTTTTGCCTGGCAGGGCAGCCGCAGAAAGCGGCTCCACAAGCTGTGGGGCAGCTTTGGGTGCGGTGCAGGGGAGCTGTGGGGTGCCAGGAGCTGGCTCCTGCTCCCCAGGCACCCCTGGCTGTGGCGTTCAGGCTGGACCCTGCCGCCCCACCTCCCAGGTGACATGTACTGCTTCTGGTAGCTCTGCACAAGAGATTATTCCCCAAAGTGGCTGTTTTAACACGCCAAAATATTCCCCAAACTGGAGGAAACGGAGCAAGTTTCATGCACACCTGTGGCAAGAAGCTGTGCTGGATGGGAACCTCACTTCCCTGGTACTGACAACCACAAGTGGAAATTAAAAGGAAAATATGCTGATAGCCACCCAAAAAGCACCTTGAAGGGTGTTCAGGGATCACCATGGTGAGCCCCAAGGACACCCACTAATGGTGTGCATTGCCTGAGAGTGCAGGAGAGGTGACAGAACCTCAAAAGGTGGCAGCTGTGAATACGCTGCTTTTTATGCTTCAGTCCATCAGATTTACATCGTTTCCCATGAGCTTCGTTTTAACCGGAACCCTATAAGGTTTGAGCCCATCTAACAGAGAAATTTGAGATTGATACCACTTCCAATATTCCTGTGCAAAAAGCAACAACCCCTCCTACTCCTACTTGCATGAAGCCACTCAGTGGACCTTCTGCATTTTCACAGTGCCAGTCATGCCAGCACCCATTAGAGTGGGCAGCTTACATGGGCTGGGCAGGATTTAGCCCAGTGTGTGTGCCATAGTCAAAGTGTTGAAGTGGAAAATGGGTATTAAGGAACTGCTCTCTGGCTAGGGTTTGATTTACAGAAACCTATAACAGTCTCATTCTTCAGATAAGTGCATTTCTCCAACTGCTATTACTCAAGAAAACAGGCTCCTTACAAATCTTTACAGCCGACACACTGCAATGTGACCTTGCATAACTTGGCAGTGCAGCTCTGCATGTTTTTATTGTATTTAAATAGCACCATTAGTTTTATTCATATGATGAAGTTAAACTTTAGCTTCAGTGACATTCTAGCATTGCACAAGCACTGATCCATGGGTGCCCCTGTAGGTGCAAGGTTTCTGCAGGGGGAGCAGAGGAAAGAAGGGCTGTGTGAGTAAGAGTGCATGAGTTTGTGCACCTAAAAATGTGCATGAGTTTTTTCCAAGCATGCATTCCTGTCTCTGTGACACTATTGTCAACAGCTGCCTGAATGATCCTATTAAGCACAGCCTCTGCAAATATTTGTGAAAGAATGCTTCCCAAATGGAAGCTGACAAATTAATGAGAAACGCAAAGGCATCCTGGATTAAATGAGTGCAAAAGAAGAGCAGCACCTGTCTCTGGTTGATGAGGATGCTTGACCATGGAGAGCTGTGCTGAGCTTCTGTTGTATCCAGGGTGAGGAAAGTGGTCGAAACTTCACATTTCCATCTACTAGACCAAAACATTTCATTCCACTCCCACAACAGTTTTCTAAGGTAAGCTTTCCCAAGAGATATAGCAAATTGTAAGGAAAAAATTAAAAAACTGGTATGATGAGTGATGGACATCTTGAAGCTGCCATGTGATGTCTCAGCGGCAAGCACTTAGTCCACCTTATTGTGGGAACAATTTGAGTGCCTCAGCAAGTTCCCAGAAGAATACAAAGTTATGAGTCCCTTATGCTACATAGTTTCCTAAGTTAGCTTTAAACTAACAGGCATTGTATTATTAGTCAGGCAAAAATGAAGGGAGTAACACAAGCCAGTAAAAAAGAAAAAAAAATCCAGAAATACATATTTGTATTTCATTCATACATATATCTTCTATTTGACTAAAATTGCCCTTACCCCATGACACAGGTGTCAAATCTTTCATTGTTTGCCTCTTGTCTGCATTTAGGGGCACAGAAAGTGTCGGGAACAAAGTGATGGTCTCCTGTCCATGAGAAGCACGGAACGAAAAGTGAGTGTCACTGCATGGCAACAGCAGAACACATGGAAGCTCAGGAAGGAGGTGTCACATGAAGCCCAGAGATGACAAAACAAAATCGTGTGAAGATTTCTTTGAATTAAGTCTGAGACTAAGTTAAACTAAGACTTCATCTCAATGGGTTCTCTTGCCCATGACAGGGAAACTGCAAGATATAAATAAAGAACTGCCATGCCTCCTCACTGCTGATCAGAAGAAATATGGATGAAATCTTTGCTCTTTACTCCTTCCGTCTTTATCTGATTCCTAAAGCATGTCTTCATTGCAAATTCTCATTTTTTTCCATTACCTTTTGCTCTATTCACATGAAATACTTGTTAGCCATCAGAAGCATTGGGAGTGGGGGTGGGGAATTCCCTAAAAGCACTTGGAAACATCAGTCTTACAACAGTCAAAGCCACATATGTCCATAAGGACTCCAGAATTCAATAGAAAGCAAAGCAATTTAAATGAACTGATTTTATTATTTATTCTGACAGAAAAAGAGGAAAAACTGGGGAAAAAAAAAGATTGAAAGACTGATTTTGTTGTAAATCAGTACAAACAGATTCAAGAACTGCTGTACTTGGATCGAGAGTGTATCTAACCCATAGTCAACCCAACAGTTTAATTTTCAAAACTTGGCTTTTAGCATTGGAAGCATGAGATCAAGCCAAGATACACTGCCAATAAAAGGCTGGAGCTCAAAGCCAGTGTTGAATTACAGAGCCCAGAAGGTTTACGGAAGTGTTTAGTGAAAATTGTTTGCAAATGGGTTTAGAAAAATTTTCTCCCTCCTGCTGGCTGCTTCAGGATCTGGCCCTGACAGACTTACTAAAGAGTTCTCCTCCTGTCAGCCTGGCAGGGATACATAGGATTTGCATGCGGGCAGGCAGGATGCTCAGTGCCTAAACCCATATCTTTAAATAAAGCCTGAGAGTGTTTCTGGAAGATATGGTTGAGTCAAGGCAAGTGTTCTCTGGCCAAAGGGGCTACTGGGCCCTATCCAAGTGTAGCTAGATTAAATAGAAAGCCCCCTGATAAACAATAATGAGGTTGCATGATCTAATGGTCCCTTCAGAACCAAAATATTCCACCAAAACTGGAGTATTTAGGACTATTTTTTTCTGTTTATCCAATGCACTGTTAATTGGAAGAGTTCTGCAAGGAATGGGAATAAGCTGCAAACACAGAATTTCATCTTGAGCAAAGCAGACTTGATTTTTCAGCTTTGTTCTAGTACCTGATATCCATTTTTAAAAAATCATGGGGCCTGCAGGAATTGTGCTAATCAATGGACAGTAAATTCATACTTCTAAACAGCTTTGTTGTCCCTGTACCCCGCGCAGTCATCACGTATGTCAGGACTTACAGAGGAATTGTTTTGACATTACCTCTGTCCTAGAAGAGCTATGGTATTAGGTTGCTATTGTTAAATGCATATTCCCAGTTATTTTCAGAGCAGAAGAGAATACAGACATCCAGCAAGATGAGCAGCTCCCAGGGGTCAGAGGCAAACATATTTTCATTTCATTGAGACGCACTAATTTCTATTCCCTTGGTCAGTAGTTCAGGAAGGTGCCTTTCAGTGAAACTAAATATGTTTGGCTTGTAAAAGCATCTACAGATTCATGACTACTGCCCTCTGGTTTCTAGTGGTTTTTGTTCTGTTTTGTGGTTGTTTTGTTTGTTTGTGGGTGGGTTTTTTTCACTTGGAATTTTTTTTTTTGAGATTTCTTATTCTCTTTATACTTACTGAGCTCATGTATTCAATTTAAACTGGGAGAAATGCACTAAAAAAACCCTTCTCCTTCTTTCTAATGAAAACCCCAAGTTTGGTGCTCTGTCTAACATTCATAAGAGCCCATTCACTGTGCTGGGAAAACAGAGACCTTATTAACCATTGATGAGGTACCTTCTGCCAAAAGTCCTTAGGGGATGTCTCAGAAGTGCTGACATAGCTCAGATCAAGGTTTGTCCATGAGAATTTCTTCAAATAACTCCGGGGACTCTCTGAAATATTCAGCTGGTCGAGGAGGTATTATTGTTTACAGCCTATTTCTCTGTATTTTTTTCTGCTAGGACTGTTAAACACCCATTTGTTTCTCAACATAGACTTCCCTAGGGTCCAAATGATTAGAATAGGACCTTGCTGTAGTAATAATGCAATAGGATTTCTAGGTTTCTCCTAGAAAGATGGCTGGTCCCAGACATGCAATATTCACTTTTATTTGTGCCCTTGGAAAAGCAGAGGGAGATGCGTTGCAAGCACTCTGCCAGTATGAGTTATCAGGGTCTTACCTGATTCTTTCCTCCTTTATTCGTGAAATTCTCCACCTGGCACCCAATCAGCAAGGAATATCTAAGCTAGAGATATTTGTACTATTTAAACCAGATGCAGATATTTGTACTGCTTAAACAAGACAGTGTACTGCCTGGGCTGGTAACACTGAGCAATCAGCCTGGCATCTGTCATCAGCCTGGACTGCATTGCTTTGAGGGATGCAAACCTCTGAACACCTTATTTCATTCTTGGCTTGGTGTGCAAAACAGGTTCTGTAAATTACATGGTTTTCATCCAAGGTGTCATCACAGTATCTTGGGTTTTCCCACTGACCACAAGCTAAAGGGTCCTCCTGGGAACTCAGGCAAGAGTTTGGAGGGTTGAAAGATGAGCACTGGAGATGCAGACTTCTGCTGCAGTCCAAGACAATGTCAAATGGCCACTCAAACTCCACCATTCTGTCACAAAATCTTACCCTCCTCTGATCCTGGGCAGGAGGAAAAATACAGCTGAAAACTCTGCACTATCAGTACCAAGCAACAGTAGCAGGCTTTGAAAACCAACCATCACCTGGAGCCACACTGCTTAAACACATCCTGGTGATCCCTGTGTGGTGGCACCAGTCTCCCTGCATCCTTCACCTCGCCTGTGTAACACTCAGCATCACTTTGGCAACAGGCTCAGCCTTTGCTATGGGTTTTTAAGAATATGCAAAGAAGTAAAAATTAATCACCTCCCTCTCTAGAAAACCAACCCTCACTGGAGAGGAAAAACCCAAGTCAAGAGCACCCTTCCACATGAGTAATCAAGGCTGAGCTATGCTGGGCAATCTCTTAAACTGAAACCTTTTAGCCTAACAAAGAATAAATAAGACTGTCCCAGCAACACTCCATCTGTTTAAAGCCAGCTGTGCACTTAAGTACTTTCCTAAATAATGGGTCTTAAGGAGGCTGATAATGGTTGAAAGAGCCACTCACTGATCGCAAGCATGCTCTGCTAATGCAGTATTTCTTCTCACCTTGAGAAAAGGGATGTTTGTTATTAAATGAAAGTTATGTTTAAACTTCGGTGATGGGCGAGCAGCTGCCTGCTGTTTTACACTGGAAAACACATAGCATACGTACCTGCAGTACTGTTCTCTCTAATTGATTCTTTCCTAAAGGTATTTCTCACTACTCCACCTCCTTCCTTTGCTCTGATTAACAATCGTAGCATGATCTCATCAGGCCTCGACAAGTATTGACGAACCACAGTATCATGAGGCTAATAAAGTGTGTTACCCAGTATTTTCTGGTGACACATAAAAACTCCCTTATGAAAGACTCAGGAGACAGAATATAATATAAATGCCTTTTTTAGTAACAGCAGAGTACTGTGGACTGTGCAGCACTGGGCACAAGCACATTTTTTAACAAAGCTCTATGGGGCAGCACTGCCCAATCACATGGTGAGTGGAGGCGGGGAAGAGGGTAATAGGGTCCCCACCGCGATGCAGCCAGGACAGAGGGGATGAGGTCAAGCAGGCCTCAGAGGACTTTGTGGGAAAGCAAAACCACCAGGAACATTCCCTGAGTGCTGCCCCAGCCCCTGAGCAAAGCCCTCTGAGGTCAGCAGGCCTCTATGATGCTGTGTGCACAACCTTCACCAGCTTTTCCTCTTTTCTTTCCTGTGTTGTCCTGCTAATCCATATTGCCCTGCTAATACAAGAACATCAGTCGAGCACAGTATTAAACGTTTGCTGTGCAACACCATTGCTTTAAAAAGGATGGGTGGAAACATGCATCAGCTGTTTTGTTCCTCCCTCCTATTTGCAATTATTCCCTGAGTGCCTGTCAAACTTTAAACAATAAGGGTAAAAAGGCTAAATTATTTTATCCTCTCAGCTCTCCCTCACCTGCTGACCACTCTGGACCCTCAGCTGCACTGAGGTTGGTGGATGCTTGTCCCCACCATTGGGAAGGGTGATGAGACAGCCTTCCCAAAGACTGGATGAGTACCTGGCATCTCTACAGAGCCTTGTTTGCTCCAGCCTCCGTGGGGCACTGTGCTTGGGCGTGGTGTACCCACAGAGTCCCGAAGGAAACTGGGCTGAGCCGCTCTTTCCACACTCCCACTTCAGGATGAGCTTCACAGATATGCTTTGCAGGTGACCACCAGACTCTCCTCTCCCCTCTCTTCATTTGCCAGTAAAATGATTGCTTCTTATTTTCAAAAAAGTGCAGATCCTGAAATTCCCATTGTTGAGTGTAAGGCGGAGGAGAGTCACAAGATTAGCAAATTTGGGGCTTGCCAGGGCCATTCTTGTAATGGAAGAAAAGAGGAAGAAAAAAATCCAACCAGCAGTGCAGCAAAAAAGAAAATCCCTTTTTGATCTATCAAGCCCTCTTTCCCCAGCCTCTGTGAAAGCCTCACCTCCTGCTCAGTCTCTGAATATAAACTTTGCCCAGCACACTCAGGGTCATATTTTCACGTCATAAAACTTATAATCCTCTTAAAGTGGTTTCGTAGGGTTTGAGGTATGATGCACTTATCAAATAACTGAAACAAATAAATCAGCTTATTTAGGCTGTGGTCTGTGTGTGTGTAGCTCTGTGCACGCAGGGAGGAAGCCAGTGCCATACCAGCATTTGTATACATTAGCAACAAAGCTGTCTGTGACAAGCTGTCCTCTGCACAACTAAATATTTAGTTGCATATCATAAGTAACTTCTCAAGTGATTAAAGAGAGAGGGTGCTCTCTGTCCGTGCTGGTGCGGGGCGAGCCGCCGGCAGGCTGGGGAGCAGAGCCCTCGGTGTGCTGGTGCGGCTGCCAGAGGGGAGGGTGCCCATGGCACACCCCAGGCATGCTCCCTGCAGGTTTGTCACCTGGGGACAGCCCTGGTTCTGGCCAGTGCTGCACAACCTTGGGCACGATCCTCTGTCACTCCTCTCTGCCCAGAAACTGGCTCCAAACAGTCTCCAAGTGGATTTCTCGCATATTTGCACAGAGTTCAAGTTTTCAAATATTTGTTGCTAGCTTTTATTGGTGTTAGGGCAAGGTTTATTTTTAACGTGCCTGTGTTTATGGATTCCTGTGCTTGCATATTTCTTGCATGTGCAAAATTAAATTAATGAAACAGCTTCATATTGAAGAAGCATAGAATAGATGTGTCCTACTTCATATAAAGACATTGTGGAAAATACATTCCTAAATTAAAAACCTATTAGCTGGTAAAATTTAACTTAAAACAACAACAAGCTGGAAAAGCCACCCTAAACTCGCTCCTGGTATGTTTTCCTGAGTGTCAAATAAATGCTTTCTTCAGATAATTCAAACACCATCCCAGCAGGGCTCACTTAAAATGTTGTGGTTGTTGGGATATAGACATATGCTTAACGGGATATCTTGAATTTGATATTTCACCTAGGGAAAAAGAGAAGGAAATCAGCCTCCCGTAGGGACATGGGCTGAGTTTTTGCATGTGGGGTCCCTCTTCTTTCTGACGCCTCCCACCCCTTGTCTGCTTCTCCTCTCCAGAAGATATTCCAGCTTTTACTTACTTTGAGGAGAAGAAACTCCAGAGGCAATTTAAACAATTTTTAGGAATTTTAATGCCACTTCTGTTTCAGAATGGGCCATGTGCAAGCAAAGGGCAGAGCAGGATCAGGCCAGCATCCCATGTGGATGAAGTTTGGAGGGGTCTGATGGTGACAGTGTCCTGCAGCCCACAGGACATGGGAGTGCCTAATGTTCCTGACAGTTTGTCTTGTCTCCCAGCTGTCCCTTGCCATCCCATCCCAGGTTCCCTGGTCGCAAAGGATACTCCAGGTCTGTCAGGGCTGTCCTGAGTACCTGGGCATTGTGCAAGAGCTGCTGCAGGGTTTGGGATCAGCTCCCATGGGGAGAGCAGTGGCCCAACCCTCCCTATTTCTTGTAGAGATGTTTCCAGACGATGGAAATACAAAACAGTTTTAGTTACCAAAAAAACCTACAAACGTTTGCTGTGGTGTCGATGGCATGGAGAAACTTTTAAGACTTTGCTTCCACAAAACACTTCTCAGAGATTTTGTGGCTTGGATCTGGAAGAGCAGCATGAGGAAGACAGTGGCATTATCATCTTCTTTCCTAGTACATGTTGGGTTAATAAGAAAAATAAAGCTCAAGTAAATATTCACCAGAAAGTTATTTCAGTCTGTCATGAAAATAATCTACATTTATAAGTTATCTAAAGTAAAGTGAGCTGTATTAGCCTCCAACAGCTCTGAAACCATTATGAATTATTGAATAAGTAATCTATTTTTTTATAGTTATTGACATAATAAATATATTTGCTTGAAAACATCCGGAGCTGCATAGGCATAGAAGTATTTATGAGTCTGTGCTCTTTACAACACTGGTTTACAGGGTGCTGTCAACTCCGGAGGGGAAGCAGGGGGAAGAAGGTTTCACCCCTGATGTTCTTGTCAGGAGGTATGGTGGTGCTTCAGTCAGTCCCATCTCTGCAGACACTCATCTCCATGGAGCATAAAATAAGTTTAAAAGATCTCGGTGCAAATGGCGCAACTTGATTTACAATTTTTTTGATGGTTAATTCTTTAATGACTAACAAATAGACTTGTAGTCCTGCAAAATCAAATAATACTGCTAGAGTAACATAGAGCATCTTAACTAACATTAATTTAGTAACAGGGAGAGCCTAAATTAACATTAATTTGGTAAGAGAGAGCAGGCTTTAAATTACCACCAGATCATTTCTGGGAGAAAGGAAATATTATAGAGTTTGGGGCCTAAATGCACTGTCAGAGTGATGGGAGATATGTCAGCTAGAGCTGAAAATCTTTGCATGCAGCACCTGGGGACAGTGCCTGCAGTCACAGCAGAAGCTGCCACTGCCAAAGACACTTTGCCAAGTGCTGGGTGGGCCCTACTGTGTGATAGAACATATTTCCACTGAGGAAGATCTGCTGGAATGACACTGAAATGCAGAGTAAAAGGTACTGTGGTGGGAATTGCTGTGTGCCAGAGCGTGCCCATGAACAATGAGAGCCAGTCCTGCCTAGGATGTCATGGCCAAACCCTGTCCTAGAACCTCACAGCTGCTTGGGAACCCCTGGAGCCAAACACTGGCATCTTCTGGGACATTACAGGCTCTCATCTGGAACACTCCAGGGTGAAAGTATTTGCGGGAAAAAATCTCCTTCTGCAGTAAAAGCTACATTATATTTTTTGCTTGTCTCCTTTAGGCAGTAAAAGTATCATCAGTGGCTCTTAAATTTCCCGAAGTAAAAAAATTAGCAATTACTAGCCATGAAATCACAGAAGTGCTTGCTCCTGTGAGAAAAAAAAAACAAACCAGCAGCACATTTTAAAGAGCACTTCTCCCTGGAATGCACTGCCAGACAAAGATTTAGCCTCTTTTTTTTTAAATTTAAGTCTGGTGGAATAACATGTCGGATGCTCACAACAAATCAGTCTTTATTCAAGCGTGAAAATTTAGGCATAAATTGCTGGCTGGATGTGGAGGGTTGCCCCTTTTCCTTCCAGGCCAATGCTTCTTATCTTCTCACCCCATAGAGAAGATAGCCTCTCCCTGGGCAGGCAGTTAACTGCCTTCGTGGTCGCCCGGGCTGATGCTTCCTATCTTCCCACCCTTTAGGGAAGAGGGGCGGAAAAGGACTCTGGGTATGCCTCCGCCTCCCAGGCCAGCTCCACCCATCTTGGGAGCTGGGTCCCAGGCCCTGGGGGTGTGGATCAAGGCGTGCTCAGGGCCTGGCCCTGCCCATGCCTCCAGATCCTTCTCATCTGTTATGTATATTATTGGTTAATTTGAATTTTACCCCTCCCTCCGATGTTATTATTGGTTGTATTTGCTTGGACCCGCCCTCTCCCTCTCTCCCGATTGGCTGTATGGCTCCCTATTTAACCAACTGAGCTGGCGCAGTTGTCGCTATTTCTCCTGCACCTTAAGTGGGTGCAGGAGGGATGGACAATAAACTCCTGCCACCCTTTATCTCGTCGTCGTCTTCATTTATTACAGTCTGTGACAGCTGCTTAGCCCTCAAAACAATGTCATGTTACAAGAAATGTGATATTTTGAAGAGAAACAGGAAAAAATCTATCAAAGTTTTTGTTATTATTGCATTATCCTCCCCCTTGATCTACTAGCTATAGATACTTGGTGTCTGCTTAAGTGCTTTCCATTCTTCCCATAAGCAAATTCTGGTTGAAGACTATATATCATTTTACTCTTGATCACTGCTAGTCTCAGTACCTCATTATAGCAGACCACTTTTTGAAACTGAGCTATAGCCCAGATAAATGATTGTATAAAGTTTTAAATAAACATACAACATTTATGTTATGTTGTTTCACAGGGATGATTTATAGTCATTTTTTTCATCCAGTCCTGAGCTCTGGACATAAAAGACACTGAGCTCTCTGCTGTTTATCCAAGCTAAGTCCTCTGTTTGTTCTGCATAAGCGTTCTTGATTCTATAATATATTGCAGGCTTTAGCTTCAGGTTTATTCCCTCTGGGATGGTGGAATTAGATACATTAACTGACAAAGATAAGGTACGGACATTGTAGCTTAATAGCCATTAAAATAGATACTGTGATAATAAAAATGGAGTTAGAAAAGGGAGTCAAGGTTGTGATATTTTAAAAATATGTATTGATAAGACTTACATGGATAAATACAAGATTTGAGAAATCTCTATAAGGAAACCCCTAAATGATAGCTGGATTTTGTTTGGTTGGGTTTTTGTTTTCATAAGGAGAACATAATTAGAAATGGAAGATAGTGTGAACCAGATTACATGTTGTCTCTGGCTGGTGAGCCATTGAAGTACTGTTTTGTGCTACAGAAGAAAATCAAGAAAGTACCATGAGATAGAGCAAGTTTCTCTGCCTTAAAAATATCCACAACAAACCTGTGTGGATTCTTTTTCTTATATAACTTCTTTTAACAGCATATTTAAACACACACACACATATGTGTGTTCAAACCATATAGAGGGTAGTATATTTCCTCCATACTCCTTCAGTGCAGCCCTTGTTCCCATAAAAAGCAGACAACACTAAATGCCTGGTTTCTCCTCTTGCGAGCTTATTTAGAGCAAATTTTGTGCTAAACCCACTAAAAGTTGCTTTGTAGTTTAGCTCAGTATTAATTCATAAATTTTTGTGTAAAAAAAGTGTTAACATTTAGAGATGTAATGCCTATGACAGGGGAAAGATTTTAAGAATTATAGTCTTTAATGTGACATACTCTAAATCATCTCTCACCACAGTATAAAAGTTAAGCTTTTAAAGGCCATAGATGGACTTTCATTTTTTTCTAAGTCAGGATTAACTGTGTGTATACGTAACAGACAAGGTGCTTTCACTGCCAAAGAATATCTAACTAAAAGTTTGAATCTGGCAGTACAAACAGCAGCCCTGCCTGTACTCATATAAGCTTGCTGTTTTGTGGTACACAAACTAGTAAGTTGTCCATGCTCCATAATGAACGTCTTTCCATAAAGCATGAAATGCCTTTTTATCTGAAACTTGAGTGGAAAAATAAGCAGCAATCAAATTAAACACATGGGCAGGCTTTTCTCTCTTTGTTGTTGTTATTCTACAAGCATTTATTTTCGCTAAGATACTCCACTTTTATAGTGGATAATGGTGCACATGACATGAATGACTTATTCAATAAGCATAAAAGGAAGGGCAAGAAAGAAAATTCATTAAAACCCTCAGATACTTTTGAAAGATTGCTTGAGTAAGCATAAAAATTATCCTTAAAAAGCAAACAAATTTATTTTACGTAGATACTGCTTTTTGAAAAATAATTATTTGACCAAGGTTACTTTCAATATAAAATACATAAACTAGCACATAATTTCTCTGCATGTTTAATTACCAAACTTTACTATTATACTGTAAAAGAAACGACTTCAATTAATTTGTTTGCTAGTGAAATGTGCTAGTCTCATAATCATGTGTACATTTGATAACAGGGAAAGAAGAAAAAAAAAGGGGGGGGTGGGGGGGACGTGTGTGAAAGTCCACTCTGGCAAAGATATGTGAATTTTTTGCCATACAGGGTAAGGTTTAGGTTTTGTGAGTGGCAGTAAAAGTATCTATTCCACATCATGGAAAGTGCAATGATGCAAAGTTACCGCCTTCTTCACCCACTACATTCTGCGGCCCAGCAGACCCTGAGTTTTTGTCCTGAGCTCTGACCAGGATAGAGAGTTTGTGACCATCTCATGGGCAGTCATGTTTGGCATGTGGGCAGTGGCCTGCTGGTTTCACAGCATTTGAGAGTTACTTAGATAAGAGTTGGCTTCCCCCCACCTTCAAGACTCATTTTCAGAAGTATTTGTCCTGTTTGTAAGGATAATACGGATTTGCTTTCATTAGTATTTCAATACTAATAAGTCATGAAATGATTTTCCCATAAAAGTTTTCACTAAAACCCTTGCAATTACTTATTTACTCAATAGATGGGATATGGCAAAAAATGCTTGACCTTTTCTTTTCCAAATAGCTGTAACAACCAATTAACTAGCTATTCATCAAAGCACCAGTATAATGAGGAATCACATTCATCTTACCAAGAGAGAAACAGGAGTTAGTAGTAGTACCCCACATCACAAAAAATCTTGTTTGGGGCAGACCCAAAACTTCAGATATTTTGTCCTTTTTCTTCCCCTCTTCAAATAATTTTATTTAATTAAACTCTTAACAAAAAGATTAACCTAGCCTTTCTTAGAAGGCTGCAGCCTTAGTCTCCTTTAACTTCCCTAGAAATTAGAGTTATACAGAAGGATTGAAGTATTGCTGTTTTTTAAAGGTTTCAGGTGCATTGGTGATTAGCCAGAAGAATGAAAGAATATACTGATTTATCTACTATAAAAGAGCAGAGTAAACAGCTCTTATTCATTTGCTGAAGAAGCATCTCAGTAGTAGCCAGTATCTACCCCTTTAAGGGCATTAAGACAACTGCAAACAACACAAATAGCTGCAGTTTAAAGCAGTTTGTGAAGCACTTACACAGAAAAGCTTTTCCCACATTATTCTCATTTTGCTGATAGGAAGTGAAAGCCCAGAGCCCTGTTTAAGATCACTCAACACCCCCATAACCAAGATGGGCAGAGAAACCACAGACTTCATGTCCAACCCTCAACCTACCAGTGGGATCACCTTCATGAGTTACTCAGAGAGATTTTGCTATGCTGCACGAAATACTGCAACACAAGCTATTGGTCAGGATGGCAAAGCACTGCTTGCTCCTTACACAAGATTTGAGAGATAATGCCTTTTTAGATGCCCTCCTGCTAAGCCCACCTATTTCTAATTAGACTGTTACAAGCTGTCTGCATTGCTGATGATATAATAAAACAGGATCAGTAGCATAAAAATCTGTATTCTCAGGTAAATCTTTAGGACCATTTTAATTATTTGCTGTATATATGCAATAAGATGATAGTCAGAGAGTCAAATAAAAAAAAAAAAGCCATGTGTTCTGCAAGATGTAGTAGGATGGGACAAGAGGTAAAACTCATTTTAGAGACATATAATCATGTTGCTGAGGTGTGCAACTTTTCCCACAAATAGCAGTGCCCTCTCATGGAGATGTACGTACCAATTGCCTAGGGAACTGGCGTGTTCTTGCTTTTGATATGTTTGGTTTTTTCCCTTTACTTTGGGTTACTAGCCCCATTTATTCAGTCCATCATTTTATTATCAGAGAGTCAGGATAAACCATCATTGGATCCACATTCAGGCAAAAATGCAGTTAAAAACATTACTGCTAAAGAAACATCAAAAATGTTATCTAGACCAAACATGTCCTACAGATTGCTTGAAGGGCTCTTAGAACAGCAGGTAGCCTCTGTGGTTTACACCAAATACGCACTGATATTCATGAAAGCATACCCACAGCGCTGGCTCCAACTACTAAACTGCCTCATTTATTTGGACGACAAGCATCATATCGACTCCATATCTGGCACAAATGGGACTCAACTTTTGCTGTGACCATGTTTAATTATAAAATAAATAGCAGCTCATGGTGCTTTTCAACCCTGATCTGGATGACCTATTATATTAAAGTATTAAGTTTGTTGTCAAAAATAGCCTTTTCAGGCAAACACATTGATGGTCTGGTGTCTTGTACAACCAACATCTCTTAACATGACATCAATAAAATTGTTTTTTGTACCTCCAGATGAAAAAAATAAACCAAAAACACACCCTCATTTATGTTAAGCTATCAAGAAAATTCACAAATGTTGGAGGTTTACCATTACCTCTTAGACCTAAATTTTACAAGAAAAACTATTAGCTTGATTGCCTGCTCCTCAAAACCCAGTGATTTAATTTTGCTGCTCTATGTACATTTGCAGTCGTAAAGCAAAAGTTATGATATTCATAGTAAATATCAATTTTCAAATTTTAAGGTTTTTTCATAGTACATTTAAAGCTATGAGAAATGCACATTAATTGCTGAAAGAGTATTAGGCTGTCCTAATACTCTTTCAGCAGTTACTAATACTGGAGAACAGTCCTGGACTGTACTCCTGGACTCCACCTGCCCCAGTAAACCCATGGTAAATTTTGATGCCATATTATTTTGTCAGTACAGTTACATCTCAGTGACTGCATTAAGACCCTTTGCTCAAACACTCAGTAACACTACACTTCCATAGCCATCTACCCCTATGTATGTTGTTAGAACAAAACTTTTAGTAGTAATACACAAATTGTTTAAAATGCTGTCAAACTACCACAAGCATTTCACTTGGAAAAAAGAGTACTGGACTACAAAGCAGGGGACGTCATTTTTCCAGAAGCATTATTAATGGGGACTATTTTAGTCTTCAATGATGGGGAATGACAGGCTGTAGCATTTCTTCAAATTAAGAATAGAAAATAACCGTACTTGCAAGAATTCAATTACTCTGCATTAAAGCTGCCACGGGGTTACTGTACATTTATACATCAGAAAGTCAGTAAATTATTTTTCTATAAATTAGTCTCTCAAAGATGATTTTTTTTCTTTCTGTTCTGAATGCCAAACTCCTGACTGCTTCTCCACTACAGAGACTTCATATCTGGATAGCCGACATCTGTAAAAACATTTCTAACGAAAACACTACTAATACAACCCCCTGGAGAAACAAATGAAATGAGATCTAAGTATGCAGCCGCCTTTCTACAGCTCTGTCTTTAACAATAGCAAGGCTAGTGCTTCCCATCCAAGCCTTGACACAGGTCATGATCATTTAGGCACAGTAGTAGCAAAATAAATAATTGCGTAAATATGTAATAACTGGTATAAATACTCCAGTAGCACTTAGAAGATATGATAAAGGACTTCTGTTTTTAGCCGTGCATTAAGGTTTATCTCGGGGGATGGAAGGGAGAAGCATTTAAACAGCAATGAAGGAGAACTACAGACTGAATACTTCAAAGCTCAGTGCCTGATACAACAATGCCTCTTTTCCGCAACAGCAGTTTTGAAAGCGTATTAGTGTTAAAAGTGTTGGATCACTGCTAAAATATTATAGAAACAGTGGTTACAGATTCACTCAAAAAAACCCCAAAAAACCAAAAACTGTAAAGACCAGTAATGCAACTATATACTTAAATAATTCAGAATGAAAGCAAAACCATGCTTATTTCTAAAATAATTTGTCATACTTTTTTCATATATATAAGCATTCCACTGCTTTAACATGTAAATAAGAATTCAGACACAATTTTTCTGTTAGTCTAACAATCGTCAGGGGAAAAAGGTCTGTTTCTTTGTAAGAATTCTCAAAATCTTAGCTAACACTCCAAATCAGGGTGTATAAACACACTACATCCAGGTTTCCTGCCCTACATTTAAACCTGTATTAAGTAATTTGAGGCAATTTTTCAGTAGCAAAGATCAGTAACAGTGAGTCCCCACCACTAGAAGAAAAATCAGCACATAAAGACACAGGGAGGGATACTTTGCCTGAAAATTATAATGAAAAAGCAGTGGTGTTTCTAAATGCCCTAATTTTAAAGTGGGCTAATGCTTTTATTAGACTAGACTGGACAAATAATGGAGAAACCAAAGTCTCCTTATTCAAAGTAATACGCAAGTTCTGGGCCCAAATTCTAAGGCAGATGAAGGCTGGAACTGATTTGTCATGGAACTGACACAGAACAGTCCCCTCACCCCCCACCTGGGTTCACAGAAACATATTAGTAAGAGCACTTGTTTTGAAATAATTAAGAGTACTTGTTTTGAAATAATTCCATCAGTTTTTCCCTAGCGAAATCTGGGCGCAATAAAATCAATAGCAGTTTGCCAGAATTCCAGGAGAATCTAGCAGTTGCTCGTCTTTCCACCAGATTTTCTCTGGCCAACGGAACTAGGACTGAACCTGTAAGCACAGGTCTCATTTCCAGCAGTCTTTTTACACTGGGTAAATTAAAATGGTCTCCTTATCCCATACAGTGGTTTCAAATGACATTTCTTGTGCAATGAAGAGAGATTAAGATGAAAATTTTGAAATATTTCTGATTAAAAAATTGTATGTGCTCTTTCCACTGAATAACCTCCAAAATGGCTTAGAGATAATAACAAGGCAAATGGAACCCAACATAAAAATTTTCTTTGAAAGACAGGAATATTGAGCTCATGTCTGCTATATATATCTACTACAAATATACATTTTGCTTCTGAACTACTTCAGACTGAAGCACAGACAAATTGTGCTGGAAAAAATTAAACTGAAACATCAAGATTATCATTAATTTCCTCATTCTAATACAAACAAAGAACACAAAGTACAGTAATGACTATAAAAACAAAAAGTCTATATAAGCTTTTTTAATAATCACAAAATTCACGCTTTGCGCCTTGTAAGCTGGGATATTTCAAATTACTAAATGTACCCAAATAGCTAAAATTATTAGGTTTATAAATGTTTTTTAAAAACAAGCACTCTATTTTATTTTACTCAGTACTTGATTTGCTGGAAAAAAGACTCAAGTTTCTTTTTAAAACACACAGCAACATGATTATAATTTTTTTTTCATGCCACAGAAGGGACTCAATTAAAAATTAATTAATAAAAAAACTAAAAAGTGAAATTAACTTTGATTAACGAATTTAATATTTTATGGACACAAGCACTAAAGACTGTCATATGACTGGAAATAGTAAAGAAAATTATTTGTTCAAATACATAGTTAAAAAATAAATGCAAAGCCTTTCATATTTACTTGAAATTAAAATTTTATTTCATAAAATAATACATCTGAAATTCATAGAATACCAGTTCAAAAAAACAACCAGTTACGAAAATTTAGTCAACACTGTCTTTGTAATATTTAAGTCTCAGGCACCCTCCAGTGTTTGGAGAAGAAACTACACAAGTGCGCACGCATTTGAAGAAAATAAGCCATTGACAAGTTTTCCTGTCAAGATAGAAGCTCCCTGCATCATTTACAATAATTGCATATAACCACGCATCAGTGATATGACACAGCATGATGTAAAAATATTGTAAAACTGCATTTCATGGATTTCTATGGAATTTAAGAGGGTGATATTTTCTTTGCTAGAGGAGAGAGATCTCTAAGCACACTACTTAGAAAACTACAGTTAAGTGTGCAAAATATTAAAAAAGCATTTCTTATGAAGTCTGGTACTGATAAGTATTCAAATATTCCTCAGGGAATATGATCTCAATGTTTACACAGCTTGTTTATAATTTTTCTAAGGAGTCCAAATGTATAGTTTATTTAGCAGGAGATACACTCATGGTAAGGAGGAGGAAAAACAATGCATGGAGAGGTAAAGCCAGATACAATATACTTCTCCTCCCATTTTATAATTAATACCACACAAAACAGGAAAGTCACAGGTATACAACCCTTTCCATGAAAGTTCACTGATTGTACGCAAAAAGCTCCAAACCACTATTTCTTCCATTGGTATCTTCGTTCATTCTAAAAGTAATAAATCCTAAGATTATTTTTGTATTTGACATTCAAATGGAAACACTTGTGACTAGAGGAATGACAAGAATGCCCATTGAAAGGACAGTGTTGTAAATGAATGTTATTAGGTAGATCCACACAAATCTAACAGAAACAGAATGAAAGATGAAAACTAAAACTTTTTCAACTGTGATTATGCACAGACTAACACTAATTGTGGATTTCTCCCTTGCATGCTGTTCGTACTTCCACAAGTAAACAAAACTTTACATACAATTTAAGTAATAATGAGAGAACATGTTTTGAAACGCATGTTAAGTAACTTGAAAATGGTCACATCTTGATTAAAGAAAATATCTTTACTTAAAAAGCTCTTGTTTTATGTTTGTGTTCAGAATTTCAAGTGTATAATTCCACCAAATTATGGTTTCAAGTATTTTTTGTTAGGGATTGATGTAAGAATGTATGTATACTTCTGAATAACATCTTCATCCTCCAGCGCACACCCTTACCAGGACATGTGCAAAACTGCTAGGGCAACCCTGTACAATCAGGCTAGTTAATAACTGGTTCAGCTTCAGTTTCATAAGGTTTGATTTTTATCCCCTCACACTCAAACTTTGTCTCTTATTTACTACATAACTTAGTTATGTTAGCTACAGTCAGAGAAGCAAAAATGTATTACCTTGTCATTTAGTAAAAAAGTAGCATTTGGTCAGTGCTTTAGTTCAGTTCTGACATAAGAGTTTTGTCAGGGAAAACAGATGATGTCATTTTTCCCTAGTATAAATGAAGAGGTATTTTTAAAAATTGAATTAAATCAGAACAATATTGACCAAAACCATCTTACAATCAATATTAAAAATATTACAAATAAACCTAGTCAGGGTGATGCGAAAAGAGGTAGGAAACATTTCAGAGGAGAGCACACAAGATAAATATATTTACACACACACACACACACACTCTCTCACATATATACATATGAATATAAAAACATTATCAACCAGTCATTGTCCCCATAAAACTTACAACTGTGCTTAACATGACACATTGCAAATATTTACATTGATTTCAAAGAGAACTGACTATAATGTGCAAAACAAAGCATGACATTACATATTTTGCAAAGTAGTATAGGCTTATAAAAGTCACTCCATCAAGATTTTGACTCTTTCTAAAAACTTTTTGCACACTTTTAAACAGTGATGTTCCTTTTTGCAATAGCCTCTCTAATTTGACGATCAAGTTCACTTACAATATGGTCTTCATGATTATAGACTCCTGTTCTCAACAGGGTATCCCTCTCTTCTATCAGACGAGAGAGGTAATCATCCGTATTCTCATTTACTTTTCTATAATGAAGACTATCCATCCTACCAGCAGAACTATCTTTAGCATCTTGCAATCTCTTCCTCTCTTCTTCTTGTTGTTTTAGCCTGATATCGACAAAATAGAAAGAATTAGAGAATGAGACATATTAAACCTCACTTTGATCGTCTTTGGTTTATCTACTGAAGTACTAAGTAAAATAATGAAATCTGTAAAAGGCAAAAAATTATTCTCTCTCTGGGGAAAACAATTACAACTAAGAGAAATGTTAATATAAAACTTAAATATTAACAAAACCTTTTATGTGTGCATATGTAACTATGATACTTGCTATCAAGGCTTCTGCTTTGGTAATGTTAACTGTACTCAAAAGGGTTCAACATATAAAACTAGTGCAGACAGCTTTTGGAGGACAACATTAGATAAATTTAAAATTTTAATGTATTCAAAATAAGAAAAAAACATGCCTTGTTCTTTTCTTAACACGGCAGCTATGCTTAGAACTGAACTTTTAAAATAGAAAAAAAGCTTGATGCTGTACATCTATGACATTACAAAAAAGCCCAGGTGGCGTTAAACATGCATTTTTCTATACTGCTGTACTGCTGCATTTTACAAATGTGCAGTCTTTACCTAAGGGACACTAAACTGAGTTCTTTAACTGACTGACAGACAATTATAATATTGAGTTAATTGAATCTTCTTCTGTTTTGAGGCTGACAGCAATAGAAAAGAAGGAAACGTGGGGCACATGGGGAGGAATCTTACAAATACTTTCATACCTGTTAAGTTCATTTCTGATATCCTCCAGCTCTTGTCGGTCTGTTTTCCCCAGCTCTTTTTCTTCTGCTGCCAAATAGCGCAACCTCATGTGCTCCAGCTCTTGTTGCTGCTTTTTAAGGTGAGCCATTGCATTTTCTTGTTCACGCTGTGTAGGAAAGGGTGAAGACATAACTCAGTTGATAATGTCATGACATATAAAAGTGCTAATTATAGTGACAGAGTGGAACTTTAGGAATGAAGTCATGACAATTGTGTCTCCAGAAGTATTAGAAATGTATGAGTTAAAAGAATATCTTAGCTAGTGATATCTATAATGTGGTAAGACCAGTGACTATCACGATCACAGTAAACCTGTCCAGGCTGGATTAACTGCAGCCCAGTCACAAATATCTTCCCATTAACAAAATGGCAAAAATGTTAACAAACCCTCTTACTAACCCTGGCTTAAGTTGGCAGACATAAAACTTATATTTCTGGAACTGCTCAAGCTGATGAGATTTATTCCTTCACTACATAGTATGAAATAATTTTTTTTTGAGAAAATAAAAGCTAAATAGCTGCAGGAAAGTTCCACCATCAGCCCCATAGTGCCTAGTACCAAAGCTTCAAGAATTGCTTTTTGAAATTACAACTTGTGGTTAGAAAATAAACCTTGAAAACAAAATTCTGGCAAGGTGTCCTCTTACATTGGTATGGCGCTATGCAAAATTTTAGACAACTTTGAATTTCATTAAATCAATCTATCCATTCTAAAAGTTTGCTAGGCTCTAATTTTTTTTAACTCTATACAGATATTAATAAAACTAAGGTTTGAGTCCACTTTGTGACATTAAAGTGCTTTAGTGAGAAACATAGTCCTCTCCCCACTTGTTTCCCTCCTGGTCATTTTCCACGTGACCTTGTGCACTAACTCAGTAAAGTCAGTCTTACACCCAGAATAAGAGAGAAGACCTGAGGTAGTTAAAAAATAAGATAGGAGGTTACACAAACATCCTGGATCTAGGCATATAGTGAAGTGCAAGTTTATTTTTGCCATTTTGGCATTGCTTTCATCTGAAATGTTTGATCATTAATACAATCAGTTTTATATTTATTATGGGGATGAAAAACAAGGTAATTTTTTTGTTTGTGTAAGCATATTCTTTATAGTCAACCTCATAATATTTGAAAGACTAGTCAGATAGTTTTCTGAATCCCAGCTGCCAGCATTTTAAGCAGTCCCTATTGATGATCAATAATTGGCAAGAAAATCTGAATTGCAGAAGGAGTTGGTATAAAAAGAGACTCTTATTGTTAATGTGAACAGACAACACAATAGAGAAGTACTCAATAAGAAATCATAGCATGTGTATAAACCCTAAATATTTTGGTTTTTTCCTAAATTCAATACACCATCCAGCCATATTAAATGTTAGAACTTCAGTGAGACAGGTCATAAATCTTGAAGAACAACTTGCTAAAGAGACACATATTAATAAAAAAGCCAGAAGCAGGAATCCTGCCAAAGAGTCTACAACTGATAGATGACTGAAGCACAGAAAAAGCACTTGGTGAAGATAAGGCCATAGTCCTTCCTTCCCCATCAAGAATTCATAGCACAAGGACATTCCCATTTGAGAGAAACCCCTTTCTCATGTGGGAAAGAGTTGAAGAATAATGTAATAGAATACCTATTTTGTCTCAGTCTCAGACTAACCTACAAATACATATAGCAAATATTAACACAAGTTACTACAGACAGATGATATTTAGAATTTTCAAGAGTTTTATGGAGATTCAAGCAAAAAGTTGTGAGACTGACTGGAGGTTAGTCTTAATTCACCACCAAAATTGGTGTTGATACCACAGGATTAACTATTTTTCCACTTTTTATTTTGTTCTTTCTTTAAACAGAGGCCTTAGAAATACCCAGAAAGTACCAGCAGGATTTACTTCCATAGTGGCCAAACTGGTTGAAATGATAACTAAACCCAAACCTAACAGAGTAAAAGGGTACACCAGGAAGAATGAATTCAGCTTTTATAGAAAAGTTACTCTTCCAACTAGTCTTGTAAAACCCAACCAAGCACCACATCAAAGAAACCTCATAAAACCAAACACACAACTAAGCAGTCACAGAGAAAGTACTCTCAGCTTACTTAGGGTTCAGAACACCAGAGAAAGAATAGCAATACTGGTTTCCACAAGAGCAACAAGGTAACTGTGGATTCCACAAGAATCTACTCTTCAGTATACCCACAAATTAGGAAATCAGGATGGAACAGTTTGCTGCTGATACAGTGTAATCAGGGGGAAAAGTGGATGAGTAAAGAGTAGGTTATAATGGAGACAAAAATGAGTGAGTTTGAAAACGAAACAAGATAAATTAAGAATACATTCACTTATGTCTATTAAACCCAATAGCCTGAATGCAATTGCTGACTCAGGATATACTTAACTGGCTGACTGAAGGCAGCTGGAGGATATTCAAAGATATTCAAGCTGGGTTTCTACATCTTGTGCATCTACTGCTGGCCTCTGTATAGACCAGACTTCTAAGACAGACTTCTATTTCACATCAGTTCTCTAAGTGGATCTTTCTCATCCAATGCAAAGCATGGCTGAAACTCAAAACTACATATATTCTAACTAGATACATGATTCAAGTTATTTAAAGAGTGGAAATTAAGGACTCTTTTATTAAACGAATGGAAATTAATCACTTTAGCAATATACTGAACCATGTGAGGAGCTTCTTGATCACAGAAAGTTTTGAATTAGGATAGACATTTATGCTTTTAAAAAAAAAGCTACATATAAAGCAGTAGTGTTGAAGTATTTGAAAGAAGAGGCAGAGTGGGTTTCACTGTTTTTTTTCCCCTCAAGTCCCAGAAAATTTCACAAAAAAACCTCTGGTTTCCAAATATGTAGCTAGGCAACAGCATCCAGACAGTAAAGCCAGATTTCAAGTATAAAACAGGCTACAAGGAAGAATGGAGTAAACAGGCTACAAGGAAGAATGGAATTACTATAACTATTTTGATAGTTGGAATAATGTTGGCTTGTTTATTTTGCTAAATGCAGGTAGTAAGAAAAAACACTGAGCATGATCTTATCTCAAGCAGGTTGGTACAAATCCAGCAAAACTTCAGTTAACAGAAAAGTAAATAGATTGACAGTAAATCTGATTACCCCAATCAAACAGAATCTAGAAGTATGAGGACAGGCTAATATTTACTTCTTTTTGAGACCATCAATTACTATTCTTTGTGCCCCCAATCAATTTCCTAAGCTAAATCCTTTACAATGTTAAGCAAATTAAAATAACACTTGTTTTCAGGGAAAAAAAAAAAGTTGCAACTAACACCTTAATTCAAACATGAGTTGTAAGATTTTGAGTACATTTAATCTCTTTTATGAAGTCCTATTTTGTTTTGGGAAGAGCTGTTGCCCTGTACCTGTAGAACAAATCCAGAAATTTCTAGTTATCTGTCTTTACAGGTATGGAATCCAATAATTCAGCCTGGTGATTAGCTACTTCTCCTGATTTGACACCAAATATAAAGAAACTTAGTCAGATATTGCTGAAGTAGGTAGAGTACACCTTGCATATCCAAGCTCTGGTTTTGAAATGCATTTGTCTAGTACATGATGGCTTCCCTGTTGATATTATCTAACAGTGGTAAGAGTCTTGAAGGCCACACAATAAATTATGTAAGAATGCCATTTACAAATGAACTACCGCAGCAGTAGGAGAATCATCTTGTTACTGTGGAGGATGAGACTGACATTTTGCTCTTAGGTGATGTCAAAAATCTAAATCTTTTACACAAGAGAAGACTTTTAATTGCCATCATCTCTTTTATTAGCCTTTCAACTTACACTGATTTGTAATATGATTAGTTTCAGTCCAATAAATTTTTCTGCAGATCATGTGAAAAGGATTAACTTCAGAAAGCTCCTTCTCCTGCAGTTCAGTTTATTCATGCTCTTATTGTCCCATTTTAACCCAATGATACTGTCATGGGAAGCTGGGGTACTAATCTAAGTCTGTCAAATTTGTGTATCTCGGTAATTCTAAGAGAGAATTATTTTTGAAGGCACATTGTGCAAAAATTGACCAAAACCAAAATACTGCAAAACTAATGAAAAATGGAGTAGCACTTGTTACTAGGACAGCAATACTTTCACAACAACTCAAATGATCACATAGCTGTGACTACACTGAGCAGAAGCCTTCCAATCCAGTCCTTCAGTTTGTGGAGTATATTACTCAGATCAATGAGGAAAAACTTTTTAAAGTGTTCTTCCAGCCACACTTCAGAAGAAAGACATAACTGCATTCCGGCCAGAAGCAGTGTGTGGGACCACAGGTTTCATGACAAGCTGATGTGTTACTATTAGAGGCAGGGAAGTTCAATGATGTGTAAGTTTCTGCTGTCCAGCAATATGGTAATCTGAGAGCAAAGAGGCCATTTTAAATAAACTCAAAGGAGACATATACATTAGAGGAAGTACATAAACGTGTAACAGAACAATGTCTGAAGCTCAATCAGACCAGAAAGAAGACACACTACTCCTAATTGCTTTTACATTGATCAGAAGAAATCTTATTAAATAGCTTGGTCCTTCATGGCCTCACTGAACAAGCTCATTTCAGAACCATAATTTTTTTAAAAAAGAAGTATCTTTAATAATGTTTAATTAAACCAAGAAAAAGACAACAGGGTATGATGCAGAAGCCAAGGAGAGATGAAAAGCAGGGCTTTTCTGCAGAAACCTTTGTTCAGTTCCTGTTCCTTTTGATATTTTCCTCTGGGAAATACCCGAGAAACAAAACCAACCAAAACTAGTGTCAACTAGTGAGCACGCTCTTTGCTAAAGATAATATTCCTAGATTTGTAGGGATGTAAGATCGACTATAATGTATGCTGAATTCTTGTTTTCTCAATAAAGCAGAGAAACACCTTTCTCAGTACATTTTGTTTCCAAGTTAATGTTCGGTATGAATTCCTTTCAGATAAATGTGATTTGATATTTAAATTGATTGCTAATACAACTGTGATGTAAACATGGCAAATATTTGGCACTTCCTTATTTGGGGTGTTAAGGGAAAAGTCCAGATCAATTTTAGTCAGTGAAAGTCAAGAATTTCAGAGGTTTGCCATGCTGTGAACCTGAATAGGGACATTTAAGCACAATAACATTAAACTAAAAAAATAAGAATCAACATTTGCTGAAGCAAGATTTCCCTACCATTCAGTCCAGCTTGGAAAACAGACACTAAAACAAGTGAGAAGGGATTCTTTTATGATGGATCCTGTGTGTAATTTACATTACACACTTCATACTCTCTGATTTTCAAATATCTTTCCCAACATTAGTCTTTGACTCCTTTAAAAAGTCTGTCATAACAATTTGTAGGGTGCATAACAGAAAATTTGCTCTATGTATACCATTCATAGTAGAGCAAGAGAAACCCATTTCCTAATAATCCATCAATACAAGAAGATGGCAAAGAATTTACAACAGTTTGATAAGAAGGGAGGAACGTTGATTTTGAATTGCTTTATATACAATTTTGTTATGATGTGTTGAGGGACCATAAAAAGTCTGTCTTTTGTTATGATGAGAGAGAAAGAAGGATTTCTTAATCATCTCAGTGATGAAACTGGTGTCATTTTATCAGAGATATTCAGGTATTAAATCCACTTTTTCCATGACAATGTAACAATCGACTGAGCAATAAGCACTTTTTTAAATAGAGGAGCAGAACTCTACTGCATAGTAGGACTAGAAATGTAACAGAATTTATTGTGACATCTTTCAGAGTGATAAAACAAGGAAACACTTCTGCACATTTACTTTATACATGAAATTAAGTCCAACATTTCGAAACCCCCTTGTAACATCTTCATTTTATTCTGTGTATACTGAAAACCAAAGTTATAAAATTAAATACTTGGTATTGTTTAAGCATGTCTCAGTGCACACAAGTTTAAACATACATGCTGCACCATGAAAATTCTCAGTCAAGATTTTCTGGCAAACTTTCCAAACTTTACTCCTACAAAATATCCTAAAATAAGGGATATTTCAGATTTACTTCAACATTATTCTTATTCTAGACAGTCGGGCTGTTTTAAACCTCAATAAGAAGTGCTAGAATTTTTGTTTCTAGGCATTTAGAATTTTGCATTTTTAAATTTCAGCTAAGGGCTGAATTTCAGCTCCAGAATCATCAGCTGCTGGACTAAAAGCAATTTTATAAATAGAAGATAAAACCCACCAGAAATTCAGAACACTTGGAAATACACTTGCATCACCACCTAATAATCATCAGCCATTATCCCATAGTAAGGCAGCCACAGATGGATCAAGAGTGTCATATGCAAAAATTACCTCTGCTATACGTATTAGTTAGTCCAGGTACCCTCTCCTGCACTGTTTTGTCAGCACTGCTAATCATGCTATTCCTTTTGCTCATTTTCTTTCTTTCAGACCCCTTCCGCCTCCTTCAGTAAAACTCATCACCAATATTCCTTCCACTCATTGATTTCATATATTGCCATTCTTCTCTCACATCGCCGCAAACAAAACAAATCCATATCAAACAAGTCTGCATACTAGTTATCAGATAATTTACTTCAAGGTTTTGCTACTTTTCTTCACTAGTTTTCATCTCTGTAATGTAGTGCTTGAGATGTGGAACACTGTTTTAGAAGCTTGTATGGTGGAAATCTCAATTGTGTTTTGAAACCTATGATACTGCAGAACTATCAGCATTAAATAAAAATTAACTGATAGTAAGAAACCATCACAATTTCAATTATAATCAGATCATAAAAGAAACCTTATATGCCGCCAGGTGCTTTAGTTAAGAGGCTCTTCAATCAAGGAAGCACAATCTTTATTTTACCATAGCTGCCTATAAATCCAAAAGGGAGATGTAAACATACATACACTAGACTAAACAATGGCTAAATAGCAGCCACTATTCACTCTCCCACTCATACATGCCATGCAAGTCTGTGGGAAAAACTTACGATTGAAGCTAAGGAACTCAAGTAAAGTTTTCTGAAAATAACCCAGAGCTGACAAGTCAGTAGGAGGGCCTGGATGGTTTCAAGACACAGTTTTTAACCAAGATTTAGACTTTCAAATGTGGGGGTTTTTCATGCATGTGTGTGTGCCTTTTTTTATTTTTTAAACAAAGATTTACATCCTATCCTTGGCTAAATTACTTGTAAATTAATCAAATTAATTACTGAGTGGATAAGCAAGACACTGGACAAGACACAATGAATTGTCAGCCAGCCAATATGGTCCATGCTCTTTTAAAAAAATGCATCAGTACTGGTTCTAACAGGTCTGCAGGACACAAACATATAAGAAGAATTACAAAAATACTTCTCCTAGAACAGTGAATTTAAGTACATTTTGAGATTTCATCTATTTAGATTAAATCTAGCTGAGATTATCAACTGCTGAAAATTGTATTTCTGCCAGCTTTGATTTTTGTTTTGATATAATGTTTCTTACACCCAGACAGGTAGTGAATTTGATATCTAAGTTCTGTGTAAGCATGTATGCAATTTCATGTAAATAGTTGGACTCTTCCAAGAAATAATGCTCACACACACAAAAAAATATGGAAGACTCATATGTGTAGTATTGAGATTACCCATACAACAAACATTGAAAGAGTTTTTGAAACCTCCAGAAATTATAACATTTACCTGTGTGCATAGATATGTAGCTAATTTGTTGACATTTTTGTCTCCCTAAAAGCTGAACAGGGGTATAACAAACAAAGTATTAGTACAGACTTTCACCAAGCAACAGAAAAGAAAAATAAGCTGGGTAAATCTATTGTCACTCAACTTTAAGAACTGTTTAACTAACTTCTGTGTTTTCTAAGGACAGGTAACTATGATGTATATCTGCCTTCGTGTACTTCAGTAACACTGGCACTGTGCCTAGCATTCAAAAACCTACCCATGGAGAAGCTTAGATCATATTCTATTAACAGTCCCACACTTTAAGTTATGTGCTGCGTCTCTCATATTCTGCAAAATATAAAACTATCCCAGATGTGTGCTAAGAACTAGCTCCAAAGTAAAATAAAACTTTTTAATTAAGGAAACATTGACTTTTATGGTTGCAAATCAGAAGAACATTTTACTAAATGCTTAGCCTGTAGATTATGCTTCTTTAATTCACAAATTGACTGCACCAGGTCACCTTTAAGTAATGGAAATCTATGTTTAAACATTTTTTTGGCAATGGGCACAAAGCATTAGATCTCATTTCCAAGACTTACCAGCTGGATTTTGTCATTAACATTTATTAACAATCTAAGATACGGCTTTCAGCGTCTAATCCTCACTACACAAATGTTTTGTATAGTTCTCTAGAGAGCTTTGGTGTGACAAATTACTGGCACAGATTACAGCCCTGTGGCTATTCACCAGAGGCAATGCAAAATTAACATGGTACTAATCCAATTCAAACAAGAAATTGGTCAGACTATGCACAATTGCACAAATCATCTGAACTACAACAAATCTAGAGTTCCTTAAGCAACAGTTTCCAAATTTATATTTAAAACACAGTAAACTGTTTTTGATCAGATTTGTTTCAACTTTTATTTGGTTCTCTAAAGTCACTTATAACCTTTATCAATATACTAAGTACAAGATGAAGCACAGCAGTATAAAAACCACAAGAAACTACTTTGAAAGGGTTTCTTCTGTTTTTAGGTAGCATAATTCACTGTACATGCCAACTTATTTTATGGTTCAGACTTACAGCAAGAGGTTCTGTTGAAACCATCTACGTATATTAATAAATTAATATCATCAGGTCTATGATGCTAACATTTGTAATAAGAAACTGACAGTGTTAGTGTGGCAAGTGATAATCTACTCTTTTATTCTGCAGGAATTTTTAGACATGACAAGAAAAAATAGGCTGAATTTTTAATGACTGCTGAAGAAATCATAATAAGAGAGGTAAGATTTATATTCTTCCTCCTGTTACCTCCTCAAGCATAGATATTTCAGAAATTGGAGATGACTCCTTTTGTCACTGGGCAAAAAGGCACAATTTGAAGACTGCAAACAAAGGTCAGTTTTTACTTACTAATAATGATTATAGTGTGCATTGACCCTCTTCAAATAGAAATACAGATTAAAAAAGCAGTAAAAATCAGAAGAGCATTGACTTAACTTCTTACTCTCCAAAACCTGAATAGTCTATCTGTAGGAATGAAGCAGGTACTATAATCTGCAAGAAAACCCAACACTGTTCCTCAAACTGGAAGTAGGTGTGAATACAGCTAATAAAAACCTTTTACTAAACTTGAATTCTGAAACTTCATGTTCATGTCAATGTTTGTTCATGAGTCAACTGGAATTAATGAGTTACTAATTTGTTTGCCAGGGCACAGTGGAAATGCTAGCCATTCTCAGGCACACTGTCTAGCTAACGTTTACTGGAATTCATGAAAGATGATGACAAAATACAAGATGTAATATGGACACAGCAAGGATGTAGCCGCTACTACTCCAAGTTTAAACAAAGTAATTTAAGTCAAAACATACAGATGCCCACAAACACACAGAAGCGCTGTTAAAACTTAGCAGTAACACAGCATGTCACATTAGTATGAGATTAGAATTTCTAAAAGCAGAGGAAAATTTAACTTCTAGGTTAAGTTTTCTGCAAGTTTTCGTCCTTTTACAGCATTAATCAAAACTTAAACCCTTATTTCTAAAAGCAAAGATTTGTTTCTCACCATTGCCCTTCATTCATTATACAATTAAAATACAGAACAGTTATTGGGACTGTAACTGACCAAGATGGTTGGGATAAAGGCAAAACATTTTTCTGGAAATGCTGATTCATCATTATTTGAAATGAAATTAAACATTTATTATTTGAATCACATCTGCTTTTAACTATTTCGGCCTTCTTTGCAAGTCTGAGCCTTGGCCTTGCCTGAGTTTGAAGTCAAACACAAACCAGTTATGCTGTTCTCATTTTTGTTAAAAGCGTAGCTCAAAGCTTTACTTTGCAAAGACAGACACTAATAACATGAAAACTAACAGTAGTTAACAGTAATCCTAGTGGTTTCCAACACAACATTAACTTGGCTGTCTCATATGACCAAAGAAAATCTGCATACCTGTTTTAATCTTGCAAGTTCTTTCAAAGCCCTTGTCCATTGTTGTTTGTAGTGGAGCTTTGACTTGGTAGCTGACTCTAACTTTCTTTCAAGTTCAACCTAAAAGCAATTAAAATCATATCAGCTGAAGCAATAACAGCAGTAACAATCACTGAAAGATGTATATATACAAAGGGTCTGGTTTAAGAAAAGTGTTTATGTAGTGTAATATACAACATCATCTAAAGCTGTTATACAATATAACATAAATATTATGGCACAAGAACATTTTCTTGTTTAAAATATAACCTTATTTTTATTGGATGGCTGTCTATACAAAAAGAGAAAGATTAGTTTTTAGCACTAAATCTGTTAATGTAACCTTTAAATTTAAGATTCTCAAATTAGCCATCCCCTCATCCCTGTTTTATTCAAAGTAAGGTTATAAACACTAATTTAACGAAAACGCTGATGGATAAAGCTCTCCTAAAAAGGTGCATAGATTTTTTTAGTTTGCGGATGGAAAATAGGTCCTACATTCTTTTCTCTGAAATAACCATCTGCTCAAACCATTCTTTAAAATCTTTGTATCTAGAGTGAACCTTTGATCTTACTAAATAAATCTCTAAAAGTTTTTACCACTAAAAAAGAAATTTTATTATCTGTGCAAAAAGAATTTTGTATTAAAAGAAATTAAAACACTTATTAAGCACAAAAAACACAATAAAAATTAAGTATTTTTAACAAACATCTCTAAGTGACGTTTTCTTAATCTGACAAAAATTGTTATCATTAAATTTGTGAATATCTTAAAACATCAATTTGTTTAATTCATCTAACAAAAATAGGAAATCTAAAAATATTTAACCTAAGAGTCTGTAGAGACATAAAAATACTTTGCATCAGTTGCCTGCATTATTAGAAGTTATTGAAACATACAGTAAGATACAGACTGGCCATATAACTGCATGTATATTGTGCCTAGAAGCCCAGCCTAATTTTTTTCAGCTTATTTGACCAACAATTTTACTCAAACATCACAATAATTCTGAGCATTAAATACCCATATCTGTGGTTATAATTAAACAGAGTACTCTCTACTGAGGGCATGCATGGCTTTTAAGAAAATCAACTTATGACAGTGATTCCATTCTACTGATAAGTAACACAATCTCTTTGCAGAAATACTTAATTACAAAAATGCACATAATGGAATACCAGCTTAATTAAATCCTGAGGAAAATCCTCATCTTTCTTTCATTTTCTAAACAGAATGTTCAGAGACCCCATCATAAATCATAATTTAAATATATAGTTTATAGTTTTTTACTGTTTTAGCTTCTAACATTACTGCTTCTTCTATAGAAATAAGGCCACTGTTGACCTTATTTGTGTCTGAATAGTTAAACTCTAAAGAAATTATTGGAAAAAGTAAACCAAACAGATAAATTAACCACTTAATCACACAGTATTATTCTACATCCCCCTTCTCAGTGAATGAATCACTGTGATAGCTTTAAAGTACTAAAAAAATCCAATATACCTTTTCTAAAGTGAGAAGATTTATTTCTGATTGTAGCTGGATTTCTGGTTTGCTACTTTGCCGTTCTTTGTATTGCTGGAACTCCTTCTCCAAAGTCTTATGCTTATTTTCTGCCTCATAAAGCTACATTAGAGAAACCAAGATGCAAGTTAGCAGAAAACCCCATTCACAGACAAATAATTAGATTACAGAATGTAAGTTACTTCTTAGCTCTGGAACAAACACCTCACTGTCAATTATCTGATAAAAAACAGACACTGAAAGTTACACATTCATAATTAACAATTCCTTGACGATAGCACACCACAATGTGTGTGGAATTCTTCCACAATACGAAGAATTTTAAAGAGGATCTTTGCTTAGTACTGGAAAGAAAAAAAACAAGTCTGTCCTCATATACATAAGATCAAGATTTATGCATATTTTTGTTCGCATTTCTAAAACAACTTGCAGAACAAATATAGAAAGCATAACTACCAAGATTTACACATCTTTTAAAGAAAGCCAATGTTATCTACTATATGAAGTTTTATTACTTACTCAATTTCACAGCATAACTTTTTTAGGAATGTCTGCAAAAGGAAACGACTAATACTTTGTACAGCCAAATGATTTAGAAGAAAGGCTGAAGTAGAAAGGCTTCAGTGACTAATGACTTAATGCTGTGTACCTCTGCCCTCACAGTGTACTTCCACCGTTTCAAGGTTTTTTATAAAGAGAGTGCTTTGCTTTCTACACACAAGGGGTAATTTGAAAAATGATGCCAAAGAAAGTAAGGAAGTCAAATGTTTAACAGCATTTTCTACAATATATTAAAAATACTAAGAACATTTTTAAAGTTTTCTTCTTCTGTTAAATATTATTTAACTATAAATACCTTAATACACCTGATGGAACTAATGTATTCCATGACAGAAAATGATCTCACATGCTGATCTTGTATTTATGTTCTTGTATCTATGTTGCATAGATAATGCAAGTATTTCCATGAATTATATCCAACAGTTTAGAATACTGTGTGAAAATGCTTTAGAGAAGTAATTTCTGTTTCAAAGCCAACAACTTCTACTAGTACATCAATATTTTAATTCTTTGGATCTTCTGATTGGGTCACCTCTGTTCTTCTCAAAAAAATTCTGCTTTTTGCAGTTATAATGGCTAAAGAACGGATGTAAGGAAGCAACGATGTTTCTGAGGGAGCCCTAAAAACCATAGGTCACTACCATTGTTTTTCACACCTAACTACAATAGCCAACTTGAACAAAAGATATTGCTGTTTATCGCCCTTTCATTTTTACTTATTTCTTTTTGAAGCAGACATACAAAAATGACAAAGATAATAACTAATTTCTTTTGCTGTTAGAAATACCAGCTCTCCCTAGAACTTCTATAACAATGTTTAACTTCTTGTTTGGCTCTGGAAACACTTTCCAAAATTGAATTTCTCCTGACACCTCAGAACTGTGGACTATGAGGAAACTATAAAAATCACACAGATAAAGCATAATTTCCTTACTAGGAAAGTAAGGGTGCACTCCCTTATGCACATCCACTTCAAGGTGGATGCTTCGAGGATCTTCTCTTGTACATAGTGGGGCTTACTTCCAAACAAGTTAAACTGTAGAGCTCTCTAAATGTCTAAGTGTGGAAACTGTGTATTGACAAATCCCTTTAAAAGGTAAGATCACCCATTCTGGAACATTCCATGTAAAAAAACCAAAAACACCACCACAAAAACTGCCACACAAACAAAAAACTCCACACCCAGAAAGGTCTAAAAAAGGAGACCCATCTGGTAGCAACAGGAACTTTCTGCTTGTGCACATTACAAAGAGCAGGCTCCTAGAGTGAAACTCCAAAGCAAGCAAACAAAACCCCACCCCCAACAAAGCAAAAGAAAAAAGGCTGCCTTATGCAAAATATGTCGTAACAACCACCACATACTGAAGCATAGCAGGAACAGCACAGTGAAAGACAGTCAGGATCCTCTGGAGAGAATGGCCTTCATACAAAACAAGACAAAACATAGTGGGGCTTGTGTTTGGAAGAGAGACAAGATGACAGCCACCTATGCAATCAGGAACAGTATGTTGCACTAATTCATAACTTCATAATTTTTAAGTAATGTGCTTAAAATGAAAAAAAAGAAGCTTTAAAATATGTAAAACATAATTAAATTTTAGAACTCACTGCCACAGGATGTTGCAACACTAAATACTTTTAAAAAGGAATAATATGAGATCATGAAGAAAACTTCCATTGACGGCTAGTAAACATGAAACTAACTCTGGCGAAGAGTACACATAACCCTTCATGGTATTGCTGGATATACTAAGATCGCTTTTTTTGTTGTTCTATTTCTTATTTTCTTGTCCTCTAAATCCAGCCATTGCTGAACATAATCCTGAGCTAAATGCTCTTTGGTCTCGTAACTGTATGCCTGCTCTGAATAGAAAAAATAAAGTGATTGTGATGTTTTATTTAGAAAAGGTCTGTTGAAGCTAAAAATGGTTAGTGGGAGCCAAAAGAATGAATATGAAAGGAGAATATTAGCTGGTGGCATTTGGCCATTTAAGCATGAAGAACTACTAGCTGCCTTGTCTGGACTGGTAGCTGCCAACAACACATATAAAATGTAAAAATGATTCACATCACTTTGAGGAGGATTGCATTCTGCCGTTTGAAACTGCTTATCTCAATTCAGTGACTGTTCAAGTGGAATAGTCAAGATAAGTATCTTTGAGGTTAGCAGCATTTTTGTATTAGCTATATTTTTAAAAGTTCACTGTACTGTGGTTTTCATATGCTAACAAGAATAGAAGTACATTAATATCAGTGTTCAATATAGTACTAAAAAATCCACAAAAATCTAGCACAACTCTTCCTAAGTACAAAAATATGCCTTTGGCTGACACCGTTCTTCAAACAGTGGAAACTAATATGGGATTATCACGGGATTATTAGACATGAAAAACACCAAAGCAAGTAATTAATCTACATAAACTAAGTACTTGACAGAACACTTAAGCATTAGTAAAATTTAATTTACTTGAAAACAAATTGAGTGTCTAATGCTGCAACAGCTGAACATTGTTCTCAGAAGACTGCAATAACAAGATAATTTCCCCCTCTGCCCCAACAAGAATATTAGAAACACTCTTTTGCAATAGAAGAATCAAACTAACCGAAGCCAAATTACCTAGATGTTAATTGCTAACAATTTTTTAAATTACTGAAATGTACACTGTTGCTCAAGTTCTCTGTGTAAGGTATGCTTTTAACCAAAACTTGATTTTCAGTGGTGAAAAAATAATCACAAGCACTGCGTTGCAAACTGGCCCTAAAGCTGAGAAAGACTGACATGGATGGATCTCAGCACAGAGCTCACCAAACAATTAAAATAAAATGTTCATTACAATGTTGCCAGAATACACCTGCCCCAAACCCCTGCTTAACTTAGCATACTAAGAAAAATATTCACTGTAATTAGAAAATGTAGGTTTACTTACCTGTTGATGTAAGTGAAGCTTATCTTCCTCCAGTTGTTTGATTTTTGACCTTTCTAGCTCAAGCTGGTGTGTACATTCCTCTCTGGCTCGCCGCACAGAATCCTGAAGCACCTGCAGATTTCGTTCATGCTCTGCTTGCAACTCTTTCTTTACTCTTTGAAGCTTTAAAAGACAGACATATTTATATTAATCCACAGGAATGTGAGCTTTACTTTAGAAGTCTCTTACAACTGTTACTGCTATGCATGACAGAAAAATTGTTATTAATTTCAAAAATTAAACAGTAACATTCCTGTTGTCTGTATGTTTGCTATATGCATTCTCAATGAATTTCAGTTTAACTAACAATCTGCCAGTTATTACATTTGGGCTACAAACATGCACTTGCTTGACTATTGTAAAAACAGAGCTATCTGTAGCTCTTCTGTACATTCTACATGATTCTACAGGATTGCTCAAGGCAAGTTTCACATCCACCTTCCTACTACAAAGTGAAAAGCTAAATACACCAATTTACTGCAGAGACTGTGAAAGTCACAGCTACAGTCAAGATGTTTTTAGGTCAGTAAGACTGCACTGCTCAAACTGAGCATATTGAGAGAATTTCCCATCAAGCTAAACAGGAGAACAATCCTTGATGTGCTTGAACTTTCTAGAAAGATGCTACTGTCCTAGATAACTGCTGGATGAATAGAAATTTCTCCAATGGCCCATTTCCCAAACTGTGTAATTGCCAGCTAAACACGACATAATTTTGTCTAAATGTTTTTGGAGTCCACTGATTTTTATCATCTCCAAACTCTCAGGCCAGAATCTCCCTAAACTTTGAGAAAGTTTTTAGAGAAACATAAATGAGATTCAAAATAACTACTTCTACTCAGATTGAAATAAACTTGACCAAACCTGAACACCAGATTTTTTTGCATAGACGTTAAAGTCAGAACATTATTTACAGCACAAACTATGCCTTGAGGTACAGATAGCCTGCATACTGAACAAGCTCCCTGAGTTGGGAGTTCTCAGTTTTGTTACAAGCATGGAAGGGATTAGTATGATAGAAAAATTAATCTGAGTCACAAGGATGAAAGTTTGTTGGACTGCTAAAACACCATAGTGTTTTACCTTTGTCATTTTTGTTCTGAAACACAACAACAGACAGTTTATTTTCTCTTTTCATATGACTAGCACCTCTGAAGTCACAACTCACTTCCTCAGATTGGGGGCGTTCACTACAGTGGTAGTTACTGGTTTCTCCTGAATCCTCTTTCACCATGTGACTATTAAAAAAACATAATAGAAGTAGGAACTCTGAAAACATTGGACAACAAAATCGGGACAATTGGAATTTCTCCCAAATCTCTTTGTCCCTTTCTCCTATTTCAACAGTTAACCTAGCAATTACTTTCTGAAGTGAGGCACTCTTGTGTATGTGTACAATACTGACCTGACAGTAAGTAAACTTAAAACTGAAATATGCTAGTGTTACATAAATGACTGAACTGACACTCTAATTCTGTCAAGAACAGAAGGTTCACCATTCTGTAATTCTGGCAACCCATTTAAAAGTCACTGAATTTCTATTTCAATAAAAAAGTGTAGTTGTAACAATACTTGGCCTAGTTATTTGTGCATCTCTATATATCACCATGAATGTGGCTATTTAAGATATTATACACAGTGCACAATTGTCACTATGTGAGAACCCAAACCTTATGGGCTAATGCAATTACATTGTTTAATATGACCAATTTTTACCTCTGATTCAGCACTAAAAAGCTGTCGCTCTCGCTTATCCAGATCTCTCAGTGTTTTCTGAAGTTGTTCTTCCAAAACATTATATTCTGCTACCTAAACAAAGGAGAGGAAAAAAAGAAGTATAAAATATTGGCAGTGTTTATTTGGAAATTTACATACAAAACAAATCTCCAGCTCTTAATTAAGAACTTGCAATGGAGAATCCTTCTAACTCTAATGGGCTGCCACGAACAGCCAGGCTGTATAAGTGCTTTTTGACCATGCAAGTAAAAGGCAATTAAAGTTAAAAAGCTCCCATATATAGCAAACTAACCTAAGGAATTTCTAACAAATATTCTGTGATTAATGGTTACTTTTAATTTTTTTTCCACTGCTGTACTCTATATGCATGTGTATCAGTAGGTGCAAAGGCTTTGGGTGCACAGAACCTTTGTTACATGTTACCAAATACTTTCTCAATTTTATAACAATTTAAAGTAAGACTTCCAGCAAGTATAAGGAGGAAGATCCTTACCTTTTTCTTCACCAATGCCTCTCTCTCTCTATCTCTTTTCTTCCATTCATCTGCAAGTGCTTGCATATGGACCATTTCCTTCTTTTTAAGCTTTAGGGGGAAAAAAAGAAATACAAGAAGAAAGTCAGATCAAAATTGTTGGAAGTGCACTTTTAGAGTACTAGCAGACTTAAGTCTTGACACAAAAGAGTTTTGTATGCTGACTTGTATTACTCAAGGTATGATTCTGATAATGAAAGATATTTCTCACACCAAAGTACAAAATGCAAAGTAAACACATTCTTGGAAAAAACACCCTAACAACTAGGTACTAGATTCTCAGTATCTTTTAAAAACAAGCACGTGACTAAAAACATCTAGAATGACTTCAAGAGCAGACAGCAATGGTTTTTGAGATAAGACTAAAGGAATACAGAACTAATATGTAACATCAATAGTTTCAATCTTGAATCTACTGTAAATCTACTTGAATCTACTATAAAGAGTAATGGGAAATTGTGAAGATGGTATTCTGCAGTTCAAACTCAGCACCTTTAGTCACTCCCTTAAAAATTAACCTTCTTCCTTAAGAGCATGGAATTTGTGGATGGGGTAGTTTACATCTGAAGTTTTAATATTCTGTATGAGTAAAATTCAGGTCTTACTTGAAACAGCACCAAAATAAAATACAATTAATGTTATTCCCTGTACCTGTTCTGCTAAACCTTCCCTGGCAGTCATGTAGTTTAGGTAATAAAAGGAAAGAGTAAAAACCTGATTTTCAAAAATGTCCTCTTGCATTTCCTTCCACATTTCTAACTCCAGTGCTGCTTTGTATTCCAGAGTTTCTCGAGGTTCTGCTTCAGGGGCACAGCGAGGTTGAGTGCGAGGGACATGCTGTTGTTGACCAGCACCTACATCCTGATATAGTAAGAGTGGATATGTCATTCGAACCTCAACTTTTCAAAGAAACGTTCAAGTGAAAAAGAAAAGATTTATATAAAATTTACTTGAGAAGAATCTGACACCATAACTTCTTGCACTTTCACAAGTCCATAGTCTTCCAAGGTGATGGCATATGAAAGCTCTGCTATTCTGTTGCCTGACCTATAAATAGCATAGGAATGTTATTTTAATGAACACCGTCTACAGACACAGAAAGAGAATTGTAAGACAACACACAAACGAGAAAAGCTGAAGTCCTAGATGTTCTGTGCAAGCTCAGCATCTCTAAACAGTTGCCTATGTGAGAGCCCAAACATCTCTCCTATGCCTATTGTTAAGTTAGGGGCTAATTTATGAATCTACAGTAAACTTTTCAACTTAAACAGAAAACTTTTCATTGGGAACCCATTAAACTAACAGATTGCTGTAATCAAGACATCCCTGCAACAAGGGAATAATCCAAAATTGTATTTACAGTCTTAAATCCTTCTTACAATATAACTACTCATACAGGCATTGCTGCAGACTGCATTTTAAGATACTCATTAAATTTCTTAAGTTTTGCGTTTTTGGACTTTAATGGTAACCTTCTTGTTATCCACAACATAAGTAACTTAGCATTACTATCATCTAGTAACACATTCTTGAATTACTAAAAAACACATTTCTGGAAGCTTCAGCACAGGGAACTGGCAACTTTAAATCCACTTAGAGTTTAAAACATCTACCTGCCCTTGTACAGTGAAACAATACTTAGATAACATGTATTTTAATACATTAACTTGAAAGTAGTTGTGGTTTCTGCTTAACAGTTTGTCTCCAACTGTCTCATCTCTAATCATAGGCAAAATATAGCAAAGGCAGTCTTCTGCACAGAAAGATATTAAGGGAAATACACAAAAGTCATGTAACTGGAAATTATCAAAAAAGGGTCACATGAAGGTACACTGCAGTGTACACCTTGATCAAAACAAAACCTGTCATTTCAGTGATAACCACTCAGTATGCAAAGGCAATTACACAATCACTTGACACCTGGAAGCTGCAGAAGATACCAAGCAACAAGATGCTGCAGGAATTAACCATGGCTGTAGTCAGAAACTGACTTTCAGCGAATATAAGTAGCCAAGACTAAAATACTTTTTACAAAGGTGCAGACTTTTACAGTTATTTTCAAGGGAAAAAAACCCAATGAACGCTTGTCATTCACATATATTAAAATTAATTGCTGCATTAAATTCTTACAACTTTCTGCCAGTCACTGACTGAAAAAGAAAACAAGAGTCATGTTAGTGGACCTCAAAAAATCTGAGTAACTACGGCTGTTTAACACACCAGTCTAAAAAGAAGGTTACAGCAACAAGGCCAAGGATAAGGAGGGGTCAGCACAGCAAAACACAGACCTGATTACATTTTGAGAATGCCATCTAGTGGTTATGTTTTGAGCAAAACCAGGTTTCATTTAACAAATGGTAAAGGTACAAACCTTAATGTATGGTGAGATCTTAAAGTAACTCTTCACAGAATCAGGCCATGCTGGCTTTCACACAGAAGTTAAACAAAGCCAGAGGTCAATTTTCTATTAAGTTGGGAGGAGGGGGGATACCAGTCACTAACATGAAATTTCCTGTGAGTTAAATATAACATGCTTTATTTATCTGTTGCATTTGAGGTTTAAAACTGACCTCACTCTTAATAGCAATAACATTTATTTTTAAGGGCATAATCAAGTTCCATCACCACACAGAAAAAGATGAGGGTCTAGATACTGATTGTGAGCACAAATCATCCTCAAAAAGGACACAGGACAGAAGTAACTACAAATTAAAATGTTATGTATATATGTAAACAAAACCCCATCACTTCTCTATGTAAATGAACATTTATGTTCAGACAGAACATTAACTAATACCGCTCCTCCTGATGTACACAAGCTCAAACCCCTGCTACGATCCTGAGCAGGACACCTCTGTGGATATGTCTGTCCTCCTAACTTTCACCAAAGTCAGTGTATCTAAAAGCATACTATGGACAAAAAATGTTAACTATTTTCTGGAATATCAGCACTTTCTGAAATTAAGTAACTTATTCAGAGAAGTGCCTCAGCAACATTTTTTTCAATTATTATTTCTTAATCTGTCTGTGAAGTTTAATTTATCCAGGATCATATTTATATAAAGGCTTATTACAATGACTTTGGTAGTAGCGTGGACTTTGCTTAATATGAATTGTGGCAATTTAGCTTTTCATCTCTTGGATGTCTATTCCCCCTCTCCATATTACAGTACTCTGCAGTCTGTTTACCTAGTCAAAAAATTAAGCAAGAAGAGCTCGCCCCTTTTCAGAGAAATACTAAACAAACAACTCTACAAAACGTGCTACAGAGTTAAGTATTTTTTAAATAGTTTTACCCTTGTGCCGCTGTGACACTGACTGTTTCACTACAAGTCTGACGCCAGCATTGTTCACCATTCCCACCCAAGAAACGGGTTTTTAATGAAGCCAAAACATTTGAAAGCTGAAGCCTCGCCACCCCTAGAAGTAAATCTTTGGCTGTTTTATCCTTGTGCCACAATTCAACCAGCAGAGGCAATCTGAAACAGAGACGTGATTTTAGTGTCAGGCATAATATGAAAGGGGAAATTCTCTTATTCAGAAGAATCTCAAGTTCTAAAAGTAACTTCCCAAATCAGTGATGGTTACAATTGTCAAACAATTGGATGTCTTTCCTGTCTGTAACTTAGAGGAATGAGACTGACTATCTTTTCCATCACTTGGTTCAGTCAGATTATCATTCCTTTCTTCAATTATTAGGAAATAACAATGTTACAGTGAAAGTGGCTAACAAACTAATGATAACAGAACTTGATAATCTTCACTTATAAATACTTGCAAACTAATTTTAGCCACTGTCACTCAAAATACGTCTCCTTTCACTCCGCTTTCAAAATACCACTATTTTGATGACTCTTTTTTTACTTCTTAATCATTTATTGAAAGCTGGTGGAACTACTGGGAGAATTGTTTCACAGCCCTCAACACTGTGAGCTGCTTTCCTGGTACCTGCTGTATACTCAAAAGATATCACATGGTCATTGTGTACTAAAAATTTAAAAAATTACATAGTTTAAGTAGTACTTTGTCAAAAACTATGCTATCAAGCTTTACTTTTAAAATTTACTGCAAGTAACTGCACTTGTTTCTGTAAGCAACAATACCTAAGTATGCAAGAGATAAAATCAAGAACTGTAGAATTCCTGACTTTAAATGCAATTAATAGAGAAACTGGACGTGTAGGCTATTAAATATTTATTGGCATTAGCACCCAAATTATTTACTAAATTCTTGAACTGATAATCTTAAGATGACTGTATTAACAACAAAATCTAGAAGAGTGTAATTAAGATAAAAAATTGCAAGTTACTACCTGAAGAATGTATCTTGAAGCTGATGAGGTATAGTTGCAAAGTCAAATGCACAATATGACTTTGGAAGAAAGACTTCCATGTTCTTTCTGACTTCTACAGGTGGACTTGTCATAATAGGTGCTGCACTACCAAAAAATGGATACGAGTACCTAATAAAAAACAATAACAAAAATAATAATTCTATAAATAGATAACTAGTTCTTATAGTTTCTGCAACAGGAAAACCAGTTTAGACATCATTTAATAAAGCTTTACTTGCATCAAAGTTTGCAACACTTGTACATACATGAGTAGAATTTAGTTCTCAAGTATTCATGCTTTCATTTAGTTCAGGACTGATCCGGCTTCCTTACACTGGCTGTTGTTTTGACAAAAAAGCTTTAATAACCAGTATGTTCACAACCAGATGAATTCATATGTTACTAGAACTCTGCAATTATTATATAGTGAGCTGAGAAATAGAAGAGTTATATTCACATGCAGTTTGTTACTTGAGAACATTTTTAACTGTACTTACAGTTAAGCCTAAACTAACATGCAATAACTGATAACTAAGTATACATATACACAGTATCAGAACCATTCAAAAATTTCATTAGCTTTTAATCGTCAGAGTTTAATTGGCTAAAAGGAAAGTCAACTCATTTTACCAATATGGCTTACAATGCGGCCTGAAACTACTCTACTGGCACATTTCAATTTAAGATAAACTGTAACAGAGGGGAGGTCACAAACCTCTTCAACTTCACTTTGTTCAAACTGATGATGCCAGCTGACAGCTAAACTCCTAATAAAATAAAAGCACCAAATAATGCCACTATATGTAAAAGTTGTGTACTTCACCTTTTGTCGACAGCTGTTGAAAGAGCTTGTTTTAGACCAGAATAAAGTAATGCTTCCAAACTACAGTGAATATGCTATTTTTTACCCTGCAACTTTTCTTAACATTTATGTATCTGGATGATTCCTCCTCTTCAGTTCTCCTTCAGTTTCAATATTCATTACTGACTATGAAAATTCAAGTGCATGGAACAACAAAACCTATGTGTTGTTACTACTCATAAACAAATTAATTATTGGAATGTTACATGAAAGATTTTATGTGACAAAATTCCACCCATTGTATGTTGCTTTCCACATACTATTTAGTAATGTAGCATATATGAAAAGACATTAATGATGCACTCTGTATTAGATGTATTTTAAAATATTCCACCCCTACATCCCATTCACACCTTTTCAAACTACTTCTAACAAAATCTAAACCCCAATAATCAGCACCACAACTTCCTGGTGACCAGTTAAAACTGCATGAATCAAACTCTGCCAGAAAAAAGGCAGAGAAAATGCAGAGGCACCTCCCTAGCCAGAAATATTCAATGCTTTCAGACTGAATCACCATTTAAAGATATACTTCATCACATAAGCTAAAAGGGCCCTAATGGAAATGAGAGGACAAATTGTAAAAACAGTTATCAATCACTGAATCACTAGAGCATCAATAACTAATATCCCATAAGTAGAATTTTTTTTTTAAACATCAAAATCATCCCTGTATCTACAAGTCTCTCAGAAGAAAATGGATTTACTACACTGAGTTTTCATTAAAACTAGAATGTGCTTCCTTTGGATTCATATGTAAACTGGTGATCACTCTCTTATTAAAACACTACAAAGAGTTCTTGGTAGAACGTGGAAAACTACAACAAAATCCAAAAAACAAAACAAAACAAAATCTACCAGGAAAAAAAAAAACAAAACCACTTCAGTAATCAGCTGGAAACATAGCCAGAAAGTAACATGAAAAGTAATTCTCCTCTTCCTTTAAAGACTGATGTTCCTTGTTATCTAAGCTTAGACATTCAAGTGAGATTTAAAACAAATTAGAGTAAAAGGGAAAGCTTTGCATACCATCTTTAATGCTCAGTTTAGTGACAAGCCAAATGAACACTCTGAAGTATTTTGCTACTGAAAATCAGCTACATAAAAGGTATGAAGAAGTATACTGCCAGCAATCATTCAGATTATGAAGGCTTTGTATTAACTAACAATAACAAAAATAATTTGTACCTTAAAATGCAATTTATTGGAAAACCAACTTCCAGACCACGGATACTTCTTAAGTCTATTGAAAAGCAAAAATGATGAGAGGCTGCTGGAATGACAATTTTCTGTGCTGACACAGGCTCAGAAGAACTGGACACACCCACAGGCTTGGGCTGAGATGTTACTACCGGACCACTATCAGCTGAAAAGACAAACGAGAATTCATGTACATTTTTTATAATTTGTTCTGCCCAATATAACAAAATATATCAAAGATAAGTGTCACATTTTAAATGCAAGTAGATAGGTTGCCTTCCTAAGAGATTGCAATTCCTTGTAAAAATAAATGCATACTATGAAAAATAACCATTCCTTCTGTAAGTTACTGCTTCCAAAGAAAAAACACCAAAACCTCCATATACTTTAAATCTTCTTAAAGGATTGTAATATTTTTCCTTTCTCTATTAATCTTTGAAGCTATGTAAGTTTAACCCACAGAGAAAAGTTTACACTAAGATTTGAGATATTAAATACTTCAGAAAGATACTGTAAGGCTTCAGTTTGTATTAATTGATCTTAGCCAACTTGAGGGCATGCATAAGAAAAAAGATATTTTTAGCAATTTACCTTTTTTTCACATTAACTAACTTTAAGGGACTTGCAAAGACGGAGTACCAGGTCAATTACAGTGCTCATGTAAGGCAGAATAAACTATTGGCCCCAAGGTGAGGTTTAGCTATTGAAACAAACTACAATGTGCAAAGCACATCTGCTTCTGTCACAGAACCCACCTACTGTGGCACTCATTTTATAATTCAGGACACAGAAGCAACATGAATTGCCTATCCAACTGCATCAGGCTTCTCATATCCTTACAATGATATCCAATACTTCCTTCAAAGAGCAAAACATCAAACTACAAGTCCCACAGACAAGTCTCCAAAAGGTATTCTCGAGAAATGTTTAAGACATTTTGTTTAAGTTTTTAAGGGCTATTTGGGCTACCTAGCCCCTACAAAAAGAGGGAAATAAACTGTCATGTAAGAACTCAACTATCATTTGTAAGTGCTAGCTCTTCTGATACTTTCTTCATAATTTAAAACATTTCCACTTTTGTCATTTTTAAAGAAATACGTCATTACTAGCATTGACTTTATTCTTTCCTCCAAGTGTTTTGCTCACATTTAACAGAGGAATGAAACAATTTTAAGTGATTCAGGTAAAATATCAGTAGATTGCTTGGTGCAAAGTGGCTGAGTGGAATTTTAAGGTCATCACGTAAGAAGTACATACAGCTTACTGTTAAAATTCATTTAGGTTGCTACTATGGTCAAATTTTATTTAATGTACTAAATTCGATAAATTTTATCTTACTGGGATTTTGCAGATCTAACAGAGGTGACTTCTCTCTGCTCTGTGATTTCAAAGCTGGAAGCTCTTCAAAACACTGTTTGTTATCATCTTGAGGGCATCCAGCTACAAGCCCTGAAAGACAAATGTAAAATGACATGCTTTACATCTTAGCAAAATGGAATTATAAAATTACTATTACTATTAATAAAAAAGCACAATCCTGGATTTCTTAACCAGAGATTCAAACCAGCTGCTGGGTTCACAATACTTTCTTGTTACATTCCATATAAAGGACTTAATCCTTGCTTAGATAAGATCAGTTAGGATTAAAAGAAAACTTGTCTGAATTAGCAGATAAATCCTGAGAGCCCATTCTAGGACACAGAATTTCCTCTACAGAACTGGGTGTCTTTAGGACAAATTTCAAAAGACCAGCCCTACAAATACCATCAGAAAAAAAATATTCCGCTTTATTCATAAACCATCTCTTAAGACGATTCATGTGCAGTAAGGTTTAACAAAATGACATTTTTTTGAGATTTGTTCTATTATTATAGTATTTCTTATCTCTACTCCTGTTCTACTTCACCACAACCTGATTCTCAAATCAGAAACAAGTCTTCCAAGGGCTTGGGCTACCAAGTCCAAACAAAAGGATTATGTAAAAACAAACAAAACAACACAGTTGCTTGGTTTTGTCCAGGAATCTGTACAATATGAACATCTGTCTTCACAAATGATTACCTACATAGCAAATTCCTTAGAAAACTTAAAAATCCCACATTACCCCAGCTTTTCTACTTAAACATTAACATTAGATAATTTCATCTCATGGAGCGAGTAAATTTCTTTATATGCATTGCACTAAACCTTCTCATGCACAACTTCAGGAAATTCTAAACACTTTTGTTATGATTTTTCAAGCTGATGACCATCCACATCACTTGTAATCTATGCATCCCCAAATGCCTAATCTGGCTCTTTCAAGTGTACTTAACAACTACCATGTTCAAATCACAACACTGATCCCCCTTCTGTTCTTCGTTTTATGCAAATAATTCTGACTTGCTTGAAACTTATCACCACAACATTCACAAATATACCAGAAATGAGTAGTGTATGATCCAAGACTTGGCAACTGGGCAAAAAAATTATATACCACATACCCCTTTTCTTTGGTTTTGTGCCTTTTTCAAGTTTAAGACTTTCCACTTCACTTTCTGTTGCTATATCTTCTTTTGAAGAACACTGGTCAGCTTGAGATGGGACATTCTGGGATCTTTGCTGCAGGCTCTCTGTTTTTCCACTAACAGGTGAAAAAACTTTCTCCTGTGGCTGGGGTTCAGTTGCAGCATTTAAGGGATTCAAAGGCTGAATGAAATGACATAGTTTTATTATTGATCATGGCTTGCACTGAAAAATTCCATCTATCACATTTTCATAGCTTGAGGTTATTTTTCATACATAGAAAAACACCAATGAAAGGATTATTAATATAAAGCAATGAATTGTTTCAGTTTTCTTTTACAACAAGAACAGACAAATATGACTTAAAAACACCAATTATTTTTTAACATTAAATTGTGGAACAGTGTCTAAACAATGAATAGATAAGCTGTACCTGGGCAGTCAAGCTCTCCTTTTGAAGAATTACAGATACTCCAACAGTAGGAGCCAGATCCAAAGGCAGTTGTGGCAGTTTCTGTTTAGCTCTGTTCGGGGGAACAAGGACAAATGGTCCTTCTATTGCTACTGGGTGTTGATCAATCTCCACATTTCCTTTCTTCAGTAGTCCAGACAGAGGTACTTCAGTGCTTCCAAGAGAGTGGTCCCCACAGCAAAGATGGATCTGTACACACACAAAGGTACTAGAAAGTAACTTGTATGTGTGAATTGCACTTGAACTGTCTGTGCACCATCCACTAAAGGTAGCATAAACACAACGAGTTATGACCCCTAACCTAGTCTCTGCATGCTGAGAAAAGAACAACTATGAAATCTCAGTTTTGAGCAGGTTGGATTTGCTCACTAATAGGGCAGTAGCAGAACACTGCACTGCCCTTCTGAGGACTTGTCACCTCATTCCTTCTGTAAGATAAATGCAGTGGTCTGTGGCTTCTAAACACAGCACAGATTCTTGCCCATAATGTATAAGCACATGAAGTGCATGACTGCAAAGTAACAAAAAAGGTTACTTGAAGGCTTTGCGTATATATTTAGACACTAATTAAGTAGCAAGGATTTTTGGAATTAAGTAACTGTGGTTTTAATTCTTGGTGAGTATCATTATTTGAAAACTTGACTCAACTGTTTGTTCTTTACACAGCTTGATATTTATACCTACAACTGAAAGATGGATCTTAAAAAAACCAACACACATAAAGTAATCGATTTTCCTCAAAGTTACTCTTTGAAACTCACCTACTAACTTGCTTTTTCCCAAATAAATTCACTTCAGTTTTATTTAGCAGATCAGAACACTGTATTCCCATCAATATTTATTGTTCTTAAGGAAAAAAGTCATGCTAATAAAAGGTATCAGCTGCCAATATATGTACCTAGGTGTGTACATATACATACATATGCATATATACAAATACAGTCATACAATACATATATACACACACCCTATTCTGGCAACTAGCACCTTTTACAACCAAAGTCTTCACTTAAGTTGAGGTAAAAAAAAATCTGAAACAATACAAGATTTAAACAAAACATTTTTAAAGCACCGTGGATTAAAAAACCTAGAATGGTCATTATAAATTTAAAGAAAAATGACTTTAAAAGAGTCCAGATTAATGACTTACTTTGTGTAACTAGCATTCTTATTTCCCAGCTACATTAACAAAAACCCTATACCACCCTCATTGAACGGAACAGCCTACTGTTTTGTAATTAGTTTAAGTGTGAGGCAGGCACAGATTGCTCTAAACACTCTAAGTACTACCTCATATTTAGCATCATCTATTCATTTAGTTTGGAAAAGACACTCAAGATTGCTGTGTCCAATGGTCAACCTAACACTGCCAACCCACAACTAAACTATGTCCCTCACTTAAAGGCAAGGCTAAAGGTAAGCAATATCCCATAACAGCCCAAATATGCCTGTAGTGTATTTAGAAAAAGCACTTGGCTACAGAGTGGGGAAAAAAGCCAGACCTTCCTTATTAGTCACAAATGCAGCTGAGGACAGTGATTGTAGAACTTAGCAAGAGTGACCTGAGCAGCTGACATGGGATTACCACAAGTAGCACAAAGCAGGACTCTGGGTTGCAGATGGTCTGATTCCAATGCAAGCCCCAAAGCTCAGAGCTCTTGAGAGTGCCACATTAGCTCTTTGGAAAGATCGTATGTCAGCAACAGCTTTTACCATGACATGTAAACCAGCTTGCTGAAATAGCAATTAATTTAAAAGACTACATTTCACCTGAGCTGGGAAACTTGCTGCTAGGTTTTCCCTCATATCAGCAAGAGAATCAACTTATAGTTGAGTCAAAATACTGCAATATAATCTCAGCTTTGGAAACAGAAATGCTTCCCAGATACAGCCAAAGACATATTCTATTTCTTTAATTTTCTTTATTTATTTTCATTAACTTTTGAAATGAAACACCTTACCTGCAATTTTGACTGTGCACAAAGATACACTTGAAGAACATCTACTGTACTACGTATTCGAACTGAAGCTCTTTCTGGCTCAAAGTTTGGATTAATCAAATCAGTGAAAGGTTCATTTGTGACATCATTTCCCAGTAATGAGTAGTAGAAAAAAAACTCTGGTTGTCGATCAGGAAGCTTCATAGTACTAGGAACTAACTGAAAGAGATGTAGAAGAGAATAATGTATCTCTTGATGTAGAGTTACAGTAATTCTGAAGCCCTAGCTTGGATGTTAGAGTTTAAAGTGATCAGCTGACCTAAATCCTAGCTTGCACTCCACATATAACTTTTATATTAATACTCAAATTAAAAATGTTTTACTTTCCTTCAATTAAAAAAAAAGCAAGCTTTAATTTACAAGCATAACAACAACTTGCAAAATATTTTTAATTACCTTTAAGATTTGTCAACAGCAAGGGCTGTAACCAACATATTTAATAACACTGAGCACTGCACAAATACTCAGAAATAAGCAGTGCCTTCATGAAATATTTCCAATGTAAATAATGCTGACTAGATACTGTTACATAATTTATGTGATTGAATGAAAGACTGAAACAGACAGCTACTTTATCCTGTAGGCAACTGTGAGTTCAATGCCTAAAGAGGCAGAAGCCACCCAAGAACGATCACAATAAATTTACTTCTCAAGGTCCTATAACTGTGACATGGAAAATTATTTTCCCTGCAAAAAAGAAAGATGACAAGACCAAGGAGAGTTTATCATACACTGTGAGTTCTAGGTAAATTAAGACCATGCTGGCAGTATGGCATAAACACAGCAGCTGAGGTCTAAAGCTGAAACAAATCATTAGTAAGGCACTTCACCCAAGCTAGTAAGTCCTCCACTCAGGCAATATATGAACTCTGTCTTACATACTTGGAAAGTATTCCACCTTGTTAGAACTCCACTGTATGGGCATCACACTGAAGACTGGTATTATCCTTACACACACTTCTTACACTATACTGCAGTAGAGAAGTATGCATTTTGTAAGAATGCATAACTTAAATACAGCTTCAGCACTTTGAAAGTACTATATTTCATCTATAATCTGACATGTTAAGGACTTCATAAACTTTTAAAATGAAAATTTATGTATATAAAGTGGTACAAGGCTATTTACTGAAATAAACACAGAAAACAATAAAAAAATCCTAATTAGAAATGAGGCATAGAAGGGTGAAAATACTAATATGGGATAATACTTCTTGAAAACTACACATAGCAAGGAAGCAGACCTGTTCCAACTGTCTGGCAAATGCAATGGTTACAGACAAAACGAAGTGATCTCTGCAATACTCTGCTGGTCCAATCTGATGATAGCCCTCTTCTTCATTCAAGACTGGCACAATACCTTTAGGATCTAGCCCAGGAAAAACTGTGAGTACTAGGAGAGAAGAAATAAACATAAGTAACAAATAGTCTTAATTGCTGCAACAATCTGATATATAATTGCAGTTTTATCTTTAGCTATTACACATGGAAACTACATATGGAAAGAAAAATTGCAAATAAAGACTTTGATGCCCGGTACCAAAGTATTGCAAAACACAAAAAAAGTGCCTAGGTATACTTCAATATAGCTACAAAAAATTCTGAAATTAACTTCATTTCACAGATGTTATGGTGAACACCATGCTAGGCAGAATTTTAGTTCCTATTTTTATTTAGTGTTACAGTGAGTAACATTACAGTGACTGGAAGTTTATTTCATTGGGCTAGAGTCTATCATGTTGTTCCTTTACATTGTTCATTAAAGGAAATGCAAGACAGCAACTGCATATTGCAACCTGCTGGAACAAATAAGATGTGCCATTACACAGACCTTTAGAATGTTTCATTTAAAGATCTTTCATCTGAAGTCCTCAATGCATAAAATGCTGTATTCTGGTTTTCTAGTTTCTGCTCAGTGCTAGGAATTCAACACATTTCATAGCCCCCCAGGTTACACCAAATAATGACACAGCATTTTGTGAACAAAAAGCTACATTTCAAATACTGGAAGCATTACACAACTTAAGCCAGTGAAGAAAAAAAAAAGGTATATGAATCCCAAACAGAAAACTATCTTACTAGACTAAAACTGGGTAATCCAGCTTTGTCACACCCAATACCTGGAACATTAACTTTACAACTGCAAAAACCCCCAAGTTTGTTTTTCCCCATTACATAAATATGATATTGACTAATTCTGATGTAACAAAAGAAAGGAAAAAGCTGGCAAACTTGTTTGTAGCAATTATTCCACAGAAAACATGAAGTGGAAAACAGTGCTGGGTGAAGGCAGAAGGGTCTTCTTTTATTTTTTGCCCATGTCATGACAGATAGGAGACTTGCAGGAACAAAGACCACATGGGAAGTGAAGACTAAGAAATCATTTACAGTAGTTCCTTCCCTCTTTCATAAGCTTTACAACATGAAAAGTTCCCTGTGTTTTGTTATAAACCTGAAAGAATGGAGTAAGCTATGCAATTACACTGAAACGTAAATACTGTCTTGGACAATCTTGAAATGCAGGCAAGTCACTGAATTCTGGACCAGAAGCCTTGTAAAATACTGCCACTGACCACTTTGTTTTTACAAAATCACAGCCACAGATGATAAGTAGATAGATGATGGATTTAGAATTAGGGAAAAGTTACCCTTTCAGGGCAGGAACACAAAGTATTGTAAAGCATGTAGGAGAAAATCCACTAGCTTTACCAAAAGGATAATTTCTCAAAAATTAAATACACAGACATTTGGGTGGGCGATCAGGACAAGATGGAAGTATGTTTTTGTTTTGGGGCTCTTTTAGATCAACTTTCTAAGACCTTGTTTTTGTTTTTTTAAAAACTATTAACTTGCATTTAAAAAAAACAAAATCACAGATTAAAAAACAACTGAAAAGCACAGCACATAAAGATACCTGCTAGTGTAAACATTTGAGTTCCAATAGATTTTTTACACACTTCACTAATTTCTTTTGAGAGAAATGAACAAGAGAATCCAGAATTGGAATGAGTCCCAATAGTAAACAGATGTTACTACAAAAAAACCCTTAAAAATAGGACATGATTTAAGTACTGAAAGATTAGAAGAACCCACAAAAAAAAGAAGCAAGCCTACCCAACAAATGAGATATTTTACTACTTTACAGTTCCAAGCCCAAACTACTGAAACTTTACGTTCTATAAAGAAGCTCCTTTCCTGTTTCTTTCATGACTTTCTAAAGCCCATAAATACAAGTAGAATCCCCAAGGGAGTTAACTATGGTCCCTGACTCTTATTTTAAAGATCAGTTGGTTTGCAACTTGTCCCCTTAAAAGTCACACGATTACCACAGCAAAGCATCCTTGAAAAATTTACTACCACAAGGTACATTAATCAGCTGTAAAGGATTTGCACTGGAATTGATGTGAAATTAAAATTCTCTTGAGATGTAAGGCAACACTGGCAACAAGTTGTACATCACTACCACAGGAAGATATTTAATTCAAAGTGAGTGATATCATGTTACTTACCCGTCCCTTCTCTAGGGGGTGCCTTCTTTGCTTTGAAATCATCAACCAGTGCTTTTGAATCAGTCTCCAATGCAACACCAAGCTGTATTTCAGGTTTAAACTTAGGGTACTTGCTACTAAGCAAAGGATACCATTTAGGTGCCTGCATAATTAAAAAACAAAAATAAAAACCACAAACATTTAAAAACCCCAGAAAAAAATAGTATACTACTATTAAAGAAAACTCACTCTTGCTCTAGCACTTCTACTACCTAATCTACAGAAATATACTTTGGTCTTTGTTTCTAAAAATTTGGTCTATTTAGTACACTATTGTACTAGAAGATTCTACAGAATGATTCCTGGATGACTAGTTGAACATATCGATTTCTTTCCACTGACTTGTAGTGAGAAAGTTAGGAAGAAAAATATACCATAAATCTTTAATTAGAAAACCTTTAAGTTCTCCACTGTGCTCAGTAGGTCATATGCATTGAAAATTCTCAAGAGTGATGTCAAAATGAGACACCAGGGTCCCGGCATGACCTGTATCAAAGTCATGTTTTGATCATGCTCAGCGTAAGGATGTTGGCTAACTAAATTTATACAAGCAATCGTATTGTGCATACTCTAAGCTGTCTGTATGAAGGGGCCAGAAATGATCACCTAATGCATCTTCCATGGAGGCCCACTGAAAAAAAAAACTTAAGACTTGATGATAGAGGTTCAGTCCAATTGTTCAATATCTATTGCTTAGATAAATTTTTCCAGTTCATTAAAAAATGAAATTGTGTAGAGTTATTCGTTGCTAGTGTTCCAATTATCCAATTCAGAAGTAAGCAAGATTAGTACAACAGTATTTTTACATTAGTGGATGTTCTCAGAGTGAAGGTGTCTCTCTTCTAAAGAAAAGGCAACAAAATTCCCCATACACAATCAGTTAGTCATACTCCTAAATGAGACTCCAAAGGTTAGTCTATGCTTTAATTCAAATTGTATTATCTGTAATGGTATTGCTTTCAAAACATAATTTTAAAAATTTTTATACCCCATAACATACCTGTTTCCTTTCCTGCGCAGCCCGTAAATCCAGTACAATATAGCCTATATTCTCTCTAGCTGAAGATACAGGATCCAGTGCAAAACACTGGAGTTTGATAGGTGTACGCTGCAGCCTGAAAAGCAACTCAGTTGAAATACTAGATACAAAAGTTATCTCTGCAATTAGTTCTCAAAGATAGTTCATAAGTTTCCAGCAAGCCAATGACATAAAACTTGTTATATAACTAGTTTCATTATGTCAGAAACTGAACTTATATTGAACATATAAAAATTCATAATTAAGTAAGAGAATGAAAAAGGGGTTTAATTTTTTAAGAGGAGTGCATTGGAGTCTCAGAGTCTTATGTGCTACTAAAAAGACCTCATTAACATAAAGGAAATAAGCACAGCGCCTCACATGAAATTTGAATTTCACTTGTAAGGGCATCTTAAAGGGCACTTGTGGAAAAGATTTTTGGGTAAAGCACCTAACTACTTCAAGGCACAGACAACATGTCTAGCACATGGCACATGCAGGCATCTTTCTCTGTCAAGAAAAGATGATACAGCCTCTTTAACGTCTTTGAAAATATGGTCCTAATATTACAGCCAGTAAGTTATAAAATTTGTAAAACCAAATGACAGTTATGGAAACATTCAATTTCTTACCTCAGCTCCTCGATATTTTCAATAACTGTTTTCAGGTTTGAAGTTAAGTTAATTTTGTGTCACAGTACATATAAGGAAGTTTGACTCCAGTGCTTGGATTATAGCATTATTAATTTGCCCTAGGCACCTGGGGGGATTTTTTTTAGTAGTGTAAGGACATATCCTTTAGAATTTTTAAACATCACTTATCTTGCCACATACTACCTTTTTTGTACATTACATCACATTTGTGTATTTTTTCACAACATTATGGTAGATAAAAGTAATAGGAAGTTTCTAAAAAACAATTCTGACAACAGTAACACAAAAACTGTACTTCACTAACTGTAAAGACAAGAAAATTAAATTCCAGCTGCAAATTAGACATTACTTGTTAACATTACCTGTGCTGATGAAGTGCTTTCCTATCAAGCTCCCAAGCCAATTCTGTAGCAAATTCTGGCTGATCAGTATGCTCCACAGGGTCAGTAGCCAACTGCTCACCATCTAACTTGGCTTCAACTACAAGCATATGCCTGGGTCGTTTTGGAAAACAGCGTCCTGTAAAAGAGTGGAATTTCATGTGCCATCGCTAAAAAAGAAGCAAGAGCTCAGATTTATGCCACAAACCAATTACATAAAATTAATTCCCATATCACCTTCCCTGGTCTGTACATTACATTATGGAAAAAGTGTTTGCACTATGCAGAAATACGAAAGAATGTAACATGAAACAGATTATTTGTGAAAAAGTAAGACATTAAGTAACAAACAACAACGAGAAAGCAGTAAGCAATTAGAATGATTTGAGAAAGCTATGATTGGCAACAGGTGAGCAGCTGAGTGAAAGAGAGTGAATGTTATGACTGTCCCACATCAAAGTAGAAAAACACCATCTTGCAAAAGTAGTGAAAAGTGTTTTTCCTGCCATTTGCTGAAAAAAAAACCCAAAAACATTAACAGATTAGGAGAGTGCCTAAAACTATGTATGATTGGTCTTGGGTTCAGGATCATCCAATATTCTAGTTTGAAAAGCCAAGAAGAAGTGAACACTTTTAAAATTTACTTATATCACAGTGTGGGGAGATGATACTACAGGCATGCCAGATGACAGGATCTTATTTGTAAGCTCCTCTAGCAAGCTACATAAATGGACAGAGAGATAATAAGACTAACTTGACGAAGAGAAAGCATTCAACAACAACAACAACAACAACAAAAACAAAAAACAAAAAACAAAAAACAACCAAAATGCCGCAAATCTCCAAAACATCCCAAAACAGAAAAAGGCACCCGAACAACTCACACACACATTTTAGACCACAGAAACGAAAATCTGTAGAAACACGATGAAGAACAACTAGCAATACATTCGAGTCAACACTAACAAAAAAAGCTAAGAAGGGATAGAAACATCAGAACACTACTTAAAAAAGCAACAAACAAACAAACCCAAACAAAAACCAAACAACAAAAAACCACCACCGCCCCCCGCCAAAACAACAACAACGAAAACATAGAAAACCCCCTCAAAACCAAAACACAAACCAACGCACCCTCCCGCCCCAAACCCGCAGGGAAGGATGGTTACTTTCCTCATGCCTTCTAAATAATACATTGTGTAAATACCTCCAGAACCCAACTGAGGGTAGCCAACCCTGACCTTAAGACATGTAGGTCCAAAGCTTTATTAGGATAACCGGTTTACTCAATGCTGCTCGGCTTTCCCGAGAAAACACCTCGGAGGCAGCGAGCACCTCTCATCCTCCCTCGGGACCGAGACGGCGCGCAGCAGCCGGGAGGCCGCGACTCTCCCGCCCCTCCCGGTTACCTTCCAGCACGGAGACGACGATCAGCAGCCGATCGGCGGCTCTGGAAACCATCTCCCCGCTCCGCCCGGGCGCTGCCAGGGCTGGGAAGCGCGGCAGCTCCCGAGGCGGAGCAGAGGGAACCGGGAGCCCTCGGGCCCGCGCTGCCGCCACTCGCCGCCCTTTTGCCGCCGCGGAGCCTTTAAACGCCAACTGCCGCCGCTTCCGCCCGGCAACGCCAACAGCGGCCGCTTCCGCCGCCGGCACCGCCTTCGCACCGCCCCGGGCCCGCCCCGGCCTCGCCTCGGCCCCGGGCCCACCTCGGCACGGGCACCGCCTCGGCACCGCCTCGACCCCAGCACCGCCCCGGGCCCGCCCCCGGCCCGCCCCGGCCCCGCCACCGCCACCGCCACCGCCACCGCTACCGCCTCTGCCCCGCCACCGCCCCCGCACCGCCTCGGCCCAAGTACCGCCCTGGCCCCGGCACGGCCTCAGCCCCGGCACCGCCTCGGCCCCGTCACCGCACCGCCCCGACACCGCCCCGACACCGCTCCATCGCTAGAGAGCCAGGAACGTGAAACTCTAGTCAAAAGCATCACAAATAAAAGTATAAAAACTGTGTTTTTCACAAGCACTCTGCATTGCCAGTGGAGGAATAGCAGCTGGTTCAAAGACGTGCCTTCTGCTAAAGCGAGGAAATCTCTTTGCTTTTATTTTTACCTCCACAGGGATGGGTGTCAGAGCAGGGTAATCTGAATCCAGTTGTAGCAAAATGCAGCTTTGTCCTCCTTAGCTAATTTCTTAAAGTATTCTTGTCTTTCATTTGAAGTATTAATCAGTTAAGCAGCAATACCAGGAATTAGTGTGTCCCTGCACTTGGCATCCCGAGATACATGCATATGTCTTGAGTGTGAGGCAAACCCCCCCATTTTAAAGTTTACAGTGTCTTTTTTAGTAGATGGCCTAGCAAAATCTTTGCGCTGACATAAAATCTTGTATTTTAGTGACACACATATTCTGTAAATTTGCTGAGTCACAATTTGCAAACACCAGGAGAGGGAGAACCTATTTTCCTTTTGCAAGAATTTATTTTGGTTCTGAAACTTTCTTATATTTGAGTTGAATCTGTCCAAGTTCAGTCCTGACTGCTGCTTTTTGTTGTGTCATCTTCTGTCATATAACACTGTATTTGGCACAGCAACTAGCTCTACAGTCTCTACAGTCTAGCTCTCTAGCTCTACAGTCTGAGTTCTTAAATTTCTATCACTGTCACCTTCTGCAAGTCAAGTCGTAGGTATTTTTTCTAGATACTTTTTACACAAAACCTGGAGGCAGACCTCTGAAAAGTGAGGATTTTTGGCTAGTGAGGGAACATGATCCCAGGTGATAACAAGATTATACAGTCTACCTGTGCAGCTTTTTTATTTGAACATTGATTTCTCTTGGTGTGATTCCTGAAAATAATATTCTTGTGAACTGCTTTTCAATAAACTGTCACTTCTTCTTTTTGGATTTGCTATTTGCCTATTTAGCAAGCTGGACTGGTTCAGCAGAGGGTCAGAAAAATGTCAGAGCCAGCACAAAAGACAGAGCATGCAACTTACAATACTGGTTTATGGGTGTTTATGTCTGCACATGGCAAAGAGTGTGGGAGCTCTCCTTTTGGCAACAGCAAGACTTTAAATCAGGTCACCTACCTCATGGAACGTTATCCTTTGACATTCTCTCCTAGCCCTAACCTGACTTTTATCTTGATATTGCAGGTATTAACTGTGCCAAGAGCTTCATCACCATAAACTCATCAGTAAAGTCTTCTTTTAATAAAAAAGGGAGGAGATAGGAGGAGAGAAAAGAGACATCAAAAAGACAATAGGACCTTCTTGGTCTTATCATCTGCATTTACTTTGCAGTACACGAAGTGTTTCTCTATTCATCCTAGAACCACCAAAGATTGTTTCCTTATTATACTATCATAGTCTTGCCTACTTGTATCTCATTTGCACATTTGCCTGCCCAGGTGTGAGCTGCAGGATGTGCCCTATGTAAGAACACTGGACAGCAGCAGTGAACACACAGCAGGAGGTGTGCCCAAGTAGAGGAACTACTCTGCTTAGTGACAGAGCTGTGGGAGGAGGTGAGTAGATGGAGCAGCCATCAGAGAATCTGAGTGAGAGACAGACTGCTTGAAAAGCTCCCTACCTTCCCAGGGACAGACCTGTCAGGCAGACAGGATGTGTGATACAGGGGATTCCCTATCCTATCTTTAAGCTACAGAACCATCATGACTTAAGGGATAGGAGGGAAGTGGTAACAACTTCCCACTCTGCACAGCAGAGCATCCCCTCCATTGAGATCCCAGCTTCCCAGGTACCCTGGCAGAACAGGTACAAGGCTCTGCAAGTGGAGCAGAGCAGCGATGAGAAGGATGGTTCATCAAAGATGGAGGTCTTGCTGAGGTTAAGTGAGCCTACTCCTTGTGTCAAAACTGCTGCCATACAGAAAAAAGAAAAAGAAGATGTGTCATTGTCATAGGAGACTTTCAAGCCCAATATGCAGAATGGGTCCACTTCTTAGAGAAAGTCTGCTGCCCCCCCGGAGCCTGTGTTAAAGACATTAGGAGGAAACCTTCTGCTCTGGTACAGCCCTCAGATTATTAACCATTAATACTTTTTCACGCAGGCAGTGATGAAATTGCAATAAGAAGTCTAAGGGCAATCAAAAAGGAAATTCATCACCTTGGGACTAAGTGGTTAAGGGATCAGGAGCACATGTAAAGTTCTCTTCTATTGTTCCAGTTATACGTAATGATGAAGGAAGAAATAGGAAGCAGATCAAGAGAAAAACAGATCGGTATCTGACTCTGAGACTGGTTAGATTTGTCCCTGGCAGAGTTTTGTGGGTTTTGATCATCAGGCATGCTGCTCCCAGACTTATTTCTAGTGAACCTGTTTTTATCCCCTTTCCCCTTCAAATCTAGTTTAAAACTCCTCCAACGAGTCCTGTTAATTTCTGAGTAAAGATCTGTTTCTCAGTTTAAGACAGGTGCACCCCATCTGTCAGCAGCAGGCCTGATGATCAAAAATATTCTATGGGTGGTGTGCAAGTGGACAGTGTAACAGATTTGAATTGCTCCAGTACTAATTTGTGCAGAAGGCATGGGTGTTGAAGTGTTAGAAACCATGGGAGCAACTGAGAACAGTCACACAGGAATTAGGTCTTCTTCCCCTAAAAATGGTGGCAGGATTGATAGGCCAACTAAAATGCATCTACACCAATGGAAAACATTGTGAAGCCCAAAAATTACAGTGTAAGCAATCATGGGAAAGTGGTGGGATAACTTGCACTTCTGGAATGTTACAACAAGTGGCTACAATCTATTCAGAATCAGCAAGGAAAGAGAGCCCTGTTTAGGAAGTGGAGGAGCTTGACAATGGTGATGAAAGGGTAAAATACGCTTTCTTGAAATTTGTTATGCCCTTTTCTAAAGGTCTTTATTGACTCCAAAGTAAGGAAAACTCCAAACAGTAGGGACAACCTAATGACTCTCAGACATCAATAAAGATATTAGAGTTGGAAAGGCATCTAAACAAAATAATAGAAAGACAATGCTATTGGTATTAAAAAGATTTTATATATTATTGCCATTCCGCACACTTCTTTCTAATAATTTGTGAGAGTGTTATAATCTATCTGAAATACATTCTGAAATAGATTGTAAAAAACTCTAGATACAACAGTAAAAAAACCAACAAAAAAACCCAACAAAACCACTGAGAACAAGCCATAAAATGGCCTGTTTCAACTACAATCAGTTTCTATAACATTATATTAATGTGTTTTTCTATTTTCTTAGTTTGATCTTTTAATGCACCTTTGGGAAATTAATGTTACTATGCTTCTCTTTTAGCAATAGAACTATAGCACTTAAAATATTAATGTCAATTTGTAATCAAATTTCTGTGAGGAAGATAGAGACTGTCCAGTCCAGCTTTTGCTTCATTATTATCTTCACTTATCCCACATGTCTAAGGAAACAACATAATTAAATTCAGGTGAATACATATTATAAGTTAGCTCATCAAATCAAATCAAGTAGTGAATACTAGGTACAATGCTTAAAATAGCATTGGTTAGAAAATCTTCTTCATGTAGACAACAGTTAAACTAATTACTGAATTAATAATTTACGAGTATGATTACTAAATGCTTTAATCACACTTTTTATGTTTATCTCCTTGGTTTAAAGCTTATTAAGGTTTAACAGTTGTTCATAATTATTAAATGATTTTTCTTGGCATGGTTTTTTTTCAGTCAGAGCTTTACTTCCCATTGACATGACATGTCAGTTTTGTGTCCGTGTCTTTTCTTATACCTCATTTTACAATGTTACTCCTTCTGCCTTCTTTACTTCATTCTCCTAAATAAAAATTTTAAAATGTATTTCTATTCACGTTGAAGGATTTGTACTTGCTGCATTCCTGTTTGTCCTAGGATCATTTATTTAGTTCTTAACCTGTCTTGCAACTCCTTTTACACTTGAGGATTGTTCATGCAGAGAGGATGATAAATAGATGTACCCCTTTGCAGTAGGGATATAAATTGCATGTAAGTGCAATGTGTGTTCTAAAATTAGTCTTCTTATGATTGTTTGTTTACACTTTGGAATACTTTGGGAGTATCCTTAAGTGTTCTGTTCTTTCTTATCATAAAACAGCCTCAGTAAGAACCTATTTTATATGGAGTTTAAATATGAAAGAAGAATTTTAAATACTATCTTTAAGGCAAAATTTAAAATTGGAATCACTGATCCACAGCGCATGACTTGGAGGAGAAGAAACATGATTAAATAAAGGATATTTGAATTTAAGAAGAGGGGAAGCTGAAGGCTCTTTTCAAAGATTAGATTAGAAAAGCAATAAATTTTATTCTTCTGAAAAGGAGAGAAACAAATGGTGAAATGTATTTCTTCAGAAAAAGTAATACAATATTATTTCTTCTCCACTGACAGCTTAGTATGTGTAAATGGTATAACTGTCCTTAAAAAGTTTATTGTGATGCCTAATTCTATTCATATGAACTGTACTCATGGATATCATGTATCATGAATATCAATGAAAATTAGAAAAATGGTAGTATTTGGTTTGGGTGGCAAGGTTTTTGTAGTGGGGGCTCTAGGGGTGGTTTCTGTGAGAAGCTGCCCCCATGTCCAACAGACAATGCCAGGCAGCTCCAAGCCGAACCCACTGCTGGCCAAGGCTGAGCCCATGAGAAAAGGTGACAGCACATCTGGGATAACAGAGTTAAGAAGGGGGAAAAAATGGCTGTGAAACAGCAGGCAGGAGAGAGGAGTAAAAACGTGTGAGAGCAACTGCCCGGCAGCCACCAAGATCAGTGGAATGGGAGGGGCAGGAGCTGCTCCAGGTCCCGGAGCTCAGGTTTGCCTGCATCCCGTGGTGCAACCTGTGGAGAGGCAGCTGTGCCATGGAGGACCACAGGGGAGCAGACGTCCATCTGCAGCCTGTGGAGCACCCCACACAGAATAGGTGGAAGTGCCTGAAGGAGGCTGTGACCCTGTGGGAAGCCCCCATGTGTGATGAATTGAGCAGAGCCCCCATCAGCTACAGCCCCCATTCTCTGTCCCCCTGGGCAGCTGTGGGCAGGAGGCAGAGAAGATCAAGAGCCCGAGAAAAGGGGAGGGACGGGGGAACGTATTTTTAAGATTTTGCATTTTTCTCATTCTGAATGAGATTTAATTGGCAAAAAAGAAAATTGTTTTTCAAGTTGAGTCTGTTTTGTCCCTGTCAATTACTTGTGAGTGACCTCTCCCTGTCTTTATCTCTACCCATGAGCCTTTTGTTATACTGTATCACTGCTGTCCAGCTGAGGAGAGGAGTGATAGAGCAGTGGGCATTTGGCAGTGGATGCCACAGTCAACCCACCACAACCGTTAGAAGAATGGGATCTATAAAGGAAACAGACAATTACATGCATGAAAAATTAACAGTAAGTATCCCATGGATATTTCCAAACTAGGGACGAAACACTGGCTTTGTTCTTTTCTCAAGTCTAGGACTATCGAGAACTCTATGATGAAAAATAAGAGCATCCTGAAGAATATTGGAATATATTCTGGATCTCCCTTACGAACTCCTATGCTATGACACTCCTAGGACTGTTCATGTAGCTTACCAGATTGTTCCTATTAATTTTCAGACTTTTCAATGAAAGCAGGTCAGATTCTCTGTGAAATTGTTGGCAATAGAAATTTTTAAGACTGAAAATGGCTAATGGCTTTGAAATCTAAAAATGCTGTCAATGGGTACATAACTACTTGTCTTTGGTCTCATGGTCTCCTATTATATGGCTGCTTACTACTCGCCTAGTAAATAATGCTAATACTGAAGAATAAAGAATTACCAAACTCTTATTATTTGGAAGGAGGAAAACTTTCAAAGTTTCAGAGGAAAAGAAAGGTTCTGTAAAGGTGAGAATATTTAATGGGCTCTGTGTTTCAGTGTTCTAGTATTCTTAGAGACTTTTACATTTTTCAAAGTTTAATGTGCTTATTGAGAGGTAAGATGTCTTAAAGGTTACCCTATGACTGAAACTTAAATAATTTCAGCAAATGGCATCTCCTTATGATAACATTGAAGGAAATCTCTTACATAATCAGTTTCCCTTTATCACTTTTTAATTCACAGGAAACTCCTTGCATCTTGAAATAACTAATAAGTTAAACACCAAGTTAAACTAAGGATTTGTTTCAGAACCCACATGAGTCAGTGAGAAGGGAAATTATCCCTTTCTTTGAAGGGATATCCCTTTCTTTGAAGGGATAACTTCAGTGGATTTCAGATCTTGTCCCAAGTGACTACAGACATACTCGTGCATCTCTGCAAGGACGAAGTTTATCCACACAGTTCAGGTCATATTTGAACAGCAAACACAGTGGATTTTTGTCATTTAACCAAAGAAAATGGTATCATATGGGCTTGCATAACCTGGCAGATCAGTGAAAAACTGAGAACATTGATCTCCCAAATCTTAGTTCTTTTATCTATGCATTAGGCCTTGCTGGTCTTAATATAAATCAAGACATTATCTTCCTATTTTGAAGAGAACATTTGTGAGGCTGAATATGCTGTGTAATATAAGAATGGAGAAATCAAGGACAAACCCATAAAAATATTTCTGTAATATGTGATCAGTGGCAGCAAAAATGCTAAAATGAGATATTTTTTAGAGTATTTTAAGAAAAAGTCACTTGGGTCTGGTATTCCAGTTTGGGTTGCTATCAGATCCACTGTTAATAGTGGGATATATGCATCTAATCAATTTACTTAGACTTCATACGTTAAGAGTAGGCAGGAGCACATCCAGTGAAAGATATAAGAGAAAATGGACTCAGGCATTACTTGGAGGCTGCACAGGTGTTTGAATCAGCTTGTCTGTGCTAAGGTTACATAGTAAGTATCCTTGGGATATTAAGTGAAGAAAAGTAAGAATGTGCAGTAACTTCTCCAATTTCTCTATCACAAGTAAAAATGTAAATGTAGTTATAGGAAAGCAAGTGGAAGTCTCAGAATAGGCATCAACAAATTAGTTTTGTAGTTCTAATGAACTAATTATGACAAAAAGGACTAGTGCTGTTCTGCCCTGAGGGAATGACATTAATCAAGAACTGCTGGCACTAAGACACATTTCTAACTCAGGATTATATTTTTTTCCATAGATATGTGATTTCTAAGATTAGATCTGTACAGATCCACAACCCAATATTCTTGGAAAATTCACTGTTATTCTGGGACACTCAGGTATATAGAAAAATAAAAATGAATGTTAAATACATCTCTATGATTGTGACACAAAAATCTAGTAATGCAAGTCACATTCAAGTATCTGTGTTAGCCTGTATAATAACTCTTTACAGAGGATTAAATTAGAAAATAGTCTGTGCTGTATTCTATGAATAAGAGAACATGGAGAATAGGTACACAGCATTTACCTAACAAAAAATAACAGGTATGAATAGTATAGTTCCAAAGACCAGAATACTGTGCTAAAGCTGACCCTTAAGGCATGTATAGATGATAGAAAGTGATACATGGAAAAGGCCATCTAAGTCTAGCAAGCAGTAATCCACACTTTCATTTGTGTGGATGTACTCACACAAACTATTTCTGTAATTGGTAACTCTGACATTATGAGTTAGCATCTAGTCTTAGATGGACCAGACGGACAGAGAGTTAGAGACAGGGTTTTTAATCCCATTATGGAGGTTGATAACTATAATAGAAGGATTGTATGACTCACCCACAGATGCTTTGGAATCATAAAGACATTGGTTTACTTCCCTTTTCCACATTCCATTATGGTGTCCTATCCAGAACACATTTTGTGAAAAGGTACAAAGGTACTTTTTGAGATAATTATCACATGCTGTGAAGTTAATTTGCTTCTAGACAGTGTTTGCTGTGTTATATATATTGCTTTTTCTTTTATATATATATATATTTTTCTTCTAATTGCTGTGCAGGCTAGAAGTGAGCTATTTTTTTAAACTTCTAAATTCTCAAAATTGTGTAAAAAATTGCAACTATCACATAAATGAATAGACTAATTTCTCCCCTCTCACAAAGTTTATGTAAGTTACTGTTTGAGTGAAAAGTACTTATGAGACAGTTAAACATAGGATATAGAATCAAAGAACTGAAATCCCTGAGTTGAAAGGGACCCATGAGGATCATTGAGTCCAACTCCTAGAGGGCTACCTAGAGACAAGCCACCTCCTTCTTGAACACCAACAAACAGGCTTGGGACCATGACTGCTTCCCTGGGATGCTTGTTTGAGTGCTTGACCACCCTCTCACTGAAGAACTTTTTTCTAATATCCAGTCTTACCTTCCCCAGATATTTCTAACATCCCTCTTACTATTCCCTTGTGTCCCATCACCAGGCATCAGAGAAAAGAGATCATGCTACTCCTCCCACTCTATTCCTTTAGTACTCATACCTAAGTGAAAACACTTAGGGATTTCCTGGACCCTCTTATGTCTGCTGTATGACAGACCCAGCTAACCTCCGGGAATTTGAAGTCACCCATAAGGACCAGAGTAACTGCTCTGGAGATTTCCCTTAATTCCATTTAGAATAACACATTGGTGCCATCATCCTGGCTGGCTGATCTATAGTAAACTCCCACAAGACCTGCTTTACTTGCTTTTCCCTTATTCCTTACCCAAAAGTTCTCAACCATGCCAGTCCCAGCTGCAAACACTGTACAGTCCAACCCCTCCTTTACATGCTGTGCTACCCCTCTGCCCTGCCTGACTGCCCTGCCTGTCTCTCCAGATATCTATTGAGCTTTTTTATATTTCTGATTGAGTGCTCCAAAGATACAAATCCCTTATGTGTACATTAATTTTGCCACCATCCCCAGAAATTTTGTACATCCTCCCTCACCAGGAAGGCAAAATCAAAGGCTTTCGCTCCATTGAGGAACATGGAGTGAAAATCTCTTAGAGATTTTTTCTATGAGAAAAGTTGATTTTCTTCCTGACCTTGCTTTTGGAGCTCAACTATTTTGTGTGCAAAGAAGTCAGTCTATAAGGACATAGAAACAGAAGCTTTACCCAGTTGCCTATTTTTGTCGGCCCTCAAAGACTCTTCACTTTATTGGTGCAGACTAAAGCAAGAGTTAAAAGTGCAAAAGAACATGCAATGGTGAAATCTGTGTTATTTTTCACAAGCTAAATCACTTCTGAAATTTTGTACAGAATGTAAAAATGAAATGCAGAAAAAGTCAGATTATTTACTGTGTTGCACCATCAGCTTTTTATCCAGTATCCAAACCTCCCTGCAAATTAGCTTGTACAGTGATTGTTCCTTTCATGCCACTGGAAAACTCACCAGACAGTGACAGAGATGCCACCCACATTTTAAGTGCTTATCAAAAAGAACTGCAGACAAGACACAGTGTGGACACAGTTTATTTTTCCTAGTCTTGTTAAAAAGAAGATTGCCTTCGATTTTTCATGAGGGTGGAGTATTTTGTAAAAATGAACTAGCAGATATAAATTCTTCTTAAGTAAATGTGCGATATATAGCTTTTTACTTTGATTCATCAGAGAGTTATACTCAGAGGTGTTCCTGTGAAAAGCTTTTCAGTTGCACTTATGATTTCTAATTATTACAATACTTCTCAGGGTAAACAAAGGAGTGTTACTTTTTAACAAAATTTTTAATATTAATATTATTTCTGATAGTAGTTATTAGAATTTCATCATCCACTTAGTCTTTAAGAAATAGGAGGGTGAAACAATGGAATATAAACACGTAACTTTTTATTATCTGTGATCTTCACACAACTGTAAAATGTGCATTTACAGTATCACATCTCTTAAGATCTGTCAGATGTGTTATTTCCCAATAGTTATAATCCAACTGAAACAGACTTTCAGTGAAAGATTAGTTGTTACAAATATGATATTATCAACTTCTGTAGGTTACACCTTAGTGTGTTATACCCACAAGAAATGTATGTTGGTGTTCAGTTGACTTAATCATATTGATAGTTTAGGACTTCATAGGGGATCTATTTTTACATTCAGACTGGAATGTGAGAGAAGGGATGTAAACAAATATTTCAGCATAGTTTTTATATAGGAATAGTAAGAATTGTACCTCTTATGCACCATAAAAAAACCCCCAAATCTAAAGCTGCAACTTTCATAACATATGTTGTGGCCTGGAATTAGTTTGAAGTAATTGTAGTTAGTAGAGGTTTGGTATTAAAGTTGTAATGGTGGTGAGTTCTTTCCTCTGCTATCAGAATCATAATTTTCTTCTCTATATATACATATTTATAGGAATTGCAATACCATTAGCAGTTGCTGAATCCAGTGGCCAGTCTTCACCTGATCTTACACCTTTTCTGGACTACTAATAGCACTCAGTGAGGTGAAAAATGGATATATTTTAGGGATAACTAGGTTTCAATTAATTGTCTTAATCCTACTTCATTACATCCTGCCCAAATAACGCATTATTATTAATTGAAAAAACTTAATAAATAAATTCACACTACCCAAGCCATTCTGATTTTTTTTCTCTCTAAAGCATAAAGTGATGCTGGACCATACTGCAAATGGCTACTGCTAAATATATTCAAAGTTTGCAATTTCTGCCTGTGTATAGACATGCTGACTCAATTACATTTTGTGTGAGGTCTCCTTCTTTCACCATTGCTAGAAAGCATATACCATTACTAGAAGTACATGAGACATGGAATTGTAAAGTGTGGCCATTGTCATTAGTACTTATAATAAAATGGCCATGAATATTAACTCTTTAAATTTTCACATTTAATTCCACAGTGTGGAATGCATCTAGGGTGGCAGGAGAATACACAGATTCAGAGCTACAGTAGGACAATTGTAAAACAACCATTGTTGGTTGGGGTTTTTTCCAAGTACTAATTACTAGATGGTTCAAAGAAGGATCAAGGTTCCTTTGTACAAAATATTGACATATAAAAAAGGAAAATAGTCTTTCTTGCTCTATTGTTCACTACTAAGGTACACTAAGATATGTCAGTTATCAACTATGAGTCAGCCAAACATTCTTCCGAATCTTCACTTGACTGAAAGCCTAGGATAAGTGTTGGAGACTACTTAACTGCAAATGACAGTGTTTAACTTTTTGTTATTGTAGAATATTGCATTACTGAATATTCTGCATGTTAAATATTTTTTCCCAGACCATTGAACTGATACTTGAAAACCTAAGAACTTTGTATTGCTAGTGCGGTCCAATGCTCTTGAAGTGTTGTAGCCTGGATCATTCCCTTCTGCCCTTGCTTTCTTAGCAGAATCAGAGAAACAGTTTAGTCTTAAATTCTGCACTTAAAGTGGACAATGTGCAAAGACTAAGCAAGATATAATTTATTTTTTAATACTTTTTTTTTGCCATACCTCTTTATTGATAGAGAAGATTTTAATTTTGCCACTGCCTCCAATATAAATGCTATAAAGTTATAAAAGCAATGCATAAAAATCAGCAGTGCTCACAGTCCCAGATAAGCAAAATTTAGCAGTGCCCGTATTTTCTTTTTTTTTTTTTTTTTTTTGCATTCTCTAAATAACCTTGAAAAATTAGAATGAGGCAATTTGAATTATACTGAAATGCAACTAGAATTAACTAGATTGCAAAAGACACTGGTCTCAAGACATACATTTTTAGTAATAGACAGAGTTGTAAGAAGATGATTTCCATAATGTTACACCTCCAGGGTTAATAAATATACTGCATGAATTTGCAAGTTAATGCAATCTGCTCTATGTTCATATGTCAAGCCCCAAAAATCTCTCCATGGGAAACCAATAAGGTCTCTGAAAAAAAACCAACTAAGAATTTAATATACTTATTTCAAATTCTAGAATCTGTCATTAGTTCATGATTGAAAAAGTACTTCTTGTATGTTCTGGTGTTTGTCATTTTCTTGGATAAGATTTTAAGAGTAAATTGGTAAGTGAATGATATAGCACAGTAAACTAAAATAACAACTTAAAGTATATCCTAAAGTGATTGAAAACTGTACTTGCTAAAATGGAAGATTATTAAATCACAGAAGCAGATCCCTTTCCAGGTATTATCTCACTTTAAAAAAAATGTTTAAAGATAAAACTTTTTATAGCTTTGTATTTATAGCAACCTATTGAAAAGACAGAAATAGCATTAGATATATTTTTTCAGCAGGAATTTTGAAGATTTATTTATTTTTTCCTAGTTTATTAATCCAAATAATGTAATGAAAACTTTCTCACTGCTGCTGTGTATTGACAAGAACATGCGGCATTATAGAGTATTAGCACCAGGTATTTTTGCTTTCTCTGTTTTAAAACAGGTAAATCACATGAACATTAAGGAGGGATCTCTTGAATAGAATAATTTACCTTTTAATTACATGTAGCCCGGCATTAGGAGAGACCACATAAATGCCTCAGAATCAATGAAATGTGTGAGAAGAATGTTTTAATGACAAAAGATACACTGATGAATGTTGACTCATGAGATGATACTAAAACAGAAAATGCAGAAATTTAGAAATACTTGATTTTAAAGGATATCTTCATATTTAAATCTGGTTTATTTGCATTGGACTTTCACTGTATTGTATTCTGGGGATAAATGACATACTTTTGTGATTTCTTAACACTAAGGAATTCCTGCCTTAATTTTATCTTGTGATTTTTTAACATCATAAAAATTATAATCCTCACCCTGCCATGCCTGAAAAATGTTAGATGTCCTAGTGAAGGCAACAGAGTAATTCATGTGGAAGAAAAGCTATTCATATGCTTGGGAGTGCTGAGGTCTTAAATTTTTTGCATGACTTCTTCTCAATAGTGAGAATGCATATAACTTTACCACTGGCTCACGGTAATTCTACGTGGTAGAGAAATGTACGTCCTCCAGATCTCAAAAACTATTAATGTGGGAAAGAAAATTATACCTGCTGACTATTCCATATTTTTGTTCCATGACAAAACAAAGTAATTACATATGTTACTGAAGAAAAAGAATTTTACATGAAGAAAAATAATTAATTTTCAAGTGAAAGGTGGATTAAATTATCAACCTGAACGCTTGATAGCATTTCAACCTTCCACATCTTTTCTATTGAATTTAAAATTTAGATTAGGATTTGAATTACTTAATTTCTTGCAGATCAAGCTACATCATTATTAACTCACTCAGTTCCATCTTCCTCTTTTTTGCTACAGATATTCACCTGGACGTACTGATTATATACTTCATCTAAACTTAATTTATAGTTCTATCATTCTCTGATAGAGTTAGCAAGCAACATAATATAAACATTATCCCCATAAAGTAGATGAAGCTTTTTTCCCTGTGGTTTCCACTGGAATAGAATTTATAGACTGACACAGTACTAAAGGCAAGGGTAAGTTTTGGCATATTTGCCCAATTATATGGTCATTGTAAATCTTTTGGGAAAAGATTAGACAAGCATTGGCTTGAATTAATGTAGGTGTAGTCTGGAGACAGGGAATTGGAAATTATGATCTTTAGGGGTCTCTTAGAACATTGTTTTTAAATTTAGCTGTGTCTAATTGTTATATACCTACAACACATGCATTGCCAATTTAAAATTGGGGATTTAGAGATTTAATTAATTTATGATTTCAAGAAATTACATGAGTATAGGTCAAGAAAATCAGGAACAAATTCATCAGAAGCAGAAAAGCAGCATTAGACTGCTTTATCCAGCTGCAAAGTAGGATAAAATACTAGTACATTTTCCTAAGAAGGCTACGAAGTTGAGGAGAGGAGGGAATGATTGCTTTGAATAGTAGTACTGTTCAGATGGAGGATAAAAGAATCCTTTGGCGGAATGTTAAAAATACACTGCGTAAGCAACACTAATTAATTTTGGCAACACAAAAAGTAGTTCCCCTTGCTGTAATTGCTTAGCTTTTTTGGGTTTTTTATTTGGTTGGTTGATTGGTTGGTTGGTTGGATTTTTTTGTTCTTTTTTTTGGTTTTATGTTTGTTTTGTCACAATGATCTAAATAACGAAGAAAGTAGTTGCTATCAAATTTTTACAGTGGACTGTCTGAGAACAGTTAGCATATTAATGGGATAACAGGAATAAGAGAAGATTTCATAGTTACTTCAAATTCTCAAGGCCTTACTTTTGCTAGCCTTGCCAGAGAAAAAAATAAAACACAACTAGTGAAATAATTGAGAATTTACTCTACACAAATGAAATTGGTGTAAAATATATGGAAGTTTATGGAATTTGAAGATTAATAATAGCAGAGTTAAAGCTATCAGGATAAGTGTAAAATATATATTTATCAATATACAATGTAGCCTATACCACAAGCAGTGCTATAGCTTCTTGATTTTGTTAACTTGAGCGATGCCTTTGTAACTCACACCCTTGAATTTTTTCTTTTTTCCTTCTTGCATTTCAGACTGTGATGGGAAGTAAAATGCGTACATTGTACACTGCCTGAGCTTTTATTAACTACACTAAGTATAAGACACACTTCTCTCACAACAAAAGTATGTTGCTCCAGACCCCTTAAAGGATTTCCTCCCTCCACTCTCCTCCCAGCAGAAAATAACTTCCTGTATTTTCTTTGTCATAACACTTATCTTCATTATTCCTCAAATTCAACAACTTCAAAAACCTTAGGGAGCCACATCCTCCTAGATAGCCTCTAAATTGTACTGTCCATGAAGTGGACATTCACACTCTTTTGAACCTTTAGGTATTTAGTGAAAATCTTATTAAATGCAGTTATGCAGTGTGGGTTCTAACTGAAACTACACTGCAGGGATTTTTTTTCCCACATGTTAAAACAAAGATATAAACTTAAGGCCAATTTAAATGGGAAAACAATATTACCTAACTGCAGTATTTTGAAAAAGAGTAAACTGCTTACTCTTTAAAAAAAGAATTGGTTTTTTTAGTCAGATGCACAGAGATAAATCTTCAGTGGTACAATGGCTTTCTGTACTATACTTAGTGTGACAGAATTTCCATTTTTCTTAAGATAAATGTCTTGTCATTTTTGTAATGTCACTTTACTTTTCCAAAACAAAAGATATCTACAAACCCAAGCTTGATCTCTATTTTAAATATATCTTAGAAATTTGCACCAATCTGATTTTTCAGATGACCTAATGATAAAAATTCCTGCATCTTATAAGACCAAATCACCTAGCAGCTGAAATGCCAGGTGAATTTCAAGACAAACAAATGTGAAGTGATGGACCTGGGGCAAAACAAGGCTAGCTTCACACATAAAAAGGGGGGCTGATCATAACTGTGCAGAAGATTAATTTTAGTTTATGTATAAAACTTCAACTTACTGCTCTATAAAGGCCAAACCAAAAGAAAACTGAAAATTAAAAATTGTTTGAAGAGTCATATGGAAAGAACCAAGGAGGATCATCCGGATCCCCATATCTGAGAAAAGATGTATTGGAATTGTAGAAGACTCAGAGGAGCGTAACAAGGATGACCAATGCATGTAACAGTTTCTTGACACTTCTTTGCAAGGAACAAAAGAATAAGGTAGGATTTTTCAGTCTGGAAAAAAAACCCCAAACAAACCAAAGAATCCCCCTTGCCCCCTGAAAAAGTTTAGTAAGGGTTATGTCAGAGATTGCAAAATCACTGGTAGCGTAAGTGGGACTTCTAACAAGCGTCAAGGCCAAGAAGAGCCAGGGTCAAAACAAGCAAAATTCTTCAGACAGCAGCTTTTCACATTTGCATTTTCTGTGAATCTCCCCACTATAGGACATTGTCAATGCACAGACTTGACATGAGTTCAAATGGAGCCTGGACTAACATTGCAAAAGAAAAAGCAAATGAACTCTCTGGCCTGAAAGAAATTAGTGACTTGGAAAATATGTGGGAGCAGTCTCATATGTGACTGCTATGTCCTCACTAATCCCTGGGCAGTAATGGTTTGGGGCCTTTAGACAAATAACAAAGATCCTGTGGAATACTGTTTGCATTTGTTCTCATATGAAGACAAAGGGTTGATTTCAAAAGATGCTGCAGGCTTCCAGTCTTGCTGGTTCAGGTGGAAATCTCTCAGTGTATCTTTAAATCAGACTGGTGTTATCTTATTGCTAGAGTTTTTTCAGATTTCGGGTTTCTATGAATACAAAGCGCTTACAAGGTACCTCATCAAAATAGTTTTCCTAGGGGAAAACTTTGGGAAGTCTTGTAAAAGGCAACTTTTTTTTCAGATGGAAATGGGAAGCATGTGGCGATACCTCCGGGCAGTAAATATTTCTTTGTCTTTCGGAAGAAGAACATCAGAGGGAAAATTAAGAAATATATGAGCTAGTAAATTCAGGGACCCACTAGCTGCTTCAAGACAATATATTCCAGTGTCTCAATAGCTCATACAGGAGTGTAAGTCAGGATATATTTTACCTTTGCAACCTTTAGAGACAGACTATAACTAAGGAGAAAATATGATTCTTAGAAACTTGCTTGTGTGATTTTGGATCGACAAAAAATTTCTCTCTTAATTGATCCAAGTAATAACTACATTACTGGGACCAGCACACCTGCCCCCCCCCAAAAAAAAACAACCCAACCAAACAAAACCAATCCAGCTTCCCCAAAAACCAACTCCCCAAAACTCAAAGAAAACAAAACAAACCAAACCCCAAACAGGCCTAATAACTTATGTACAGCAACTATTTGTGAAAATACAAAAGCTCACATAGTATTTATCTTATCTCTCTAGTTTTCCCACACGATCTTTTTTTTTTTTTTTTCATCACAGCAAACAGCTGCCAGAATTTGTAGATTACAAATGCAAGGATTTTCACAGAAAAGCGGTTCATAGAAATGTCCTTGATCTGGTAATAGTAAACATCAGACCCTGAGCTTAGCATTGTGCTGAATATACTATTATTCTTAATGAATAAAGAAGATGAGTTCTGTGGAAATACCCATGTTTTCAGCACATCATTAGCAAGTTTCCAGAGAAAATTATATAATAGCAGCAGCATAGCACACATAAGCAGCCCTTAAAACCAGATTTTTATTGAATTAATGGAAAGGTAGTGATGTTAAGGAAGGCAAGCTATTTCATCCCTTATGTTCCATCCAATGGTATAAATGGTTTCTATTTCTGAATCGAGCAGGGAATTTTATTTTGTCCTCCAAATCCACATGAATCCAATTTTTAGAAATCTAACACACATATCTTAAAAAGATACATAGGGCTTATTTAGGGTCAAAATTAGTGGAAGAAACTCTTAAAAAATCAATAGCATACATAGAAACATAAACAAAGCCAAGAGAACCTCCTTCTGAATGTGATTTAACAGCAAAGTTATTTTTTAGGTTCAGTTCTTCCTTGATTTTCTATCTGAAAAATACAGTCCATTGATCTCAATTTTCAGGGAAAATGTAAAATATAGTGATCAATCCAGTGTAGTACTTATATCTGGAAAACCAAGCAAAAGCAATACAAATTGAACATGTATTTTACTACTGTAAAACTAGTTACTTCCAATAGGAAAGCATGATTTGAGCAATGACAGATATGAGTTGCTTCTCTCTAACATTTTATTGAGAAATATGCATTCCCATTCATTTTCATAAGAGCCATTATAATAGGATACAAATCTTTAGAGAATGTTCTAGCTTCTACTATACAAAAGCCACTAGGTCTAGGTATTGCAGCCATAATTTTGCCATGTAGTTCTGTATCTGATCAATCATTCTATTTCAGGAAAAAATTTTAGCGTCAATGAGCAGAACGCAATTTATTGGGTTATCATTTAGAAAGCCAAACCCTAACGTGACTAATGTATTATTGATTTTCTGTAGTAGTGTTCAAACAATTAGTAATACAGGGAACAGATTTGAGGGCAGAGTCTCGGGTGTAACAAAGGTAAAAATCTAGATTCAAAGGACTGTTCACTGCTCCTCTTCGAGAGAAAGGATTGGGAAAAACTACAAATACTGGCAAAACCAAATCAAGAACCATTTAGCAGCTGGCATAAAAATCAAGTACAATTACCAGTGTAGTTTGCAATATATTAGCAAATGTAGCATTTTAAAAACCTTTAACCTTACTAACTACTTTTATGAAAGGAAATACTGCAGAACAGCTTTAAACACATAGTTTATTTGTACTACCTTACTGTTACATTAAGAGAGGAGGAAAAGATGCAGTGCCTGAAGAAGACTGAAAAAATTTACATTATAGCAGTATTCTTCTGGGTTTTGGTGTGGTGTTTTTTAATCAATTTTCCAGAATTATGGAGACACTTCTAAAACATTGAAAACAGAAAATGTGATAAATACAAGGAAGCTTATACTGCTGAAAAAGGAGAAGTTACTCTTAAAAATACTCTATATTAATAAAAGAACACTCAATTAAGAAAAAAAAGCTTGTATCAGCTTTAAATTTAAATAGTCACAGTTGGAATAATAGAATGAAAACAAAGAAATAGCTTTATAATGAAATTATAGATTTATTTCTAAATAGTCTGACATAAGGGTCTAATTTTATTTTCAACATTTACTGGGAAGCTCAGATTTGAAAGTACTTATGGGACAGAAAACCTTTTCAAATGCCTCTTTTAATTTTTTGCCAAAAACTTTCTATCTCCATGTTTTCTTGTCCCTAAATTTTGATCTTTGATGATCATTCTAACTTGAATGAAAAAATACGTATGTTCTTTTCAACCTCTTTGATAAATAACAAACTGATTACAATTGGTTGAGCAGGCCTATGATTAAATGCTTAAAACAAACAAAATCCGCTCTGTACATGAAGCACCCTTAGACAACAACCAGATCACTGATCACTGTCTCAAACTCCAGAATTCTACATTTTGCTAAAGTGCCTGATTTCTGTACCTTATCATGTGGTTCTTACATACGTGGCCTTTTTAGTTCTTTCACTTGACCTCACCTTTTTTCATTATACAATTTAACAGGATAATTCACCAGTTGTCTGAAAACACATTTTGATGCAGTTGAGGCATGTCAACAGTGAAGTTCTCCATGTCTTCATGTCCTCTTTTTCTTTGTTTTTTTAAGGGGTGGTTTTTTGGTTTTTTTTTGTGCAACACTGATTTTCACCAGCTTTTAAAAGCTCATTTTTGTCTATTCGCATGGAGGGGATCAACCTGATCACAGAAGTTTTTTACATCTCTTCCTTGTGTAAGAGTACCCTTCCCCAGTTATGGGGAGTTCTGCCAAAGACAAATGGTGACCAGCAAACTGCTGAGCAGTCTGCTCAACCAACAACTTCAGGATGGTGAACAGAAAATAGTGTAACATTTGTATGTGTGTCAGACAACATAAACAGCCAAAGTGAGTTATTGTTTCTAATTTAAGGTAATGACATTCTATCAATTTTTTATTGTTGCATGCTGCATGAGATTGATGTATCACAGAAATTCTCAAACCTGGAATGCTTTTTGTTACCATCCTTAGCAATGACAGCACTACATCATGAACTGTACGAGCCTCATATTTCTCTCCTATGGTATTAACAAATCTAGGTTCCTTGCTGTGTTCTCTACATTCACAAAAGGACTATAAAATGCTCCCTGTGGTCCTAAAATTTTGGAATGTACAAGTGGACTTCAGCTCCAATCTGCAATGCATACTGCTGCGTCCAGCCAGGTAAGGCTTTCTCCTTCACATCAGCATGCAGCCAAACTGTGTGAACTTTAGAACAAATGAAAGGTTCCCAGGGCTGTTTGTTTTCTTTATTTGTAGGCACACATTTGCAGCAGCCAGGCATAGATTCCCTCCACTGCCTTACTGCAGAGGGCTAAAAGCTGGCAAAGTGCTGGCTCATGACTCTGTACTTTACCATGTTGCAGTAACTTTTTTAAGACAGTCTGGTAACTTTTAGTCCAGAACAAAGAACTTAAACCAAAGGGTAATTAAACAGAATTTGGCTGACCCGTAGAAAATTATTAATTTACTGCAGCAGCTTGTTTTACTGCCTGTTTAGCTCTATTTTTAGGTGTTGAGATCTTCCTAAACACATGGATTAAGTTACAGGATCCTGAATGGAAGAAATTTGAAGGGACAGTGTTTGAGATACCATAGTGAGAGCATATATTCTAAAGGAGCTTGACTGGCTCAAATCCTATGCCAGTGAACAAAAGACCAAGATTTAGAAATCAAAATGAATTTAAAACAAAGGATGGAGGGATGATAATAACACATTTATTTCTTCCATATGTGTAAAATGAATAAAGATCTTAAGAAGCTAGAAGAGCTTTTAAGATGCTAAAGGGAAGCTGAACGATACTCAGAGGCCAGATGTCATGCCTGTGGGTTTCTAGTACAAGAATTTATTAGTATCTAGTAATTAAATACTTTAGCACGGCAAGGGGGAGTAAGTTCATTACAGAAACACAGCATAAATAAAATGGTGTAGGCTACTGGAAACAGCTGTTGAAATGGTGCCAAATGGTGAATATTAAAATGTAAGCTGAAATATTACAGGTAATGAAATATCATGTCACCTTTATAATAAAGGACTTTTAAAAAAGTTTTGGAAAGTTAAGGGGCGTGGTACCTGGCAATTTCTGTTACTTCACTGTGAGTGCAGGAAATTTTCAAAGGATTCCATGAGGGCAGCAATGCTCAGTCTAGGATTAAACAGTGTAAGTGCTTTCTTCTTCACTTGGAACAGCATCCACATATAAACATAGCAAGTTATATCACACTTTGGGATGGTCATGTGGTGGTTTTGGCTGGGATAGAATAAATTTTCTTCACAGTAGCGAGTATGGGGCTGTGTTTCACAACTGCGCTAGAAACACCATGTGTGGTAACACATGTATATTTTAGTTAATGATGAGCAGTGCTTACGAGGTGTCAAGGACTTCTCCGTCTGTTGCTTGTGGCTGCTTGGTTTCCTGCCTTTCACCACAAGTAGGCTGTGGGTGCACAAGGAGCTGGGATGGGATGCCGTGGGGCACAGCTAGGACAACAGACCCCAACTGACCACAGGGATATTCCCTACCATGTGGTGTTGTGCTTAGCATATAAAGCTGGCAGAAGAAGGAAGAAGGGGCGGGATGTTTGGAGTGATGGTGTTTGTCTTCCCCAGTCACTGTTATGGGTGATGGGGCTCTGCCCACCTGGAGATGGCTGAACACCTGCCTGCCCAAGGGAAACATGAATTAATTCCTTGTTTTGCTTTGCTTGTATGTGGCTTTTGCTTTCCCTGTTAAAACTGTCTTTATCTCAACCCACAATTTTTTTGGCTTTTACTGTTCCAGTTCTCTCCCTGATCTTACTGCTGGGGGAGTGAGCGAGTGGCTGCGCGGGAGAGAGAGCCAAGTTGAGAGAGCTTGGTGGCTGATTGGGATTTAACCATGGGAATGCTATAAAGCTGAAGTCACAGCACTCTTTTTCTATTTTATGTACTTGATACACAGCATGGCATGTCTCTGTTGCTCTTAAAGATTACATGTAGCAATCATCCACTTTCTTCACCACTGCAGCCTGACTGTAATTTTAACTACCCCAAACTGATGTACATTTTCTTTAAATTCTGAGACGTGGAAACTATCGTTCTCTTTTACCTCATGTTCATCACCTAAACCTTAGAATTACAAGTTATTAAGTAATTTGTTGAGTTGAACTAATGGCCAATGATTTTTTTTAAAGTAAGAAATCATAACTGAAAAAATATCCTACAGCTTTTACATAAAAAACCCCAAATCTGCGCTTACTGTTAGGTTTATGACAGCGTATTTAGAAAAGGTTGAGAAAAACAAAAATCAGTACTTGTGAATACGTGTCCATTTCTGATTAAAGTTGATGGAAAATTCCAGGACTATTGTACAACATGAATCTGGCATCACAGTAATGCAAGACTTGGTTTTGTCTCTGCTTAGTTGCTTGTGAGAGTGGAATGCTTGTGTCTGTCAAGATCCTGCAATACTAATTGGAACTAAGTATATTCTCACTCCTTTTTGATAAAGGCGTCTTTTACAGAGGGGAAACTTTCAGAGCAGAACATCAGCTCTCTGTACTGTCCTAAGACTGCATCAAGTATGGTGCTAGAGATGTCGAGGTGAATTGCTGGAAGAAAGTTACAAGTTCTGACAGCGAATCTGCGCTCCGCAGGGTAAGCGAGGAGTTACACATTTCTGAGAATGAATGACAGAGATGTTCCTGAGCCCTGCCCTACATACCAGCACACTGTGAAATACTTAGCACAAGTACAGGACAATTATCAATGGGCCTAAATTGCAAGATCATAGTTAAATGTCACCAAGATCCTTCTGGATAGGAATAACAGCACAGATTGCCCATGGAGGATTTTTGGCAAAAGCGATTCAGTGTCTACTGAGACAAGGAAACGAAGCTTGAGCAAATGACTTCTGAAAGTTTCTCGAAGTTATAGTGCTTCCAATTTTTTTTCTGCAAAGCCTTATAGAATGTTCTGGGATGTGCCAACTCTACCTAAATAATAATTTGAGCAAGCAATACTCCAAGATCTGTCAGAACCTCCAACACTCATCTTCTGCATATTTTCTCCTCCATATTTATAATGACTGTAAAACAACTTGTTAATAAACTCTTAATTGTTTTTATGCTTTTAATTATAAAAAAAAGATAATTATTTTACTTAAAGCCTTAGACGCACTGTGGACAAAATGCAACCCAAATTTCAAGGTTTTTAAAATGTTACTTTCCTGATTGAAGAACTAGAAAAGGGCCTAAAGATCTTTTCTTTTGCACGAGTGCTGGAACAAAGCCTATTATAGGGCATTTGTAAGTGTATTTTTAAAAATAATTACGTGGCAGCTCTTACAGACATCAAGGGAGAGCGCCGTTCTGATTTCCCCGTTTCCCACCGAATACACAGGACAGGGAATGCAGGATGCCCGAGTGCGGCGAGCAGGGTAACCTCACCCGCGTGTAGCGACAGTGCCGAACACGCGGCGGGGCTGCTGCCGAGAGCGGGAGGCACTGCCAGACGCGATCCGCCCGGCGCAGAAAGATGCAGGCATTTGGGAACTGCTACCCAGCAGAGGATCGAAGAGAGCAGCACTTCCAGGCGCCAGCGGTCGGACACTGACTCAGCCGCCGCTGGACACAGGGCAATCCCTGGAAGCCAGTCCTTCCGATTTTAAACAGGTACCTTTGTCTCTACCAAGGAGAGCTTGAGGCGAGGGAGGCGCGCAGCTGAGCCAGGGGAAGCGCGGCGCGGCCCCCTCTGAGCGGGATCCCTCGCCGCGGAGCCCGCATCGGCCGCGTCCCCTCAGACCCCTTCGGGCGCTGCCGCCGGCGCGGCCCCGCCCCGCGCACGGCCCTGCCTCGCCGCCATTGGCTGCCGGCTCTGCCCACCAGCGAGCCCCGCCCCCTCGCCCAACCTGGCGTTCGCTTCCCGCCCCCCGAGTGGCCGGCGCGTCCTGTCAATCACTCGCGCGAGGGGCGCGCGGCGCGTCCCTCCCGCCCGGGCGCCTGTGCCGCGGTGGGAAGGGGCGGGCGCTCGGGGCCGCCGCCGTTTCCCCTCCGCCTCGGAGCACCGCCCCGGCCGGCCCCGCTTCGGAGCCCCGCGGCAGGGGCGGGGCGGCTCGGGAAGCAGTATCCGGAGGTGAAGGGCCGAACGCTGAGCCTGTGCCCCGCTTCCCTCGGCTCCCCGGTAGGTCGCTGTCCCTGGCCGCCTCTCGGAGCGGCGTTGGTCGCGGCGGCCGCAGCACCCCCGTGGGCCGCGGCCTTGGACTGGCTCCGTCCCCGTTTCACTAGGGGCGGGCGGCGGCCGCGGAGCTCCCTGCGAGCGCGGCGGCGGCCGGGGCGGCCGGCCGGGCCGGGGCAAAGAGAGCCGGCGCCGGTGCGGAGCCGTGTCCCGGGCGGGTGCGGGGAGCAGCGGGCGCCGGCAGTGCCGGCGGGGCTCGGACGGCGCTGGAAGGGCCCGTCGCTTCCCTGTGGCTGCGCTCCCGGGTGGCAAAAGCCGTGGCTGTGAGACCTCGGAGTGCCCTCTCCTGCAGGAGTTGCTTGCGGCGGTTGGGGTTCCCGGGCTGGCGGCCGGTGTCCGTGCTGCTGGCGGTGGTTGGTCCGACCGAGCACCGAAATGGGTTTGTAGGAGCAAGTAAGTTTGTTTTCCTGTTCGAAGAAGCAGGTTGCAGGAGTGCGGTTGTGCTGGGTTAGCAGATTAGCAGGTTAGAGGCGAACTGAGCTGCCTCTTTTCTTTTATTCTTACGTTTTGTTTCGCTTTTTAAAAAGTTATTCATAGGCACACTCGGAAGGTAGTGTTTTTAAGTTTGATTAATTAAAATCTCTAGAAGTGATATTTCAGTGATTTGCCATGGAACTTGGAGAGAGTTTATTTTCAGGCATTCCTGTTCATTTTCCTGGTGCACCCTTAACGAGCATTGAAGTGACATACAGTGCATAAAAGAAACTGGAATACAATCAAAGATCTTTCTTTTTCCTGCTGAATTTTATGCTTAACATCTTTTGTAAGTACATACATAGTTAGAAATAGATACTGTGCATGCCCTTAAGCTTGATTATAAGTGAAGTGCACTGTTAAGCATATTAAGCCATGCTGCCTGGGTTATGACTGCTTTTAAGGATAAACAGCTTACCTGCTCTTTACACTCACACCTCTTCTGAACGTAAATATCTAATGGTTGCATTTTATCCTGAGCTGCACTGAGATGTTAAAATCCAAGAGGGGAGTAATGCGGTGTTACTTTAGAGAGAAAAGATGAGATAGAGGTTTCTGTGCTAACTATATTTTAGGAGATGTCTTTTCTCTACCTCATTATCCTTTAGTCAGTTTCTTTTTAATTGAGACGTTTAAATAGTTAAACAGTATTTGCAGTGGAAATAAGTGGTATTTTGTTGTGCTGGCCTGAAGCAGAGAAATTACCTGGCAAACAGCAGACTATTTACATCAGCTGAGAATGACTTTCAGCTAATGAAATTAATCTTTTTTCTTGCTGCTCTGCATCAAATAGATGTATTGACTTACAAAATGTAAATGACTTCCAGAGCCTGGAGTACCAGTTCAGGTACATTGCATTTTCTGTAGAGCTTTTTTCTTCTGTGTGATCAAGATAAATATTTAAGATTAGTTTACAGAATCAATCTGTTTGGAACTTACGGGCCATGTCTTAACCCTTCTGAAGTTCTTCCCCTAAAAAAACCATAACTGACCCTACAAAAGAGTTTTTCCTTGTCCAGCCTACTTATGCACAATTAATAAGACTGAATTTACTTTCCTGTGGTAATTTTTCAGTTTTTAATAGTCTCAAAATTAAATTAATTGCATTTTTAAAGCTGATGCAGTGTATCAAATGTTAGTGTCACAACTGCATCCATAAAGTTTGTCCTGTGAAAATAGAGTTCTTGGTTCACTATTTAGTGTGCTAAATTGTTGTGTGATTAGAACTATCAAAGTTACATGTATTTCTAAGATCTTTACTGTTGCCTTGAAAATTTGTTTAAAAAAGATTAGGAAATCTTCAGATGTTTACAATTAATTTAGTTTAATTATGTCTTTGAGACAACAATAGATGGAACATGATTAATAGGGAAGTGACAGTGGTTACTTTTTTCCAGTATCTTCTAATTGCAAAAAAAAAACTTTCCAAAGATCAGGGTACTGATCAGCTGTTTTAACTCTCTTTATCTTACTTTTCTCCAGCTGTACATTTTTTTTTCCAGTCTGTTGTAAACAAAACATATAGCTGTGTCTACTTCCTCAGGCTTTGCTTTTTGCTTTTAACTGATATTTTGGGGGTGGCATACATGAAAGTAATAATGTAATAAAAAGCACACACAAACCACAGGAATAATGAAGTTGTATAGGAGTTTGACATACTATTTCTTCACAGTTTAAGCTCACTGATTCAACTGCAAGTTAAGGGCGAGAATTCTCAGTCAACCTTTCATACGGTACCTGAGGCTGTATGAACAAAATGCCTGACAGTGCTTAGGGGATTATGCTTTTTGGCCATGCTCTGTGTTTAGAGGATCTCAAACTGACCATCATACCTGGGACTGATTTAATAATGTAAATGGAATGGTGTGTTTCCGGCTAATATATGCTGTAAGAGTAGCCAAAAACTTGGAATTTCAACATGCTTTCTGCTTTGCTTCTGGGCCTTTAACACTCTTTCAAAAGTGTTTTGAGACTTCTATATAATCAATTTCCCGTATTTATTAAAAGGCTAAAAAGTAACTTTGAAGGAATTGTTGTGTACTTTCTGACAATCCTTAATTTTTTTTAATGCTATGCAAGCCTTTTAATGCTTCCTCAGTACTGCTGCAGAACCTCAATGCAGTGAGATCAAACCTGATGCTGCTGAGCTTGTTTTTCTAAGTGTAGTTCTGAGCAGGCTCTTGGACATTGTCATTGGACTTCTAGAAGTTTGTAAGCTACAGTTTAAACAGCTGGGTGAAGAAAAATGTGTGTGTTTAAGCTAAATAGTTGCTTAAATAAAAGCAGACTAGTAAGAGGGTAGTTAAAAGCTAGGGTGATGATCACAGATAAAGACAGTGACTGGAACATCTGTCCCTCTCTGTGATCTTAGGTAAGCCACTTATAATTTAATGTCTCCTCTTAGGGAGCATGTAGAAGAGGAGACATCACACACCAATCCATGCTGTGGAATTGGTTTGGATTATGGTTACTTAGCGAGCTTTCTGAAAGCAGTACTTCCAAAAGAAGTTCTGAAACGCCTAGTAAGTAGCAAAGTACTGAGCTAGTTAAAAAAAACCATGGCTTCATTTATCTTTGGTCAGATTTAGCTCACCCATTATATTTAGTGCTAGTGTTTTATAGATGATATATTCGTTACCTTAAATTAATGAGTAATATTCTTTCTAAGAAAAGGGGCAGATAATATTTATATATTAAATATACTTAAATATTAAATATATAAATAAAGATTTAATATTAAATATATAACAATTTTAGAATATTAAAAATGTGTTTGCCTATTGAACTGTGTGTTCCTTACCTGTTATAGAGAGCATTTTTCACAGAATTTTTAACATCTACTCTTCCCTCTCTTGATCATTCCTTTATGTGGTGTTTTTGAGTTTGTGTAGGAAAGCTTTTTAGTATAAGATAGATGAAATCCCCATTTGGCTGTTCAAAGAAGAGTATTTGGTACAAAATAAGTAAATCCTGTAGGTATGAAATGCTAAAAATTTTTCTTGCTATTTGTGTGTCGGTGTCCTGCTTTGGGCAGTGGAATTAGGAATGGGCGGAGATGTATTGATCAGTCAGAACTGTCTTTGCCAAAACGTTTACTCAGATAACTGTAGGTCACAGAAACCCGTGACAGACACACAGGTAAGAGTTTCATATTCGAGTAAGTTTACTACTTTATCTGACTTCGTGTGTTACATCATTAATATGATTACAACCATTTTTTCCTATGCTTTATGATCTTCTCTGTAAGCTTACTAACCAGCTTAGCTTTTAGCATACCAAGGCTTTTTAGTAACTGGTTTTACTAAACTGAAATCTCTTAGTAATTTAATGTCATTTTCCTGCGGATTACCTGGGTGGTAATTTATACTCTGCATCAACCATGTGTTTAAATGATGTTATTTTTGATTAAGATAGGATGTGGCCTGTAACAGTGGATGATTATATCCTTTTCAATTGTCCAAAAATACAGAGATGTTTTATGCCAAGCAGAGCCTAGATTTCAGTTTGAAGTGTGTTATTTGTCACACCTTCTTGTAGTCTGTGCAATTATTCATTCAGTAATTTGTGAGGTGCCATGCTCTTACTCGGTAAACAATGTGCAATAACAGAATGTAGGTGGAACAGTTTCCAGCAGAAGCAGAGTTGAAAGTGGTGTTTGGGTGGCAGTTTGTGTACGGAGGTCACTGTGGTGTGATGTCCTAGAAGGGATGCACTCAGGGGGCTGTGAGACACCACCTGTCATGGCAGCTGTGCTGCAGGCTGTTGGAAAGACCCTTCTCTCCACTGCCAGGCATTCCCCTGCTCCCTTCCTGGCTGTGCAGTTTTGTAGCCCTCCTCTTGCTCTGTGTCCTGTGTCTTGTGTCCTCCGCTGAGTTGATTCAGCTTCTGTTGAGTGTGTGAGCTTTCTGCTACTGTGAGTGAGTAATGGCTTCACTGAGCTGTGGGAGTGCTGATGCTGGTAAGCAACAGGAGCAGCAGGTAGTGTGGCCACATGCAGTAGGAGAAGAGACATCGTAGTAACCCATCACAATTATCTAATTGCATTTTTCAGAACAAAATTTCAGACTTAGGTTCTTATTGTACTCTTAAGACTGTTCTTTTTGGTTCAATTTGAGCTTGAAGTGCTAATTACCTAGTGAATATTGCATCTGTTACATTCTGAAGGCTGCATGGGCTGTATTTTTGTAGACGATGATTTAAAAGCATGGCTTTCTTGGCAGGTTCCCTTTGTGACGCTGGAAGGACACGTCTGCAGACTAGAAGAAAGTACGATTTAAAAGTTGTGTTGTTATGTGTAGAAAAATCATGTGAGTATCTTTCTGTATTTAAGACACTAAGCATTTTCCATTTTAGGTGTTTATATTTGAACTTAAATGAAGTAGCTAAGATGACTGTTAGCATGTTTCAAGAGCTTTTTAATGTAATGATATAAAGCAATCTTGGCAGGCATTTAGTGTTGCTTTAGAGGAGTTCTGCCAGCTTAAAATGAACATATTTAATTTAATGTACCATTGATATTTTTGATGTCAGTTTAAATACAGCTATCTTAAATCTTAAGTAATTGTTCAGTAATTGTGGGAAGATGAAGTAATGCTGTGGAGGCTGGAGTCAGGGACACGATTGCTTTAAGGGTGTGAGAAGCATGCTTAATTTCTAACCTCAACCACTATTGTTTTCTTGGTTTCACCTTGCATATACTTTCTTCTGAAAACAGAAAAGTTCAGTATAAAATGTTTCTTTCTGTGGGAGGAGCAGGAGTAGGTTGCTCAGTGTATCAGGTTATTAAAATTTCTGTGTAACATTTGATGGTAGGCTGAGGCATCTCTAAATCTGGACAAGTAAATAATGATGAAACTTGAATTTACAATTAACAGTAAAGAGGGAAGGAAGAATTTTTCCAACAGACAAGAAGAAGACAGAATAACTAAATTTGCTCTTAAGCTTTTGTCAGACTGAGAGATGTCTTTACAGAAATGCTCTTCTTTTTGATTTTAATTTTCCAGCAATATTCAGTATCGTTTTTGTGTAAAACATTGAGAGACTTTTAACTAAACTGTATTGATTGTATTTAGAATTTTCTTCTGAAAAGGTCTGTTTTTAAGGAAATAAGGTATTTTTGGTCTGCAGTTGTCTCATCTGCTGCCTTTAGAAATGTGTAATTTCTAGTGCAGTTTTAACCAAGCTTAGATTGTTATGCCTCTGGAGATAAGTTCCTATAAGCTTCATAAAAAACAATTTAGATAGTAGATGTTTATTAACCATTACCGTGGTGAAGGAAGGGTGTTATCTTCTTTTGTGTGGTAGTAGCTTGAGAGCTGCTCAACTTGCAACTTGTAGTACTAGGTAAGCAGTAAAACATCTTTTTTCACTGAGTAAGAAGGAACATTTCATTCTGGGAAGAAACAAGGGGGTTTGTAAAGAAAGAGAGCTGAAGATGTATAAGAGGGTGGCCTGGGAATGCTGTGGAAATGTGGAAGATACTCAGCAAGCTGACATTACTGCTCTGGGCCTGTGTGGGTGTTTAACACTAATCTGTAGACAGCTAAGCTTACTAACCTTGATGCTTTTGAGGAATGATTCTATCTTAATCTTCCTAAGTAGTACATCAAGAGTTTACTACACTGTGCCCGTATCAAGATACTGACATTTTCTCATTTTAGTGCTTGAGAATTTAGTTTTGAATTAAAATCCGTGTTAAGTAAGTAATTGCCATCAGACCTTGGCAAAACTGATGCCAATAGCATCAGGTTATTTTGTTCTCCAAATTTACACAAGATGATTTAATACTCAGTGTTGTTCGATTTTGTGTTAAACTTTGGGAGACTTGTTTTTTGCTCTGAGTTTCATAGGAAGGCATTGGATTAAGTATGCTTTGTATTACATCACTAATGATGAATCCAAGGTCTTAACTGGTGGTAGTGTTTTTCCTTAAATTTGTGTCATTATGCATCTTATGCATTCAATACAAAGGTGTCAAGCGTGATTCTAGCTGGAGTGGTGTCTGAGCCTTTATACAATTTTATTCCATATTAATCTTATAAGAAAAAAGCATTATAGCTTTTTGAAGACTTTAAAGCTGTAGTTTCAATTTAATAAAGACATTTTAGATATACATTGCAGTGAAAGCCATGCAAATGAGGTGAGAGTTGCAGGTGTATTTCATGGTAAAGTACTCAGAATTGCTGTAGAGGGTACCTGTCTAGTTTATGGAGATTATTAGGACAGCAGAATTATTTGATTGTTGTGTAGTTTGTTACTGTTAGAAAGCCTTGACAGATTAATAGCTGTAAAAATTACTGTGGAGACATTTTGCTGTACTATGGGTTATCCCTTTCGTTGTATGTGGAATTGCTAAACTTGAATTTGGTTCCCGTCTAAGTTCTTGAAGTAGAATCTGACTGTGTAGTTAAACTTAAGTGAGAGGAGAGATTGTGTCAGAGAATTAAAAATACTTTTAATTTTGAAAACTGATCTTCACAATCACTATGGAATGCTAGAGCACATTATGGTTTTTATCCTATCCAAAATCTAACCTGAACATTGTATTAGTGTCTTTTGGACTCTGAGAAATGTTCTGGATTTTCCTTCCACATTACACCAGGGTGCTTCACTGTGGTGCTTAGTTTTGTCCTCAGATGTAGTTATGGTGTTAAATGAAATGCAATACTCTTTGCTTTGTTTTCTAACTTTTATATGTGTTAACTTCACAGTTTCTCTGGCTTAGCCTTAGGCTAATCTGAACCTTTCCGTTGTTTGGCTATAACAGTTGCATGCCATCCTGCAGTGTTTCATGTAGAAAATTGAAGCCTTCATTAGGTAGTATTAGCTAACTCAGCGTTAGCTTTTTGTCAGCTGTGGACAATATAGCCCATTTAAGTCTGTATGGTTGTGGTGGTGGAAACGTGAAAAAACAAATGATTGAAATATTGCTTAACCATCAGTTTTGTCCTTTCTGTGCTCTTTAGTAAATCAGCTTTAATGCTGTCATTATTAGACTTCCAAAAAGTATTTCTTGTGTTGCGGCTCTCCTTTCTGAAAGCTGATTTTCAACTTTTGCTCTAAAATGGTGATTATTTGAAAGTGCAAGAAAGATGTGTAGATGCAAGTTTTAATCAAGTAAATGCATTCACTTGCATGGAATCTTAAAGTGAAGGTGTTAGGGTTTTGTAGTGAAAGCCGAAGATTAAGTGCAATTCATAGATTAGGACCAAATTTGTCTTCTAGGTCACTGAGAAAATAAAAATGTTTATGCAGTGACGAGAGATGGCCATCTTCAGCTGATGTTCGTTTAGACTTAACAGAGGTGAAGACAATTCTTGGAGATCTTAATTGCTGACACAGTTAGTCCAGTCCCTCACTTGTGGAAAAATTGTATCGAGTTAGGGTAGCTCCAGCTCCTGTACATGTCTTCTGATGTGAGGGCATTGTGACCAGAACTGGCAGTTGGGTGGTGCAGAATGGTGCATTATTGTTCATTTGGCATTAGACTTTCAACTGACAAAATTAAATGTACAGAACAGATACTGGAATTAGGATACTGGCAGCCCTCAGATTTGTTCATTTTACTTTAAACCTTGGTACAAGAAAAATTGAACTAGCTTAACTAGAATAAACTTCTTAAGCTTCCATAAAGATGAGGTAGATTTTTGGTTAGTTTTTGTACAGGGTAATGGTTGATTAAATGTATTAATAAAGCTCTTTCTGTGTTAGATTTTGTGCATTAAAGGAGGATTATATGAGGTCATATGTAGTTTGCTGATGAACTTTCCCTAGGGAAATGCCTATATGTATGCAAATTGAAAAGCTTATTCTAGAATCTCAGCTTTATTATTTTCATTGCAAATAGTGTGTGGCAGTAGATACTGTAAGAGAAAAATGTAATTTTGTGTTTTTCTTCAGTATATTTACAGCTAGAGATGAAAACGACTTTTTAGAAGGCTTGGTTATGTAAATTTTTATTCATAAGAAAGCCACTTGGATTTACTTTGACATTTTCAACTAGGCTGCATCTTTGAGTGTGTCTCATTCATACGTGTTTATAGACTGAGACTGTGTGTATATAGACTTACATTCAGTTGTCTAAACCTTTCTTTTATGAGGAAAATCATACATACATGTAAGAGTAAGGAAATAGATACTTTAAAAAAATAATAATTTTCAGGAATGCTGACAGTCTAATTTAGACACCAAAATTAATAAATTCTGTTCTTGTTTTGGTTTGCAGAACTTATTTTAGACTAGAATGAGTTGGTAGCCTAGAATGAGAAGGCAGACATAGAAAAATGAATGTTGTGTGAACAGTACAGTTGTCTGAGTTTCAAAAGTGAAAAGAAGAATCTGTGAAAAACTGAGACACAAAACAGAAGTGGTAATATAGGAAGTACTTGAGATACAAACATCGTATTGTTGGAAGTTCTGGTAACGCAAACAAAATTTATGCACTTGTGATTTGTTGGTTGCTTCGGAGTGCTGAAGAGCATAAACCAGAGTAAAGTGTGTTGAGGCCATGCATACTGAGAAATAAACTCCACAGTTGAGCTTCTGCATGATCTGTTATAAGGAGATTTCATTTGCCTTCGAAATTAGCTTATTTTATTTACTTTCTTAAATAAACACGTGTCTTCTGAAGTCTGAAAAATTTGATGTGATGTGATCAAGAAGTGTTGCAGTTGCTTTACATGTTTTCGCTCTTGGCTGCTGAAACTCTAGGAAGGATTTCCAGCTCATTAGTGTGTTATGTACCTTTTCTCTGTGGAAGAAATGTAGCAAATGTGGGATCTGTAGTTCAAGATTTTGAAAGGCAAACTGGCTGGGAAAGAATGTGGGCAGTGGTTTTCAGTGGCCTGAATGTGGATGCTGCTGAAGGTCTTATTCAGGTGCATTGTCACTTCTTGTATATACCATATGTTTCTCATCTTACTATTGTGGAGACAGCAGTTCTCCTATGTGAAGCTGAAAAAGACAATCCTTGTTTCTTGGATTAGTTCACATTTGCCACAAAGTATTGGTGTTTTTTTAGGGAAAAGGTGTTGCTTCAGAGGATTTGCATGTTCTTTTTACAGTGCTTCCAAGGTAATTGTTTACCTAATTGAAGTCAGAATAAGTGCCTAAGGAATTGGAGAATAAAATAGTCTTTGATGAATTAACTAACATCTGAAAATATAAAGAGCAGATAATGCCAAGTTGTATTTTGTTTTTATGTTAAAAAATACTAAAAAATATACAAAATTGGGCTACAGTAGTCTTGGAATTCCCCAGGTATATGAGTGGATTATATTGTTGAGAGCAAAATGAGTTACTGATGAATGCATTTTCACTATGTTCAGTGAAACCATCTAAGACTTGTAAAATGATTCAGTAATTAGCAATTTTGATACAGGTTATTGATAGCTGGACAGAGAAATTGTGTAGGGAGGAACTTATTTGGAAATCTGCTTTTTTTTTCCAAGCTGATACCATGAGTGTGTACCATCTGTGGAAATTTTATGTACTGAATATTTCAGCACACTCATTTTGTCTTTAGTTTTGAGTAAGATGCTAATGATTTTGCATATTCTTTCTGCTCCTGAAATATGAAAAATTATGAGGTACTATTTAATTGAGTTATGCAATGAATCTTTTAAAAGCTTTTTATTTTAGAGTTTGCCTAGGAAAATATTATACAAAAAAATAAAGCTATAGACATATTTATTTGTAATATAAATCATTGGTATAGCAACTCAACTTCTTTGGGTCACATGGAGGTCATGTGAAGGCCTGAATTTCTCTCACTGGACTAAAGTGAAAATAATTAAATCCACTCTTCAATCACTAAATATTAATTTTTAATTTTAAATAAACAATGGATCTGACCAAATAGTATATAATTTTAGAGATTTTCCAGTGCAAATTCTATATGAAATGTTCTTTATGGTTAGAAACTGCTGTCCTAAACTTTCAAAGGATCTTCAGTCCTGAGCGTATTTGCTGTGGATTTGGAGTTTTGTAGATGTCCTCTGTTGCATTGAGGCATGTATAAAAATGAATGAAAATCATGCAGTAATTTAGAGCTGAACTAGAAAGAAGAGCTTAATCTTTCCATAAGGCATACAAAAGTAGCAGAATTTAAATTTTGTAATGATGATCTCACAAACTCTTGTTCTAGCTTGATTTCAGATTTGTAGTATGAATTTCAGATTTTCTACTCTCAAATATTTTTAAATGAAAATCTTATATTGTTCTCTCTGTAGTCTAAATACATTTGTAACATTCAAATGAGTATTTGAAAGGGATCCTGATTGTTCTTCATCTCAAATAAGGGCTTTGTAGTAGGTGAAATATTGCATAAAAACTGTGTAATGTTAGAGAAAATCTCTTGGAAATCTGTGGCAGAGGCACAAGGAACGTTCTCTGCACTCTTCTGGAAGGTGTGAGGAGAAGCTGTGTTGCTAAATTACTGTCAGTGCCAAAAATCATGAGCCCTTGGGATTAGAAGTATGTGAACAATGACACTTGAGAGGTGAGAAACTGCAGAGATATGAAAATGCCAGGAAGCGGAGTGAATTTTAAATGCCTTGTGCTTAAACAAGGAATGTTTCTTTACTGCCTTTCGTAAAATAATAAAATATCCTGTGTTGGAAGGGGCCCACAAGAATCATCAAAGTCCAGCTCCTGGCCCTGGACAGGATGCCCAGGGTCACACCATATGACCAAGAACATTGTCTAAATGCTTCTTGAGCTCTGTCAGGCTGGTGCTGTGACCACTTCCCTGGGGAGCTGTTCCAGTGCCCAACCACCCTCTGGGTGAAGAACCTTTTCCTAATATCCAACCTAAACCTCCCCTGGCACAGCTTCAGGCCATTTCCTTTGGTCCTGTTACTTGTCAGCACAGATCTGCTTCTGCCCCTGCTCTTCTTCTCACAAGAAGTTGTAACTGCAGTGAGGTCTCCCCTCAGTCTCCTCCAGGCTGAACAGACCAAGTGACCTCAGCCATTCCTCACAAGGCTTCCCCTCAGGGCCCTGCACCATCCTCGTGGCCTTCTTTGGACACTCTCTAACAGCTCAATGTCTATTTTGTGTTGTGGCAGCCAAAACTGCCCCCAGCACTGGCGGTGAGGCTGCCCCAGCCCAGAGCAGAGCAGGACAATCCCCTCCCTTGCCTGGCTGGCGATGCTGTGCCTGATGCCCCCCAGGACACGGGTGGCCCTCCTGGCTGCCAGGGCACTGCTGGCTCGTGTTCACCTTGTCATTGACCACGACTCTAAGGTCCCTTTCCACGGTGCTGCTCTCCAGCCTCTCATTCTCCATCTGTACATCCAGGGTTGCCCCGTCCTAGGTGCAGAATCCAGCACTTGTCTTTGTTGGACTTCATACAGTTGGTGATTGTTTGAAGTCTCTCTGGTTTGTTGAAGTCTTTCTCTGCAGGGCTTCCCTGCCTTTGAGGGAGTCAACAGCTCTTCCCAATTTAGTGTTGTCCGCAAACATGAGTTCTCCTCATGAAGCTGTGCTGGGTGTGATGGTTGACTGCACGGTCCTTCAGGTGTTTTTCTGTATCTCCCAGAATAATCTTCTCTGTAATTTTACCAGTTACTGAAGTCAGAGTGACAGGCCTGTAGTGTCTGGGGTCATCCTTCTTGCGTTTCTTAAAAATTGGGGCATTAGCTGCTTCAAATCGTCTGGGACCTCAGCAGATTCCTTTTGAGAAGTGTCTTGTGACAATATCAGCAATCTCTTTGAATATTTTTGGATGAAACCCATCAGCCCCATAGATTCACTGGGATCCAGTTGGAGCAGCAGAACCTACTCATGTTCAGGGTTGTCTGGGAGTTTGTCGTTCTCACAACCATGGTCCTCTGGCTAGGAGTACTGAGATCTTCTTGACTGGTCCTCAGTGTTTAAGGCAGAGGCAAAGAAAGCATTAAACTTCTGCCGTGTCTCTGTCCCTCTTTGTGAGATGACCATCCTATCCTCATTCTGTAATGGGCTGATTTTATTACTGATTGATTGCCTTTTGACATTAATTTATTTGAAAAAAGCTCTTTTATTGATCCCCACAGTTCTCAGCCAGCTTCGGCTCCAGTTGGGCTTTTGCCACATGGATTTTCTCCCTGAGGTGGCAAGCAGCATCTCTATATTCCTCCCATGCCATCAGACCTTGCTTCCCATGGGCATACACCTGGCTTTTTTGCCTTATTTCCAAGAGAAGATCCCTGCTCAGCCAAGCTGGCCTTCTGCCTCCTCTCTTGGCTTCCAATATTTTGGGACTGCCTGTTCCTGTGCCCTTAGGAGGTGGTGCTTAAAAAAATGACCAGACCGGGTGGATCCCAGCATCCTCAAAAGAATTTTATTGGGGGCCCTTACTGATTCCCTCAGAAGCCTGAAGTCAGCTCTTCTGATGCCCAGGGCTGAATTTTTTCTGACACTTTTTGTTCTGACAACAGAGATTTTAAACTCAGTCGCCTTGTGGTCACGGTGACCAAGGTGACCACCAGTCACCACTTTGTTCATGAGATCCTCTCTGTTAACAAGCAACAAATCAAGGAGGGCACCTTCCTAGCTGGCTCCCTTAGTAGCTGTATCCTGAGGTTATCCAGATGTTTTAGGAGTATTCTGGACCTGTTTGTGCCAGCTGTGTGATGTTCCTAGTTAACATCTGACAGGTTGACGTACCTATTAGGACAGTTGTTTTGTAGGTGTCCTTTAGTTTCTCAAAGAGTAATTCACTGGCATCATTGTCCTGGCTAGGTGGCCTATAATAGACTCCTATGATGACATCTGTGTATTTGTTTGTCCCTTAATCCTTACTCAGAGACTGTCACCCTGCCATTGCCAACTGCAGACTCTGTACATTCCAGCCCCTCCACCTCTCCTGCCCTGCTTGTTCTTCCTGAAGAACCTGTGACCATCCAACATGGCACTCCAGTCACAGGGCTCATCCTGCCAGGTTTCATTTATTCCAGTGACTTTCCTCATGCTGCATATGTTGGTTTAGAAACATTTCAGGTGCGGTCTGTTGTAGCTGATGCCTCATGAACCAGGTTCGGGAACTCACTAGCACTCAGTTCCTTGAATTTTGGCATACCATCCCATAGCCTAACACTGTCAAACCTGTTTATGTCCTTTTCCTTCTTCCAATCTAGTTTAAAGCTCTATGAATTTTTTATTTTCCTCTATAGCTTTTTTGCTAGTGTATGCTTTTCTGAAAAATAGAGAAAAAAGTTAGTATACTGATACTAGCAGTGATACAGGATCTTGTAATTAAAATGTCAAAGTTAATGCATATGTTACCTAAGGGAGCAGTTATGGTTGCATCTTTCATTTAAGTTTGTCACTCCTGGGCAGTGGAATGTTCTATTTAGCAACTTTGATATTCTTTTAATTAGTTTATTTAGGAGTAAACCTGGAACATGAAAAAGGAATGAAGTAACTAGTAAGTTTTTATTTTGAAGATGACTTGCACACTTGAATGTGAACATTGTCATGACAACACTTTGGAACATGTAAGCTTGCATTTAATTATGGTGGTGCTCCTGCTGCTGCTGTAGGATCAGGCATTTGAGAAATGTATGAATAAAGAAGGTGTTTAAGTGAACTGTTCTTTTATTCTGTCTTATATAGAGTGCTAGAGAGATGTTGTTACAGACTGGGGTTCTTATGTGGCTTATAGTCTTTGGTAGTGTTAATTGGGACATTTTCAAACAGATTTAGAGAGATGGGTACATTTTTATCTCTAATGTGGGGACACTTCTGCAGGTGTTAGGTTTGTGACTCTTGTCAGTCAACTGAGACCCTGTTGTCACTTTTCTTACTTGTGTTCACTGTGCCTCCGTTTACTTTTCAGGCAGTCTCTCTACAGTGCTTGGAAAAGTCTATCAAATTACATAAAAAAAGGAAACCTCTGGTAGTTATTGTAGTGCATATCAGTTACTCTGAAGTTACTTGCATTCTTCCAGTTGTGTTTTACATTTTATCTTCAGTCTATATGGATTGTCGATGTAGTTTATCATTGAGATCTAATTACTTTTCCTTCTATGTAGTAGCATTTTGACCTTTTTTTTCACAGCTTCTTTTGCCTTCTCTTTCTATTCATGCTTCAGCATAGTAATTTCACTCCTGTGATGTTGCTTTTTTAACTAGGCTTTGATGGTGTGATTGCCATTATCCTGATACTTAGTAATCGTAAAACTAAAATAAAAGTAAAACTTTTTTCAACCAAGAGCCATTATTTAAATTCTAACAATGAAGGCAGAGATGAAAAATGAAAATTAAACAGAAAATCAAGCTGTCAAATGAGGACAAGGATTACATGTTTTTCAGACAGATTGCCCATTGCTATCACATAGCAAGAAAAGGATTTTACAGATAATTTAGAATGCTTACACTGTATGTATTCCCTTTTCACTCCAGATGATACGCAGTTTTGAATGATGTCTGACTTCTGAGCCTTAAAAATTATGTTGAGTCTTTAAGAAAAATTTGATGAATCTTCCTTAACAGTCTAAGAAAATGAATGCGGTTCCAAAAGCTTTACTTTCATTCTGTATCAGAAGTTTTTACATGCCAAGTAATTGCAAATACTACATGTATCTCTTTGCCTTTTGGTGCTTTTCCTCTAGAATGTGAGCATTATGGTAAAGAAAAGATATTGCTGTCAATGGTCTAACACTGTTGTAGGTAAGCGCAATACAAATAAATAAAACCATGTATTTTTAAGGTAAATACCTCATAAAATGTTGTACAGGAACTTCAATATGAAGAAAGTCATAAGTGCTGTCCTTATTTTGAGTTAGCTGCAGATGATTTTATTAGGAAAATGTTACAAGAGAACACTTGTGTCCTTAAACTGTGTCAGGAATGCTTGCTCGTCTTCCTTTTGATATCTATGGTAGTGTGGGAAAAATGTATGGGACTTCTTTTGTTTGTTTAGCAGGTATCTTATAAAAGGTACTAGTTTTAGTTTATATAAGAAAGCTTGCCTATAATGTAACTGGGATATCTGTTGGTTAAACAGGAGGAAAGGGAAGGACATAAGTTACTGTGTAATAGGTTTTTCAATATGAAAGAAAAATTTCTGGAAATCAAAATTGATGTTATTCATAATGTATTTGGTGCACTAAAAATTCTAAGGTGGTTTATTGTTAGTTCTCACTGAAGAAGTCAGTAAGATGCAGAACATAAGTCTTCTTTTCATTAGTACCTAAAATATATATGCGTTCTGTTGCATCAGATATGCTGACCTTCTTTGTAAGATCTGAATGGTGACATTGAAGTGCTGCTTCAGTATGCCTGATGTCTAGCTTTCTTATTTCTTCCCTAGCTTTTGTAGCGTAATGGGTGAGGAAAAATTACCTATTCCTTCCCATTGAGTCTGTTCCTTTGAGATCTGTGGTTTAGAAAGTGACTTTAGGGTGTCTGGAGGTGGTGCTTGAACCTGCAAGTTTATGTGGTAATGTGCCTGTCTTTTTCTCGTAAAGGCTTTTGTCTATACCGTAAAACACCACAGCATTCATTACTCACTGTTGAAGTCCTTTTCCCTGGCATTAAGCAAGTCATCTTGGATTGGAATCTGCATTTGTGTTTTTTGATTGCCCTCAGAACAAGTCTTTCATTCTCCCTTTCACAGTATTGTAGTCACATTTCTTTGCCAAACAAATTACCGTGTACTTCATTGTTCAGGTAGTAGGCTAGTCAGCTGTTGATTATTGATTTTTAAATATCATCTAGGTATAACCATGCTATAACTATGTATGATTTAGCAATGATAATGCAATTATTCAGTTGTCTGTTCATATTATTTGGTATATTTTCACTACTATCTCTTTGGTTTTTGGAGTTTTGTAGTAAGTGATGATGTGAGTAATAATTTTACTTTGTGATAAATGGGTTTAAGAAATGAAAGTGTTTTCAGCTCAGAGTGTGTAAAGGTAGTCACCTGGAGCTTATTTTAAAATAGGCCATAGCATATGAGATACATTTTTACAGAAGATGCTTTTTTTTACTGCAGTGTATTTCCAACACTGAACCAAATGTAGCAAAATAATTTTGGACAGGTATTTAACTCTGTGGAATTTTGCCTGCATAAAACCATCTGAATTACCATATTTTATGCCACTGTCATCTAATAGAAAACAGTATCCAGTGTTCTCATAGCTGAGATTTAAAATAAAGGCTCTCTTGTGGTTCTTTATTGCAGTAGTAAGATAGCATTGTTTTTGCTGAAACCCATGTGAGAATTAATGGCTAGGCAATGATGCTAAACAAGGGAGAAGGAGAGCAGGGAAACAACTTTTTGACTTAAGTATAGTAGGGGAGTAGGTAAGTAAATATAGTTTATTTTTAGATTTGAGGAGTTACTGAAAGAACTCAAGTGTCCTTGCTGTGAGTTTATAAATTGTGCATCTCAGAAGTTATAGTTCAGAAAATACAATATATTTGTATAGCTTAAATAACTATGCAGCTTGAGTGTTTACTTAAAACAGCAGATATTATTTCAGGGAAAATAAATTAAATGCTTTATTTTGCAGAGCTGCCATAAGGTGGAATTAGTGTGTCCAGGTGTCAGTTTTAAGTGTGTTTATTCAGAAGTTTTATAGGACATTTTTGTTGCTTTTTAAAAAATAACTGTTGCATGAAGTGTTGAAATTTTAAGACACTTAAGTCACACCAATATCTCTTGTCATTACATACTAGAATCAGAGGCTTTAACCTTGTAGTGCTTTTCATAGGTGTTCTTAGGAAATGTAATTAGTTTTAACTTAAATGTGTGACTAGTTGAAGGGAGAGGTAATTTTTTACAAGAATCTTAGTGTCTTGAATAACTTTTGTTTTTCTTTTAGCAGAATTCCTCTAAAGACTAGGAAATACTGCTGGTGCGTGCATTCTGGAAATACATTTTATTACGGATACGACCAAGGCTTTGCAAACAGGATGAACATGCTGCTGTTGACTGCTTACTGACAGTAACCACCTGGGCATTTCACTCATGATGTTTTCATTCTCACATCATCCAATCGAGTTTGCTTATACTGATTTTTGAAAAGAGAAATACATCAAAGTGGAGTACCGTAAGCTTGACATGGAGAATAAAAAGAAAGACAAAGACAAGCCAGATGAAAGAACAACACGGCCTAGTGGGAGATCAGGCCATAATTCACGTGGAACTGGTTCTTCAAATTCTGGAGTGTTAATGGTTGGCCCTAACTTCAGAGTTGGTAAAAAAATTGGATGTGGTAATTTTGGAGAGCTTCGGTTAGGTAAGGTCCTTGTTTCTTTATTTCAATTTACATTATTCAAGGCCATTTTTATGCAGTCTATGCATGAAAATCTCTGTATGAATACTGTGCAGCTCTTCAAACTGCTTTAAAGCTTCAGATGTTCAAGGCGTATTTAACGCATTTTTTGTGGCTTTACCCCAGCTGTGCAAGCTCTATGACATGAAGAATCTCTATAGCAGGATACTTTCTGGGTCTGAAACGTTTTCTAAGGACTTGCAGCGCTCTCCTAAATTCACTCAGTTTTCTCTTCTGAGATGCTGGAAGTTACTTCGTGGTTATTGTAGCTGTCTCTTCTGACATCCTGAAGTAGTTTGTTGAGGTATATGTAGGGCTAAATGTGTGTGAGATACATTTGTCTCCTCTAGGTCAGGCAGAATCTTGTGGAAATATACTGTACCAGGCTGTCTTGGATTAGAGACAGATATCCTAGGTGGAAAGCACTCTGAACAGGTATCTCCCCCACAGCAAAGGTTTCTGGCATCCCTTCCCCCCACAACAACAGAATATCTCAGCCTAAAGTGGGAAGAACTGTTTAATTAACAGACCACACAGTGGAAAGGGAAAGGGGAAAAGGGGTCATTAAACCTGAATAAACCGTTGATGAACTTTAGTGTCCTTTTTCTCAGGCGTAGCTTCCCCTTTCTGGGGTCCCCAGAGGGGCCGGGTGGAGTTCCTCTGGTGGCTCTCTGGATGATTCTCGTCCGCTGTCTTCCGGGGCTCCTCAGGTTCTCAGATGAGAAAGCAAGTCGAAGAAAAGGGTCCAAAAACGATGAACAAAAACAATCCTGGGGGAAAAAAGAAAAAAATCAAAAAGAAAACCCAAGCAGCAGCCACACGAGTAGCACCAGCAACCAGCAGCAGCAACTGACTGACGGGAAAAAAAAAAAAGTAAAACAGTGTCCCTTCCTTCTCACTCCCCAGTAGGAGAGCAGGGGGAAGAGTTTCAAAACATCCCACACTGGCAGAGCTTTTCTCCCAGCTGCGGGACACAGTTAAAGCTGCAGGACCATATTTCTGGTCTAGTATACAAATGATAGGGAATACGAAATATCATTGTGCTCCCCCAGGACACAGGCGCTACAGCGTTTTTAATAGCAGTGAGCGTGGAAATTCCTTGGTTTCTTTTCTAATTTAGTGAGGCTAAACATTGAGTTGCTGTTAAACAGGGCAGGAAGAATTCATCTGTAGAGAAAATCTGGGATAGTTCAATCACTCTAGTTCTCTGCTGAACAGGTGGCTGAAAATCAGATAGTGGAGAAGGCACAGACTGAGAAGGACCTATAGATTTTGAAGAATTTGGACAGCAAAACTGGGAATGTTAGCATTTATTAAAATAGATCCTGATGAGTGTGGGCTTTTGGAAGACTATAGATTTAGTTTTGGGGACTTGGATTTCCAGGATGGACAGCACGATTAGCCAGGGTTTTCAAGGTGTGTAAATTCTGTGTGTGTTAACAAATACAACTTGACACTTAATGGCAAAAATTTATTCTAGTATTGTTAGAATGCTTGGGTTAAAGTGCTTCATGCATTAAATAGAGGTCGGTTTCAAACTTAGATATTTGAGAAGAGGATGGGCTATATAGGTGTTGTTTCTGTTGATCTTTGCCTGTGGTAGAACTAATACTCAGTCCCCTTCAGACATTTCTGATATAGTGCTTGCATTAAATAGAACGTGTGTTGAATATAGTGCATTCTGGGGGCTGTCAGGATGTAAACAAGCTTAGCAAGTTAATACTGTAGAGGGATTAAAGACAAAATTGCTGCAGCTCTGACTGAGGACCCTGAATTTTGCAGTCTCAGTGTTGGGTTATTACTGTTGTTACAGTTACTGGTGTACTATATAACTCTTGTTATTACTATTAATAATTAAAATTGATACAGTTTGACTTGTACAGCATTACATATGTGCCTTTGCAGTCTACAAAGCAAGCTGAAAAATCGGTTTTCCTCACTTCCAAAACTCCTGTGTACTGCCTTCAAATCATAATTTTTTTTCCAAGCTTCTCAATTAACTAACAGGATTAATTAAAACAGCAGGATTAATTTTACGTAAAAGCAACTGCAAACTACTAATTTTTTTTCCTGTTATTTTAGTCACAATGTACAGAGCTGATTAAAAATTAATACCTGATTACCTCATTTACTTTCAGCTGGTAGAGAGTGAAACAATGTATTTAATTTTAAATACAATATTAAATTAGCTATGACTTGTCGTTTGATAGTACTGAAATAAAATAAAACAAGTAAGTAAATAAAATAGGTGGAAGATTATATGGCGGTATACTGTCCTGCGACAGTCACCAGGACAAGCACAGCCGTTCTCATTTTAATATCTGTGGGTTTTGCATATATAGTAAATATTTCAAATCCCTGTTTACTGTTGTTTGTGAGTAAGATGTTTTAAATGTAATTTACTGAAAGCAAGAGTTAATATGGCTATTATAGATTTTGATATATTTTTTCATTTCCTTTGCTACAGTAGCAAGTACTTAGTGTGCACCCTTTCTGCAAAGATGTACACAAGCACTTTTTTTGGATGCACTTCTGCAAAAAGGAATGTGTTTTGAGCATGTGTCATAAGGTTAAACTTGAGAGACCTAAGGGAGGAATACAGTTGTTGAGTGGTGAAGTTGCGCTCAGAAGATAAAAATTCAGTTATGTATCAGGAGCTGTTTTTCCACCTGAGAAGAAAACATTGGTCAGACTTGAGTAGTGGCTTGTGGATCAAATGGTATATTGGCCATGTGTAGCAAATTACTGTCTGTAACGTTCAACCATTAACTTGCCAAGGACTAAATTGGTTTGGTTACTGAGCTGTTAATTTTAAGGCTCTTTGTTATAGTTAAGTTAAACTGATATAGTTAAGATAAACTGATAAAGTAGTAAGAGAGAACTTGTTGCTGTTGCAAATGATGTGTTACTCAGTACCTGTTATGTGTTTATAGACAGATCAACAGTGGTGTCATATATATGTGTGTTCTGTATTTTGAAAGAGACAGTTGTCTTGAGTGACCACCTGAAAGTTAGTGTCTCTTCTGATGCTACTTCAGAATAAGCATGACATTATGGCTTTTAGAACTCGTTATCCAGTTACTTAACTGTAACTGGATTTGTTACTTAACTCCAGTAGGTGATTTAAATATCTAAGATGGAATGAGCAGGACTCCTGTAAGAGCTTCTTTTAGCATTTTAGAGATTGTAATACCATGCAAAGACGCAGAAGCAGCTTCAAACAAAGTACAGTTTGTATCAAAAAAAGGAACTGATATGATAACAAAATAAGAAATACCTATTTAGGATACCTGGATTTCCACTCTAGTTCCCACACAGGTCTTGGAATACGCATCGTTCTCGTGGTCAGATTATGGCATGCTGCTCATATTGGTTATGTGTTTGTTATTGTGCAGCCCTCAGCTAATTTGGTTTTTTTGTGAAGTGGATCCACTGAGAGATGCATGTTTTTAATGCATCTTGTTTCAGCTTTACAAGAGTACTCTATTTCTTAAAAGAATTATTAGAGCTGAAATCATAGACTTTGACTGTTGGTGTAACTTTGGTCAGAGCATGGTACTAATAACACAAAGGTTGTGGGTTCAATCCCTGTATGGGCCATTCACATAAGAGTTGGACTCACTGATCCCTGTGGGTCCCTTCCAAATCAGAATTTTCTAGGGTTCCATGTAACTGTCTTCACAGGGAACCTTTTAGACTTGGTCCATGTTTTTTCCCCATTTGATTTCTTTAACAAAACTGAGCTAAGCATGAGAAATTCAGACCTGAAAAATACTACAGAGAAAGAAGTAGGATTATCAAATTATAAATACGTTTGAAGATTGTAAAGAAACAGAAAATGTTATTTTTTTCTTTATCTGGTATTTTTAAATTTTATGCCTATGAAACTTGTTTAACATTTTAGTCATTGCATACAGCTTTTAGTAATGCTTATTGAAATCGTCTTATCCAGTTACAGAATGCCTTTTAAAGCAGCAGATGCATTTTCCAAGTGGTGTAAACGTATCAGTTATGTCAATGTCATGTCCTAACTTTCAGCTTAGTAAATTCCTTAATTGAGGAAAAAGTAGTCCTAGTTAGTTCTAGTTTTAGTTAGTGGCTGATATTTCAAAATTATATGGTAATGTTAAAATAAGCTTCCAATAGTTTTCAGTGATAATTATGAAAATGTAGAATATAACATTCTAGTTACAGTGATTTACCAATTTTCTAACTTCTTTAGTACATAAAAATTTCACAAACTTGGTGAAATAGCTGAAACTCTCTGTGAAATTTCCACCTCTTACACTGTTCAAGGAAAAATTCTTTTTTTAAAGTAAGATATTAGACTAACAAACCCATATTTCTTAAGTCACCACCAGAACACCTAGCACCTTAGATGATAAACATTTTTAAGGCTTTCTTGATGTTTACATGGCATTTTACTTGAATGCAAAAGCCGATGTCTCACATTCTTGTTTTTATTCTTTTTTCAAGGAAAAAATTTATACACAAATGACTATGTGGCAATTAAACTGGTAAGTTAATATTTTATTTAAAGGATTTGGGATGAGAAACTAATCAGATTTTTCCTTACAGATGTTAATGGTTTGATCTCTTTAATTGAAACCTTTAATAGTCTTGTATGGTTTCATCAAACTAGATTGAAATGATTAGTGATAGATGTATAATTTAGCCATATTGAGTAAAAGCACTTTTTAATTGTTGTCACTGTTTTGAGTTTAAATCTATGTTTGCAAAGCCAGCGATGGTTTAATGCTTCTTCAAGAATGTGCTCTGTGGCAATCATCTTAGTAGATTCTTTTGTTGTCCTACCAGCGGAGGAACAAGGAATTTACTGTGAATATTAACATCAGGTGACTACAGAGAAACTCCAGATATCTTCAGACTGCATGTGTTTTAATGTACCCATTCCTGCCCCAAACTGTTTTTCATCTCTAACTGTTGGTATTTTCACTTCACTTTGGTAGACATTTTTTATTTGCAATGTTGTGTAGTATGTTTTCTTCACTTGTTAACATGATACATTTGGATATTGTGTTAATATGTTATTGTTCAGCTTTTTTCTCAGTCTTTCATCAGAACTACTTTGGTAACACTGTGATTTGCTTCTGGAAACTTTTAACTTTTTGGTAAATGACTGTTTTCATAACTGGAGTATTTAATGATGAAATTTAGTTGGTTAATTTTTATTGTTGAAGGAATTTTAGGACTCCATTTAATTTCTTGTTGCTTCAGTAGCACAGAACTTTTTACAAAGCATAGTATGGTTTCATAAAATGAAAGGTAAACTGTGGCAACAGAAATGCATGGCTTTAGATAAGAAGTCTAAAAAGCATTACAAACATATAATAAACTCCTGAAAAAATACTGGTGTCACTGTGCATGCTTAGTGATTATACTTATATTTACTTCGGGAGTAGGAAAAGTTTTTAAAACATGCAATTTATGGCTTGAGAGAACAACACTGGATGCAGTTTTGAGGGTTAGTGTCTGTTAAATCAGATTTAAACTCATTTTGTTTTAAGATGATCTTGAACTTACTCTGTGTGTCTGAAGAAGTTTGAAAATAGTCTGAGAACTCTTCTAGTTAAAGGCTGTCTACTGCAAAGTGCATTCAGAAATACTTTGCAAGAGAGTGATTTTTTTTTTAAGCACTAATTACTTTATCATGTAGAGTAAGGACTTTTTTATCTGATTGATTTTGGTAAAAGCATTTTTATTACATATGCTACTTAGTAAGCTTGGCTACCATTTCATCCCATTTCAGCTGTTACAAATGATACTGCTCACTCACAGCATTTACTTTTTCGGTTTCCAAATATCTCAATATTAGAGTTGCTTGTTTCCAGCTGAGTAAAAAATTTGAAGTAACTCTATTGAATAACTTAATTTGAAGTCACTAAAGAGCCAACATAGTTATGTGTATCTGTAATTTACTACTTAAAGAACTCTGAATCTATAGTTAACTTTTTCAGTTGTCCTCTTACGTTAGTGGTATAGAAAACTATAATGTCTTTGCAATGAGAAACAGATGAAGTAATCATACTAAAAATCAACACTGGAGCTTCATCATAGTAAGATAAAAATATATTTATTAGCTGGTAGAACCAGTGGATTCTTTTGCTGTGGTTCTCATTTCCAGATTGGAAGGGATTTGAATTAAAAGGTTCAGGTTGCTAAAAGCAGCTGCATCAAGTGGTAGGATTTGTTTGGGTTTTGCATTTTTTCTGCTTTTTCTTATTTGAGACAGTACCAGAACTCTATTCTAACAGTTAGATACAGTGGCATATCGTCCTTTCCCCTTTTAAATGTAAGCTTCTGTTTTCTCTGGCTCTTCTGCTTTTGTGCATTCAGAGCAGTCATTAGGCCTATGCTTAACCTTTGTTTTGTTATTGTAAATGAGACACTCTTAACTTCCTCTCTGTTTTGCACCTGTTGTACTTCAAGTTTAGCCTTCATGAATGGGGTTACTTGAGTTATGTTTGTTATAGTTTGAGCAGTTACCCTTGGCAGGTATGGTTGTGGTAATCTCTCCTGCAGTATCCTAAAATTGTATTTGTATTCCTCATGGTACCATTTCATTGTTGACCTACTGTTGTCTTGTGAGCAGCAAGACATCTCCTATGCCAGATGTTTTGTGTATCAACAGATGTCATATACTCTAGTGCAGGAGAACTGTGTGGGTTTCTCTCAAGAGCAATGAATGTCTGTGTTTATACAGCAGCTTTCAGGAGTGCTTCTCATGTTAAAAGTAAATGTTTTTTTACAAGTGCACTTTTGGCTCAAACTTTTTAATTGTGTTGAATTAATATTTCCCTTGTGGACAAAATTATACAGGCATGTTCCTGTTATGATGCTTAGGGCAACTTCAGGACTTGTGTAACAAAATGCCTTAAACAGTTTTTCTGTGTGAGGTCTGAAGATCATACAATGTATGCATTTTAACGTGTAACATTTATACGTAAGTGCAAATTTATTTTGGTAAAACAGCTGTAGTTCCAGAATCTGAGTCTGGCTTATTTCAGTATGACCTCTTCTGGTTGGGGACATACTCAAGTTTGAGAGGTCAGAATAGATTTTTTTTAAAAACAAGAATAAAACTCTTAAGAACTGGGCTTCTGTACTGTGTAGTGGTGTTTGGGTGTTTCTGCTGGTCTTTTAGTATACAAATTGATTTCTTATGATTAGGTAGTTCCTTAGCAGTAGCTATTTGGTGTATAAGAACTCTACCTTTCCTCCTCACATTTTCATTTATTGTTAGATTTACTACTTTATTACATGGTCTTGTACTTGACTTAAACCTCTGTTCACTATTCAGCTTTTCCTTCTTCATTGTTTTTCCCTTCCCCTTTGGCATATTTCTCCAGTGCTCAAACTTACCTCCACTGCTGATGCTTAACCACTACAGAAAGACCAACTAATGGAATTTCTGCTTGAGCATGTCGTGACCCATCAGTAGGGGCCATGATGTTCATTATAAATTCTCATCAAGGTTGAACAAAGACACTGGACGTGCTTTAGGCAGCTCTTGTGCTTTTTTGTGTGATTGTCTTGTGTCTTGAAACCAACCCATTATTTAGACTTAAAAGGTGTTGGCTAACAAGCTCTTACATTTGTACAATAGAGTTCCAGAAGTGCTAGCTAACAAGCCTGTAATTTTTACAGTACACTTTAATAACCTCTTAACTCCCACAACACACTACTTAAACGTTCTGGCTCACAAACCATAACCCACTTCTACAACTCCCCACTCCCACAATAAACTTCAGTATGGAGTATGGAAAAGAAAATGATAGCCATGCTTTGCCCAGACAGAGCAAGGGAGAAAAGCGGAAAAGAAAGAGCACAAAGATTTTCACCAATCCTTAGATCCTGGTCTCAACATGTGGCTGGTCCACAGCTGGAATTGTGACACAGAGAAAATGAAAGAGAGAAAAAGAGCACAAGAGAGCCCAATCTGCTTCCTTTCATAGTTAACCTGGTGCAGCCTCTTTTTTGCGCTGTTTTGTTCTTGAATGCACATCCAGCCTTTGGAGCCCTCTTGCAGGGAGGGAGCCCAGGGTGGAGGACTGAGCGCGAGGTGGAGCCGAGAATTGACTCAGCACAGCACTGCCCCAGCGAAGTGAGACCCTCTCTACCAGTCACAGCTTTCCTGCCAGAACAGTCAGAATGTTTGAGACAAAACATGCTTGTGCCAGGTCCTCCACACCACCCAGTGGCTCAAACATTCCTCACTCCTGGTTGAGCATATGGCTCATCTTTGGCTGTGGTCATCTCAACGTAGCAGACAGAGGGCTACAAGAGGGAGGAAGCAGAAGACAGTAAGCAGCTAATCATAGCTGCAGATAAGGTCTGTGCTCATCATTATAACCAGAAATCCCACCAACTTTACAATTACAATTACTGCTCTGTAGATTCCTGCAATTGGTCCTGCTGTGTGGATCATTTGGAGCTGGGATAGCAAAACAGGGAAAGATATTGAAAAAGAGAGTGATGGGGCCTGATGCGCTTCCTTTTATAGTTAACCTGATGTAGCCTCTTACGTAAACGACTTTTTGCACTGTTTTGTTTGCACATCCACTTTGGCAGCCCTTTGAGCCCTCCCTTGGGAAGCCAGATGGGGGGACTGAGCAGGACTAGGAAGCTGGCTCAGAACAGCACTACTCCTCTCCATGAGACCCTCTGTTTCGGTCACACCTTTCCTGTTATAACAGTCAGAATGTTTGAGACAAAACATGGTTGTGCTTAGTCCTCCACAGAACTGCTTCTGGAAATATGTCAGTTTTTCTTTTTTTGGGGGAAAGATAGGAAGTTACAAAATAGTGATTGCTGCCTTTTAAACTGTGATCTTTAATTCAGATTCATTAGCCCACTCTTAAGATTTGAATTGCTAAAATTATAAGAGAGGTGTGTGTAAAGAAAGTAGTTGCACTTCATTTCAATGTTGGAATGTTTTTCTCTCTGTTTCTTGTTTTTAAGGAATAGCTGTGGTCTAGTTATGACACCTTTTCAGAATCCCTCTAGGAAGTTGTAGTAAATCCAGATCTAGGCAAGTCTGTTTAATAGACTCGTCCTGTCCTGTAATGAGAACCTACCTATTAAAGAATGTTTTTTCCTGAAAATGACTTTGGTTTGCCATTGCTTACAAACACGTGAAGCAGAGATAGAACATAAACTGAATTGAGTTCTCACTGAATTATTAAAACCATGAAAAATTTGTAATAGCTGAAGGTTTTTATTGTGCTTTGGGTTATCAGGCTTCTTGAAAATTTCTAACCTTACAGTTCAAGTAAACTGCTTTTTCAAAGCCCATAAAAGGGGAGTGACTTGAAAATTGTATAGTAGTTTTTCTATGTATGTGGGACTAAAATAACTGTGAAAAGAATTCATTATGAATTTGAAACAGATTTCACATTTCAGGTGTCTTTATCCTTTTGTTTGACTGTATAAGCATCCCACATAAGAAAAATGGGGGGAAAGACCCTCTCTGACAAACTAGAGTAATTATTTCTGTCACTCAGATAACTGGGGCTCAATAAACTGCATATTAGTTCTTTGATGGCAGCAAGACCCCATGTTCCTCATTTAGAGAGAAATGGTCTTTTGCAGGGAAAACAGTTTTCTATGTTTTAATACTGAAGCTTTGAAATAATTAGATGTGAATGTAAAAGCAATGTAGGGAGGGTCGTTTACAGAACTTGGCAGATCCCAGAGCAATTCTTTCAGTATACTTCAGTGAAAACCTGGGCTTATTTAAGTAAAGAAAATACACTAATTTCTTTGGACAAGAGGAAAAGTTGGCTTCAAGGCACTCCGGGATTAACGTGATATTTGAACAGCTATGTGTTCTCGAGCTTATTTTTAGATGCTGAAATGTACCAAAACACTGATGAACCGTAGTTTGCCATTTTTTTATTATTGCATTTTTTTTGGCTTGTAGATGCATTTGTGTGTTCTTCACTGTTATGTTATGGTGAAAGATTACATTTAACATTCTTTTGTCTTGATTTATCTGTATCTGTCCTTTCTCATTTATGAGTAGTTGCTTACTGCAGAGCTGGATGTGCAGCAATAAAATAATTGTATATGAAGAGGTTATTGTGCTTGCCCTTTTACAAGTTTTGTTGAACAAGATGTTGTATTCCCTTTGCATGTTTGGAGTTACAGGAAGCCTAAGCCTTCCTATAAAAACAAGGCAATTCCTGAAGACTGTCATCCAGTTAATGAACTACAAGTACATATTGCCACATTGTTGTCACTTTTAATGGAGGGAATAAAAGTGTTTGTTTCTCTGCTGAACAAGGTTTAGCTTCAGTCTTTGGCTGTGTGTAGTTGTTTAGTAGACATGTTTGACTGTTTGAGAGCATTACCTTCTGGAGATTTATCAGGACTACTTTCTGCTGATGGTCGGAATAAGCAGCATCCTTCAAAAAGATGACGTGTGTATCAAAAGCTGGAAGCTATTCGTTTTCCCTAGAATTTTTTTTTGGTATCTATTAATGTAAATTTAATTAATCCTTTTTATGGGACCATGTTACAACATTGAGAGGGTAATGTACAATCGAGACAAAACTGTATAATTGAACAAAATTAAACTTCCTCTAATCCAGTGTCTTGTGTTAGTGTAATAAGCCGACATGCAGAGTTTTGTGTCCTAAAATATTTTCTTAGTGGGCAGAATCATAAGATCTAATTAGGAATTTTGTAGAGTTGGTGTAACTAACAGACTTGTGTACTAAAGCAAACTAGTTGCTAAATTTGTGTAGTTTTCTAAAAGGTTAAAATGTTTCAATAGATACTTGGTAGTGGATTTCTTCATACTGCTGAAAGCTGAGTACTAAAGGTTGGTAGTTGTGCTGATTTGCTTTGGCTTATGTTTATGCTAAAGTGTTTTGTTAGGGAATATGTGTCTTCAATACTTGACCATAAATTTCATGTGTCCTTCTGACAAACTGTAACTAGGCCTGTGGTAGCCCAGTTAGTTTTGCCTAGTAATTAATTTTTTGAATAATAAATACCTTTTTGATTTAGAGAAATCTTTCTCGCTTTGTTGCAAAGAATGCCAATGTTCAGTTATGCTGATTGCTCTGGAGCATAAAAAGCATACAGTAAATTCTGTTTGTTTTTTGCAGAAACTGTTACATTGGTCTTTCTTTACTTTTAGGCATCCACCTTTGCCATCCTGGCAAGATCAAATGCATAAATGCACACTGACAGGGACTTTGGCAGCAATTGGAAACACCTAAGTCTTGAAGGGAGATGAGTGGAGCAAGACTAAATTTCTCATGCTTGCACATTGACTCATAGTTTTTATGCCCTGGATGTGACACTGAGAAACAACCCAAGTTCATAAACGCATAGTTTTTGAAGATGATGGTGTGAGGAAAAAAGTGAACGCTTTGCCCAAACTCTTCCTGAAAATTGATATCCAGCAGTATCAGTTATTGCTAATAACTGTATTAATGGTCTCACTGTATGCTGCAGTTCTAATAGTAACAGACTCTAATAGTACATGATGTGTAGTAATAATGCTCACTTTGTGCCCAAACTATCACTGAGGCATGGGAAGATTACAGAATAAGGATCTTAGAGAGCAGTGAGTACAACCTCTGACTGAACACATTAGCTTGTCACTCAGTGCCATGGCCAGTCTTTCCTTGAACACCTCCAGGGATGGTAACTTCGTTCTAATGTCTTAAGCGCCCTTTCTGTGAAGAAACTCTTCGTGATGTCCAACCTAAACCTCCCCTTGTAGAGCTTAACCTTAAGATCATGTTACATATCACAAGAAACAAGGCATATCTTCTAAAAGATGTCCTAGGAATATACTTCAATAATCTTGTGGTAAAGTACTGTTTCTTTGCAAAGGGAGATACTCAAGGAGTTTGGGTTTCCATTTAGGCTGCATGTATGTTCCTGTGCTTAATCTCATGTCACTTCAGTTAGTTCTTTGAGACCCTGACACTTGCATGTTGAACACAAAAATTAGATTTTGTTAATATGTATAAATGACATGTGTATTCTGGAGCTTTTTTTTAAACTTGTTTTGGGTTTATAGTTTGGAGTGGTGATACTTAATTTCTGCTAAGCTGGTACTATTTGGTGGAAGGATTTGGTATTTTTTGTAAAGATCATAGGAAAAAACTTCATTCTTATAAAGATACATTTATAGTGTTTTAGGTGTTTGGAGGTTCTTTTCAATCTGTTAGGCTGCATATTAATGTTACTTTCTGAGAAATGTGGGATATATTATCCACATGCTTTGGAGAAACATACTATTTTTTAGCTATTCCACTGTGTGTCTATTATTTGGTTTGCATGTTGAACCCTGGAGCAATACACTGGAGCAATACAAGATGTAAGTGTCCCTGTATGCACTAGTCTCACCTGGGGGAGGTTTAGTTTTCTCTGTTTCTTAATTGGCAGTCATTTTGGGAGAAACATTAAAACTTTCTGTGTAGCTTGGAAGCTGTAGGGCTGGTTTGGCTGGTAGATTAGTGTATTAGTTTGTAGGCTTTGTTTTAAATGTTGTTTTTGTTTTTAAATCAGGAGCCAATGAAGTCGAGAGCACCACAGCTACATTTGGAATACAGATTCTACAAGCAGCTAGGATCTGGAGGTAAAAAGCAGTGTAATGCATTTTACTGTGATGTAATCCAGGGTCAATTTTTGGCTGAAGCTTTCTGATTTAGGGATGTAAGTCTATTTAATAAAGTGTTCTTAGCTACTTAAAGCAGAAAAAGCCCCTTGAATCAATGGATTAATGTATAAATTCCAGTATTCTAACATTTTTTCCTGCTCTTTAAAGGATATGTATGAGGTCCTGACTATTTATTAAGTCTTAACTATCACAGCGTTTGTCTGCATACAGGTATACCTTAAACTAAGTAATTTTAGACTATTCCCAATACATACTCTTTGAAAAAATAGTGCAGGTCTCTAAACTGCTAATCTACTAATCACGTATTTTTAATTAAAGCCGCTATGATATTTAAATAGCTTCAGATTAATTTTTAGATTGATACATTGATACAGTATATATTGCTGCTTACTAGTTTTAAGCCTCTTAAATACCTCTGGAAAAAGTTTAAATGCAGTTTAATATTTGAATTTCTGATTTCACTACCCTTGGTGCTTTTATACCCAGAAGTACTCTTATGATGGTCGCCTGAATGATCCAATTGTCACCTTTTGTTTTTATAGGTGAGCGATACCTAAAACTTCTCACATATTTTTGTGCCTTTCACAAAACTGCGTATAATCAGTTAGGAAGATGTAAAGTTTCTTACACTAGTGAAGTGAGTACAGATATTCTCTAAATCAGCTAAACCCTGGGAAAAAAAGATCTTACGACATCTTTCCCTTTCAATTATTCCTACAGTAGGTCACATGATTCATTATTTTTCACATTTTTTTACTATCATAGAAGTTTATTTTATGAGTGGACTACAACAGTGGTTTTCTACATATGTGTTTGGGGGTTTTTTAACAAAGGTGGCCTGGAATTTGGAACAGTAATTTTAGTTGTGCTTAAACCAGAATAATATGCTATTTAATATAAAAAGTTGTTTCTGAAAAGGAATACACAATGAACTTGCCTGTACCACTTAGATTTTGTTACCTTGAATGTGTGTGTATGTTGTGATGAATTTTAATACTTTTTAATTACTACTTTGACCTATTTAGTTAAAATTCAGGATCATATGCTCATTGCTGTGCTGAATAGATAGTGTTTCTCAGTTAGGTAGCTTTCCAAATTTTGTGCTGCTCTTTAAAGACTACATCTGGTGAAACATGGTTTCTAGTATGTTCAATTAGTACAGAAGTTTTTTTTCTGTTGTACTATGAATGCTTTGCAACCAGGAATTTTTAGAGGTTACTCTTTGCAAGACACTACATTGTCAATTTCTCTTCATAGATGGAAAATGAAGTTGTAGATAGGTAGTCAAAATCTTCAGTCTTACATGTTTGCTATTTGGAGAAAGTCATCAGAGTATGATGTGTGGGATTATTTTTTTGTAAAAAAAAGTAGTTATAAGTTTTCAGCATACCCGACATTAGCATTGTGAAATAGCTGATGAGTGGAGAGATCTTCAGCTGAGATCTGAAGTGCTTGCCTAATGGGGCATGGCAATCCACAAGTTAAGTACAGTACCTGTCTGTGAATATAAAACTGTAACTGTCTAAAATTGTAAAGGAGCTGTGTAGTGGAGGTAAGAATAAAGCTGTAATTTCTAGTTCAGGCTGCAGAAATTAGGCAAGTGCTTCTCAGAGGTACAAACCCTTATAGGAATATTTTTTAGGAAAATGTCTTAGTGAATGTGACTTTGTTTACCTTTTTATTTACTGAATAAGACTGGGGACTGTGTTTAGTGTAAGAACATAGTTAAGTCAAACTTATTCTGCTTCACTTCAGGTATCATTCAGTCTTTTTAACCCTATTTGCTGGTTGCAACAACTTTTATCTCTTTCTCTGATGCCTATTTAAATACTGAAAGGGAGAGTCATTTCTCTGATTCTTTGCATGAAGGAAGATGAGGTGACCTTTAGGGTGGAAATATGAAGATAGAGCTGGTGACTTAGTAAGCATCATCAATATTTATGAAGAACTTACAGACCTCCTTTGTTTATGCAGTGACCTGCTTTTATTCGAAAGTGAAAGGCTCTCCCAGCGCAGAACCTTGAAAGCTCCTTTTTGAGCCTTTCTCAGGCACCCCACTTGAGGCTTATTTTAATGGGTTTTGAGGCAAAGGCTCATGCAGAAAATAATTTTCTTGTTCCTATCTACATAGAAGTTAAAAAAAAATTGCTGATTCCTTATCTTTTGGCAGTAGTCTCTTTTTCCATCTTTGCAGGATTTGGGTCCTCAAGCCCAGGAAGTTAGGCAACCTATGATGTTCAGGGAAAAATTTGCAGTATTATGTAGTTTTTGCTGTCGTATTCTGCAGCAATTGGTTTTAGTTTACTGATTCTTCGTGACATTCATGTTTAGTGTCAAGCATAGATTGTCAAGCATAGAAGCAAGAGAATTTTGTCTCATGAACAGTTGAAAACATAGTGTGGGAAAGCTGAAAGTGATGAATTCAGGAAGCAAGTATGTAAACCTATGTAAAACAGGAGATAGTAAAAACATCTTATGTCGGGTCTATCCACATAGACAGTATTGCTTTATGAGCAGTGGTTGTACTATGGTCAGAGAGAGTAGACTGAAGAAAGTGATCTTCAGTGTGCGAGTTTCAGGAGAGTCTGTCGTAGGAGGTATAAAAATAGCTTCTATTTCTGGAAGAAAGTTGAAATACAGTAATTGTGAACAGATAGGAGGTTTCTCTGATACACAGGTATGCACCACACTAGCGGTTACAATTATCTGAAGCCTTGTGTCTCTTAAGCCTCTAAAAATCCGCATTTGCAGGCTTTCTTAAGATAAAGAAGTCTTTTCCTTAGCTGTTTTTGTTTATTCACATAAACTTCTTGTAATTTGGCTGATAGCTTTATATTGTGTGGACTGTGTATTTTGTGTTTAATTGTACTAAATTGTGCTTCCCCTTGTTCTTCTCATGTTTACATGTATACTTGTGTATTAATAGCAAGTGACTTCTAAACTATGATTTCAGAAGAGATTGGTGAAAAGGGATTTGTACTCCCAGTACTCCTTCCGAGTCTTGTAAGCAGAGCCATTATTTTCTGTAAAACCCCCAACATTTTCACAGTTAAGAACTATGAATTCCACAGTTTATGCTACAAATTGACTTACGCGCAGTGTGAAATAACCTGAAGCTTAAGGGATAAAGTTCCTGTAGCCCTGTGAAATCCCACTTTACTTGGACTTGGCAGGAGGAGGAGGGAGGGGTGTTAACATGTGAATGAATACTTCTAGAAGAAAATTAGGTTGTTTTCTGACAATATCTTCTTGAAAGCAAGTAAAGCAAATGTTATTGGGATTACAGATTGTCTTGCCCTCAAACTCTTTTTAAAAAAGCCTTGTTGTGCTTCCTCTGATCTTGTGGGCATCCTTGATGAAAGGAGTAGCATTTTGAAATTGTATGTTTTGTTGGTATTCCGTTATCTCCAGCCAGTATTTGTCTCTTAAGTCTATTTATTTATTTTTATAGTATCTCTTTTTCTTACTTTTCTAATGACCTTGTAGCTTGGGTTTTTTAAAAATATATATGTATTATTAATCACTGTTCTAAGTCATGCTGTTTTGTGTCTTGAATGCCATGAAGATGGAAGACATCCTTAAATGAAAAAAAAACCAGAGGGCTCTTTATAGTTCTGCTCACTGAGAAAACATGGAGAAAATAGGCATGAAATATGATAGATGTGTGATTTTTATACACAGAACTTTGGAACTGAGATTATTAATTCTTTATATTCAATAAAATATGTTTCTGACTTTCATGAATAAGAATTAACATTTCAAAACTATATTCCTTTGGAGAGGATCTGCTCATAAAGAACGCTTAACTGTAACTTTACTCTTAAATATGGTTTTTGAAATGCCTATGAATGTGCAGTAACATGTAGGTGTTCATCAGGAAAAAATGTGAAGAATTCTTTCCTAAAGAGGAAATATTTTCTGTGCTTTTGGGCTTTTTCAAAATGATTTTAATACTTTAGGGAAATGGACCTCAAACTTATTAAAAATAGCTCTTAAATTAGTTTAAAGATGTGGCTTATTTTAGTCTCATCTTTATTTAGCTTTCATTTAGGTTTTATATACAAACACATTTTTATTATATTTGCTTTCTCTTTTCTGCTGTAATTTTGACATTCAGTAACTACAAGGGTGTTTTCCTCAGGAGGTTTGAGATCATTACTCAGTATGCAGAAGTTTCTAGTCAATTGAATGAACAACATATGGATGGCATTTAGAATATCTTTGCTTCTAATAAATTTTGTTTAATGTGTATTTTCTTAATACGCAAGTATGAGTTATAAGAAAAAATTATATACTATCATAAGTACAGTACTCCAGATAAAACAATAGCAGTATTCTTACCTGACATTGCTCCATGGCTTTTAGAATTAATAGAAAACAGTTTTGTAATTTTTACTGATTTTTCAATTAATCTTTTATGGTGTTAGCCTTTCTTCGCATGGTTAGAAGATAAGCTGTAGGTGTGTTTCATGTGCTATGCTGTAATTTAACTGACAGGTATTTACACTATGGTTCAGTTTCCTTTTGCAGAAAGGAGTCTATAAATCAAAGAAGTTATGTGTTGAAGAGTGTAAAAACTATTCATCTTTCATTGTCTGATTTTTCTAACCTCTCTTAATAAATGGGTCATTACCATAATGACTGGGAGCCTTTACAAGTGAATGAGAACTGTTTTGTGCTTACTTACCTGAGCACCTGGAGCAAAAGAATGGCAAGCAGCTTCTACTGCTTGAAGTGACTTAGTAGACCTCATGTTTTTAATGCTGCTGTTAGAACAGACTTACTGTGTAGTACGTGTTTATAGCAGTGAGTGGTATCCATTATTAGATTTTTTTTTTCATTGAGGTAATTTTTGAGAGTCACAGATTTGTTCAGCTGTGAATTATTCTACTATTGAATACTAGTGCTGTATTAATGTTTCAGACAAGGCAGATGCTCAGTATTGTAAAACAGGTTTTATTTTTCTTAGCTTTTGTACATCTGTTCTTTTAGCTGAAATCTACTTAACACTTTCCTTACAGGGTGACTATTGACCAGTCAATGTATATTTGTGTACAGTGGATAAAGATGTTGTATTTAAGAAGGTCATGGCCAGTGTGAAATGAATGCTGAGTATTGTATTCTCTACATGAATCATTGTCGTGATTTGGTACCAGCATTCATGTGATAAATGTGCTCTGCATTGCTATCTAAAAATACACTTTTTAGTTTTGAGGTCATGCAAACCTACCTTTGACAAAACAGAATCACAGTATTTGTACTGCTGTAATGGCAGTTGCAGTTGGTTTAGTGATTCAAGAAGAATTTCTCTCAATTTCTGCTCTTGTGGAGTGCAGAGTACCTTAAGGCTAGAACACATCTTTCTTATGAAGTTCCTTATACACAGTTTAATGTGGACTAGTAGGTTAGACATTGCTGTTTATAGGTTGGTTTTTTTTTGGTTTTTGTGTTGGAAATATGTTTGATTGGCTGAAGGCCAAGAATGAGGTTCAGTACTTTAGTGTTTCGTGCTTTTTCCTCTAAGTAAAGACAAAAATATTTAAGGTAAGAAAATGTGATTCTTCATCTAATTTCAGTTCAGACCTATTTTAGCTGGTGTGTGTGTGAAATCTGAGGGTTGAGTGGCAGCTATTAATTTTGTTTGTATAACTCTATTCAGGGTATAGAATGTGTGAAGCAGATTTTGCCAGTGAAAGACAAGCTACCTTTTGTATTTAAGATAATTACAGGTGACTTTTTTCTAGTCTGTCACTGTGAAGCACTGGGAGAAGGCAATGGGATTTCAGATTGCTAATGATGTCATCTCTAGTTCATCCCCTGGCCATAGCCACCTCGCATTCCACTTCAGCCTCTGGGAGAGAAGGCAGCCCAGCATGATTTCATCACGGTGTGTCAGCGTCCGTGTTCTGCTATAACTCTTCCCAAGGCAGAATTTTCAGTATAATAATTTCTTAATTTTTTTCCTACTTGGTAGACGGTAACTTACTTTCCTAGGTTGATACTGTATCATATCATGAGGAAGTATCTCCATAGCAAGTCTCCTTGAGTGAAGTGCTAGAAACAAAGCGCTGCAGCTAGATTGACATGTCAGGTGACTATTTTTGTTCATGGATCCTCTAGAAACAATTTTAAATAAATTAACTTATTCTGTGTTTTTCAAAATATTTAAAAAAAAAATTTGGTGGGATTGGTGTCTTACACTTGCTGCAATTATAGGATAAAAATTATGGAAATTATGAAGAGACTTTGAAAAGAAGATATTTCCAAGAATACTTGAATGTGACACAGGTGCAAATGTTTTAATTGAATGTTCCCAGTACTTAGTTAAAGCAGAAATAATTTTCTGGAGCTTCATATTTTAGAATATTATTTGAATTCTAAAACAAGGGTGTTATGTTTCTAATGATCAGGGACAATGGGAATTGAAGACAAAATGTCTAGCTGTGAACTACAGAGTTAGGAAGTAAGTAATTTCAGGGTAGTCTTAGTTTAGTCTAATTAACATTTTATTAGTTCCTATAGATGTGTCTGAGCTCTTTAGCTTCATATCCTTTCTATACATCTTGCTAGCTGTCATTCAGTATAAATGAAAAGTAAATTTTATTAGTACCATCACATGAATGTTGCTTTGAACTATACTTCTAGGTAGGTAGCTGAGAATTTGCTCTTAAACTGAAAGCTGGTTCTTTAATTTTTTTTTTAGTAATGCTGTCTTGTTTTATTACTTCTGTTCTAATTTGACTGGGATTATTATGTTGGAGAATAAACAATAAGCAGTTAGTTGAAGTGGTTTTTAATCTCTGTTGTAAAAAAACCCAAAACATGCATGGGATCTTAGAAAATAATGCCCTATGCTTAATTTGAGAATATAGTGTTAGAGCACTTAAACTGAATTAAATATTGAATCTCTTTACTGAAGAGGAATCTCTTCATAGGCACTGTTATTCAGTGTACTGATGACTGTTGTGAGTTGTTTGGGGAAGACAGTGACTCAGTTTTGAGTTTTTGCTGCTGATAGGCTTTCTTTAATAGGAAGGTTGCGCTGCTCAGTTATTAATGTGAGTATGCTAGTATATATGTTTACATGAATGAACAACGATAATAATACCTGATCTATTTTTTAAGTGTAATCCAGCAAAAACTAAAGAAAGTGTTGCTGGCAGTTTTTCTTGTTTTATACCAACCCTTTTCTTGCATTTGGCTTAAGGACATGTACTGGATTTTCTGAATTTATATTTAAAGTAAAGTAATTTTTCCCCTAGAAAAAGTGCAGGAGATCTGGTAAGAATGGCAGCTGCATAATAGAGTCACATGAAAAGGTTTCTGAGAACCAGTAGTTACTGGCCATAAGAAGCCTGGTTGTATGCAAAAATTTATATGGGTTTTGGATAGTGACATCACACAGATTACAGAGATTAATTGTGTGTGTTGTGAGGTATACAGTACATAGCTGTGAAAGGAGGCGTGATAATACAGTTCATAGAACAAAGTGAGTATCAGATAAACAGATATTTGATTTAATAATGATTACAATAAAATGCATCTCTAATTCTGTTTTAATAATGTAAATAACTAGTTAAGGAAGATTTTTCCTTTGAAATAGATCTGACTGGTATTTTGCTATTTTTTCTTTTTGCAAACATATTCTTATATTTGTAAGTAAGAAATGTAATTTAAGTGTTGTGGTGATATAGTGTCTCTTCCATGTGTAGATTTTTACAGTTTGTGCTGATCATGGTTTCAGTAGCCTTAAGGTACTACGTTTCCAGAGATTGTATGACCTTCTGTGTATGCTGCTTTGGCTCAAGTCAGAACACACTACCCTGGGTTTTATAATCACTTCCTTTGAGAGGTTCCGTACACTAAGTACAGAATACTTGTGTTTATGGCATTTGTTGATTTGTATCCTTGACAGAGTGAGTACCAGTATGAATGTGCTGTGAAAGACAGCTGTTACTGCAAATCTTCCAGCTGGTGTGAGGTATTTGGCTTATGTCCAGTGAATTGCCACAGAGGAAAATTAAAACTACAGATAAAAGGCAGTGGGGTATAGGAAGCTGAATACAGAGCACCTGGATCTGCAAGAGCAGTCTTGTTTATTGTGCTGGCCTTTATAGGTCTGATTTAACAGACTGTAAGCAATAGGATATAATGCAGATCACTTCGGTCAGTTTTTTGACTGGTTTAGAGAAAACTCTAAAAGGAAATTAATATTACAAGAAACTGAAAAACCTTGGAAAGCTACTAATTAACGTAATAGTGTAGATTGTTTTTAAACCAAGATGTAGCTCAAAATTAAGTCAGTGATAGATGAGGTTAAATACAAGTGGTATTGTCATTGACCTGTAGGTTACATATTCCTTTGGCAGTCAGTTTATCAAGTTAACTGCTGCCTGTTTATCAAGTTTTTTTTTCCTGAATGAGGACACACACATGCAATAATTGAAACTACAATGTAGTATTTGTGTCAAAGCAAGTAGATGTAATTTTTTCAAGATACAAATGGGTGCTCATGCTAGTCATGTGTATTGCTTTAGATAACTGAAATGAACAGTGCACAGTCTCAAGCTTAAATCAGGTTTAGTGGTGAAGTTCTTGAAAAAGGCAGAAGCCAAGATAGATAATGGTCCCAAAGCAGAAATAACTTCTACATTATTTTCTTTATTTTAAAGAGGTTTGACAGATATGGTTTAATCTACTAATAATGTTTTCTTTATTCTAATGTTTTTATCCTTTCATCATTGTAGAGGAGGTCAGATCTGTCAGCTTTAAAAACTTTCTGGACATTATGTACATAAACATAGTGGACTAAAGCATTTGGGTGAAAATTAAACAGTATAATACGTAAATCCACATAACTGTCTTAGGGGCTTCCCCCCACCCCGGTGGATAACCATGTACTTTTGGGGTGTCTGGACTTGATTTTGGTGACCAGAGGTGTACGGCAGTAATGTTTTAGGTGGCTAATGTAAGTTAACGTTTCTAGAAGAAGAAATTGGAATCCAAGGAATGTTCAAATTGTTAAGACTTTTTTGATTTTTGTCAAGAATAAAAAAAGGATTAAAATAATATTGGCTTAAAATGGATTTATGATTTTATGACAGGGCAGTCACATAAAGTATTGTAGATTGCATTAGTCAATTGAGCCCATTCAAATGAAAGTATTTCACTTGTCAAAAAGTATAAATATATAGGGACAAGAAAATATAGCTCATATCTGAGAAAAAGGATGCTATATTCAGAGTTTTAAACCTAGAAAAGAAGGCTGTTTAAATGTTGAAGTAACTCAGTGGGAATATTTGAATCTATTTTTTTGGCCACAATTAAGTTCCTTCTTTGGTGGAAGAGTAGGAAGTTAGATGTTACTTACAGTGGCATTTGTGTGAGAAATATTGAGTTCTGTATGTAATTGAGGAGGGGTACTTCTTTTTAAAAAGGTTTTTTGAGAATGGGGAGGAGATTTGTGGAGGTACTAGAAAAGATTGAATGGTAATCAAATTAATTATTGATCAAGAAACCTAAGACAATGACTTCTTTAAATTCACAGCAAGAAAACTGGGATGCATCTTAAAAACTCAGCATATTTCTTGCTTGTATTCTTCAGTAGTTTGAAGCCAGAGTCATTCAGAATAGAAATAAAATACATGCTCTTAATTGGTAATAAGTAGTGGAATATCTTGTCAACAGAATAGGGCATACTTAATTTTCTAAAAATGAGAATTGCTTTGTTTTTAATCAATCTCTTTTAAAGGTTTATGTAAAAGAGCTTACATTTATCTCTCTGTATTGGGAGAAAAAGCTTCATATACTTTTTATTATATGCTACTTTCTGACTTCTGAAGATTTAGAGACGTGAAGAAATAATGTTAGGAGGAGAATGATATTCACTTACTGTTTTCAATGAAAAGCACTAAGACTGCTTTGATTAAGAACCCAAGCCCCTAACTTCTAGTACTTTCAACTGTTAATATCAAATTATTTTATCAACACGGTTAATTTTAGACAGAATGCTCCATATGCAGTGCAGAAGTTACAACATGTTTTAACAAAGTATTGGGCCATCTTGGAATTTTCATCTAATCAGAAAGTCAAGTGTTTTACGTATCTATTTGATAATTCAGGATGATATATTTAATATTAGGAACACTTTCTTGTACGACATTCTGATATAGGATGTGGTATGTGATATGCGTACCATTTCTGATACAGGATGTGACATTATTGCTTCTACATTAGTAGCAATAAGCTACTCCTATGAAGTCTTTCTGAAATGGGTATGGTTATGCTTTTAAAGTGTGCTAGTATAGAGATGGGTGTGATTACACATCTTTAAATATAAGTTGAAACTCTGGTCTTCTGAAAACTGAACAATTAAACTGGATTTTTAGGGGTTCTTCTTTGATTGTTCTATTCTCACTTGTAAGAAAAAAGATTAGTAAAAACCTCTTTAAAATGGTGTTAGTTTTGCTGAAACAGTATTTATTTTTAAATTTTTTTTTACCTAAAGCTGTAGTGAATACAATTACAGATCTGTACTCTCAGTCTAAAGGTTGCTATAGTATGGTACAAAAAATTGAAGACTTCATTACCTCAGAAAACATTCAGAGTTAGTGTTACATTTGACCTACAGAGAATCCAGTGTTTCATTAAGGTGTTCTGAAAATAAGTTTTGTACTTCTGTATTGGTACCGTATTGTAACAATGAACACTACAGAAAAAACCCACAGAGTAGTGAATATTTGAATAAATGAAACAGAGAGTATACATATTGAAGCACAAAAAATATCTGGAATAACTAGCTTCCGTAAGTAAACAAAATGTATTGTGCTGAATGAGGAAAATTTGTGCATGTAGAAAAGTGCTAGATGAGTAGAAGCAATGATATCAAGTTATTTTAAATTAAATAGACACACAATTCATATTGTACAAAAAGGTGGAAGTAAAATTGGATCATAAGGCTTTTACTGTTGATATTTTCAAACTTCTGGATTGACTGACTTCCTAAGGCAGGTGTTCATATAAAACTATAAAGTCCAGACTTAATGTGTCATTAAACTCTCAGGTTCATTAATCTCTTTTTGATTTTTAAATGATTTCTCTAGATAATAATGTTTATTCCTAAAGCTAGGGATAGCCTAAATTTAAAAAATTTAATTTAAATGTATTTTTTTTTAAAGAGCTTATTTAAGCCTTTCTTCATAGCATTTTAAAACCCTGTTTCAGTTTACTGTTACAAAACTTAATAGGTTCTAATTTTGATTTTTTTAATAAAAATCTATATATTTCACAAGTCAAATATGTAATAGTACAGTTTTCGTTAAGTATTTTGTGACTATCTTCAGTATTCCTGTTGCATCTTTTACCTGTAGTTTTTACGAGGTTTTATTTTTCTTTTATGTGAAAATGTATTTTTAACTGAAAAACAACTTGAAATTGGGTATGAGTTTTATTGGTATGTTCATTAATTTTATTTATCCCTTTATCATTATTTTCTTTTTTCATTTTACAGATGGAATACCTCAGGTTTATTATTTTGGTCCATGTGGCAAATATAATGCTATGGTGCTAGAACTACTTGGACCTAGTCTGGAAGATTTATTTGACTTGTGTGGTAGGACATTTTCTCTTAAAACCGTACTTATGATAGCCATACAGTTGGTAAGTAGAATAGATGTTCGTTTGAGTGTTCACTAGAATAATTAATCAGTCTTCAATGGATTAAATGCTTATTTCACTTAGGAGATTTGCATTTCTCATGCTTTAAATTGGTGTTGGTGGTATTTAAAAAGCTTGTGATACAGTTTTAGCAGGAATACTCTTATGTTACTTTCATTTACTTTGTTCCAGTTTTTCAAGTCATTCCATGAATGTAATTACTTGTGTCTTCCGTGTTCTCATCACAACCTGAAATTGTGAATTTTAGTTTGACATGCTCTTTCCAAAAAGAAAACTTTAAAGGAATTAAAATCATTTTAGCCCACACAAGCAATTATATTATAGGATTCCTAAACAGCATAAATATTTTTTCCTGGGCATTCTTATAAGCAAGAAAGCAAATAAACAAATGAAAAATTCCCCAAATCTTCCTAGAAATTATAGCACAGAATTATTCAATGAAGAATTACTCTCTTTTTTGAAGATTTCCCTATTTGGGTCTGACTAAGGGTGGATGGAAGTGGAAAGACGGACGATTAAGGCTGTGCATGTTTAGCGAATTTTCACTTCCCTAAGTAGTGATATTTTTACCTGTGAAGGTTAAAAATGGCTGTTTAAAACATGACTGTAATTGTTTAATAAGCCTCCAGGTACTGACATACAGACACATTGAGCTTACTTACAGCCAAAATGACCAAGTGCTTTTTTTAAAATGCTCAAGTCCGCACAGATCCAGAAATCAGCTTTATTTAATACTTCCTATTCCTTTGTGAATATAGAAATTTTGATGGAAAGCTGTCCAGCTATAATGGGCATTATATGTATAGTGATGAACTTTCAGTGCTTCTCTCATCTGTACCTTTAGTATGTGATAGATCTACATCAAACTTTGCTGCTTCCTTCTTGGTTGCATAGTTTCTGGTTTTACTTTTAATGTATACGAAACATGCTTTCGTCAGCTGTTCTTAGAGATGAAAACTTCTGTTACATGCACGATCATGACTAATGTCCAGTGTGAAGGTTTACAATATACCAACTGGTGTATTTGCTTTGGGAAAGTGTACAATTTTCGCTGAGTTTAACAGGGAGATACTTTGCTAAGAGCAGTAGGCCTGTGGTCTTGAGAGGAGGGGTGATTTCTTCAAAAAATAAAGCCAATGTAAGATACTTAACTTCTAAAATATTTTAATGTGGCAACCTGAAGCTTAAACTAAACTTTCTTGTCTGTTTTTGTTTTTCTTTTATTGAAGATTTCTCGTATGGAATATGTCCATTCAAAGAACTTGATATACCGAGACGTAAAACCTGAGAACTTCTTAATAGGACGACCTGGAAACAAAACCCAGCAAGTTATTCACATTATAGACTTTGGTTTGGCAAAGGAGTATGTAGATCCAGAAACAAAGAAGCACATACCATATCGAGAACACAAGAGCCTTACAGGAACAGCTAGATACATGAGTATAAATACACATTTAGGAAAAGGTACGTGTACTTTTTAGGTGGAGAAACAGCTGTGATTTGTCATGAACCGTCTTGTTTTCAAGTTGTAATTTTTCTCAGCGTCATTGTAGTAGAAATGTAGACTGCATTTCTCAATGTAGTCATTAGGAGCTGCAAATTTCGTGTATTGCTCGAAATATAGTTTGACCTTATATAAATACTGTTTACGGGAATAGTAGTTTTTGAGTCTCTAGTCATCAAGATCATGTCTTGGGAATTGTCCTTTTTGTTTAGATATCCTTAAAAGAAAGGTGAGGTGTATCTTTTTGTGTCATAGTATCTTCACTTTATAAGTATACTATGGCACAGTGAAGTGTTGAGGAAATAGGTGTGCTTATTAAACACAGTAAAGTCAATAGGTTGCAACAACATGGGTTTTCAATGCTACCTGCTAGTTTTCTGATCTCTTTGAAATGCACCATAAAATAATAAAGTCGCTTATATATGATACTGATTTCCTGATTTTTTTTTTTTTAGTGCTTACACTGTTTATAAGGCTTTGTCAGAATAGTTAAAGGTTATACCAGCAAGCTAAAGAAATGGCAGGATGTACATAAATATGAAAGTTATTCTTGAATTAGTAAAGTCACCTTGAAAAAGGTATGAGCGCTCAGATCTTTGTTTATTCTGGCTATAGAGAGGTTTTCTAGTAAAAACAGTTAGTTAGACCCCTTTGAATTTGTGTAAGCCGGTTGCTTATCACTGCATGGTAATGACTAATTAGGTTACTCTATGAATTGGTCATAAAAATGTTTTACAATACTTACAGATTAACTGTAAGTATAACTGTTAATATGGCAAATGGGAAACCATTCACACTTCTCAGACAGGAATAAGGTGCTTTATCAGTAATGCAGAGCCCATGGTATTTCTTAGGTTGGAAAATATCCTTAAGGTCACTGAGTCCAACCTCTAACCTAGCACTGCCAAATCCACCACTAAACCGTGTTCCTAGGCACCACATCTGTAAGTCTTTTAACATTCCTCTGAAAGTGGTGACTCAGTCACTTTGCTGGGCAGCCTGTTGCAATGCTTGAGAACCCTTTTGGTGAAGAAAATGTTCCCAATATCCAGGGTAGACTTCCCTGTGGCACAACATGAGGCTTTTTCCTGTTGTCCCAGTGCTTGTTCCTTGGGAGAAGAGGCCAGCCCTGACCTGGCTGCACCCTCCTTTCAGGTAGTTTTAACAGTGGTAAGATCTCCCCTGAGCCTGCTTTTCTGTGGGCTAAACACCCTCAGCTCCCTCAACTGTTCCTCATAGGGCCTGTGCTCCAGAACCTTTGCCAGCTTTGTTGCTCTTTAGTGTGCAAACTATAGTACCTCAAGTGCAGGGTTTGAGCTTTCTAAACCTAACTTTTGGAGTCAGGTTCTTCCGATAAAAGAAGTATTCACTAAATTTTTGAAGCATGAATGTTCATGTCAGCTTAACGTGACTGTTACATTTTTGACACTGGGCTCTCGTCTCCACTAAGTAGGATAGCCTTTAGATTAATATAAAATTTTCAGCAGTGGCACAACCACTTTTAAAACCAAATACACTTTTTATTCCTTCTTAAATAAGAAGATTCCCCCAATAACATTTAAGAAAAAGAAATCAAAATGTAAAACAGGTAATTACTTGAAAAACAAACTTGAATTTTGAATGTGTGTCTGATACTAACACAGAATGTGTTTATTTTTGTCTAATAGTAACATGTTTAATCATAGAATGGTTTGGGTTCGAAAGGATCTTAAAGATCATCAATTCCAACCCCCTTGCCATAGGCTGGAAAACCAGGTTGCTCCATCCCACTTGGCCTTGAACAGTTCCAGACATGAGACATCCACAGCTGCTTTGGCCAACATGTTCCCATGTCTTGCTGCTCTTACACTAAAGAATTTCTCCTGAATATTTGAGCTAAACTTACTGTCTTTCAGTACAAAAGCACTGCCCCTTGTCCTGTCATACATGTCCTTGTAAGAAGTCCCTCTCCAGCTTTCTTGCAGGCCGCCTTTGTGTACTGGAAGGTGCTGTAGAATCTTCCTGACGCCTTCCCTTCTCCAGGCTGAGCAGCTCGAACTCTCAGACTGTCTTCATAGGAGTGGCACTCCCTGTGATGCCTAAAAATTTCTAGTTTTTATGCTTCATGTATCTGTAACTTGGTGTATTTCTGTGCTTCTTATAAAATGCTAAAGCCTCTGTTCCCAGCCCCTTTAGCCAAAACAGTTGCCTCTGAATAGAAATCCAAGGACACATTCGTTACCCTAGAGCCCGAAAATATGTAAACAACGGTGAGCTGGGGGGGAGCGTGCCTGGGATGGTTAACATCATCGCCTAAGGGTGTAATTGGAGAATTACGGCCCAGTATGGTAATATGACAGAACTTATAAAAGGTGAAGCGCTCGTGACCAGGTGTCCATTTTTGGGTGTAGCCTCATGAGGTGGGTTTCATTTTCCCTGAACATACCATAAAGGCCTTTAATAAATTTGTCCGCTTTTACTCTCCTAATTTTGTCTTGGCCTCTGTTTCAGGTAGCCTGTTTTAGGCATCACCTGAACATCTTCATGGGCTTGTTCCATCTGCTCCATGTCCTTTTTATCTTGGGAACTCCAAAACTGGATGCAGTACTGCAGGTTGGCTCTCACCAGAGCAGAGGGGCCGAATTCCCTCCCTCTCCTGCTGCCCACACTGCTTTGGATGCAGCCCAGGACACATTTGGCTTTCTGGGTTGCAAGTACACATGGCTGGGTCATGTCCAGCGACTCATCCACCAGCATGCCCAAGTCCTTCCAGCAGGGCTGCTCTCCATTCTCAGCCCAGCCTGTATTTGTGCTTGGGATTGCCCTAACCCAGGTGCAAATCCTTGCACTTTTCTTTGTTGAACTTCCTGATGTTCACCCAGGCCCACCTCTCAAGCCTGTCCAGGTCACCCTGTGGCATCCCTTCCCTCTGGGGTGTCAACAGCACCACACAGCCTGGTGTCATTGGGAGACTTACTGAGGGTGCTCTTGATCCTACTGTCCATGATACCAACAAAGGTGGTCAACACTGGTCCCAGTAGTGACCCCTGAGGACCTGGTCTACATTTGGGTATGGAGTTGTTGCCCACAACCTAGGGTGTGACCACCCAGCCAGTTCCTTATCCACTTGTTTCATCTGTCAAAACAGTGTCTCTCCTGTTCAGAGACAAGGATAGCCTGTGTTCCAGTGTCCAATGCTTTGCATAAATCTAGGTAGTTGATATTAGTTGCTTTTCTGTCAAGCATCAATGCTGTAGCTGTGTTGAAGGCCACCAAATTTGACAGGCGTGATTTGCCTTTGCTGAAGCCATGTTGACCTCTTTATTTTTCGTGTCCCTCAGCATAGTTACCCGGAGGTTCTACACCATGATCTTGCTGGCCACTGAGGTGAGACTGACCGGCCTGTAGTTCCTCATGTCTCCCTTTCCTTCCCTTTGTAATAATGGGGGTTCTTTCTCCTTTTTTTAGTCTGAGGAAGCTCCACTGGGCTGTAATGGCTTCTCAGATGTTATGGATGGTGTCATAGCCTGAGGTTCCCTCAGGACTTGTAGGTACATCTCAGCAGGTCCCATAGACTTTTGCACCTCCAGCTTCCTTAGATGGGCTGCAGCGTGATTTGCAGTGGGCAGTTCTTCATTCTGCTGGTCCCTGCCCTTGTCTTCTGTGACATGGGTTATGTGACTGGTGTACTTGCCAGGGAAGACAGAGGTAAAAAAGTAATTTTTTGCCTCAGCTTTCTCCATATCCCAGGTGTCTTGTTTTCTTCTGGAGAGGTCCCACATATTTCCTAGTTTTCCTTTTGTCACCAATGTACTTACAGAAGCTTTTCTTGTTGCCCTTGACATCCCTGACCACATTTAATCCTATCACGGCTTTAGGTTTCTTAAGCTGATCTCTGGCTGCTCGGACTATTTCTCTGTATACCTCCCAGACTACCTGTCCTTGCTTCCCCTCTCTATATGTTTTCTTCTTTTTTTTGGATTCATTTAGGAGCTCCCTGTTCATCTGTGCAGGCCTCCTGATAGTGTTTGCTTGACTTTGTTGGATGGCATTGCTCCTGGGCTTGGAGAAAATCATGCTTGACTATTACCAACTTTCTTAGGGCCCCGCTTCTCTGCAGAACTTTATTTCATAGTACCCTGCCACGTGGGTTCCTGAAGCGGCCAAATTGCCTCTCCTGAAGTTCAGGGTACTGAGCCTGCTTTTCTTTCTTCTCACTACCTGTAGGATCTTGAGCTCCAGCATTTCATGATCACTGCAGCCAAGGCTGCCTTTGAGTTTCAGATTCCCCACCAGCCTCTCCTGTTGATGAGAACAAGGTCCAGCATGGCACCTTTCCTTTTTAGTTTCTCTGTCTCTTGAAGAAGGAAGTTATCATCAAGGATAACTTCCTGGATTGCTGATAGCCTGCTGTGTTGCCTCTCCAAGAGGTACCAGACTGGTTGAAGTCCCCCCATGAGGAGCAGGGCTCGTGACCATGAGGTGGTTCCTATATATCTGTAGACAACTGTTATAAATGAGTGTTTGAGAACACTTAAAAAACCATCAGCCAGGGTATCAGTAAAAACCAGATTTAATATTAAGCAACAGCACAACAAATTTTTTTGGCAAGGCTTACTCTTGCCGCTTACTAGATAGTTAAGGCACACCAAGGACAAAAGCAAAAAAAGCAGAAAACAACAAAGTCCAATCAATCAAAATAAATAAACTGAGAACTGTCTAGGAGTGTGTCTGTGTGTGTGTGTTTAGGTGCGTGTGACAAGGACAGTGAGGCCAAGGATAAAAAGGAATAACAGCCTAGAAGCTTAACAGCACTTAAAAGTATTTAACCTTAACTTACACCTTAAACTTAACTTACACCTTAAACTTAACAATTTTACAAAGGAACAGCACTTAACTTACACCTAACATAACTTATAACTTAACTTATGACTTAAACTTAACAATTTAACGGAAAACACTTAACAGCATTTACTAACTTGCAACTTAACCTTACTTACAGGCTTAACTTTGATATCCAAGGTACTTAAACAACTAAGAGCAGCATTTCTCCCGGAATTTGCTATAGCACATGCACACATATAGAGTCAGTGCAAGGTACCTGTGAAAAACTCCCCTTGAAGGGAGTAAAATAGGCACTCTGGATGCTTTTGCATCTTCTCAATGTGTGAAGAGTTGAGCCTCGAGGAGTGGGGGTATTGGCCCAGGATTCATTGTTGTTCAGGAATCCTCTGAGTACAGCAAACCTGAGCGTTTGCAGACTCTGAGAGACACCACTCAGAGGGAGGTTGCTGGTCACTGCTTCTGCAGTCCAGAAGAGCTCAAAGGTTCTCATTTTGAACTGCTGTTCAGGCAGGCTCGCAAGAGAGCCTTCTTCGCAGCCTGCCTTCAGTCATAGCAATGTTTCATCCTGGCCCCAGTGTGGGTCAGCGCGCTTTCTTTGAAAGTGTGAGAACAGGGATGTTATGCTATGCAAGGAAGAAAAATAGTTTCCAAGGCTGTTCATAAAGAAAACGAGCTCATTAGCAGCAGTTCCTGGGAGCAGACAGTGTTTCTGATAAGCTCAAGAGGAGCTGAGCCCAGGTGCTGTTTATCAAGGCTGAGGTCTAATGAGCATTTCTCACATCACAGTGTGGCCTGGGAGAGGTGGGGGAGGGAAGCAGCACCACAAGGACTCATCTGCTCTGTCTTGCTGGTTGGGGGGGCCTGTAGGTGCCCAACCCTGCCCTCCCATTCATCCTTACTCACAAGCTCTCAATCAGCTCCTCATCCATCCCCAGGCAGAGCTCCATGCACTTAGCTGGCTATTGGTATGGAGGGTGACATCTCCTCCTGGTCTCCCTTGCCTCTTCTTCCTAAAGAGCCTGAATCCTTCCATTTCAACTTTTTTTGTTATGTTCTGTGATACTCCTCTAAAAATGTATATTTTTAAATTCAAGTGAGACGTAGAACACTGAAAGTCCTCAAGCTGTGTTTACAGAGACAGTGCCATATAAGATACTAGTTGCACTGAAAATAGTGGTAGTAAGACATTTTTTAGGGCTATATTTTTAGTCTGTAGATAATTTCCTGAGCCATTTGAATGGTCTGATATCTGACCTTTGTAAAAAATAAATGTTTTCAATAAAGAGGGAGACTATCAGGTTGACATTCACTTATAGAAATAAGTTACTTTTGAGTATGCCTCTATTGAATTGTTACTTTATCTATGTTAGTGTGTCTGAGTTAGGAAGGATGTTCTCCTTGAATCAAAAGTACGTTTTAGGATCCACAGTATTTGAAACTATCATCAATGCATAGCAACTAGAAAGACTTCAAATGCTTAATAAAACTTGTACAAAATCACCAAAACTCACTCTTTGAAGGTGTATATAAGAAATATATAGCTGCTGAACATCCTGTGGCCAATAATATTTTGTTTCAGAAGAGACATTTAATCAAGGATTTCTGGTAGTTTTGTGCCAAGCTGGGAATTCGTATATGGAATAGAAGGTATTTTGTCTGTGTGAAGAGTAACATGGCTTCATTCAGATAGCTATTTGAAGGAAATATAAATACTGTGCAGCCCTTAACCAGCATGAAGCTGATGCCCTGCCTTTCCATGAGAATTTCTCTTAGGGAGAAATTACTGTGTGCTTCTTTTCCAGTTAATTTTCAGGAAGGGAAAATAAGATTCCAGACAATGTACATTCTTATTGGAAGGTTAATGAAGATAGAATCTGCGTCTGTAAAAATCTGTCAATTTTCTGTGTTTGCTGGATATGTAAATTGGTAATTATTTTGGGATTTCCCTAAATTCATAAAAACATTGTGTTAGTGTTTAAGTTATTTGGCTACAGAAACTATAGTCACATGGAGTCATAACTTGCTTTGATATAGCCATCAGTAATGGTCTCTGGGGAATAACCCATATCCTTGATTGTATTGGTCATTTCCTGGTAGTGCTTAATTATTGAAGAGGCAGAAGTTAGTTATCTTACAATGAATACTTGAAATTCTTCTGGGAATGAAGCAACTCTACTCTTAATGTGAGTAGAAAGGCCAAATGAAGCCAATTTCTTTAAACAGTACTTATCATCAAACAAAACTAGGAGAACCCCACTCTTACCTTCAGTACATTTGCTCTCGTGTTAGAGCTGTCACATGTTCTAGATCTAAAATGAGTTTCTAGTGGCCAGACTATTTTGTAATCTAAACCATCAACAAATAATTCTGCATTGGATCAATTTTAATTAATTTTTTATTGCAACAGTATTAAACATTTGGTCCTAAAATTTTATTAGCCTAAATCCTGTACTTTTTCTAGTAACTTTAAAAAAAAAAAAACCTTCCGCATGTATAGTCTGTTTTTTGTGGTGATGGCTCTACAGGAGTCCCATCAAATTGTCACTGAGCCAGTGGTGCAGGATTAAGTCCTTTGCCAGACCTGGGTTCCCCTTTAGGAAGTTCGATGTTTCCCTTCTCATACTCACTGAATCATCTTTCACTGGATCTCAGGGCAGAATTTTATGTGTCTTAGATAAATCCCTCTTCCTGTGTAAGTTAACCAAGTTAATCCACGCTTGTTATATGAAACAACACTACTAATACAAACAATGAATAAGTCTTTGAACCTTTAATTAAAGCTATAAATGAAAATAAGTTTGGTTGGTTTTACTTTCAGTCTGTATTCTTAGGGACAATAGTATGGCCCACACAGTACAGTGTGGGCTTATGATAAAATTGGCATGCAACTTCATTTTTGTGAACCAGAATCGTTAACTTCAGGATTCATGGTTTTGTTAAGGAAGAAATGCTTTCTTTCCCTCATTACTGAATGAATCCAATCATTTTTACTAAGACTACAAGCTCTGTGTTTCAAATTTATTTTTGCTGAACTTTAGGGACTGGCAGTTCAAACTAGGTGGATTATTACTTGTCATTTCTATCTAACCATGTTACCTTTTCAGTAACTAATACTGTGCCTTCTGATCCAAACAGATAAAATGTTTCTACTGCTAGAGTGTTCCTAAACTTTCTTTAGGGAGTTGGATGCCTACTAAAGACTGAATGTCTGTTGTTTAAACTTTGTTATGGTTACTGTATTGTTTATGCTAAAAAAAGTAATTTCTGGGGATAACCTCCTGAATGAAGCTCTAATTTTTGTTTAAATCAACTTATTTACATTGAGATAATTGTCTGTAGTTTATGAGCAAAATAACCTTTCTTACCAATTTAGCTAGCTTCAAACAATCTCTTTGAGAGAGAGGAAACCATGTGCCCTAAAGCATTGTTGTGTATTTGTTATTTTATGATTGTATTACCTTTTAGGCAACATATCCTCTCAATCTTATTAAAATGTGAGACAATAGGTAGGCTCCATATACATCAGCAGCCCTTCCTCCAGCTGATGCTTGATACTCTTTTGTCTTCCAGCTAGTCCACAGCTATTTTTTTCCAGTTTTTAGATGTCCTTCTTTGAGTAATAGCAATATAGTCTTTGGGTTTCATGTTTCTCAGGTTCATCTTGAAGATTTCCTTAGGAAGGATTTCCATAGGAAGATTTCCATAGGAAAGGATATTTGACTACTGTTTCTTAATTACTCCAAAGTGATCAGTGAAGAACTTGTATGGATTGTAAATAACAATCCCTGTTCCCCAAATTAAAGAAACCCCACGAAATCCTTTCCCATAGCCTATTTTTGAAGGCATTGTGAATTAAAATATTCTCTCCTAGTTCCCAAAGAATTGTCCTACATAAATATTGCCAACAGTCCACATCTCTTTAAAAAAACCTCCACAAAACATAGCAAAACACCACCACAGAACACCTTACTTTGAAATAATAAAGATGAAAAGTTTCACCTTTCATAGATAGGACGCTCTGTAAAGGAGTAATTGCCTCAATAAGACACTATTACTTTTGTTGTCTTTTTTAAAGGAGAAAAGGCTAATCTTTCATTGTCATAAATGGTATAAATTGATATGAAAGAGGAATTACTGTCCCTTTTGAAAGACCAAATGGAACTTTCTAGTACATTTTTGTGGGCCGTACCCTAGTGTTGCCCACAGATGGACCATCTGTTGCACAGTTGTAACATTCCCATATGCTTTACCACTGTCTTAGCGCTGATCTGCCTTACATGAAATGCACTGCACTGCACAGGATGTTTGTCAGGAGCAGTGCTCCTGGAGTAGTGATATTCTGCATGTTCGCCCTACCTCATACAGAGCCCAGGATTCCTGCTAGCAGCTGGACCTAATGGTTCTTTCACATACTAAAACTTGTCAGGCACAGAACTATGCAGCTTACCCCTCCTTTCTTCCTAACCTATGTGATTGTATCAGAATAGGGTGTGGTCATCAAGGGGGATGTTGTAGGATTGGCAGAGAAATTCAAATATGACCAAATTGTTTGGAGGGCCCTCACTGAGAAAAGTGGCAGCAGTGGACAACGAGAGTGGAGAAGTGACCGCAAACAAGAAAAGTGTTGGCAAGGGAATTAAAAACATGGAAATGAGTAAAGGAGAAATGACTGAAACAGCTTCATATGGCTGGCAGATGTGTGATGAAGTTGGGGGCTAGATGTAGCCTGTGCTCTGACTTACCATCCTTTCTTTTGGTGTTTCCTTACTCGTTTACTAATAGATGTTTACTCAATGTTCAAATGAGAAGATAGGGCTAGAAAACAGTAATAAGTACATTATTCTATTCATATGAAAATAAAAAATTGTTCTTCAGATGCAGTATATTTATGGCAATATTATGTGTTGATCAGATCAGAGCCAGGTTGGCTTTGTTCACTTTACTGTGTTCAAAAAATCGAACAAACAATTTTTTGTTTACCTTCCTGCTCCATTTCCCTTGTTATCAAAGCATAGAGATTTTGTTTTGTGAAATACTGAGTGTTAATATTTTGTTTTTCTTCCATGTGTCAGGGAGAAAGTAAAATTTAGAATTAAATACTGCCTGTTACTACAATGCATAATACAATGTATAATGTTTCTTTCAACAGCAGTACAGAATGAAGTCAGGTGGAAATGTAAAAATCTGTTCAATGCTAGTAATTTAATGACCCAAGAATGATGGATTTAATTAAAAATCTGTGTGAAATGTACTTTGAAAACTTTCAATACATTGTGTTTACTTGTTACTTTCCTTTTCCTTTAACCTTTGGTGAACTTTTTGAAGGACTGCTTTATTGCATTTGCTTTACTGCAGATGAAAAATTGTAGCTTTGCCAGGCGCTATGTTCCGTGAAAGCTTGTATGTCAGCTAGACTTGATAGCAGGCAGTATGTACATGCTGCTTGTTGTTCAAATAATAGTACTTCTGAGCCTTCTGCAATCTATCTTTGGCTTATTCCGAAATTCCATAATGTGTTCCTGAGAAAAAACACCATCTTCTCCATGATTTTGTAGAGGAAAAAATAATTCTATTGAAGCTTTCTTAAATTGTTTCAAGTTCACAAATAATAGATCAAAAAATGTTGGAATTAAAATGCAATTTTAAGGGTTGAATGTATTTTAGAATAGGAGTAATTTCATACAGCAACCTAATTTGCTTAAAGTGCTGTTGAGATGAATATACCTGTAGTCTGCATCTGCTTTTTTTCTGCTTTTTTAGCTGTGTTAAGGCAGTCCGTAGTACACAAGAACATGCCTACCTGTTCAGTTTGATTTCAAGTACTTTATATCTAACAATTGTTTTTACATAATTTGGAGGCTAGTCTTTTAAATATGATGTAAAATTACACAGGTTGAAGTTTCTAATAATACTTGCATTTTGTTTCAGAGCAAAGTAGAAGAGATGATTTGGAAGCCTTGGGTCATATGTTTATGTATTTTCTCAGAGGAAGTCTTCCATGGCAAGGTTTAAAGGTAGTGGGTTTTAATATCTTCCCCTGTTTGTTTTCAGATCATCAGATTTTATTGACGTTCGGTGTTTTTTTGAATATGTGTTTGCAAGCTGTATAACTTCTTAAGCTTGTTTGTTCTTGTGTCATAGGCTGATACATTAAAAGAACGTTACCAGAAAATTGGAGACACTAAACGAGGAACTCCTATAGAAGTATTGTGTGAAAACTTCCCAGGTAATGTCTGCTGTTAATGAAAATGTCATGTATTAATTTATAAAATGAAACCGGCATAGGTAATTGCTTAATATCTGGCTTTAAAATTATAATAAGTGTAACAGGACACCGAATCACAGAATGGGTCAGGTTGGAAGACACCACAGTGAGTCATCTGGTCCAGCCTCCTTGCTCAAGCAGGGCCATCCCAGAGCACATGGCACAGGATTGTGTCCAGGTGCTTCTTGAATATGTACAGTGAGGGAGACTCCACAACCTCTGGGCAATTTGTTCCAGTGCTCAGTCACCTGCACAGTAAAGAAGTTCTTTCTTGTCTTCAGGTGGAACTTCCTGTGCCTCAGTGTCTGCCCATTGCCTCTTGTCCTATTGCTGGGCACCACTGGGGAGAGCCTGGCTCCATTATATTGACACCCACCCTTCAGATTTTTATACGTATTAATTAGATTCCCTCTCAGTAACCTCTTTTTGAGGCTGAGCAAGTCCGGCTCCCTCAGCCTTTCCTCATAAGAGAGATGATCCAGTCCCTTGATCAACTTAGTAGCTCTTTGCTAGACCCACTTCAGGAACTCCATGTCTCTCTTGTGCTGAGGAGCTCAGAATGGGACACAGCCACTGAGTAGAGGGACAGGATCACATCCCTCAACCTGCTCTTCATAATGCACCCCAGGATTCCATTGGCCTTCTTGGATCCCAGGGCACACTGCTCACTCAAGCAGAGCTTGTTGTCCACCAGAACACCCATGTTTCTCTTTGCAGAGCTGCTTTCCAGCAGGTTGGCCCCCAACCTGTGGTGCTGCACAGTAGTGTTCTTCCCCAAGAGCAGGACCTGCGTTTGCCTTTGCTGAATTCCAGGAGGTTTCTCTCTGCCCATCTCTCCAGCCTGTCGAGGTCCTTCCGAAGGGCTGCACAGCCCTCTGGGGTATCGGCCACTCCTCCCAGCTTTGTGTTGTCAGTGAAATTGCTGAGGAGGCCTCTGCCCTTCATCCAAGTCATTGATGGATAAATTAAACAATACTTGGCCCAGACAGAATTATCCTTTGAAGCAGCAGTAAGCTAATGCTGTTGTCCTTCAATATAGATTCTTCTAAAGAAAACATAAAAAAATTACTATATGTATGCTTACAGTGATTAACTAGTTTGCACTTTTATCCTCGCACATAAGATTTTGTAATGTTTTTCAGCTCAAATTTGATACTATGCTCCTATTAAAAACAAGCTGCATTAGAAACAGATTGAACTAATATTTAAAATAACTTGAAAGTTTCAGGTGTCACTTCTAGTTCTCTGTAAGTGCAAGGAAAATCAATGAGGTGTTGGAAAATACGACAGAAGCAAATATGAGTTTTTTAAAAGTTGTATTAAAGTGCTTGGAACAGGGGACATGGACATGATTTTGCCAAAATATAAGTGAGCACCTTGAAAGGTAACCAAAGTATCATTGATAAGCAAAATGGATTCACTGAGAATAGCTCATGACAAACTGATTTTATTTCCTCTAATGAAAGGAAATCCTGTCGACAGTAGGCTTTATGTCATATACCCCTTTCTTTACCTTTCCTTAGTCTTGTATCCATAAAACTGATTGGAAACAAAGAAGAAAGTAGAGGCATTTCTCTCCCCACTTTTTTGCACATTGTGCCTTAGAATTGGAACATTGAATAGAAGATCTCAACAGGTGATGAGAAGGAAAAATTAGTGGGGTGTCTCTTGGTAGGATATGTTTGGAATATTGTAGTGTGTCTCAGAATATGGTAGCATCTCAAAAAACATTGTTACTGTTAAGTAACTTTTTTTCTGGTAATTCACAGATGCATGGTGAGCAACTGTTCAGGTTTTATGGTGAGAGGGAGAAGTTGCTTTAAAATGAAATAAGGTGGTGGGTTTTTTGAGTTCCATTAAAACAGATAATGGCAAATATGTATATTTCTTATTTACACAGAGGAAATGGCTACTTACCTACGTTATGTGAGAAGGTTAGATTTTTTTGAAAAGCCAGACTACGACTACTTAAGAAAACTCTTCACAGACTTACTTGATCGGAAAGGCTATATGCTTGATTATGAATACGACTGGATTGGCAAACAGTTGGTGAGTACAGTTCAGCTGTTAGTAAAATAATAGGTTCTTCTGTGATAAGTTTTTAGTCTCAGAAAATACATACATTTCAAAGCTGCTGTTAGGGTTGTGAACGGCTCCTATTACAAGCCCATCTGCAGATGCATGTTCTAACATTATCTTTTGGCTTGAGTGTTTCATATTCAGTTTCTTTCCAAATGTACTCTTAATATCAAAGAATATCTCTGCTCAATCCAAAATGGGGTTTAAGAAATTGAGATTGTTTTTGAGTGGAAGAACCTTAAAATTTTGCAGGTGATTGTCATTATTGCATGTTGTTTTTTTGTTCCCAGTATTTTTAAAATACAGAGCTGTAACATCTCTGCATGTGAGGTATGCTTCAGATATTTATCAGTTCACTATGAAGAAATATTTCATATTGCATAGGTCATTGCATATTTCATCGCAGTGCATCTGAAGTTACTGAAAACACTCTGTTTATATGCTTCAAGAAAGGGTAGAGGATGAGGTTTTCTTCAGCTTCTCAAATTTTTCACTTTGTTTTAATATGTAGGGAATGGAGGGGTAATATGTATATGTTCGACCAGTTTGACATTGTATCTTCACTCCGCAGTTTTCTGTGTGACTGAAAGAATTGTAGTATTTATTTTATTGCAAAATATTTTTTTCAGTGTTTAGCATTAAAAATTATTTTAGGCATTTGATCAGGTTTCATCAGAATGTCCTAACTGCTAACTGCAGAAAGTATCAGCCTAAAGTCTTTCAGAAAATTTATGGATGATAATAATTGGAATTGCTATTCCATTAATTTCTGTAAGTCTTGGTTTGCGTTTTTTCTTGGTTGGTATTTTTCTTGTTGGTATTAGTAAATGTCTTGTGAAGCTTCTGCTTTAATCTGATAATTTTGTTATTTGTTACTTGAAGCTGTCAGACTTAAAGATTATTTTCTATTACAGACCAGTAACTTTTGGTGAGACTTAGAAATTTATTTTTTTTACCAGTTGCTACATATTATTTATATTTGTAGCCTACTCCTGTGGGTTCAGTACATTCAGACCCTGCAATGTCTTCAAACAGAGAAGCATATCAGCACAGAGATAGAACGCAACAATCCAAAAATCAGGTAAACTTCTCATGTGAGATTATCAGCATTACTATGTCTTTTTTCTAATGATTTGTGCTATGTTTTTATTAGAACTTGAAAATAAAATTGACTCTAGGTTTTCTTTGTTTTGATTTAACTAGATCTTTGATAAGTCTACATAGTGGACTTAACAGTAGGGATACGTAATTATCTCCTAGAAGCTTGCTTGTTTGAAGCTACGATATAGTATAGTGAATCAGTAGTGAATTTTCTCCCTACTCACACTTCTTTACTCCCTGTCTCTTCTCCATACACTGTATCCTCTCTTTCAGTTCTAACATGCATGTATAACATTTTCAGTTTTTTTTAAACCAGTCTAATGACTAAGATGGTAAAAATATTAAGAATTCAGAGCTGTGTCCTTTCACCTAAGCAAAATTACAGGGTTGTGTTAGTGTGCTTTTTCTTACTAAGAATTTTGAGGTTTAGCTACTTCACCTCGCTATGAAAATGTGTATGAAGGCATGTGTAAGTATGTCGATAATGTGGAAGTGCACTCTGTATAGGGATTGAGTGTGTAGTGCGTCTGTACTTTTAAAAAATAATATATAATAATTAATGCACAAGTTGTTTATTATAATTTTTTTTCTTCTTTCGCATAAATCCTAATAAATTCAAAAATGGTAGTCAGCAGACCACAGGGCAGCTTGGGACTCACAGCAAGCCAATCCACATCATTTGAGGGCTCACTTGGCATCTGACAGACATGGTGGCTCTGTACAGGTATTTTTCTGTTTCTTTGCATGACTTAGATCAGTTGGTCTGCATTACATAATAGCACTTTCCTGTAATGTATCACATGAAAATGTGATACATTTCCATGCCATGAAACTTTTTGTTTGTGGAATTTTTCTTGCGTGTTTATTAGTAAAAGTCTTAAAACAGTTGAACTGCCTTTTTTGCAGAATAAAAACTTACTGTAGTGCAAGCAACTGGAGTTTAGACTTGTAATTTGTTGGTTTTAAATTTGTTAATTGTATTAGCAACTAAAAACACTATTCACTGAGATTTTGAGCTTTGAGTCCAAAATGAAAATGGTTTAGCCTTGTGAAATCTTATCTGGACAGGGGGTGTGTGTGGAAATTGTCTGCTGTATTTTTGATTATGACAATCTAAGTTACATTTATTTATTCTGAAGTTTTTGTTTTGGAAGAAAGTTGTCAAGGCCTGAAGAAATAATGATGAGTTCAGGATATAGAAAACAGTGCTGCAGGCCTGTCAGTGTGATAACATTGTCTAAATTTTGTTGCTTTAGAAACAGCTGTCATGTCATGTAACAAAACGTAGTAGATGATAATTATTACTGTGTGTTAAGAAAAGTTTAAATAAAGTTTTGGGCTTCCCGTTAAAAATGTTTCAAAAACTTTACCTGTACGTGTAACTTGAATTGCAATAGTTCTCTCAATAACATAACTTTTAAAGGTGATCATTTATTTTTGGGAACAGCCTAGTCATGTAGAATCAAAAATGGATTTGAAGTATCTTCCAAAATTTCATTTCCCATTTTTTAGGTTAGAAAACACATTTAAATTGCTAAATTACAGTTAGTAGAACTTCCAACTTCCAAATCATATGACTCTGTTGGCAGTTGTGGCACTTAAGAAACTTTCTATTCTTTGTCAGGTAAAATGTAACAACTACAAGAAATTTTCTTCTATTTTAAAATATGCTAAATACCCTTTGGGGATGGGGAGCACCTTTCCTAGGAAATAACACAAGTGACACTAGTATTCCTTACTATTAATATAGTGTTGTTTCTATTCTTTTTCCTCAAAGGATACTGGCAGTCTGTGTTCAGATCATTTAGATCAGTTGAGGCTAAGCAATTGCCACGTGAATAAAGCACTGTGCAAAGCTGCAGCTGTGGTCTGTGTCTTTGAAAATCAAGTGTTGTGCAGCAGGGTGTTTTCATATTGATTTGCTTTTTGTTGTGGAGTGGTCATGCTTCCTGATTAAGGGCACTTATAAAATCACATAACATCTTCAGTTATGCTGTGACATAGCCCTTGGCTGTTGTCAAATACCCCTTTGTGGCAGGGATAGTAACTGAATCATGCTATTTGTTAAGTTGGTTCATTAGCTAGCTACTTTAGTTGGATTCCTAACTGCTTTCAAGGTGACAAGTTCTAAAAGTCCCACAGAAAATTGGTCAAAGGAAAAGTTGAGTCTGAGGTGTGAAATTAAAGTGTACTTATTTTTTTCTGTGATATTAATGCACCATTGCTCATCTTTGAGATCAGTTTTATCAATTTTCCTGCAAGATATGAAAATCTGTCAGTTTATTTTAAAATGATAGTGGAATGTTTTTAGGTCACTGCTATTAGTCATCTGTAGTACTACTGCTGGTTCCATCGTTCTTTTTTAGGAGATTATTAACATGTCCTAGTGATTATTTTCTGTGACATATTAATGTCAAGTGGACTGAATGTTGGTGTATATGTTTATTACTCTACATTTTTATGCTCTTAGTGATGATAAATTCAAGTGGGAACCATTGAGGTTCAAACTGGTTTGTTCATTGAATGATACTGTTCTGGCTTTTGTATTAATTTAATTTATCCCAGACCCTAGGCTTGTGTTCAAAAGATCCTAATGTGCTTTGACATGTTTCATTTTACTTTGTAGCATCAGTTGAAGTTCAAATAATGCTAGAAAATTGAGTTGTAAAGGGAAGACATCCCTTCTTCCATTTACCTCAGTCCATCTTTCTAGTTTGTGTAGACTTTTTAATGACCAACTCATACCTCCCAGCAATTCATTCAATGACTTCTATTGTGTCTTTGTTTTTGTAACTTTGCCTCAGTTCTCAAAATGTCATTTGTACAACACTGAATTATTTCCTTCTCTGCGTGAGTTGCAATCTGCCTGTGCACTCATAAAGACTATGAATCTGTTTCATTACTTTTTCATCGCTTACTAACTGATCTTCTTCCTCTCGTCTTTTCTCTTCCTGTTTTCCCATTGGGAAATTCTTTAAAAGGAGGTTAGATTGAAAGATTGGGTTAAAGAGTTCTGAGTAAAATTCTTAGGAACTGATTGAAAGATTTTTATATTTGATGTAAGTACTTTTGAGTTGCAAGATTCCTCTCCTTCAAGAAGCCAGGGTAGTGGTTGTCGAGTTAGATGAAACAAATCAATTTTCCTAAGTTTTTCTTGTTGTGATGACTTATTCTTATGTCTTAACTGAAAACATTTTGAAGGTAAAGTAAAGAATTGTGTATTATCACCAATGAACTGCTTAGAGATGTAGACTGGCTTTATTTTTTGAGTGGAGAATTCAGTTACTGAGATTCTTAATGGAATGGTAGGGGGTTTTCTATGTCTATTTCAAATTTCCATATTGTGATTATAATAATAAAAATCAGCAAAATTTGTTTTTTGTGGTAGACTTTCTGACTGATTTTTGAACATACTAATCCAAAACAAAGTATGAAGCCTGAAGATTTACTGTTGCCGTTTAGGGAATTGCCATTCAGGCTTAACTTTGCCATGTTATATATGGCCCTTATCAAGCTTCCAGAGGACTATGTATCTGAGAAGTCAATCTGTTCCACGATTAATGTGTCATTGATGGGTAGTGGGTGTAATTTTTGTTTCTTTGCCTTATGTCATAGAGGGTAGCAAGAAACAACCAATGTGACGCATAAGCTTCTTTATATAGGTGCTCTTTTAAAGAACTGATTAAATTTGAAGGAACTAAATTTAAACCAGGATAAGGTTACAAAAATGCTGAAAGTAGTTTTAGGTTTTCAGTTTAGTGGTTATTCTCCCACTTGAAAATAGGTGAGTAGCTAAAGTTAATCTTGAATATTGTGATACTTCTAATTTGAAACTTTAAAAACATTTGTTTCTGAAACCTAATACTGTGACTATTCAGGGAAAAATGCCTATCTGCATTTAGTTAACAGAATTTTTAGGTGCAAAACCACTACTTCAATATCGTAATTTTTTCACTATACTTATATTCAAGTCTTTTAAGAGATGAATTTTGCCTCCCATTTTCATCAGGCTATTGATTTTATCAGGGGAAATCCGTACCAACTTGAGTCACAAGTAGAGAAATTAAATTAAAAGTTTCTCTTAAAGCACTCTTTGTTTTATATACCAGTGCTTCTCTCTCTAAAGTTTTAGGTTTTCGTGTAGATCTACTGTGATGAATCTCCATTGTGCCTTATTTGTGGTCCATTCTGGCTACAGAATTTGGTGTGCCACTCCTTCAGTGTATACAATGCCTTCTAGGTGACTTACTCTTGCTCAGTTCTATTATATTCCCTTATCTTCCCGCCCACCTTGTGCGGATTTTTGAGCTGATTGGCATGTAGTTGGAGAGAAAAGTGTAATGGCTGGTCCAATTTAAGCCCACAGACTCCAGAATCAGGAGTGTACAAGTGTTAAGACTGCATTATCAGTCTTCTATTAAAGGCTCTTTTAGATCAGATTGCAAAGTACTTTACTGATGTAACACAGAATTAAATTCATACAGCTGTAGCCTTACTGACAGTGTAATTGAGGCACTCCTGCCTGTCTCTTGTACTCCTTGGTATGAGTCTTTGTTAGTTTCTTTTCTTTAACAGTGAATATTTGGCACTGTTGTAGGTGAATTAGCTCTTGGCTATTCATCTTAGTGATGAGCTCCTAGAGCTGCTTTCAGCAGTAGTAGGTTAGAGTGAAACTCTGGGCATTTGTGATTCTGGAGAAGCATGACTGATGCTGTTATTTGGATTTTTACTATATACCCTTTGGTTCGCTTACGCTTTCAGCGGTCATAGCTCTTTGCAGAAAGAAGAATTTTGTTCTCCTCCCATCTAAATTAAGTCATGGAACAGACAGTTACACTTGATAGTATCTGTTTGTGTATTTGGTGGATGTATATGGGTGTCTATATGTCTATGGTCTCTTTCTCCTTGATATCTACCAAAGAGACAGAGATTATCTATTATTGCCCAGAGCAGGGCAGGACAGGCTTTTGCTACTTGGTGTGAAATTTTCAACATAGTGTTTCAAATTCTCTTAAAGTAAACAGTCAAACTAATGAACCAAACAAAAGAGATTTTTCCAGCTAATTGAAACCACTATGAAGGAAAACCGATAAGTTTGAAGTCAGTTTGAAGAATAAGCTGCAGTAAGCATTGTTCTTTATTACCAGATCGGAGTGCAATGACCCCAGTGGAGGATGATTTTGGCTTCTTTAAAGATGAAGTCAACTTAGATTATACAACACATATATAATACTTACAATGTTATTGATGTAAGAAGGATTTTTAGATACCTACTTTCATATTTTCCAATTCAAATTAAGCTGTACATAGGGAGTTAGATCTCTTTTTTTGAGTGTGCTGTCCAAGAAGATAGATGTCAGTCATTGAACAGGTGCTCCTGGGAAGGAAGTGTGAAGGAGAATGTCATGTGAAAGCTCCACAGATGCTATAGTTGGGCAGTGTGTTTGATATTTGTGTAAGAGTCATACATTTTTTCATATTTTTTTTAGGAAAAGAGAAGAAAATAGGAGTTCTTGCAAATGCCTCTGAAAACTGTGACCTGTTCTTTATAGCAGGCGTGAATGCTAGGTTGTATGGTTTCTGTCCAGAAAGGGACATATATCTGTCATGCTATTTCTTGGTGTACCCTACTTTTATTTGAGTAAATTGAAGACAAAGGCTCTGTTTCTCATCAACCACTGTTACTCAATCTTGAGCATGGATCAGAGGATTTTCTGAAAAGTTCTTTTTAAGTCTAGATTATGGAGCAGAAATCCTGCATTATTAGGATTGCAGGCAAGATTGACTCCAATATTAATTGGGTGACGTTGCTGTATATGGATTAGTGCAAGCCATAGTTGTGGTTAGTTACACAGTAATGCACTGGAAGTTCCATGTGAACATGATCCCACCAGTGGTCCCTTCCAGCTGTAACCATTCTGTGCTTCCTTTGGAACCAAACCCATTTGGTGGGCAAGTTGAGCAATTTTTTTTTGCCCTTACATTTTTATGGTTGCTCCTATCTTATTTAGCAAATGCCTCTGATGCTCTTTTCCACTCTGCTTATCACTATTACAACTGGGTATTTCACAAGAAGCAATGAAATGATCTTCACAGTAAGACACCTGGTGAGGTGGTTGGGATCATACTGTAACCCCCCTCTCAGTAAATATGGACAATGATGACAACTCAGAATATTCTGTGATTCTGTAAAACCCAAAAAACACTAACCCAGGATGTTTGGTTCAGGATGCCTGCCCCACCATGTTAACATTTGTTAAAGTACAATTCCTGCCTATTTCTGTCACTGAATGTGAAGCGTTTCTGTCATGGCCAATGATAAGAAACTAAACTTAAGCCATCTTTTTGAAACTCCATTGACTTATTTATCATTGCAGGAGTAAAGTCTGATCTCCCATAATTCCTCCAGTTATATTGACTAAAATTTAAGTAGTTAGAGTCCTGCAATCTCAGACATCTTTTATTTTGTTACAAGCCTGCAGGGTTTTTTGGCAGTGGTTTCTGTTTTAGTGGAGTTTGAAAGAGAAGAAAACTTGGGCTGTTGTAGGCATATGGCATGGGAAATGCCTTGAGTGCAGCAAACTTCTGAAGCTTTGTACTTAGTTACAATAGGAACCATAAAACAAACCTCAATAGGCTGGGCTCTTAGCTCTGGCTATAAATAGATGAGACATAACTGCTGTATTAAGAGGAGAGCTTGGAAGAGTGAGGTAAATAATATTATGGTGATGACTTTCCTTCCCTCTCTTTTCATCTACCTTAATCTCTGACCATCAGGCAAAAACTGGTAATAATCTTGAATTATAGACTACTGTTGGTCTCTGTAGCTGATTAATTTTTTACAGATGTTTTCTGCAAACTCTTGTATTATTTGTTCAGAATGATATTTTTATGCTTGCTGCTTTGCCAAGCAGTTGCTGCTCCTTAGTAGCTAGTAGACCTCTCAAGGGGGTCAGTCAGCTCTTTAATGGGTCAGTCAACACTGTCAGCAGCTCTGATCAGATAGGCACTTGTCTACAGCCAGTTAACCATCTTCCCTGTCAGATTCTGTGGGGTGAATAAGGGAGGGGCCTCTGGAATGGCTCTATTTGTCATGCAGGAAAGCTGACAGGAACTGAGACAGAGAATGTTGGGTTCCACTTGGTTTAAAGTCAAAACTAATATTCCCAGAGAACCACAATGACTTGAACAATTTATATAGGAATTTGAGAGTAAACTAATAGGAATGAAGATTGATCTAGTTTTTATTAATTTTTTTGGAAGTAGGTGTTTTTTTGTTCTAAAAATTAGACACCATCTATACTCCTAGGTCTAGGAAATGGTCTTAATTTTCCAATTTCCTGGTGAGTGCTCTTTGAGATACAATTGAATCAGGCCTTCATTTTCACTCTGAATACAAAGAGCAAAACTAAGGAGCATAAATATGCTGAAGGAGTGGAGGTCAGGTTAGACTGACTGAATGGCATCAGAAGAGTGCTTAGTATCTTCCCTTAAAGCTCTGAAGAGGTGTGCGGGAGATAAGCAAACCTGATCCACAGAATTGCTTTGCTTCGTCCACTCACCTTGAGTCTGTTATATAGATGTCAGTTCCACTAATAGATATGAAAGGAAAATTACAGGAGAGCAGGAATGCCAGCATAAAACCTGGAAAAGATACTGTTACTGGTATAAAAATAACTGTGGAAATAACAAAAATTACTGTTTTTTTAAGATGTATTGCACCCTTAGGAATTAACAAATGTATGTCTGGCAGTAGCATAATTCCAGGTCTTTCTTGTGGTTTCAGGTAGTAAGCTCAACAAATGGAGAACTGAACACAGATGACCCAACTGCAGGCCGTTCAAATGCACCCATCACAGCTCCTGCAGAAGTAGAAGCAGTGGAAGAAACAAAGTATGTCCTTCTTTTAATATTCTTTGGATCTTGTGTGCTCAGCTGCTTCAATATTTTTCTCATATAGTTTTTAAAAAATATTGTCTGAACTGAATAGCCATTGATGAGGGGCAAAACTAAAATGCTCTATTAAATTTTGTCTTCAAATTTTTTAATGGCAGAGTTCCTATAGCTTGTACATCTTTTAGGCTAAGCCTTCAATGACATGTCTTGCTATGCTGGCTAGAGAAGTGCATGCATTTTTGATATTTCAACTCATTTTTAAATATTTATTTTAAGATAGTGTTCTGACTACCAAAAGCCATGTGTGAAAGATGTAAAATTCTTCCTCTATGTGGTATTCTGATTCTCTTTTTTCCTTTACTCTCTTTCTGTATAGCTGCCAGAAAGTGTTGAACATGTGGTGAGTTATACAGCACAGGCAGGCAGAAATAGCCCCAGGAGCTTTGTTCTTGTTATTGGGTTCAAAACTAATTTCAGAAAATTTAAAAATAAAGTATCTGTTTGGAAATGACAAAATACATTTTAGTTCTGTGATACAACTAACTGTTTTTACAAAAAGCCACCTTCAGGAGCTATTCTGCCTGCTTCAAATCCTGCTTGCTTTTAAGTTATGTGGTCTGTGATGTGCTTTATGTCAACTTTTTTAATGGGTACTAGAATATTTTTTCTTACATTCTATTCTGTTTGAAAGGGGAAAACATTCTTTTCAGATAGTGTAGCATTCAGCTAGTATATTAACATCTAGAAAATAACTCACATGAATAAGTAAAAAATGCTGGAAATTGTTTGAAGTTTTCCAGTTATCTCTGTAAACAAAGTATTTACCAGAGTATTAGTCTTTGACAACCTTCTAACTAATCACTAAAACATAAGTTCAGGGTTCCTTAATGTTACAGTGTAATGAAAGGGAAAAACATTAAGGTCTGTTAACATGGGATGGACACCTAACGTTCATGTATTTGAGTAGTAGACTTGCGAAATAGTACAGAAAAATATTCTTCATAGCTAAAGGCAATATAAATTCCAACAAGTTTTATTTTATAATTGTGCTTGAAATAGGATTTTACAGGGGTATGGATCTAGTTTATCATCAAATAGAGGCACTCAGGTTTGAAGGATACCTTAGCAGCAGAACAGTCCAGTAGGTGTTCTTTAACAGCAGCAAGTTTTCTAGGACCCATTTTCCTAACTTTAAGGAAAAGGGAAATTTCACAAATGGTAGTTTTTTCTTGAAGTGATTGTTCTGCAGGTTCTGGTTTTGGTAGGTAAGATTTCTTTGCATGTGTAATTAATAATTTTGAATGGAGGTGTCCATTTTTGCACTGGCTTTGTGTGAGGACTGAGAAAGCTGCCGTACTTAGAGAGTACTGTATTATTTTACCGTCAAGAATACAGTTTTTTATGTATATATTTGAAACAAAAGAATCCCCAAAAGCAAGGATATTGATAGGCTGCTCATAGATAAATTCCCTGTTCCCTCTCTTCAAATAAGCATGCTCAACTCATGTACACACAGAAGATTAAATTTCTTGCACTTCTAGTAGTGCTTAGCACAGTTAAACCCATTTTTAACTTAGTTATCTGCAGAAAATTAAGAGAATTCTCAGGAGCCAAGATGCTCAGCTGCTTCAGAAGTGTGGAAGTTAATTCTATCTGATATGAATATATAATGGACAAATATGCTATCCTTGACCTTTTTGGCCTAGTCTTAACTGGTTTTGTTACAGACAAAATAACTAGTCTCAGTGTTCTACACTTTAGATTAATTTTCGTTTTTTTCAGTATGAAACAATCAAATTAGTGTTTCAGCACTGTCTGTTTAAACTGCAGTTTCCTCAATCACTGGAGTTATTTTTGGGGACTAGAAGTTGCTCTATATTTTTGCAATAATTAGCATACATGCACGTCCACTCACGCACACATCCTCCCCAGCTTTACTACTAAATATCAATGCAAAGATGTACATATTTTTTCATAAACAACACTTTAGAAGATTTAGGTAATTTTACATTTTAACGTGATAATTGCAAGCTTAATATCAAAAGGGGTTGTAAGACATTTAAAGATTTGTTTATAGATTTTACACTGTACAATAGAGTAAGGGAATGCGATTATTAGTGTCCTTCATGTCCATGACATGGATGTTTTCGGTTTTAAGGGGACATTGTTTTCTTAAAAGACTCTCACTTTGTGCCTCTTTCATCATCTTTTCTCCACCTAAAAGTATGAACAAAACTAACCTCTCCTCCTCATATCTTCTCTTTGTGACATTTCCTCATACTCAGAGGAAATGAGCTTGAATCTTTTTTAGAAACACTTCATTCTTTGTTCTACATGTTCTCATAGTTTTAGAAACTTAGCATGACTATATCTTCATTTAGAAGATTTAAAAAAGAGTGTCCCTCGTGGGATTGCCTCCATTATGTAGGATTTTAACTATGAACACAAATATAATTAACTCAATTAGAGCTTCTGTTACCATTTTGGTGAAATGCTGTAAATCAGAAAGGATTCTTACTTCTTTTCAGTAAGAATTTTGTTGGTTTGGGACATTTAACCAACATTTAACCAAACATTTTATTGTTCAATAGATATTTATGTATTCACATGTAGTATATATTCTAAATCTTACACCATGTCATTTTCGTAGTGGCTTTGCAGCTAGCATGACAGAGTGAATGTTGTGTTTTGGGCATTTTGGTGGTTTTGTTTTGTTTGTGAGTGTTGGGGGAGGAGGGGGTTGTTATTTTGGTTATTTTTGTTGGTTTGGGTTTTTAGAAAAGTAGTTTTCTGCCCTATTTCAGTTGTTACTGAAGTTGTAAAGCAAGGAGAAAAAGAACCTGATCACTGTGCTGCCCTGCCATTTGGGGATCTACAGATCTATCTGTAATCTTCTACAGATGGTCTTTCATTTATCACTGAGCAATTAACCTGTCTTTAATGTTTGCTAGCCATCAGAACAATTGCTTCTATGAAGCGTGTGTGATTTGGATAACCAAAAGGCTATTCTGTGGGAAGGCAGAGAAGGGTAAAGAGGAAATGATTATATGATCTGTCCTTTTTGCATCTTGCATCTTTTTTGCCACTGTAAACACTTGCTACTAGTCCTGTAGTAAAGTGCCTGCCACATGCTTGATGGCAAATATGAAAACACAGCTATCTAAACACAAATGGCAAATTAAGTTGCTTTAGCATGTTGGCCCAAGGGACTGCTCAAGTGGTAGAGTGAAGGGCATATAACAGGAAAAAAGGTATGATAATATTTTAAGAAGGACAAGAAGTGTTTGAAACCATAATTCTGAGATTGTTACCTTAGATAATATCTCAAAGGTCACTTGAGATTGTACAGAAAAAGTGTGGTGGTTTTGGAGTTTTATAGATTGCTATTCTACTGCCTGCTCTAGAAATGTTACATAAACTACAGGTAAAAGTGGGCAGTCATTAAATACTTTATTTAAACAAAACACCCTTTCCCAGAATTAGAAGTTTCTAAAACTTACCTACTGTATTTTGCATACATATTGAATAGCACAATAAATTTTTGGTTTAATAGCCCTTAATAATGCACCTATTTATAGCACTGAATATGGTTCCAAGCAATGTAATATCTGTATTTTATGTAAGTGACAATATCACCCTCTAGTGACAGTATTGCTAAGAACAAGTCTACATTTCTGTTACAAATATGCACTATGGATCTGTAATTCAGGGTTATGTCTCTTTCAAACAAATTGTCAGGCAATGGAGTCTGATCTGTCTTAATCCCATGAAAAGGTACATATATTTTAAAATTACATTTATTTGGCCTTGGAAGGTTTTATAGGTCTACCACTGCTGGACTTAAAAATACACAGTGTTTCAGTGTACTCCAGTTCAAATTTCCAAGACAGTCCTGTGGTTTACAATTCATGGAATTTGCATTCCTTTAGTGTTTTCTAAATATATTATATATTAATAAGGGATTTGTTTTCCCACACCAAATAAAAGTTTCCAGCATTTAGTGTTTTTTCACTGATTTGGAATACAGTTGGATAGTTTATTATAATTAAATAAAAAACAAAGAAAACAACTGTTAATAGAAATTATGCTCATTATAGTCTTATTGCACAAACTCCAGAAGGCCAGAGGATTAAAGAAACAGTGCTTTATGTTGGTTAAAAATAGAAATCTTGATTTCAGCCTTCCATGGTGCCTTTTTCTCTGGTTGACAGAGAAGTAGCAAACTAAGTAGGCTATGCAGAAGATTTCTGCAGGACAGTATGAGATTTGCAGCAAGGATGAGTTAAAATTTTCTGATAAGGAAAGCAAGAAAACCTAAAGTGTCCTTGAATTGCAAAGAGAATTCAAGTAGTCCTAAACATTTAAGAAGTCTAATCTACTTGGATTGTGCTCCATATAAGCAAAACTAATTTAAAGAGTAAAGTGAAAATTCTGGATTGCTGTTCTAGAATATAAATTAGCTGTCTGCTGTACTTCCATCTTTCTGCAGTTGCTTACATAACTTATGGGTTCTGTGTATGTTAATGTTACAAATCAAGACAAAATTCAGGGCTTTCCCTAAGGCCTCCTAATCTCAAACATGTATAAGAGTGATTTAGCATCTCAGTTGAGGTTAGGATTTCCTCATCTACACGACCATAGGTTAATTCATGTTGAAAGGGAGGAACACTGTAAAATGCTTTTCATTGATATGTGACATATACATATATAAAATATTTGGGGTAAAAGAAGAATTAAACTAAATTGGACTTCATACATCTACAAGTAAATTCAAAGCTTAAGTGATAATGAGGTTATAGGCAGATGCTAAAAAAGAAAGGGTTAGAATTAGGGGGGAATTTCAGTTGCTGTCAGTGGCTACTACCCTTCAAAACCAATCATGTATCTTCTTTAAGAAGTACTTTAAATTTAGTAAATACAGCATGATACTTCTGCTAGTTGTAAAAATACTTATCTATGTAGTTTCCCCTACTGACTTTTATTTTTGGGCTTCCTCTTCATCAATAACCAATGTTTTTTTCTGCTGAAAGTTATGTAACTCTCAGAGCAGTTCTGGTCTGCCTCTGCCCACTGCTACTTTTTCAGTGACTGAGCGACAGGGTGCCTTGGATATTTTGAGAAGGTAACTTCTGTCTCCCCTTACTTTGGATGTTGTTCTCACCCCCTGTAGAACCTTATTTTTAGACCCTTATTCTCCCTGATTTTAAATGCTCTCCCCATTTCCCATATTCCAAACTAAATCATCTGGATTCCTTTTGAATTTTAGTGATATTGATGCAGTACATCTATATTTTCACTACTGTTGTACTTCATAGTTTAAGACTTCAGTGTATATAGCATTGCAAGTGAGAATTCAATAACCAAACCATGGAACTCAATGGGACAATCTCTATTAAAGTAGACACCTTGCATGTTCAGTTTTGATCACACATTATGAACACTTTAGTGTGAAGCTTTATTTTTAAAGATGATGTTCAGGACCTGGGAGTTGCTTAAAATAAGTCTAACAGTACATTTAAATGAATTAATTTTCCTTGTGTTATTGGTTGCTTTCCTCTCTAGTTTATTTTCAAAAGAGCTTTCTGAACTTCTGCAGTCCTCGTCTGTATTATCTATATCTAACTCCCTCCAACTCTTTTTCATTTTGTAGTGGTCTTTCAGGTACTTTCAGATTGTCTCTATTGGCTAAGTGAAATTCACAGCATTTGTCAGTTTAAGTTTCATTCGTGTAGTATGCAATAAAGCAGAAGAGAGAATATCAGTGTTCTTTTTACTTAAGCTGTAATTTTTCGTTGCAGTAGTGTTATCACAGCACTGAAATAGAACATTAATTATGTTGCTCACGAACTTTGTCTTCTAAAATATCTTTGGGAATAGCCTTGGAGAAGGTTTTTCCAAGTTCTGGTTGAAAAAGGAAGCTCAAATATTTTTCTTGTTTTAGCAACAATAGTGTCTTAAGTATGCGGTTTAGGTGACGCAGTCATTAGCACAAGCTTCTGTTGGCATATTGCCAGTTAATATGAAAAAGTACTCAGATAATGGAAATTCTTTATTCTTACAAATCCATGTTTAAGTCAACCTATAATACCTATGTTTTTGATACTCTCATCAATATGCTAAGCTTAATAGGTACTTCTATTATAGCTTTTTTAATTTGATACTTTTTTCCAAAATAAGGTGAAATGTGTCAAAAATATCTCTACTTCAGTTTCTTTCACTAATAAATCAATCACCTGCAATAGAGCTTAATGTATTCCTTGTGGTGCTGGCTATACCTGAGCTACATACTTCAAGAGAGACACACAGGAAAAAGTTTAGTTTTATGGTTTCTTTTTACATCATATGTAATTTGTGTCACACTTGCAGGTGCTGCTGCTTGTTCAAGCGGAGGAAAAGGAAAAGCATTCAGCGCAACAAATGACTAGAACCAAACAGGACACGGGAAAATGCTTATTTGTTCAACTGTTGTCTTGTGACCTTAAAAAACACCCAACGACAAAACCCAAAGCAAAAACCTCCATAATAAACACGTTTTCCAAGGACTCCTTGAGAGACAATATCATGCCTCTGTGCTTTGATTTGGTTCTTCTGCATCCATCTTTTGTTTCTTTAATTCATCTATTCTTGAAAGCTTTAAGGTATTGTCACATAGGACTGCTTCTTTGACCATCAACATATGGACCAATGAAATGTTAGAAATGAACAGTATCTTGAGCAAAACTGAACTTAAGAAGTATTTCTTCTTTCCTAGGAAGTAGTAGCAGTGTCTTAGATGAAGACAGATGTCATAAATCAGTTACTTGAGTTTGTAGCAGTGTATCTAAAGCAGTTTTCTTCAAAAATGCAGAAGAAAAATACAGGTACACAACCATATTGCGAAATAATAAAATCTTAAGATTTATTTTATGACACTTGCATTGTTTTTCTTCTTTTGCCTCAGTATTATTGATTAGTCAAACTGTTACTGTAGTCAAATTGTCGCTGTCTAGAGATTCTGGGGAGGCTGGTTTAACTGTTGACAGTTGTCTAAGTGCTGGTGATACTAATGAACAGAATGTATTTCCAATGTCTTCTTGGTTTAAAAACCTGCTTTTATTTTGCCTACAATGAAAATTGCAGTACAATAGAAATTATGAGTGTTTGTGCACAGAATACAGACGTTTGTATAATTTAAGTTGTTCTTCTGGTAATGTTAACAAGATTGAATTACCTTCAAAAGAGTTCTACAGAGCAAATATTGAATCTGGTTAAAGTGGAATAAATATTAAAGCCTGTATGTTCACTAAGGTAATGATGACTGACAGCGTCTTTAACTTGAAAATATGGATGTGCCATGTAAAGTTAGAGATGTATTAGTGAATTTGCTCTTTAATTCAGAAAACAAATGCAATGGAAGTGAGTTACACTTCTCCCTTCTCTGCGTAGTGGCCTAGACCATCCAAAATTCCCTGCAACTTTTTTCCTGGAATTTTCTTGTCTTGCAGTGTAAGGTCACTACTATAGTAGGATGGCAAGGATGTGTCAGGTGCTTCTCTACAGTACAGTGAAGTGCTTGCAATATGAACAAACCAACAGTTCTTTAGGCAAGACAGTCCATTTTATATTTTCTTCTTCAGAAAAGATATGCTTCTTTTAAAGCCATAATGACAGACTTGTGCTTTTGTCATGTTTAAATGCCAATTCTTGAAGGAGGGCTGTGGAAGTAGAAGTGACTAGACAGATGTATTGACCAAAACACAAATTATCTCTGTCTTTTTATAATTCTTCTAGAGCTAATTAGCATCTTTTTTCTATCCACAAATGTCTTTTGGCATACTTATTTATTTTTAGTTTGTTTTGTGATAGCATTTAAAATGTATATTAAAACAAAGGTACACCTTTGAATTAATCGTTGCATTTACAAGAATTTTAATTGTATTTTGTAATTTATTTTTCATTAAGAGCCAAAAATGTATTTTATTATTTGGATTATGTGCTCATGTGTATACTTTGATCTTTGTCATTATTACTGTTCATGATCTTAAGTTTTTGTTTTAGAAAACCTGAACTTAGCCTACAAAAACACACTGTATAACAGGTCATAAATTTCCACTCCACCGGAGTGTGTTATTGATAATTTCAACCTCATGAAGTTGCTTCTTTGTTTTTGTTTGAGCTGAGAAGTAGGTCACTTGACCATTCTCTTATGAAAACACATCCTTCTTTATAGTACTTGACCAAATTTGTTGCTTGTACATGTGGTATGTGTATTTCTTACACACTCGATGAGTTTTACTCTTGGAGGTTTTTGATCTCTGCAATGTTTGTATGATCTGAACTCCATAACAAGAAAGTGTGAATATTATGAACTTGGAATGGTTGAATATATAAAAGCTGTTTATTTGCTGAAATGACTAGTATCTAGGCACTTGCTTTTCAGCAATTTTTTTAAGTGCTTGATTTTAATGCGGAAGAAGGTTTTCTTCTAGTAAAGCATTTGGCACTAATGTAGGTATGCCAATATGATTTGCATTTATATACTTTTTCTTCCTGTCTAAAGTAATGAAATAAACAATGGCTGGATGTTTAAAAATGAAATACATCCCTGTTTAAATGTAAAAAAAAATAAAGATAGTTTTTTAAAATTTGCCTTTTTTCCCCCTTTTCCTACAGTCTTAGAAATAATGTTTTAGGATGTGCTGAACAAATTTAATCTTTTTGAATGGCAAGGAATTTGAAAGCATGATTCTTGTTGCTACATTGACTTAGAGTTGCAGTTGTGTTTGCTTAGTTAACAGGTGGTTCTATTATATGATTTAATAGACATGATAATAACAATACAGTGAGGAGGCCTCAAGGCACACATTTGAAATCCACTTGCAGATTGAAGTCTATGCTGTCTGTGCCACCTAGAATAAGACCTGAAGAGGTCTAGGGAATGCATGAAAAGAATATGTTTTGGGTTAAAATATCTAGTCCAAACACAAACCACCACCACCCCACTCCTGATGTAAGCATGGAACTCTTTCACTAGAGCAAGTTGCTCAAAGCCCCATCCAGCCTGACTTTGAATGTTTCCAAGGAGGGGGCATCCACAACTTCTTCAGGCAGCTTACTTCAGTGTCTCACCAGCCGCATGGAAAAAAGGTCTTCCTTACATCTAATCTAGATTTACCTTCTTTCAGTTTAATCTGTAGTTTCTTGTTCTGTTACAAGTCTTGGTAAAAAGTGTCCTTGTTCTACTCTGCAAGTATTGAAAGGCTGCAGTAAGGTATTGCCAGAATCATCGTTTCTCCAGGCTGAACAACCACAATACTCAGCCTTTCCTCATAGGGGGGTTGTCTCATCCTCTCATCATTTTATGTGGCCTTCTTAGGTTGCAAATGTTTCTCATGCTGAGGACCCCAGAGCTGGACACGGCACTGCAGTGGGGTCTCACCAGGGTAGAGCAAAGGGGCAAAATCCCCTCCCTCACTGTGCTGGCCACACTGCTTTGTATGGAGCTCAGGACGCATTTGGCTTTTTGTGCTGCAAACGCACATTGCTGGGTCGTGTCTAATTATTCATTCGCCAGTATCCCCAAGTCCTCTCCTCTGGTCTCAAACCCTTCATCCACCAGTCTGTACTTAGACTGGGGGTTGCTCTGGGCCAGGTGCACAATGTTCAACTTGTCCTCGCTGTCCTTCAGGAAGTTTGCATGGGCCCACTCCAAAAGCTTATCAAGGTCCTGAAGTACGTAGAAGATAACTTTTGATAAAGGTGCATTCCTACGTCTGTTGTTTGCAACTCAAGGTGTTCTCATGGGTGAAGTAAAATTGGTGGCTGTCTTAGTCACAGTTGATTGTGAAGTTATTAAATATAAGATACTTGCCACTATGAAAAAAAAAGTCAGCAGAGATGCTACCCAAGATTACAGAAGAGCAGGCTTTTGGTTTTCAAGGGTGTTTGGGTCCAGGCTTGGACTTGTTTACAAAGGACTGCTGGGTGATGTGGTGGCTGTCTTGGGCACAGAGCTCATAACGAGCTTTTGGTTCTCAGAGAAGTGAGAAGGCTGATCAGCAAAGCTGCCACCTTGGACTTCTGGAGGACAGACTGTGGCATTTTAGCTTTTTATCAGAGCAGACTTCATATGGTGTGGAATACCCCTTTGGTCAGATTGGGTCAGTTGTCATGTTCATGTCTCCTCCTCAGGATTACCCAACCCCAGCCTGCTCATTGTGGGCGTGCAGAATGTTGGGGAGACAGTGTTGATGCTGTGCCATGGCTGCTCAGCAGTAGCCAAAGCACCAGTGTATTACCAGCACAGTCTTTTCAGTCACCGATGCACAGCACAGCAGGATGAGGGCTGCTGTGGGGTAAAGAACCCATCCCAGACAGACCCAATACAAGTAAACATGATAGCTATCTGCATGAAGGCTTGGAAGGAGGATCCAGGGAATCAACAGGCCTGTCAACCTGACCTCATTGTTGGGCACATGCCTCTGACAACCAACAAGGAGACAGAAATCAAGATTAAATTGGCTCCTTACATAAATACATATAAACTACTACAATTTGATTGATAAACCTCCCTGCATGGGCTGAAATCACAACTGGATGTAACAATCCAAATTTGCTGAGGTAAAGCTAAATTTTAGTGGTTTCTTGAATGCAGGACAAATTAATATATTCTATTACATTTATTTTTTAAAATGAAGAAATTGTATTCTATAAGCTGTTGTGCTATGCTGTTTTATAAAATAGTTACAGAAAACTACCCTTTCTGCAAAAGACAATTTTTTCTAGTCTTAGGAATACCTATATGCTGTAGGGAAATGAGCCCTCTGTATCAATGACCAGTACAAAGAATTTCAGTGTCTTAATTCAGCCACCCAGTTAAGCATCAGCTTTGTGTAGGGCATCATTAAAAATTCTCCTCCTACGATGAATGGGAAACTTGTTAGCTTTGCCATGTTCTTGATTGCTCAGAGTATCAGGATTGCCTTCCACCTGCAGTTTCTTTGCAGGAAGCTCTGTGAGCACCATGATCATTTTGGGAGGGTAATATAGTTAAGAGGCAACCACAGACCCTGTAAATGCACTTAAAGCGAGTGCGTATGAGCTGCACTATGTGGCAATATACTGAAAGTGAGCAAATGAGGGAGGGCAATGTGTGAAGCCCTCTGCTATGGGTTCTTTTCACCCAGGAGACCTTGGCACTGTGCATGACCTGGAATGCTCTGATGCATGAGGCGAGTGCAAACACTGGTGTCAATTTGTACGTTAAATATTAGTAAAGCTTTATTTTGTAAGTGGTTTTGTTGTTGGAATTTTTGTTTTTGCTATAAAATAAATACAAATGGAAGTTCTGCTGATTCCTCCCCGCACCATGGGGGATATTCTTGCTCACTCCCGGGGTTTGTGAACCCTGTGTTGGAACCCAGGGGCTGAGAAAACCGGAGGGTGGCGCAATCTGCTTGTCCTTTGCACAAAACCACATTTACAAGGCCAGTTTTCAACACCTGGTTCAATGTTTCTAGTGGTAATGGTTTTGCTGGGTAGGTTTTGGTAGGAAGTGTGTTTCCACCTTTCAGCCTTAGTTGAACTCATGATCCCGCTTTGGTGTGTTTCTATATAAACTTCTATGCAAACTTGGAAAGCTCTCAAGTTAGATCCAAGATCTGGAATTTCTTAGGATCAATCTGTGATTCAGCCATAAAATGGTAAGACAACCAGAAAGAGTTTGTTGTTGAGCTGGTTTATTTCAAGATGTCTGGCAGTCTGCTGGCTGGGTGCCTCATGGGGACTCAGTCCAGTCTAATGGGTGCTGGAGTCCCAGCCCCTTGCTTGGACTGTTGGGGGCAGGGGAACATCTGTCATTGTGGCCCGAGCATGGACAGAGCAGATGATTTTACCAGAGTAGACAACCATGGAAAACTGGGTGCAATGGGAACTGGGAAAAAGGGATGCAATGCAGCCCCACAGGCTTCCAGAGCTGCTGTGCATGACTACATGGGGTGTGAGGACTTAAAGACCACAGTTGCTTGTCTCAAAACACTGTCAAGGCCACAGAAGGAACTTGCTATAAGATAGATTACCACAGCTGGAACTTGAGATAAGCACAGACAGGAGAAATTTGCAACAGGAAGACACTTACTCCAAGTGTGATGGAGGTGAGATCTGGTTAACACAACCTAGTTAATGCATTTGGACAAATTCCCACTCTGGCAAGCTGTGGGAAAGGAAGCAACCTCTGCTACAACCCTGTGGATACCTGGAACTTGGACTGTATAAAGGTGGTTCCCTCAGAAGAACAACTCCAGGACTGCTCCACTGAGAGGCCCAGGGTGAAGAAGCACAGGGGGGATGCTGCTGCCTCCATGGGTGGTGAGTATCTTCTGTTTGATCTCTTTCTTTTCCACCCCATTCTTTGTTTCTTTCTTTCTACCTCACATTTACTGTTCAATAAAATCCTTATTGCTGACTTTGGCATGTGGTCTAATTAGCACCTTTATTTGGATAGAAGCATCTCTCACTAATGGGATTGTAGCTGGGCATGAAGCCCCAGCTATTGTGTGCAAGGTGTCCAGCTAGCCATGGCTTGGTGAGGGAGCAGGGGCAGCAGGAGCAGTCTTCTGGGGGCCAGGTTGGACCTGGCTGCCCTGAGGGGGTAAAAGGGAGGGTGAGCACGAGGCTTGTCAGCAGCACCTGCCCCTTCCAGCTCTTCTGGGCTTCTCCCAGGGCAGTTTTCCTTCAAAGCCATGTCTGCAAAAATGCAGCTGTTGGACTTTGCTTACAGATGACTCTTTACTTGTACCTGTCGAGTGGGTGGGGGTCTTCTCTCTTGAAATTGGGTTTGTAGTAGAAGAGTAACTGAAATTTTCAAAAGTGGCGCAAGTTAGTTTTCAGGCTTTAGAGACACTGGAATAGGGTAACTGGGCCTTGTGCTGATGGAAGACCAGCCTGGGTCTTGAAGGAGTTTACTGGGCATTTGAAGCCTAAGGCTGACCAAAAGGTTGTGCTGGGATTTTGTTAAGTAGTGGACATCCTTATGTTTTCACCTGAGAAAGAAAGAGAGAAAAGAGAAGAGAAGAGAAGAGAAGAGAAGAGAAGAGAAGAGAAGAGAAGAGAAGAGAAGAGAAGAGAAGAGAAGAGAAGAGAAGAGAAGAGAAGAGAAGAGAAAAGAGAAGAGAAGAGGAGAGAAGAGAGAAGAGAAGAGAAAAGAATTGAATCTCTGTACATTTCCTGCCCTCCTCCTCCTTTCCTTCATTGCCAATACCAAGGCTTATATTACTGTAAGGTAAGTTTCTTGTGCTGGAATCATTCTGAGAATCCATTTGTGTGCAGGGAAAGCTGTGCAAATTGCCAGTTAGATGGTCTGTGCCATTACTGTGCAGTGCTGTTCAACTCGATAGCTTGGGAAGGAAGCTGAGAAGCTTGGGTGGCCAAGCCAACAGGAGATAGCTCGGGACAGGTGTGTACCAGCTATTGAAGCAGTAATACAGGAGCTGTACAAAAATAATGGCTACCACTGAGAACTACTACGGGAGATTGCCTGGTGCATTTGCTTTAATGAGATTCTTTTTGCAGCCATGACTTGCTAGAGCAAATATTGAGGAAGAAGGGTTTAGGAGAATATTTCTTCTCTGGTCCATCTTTTGTGGATGCCTGGAAATTTATTTTCATTCTTTATAGGTGCTAAACATGAAAAGGTGCTCTGTTTGCTCTGTTGTCCTTAAGGACAGGAGACATTGAGTCTGCTGATGTATCTGGAGCAGCAGCAGATGATGATTGTTCTCGCCTCACCACCAAGCCTGGGCTGCAGCCCTGCTGTCGCTCAAATTCTACCCAGAAGTTTGAGGTATCCAGGGAATTAGGCTTAGAAGGTTGACATATTTCAAAGGAATTGTCATTTTATAAGTAGATGGGACTTTTTTATTCCTTGAAAGCTATGAGGAGACTGTCCTGCTGATGGAAATTATCTCCGCTTGCTGAAAGTTCAAGGTTGAGGCTAAAATCCAAACAGCAACACTATGACTGTTTTTGGGTTGTGTTGCAAAGTCCCAGTATCCGGGTGGTTATGGGGGTGGTTTCTGTGAGACGCTGCCAGAAGCTTCCCCATGTCCAACAGAGCCAGTGCCAGCCGCCCCCAGGGCAGACCCACTGCTGGCTGAGGCTGGGCTGATCAGTGGCAGTGGTAGTAACTCTGAGACAACAAACTGAAGAAGTGGAAGAAGTTTTTGTGCAGGAACAATTGCAGCTAGGGAATAATGGAATGAGAACATGTGGTAGAAACAGCTCTGCTGACACCAAGGTCAGAGGAGGAGGGGCAGGAGGTGCTCCAGGTGCCAGGGTTGGGATTCCCCTGCAGCCCATGGTGCAGGCCATGCTGACACAGCTGTGCCCCTGCAGCCCATGGAGGTTCGTGGTGGAGCAGAGATCCATCTACACTGTGGGGAGGACCCTGCACTGGAGCTGGTGGGTGCCCAAAGGAGGCTTTGACCCTGTGGGAAGCCTGCACTGGAGCAGGACCTGTGTCCCCATGAAGAGAGGAGCCCACACTGTAGCAGGTTTGCTGGCAGGATTTGTGACCCTGTGAAGGTTCAGCAGAACATGAAGAACTGCAGCCTTTGGAAGTAGTCGTGTTGGACAAGTTCATGGAGGACTGTCTCTGTTGGAAGGGATTCCTGCAATGGATCAGGGTGAGTGTGATCAGTCCTCCCCCTTTGGAGGAAGAGTGGCAGAGACAATGTGTGATGAACTGACCACAGCCCCCATTCCCTGTCCCCCTACACTGCAGGGTGGAGGAGGTAGAGAATTCAGCAACAAAGGAGCTGGGGAAGATGGGAAAGATGGGGAATTTAAAGTACATTTTGTACCACTTGTGCAAATATGAAACTCACATTGCAGCTGAATTAGTGTTTGAATGGTGTGTTGGTGGTTTTGTTTGTTTGGTTGGTTTTGGTTTTGGGGTTTTTTTGGTTTGGTTTTTTTGTTGTTTTTTCTGGGGGGTGGTTTTTTGGTTGTTTTTGGAGGTTTTTTTGTTTTATTTGCTTTTATTTTTTTATTTTTTTAAAACAGATTTCCTGCTATGGGTACTAAAATACTGTAATCTGAGTTGTGCTGTGATGCTGCCACTTAGAGGGAGCATTTCAAAGTTCTTATTATATATGCTTTGGAGCTGAAATCATTATTTTCAAATAAAATATGCTTTATTGAGAAATCACCAGGAACTGAATAAATGCTTCAAAAAATTGTAGCTTAAAAAAACCCCTGCAAGCCAACAACAGGCACACAAAACCCCCACCCCAACTACTGATCTTGTGTTAAATATGTTAAACTGTTGTAAATGTAGACACCCTAGGAATGTTCAATAAGTGTCTCATGTAACTACAAAAACTGGACATTTTTTATGTAAGAACTATCCTATAAGTATTTTTTGATGTACAAATTGTTTATATTACTGTTTTAAATTATACGTTAGAACATTTTCTATACAACAGAGCATTGGAAACGTACTTACAGAGCACAAATTATATCTGTGTATTTCAAAATACAGACAGGAAAAGCAACTAATGTTTTTAACCATGACAGCAATATCTGTTGTTCTGAGCCTTCAATAACTTTGGAGGTGTAATGTATAATGCAGAAATTAGCAGACTAGCTATGGTTGGTGTGTACTGATGACAAGAAAGGAGCTGAGGCACTAGTGTGCAGATAAAACTGATTTAAAAATCGACCACATCTTTCATCATGGAACTAGACCTGTGCAGTTATTCATATTGATCTGGTTTAATATGAACGCGAAACTTAACAGCTTATAAATATCATTGGGATCCTTTCTTTGCATACTCCAAGAATGTAAGATTTTGCCAGTGGGGTAGGAATGCACAAAAGAAACTCAGGCACAGACAGGCCTGAGCCTCAGTGGTTTGGTCTGGTTTCTTTGGTTTTAACTGTATTGCTCAGTAAGTTTTGAATTTGTGTGTTTGTTAATCTTCCCCTATCTGTGCCATATACATAACTATTTTCCTGACCTAAAAGAGAGAAAATGGAGTTAGGGAAAAAAAAAGCAATTTGCAGAAACACTCTAATATAGATGTTTATAACAAGGAATTTAAAATGCATGCCACAACTAAAAAACATGAGACATTACATTTCCTTTCATGTGAAGTTTGGTATGACCTTCATTGTTGGAAATAGCAAGAAGTATTATTTCTGCAATGAGTATACTACACTTTCAGTCCAGTAGTTGTGAAGCAGAAAGCTTAGCATGAATAAATACAGATATAAATTGTCAGGTCACATTTCAGTGAGAGTTCATGTTAAGCAGTAATATAAATGTAAGAGCTTACAATGAAATGAAATTTGTAATATAAAGATCAAACCTGCCTATGAGAGTCTTTTAAGGAAAGCTGTTGTACTGAAAAGATTACAATATTGTTTTAATAGACAGTTACACAGTAAAACAAAGCTAGGGTATTTCTGTTGGATAAATGTGATACGAATTGGGATCTGATTCACCAGAAAAACTACTTTTGCTTCCATGTGGATGAGCTTACCATGCAAGAAAAAAAACTATATTTTTAAAAATATGAATGCCGCTCTCAGATCAAAACAAAATTTTAAAAAAGCATGGTTAAATAGTCAGTTGTCGCAATTTTTAACTTTAGAAAACCCATGCACTGAAATTTGTGGCTGCTGAAGTGTTCCAGTGACTTAAATTCAAACATTCCCTTTTAGCAGAGGTAAAGTGTTGGCATATGGACATTGCTGCCACTGTGCTTATTTGTACTTTTCCTTCAGCAAACACAGTCAGGTGGGAGCAGTGTGGCAGCAAGACATCACAACCTGTGAATGAAGGTGCAGAGCTAAAGGTGCAAGCAATGATTATTTTGCACGGAAACTCAGCAGATCACTTCTGAATCAACAGCTGGAAAGATTTTAATGAAATATACTTAAACTAAGATGGCTTATCAGAAACCACAAGTAGTCTAAGCGAGTGATTGTAAGGACATTTCTAATGAAATTTTGTGGGTTTTTTCAAATGTAGTGTTTCTAAATATGCTTAGTTTATATTAAAAGTGAAAATGGTTAAGGTTTTGAACGTCACGCTGCAAGAACAGCCTTGTTGCAGCAGACTGAATGTGTATTGAGCAGTCTGTCACTATCAGCGTTCACCATCAGATACCTAAGAAAGAATATGAGAAAACAAGAGATTATACTAATACTTCTCCCAGCAATCAACTCTCTCAGCATTACATAGTTCAGGAACTTTCTCAGTCACAAGCAGTATTTATCAGTTTAATAACCCCAGTGAATTTTATTTTTTCTTTCATTAAGTTGCCTGATTGCTTTGTGAATTGGCTTGTACTGCCTTTAGACACTAGGTTAATGGAAAGTCTTGCTGTTAATCTTTCTACATGAGTTCAACGTGTCAAAATGTTTGGATAAGCTCTGAAACAGAGCTTATCCAAAACTTAGTTTTGGTTTGTTGGAGTTTTTAAATTTAGTTCAGGCTCTTCTTTATATTTGGTTTTCATTGGTGGTGGTGGGGGTGTTGATGCTTTTGTTTTTGGCAGAGATTTTTTGTTTGTTTTTGTTGGCTTGGATTTTTTAACTTTGGAAAATGTGCGTTAGGCCATGTAGGAAATGGATGATATGGAAAGAAATGCAGGAAAGAACTGATAATTCTGTGCAGTAATTGTAGAACTTTAGAGGCTGATACTCAGAAATGCAAGATCATAAAATCCTACCCCTTGACTGGGACAGCTTTGTTGGCTGTAAAACATCTTTCTCTGCTTGTCAGTGTGCTGATTACTGTTACTAGGATTTTTTGAAACTTACCTTGCTGTCACTGAGTATCTTTAGCTGGTCATAGTCTGAGGGCCTGATTTAACCGATATACCCTCTGTTGTTGTGGAATGGCAGTGATAAGGAAATTCAGAAACAGCTACAACATGAGTTGAATTGGCAGGTTTTAACTGTACTCTTGATTATCCTGGCACATTAACTAGTCATGATATATGGTTCTGAATACTTTATCCTGTTTGTCTTATGTTCTAGGCTTTGTGGTTTTTTGTTGTTTTTGTTTTCTTGTTTATGTGTGTGTTTAGTTGGTTGTTATTGGTAGTTTTAATTGCTGTTCAGAATGCATTGCAATATTTCATGATGTCAAGGAAAATAATCTGAATTGGACAATTATTATCCTTTTCCTAGCTGGAATGCTTGTTTTGACATCTGTCATATTTTATCTGCACATAATTTCTAATTTTTCATTTCTGCTTACACTGTGGAAACCAGATAGATTTGTCTTGAATTGTAATGTTTTGGAACTTTCAATAATCAGTGAAGGTTTCGATTTCTGAGCAGCTAATAAATGAGTAGTTGTAGTCTGTTCAGTTGCCTTCTAATTATATGCATCTCTGTTTAAAGGTCCTCAAGGCAGAAATTAAAAATGTCAGTGTGATATCAGTTATGATCTCTGAACACATTAAAGAAGAAATACTAATGCTACAACATATGCACCACATTTGCAAGGAGTTTGATTTTCTTTGTAATGTTCATTCACTGTTTAGCCACAGGCTTTCTATGTTGAACTTCTATTCTGGACCAGTTTTTTTCCAATGTGTATTCTTGATTTAAGTATTGAGAAAGCTTTTTTAATATGTATTTTTATCAACAAGCAAGTATGCCCTCTACTTCCTTTTAAACAGCAATGTGAATTTGCACTGTAGCTAGAGAAAGTGCTATTAACTACCCTAATGCATGTGTGTTTGTAGTTAATTCTAACTTTATTTTTGTTCATTATGTCTGTCTTGGGATGCTGTTTTCTCTTAGGCTTCCACTTCTATTTCTGAACTCATTTTAGCCTGTGTATTCATTGACACAAAGGCTTGTCTTGTCTTTACTTGTGGAGTGAAGTACCATGCTGGAGCATTAATGTTTCAGAGGAAATACTGTTTTCTGACACTATATGTACAAAATCTCAGTAATAACAGACAGAATACGATGTTTTTGCCCTCTGCCTTAATATCATAACCTACAGTTTATGAACTGTTTACTACAACATTAGGCACATGAGAGCAAAATTCTGCAGTCATAATAGCTAGCTTGACTTAACCCAGTCTGCTAACAAATAGCAATTGGCTACTTCAAGTTTCTGGTTGTAAAACTCTGGAGACCACCTAGTAATAATGTAGCTTCATAAATGTTGTATTGGCTGCCTGCTTATTATATGTTTGTCATTGACTATGTATGATCCTGCTGTGGATAATGCTTGTAACAGTCTGGCTGGTGATGGGAAAAACTTGCAGGTGTATGCAAAATACTTTAGAGCATCCTGTCTTGAAGGGGAAGATACACTTCATTGCAAGCTGTCCACACAGAAATGATGCGCAGAGAAAAGCACCACTGAGCTCACTTAGATAATCTGGCTATTTCACAGACAAACCAAGTAAATAAACCCGCTCTTTGCTCCAATAACGCTGGTAGAAAACCAGATGCTTTCTGTCACATATCTCCATATTTCTCATTAGGCAAATGCTGTAAGAATGTTTTTTTAACATTCTTCAGCCCAAAAATGTTTATTTAAGTTTCTCTAAGGAAAGCTGTATCACCTGTTTCAGACATATTCAGGGCTGGTTTTTTTTTTTTTTTTTTTTAAAGTAAACTGGGCTTCTACATTTCTATGACACCTGGAACTTGTGGAGTGTATCTAGTACCTTTAATTATGTGCCCGATGAAAATGCAGTGTTTACCTTTTTGCGAGGTCGGCGCTGTGTGCGTAAGGAAGCTTATTTCAAAAAGTGACAAGAGACTTCTCACTGGACGGGAGGATGAAATGTACTTCTAGATGTTTTGAGTGACTCAGAATATATGACAGACATAGGCCGTGGTCCAAGACACGCTGAAGAGATCAATAACCTTTTGTGGTCTTTCCTTCGCTCGCGGCGAGGCTCGCCTGGTTTGGGTTGCCGCGGGGTGTGTGCTGCTGTGTCACACCCCCGGCTGCGGCAGGTCGGTCGCGTTCCCTGCACACCGGAGGCAGCTCGGGCAGCACCGCCTTCCTGCTGCAGAGCTGCCCGGGCGTTCGGACCCGCAGGACAAAGGTGGATCCGAGCGAAGGAGTCCTTCATCGCGGCCATCCCCGCTGGATGTGCCACTGGATGGCAGCATTGGCTACGCGGTGGCACCGGCGGCAGCGCGCCCAGCCGGGCTGGGCTCCGGTTCAGCCTCGTTAAACATCAGCCGGGTAAAAGATTGATAGCAATGCAAATGTATTTATAACCACTAGAGATAGTCACCTTCCACCCCAATTAGCCTTTGAATTGATTTAGTGAGAAAAACATCTATTATGGAATAAAAGTCTTAGTGATTAGTGTTGCATTATTTCACTACATTTGAAATAGCTGTAGGTAAGAGGGTCTTACAGGCATCAATAAGCTTTAATATTATAAAGTGCTCTTAGGCTACATCAGAAGTAAATTATAAGTCGACGGTTTATTTTCTGAGTAAAATGTAACTGCAGGTACATTGGGTGTGCTGGGACTCTGTGCATTTACACTATCTAGCTTATAAAATTTTTCTTTTCATTATTTTGTTTTTAAAATGGATTATTTCAGTGATCTCAAAAATGTGCATCTTGCTGGAAATGAAAGAAAAATAATTACGTTTTGAAGCTGTCTGATTTTGGTTTTTTTTTTTTTCAATTTTTCCTTCTTCCTCAATGCAGTTTGTTGCAAAGAGCCTGGAGTGAGAGGGGTGGTGATGTTTCTCTCTCTGGAGTGCGAATCCTGATGGTACATCAGGTACATCCTGATGTCTGACTACCGCTAGGAAAGGACACAGGAAAGAAGACAGTTCTCTGCTTGAGCTGAAATTATTACAAGGGGTTGGTATGGTTTAATGCTTCTAATATAAAGACCTAATTTATGTCACATTGAGTTTTAATTACATGTTGGAAATGTTATTTCTTTGAGAGGCAAAATTTCCCTGCTATTTTATACTACTGCACTGGTTTTTGCTGCTTTGCAGCTATGATGTAAATTAGCTTCCTTGCTAAGGAGTACAGTGTGAGCAAACAGCCTTTGAAAGCAGAGATGGAGCTGTAGCTGGATGCTTCCCAATGCAGATTCTGCTCCTCCCCCCACTCTCCCCCACTGTAAAATCTGTGCAATCTTTGCTTTCTATTTATGTATTCATTTGTGTTTGTATAAAGGATGAAGCTTAATGAAGTCTATGCAGTCACAGCAGGATAAACCACTGTGAGATCAGATGTGGCCCTATGCTGTGTCTGAGAGCAAGACCTTTTGAGTGTTGTTATTCTCTTCATTATTCCTCAATCCATCGTTGTTTAATATGTAGCTTATATGGTTAACACCATAGTTTCAAAATATATTGTTAGCATTTTTATGTTTTGGGAAAAATAATGAATTGTTGTGACAATAGAAAAATACTTTACTCAGTCCACCGTGATGGTTTTGAGGGCTCAAACCACAAAGACCACCTTCCTTCCACTCCCCGCAGCAGCTATTGTGACCATTTCAAAGCTTAGTCTGAAATTTACCTGAATTCTTAATGAATGCCTGCATCCAGATGGCAGAATATTTTTACTGATGCTAAACAAAACCACCTTTCTTGGTATAAAATTTTAAATACATTTTAGATGTTTGTATTTATAGTTTGCTTTCCAACATTTAAACAAAGAGTATGGCGACAAAGAGAAATGATAAAATAGGAGACAAATGTTAGCAATGTTTGCCAAGAATATCTTTGAATGCACAACGGGACTGAGGGTTTAAAAGTTTAGAATGCCCTATAAAACTTGGAAAAAAACAAGTGAAGTGAATAATTCTACTTTTAGTTTCTTTTGTAACCCTGTTTTGGATATCTACAATGCACTGCAGCATTGATACCAGATAATACAATGATATCCCACTTAGTCATGGTGAAGCATGCTTGACAATCAATTAAAAATCAGCAGGAAGCAAAATCTCCTGAAGGCAGCCTAAATCTGACGGGATTTGTCCTTATTTGTGTGTACATAAGTGTGAGATAGGCAAGCTTTAAACATAAATGGCATGCATGAAAACTACACTGGGATTTAAAACATATATTGTACACTCTGCAAAATATTTGCTCTTGCATATTTCAATTCTAAAGAAATAAGCAGTCTGATAAAAATAGGATCCAGGGAGCTAATATTGGCATTGATTTTTAATTTACACAAAAGTTATTGCAAATATATATCAGTGTCAATTAAAGCAGTTTCATTGCTTACAACATATAGGAAATCAGATTCCATAATTACATTTGCCATGCGGATAGTAGCACTGCTTCCAAGGTTCAAAGGTCACTGACAATTAACATAAGATTTAAAATTAAATTACACTAAATATTGTTTACTATAATCGGTTGAAAATTTGACAGGAGAGTATGAATGTTAATATAAAGAATATATTCTGGCAGCAAACCTCAGTTGTCTTTTTTCCCTAAGGTTTTCATATTCAGATGTCTAATTTTGTATTTGGCTCATAGAAAATAGTTTATGTTGCACCTAGGTAATGAGATAGAGCTTGTTTACCATATAGACAAGACTTCATGCAATGTTTGTAGTAGTTTGGGAACACAACAGTGTAGATAAGATTAATAAAAAGGCAAATGTAATAACCTGGAATTGGTTAAACATTTGAGTGGACTGCAAGAAAAAAAGACAGTTCAGTCATAACTGCAGGATGGTATTTGCATTTGTTAGACTTTATGGTCTGATTTTTCCCAAGAGAAGTTTTTAGCTCAATTTCTTCTCCAATTGTATTACATTTTTAGTGATTAAAATATGTGTGTATGTGAGATCAAAGTTCAGGGGATGCTTTTCCAAGGAAGAAAATATTAAAATGTGGAAGACCTATCCACAAGGATATAATTTTAAAGCAGGTATTCTGAAAGTAGATTTGAAGAAGAGACACTACTTCAATTTTCTTCGTAGATACAATTTGAACACTTATAGAATTTCTGCAGCAGTTAATGACGTGAAAGCCAGGGTGTGACACTGAGGAACCTACCCTGACTGAGCTTTGTCTCGTGCCCTGACTGGCAATCTCAGGTGTGCTGAGGAGATCTGCACAGCCAGCCTAATATGGGATCTGTGCCTTTATATAGCTGTGGAAAAGAAGTGGAATAGAGTTGGTCCTATTGTTGGAAGGCATTGCTAATGCATCTTTAAACAAGGGTGAGCTGTCAGCTGTTCTCAGAGATGTGATGGTTCAGCCACTCATGGTCTGTGGAATGTTTCTTGATGCTAATGCCCTCTCTGATTGTTGTCTCGTGCCTGAGAGACTGGAAGATATTACAGTCTATGGTATTTCCCATATGTTGCTTAAAGTTACTTGTGTCTAGTAAAAAACTGGGATATGGCTGGAAGTTAGTTAGCTTAAAGTTAGCCTAAATAAAAAGCCAGTTGTCAGAAGATGGAAATCTACAGAAGTTCACTTGAGTGAAGGTTTCAGACTCTACTTAAGATTGTAAAAAAGTATATCCCATGTCTAAACTTTTGAGAGAGGCAGAAATGTCAAAAAACATGAAAACTGTGGATTTCTCTGAATGTCTTTTCATTCACAACGGGTGAGAATGTTATGACAGATGTGCAATATTTTACATTTGCAAGATGTAAGAACACTTTGGTCACACCTTAAAAACGCATAGGAATTTTTCCATGTTATGAACATAAGAAAACAAGCCTTGAACTGAAGAACAAGTCAATACAACATTGTCTGACTTAGTGTACTACATATTTCTAGCGGTATGCATAAGGAAAGTATTAACAAATTCTGTAAGAAAGAATCTACACTTTACAAACAAGGTTAGTGTTCAAGAATCTGTGTAACAAACACTTCTGACATTAAGAGAACACAGGCCAAAAAATGCTTTTAGTCCTAGTTATTATATTAATGAGAAACCAAACTGTTTTTCAACTTTCGGTTAAGGATAAAATGTATATTATGTAGGGAATAAACTGTTTTTCTACTTCCTACATAGGAAAGAAGTTTTCTTTGAAGAAAGTACTCAAGGACCAGCAGTAAATAATTTTGAAGCAAAGGTGAAGAAACACCATGAAATTACAAACTGGTGACACTACATGGGAAGATCAGTTTGAGGTAACATCAAGACTGTAGTCCAAAAATGGCAAAGATTTTTTTGTTAGACAATCAAAAGCTATGTTGACTTTAGGTGATTTTTCTAAAATTAAAAAACCAACATTGTAAACTTCTGTGTGTACTGATTTCTAGAAGGTATATCAATTGCCAATGCAGATAATGGGACACCATATGAATGACTTGAATTGGTAAAGCATGTCACATTTTAAATTGTGTCAAGTGTGTGTGCTACCTATTGCTGTGCGAAAAAACAGCTTCAAAATGCACTAATACTTTACAAATTGTAGGGCAGTCACTTTATAAAAGCAAATAGATGGAAGATTTTCTCATTTCTTTTCTGCTTGACAGAAGATGTGAGCAAAAACACATGTTGAGTCTCCAACCTGAAAGAGACTACAATTTTACAGGTGATCAAACCTTAGACGAAGAATGGATTGAGAAGAACAATGCAGAGGTGCTTTAAAGATTTAAAGTCCCAAGATGACTGAATCAGAGACTTAATCAGCATCCTCTGTGCTATATCTCTTGAGAAACATACAATTCTCAGTTGCCCTCTCTCCCCTCTTTCCTTTAGTATCTAATACTATTTTCTTTTGTTATGGTAAATGCTTTTACTTATCAGCTCTCTCACAAATTTTCTTTAATGACCAGAGGCAGTAGCTAGACTGAAACTAGAAAAATGTCTTAAACCACACAAACACCTGATTTTTCTCATCTGAAAACAGTGAAACATACCTCTAAATAAGAAAAGTTAATGTTTATACTAAGTAAACAGTCCTAGGAAATTTGATGGAATTTGCAATTACAGTTGTTATTTACAAAGCCATAAATAATTTTGTCTCTATTTGCATTTTTTATGGCAAAAGTAGCATATGTCTTCTTGATTTTGCTCTGAGGAATGTTTTTTAGAACAAAGGAAATATAAAATTAATTTTGTTTCTACACTAGTTTAAAAAGAGTTAACAGTAGGTTTAAAAGAGTTTGAATTTGTATGCACTGAAACAGCATGGAAGAATAACTGAGAATTTAAGACTTCCCATTTTAGCCATACTTATTTTTGAGAACTGGAAAATGTTAGTTAGCTTTAATATACAATTAAAATAAACAAATCCAATCCCTATAATATTTATGCATTTTATTTTAAGTAAAGAAATACAGATTCTTTAGATATTTGCTTTTGTAGTTTTATTGTTTTAGCATTGAGGTTGAAGAAAACATTTGCTTTATAAGAAGTTTTCTAAGCTGTGAGAAGTAAAGAATGGTAAGGAAAAAAAACTGAAGTAGAAATGAGATGGCCTTTCTTTTTCACTTCTTTTTTTTTTTTAAATGCAGACAGAGTATCACTGTAATGCATTCCAAAGATCTGTTGACTCCTTGTCAACTTCCGATCTTAAACCTTTTCTGCTGGTGTGACTCTTTACTGCACACGTTCAAAATTCCTGGTAAATAGCTTGCCATGTTTCAAAGATGTCTTAGAAATAGCTACTGAAATAAAGGAGAAAAAAACTTTGTGTGTTTAAATTTGGGTTAGATTAAGAACAGCAAACATGTAATGTACTTCAGTGTTAATAGTGCTTTGAAACTGGTTTGCAATTGACAGGAATTCATGTGATGTAAGCCATTAACAGGACCGTCACATTGTGAGCATTGTCAGAAGACACCCTGTGTAAGATCAATACAGTGATTAAAAATGGTTGAAATGAATGATAGGAATTCAGAGGATAAATTCCACTAGATCAGGCTTTGAGCAACCTGGTCTAGTGGGCTGTGTCCCTGCCTGTGGCAGGGTGGGTTCAAGCTAAATGATCTTTAAAGTCCCTTCCAATCCAAACCAGTCTGTGATTCCATGAAATAAAATTTCAAGCTGAACAGGAAGATGATGATGAAAATTTCAAGCTGAACAGGAAGATGATGATGCACCTCAGTGTTGGCTATTTTGAGAATAATGTCTCACCTAGGTAGGAGACTCTGGAAGCAATTGCTGTATCAGAACCATTTCTGATTATTTTCGCATCTTATAGATAGGAAAAGGACTTCTGTAGTAACAAGTATTCCAGGAGTAATTTATCTCATTGTAGACATTTCATGGACTTAGCTCAAGCAGGGGTAGCTGATCCTCAGTTGTGCATGTTCTGACTTTCAGGCCTTGTGTTTGAAATTTTCATATACTTTTAAGTATATTCTGAAAGGTATTAGACCTTGTTATAAAATAGCTATCAGGAGGTGCATCTGTTCACCTCTATGGACATAAGAGACGACCTTGGGAGTTACAGCTGCTCTGCATTGCCCAAGGTCACAGATAAACATCATGGAATATAAGCAGAGCACAATGTGGCAATTGTATGATGTTGTATGACATGCAGATAAACATTAAGCAGTACTTTTCCCAAGTATTATCGGCACTTACAAGCCATGCCATCCCCATTTTATAGATAGGGAACCAAAGCTGTGAGAGATTAAATCTCTGTAATTCTCTGATGTAGGCCACACTTTGAATATACTCTGCTTGAATCTAAAGCTTCAGCCAGCAGTTCTGCCTCCACCTAGGTCACAGGATAATTTGTGCTTTAATGGCAACATTAACAGATAAAATGGCAGGTTGCAAATGCACGCTAAAAACTGCTTCTTTGAATGAAACTCTGTAGATTCCTTTCTTTCTTTCTTCTTTCTTTTTCTTTCTTTCTTTCTTTCTTTCTTTCTTTCTTTCTTTCTTTCTTTCTTTCTTTCTTTCTTTCTTTCTTTCTTTCTTTCTTTCTTTCTTTCTTTCTTTCTTTCTTTCTTTCTTTCTTTCTTTCTTTCTTTCTTTTTTCCTTCCTTCCTTCCTTCCTTCCTTCCTTCCTTCCTTCCTTCCTTCCGCACCATTCCTTCCTTCCTTCCTTCCTTCCTTCCTTCCTTCCTTCCTTCCTTCCTTCCTTCCTTCCTTCCTTCCTTCCTTCCTTCCTTCCTTCCTTCCTTCCTTCCTTCCTTCCTTCCTTCCTTCCTTCCTTCCTTCCTTCCTTCCTTCCTTCCTTCCTTCCTTCCTTCCTTCCTTCCGCACCCTTCCTTCCTTCCGCACCCTTCCTTCCTTCCGCTCCCTTCCTTCCTTCCTTCCTTCCTTCCTTCCTTCCTTCCTTCCTTCCTTCCTTCCTTCCTTCCTTCCTTCCTTCCTTCCTTCCTTCCTTCCTTCCGCACCATTCCTTCCTTCCGCACCATTCCTTCCTTCCGCACCATTCCTTCCTTCCGCACCATTCCTTCCTTCCTTCCTTCCTTCCTTCCTTCCTTCCTTCCTTCCTTCCTTCCTTCCTTCCTTCCTTCCTTCCTTCCTTCCTTCCTTCCTTCCTTCCTTCCTTCCTTCCTTCCTTCCTTCCTTCCTTCCTTCCTTCCGCACCCTTCCTTCCTTCCGCACCCTTCCTTCCTTTCGCACCCTTCCTTCCTTCCTTCCTTCCTTCCTTCCTTCCTTCCTTCCTTCCTTCCTTCCTTCCTTCCTTCCTTCCTTCCTTCCTTCCTTCCTTCCTTCCTTCCTTCCTTCCTTCCTTCCTTCCTTCCTTCCTTCCTTCCTTCCTTCCTTCCTTCCTTCCTTCCTTCCTTCCTTCTTTCCTTCCGCACCCTTCCTTCCTTCCTTCCGCACCCTTCCTTCCTTCCTTCCGCACCCTTCCTTCCTTCCGCTCCCTTCCTTCCTTCCTTCCTTCCTTCCTTCCTTCCTTCCTTCCTTCCTTCCTTCCTTCCTTCCTTCCTTCCTTCCTTCCTTCCGCACCATTCCTTCCTTCCTTTCGCACCCTTCCTTCCTTCCGCACCCTTCCTTCCTTCCTTCCTTCCTTCCTTCCTTCCTTCCACACCCTTCCTTCCTTCCGCACCCTTCCTTCCGCACCATTCCTTCCTTCCTTCCGCACCATTCCTTCCTTCCTTCCCCATTCTACTTTGGATCCCTGGCTAATTAATTAATGATAGTGTCACTCTTACTATTCCTGTTTAAAAGCTAGTTACTCATTGCCTTCTTAATACCTTGACTAACCCATAGTTAGCAATGAGTTAATTTATTTAGTTTAGTTTAGTTTTGTTTTTAAGTGGCTCGTCCAATTTGTGGAAATGTAGAATTTGTTTCCATGGTAACTTTCAGACTTCAAGGCTTGTGGGAAGAAGACTGGTAAGTGTATGATTTACATTATACTTGCTGAGTTTTATTGTGTTTTAAATGTGGTTGTTGGAATGATTTAGAATAGTAAGATTTAGAAGGTCTGACTGAAATATTTTGCTAATGTCTTTGTTATTCTGAGGTAGAAAGAATTCCAATGAAAATTTGACTCAGACTAGAGTTGGTAGGGTTTTTTTATTTTTAATGTATTGAGCTTATTGAGCAATGGTTGCATTTGTGGACTGAAATGTTATTTGCATGCTGCTGTTTCATAAGAAAAATTAGCCTTTATTTCGGGAAAACTGAACTTTTTATGAATAAATATTGAACTTGAGGCTAAATTAAATACCTTGTGTTTGTTGTTATTTGTTCTATATATAACATGCTTATTTCTTTATTATGAATTCATTCATCCAAATTACCAACCCCCAAATTTTCTTATACCATTTCCCCTCAAGGTTAAAGTAGTCAAAAGGAAGCTCTTGAAATCTAAAAACAGGGCTGCAGGCCTGCAGTGATTTCAGTTTTACCAAATACAAATGTGAAACTGTTTTTGATTGAGCTTAAACCATGTTTTTTATATAATGTAAGGTTACTATCTTAAACTTGATTTTCTTTTCTTGTAGGCATTTTTAATACAAAACCCACCTAGTGGTCATCAAGATCATCTATGTATGTATATACTGCTCGTCTTCAAGGCAGGCTTCAGTTCGTTCTAGGAAACATCTTACATCTCTAATGTTTTAAAGTTAAAAAAATGATGATCAATTTTGCAAGATGACAGGGGTGTAGGGTCCAAAAATTTATGGGACTCATGACATATGTTGAGTGTTGGTTATTTTTATTATTCTTAATGTAGGAGTTTTTTATGACCAAAGATCTTGATCAGACCCAAACACAGCATCTGAACCATTGAAGTAGAAGAAATTTTTGTTTTTCTTTAGCTTGCTTTTCTTTGGTTAGGCTGATTTTTTATGGTTTTCTTTAGTTTTCATAAGGAAAGGCTTTTACTTAAATGCCTCTGTTTGTGGTATGTAAAGCATTTATTGTTCATGAAACTGAAAGCCTTATGAAGAAAACATAGTACAGTAAGATTTTGGAAGAAAAATCATTCTGCTGAGGAGGATTTGGCATTGCCTGGAGTTAATGTGTGATTCAGTTTTGCTTCTAATTTTGTTTGGATCGTCTCCACAGAATACCTTTGCTTTCCCAGGTTTTTGTGGTTGTGAATATGCATTTGAATCTACAGAGTGGATATCAAATCAGTCCATGCGCTACTGAAATGTAGACGATTAGGGCAACTATTTAAATAGGATTAAATATGCCTTATTGTATGTTACGGTAGGTTGATGTTGGCTGGATGACAAGTGCCCACCGAAACTGCTCAATCTCACTGCTCCCCAGCTGAACAGGGGAGAGAAAATACAACAAAAGGTTTGTGGGTTGAGATAAGAACAGGGAGAGGTCATTCAGCCACTGCCGTTGGATAGGTCATTCAGCCACTGCCATCATAGGCAAAAGAAACTGGACCTGAGGAAATGAATTTATTGCCCAACAACTCCGAGTGGAACAATGAGAAACAAAACTGAAACTCAAAACACCTTCCACCCACCCCTCCCTTTTTCCCTAGCATCAGCTTCATTCATGTTTTCTTTACATCCTCCATGTCAGCAGTGCAGGGGGACAGGAGGGTGGGCTGTGTCCCATGAGTTCCCCACATGCCATCTCTGCTGTTCGTCCCTCCTCAGGAGGAGGACTCTTCACACACTTCCCCTGCTCCAGTGTGGGCCCCTTCCAGGAGGTGCAGTTCTTCAGGGACAGGCTGCTCTGGCATGGAACCCTGTGTGGGATCACAAGTCCTGTCAGCAAACTTGCTCACGCATGGGCTTGTCTCTCCATGGATCACAAGTCCTGCAGGAACCTGCTCCAGTGTACGTTTCCCACAGGGTCACAGCCTCCTTTAAGACATCCACCTGTTCTGGAGCAGGGTTCTCCCTGTGCTGTAGGTGGATCTCTGCTTTCCCGTGGGTCTCCATGGCTGCAGGGGCACAGCTGCCTCACCATGGGCTGCACCAGGGGCTGCAAGGGAATCTCTGCTCCAGTACTTGAGCACCTATACCCTCTGTGGCGCTTCATGGTATGTTTAATGGGCGTGGGAGTATGACGTAAAAGTTGGGCTTGATGATCTTGGAGGCTTTTTCAATCTTAATGATTCTATGATTCACTGTCCTTGGTATCCACAGGGCTGTTGTTTTTTCACTCTTCTCTGGCTGCAATTGCTTCTGCACAATAAATTCTTTCCCTTCTTAAATCCATTATCTCAAAGATGCTGTCACTGTCACTGATGGTTTTGGTTTGGAGCTGGCTGGCATTGGCTCCATCAGACACAGATACAGCTTCTAGCTGCTTCTCATGGAGTCACGGAATCACAGAATTAAATTGGAAAAGACCTTTGAGATCATCAAGTCCAACCTATGACCTAACACTGCCTTATCAACTAAACCATGGCACTGAGGGCCCCATGCAGTCTTCTTTTAAACACCTCCAGGGACAGTGACTACACCACCTCCCTGGGAAGCCATTCCAATGCCCAACCACTCCTGTAAAGATTTTTTTTCTGATGTCCAGCCTAAACTTCCCCTGGTGCAGCTTAAGACTGTGTCCTCTCATCCTCTTGTTGGTTGCCTGGGAGAACGATAGAATGATAAGAACATATCAGATATGGAAGCGAAATTTGACAGGTAATAATTTGGAAAGAAATGTACTAAATTTTTAATTGGCTGGGGTCTTTTTGGTACAAATCAGAAACACTGATGATGTTCTTTCAAGTTCTGTTCAAATTCTTTCGAACTTGAGAAACACTTATTATTGTAAATGTGTGTAAATGTGCAAGTTTGCTGTCCTCTTTGCTCTTAGAGTAGGGGAATAAACCATAATATTATAGATTGTGTGTCAACATCAGAAGGTCTCTGAACCACATCTCTGAATTTTCAGGCCTCTCCTGATCCAGTGCTTTTACTTGTCTACTCCCTTTCTTTTTTTTCCCTCACCTTAGTACAGCATTAACTTTTAAGGCATGAGTTTTCATTTTTCAGTTAGAGTAGATGGAAAAAGCAGCTAGAAATGAATAATTGACTACTTTAACAATAAATCAAATATCAAACTCGGTTCCTTTGTGTCACTTGCATACCCCAGAAGCAAAAACACACATGCAATTAAGAGAAAGGAGGCTGTGACAGAGATGGTTAGTTGGAGAGGTTTCCAACTTAGTTTCACATCAGTGCGTAGTAGTATTTTGTGGTTATGGGCAATATTGGTGGATAATGATTTTTCAGGTGGATAGTCTGTATTAATTTACTGAACACTAAAAGAAAAGTCAGAAGCAGAAGTCAGTTCTGAAGGGTTGTTTTTTTGTTGCTATTGGGTTTTTTGGTTGGTTTTCTTTTGTGCTGATGTTCTATTTTTATTGATAGATTGAATTTCTGGGAGAAAGGAGGTCTCAATATAAGTAGTGGATTCTTTCAAATTGAAAAATATGAAATGTGGTAAGAGTTTCTGGGGACCTGACTGTGAATAATCACTAGCAGGAGCTGTGCCTGTCTGTAAGACCCAGATTTGCTTCCCTGTAAGAGTCTATTGGTCCTTAGGGCCTAAAAGAAGCAAATGTTGACAGCAGTGCTTAAATCAGTGTGGTGTTTTTTACTGCAGGCATTTTTTTTTCACTTTGCAGAGGCATAACAGTCATGCTGTTGTATAGTTTTTTTGTTCTTGTCATACATTAGATTTTCCAGGTGAATAGAACTTCAGGCACTCAATTGACACAACATTTGTCCAAGAAATTATGTAAGCAAGCTGTAATCTTCCTCGAACAATTGCAAAATAAACCCACTTTCTCAATAAAAGCTTGCTACCAGTAAACAGTTCCATGCTATTGCTGCACAAACAGTAATGGATCACACTGTCCAAGTTTATGCCATGTTGGTGGCAGATGGCACGTAATAAACAACCCGCTGTTTTGATTTCTGCATGCTTTGATTGTTTGTCCAAATGAGCAATAAGTGTAGCTAATGTTTAGGCTCCAAAATATCTTTGACTGTGAGTGGAGAATGCTTCACTTGCTCTGCTGAAGCAGATATTCTGTATTCTTGTTTTCCTGTCAGAGTTCACGAAAAGTGATGCCCTTGGAACAGCTGCAATATTTGGTTCTCTGACCACTTGACAGTGTATTAGGTATGTCCTAAAAAAGTATTCAGTGTCTTCTGTCACGGATAAAAGGAAAGATGAAGTCAAGGAGACTTATTTTGCCTAGTCTGCAGTTTCACTCTTTTCTCCTTTTTCTTGCTTTCAATCAAGAAAAAAGTTAAAATTACCTTTTATTCTGTTCTCTCTGAAATAATAACCAAATCTATATTTTAAAATGTCTTTGGATTATCGTGACCCATTCCTTTTCTTCTGCTTTATTCCAAAATCAACGAACAGGGAAATTTAATTGTACTATTATTTGACTTCCAGATAAAAAATTACCTTGTAAAAGCCAATTCCAGTTGATGCTGATGTGTTTGCTTTTTGAAATATCGAACATATGAATGTTTGATTGCTCAGGATCAGATTGGTTGTAATTTCCTTGGCTTCTTTGATCTTTAAAGACAGCAGGAGTCTACCTTTTCGAATGGCACTTGAATGTAGGTTAAAAAAGGAAAAAGAAAAGTAGCATGTGTGAATATCAGGGCAAATTATATCATTATATCCTGAATGACATGCCTTAGTATTACAATGCTAAGCACAACTTGCTCTGTTCTCAATAAATAGAATTATTTAATTCAAATATGTGTATGAAAATTGCCTTTTGTACGATATAAGTCATGACCATTTAACTGCTATAATTGGAATTGATTGTCCAAGTCTTTGTAACTCGGTTCCATGGTAACAGTTTGGATATTAGCGTGCTACAATAAAATTGCCATGACTACACTGACTGAAGCCTTGTTCTTAAAATGAACTTCACATGAAAACAGGGCTTACACGTGTCTAATCACTGGCATTTTCTCACCCTGTTGAAATCAGCCTGCGCAACACTTGGGCATGAGCAGGGAAAGACTACTGCTCTGAAACACTTAAATCTTCATCTCTCTACTCTAGGGTCAGATTAAGACTTTTTTGGAATAGTTTTGTAAAATGTTAAGAAATTTAGTAATGGATAGATTGAGCATTGAGCTGGTATTTGTGTTTGTAATAAGGAACAACTGCGAGCTAAACAGGGCAAACTTTTTTTTCTAAAATGAATGAACAAGATTTCTGAAATCCATAGAGTCCCACAGACATTAGGTGGCCATTGGTCTGGCCTCCACCATAGCAAAAGGTGCACTTCAAGTGCTTTCCTGAGCTGCCATGACAGGGTGTATAGTCCTTTTCAGAGATCTTCTCACTTCCTGAGGTCCAGCCCAGTTTCACCTGGCTAGAATGGTGAGAGATCAGTTAAGGATGAATAAATAGAAAAAAAATGGGATAATTAGAATCTAACAGGAGTCCTTTAAAGTGGCACTTGGGAGAATTCCTAAAGGAGAGAGTTACTGTCTGAAATGTTGACTTACCAGTTTTTCTTAACCATCATAGGAGATCTTGTATTTGCTGGTGTCAGCATTTAATGTAAGAAGTTGTATATAATAACCATTGAAGATGGAATATGATAAAAATTTAAGTAATCATTTAATATATATATGATTAGCAATCACAGGTTAATTAGGTCAAGTTACCTTTGCCTAGATTAAGTGCAAGCAAAATGACCAAAAGTGTGTGGGGTACAAGAGAAAAGCTGGATTTTTACTTAGGCAAGGTTTGGATGAAACAGCTTCAGTGTGAAACAGCTTCAGTGTGAAGTGACCACTTAATTCTAATGCAGGCATCTTCCAAGTTTTATTTGACTGAAATAATGTCCTTTTAATTAAGCTCTGCAATTTATGAGCTTGTTAACCAGATTTACTTTTCCAAAAATTTCCAATTTGTCTCCAACCAGAGTCACCATTTGAAGTAATGGTATTGTATATGAAATGATATTTTTAGATGTCCCCAATGCCTTAGAAGCTTTATTGTTAAGTGACTTGTTAGCAGAATGTCTTGTTAGCAGGTATGGAGTTGCTTTAATACTTTTATATTTCCTGTTGATTTATAGCTTATGCCATTAATATTGTGTAGAAGGAAAATTGAAGTTATTTCAGAAGTAGTTGGTGAAGTAATGACAAGCTGATAACAATTGTCACTGTCTCGCAATTGAAGAGAAGTTTCTTTAAAACCCTGTTTTTTCACCATTATCTAGAAAACACTATTGTCTTCGAGGCATCAATATTAATCTTTCTGTGCATCAATACAACAAAGTGCCTGCCAGGAGTAACAGCAGATCAAGACATTGACTGTAAATAAAGTGGAATATTTAAATCTTTCCAAGTAAAAACCCCCAACACCCTTTACAATACAGAGTGAGATTGTGCACGTTGTTAGAATCTCGCTGACATGTTATTTAGAAGTCAAATTTAAGTGACTTTCTCTGTTCAAGTGTTAGGGTGCTGTTTATTCAAAAAGGCTGAAATCTTTCTTGATTACGGGCTTACGCTGTGCAAGTGCATCTAATCGGAGATCAAGCCATGTTTTTCTCTTTGCTGGGATGGCGCCATGAAAATCTTTTTGCTTAGATCACAGGAAAGGGAAGAGGTAGTCTTCTGCACCTAAAAACTTCTCATGGGGCTTGGTCTCCGTTGCCATTCTTTGACAACTGAACAGAGCTCTCGTGACCTTTACTGAGTGAATTCCCTTTCCCAATTCAAGGGGTAAGAACACAGATTAATGCAAGAGAAGGAAGTTTTTTTGGAAGACAATCAGGTAGGCATCCCATAAACAGGGGTCCTTCAACCTTCATGTTGAGAGCTGAGATGAGTATCTACCCATCTGGTTGGCTTTAACTTAGGAAGATTGTGTTTGAGCCTAATTATTTTCTCTATCTCCTCCAAAATCAAATTAATTTTTTATGCAGCCAGATATACTTTGTTAACTCAAGGCTTTTTTACTTTTTTGGTCTGGTTGATCAAAAGTACTGGAAAGAATTCAATGAAAAGCTGGCCCAGACCTTTCAAAATCAAGGACTCCTTATCTTTCTATTGCAAGTAATAAGCATTTTGCAGAGAAGAGGGAGGATTCCTTTTGAAACAAGCAGAAATAATTCGTCAAGACGATTTTCAGAAGACCTCTAAGTTTAGCACAACAGTTTCACAACAGCAAGGTCAGATACAGTAACAGTGCCTTGCCAAGTGGCTCTGCTTCTCCTATGGTTGAAAATAAATGACAAATTATGGAAATTAGTAATGCAAAACCTGATGTCCCCAGTGTGTAAATATATTTCTTCTCAAGATAAGATAGGATGTGAATATAGAATGCAAAACTAGTTCAAGCTTAAGAGAAACACGCAAATATTTAGTTTAGAAAGTGAAGCAACAGGTATGTTTAGTAAGGAATGGAAAATCACGCATTGTTTGATATCTTACTATACAGTAAATTTATAAATATCCCATTAATATTTGTAAATGTAAACACTTTCATACTGGAGCTTCTTACAGTGATTTTCTCTTTAAATTTTAGTCCTTCATTTTATTTGTATTTTGAGCACAGAAAAGTCTGATTCAAATCTTGTCAGTAATTTTTTTTCAAATAACAGGTTTGACAACTCAATTTTCCTGTTACTGATTTACTTTAAGAACTTTCAAATCACCGAAGTGTGTTTGTTATTCCTCTGTTTCTTTTGACCCATATTTTAGTTGTCAAAACACAAGCAGATTCACAGTCTTAGTTACATTTCAACACAGTAATTGCTAAATAGTTTAGGAAGGAGAAAATAAAAAAGTCCCATAAGCAGTTGTTATTATGCATGTGTATTTTTAATATCTGATTTTCAGCATAACCTTAGATTACAATGCGGGTTAAATATCCCTTGCTGATTTATAAGTATAATGTAAACTCTAGGCTCAGCTAATGATATTGCAATATAAAACTGTTCTGTTGCAAAGTAAAGACCTTGCTTAGCACTGCAAAGCTCTGGGTTCATTTCAATGTGATCATTCAGGCGCTATGGAGGGATTATGCTTTTATTGTATTTTGTTTCATGAATACATGAATGAATAATAAGTTCAACAAACAAGAGTTCCCTACTGGCTATCTCAAAGAAATCATTTTGCAACACGTTATGAATTTCAATCAATCATCCTCAACAGTCCTTGTCCTGCTGAGGTCTGTGCATTAACAAAGTCAGCATTTTGGAACTATTGTAAATAGCTTGAGATTTGATCAGAATGTCCAAGATCAGGAAGTTGAAAAGGAGTGCAAGAGAGGAAACAACCTTTGTATATTGCATATTTTTTGTACCTACCTTTCCACACTTCACAAGAATTGACTGTGTTGTAGTTGCATGTCCAGGACATGCCCTCTCTTTCATTGGGCTATTTCCCTGAAGAAACAACTAAAAAACTAATGATAAATCACAAATACATATAAATGCATACACTCACATGAAAGCTTGTGATTCAGCAAAAGCAGGATGGAAATGCACAAGAATGTGGACTGTGCTTAAAACAGTACTGTTTTATTCCATCTCTGTGGAATTTTATCTGTTTATAAGGTAAGGGTAAAATACGAATTCATTCAAATTGTGATAAGAAGAATAAACACATCGGTAAGAAGGTCAGAACTTTGGAATACTTGCATGTAGGATGGCAGCAGTATAAAATAAACATATCTGATTTGTTTATATCTTTTACAGTAACTAGAAGAAATAAATTACACAGTACATGGTAACACAGTACACTGTACGCCTTATCCTGTGTCTGCATCAATTAAAAAAAAAAAAAAAAAAAAGGAAGTATTTGAAAGATTTCTGAAAAGCAAGAGGGGAAAAAACAAAAATATATTCTGATAGAATCCACAGTCCAGTATGACACAATTAATTCTGGGCCTCGTCCCAACTTCATCCCATTTTTTTTTCTGAGAGGCACAAAGCTTTTCTCTGGATTCATTCTCTATACTTCTCAACACCAAGAAAAATACTGAAGTATTTTTCTTGGTGTTTGTTGCTATTGTATAAGAACAAAACCAACTTATGCACCATAATTTTGCTTAAAATATATATTTACAAACCTTTTTAGCTATTCTTAACACCTCCCCCACCCCACCATTCCATGTAAGTACCAGGCTGTAACTCTGGAATATGAAAATGGTGGCTTGCCCCTCACACTTGCCAGAGATAAATAGCTATGCCAGCAAGTAGTTGTTTGACACCTTACTGCTGTTTACAGGATGTTTGCTCTCCTCAGCTGCTAAGTATTGCTCTCATGCCTTCTCTTTTTTCACAACGTGCAGGGTGCAGAGCACAGTTCTGTTCTTTCAACATTTTTATTGAATCATAGAATTGTTTAAGTTGGAAAAGACCTCCAAGATCATTGAGCCCAACTCTTAACCCAGCACTGCCAAGTCCAGCACTAAACCATGTCCCTAAGTGCCATATTTACATCTTTTAAATGCCTCCAGGGATGATGACTCCCTGGGCAGCTTTTTACAGGACTTGAGCACCCTTTTGGTAAAGAGATTTTTCCTTGTATTTGGTCTAAATCTATCCTGGAGAAACTCGACGCTGTTTCCTCTTGTCCTGTCGCCTGTTATTTGGGAAATGTGTCTGACTCCCACCTCACTGCATCCTCTTTTCAGGCTGTTGTAGAGAGCAGAAGCTTCACCAGCTCTGCTGCTCTGTTGCCCTCTGGATTCACTTGAGTACCTGAATATCTTTCTTGTCATGAAGAACCCAGACCTGAACACAGGACCTGAGGTGTGTCCTCGCCCCTGCCCTGGTCCTACTGACCACACTGTTGCTGATACAGGCCAAGACCATATTCTGGCAGTAGGTTTAAAAAGAGTTTAAAACAGAAATGGTTTCAAATCATTCTTTCTTCTCTTGTCACTCTATGCCCTTACAAAAGATCTCTCCCCATCTTATGTTGTAAGTTCCCTTCAGATACTGAAGGCCACAATTTGGTCACCCTGAGGCCTTCTCCTCTCTAGGCTGAACAATCCCAATTCTCTCAGACTTTCCTTGTAGCAGAAGTGCTCCAGACCTGTGATCATCTTTCTGTCCCTTCTCTGGACTCACTCCAACAGGTCCACATCCTCCTGCTGGGACCCCAGAGCTGATGCAGTGTTCCAGGTGGGCTCTCACCAGAGTAGAGCAGAGGGGCAGAATTCCCTCCCTCCCCTACTGCCCACACTGCTTTGGGTACAGCCCAGCACATGATTGGCTTTCTGGGCTGCCAGTGCACATGGCTGGGTCATGTCCAGCTGCTCATCCACCAGCACCCCCAAGTCCTTCCAATAGGGCAGCACCTTGCACTTGGCCTTGTTAAACCGCATGAGGTTCCCATGGACCCATTTCTCCAGCTTTTCCTGGTCCCTCTAGATGGCATTTTGTCTTTCAGGAGAGTCACTGCACCACTCAGCTTGGTGTCATCTGCAAATTTGCTGAGGGTGCATTTGATCCCTTCATCTATGTCATTAATGAAGATATTAATCCACACTGAGCACCCCTGAGGGCATCACTTGCCACTGATGTCCATTGGGACTCTGAGCCATTGACCACTACCCTCTGCTTGTGACCACCTATCCAAGTCTCCTAGGGTATCCCACTGACTGTCTCCTTGAAGAGATGGAAGCTTGCTTTCCTAAAGCTCAGGGACATAACTTCGCTTGACCTATAAGCTCGAGGACTGCAGATTCCACCTCTGATCACTGCAACCCAGTCTGCCTCTGTTAGCTCACTTACACTGCTGACCAACAGATCTGGAAACACATCCCTTCTGGTAGTGCTGTGTACTCTGGGACTTAAGAAGTTATCCTCCACGCCTTCCAGGAGGCTCCTGGATTGCCTACACCTTGCCATGGCAATGCCTCAGTACATTTTGTAAAAGTCACTGCATTGTGCTGTGCAAAGGAAGCTGCAGTGTTAAAGAGCTCACAGCCTTGTGGGTACGACATTGAACAGAGTAGGAGAATTAGTGCTATATGGAGGAGGAAGGAGCTGAGAAAAAAGGAGATTACATGACTCTCGGAAAGAAATCTGTAATAAAATTGTTTAAACTGGAGAAAAATCCTCCTGAATAGGGCAATCTCACAGCCTAAATATGCTTCAAACTGTTTTCCCTTAGAAAAAGGAACCAGATACTTGTTGGCTGTAGGCTCCCCCTTTTAACCACTTGATGTAAGAGCTGCTTCTGGATAACGCCCTGGTGGTTTCACGCAGGTGATTAATTTTTGGCAAGGTGCACGGGGTATACTGTATTAATTTACCAGCATGGGGAGTTGGATAGAAATGCTTTTGTGCACTGATCATTTTTGAACTCATCTTCAGGTTCAATGAATTACATATTTGTTTTGGTGGCTTGAGAAATCCCTCTATTCTTTTTCATATCTGAAATGGTTCATACCAAAGCTTTCATAATACCCTTCAGTGTCTGTGTTAAATTGATGTTTAAATTGGAATGAAAGTAGGAATCTTGGCAGTTTAGATAATTTACTTCATCTGGTGGCCAGCTATGTTAACAATCACATCATATGCCAGCATTTACACTAGATGAAATAAGTCCCTGGGGCACTAGAACTGCATTTTAGAAGCAGAGTGAAAATACAGTTATGCTCTTTGTTTCATTGTTTTATTCTGAAAAATGGAAAATTATTTTAACTGGAAATTTTAAGTGTTAAAAGCGTAATGTAAAGGTTATGTTGAGGGCTATTTTGGGCGTGTTTGCCTTGGAAGCTGAATAACAATTGATCAGTATTCTGGACAGGAAGTGTTCAGCACAATGTCAGCAAATTATGTCTTTTTATTCTGATGTATCGAGCACTTGGAGGAAATGGTATATTGTTAGCATATGAATAACTTCAAAGCCCCACATTGCAAGATGTATTTCAGTCTTCTGGAATAAAATGCATGGCCTCCCCTTTATGTATTTAAGTGCCTCCCCTTGTAATATAGTGCATGCTCGAACCCAAAAGCTTTTTCTTGTCTAACATGGACAAACTGAATTTCAGGATTCAATTGCTGGTGCATGACTGCACATTCCATCACTTGGCAAAAACATTTGTAATATCAAATTGGCTTCCTGCTTGAAGAGTAAAATGTGTATGATTAAAAATAAGGTTCTGATGGGAAAAGTGTGGGGATTTATTGGTTGTTTTTTTCTTTTTTTTTAGAGCAATTCTCACAGAATGCATTTACATAATCTGTATTTCCCTGATAATAGTAGTGACTATAACTACCCTGCATGAAAAGTATGAATTTAAACAGTACATTACATCTGGGGTTATTCTGATTTTGCCTTTATTATTGTCTCCTGTGATTACATTTCTGAAATTAAACCAAATTAAGGAAATAACCAAAAGGAAATCCCAGAGATTTACTGAATGGCTGTCCTTAAGGAATATGCTTTTCCTTCTTTTATTCTCCTCTAATAAAAGACAAGCAAGCATTCTTTTACCTTACTGTGCACAAGAAAAAATTCTTCTAACTTGAAAATGTCAGCTGTGATGAGACTGTGGGATGAGTGCTTGTTTGACGGTCTATCACAAAGCAATTCCAAATACTTTAACTATTTAGTCGATTAGCTTAAAGGCTATACGTAAGAAAGTTTGTTTCACTAAACATCAATTGCTTATTTACAGATATGTTTGGCTTGTGAAGACTTCACCAGTTTTCCATAGTAACTTTGTACGGCTGTGTAGAAAAACACTTGTAATTGAGGGTCAGTATAAATCAAACTAAAAACATTTAACATTAGTGTGAGACTGGTCGAAATTGGAGGCTCCTGATTAGGAAATTTTCAGCATTCTGAATCTAATCCAATCCACACCAAGGATGTGTCTTGCTCAGATAACTTTGTGTATCAAATTGATTTAGGTTTCTCTGTTTTTTAACATCGGTTACTACAAATTTCCTTTTATTTTAATTATGCTTTTAAAATAGCAACATGATGTATTTCACAATTCCCTTTGCATACAGATTTATTGTTAAAAAATTAAAAAACCATTGTACCTGAAAAAACAATATTATTCCTATGCAACATTTCCAGCACTAGAGGCTCTGGCTATGTTCTGCTTTGCTGCCCTTTTTCAGCAACACTCTGATCCACCAGAAACCCTTGAGTCCATGTTTCACTTTGGGTCCATGAATAATAGCTCTACTGAAGTCAAGGAGACTGCAAATGTTTGAGTGCTGTGATGGACAGGGGACAAATGGTGTCCTTCACTTAAAATGACAATACAGATGGAAGAAGAGGGGAATTGATTTGTAACATGCTTACTAAAAATGATGCTGCTTAGTCTATCACCTTATTACCAATATGAAATACCACTCAGATACTTAGGAAATACTTATTAAATGAATATTTTGAAAGCAAGTGAAGTGTAGTTTTCCCCCTAAAACTGTTACTGCATGATGCACATTTTATGCACACATCTAGACACTCGTAAAACTAAACAACTGATGCCATCTCACAAAAAATGTGTACAGTCCTTGTTTCATGCAAGGCAAAGAGAGTAAAAGAAAAATAATTAAATCCAGAAAATCCATCAATTTGTTGTCCACACATGCCTTGCTTTAAAATAAAATTTTAACAGGCACTTTTGTTTACCCAAGTATTTCTCCATCATTTAACTGATGAAGATACAATAAACCATTTTTATTTTTTAAAAGGACACTTGGGAAAAATAGTTCCTTTCAATGAGTATATAATTGTAAAGGATGAATCAGCCAATAGTGTGATGGCTGCATATTTGGGATTATTTCTTGTCTTGCTGCAGTTAAACATGTGCTGAAGATTTAAAGACATCCCAGGTGGTCTAAAACTCTTACCACCCAGTCTGACTTTGGTTTTAGTATACCATAAATAAGTGTCAGAAACCATACATTGTTATTAAGCAGTGCTGCAGTAACTCTTAGAACTGGCAATAACTGAATAAGTCAGTGGAAATGGTGTATTAAAATGAATGAAAATAAGACTAATAGACTTATGCTTTTAACAGAATAACTCCCCATCACAGAAGCACAGCTCTACCCCTATATATCATTTGTTTATGAAAGGTGTGAATAAAGATTGTGCTAACTGACTGTCAAGTGTACATGAAAGCAACAAATGAAAACTCACATGATAAAATCTTCTTTAGAATTAGAAATATATAATACTATTTGCATTGATTTTCAGATAATGAGATTTGTTGTAAAGGCCTCTGCAAGAAATGTCCAGGTATTTTCAACAGGATCTTGAGAAATGTTAGAGACATTTGGCTTTAAAAGGGTTATAAGCTGTTAAATAGTTACTTTTTCCTAACAAATCCCAGTCCCGGAAACACCTGTGCTAAAGAGGTTTGTGCTGATCTCCTGTGAAAATTGGCGGAATACTCCAACATTTGCTGAATAAAACTGGGTTGAAAATCTGTCCAATGAATTCTTAATTTCTTTGAGGTACAATGCAACAATTCTACCCTCACAGCATTTGCTAAACAGAAATAGAAAAAATATTGCAACTGAGTTAGTGATAAAATGAATGAAGTGGGATGAAAAGTGAAAGAAGGACTTGTCTGCAGAAGAAATACAAATAAGTGTGTTGATTCCTTATACATGTTCAGTATATGTCAAAGATAACTGAAGGAAGAGTTAAGGACTAGAAAAGCTACATAGGGTTGCCAAGAGCATCTACACTTTGCTGATGGAAATGCTTATTTGTTCAAGGAACTCACAGAAAAAGAAGAGTTGAAAGTATTTTCCACTGACTTTGGAGGATAGTTTCTATTTTCCATTTGTCTAAACGCCAAAGTGCCAACTTGGAGGGAGAGGGTAATAGGAACAGACAATAAAGATAAGGATGAGTTCATACTACCTAGGTTTGGGTAACCACATTCTAGGCTCCTCCTCCCTCAGTATTCGCTTGCTCACTCTGAAGGAAAACATTTTTTCTAAAATTCTGTTGAGAATGTGAAAAACCTGAACGAGACTGCAACCACGTTAAGCTTGTTGGTGTGGAGTACCTAACAATCACCTCAAGGATTCTGTTTTGTTGCAGTCATTCATAAGATCTTTGAAGTATTCTTTCTACTGGTTCCTGTTATTTGAACCAGCAGGAGACTGAAAAGGACAAGACTATAACTAACTGATGTGTTCAGAGGGCTACAATCTTGTGAATTCTGTTTCCTGCTGACATGAAGAATAGGAAGAGAAGAGCAGAGTAGCAGTACAGTATATCATGATGGTATCAAACCTCTGTGCTCTGGATGGTTTGTTTGATTACCTTTTAAAGGATCCGTAATTTTAACACTATTGTGACCCCTTCTGTAGGTCAGTGGAAGAGGACTTCTGTCCTTTCTCCTGCCCTTCTTATCCTTCACTATTATCTAAAGGCAATGTATTTTTTGCAGGAGTGAAGCTAATGAAAGGTAAAACAGGCCTTAACAGGTAAAAAAGTAGTGAAAAGTTGGGAAGAAAATAAATTAGAAAAACACAGTGAAACATAAAACTACTCCAAGCTTGCTTAGTTGCCATTATCTTACAGTCAAAAATTGTATTACCTGTGATGAAAGATCTGAGTAGGCTTGCAGCCTTTCCAACTACATGGGCCTCAGCAAAATGAAAAACACAGACTTTTTTAACAATAATTTAATGTGAAATTATTCTTTAGAGTAAAGTGCATAAAAATTGGTACTCATTAGGAGAGCTTCCTTCAGATACCGAGTATGGCCTTTTTGTTCCTTTAACTTGACGTGTTCCCATGAATAACCCAGACAAAAAGTCATGAAGAAAATCAACACTGAACCACAATCTCACTTCTAAAGTCTTGTCAATTTAGTATTGTCTCACATGTATTGTAATCTTGGGTCTCAGCCTTGCACAGAAAGCATAAACATTTCTCTATACAATCTTCAGGTGCAGTAGATGGTTCAGAGCAGAGGAATTTAATTCCCAAATTGTGAATATTTCTTTATGGCCACCAAGTCAATATGGCAGGCAAGATAAAGTGTATGGAAAAAAGACTGTAAAATTATAATTTTTCTGAAGACTGTTTTTCTGGCTTTACTGTATGTATGTATGAATAAAAATTGTACTCTGGGAACCTTAGACTCTGCTAATGCTGAAATTGGCTTATGCAAAAGCATAACTCGATGATGACCATATCAAGACTTATTTAGAGTTTTGTGATAGTCGTAACATCTCTGTTCTTTGTATAGCAGTTCATTAAAGCATCACAGCAGTTAGCTGGGTAAGTTCTCCTTCTTCCTGTGGTTCTTATTTGTGTGCTTGCACAACTATTTCTCAGTGAGAAATGTTAGATGGGTGACAGAAATCTGAATTTTTACTAGCATACTCTGTCTGCAAAGCATGGTTTGATTACAGTGCTAAATGGAATTTAGTTGCTGCAACTGTAACTGCTGTCTACATTTTATTTCTGCTACTGCTGTGAAAACTACAATTTTTCTAGTAGAATCAATCAGTGACGGGACAAATGAAAGTAAAATGTGGGTTGTGATCTTTCAATGTAAGTCAGTCCTGATTACTAGGAATCTGATCTAGTGTTAGATCAGATTATTAATCTGTACTAGGAATCTGATCTTTGTTGGTGCATGTAATTTGCAATTCTCACGTGACCTTTTATAAATTTCTTAGAGTTATAGCAATATACAGGTAAGTTGATTTTTAAAAAGAATTCTAAAATGACGTTTACTTGTTTTGCAGGTAATTGAACTGGTATCATAGTTTGCCTTTTTATTCCCTTTGAACTTTTCAGCTGCTGTTTGTTTATCATATACACCAGTATGGAGCTGATGCTGTTCTGTCTGGTAGAACTGAAAATACAGGGAGAGTTTTCTTTGGTTCCTTAAGAGAATGTGGAAATAATTATTCACAGATATCAGGTATTTCAGTATTAACTGCAGTCTAAGGAGTAATGGCCTTTTTTTTGGTACCAGTTTCCTGTAATGGAATTTCCTATTGATGGCTAACAGTGGATTTTTCTTTGTTTGGGACTTTTTTGGGTTTTTTTAGTTGTTGTTGCTTTGGTTTGGTTTGGGTTTTGTTGTTGCTTTTTTTTCGATTTTGCTGGACTAAATTATTAGCTCACTAAATCATTAAGGCTGGATCCCATAACCATGAGATTATTGATTTGTGTGTGTGTGTTAACAAACAGAAAATGTTAATAAAAATTGGTTTGATGACCTATTGGTTGCTCTTCTGATAGCTAAATGACTTTAAGAAGGATCAGTGTGACCACTGGTCAATATGGCAAGTATATTTTGATGTGTCTTCTTCTTTTAAATATGCTTAAAAATTTTGAGGGAAGTGATTCAGTGGCTATAAATCTTGAAAAAGGTAAGAAGCAGTGTTACTGAAATAACAATAAAAGACCTGTGTATCAGGTGACTCACATCACTGTATGATGAAGTAGCTGAGCACTGGATTTTATTGCATGCAATATTCTGTGAAAAGTACGCCAGTAAAAGAGAGCCCTACTCTGTGAGTTAAGGTATATATTTCACTACTGGTAACACATACAAAGTGCAGGAGGCTCAAATATTACAACGTGGAAATTAATATGTATCGCTGATCTTCAGACAATGGTGGTTCTGTGTCTACTAAAGTCTGGAGTTTCTGCTGTGAGCTTTCATAAAGCTTATTGGTCTTTTATGCAGCATGTCCATAAATCAGTGAGGTTTAAATAGCTCTGCCCTCTTGAACACCTGCTTATTTGCCTTGAGAAAATTCTGTTGCATTTTAAACGTCACTTTATGACATTGTAAGTAATGCCTGCTCTAGAAACACTTGTAAGAGCCATTAAAGTTAAGGGTCTATCAGCATTTTATTATAAAGCTTGATTTCAAGGGGTTTATAACTCAACCATTTAAAAATGCATTTGACTGAAACCTGTTATGTGACTTATTGTGCTTTTTTAGTGTTGGACAAATTATTTCAGGTGGTCTTTTTACTTGTGGGAGGAGAAGTGGGCAAAGATTGTAAGTGTAAGTAATTTTTCTTACAGGAGAATATTTTTTCTTACAGACAACAGCCTTTAAATACGAATATTTTATTTCCATACAAAATGTCTTTCTGATTATGTACTTTGAAAGACCTTATCATGTCATACGAACTAAAGAGCCTGCAGTTATCATACTCTATATGTGCATCCTTAATGAACGTGAAACTTCTTTTCAAAGAGAATTTTATGAGACCTTATTTATTGCTTTTGGTTTTAACAAATAATATTAGCTGCTTTGTGTAATGGAAAACAACACTGAACTTTAAAGTTAGGGTGTATAATGATTTTATTTGTAAACACTACTGTTGTTTTTTAAAATAAATCTCTCAAGCAACATCTTTATCGGCTGCCAAGTTCATCAGTGTTACACTTTGTTCACTGCCCATCTGATTCTTGATAGGAGATTGAAGGGTGACATTTGAAACAGACAGGAGGAATTTTTTTGAGGACACCAGATCAGAAGTAACTTTGTGAAGAAATTGATTAACTGAGTTTTATGTAATCAAACAAAAAGAAATGAAACTTTTCTTACTGCTCTTTTATAGAATTTGTATAAAGTGCTGTAATACATACATTATTGGGAGGGCATGCAAAGTGGAATAGTGGAAGAAACAGCTTTGTTCTAAGGTGCTGATAAGAGTTTTAAGCTTTAGAGATAAAACAGCACTTGAAATTCCCCAGTAAACTCACTGAGAATTCTTGTTAGTCCAAGACATTAGCACAACATGCCTTCAGGAGAAAACACTGTTATGTGAGTAGGCTATTACACTGTATGCCATTTTCAGTGTCAAAATTATCTGGAAATCTGTTGAAGAGCAGTACAAAAGGTCATGGTACGGGGATTCCTCACCTGAAATACAAAGAAAATTTTTCTTTTTAATAAGACATTTAGTTGTACTGTTACTTAGGACTTTATGCTCTTTAATATGATATGTTGACAAATGACCCTGTTTATACATGAGTGGGAAGCCATCTTTTATTTAGTTTGGTGAACGTTGATTTAGAAGTTGTTTGTTATTTACTCTCTCTTTTTATTTGCTCTTTCAACTTAAAATCTGGATAATTGCAACTCAAAGCAGATGTTTGATCTTTATGTATGAAAGTGAATTACTTAAAGGATACTATAAGGATTTTGCATTCCCTAATGGGGAACAAAGGAATGTGAATGAGAAGTGGTGATTTAAGTTGATCTGAAGCTGTGTTTGAATTCAGTGAGCTGGCTGAAGAGCTGTAATTCAGTCAATAATTTTTTGCCTTGTTTTGGCTTCCATAGAACACATACACATCTTACAAAACCGCAGGTTAGGGAGAGGCTTTGGTACGTTCCACGTCTAGCATGACTATTTGTGGGACGTTTCTGGTAAACAGGAATATCTGGTAAACAGGAATAGCTTGCAGATCAGCTGAGACTCCACTCTGGATTGGGAAGCTGTGTAGTTTTCTCCTTTGTGCAGCATCAGAAGACAAAGTTCCAGCACAAAATTATGTACATGTGTGGCTGGATGCATGTGTACATGTCTATACATATTTCTGGGTAGTACAGAGCTAAACTACGCATAGTGTAAATATGTCTGGTTTGAATAATGCAAGTTTTTGAGGATCTTAACTCCTTTATTTCTAAGCTATTTTTGCAGATGCGTCTGACCATTCATCCATATTTAACTTTGCAGTCAGCACCCGAGTGAACAGCCCGAAAACAGAAGCCATTCCTTACAGGTTAGAGGTTGCTTGTGTTTTTCTCTACTGGTCTTATAATTTTGGCAGTCCAACTGAAATCGACTCTTGTTTTCTCACTTACCTGTTGCATCTAACTGTCATATTGTATTATGCATTGATTACAGGGATTATCCAGGGTGTAGAATAATGGCCTCAGGTCTCTATTTGCCTCCCATATCCCAGAATCTTGTCAGTTTATAGACAGGGATTCAATTTTTCTATTTCACATGGCCTATGGTGTTTCTGCACTGCACAGTCCAGCTGAGCTTGAACATGAAATGCGCCATTGCTTCTTGGTTAGGGAGATGCTCTAAACTACCTCCAGAAAGCTTTCTAGTTCTTTAGCACTGTGAACTCATTTTTTGCCTGTGGAAGGTGTACAGAAAGTGAGTCAGGAGGAACCAGATCAAAATAAAGGACAATGAAAACACAGTGGTATTTCCATATTGACCTGAACTGCTACAAGGCCTTTCACAGAAACAGAGGTATGTATCTCAGTTGCCAAGTGAGTGAAACAAAAAGTCAATTTATTTTTAAAAAATCTCTTACTGTAAATCATATTTTAATCCAGATCATGACAGAAGATGTATGAAAGATCTCAAACAAATGACAAAATCAACATTTAAGTGATGCTAGATTAACTTCCAGGGTTAGACTGAAGCTAATACAGTTGTACAAGAGGTACAAGTTGGGTACAAGGCTAGTAATAAATGTGTGGGAGAGGGACCTCAAAAATTCATAGGTTTATGACAAATGCAGTTGTAGTTTTGGAGTGTGTTTTTTGGTACAAGGCTTCTGTCGCACTGATCACCTTTGCTACCATTTTCTGAGTAATCTCAGAATCACAGAATATGTATGTAGGGAAAGTGTCTGGGCAAAAGTAATGAAAACATGTAACAGATAACTAGTGATTTATCCTAGAAAAGATTTAACTGCTTGCTACTAGCAAGCATACTTAAAGCTGGGATTACAGGCTTAGCAAAAGCATGAATGCACAGCTAAATATACATCAACTGCTTAGTGTTTATAACTGTGATATTGCCACTAGCATTACAGCAGGGCCCCAGACAGAAAGTGTTATAAATTCCCCATTACACCAAATGTAAAGAGGTCTTTAGTGCTGACAGTGATTGCCCTTACATACACTTACTTCATAGTTCTTCGTCCTTTAGGAGGAGGGAGTAGAAGTAAAAAATGCTAATTCAGCAATCTGTTGTTGGTTATATGACATTATATTTGTTCTCATTCCAGTGAGATTTTCTTCCCAGTATTCAGAAAAGGCAACTTATAACACGTCTGATGCCTACCCCTCTAACTTTCCTTCTAAGCTCTCCCTCCTAGATCATCTTCAGTTACTGATTTCCTGTTTGGTCACCAGGCACTGAAATATCTTGGTCTGAGACTGATTTCTACTGTGGGCCTGGAAGTGGTCATGGTCATTGGCCATGGGCTCCAGACTGGAGTGTCTTCTGCCTCTGAGGCTCCCTCACTGCAAGACCATGGGACAATCTGGCTGCATTTTTTTCCTGAAAAAGGGAAAGGGGAGTGTAAAGCTAACCAATTTCTGTGTATTGGTGGCTATCAACGTGGCTTCTGATCAGCAAATATATGGAGGTGAAATACGGATTTAGGTGTCTGAAGTTATAATTCTTGTCTTTGTACTACAGAACACAAGATGAACAGAAATAATAATGATAAATTCTCTGTCGTTGTCTTGCCATTGACATACCCTCTGTAACACTGGAAGGGAAAAGACACATCACTAATTGCCAATTAGGCTGACACAAATGTAAAAATTTCCTATAGCCAATGGCACATTTTTATCTCTTCTGCTTTCCTTGGCTGACTTAATTCATATTTAGAAGCTCTTTGCATGAAGATTCACTTTTGAAAGCTGTACGTATGAGCCAGTGCTTAGTCCTTAGGACCACTAAACTCCCTCTACAAATATCTAATTCCATTGACATGGAAGCTAAAGTCCCTGTGGCAGTTACTCATTGTAGTTCCTGTTTTCCAGAACCTATAATTTTGCTGCCAGCTGTTTTTATCTGATCCTTAATTATAAGGTCAGTGTTTCCACTCTGAAATGGAGCAAGTCAATTATTATCTAACTGAAATCAGGGAACAGCCTTCACTAACATGCAAAATTGATTCATTTTTTCATAATTTTTTCCTGAGATTGGGTGTAAAAAATGCCTGTAATATCCATCTGAGTGAAGCATCTGACTGCTCTGGGTAAGTTCCTGCTCTTCTGTTATAAAAAATCATCTGACTTCAGTTCAGACATTTATTTGTCAACTAACAGTTATGCCCCATTTTCAGGAACATTAAGAACAGTCACAAATGGAAGTCTGAGGAGGCTATAGAAAGATGAGGGAATGGAGTGTATTTATATTTTTCCTGTCCAGCATAAAATTGGAAATGCTTCAAGTCAGCACTTTAAACAAAAACGCTCTTTGGAATGGTGATGTGCTCAGCAGCAGCTCAGGAAAGGTGCAAATGAAAATGTACCAGATGGCAGGAGTTGCTGAATATTGAATTCTGAATTTACTTCATTGTATGCATATGTATTCACAGGTCATTCTATCATTTTATAAATAATGGAGGAAATTACTTATGTTTCCTTACATAACACACCAAGAACACGGAATAGTCATTACATCATCTGACTTTCTGAGTGCAAAGTACTTTATAAAAACAAGCGTGCCTGTGGGAGACTCCCACTTTATACAGGCTCTTTTAAAGAGTTTTCCAGTTGTTTTTACAGAAATAGATTTCTTTTTTTTTCCAAGAAAACTGTAATTTATTTCAAGAAAAAAAGACAAACAGGCAGTGAAAGTAGGAGCAAAAGACTCAGTTCTCACTGTTAAGGGTACGACATGCACAGGATAACACGAAATGGATAATAGCATGCATGACTTGCTGAGAATATGGTACAGATACATGAAAGTGACATGCAGGCAAAAAGCACAAAACCATATCTGTCATCTATCTACTTTGCTTTCTTGTTCAATGAATACTTCTAATTGTGGTTCCAGAGAACTTATCCCTACTGCTTTTCTTGCCAAGTGAAGTACTCAAGAAACAACCCAGATGAGCCCTGGTAAGGAGCATTTTCTATATTGGAGAGGAAGACAAAAAAACCCTCAGGGATATAATGGACTATAATGCCCAAATTTCTTTTCATCCTTACTCATCTTAGACGGTGCATCAGGGGGGTGGACTAAGCCCTGCTCCACATCAGGTACTTGTCCCCCTTCCTGCTCTACATCCCCTGCTCAGCCCTGAGACACTTCGCTCCTGTGCCATTGCAGCTCCCGGTAGAGAAAAACAAAACGGAGGCCTCCCCATGGCTTCTCCATCCTGGAGCTCTCAAGGTGATTGTGCAACAGGGACAAGCAGAAACCCCAAGGAAAAGGAGCCTGGCATCACCATTGCGGTTTTGTGTAAGGTGGCAGTTGGTAAAAAGGGACTGACTGGTCTCCCCAAGATGGCTTTTCTTTCCAAGGACCAAAGTGTCAGCTGGCACATGCTGTGGTCTGTCGCTTGAAGTGCTGCACCCAAGTGAAGCAGCCCTCCGCTGCCCTCTCTGCAGAAGCCACAGCCGCTGCTTGGGAAGGTGACCCTGCAGAGGTGTGAGGCTGGACAGGGTTACCAGTGACAAGCTTGGGACAGCACGATGAGTGACATAGTGCAGGTGAGAGTTCTACCTCTGCTCCAAGATGCACCAAATACTGTGCACTATCGCACACAGCATGTGGAATAAACAAGAGAAACTGGAAGTTTTGGCTCAGTCCCAGACCTACAATGCTGGCTTAAGTGAGACTTGGTGGGAAGAGTCCTGCGGCTGCAGCGCTGGGATGGACAGCTATAGACCCTCCAGGAGAGACAGGCAGGGCAGTCAGGCAGGGCAGAGGGGTAGCACAGAATGTACAGGACGGATTGGACTGTACAGTGTTTGCAGCTGGGACTGACATGGCTGAGACCTTTTGGGTAAGGAATAAGGGAAAAGCAAATAAAGCAGATGTAGTTGTGGGAGTTTACTATAGAGCAGCCAGCCAGAATGATGGCACTGATTTACTAGTGTGTAAGAATTTAAACCTCTGATTTATATCAGTTGTCCTTCTTCTGGCACTATAGAACTTAGTTAAAAGTCTTTCTCCATGCTTCTTAAGAGCTCCTTTTAACTATTAAAAGGTCACAATTAGGTCATCCAAGAATCTTCCTTTCTCCAAGCGGAACAACTCCAATTCTCAACATTTCCTCATCCCCATAATAATCTTCCTGGCTGTGCTCTGGACTCACTCCGAGTCTGTGGCCTTCCTCTGCTGAGGACCCCAGAGCTGGACACAGCACTGCAGGTGGGGTCTCACCAGAGCAGAGCAGAGGGGCAGAATCCTCTCCCGCCCCTGCTGCCCACACTGCTTTGGGTACAACCCAGGACATGCTTGGCTTTCTGGGCTGTTAGCACACATTGCCAGTCATGTCTAATTTTTTGTCCACCGCTATCCCCAAGCTCTTTTCCTTCTCTGGTCTCAAACCCTTCATCCGCCAGTCTGGATGACTGGGGGTTGCTCTGGGCCAGGTGCACAATGTTCAACTTGTCCTTGCTGTCCTTCAGAAAGTTTGCATGGGCCTAGTCCTCCTGTCCAAGTCCAGAAGCATATAAAAGATGACTTTTGATAAGGGTGTTAAGGGAAATGAACAGGAAGAGTGCACTCCTAGGTCTGTTGGTTCTAACTAAAGATGGTCTCATGGGTAAAGTGAAGATTGGTGGCTGTCTTGACCACAGTGATTATGAAGTTATTAAGCTAAAGATATTTGGTAGTATGAAAAAAGCTGTCAACAGAGATGCTACCCAGGTTTTTGAACAGGCTTTTGGCTGCTCAAGGAACTAGTTAGTAAGGTGCTCTGGGAATCTGTTTTCAAGGGTTTCTGCGAACATAAATACTGGGCACTTTTTAAGAGCCACCTTTTAAGACAACTCAGGAAAAGGCCATTCCCATGTTTTGAGAATCAAGGGTGGGGAGCAGAATGGTGGGTGGGCTAAATAAGCAACTGAATACTGAACTCCAAATACTGATTCTGAATATTTAGGTAGAAAAGAAATTGTATGGACTTTAAAAGCATGGTCAGGCTATACAGGAGGATTACAGGGGTGCTATTTGTCACTAGGGAGAAAATTTGTACGATGAAAGCTCAGGTGGAATTGAAGCAAGGCTTTAAAAGGCATGTTCATAGTAAAAGGAGGACTAAATCATCATGACCTCATGATGTTGGTTTTCAACTCACAAATAGGAGTGAATGAAGGTAAAACTGAGGTACTTCATGCCGCCTTTGCCTGTGTCTTTTATTGTCAGCAATGGGTCCTAAAACTACAGGAGCCGTGGGTCTGAGCACCATGACTGTGAGAGGCATAGACTCTCAGTTCTCTGAGTTTATGCAGAACTTGCTGTTGCAACTGATTGTACATATATTTATGGGGCCCAATTGGATTCATCCCTGGTTGTGGGATGGATAAAGAACTGGACAATGTCATTGCAAGACCTCTCTCAGTTATCAATTTTTGGAATCTGGGGAGGTTCCATCCCTGCTGACTGGGAGGTAGCAACTTTCAAGAATGGCTAGAAAAATGGCCCTTGTAATTCTGGGCTTGTCACTCTCACTCCAGTGCCTGGAGAAGGTTATTTTTGGGGCTGCTGAAAAACACTTGAAAGACAATGCAGTCATCAGTCAAAGGCAACAATAAGTTCATGAAGGGAAAGCCATGCCTTACTAACTTGATATTCTTTGATGATAAAGTAACCCGTGTGGCGGGAAAAGGGAAGGCAGTGGATGTGGGTTGTTTGGTTATTGGTTTTTTTTATATATTATTTTATTTTATTTTGGTTTTTGGTACTCTCACAAAATCCTTCTGTCCAAATTTCCAGCACACAGATGGACTTGTACATAATATGATGGGTGAACAGTTGATTGACAGATAGGGCTCAAAGAGCTGTAGTATTTGGGATTACATCTAGCTGGTGGCCTGTCAGTAGGGGTGTTCCTCTCAATTTTAGGTTTAATTTTAGGGCCAGTTCTGTTTGATGGTTTTATTAATGACCTGGACACAGGAGTTGAGAGCACAGTTGTTGTGTTTCACTGTGGGAAACTGTGAGGAACTCTTTTAGAATTAGATGGCCAGGAACAAAATTAAGTCAACTGAGACAACACGTTATCTGAGAACCATTGATTGGTAACAAACAGAAAAAAGAAAGAAGTAATTGCCCTAGTAAAGACGGATAGAAAAGACAGAAAAGGAGACATGAAAATGGAAAAGAATGGGTGGGGGGAGAGAAAGGGACAGAGGGAGAGGGAATAAGCATACACTACCACCAGGAGGTCGGGGACCACCACTGATGTCCCAGCGACGGAGGGTGTGTCAGAGGCAGGCAGGGCTGGATTAGAGGCAGGTGGGCTGGATTGGAGGCAGGCAGGGCTGGATTGGAGGCAGGCAGGGCTGGATGCAAGTGGCTCAGGCAGGAATGCAGGGATGAAGCAGACAGCGGATTGGTCATGGACACAGGGAGGCAGCACAGATGCGAGGGCAGAAGAGCCAAAAGGCAGGCTGGAGCCAGGGCAAAAAGGACAAAAAACAGGCTAGAGCCAGGGTGAGGAGCAAACCTCAGCAGGCTGGAGCCAAAGCAAAACCACAAGACCCAAAAGCCCCAACTCAAAAGCCCCAACCAAACAAGACACGAAAAAGCCAAAGCCGAAATTCCCCCAGAGTCACCAAGCCCCAACCAAACAAGCCATGACTCCAAAAACCTCAAACAAAAAGGCTTCAGCTCTCAAGCCACAACCAAAAAAGCCTAGATTCAAAAAGCCACACTCTAAAGCCCCTGGAGCTTGTGACACAGTTACTTTTTGTGACCCTTGCCTCCTCCCAAAGTTTGCTTGCTGACTGGAGTCAATTGGCCCAGTCCAGAGTTCCACTGCAGTCGTTTGGTGGAGACCTTTCACCACCCAGTTGGACAATGTCTCTGGGAGGTACATGTCTCTGGTGCTCCCTTGCGGACTGCCTGTCCCATGTGAGACATGAAAGGGTTGCCAGGAAAAGTCTCCCCCGAGACAAGGCTTTCTCCTGTCTTGACTCCTATGAGTGGCACACGTGCATCCACTCCCCACATGCTCCTGACCATCAGGGTTGAGACAGATCAAAACTAAATTGGGTCCTCACAACAGCAAGCAGTTGCAGACAATACTAAAATAGCAGGAACCATTGATACCTTCAAGGATACAGGGACCTTAGAGATCGACATAGATCTTGATAGATTAGAACGCTAGACAGTCGCCAACTGTGTGAATTTTGGCAGGAACAAATGTCGTGTTCTGCACCTGGGATGGTCCTTATCTCTTCTTTCTGGTTTCCTGTGATAAATTGCAAAGGAATGGCCTAAAGATACATCATTGGAAGTTCAGAATGGATATTGGTTCTTCAGGCTGGACAGGTTCTTTGCTGAGATGGTGGCTAAGCACTGGATCAAGCTCCCCAGAGAAATGGTCACATCTGCAAGTTTGTTGGTGTGCCAGAAGTGGTTGGACAATGCTCTGAGATATATGGTTTAAGTTTTAGGTTGCCCTGTGTGGAGCTAGGAGTAGGACTCAGTGATCCTCATGGGTCCCTTCCAACGCATATTGTAAGTACCTCAACTGCACTGCGTAATTTGTAATTGAGATTTGTCGACACAAAAAAATGCATTTTCCTTTTCTTCTTGATCTGCGTGACAAAAAATGTCTTACTTTTGTTGTCCTTGAATTTGCTTAAATCCAGGATTGCATTCTTGTTCTCCAGGGTTGTGCATTCTTTTTCTACCATTCTTTTCAATTTGCAAGCCAAGCTCTGAAATGTTAATATGTCAGTCATTTCTGTTCCTTTGTGGCAGAACACTGGTACACAAGTGGCTTAACTTGCTCAAAATTATTAAAAAATAGCACCTTAATCCTTAAAGCTGATTTTGGATTAGAGTCTGGCAATGATACCATACATTCTTCATGCTTTCTGAGGTTTTGTTTGCCAAGTCTGCAGTGAAAAATTGAGAAACTAACCTTCAGTAGCTCATACGGGTAGAATGTTGGTTTTGGTGTTTTGCGAAGAAGTTTGTGTGTAGGTTCACATGTTCTCGTGAGTGTGGATTTTGGGTTTTCATATTAGGAAGTAGTATATTTAAAATCCTGATTGAAACGGAGACACTGATGCTTGGGTTTGGTTTGGGTTTCTTTTGTCAAATGGGGATCTGCTTATGACATATGGATTAAGATTTGAACTAGGACATTAGAGGACCTTTTATATCGAAAGACATCTGTAGTGGTAGGAACACCAGAATAGGCTTTGTCAATCCTGGCAAACCTACTCATTGATTATGACGAAATAAACCATGCCTGGAGGTAGTTTAACTGGGTCTTGAGGATCTCTGTAGGTGCAATACCTCTCCTGCATTATGTGCCTTGGAATAGGCTTTGAGAGATCTCTATGGGAACTGCAACCTTCTAAAAACTCTTTTTAGCTTCTCTCTTCTCCAAGAATATGAGAGTTGGTGACTAATTTTCAACATAATAATTTAAACAGTTATCTGCTCAATTGCAGTTGTGTACTTACCAAAGGCTACCAACCACTGATTTTAGGATAAGAGAAACTGAACAACATGGCTAACAGTCCTTTGTTTTCATTCATCAGTGCATTTGAAAAGAAGTTATTTATTATTACACGATCTTAATTATAAGACATTTAAAAATGCAACCAGCTGCTTTTTGTTTCTACATATGAAAGATGACTGGCACATTGCTGACGATATAGTGAGGGATAGGTGATGCACATGATGCATTCAGGATCAGACAGTACAGATTCAGCTGACTTGTTTACCCAAATCAGGACCATGCACGTTCTTTCATTTCTTGTGTTTGTTTTCTAGACTTGAAACTGCAAGTACAGAAAGATGTCTGACATCATGTTGCAGCTTTAGGTCATATCTTGTCCACATCCCCAAACCACACCAGGGCATGTCTGACTTTGACCATGCCAGGCACACATTCATGTCAAGTCCGTTGGAACTGCTGTGCCGTCATGTGCTGAGGAGCACAGAAATAAAAACTGTGTAAGAAGCAGTTTCTCCCATTTTTTCTTTCTTTTCTTTTCTTTCTTTCTTTTCTTTCTTTCTTTCTTTCTTTCTTTCTTTCTTTCTTTCTTTCTTTCTTTCTTTCTTTCTTTCTTTCTTTCTTTCTTTCTTTCTTTCTTTTTTTCTTTCTTTTTTTCTTTCTTTCTTTCTTTCTTTCTTTCTTTCTTTCTTTCTTTCTTTCTTTCTTTCTTTCTTTCTTTTTTTCTTTCTTTCTTTCTTTCTTTCTTTCTTTTCTTTCTTTTCTTTTCTTTCTTTTCTTTCTTTTCTTTTCTTTCTTTCTTTTCTTTCTTTCTTTCTTTCTTTCTTTCTTTCTTTCTTTCTTTCTTTCTTTCTTTCTTTCTATGAACTGATTTGATTTGAAAAAATAATTGGATAGTATGAGTTTTACACAAATTATTTCAGGCACTGGATATGAATATTTTATTTTTCTTTTAAATTTCTTTTATATACATTTGGAAGGGTAAATCTTACTTTCAATCTATTACTTAACATAATAGTCTGACTCTACTCCCAAGTCCAGGGAATTTAGAGTGGATCAGAGCAGCTCTTGGGGAGAAGAAATTTCAGCAGGAGACAGTAATTCTGGATCTGTTCTTGCTCTGTTTGTCAAGATGCTCTCATTGCAGCTTCCACAGTTTCTAGGTGCATTGTGAAAGGGGTGATCATGCATGCTGGTATCTTGTACCTGTTTATCTTGGGCAAAAACCTGAAGACTTGGGTTCACATAGGGCTATCAAAAACATAATGAATAACTATTGGAGGGGAAGAATTTTCAGTGTGTGACTTTCATTAGGTCTTATTTCAGTGATATTCCTCTTTATCCAAGAGAATAAATTACCAAGTTTTTGTTTCCGGCTTGTATTAAAATTCAGTGCAAAAATAGTTTCTGATAATGAAATCACTTCCTTCCTTATGTGTCAAAGGCTGCTGTCAATGAAGTGAAAAAAATCACACCTCTGCCTCCTAGTCAAAGAATTATTTAGTGTTAATCTCTGACTTTTGTAATTTTTTTGGTAATTGAGTCTTATTGTTTGACACTTTTAACACGTTGACATACTAAGTATATGTATCTGTGTACCACATAGGCCTAGAAGACATTTCTCTTACAGTAAGTTTTTCTGAGCTTTTAGAAACTTGCTGGTTGAGCCCAGTATTTTTCTGAAGTATTAGTATTTTTCTGAGAGTTTCAAAATTTCCAAATATTTGAAGGATTTTACTAATCCGTTTTCTCAGATTTTGGTAAATATAGAACTTTCAAGTCTTATTGCTTAAATTACATCTGTCAGATTATCAAATCATACAAGTCTGGACACAATGTAGACATTTTATGAATATTCAATTGGCAATATGCCAGCCAGTTATCATAAGGTTTTAACACTGTAGTGCACTTCTACACAGAAAGGAAATTTGATCCACATAGCCTAGTATTTCTTTCAAATTATTGCATATGGTACAGTGTGTGTGTGTGTGTGTGTGTGTGTGTGTGTGTGTAACATGTTCATGTATTTTACCTTCCTGAGGGAATTAGGATTTAAAAGATTGCTTGGCCACATATTACAGAAAAACACACATAATTCTTGTATAAGGAAACCTTTTGTGTTCAAAGACTTTATTAATCTCAGATATCTCTCAGCAGCTTGAAAATGGAAGGATTTATGGGAGTAATTATTTAAGAACGGTTCGAAATTATTAACTCATGTTTATCTGAAATAACCCGGTGTTTCCCTGGTTTTGTTTACTTACAAGTTTAATGGACATTTTTGTAGAATGTCTGGATCTGCTGTGCTGAAAATATGACTCTAATCTGTCAACCCTTGTTCTTGTGAAAAAATCTTGTTGAGGTGATTAGGCTTTGCGAAATAAAAGCTGTTTGTGGGAGCAGAGGTTGCCACATCATGTCTGATCTGATCTGGGCTGCAGCATTTTTTTTCCTTCCAGCTATGTGCTTTGTTGAAAGATCAAATGAAGCCATGAAAATAATGGTAAGATACTGTAAAGAGGAGTGTGTCTCAATATTTCTATCATCTTGTATCATGCGCAAGAAAGACAGCTGTTTTCTCCCCTACTATGAAGACACAGATGCATATTAAACTGTGGTTTCTGGCTGCCTTTCAGAACAATAAGAAACTACACACCTGTCAGCTCTTGGCAAGCAGGAATGGTAAAATTACTAACTTTGTTTCCACAGCATTCTCTCACTGACAAACACACCATTGGCTTCATTTTTCTCTCCATCACTTCTCAAAAGGCTTAGATTTCTCCCTAGAGGCACAGAAGAATTAAGCAGTTTTACTACTGCTTCTCATAAATGGCTTACTTTTTAGAAAGAGTACATTTTCATGCTAGGCTTGTTTTATTACCGCTTTTGTTCTGTAACGTTTTTTTTCTCCCAATCAGTGTTTTGTGTCTGTAAGCCTTTGTACTATATAGCACCCTCCTTTCCTAAGGCAATCCAAAAACCCTGCAAGCTAATGGCTCATTTAGTGATCAATTTGTCAAATAATATTCACAGATGTTTTTCTTGTAGCACAGTGCAGCTAGTACCCATGTGAATGATTCCTCCTCATAAGTGGCTAGGTAGAGGATTTGTTTTGTACAGTGCAGTGTGGAGTTCTCCAGCAGCCAAGTTTCCCTTTTGCCTGTCAAGCTGTTAAACAAAAATTTTGTTTTAAAGATAGAAATATGAATTAACGTTGGATAAAATTTCTGTCCTTAAGAAAAGGCAAGCACAGGACCTTAAGCAGCTGCAACTGATTGCTAAAATGGTGTTAAGTGTGGACTTTCAGTCTTGGCTCTTCATTGCAAGCATCTGTGGTCTTGGCTAAATTAAGAAAGTTATAAGAAAACTTTTACCCTTTTTATTGTTTCTTTGGGTTTTTGTTTGCTTGTTTTGTTTGTGGTCGTCACCACCCCCCCACCACCCCCCCCCCCCCGCCCACCCATATTACCAATAAAACCAAAATGAAGAGAAAGACAGTTCAAGACACTTTACAAAATGATTGAAAACTTCCCCAGGACATTCCTGCCCCCACTTCCCCTCTCTTCCCAGTTCTTAGAGCTCCTTCACACTGCCCCCACACAGTTAAAAGCAGAAACCAGGAATTCCTCAGAACGTCTTTTACAAGGCATGTTGAAAACTTTGAAGACATTAATCTGAAATGATCTGTCAAAGATCCAGGGGAATGGAATCTAACTGAACTTTAACTACTTTATCCTACTTAAGCCGGAACAGAACTGCTGAGCTGAGCAATTTAAGATTCCCACAGCTGCACTAGCAATGTTTTCGTTCATGGTACTAAATTGTTTCCATTAGCCTGAAAAGGGTTATAAAACCTACAATCAATTTACTTTCTGGGGCATTGTGTTTTGAATACCGTTTAATAGGGTGTGACAAAAACACATAATTTCTCCACATGTTCTTACATTGCAAGCAGATTTTGCTTGGTACTAGGCAGTGAACCAAATGTTCTGGACAGACAAATGTTCAGCAGAGAATGCACTGGAATTGGAAATAAAGGAACAGTATCAGACAGCTAGAATGCTCAGGGCATGACAAGAATCTTAAGTGGAAGAGATGAGCACAAAGGAATAATAGGAATTTTTATCATCCATTTGCTCATCAGCTCTGCATTTGCTATGGATAGGAATCATTAGATTTGTGTAACGTAGGGGAAAAGAATAGATTCAAAAACTGGAAACATGAGCGAACCCAATTGGACAGAAGTATATTTAATACTAATATGAATAACCAGAGATGGCTAAATGTGATGAACAGCTGTGGGCAGGAGGAGGATTCATGCTTTCTTCCATTGAACTCCATGACTTGAATTACTTTCTCAACCTAATACACCCACAGCATTTTTGTTACATGAATAACCACATTTATTTAAAAAAATCTTCTTGATAGGGGAGGACAGATTGATTTACTTACCTTTACTAATACTCCTAATCTGTTTATATCCCATATCTCCTTTCATTGCAAACACTTCAGCTTGTATTTTGTATTCACAGTGTATCTTAAATCAGTTTATTGCACAGGAAAATTAGACTCTTTAATGAGAAACTGTGAGTAAATATATGCAAGTAAGTTGTATATGGAAAAAACCCCCACATTGTCCCATGACAACATGTATCTAAAAATGTATTTTGATGGTTCTGTAATTGTGTAATATTGTGCTGAGGTACACTGTAAAATGTGTGAATGCTGACCATCAAAAAGGGACTTCATTCTATTTCTGACAGTAGATGAACTTAATTTCCCTCACTAGGTGTTTCCTTGCATCTTAATTTAAACAACTGTTTTTAAGAGAGAGTGAATGCAACCTTGTAAATTTCACTGTGAGTCTGGAAATAATTGCAATGTTAGCAAATAGGTCCTTGGTAAGGAAGAAAATATTAATCAGGGCAAAATTGAATTGGTTGGTTGTAGAGCACTGATTTCAACACTGTTTTCAAGGTGTGGTTTATTTGTTCTTGTAAGGATTTTTAAGAGGTCCTCTCACAGTTCTTCAAAATTAGGTGTGAACTTTTTCAGACTGAATTTTTAAGCAGAGAAAATTAGCCACTATTCATAGACATTTTTAAGCTGCTTCTCCATAGCCTGTATTCTGGTTATTTAAGTGGTAAATGACAATAGATGTTTTCACTAGTCTTTTATAAGGTGATGATAATAATAGCCAAATTTGCTTTATCTGATATATAAAAGCAGTGAGCACAAAACCATGTTGAGAATTGCTACATAATCATTTCATGTAACAGTATTTAAGATCTCAAAACTTTGGCTCCAATATTCAGCTCAGGGGCCTAAATGAAGCTACCTGTTGTAAAGCAGAGAGAAACAGGAAACTACTCCTTGAATGGGGTGGGAGAAGCTGTGCACACCATCTTCTTTTCCCAAAGCTGTACAAAAAATACATCACACCTAAGGGCATTTCCTTCTCTTGTTTTTACGTGTTTCCGAGTGCAGAAACATAGCAACCTTCTCCATTTATTCTGGTCCTTCTCTGTCCTTTCTGCTGGACATGTTTTCTTCATAACCAGCCTAATCTCCTCTACTACCATTTAACCCCACACTTGGTCCCAAATTGGGCAAATATGGTGATCAGTTCTTTCATTACAATTGCATTTTGCAGAAGAGAGTTATGTAAAATCTCTTCTGCTCTTTCCTCTCACCACATTCCATTGAGTGATTCACACTCATCCCCATTGTTTTTATTTCTTAGTAATGCTTTTGAATCAATGAATCATTTCAGTCGGAAAAGTCCCTCAAGATCATCAAGCCCAGCCATTAGTCTAACACTACCAGGTCTAACACTAATTAATGTCCTGTGTACCATATTTATGTATTCTAAATACCTCCAGTGGTATCTCGACCGCTTCTTGGGCAGCCTGTTCGTATGCTTGAGACCCCCTTTGAAGAAGAAGGTTTTCCTAATATCCAACCTAAACCTCCCCTGGTGCAGTTTGAGGTCATTTCCTCTTGTCCTGTTCCTTGTTTCTCAGGAGAGGAGACCAACCCACACCTGGATACAACCTCCTTTCAGGCAGTTGTAGAGAGTGATAAGCATTCCCTCCCACACTGGCACTATCATTTTCTATCTTTTTGGTCATTTCTATGTTCTCCTTTCATCTGAGCACATTTTACAGGTCAGAATGATCTCCTAGGGCTCTGCTTAGGGAATAGGATTCTCTTTCATGTTAGTCATGATTGAAAATCTCATAGACAACTAATTTTATTTGCTACTTTCTTTTTTTCTTCTCTATATCTTATATCCCAACTGTAGCTTGCTTTCTACCTGAAATGTACTTTATTTTTAAGGAACATCTAAATTTGTGATGTATTTTCCTCCCACAGGCTGTAATCTATTGCTTGTCTGAAATTTCCTTTAGCAAAATGAGTTGTTATTATTTTGCTACTTTCCTCTCATAAAAATGACTGTGATTACAGTAAACAGTGTTAAGTACTCCTAGTAACCATCTGCTTTCAACTGCTAAAATTCCTTTGAAAAAACCAATAAACATCATGCCTAACTTTGTTTTTCAGGCTTGTTTTCTGTGAAAGTGTTTTTAGAGCAAAACAACTCATCCATTTTTGTGGGCTGGCTTTCAGGGTTTAATAATACACTCTTAACTATTTTGTGATCCTTCTAACGTTGGTATTGACCTGACAAAGCAAATGAGGGCATGGATGTGTGGATGTAGTGTGATCACTTCTGTCATACACAAAGGATAAACATTTTAACTCATCATACCAGTGTAATGAATCAATAAAATTTTTTGAGCAAACTATGCATCAATTGGTAATAGAGATGAAGATCCTATGAAAGTGTGTGACTAGAAACCTAATGAAACAAAAGAGGCAATTTCAGCTTGGGTCTATTCAGAGTGCAGGAAGGGTCCTTCTAGGAAAGATTGTTTTTGAAGTTTTAAAAATTGCCTGTCCACTTGACAAAAATCAACCATTTTATAGCATGATTGATAATGAAAATTTGTGTACAGAAAGATTGGAAAAGAATGTAACTGCTGTTGACGTGCTGAGGAGCAAAACAAGTGACTTAACTGAAATGTGTTGGGTGGCATTGCTTCTAAACTGCTATAAAATTCAGTTCCCACTAAATCAGTAGAGAAATATTGAGAAACATTTGGAAATTTTTTTAACATTCTACCCTAAACCCCCTTAATGATTGCAGAAGACTTTAAATTTTGACTGGAATATAATTGAACATTGAAGTATAAGTGTTTTGAATAAAAATAAAGAACTTTGTGACATCCCCCCCCCCCCCCCAACTAATTAAATAATCCAAACTAAATAGGATCTGAGACTGGTTTAATGATAGCCAGAACCACTGCATTTGTTGTGATAACTGCAGCAGATGCTGGGGAATTGTGACAACTTAGTGTAAACTCTGACGGGTCAAGATGGACACAACGCCTGTAAAGACTACTTCTATCATGTGAAAGAGTGATAGAAAAGAAGTGAACATAGTCCCAAATGTAACTGTTTGGGAATCCAAATAAATTGAAACATGAATATTTTGTAGGTGAGTGCAATGAGTGGCACTGGCAGTATAACAGCAACAAAGCCATGTAGAGCACTCTTGGCCAGTTATAGAGCTTTTCAGTGCTGTAGCAGTCCATTCCAAAGAACCTGCAATATTCTGAATTGTTTAACCATGGGCTACCATTAAGTGAGTAGGTGGAGAAGAGGAGCTAGGAGGAAGAAAGGGTTAAGGCTTAAAACATACAAAGCTTGGCAAACTACAACATATATTGTAGCAGTAGTTTTACCATAAAAAAAAAAGTCGTTTTGTTGGGCAAGACATATGACAGTTGGAAAAAGGGACTCAAATTCATGGTGAGAAAAGATTTGTTCTGATATGCTGTGGTGACTGAATTGGGGCATATTTAGCATACCAAGAATGGATACAGAACAAGACCCTTTAGTAAAAAGAGAGCAGTGGACATCGTAGGACTGTGTGAGCATCTAAGCTGTCATTTCTGCTTGGTGGCTGAAAGTGACAAAAACCTTATAGAATACATTAAAAATTCTATTTAACAAATTTTCTGAGAAAGCTGACTGAAGTTGGCACCAGAAGCTTATGAAGATATGGTGTGGTGGAATTTGATTCTGATTTTTACTGGTCACAAATGTGCTATATTCATGTGGTTCTGGGTATGCAGGTCTCAGCTGAGCTATGCATGCCTATCAAATTGAGGAATTAGCACCTGGTTGCATAAGAAAGTATCCTTGTGGAAAAATTCGACAGTAATACCTATGAAGTCAGTTCTACTTCAACTAGAACAACTGACTTTTTTTTTTTTTAGGGAAAAGTGTTTGCGTGTGTGAGATTTTCAAGACTGTGTTCATTGCTTCCAGTTGCCATTTTCCCCTGTCTTTTTGCTAATGATTTTTTCTTTTCCTTAATGAGAAACAATATAGAATATCCAATTGACTCCAATTATGTCAATTAATGGGTCAACTTCAAGCATTCTTTCTTAAATTGTCTGCTACCATTGTTTGTGATATCACCCAGTGGGTTTAAACTGCATAATATGAAGCATGGTAGATCTGACTTTTAGTGTTTGAAAGCTAGAGTTCTGCAAATGGTGCAGTCAGTACATGGGAGACATCTGTATTTAGTAGGGATTTGCAGAAGTCAAGCTCTGAGTATGACTTCATTAAACTGCAAGGGGCTTGCAATTAAGTTATTGATCATTGCAAGGTCTTAAGATTCTGCAGATGAGATTGAATCTAAATCCTCAAATGTGTTTCAAGAGATGTCAGTTTATGACAACATTTTGCCAATTAATGACAGTAGGAAAACAATACTGGAAGAACATATAAACTCATTTGGCTATGAGTGTAGCGTAAGTACCTCAGGAACATAAAATTTCACCAAGAACTTAAAGTTAAAAGTTATGACCCTCTGTATCTCACTTTCTAGACTTTGTTGCTCTGCTCCTCATTCTTTTGGTACTTCATTCTATTACTGAACCAAGAGAAATTATAATTTTTCACCATTGCTAGTTTCCATTCTTTTTGTAAATAAGATGTATCTGAGAGAATGGAGACCCTGCTATCATATTTGTTCTTGTTCAAAGAGAACACATGGTCTGCAGGCCACATATTTGTGAAGTAATTCTTCTTGCATAATGGATACCATCCTTATGATGTGCTGAGAGGGCAGTGAGAGCCACTGAGAGCCACTGAGAACTTGTGGTTTCTGTTCACGTCCTCTCACCTGCTTTGCATCACCAGAATGACTCCACTGCTTAAAATTTCACCTTTGATGAGGATACAGAATGCAAAGGTCTCAAGAAGCTCAGAGTGGGAAATACAATTGCATTTTCCAAACCACTGAAAATCTTGTAATTAATAGCTTCAAAGGACAGATATGTTACTTACTTCATTTGTAGGATGATATTAATTCCATCTCTTGTAATATGAGTACTATTCTGTTTGTCTTGTACCCAGTGTAATTTGATTTGGTATGGTTTCTTTTTCATCTTCTAATTTCAAACATTGAATGCTTTTATTTAATTCTTGTTACATGTGCTGGATCTTATCTGTGCACTGAGTTATTTGGGGTAGATAAAATGAGGTAAAATACAAACTTGTGCTGTCATTATAGATAAAGCTCTACAATGGCAAATAATCTAGAAAAGTAAGAAACAAAAGAAACCCTAATTTCTATAAAAGAGGGAAAATAATCAGCATCTGAGAGTGAGTAGATAATAATTATAGTGGATTAATAAAAAGAGGAAGAATTAGTTCATCGAAATGGTAAAAAACCCACTACATATTACTAAGTGGTAATGACTGCTATTATTCACAATGTTATTAAGCTCATTAATTGTATTTCCAGCGGTACAGCAGATACATCCATACGTGTTCATGTGTGTAAACTCTCCAGAAATGAGAATATGTTTGCTGTATTGTAGCTGTTGCTTCCAGGCCTGCAGTTGAAACCTCACAGTTTACTTTCTCCAATGGTTAGGTACTTTTCTGTGGAGGATGAGGTCCCCGTTGTTTTGCTCTTTCCTGGAGCCTGACCAAAGAGGTTGGAGTTTTTTGTGGAGGAAAGTAGCAAGGAGCAACCTATCTGTTTCCCTTCATAAATCTCAAAGGCTATTAACTCAGTGCTTTAAGGAAAAGACTCTTAATTGCATCAGAGGTGTAAGAAGTTCAATTAACATGTGTTTGTTTGCTCTAATTACTCTGATCTTGATTTTATAATGCTGTAATTTGGATCTGCTGATTCAGGGCAATTTTCTCCTCCAGCTAGCTTTCTTAAGCCTACAGATGCTTGGGGTCTCTTTTCTTTTATGCACTTATTGTTTCCGGCTGTAGTCTCTGGTTTTGCTAGGGAAATTGTTCTCCAAAACCACTTTGGGGACATCTGCAGCTTTGAGACTGTTCAGGTCAAATATGACCAGAGGCTCTGTTATGTCCTGGTACAAAATACTTTAGAAGGTAGGGAATATAACCACAAACTGTCCTGTCATCATAGAATCATAAGAGTGACTTGGGTTGGAATAGACCTTAAAGATCATCCTGCTCCATCTGTCTTGCCAAGGGTGGGGACATTTTTCACTAGATCCGGTTGCTTAAAGTCCCATCCAACTTGGCCTTGAACACCTCCAGGGATGGGGCATCCACAGCTGCTCTGGGCAACCTGTTCCAGTGTCTTTTTATCATCACAGTAAAGAATTTCTTCCTAATATCTAATCTAAGCCTATTGTCTTTCAGGTTGAATGATATGCCTTTGTAAAAATCTCCCTTAACTTGTCTTGTAGGCTCCCTTCAGCTACTAGAAGAGTGCAGGTAGCACATTCTGGACCCTTCCAAACAATCTCAATTCCCACAGCCTTTCCTCAAATAATACGTGCTCCATTCCTCTAATCAACTTGGTGGCCCTCACTGCCCTTTACCTCACAAATTGCAGCTGCACAAAGGGAATGAAAAGAATACCCTTTGCAGCACCAACTTGCCTCTTGCGAGGTGCAGAAGGCAAATATTGAAACTGCCAACATTTTCTACCTCATACTGTATTCTTGTTTTTAGAATCCTACCTCTCCAACCAGGACCTTTTTGGAAGATGTTCTTTCAGCCTTTAAAAACGGGGAGGTGTTAGCAATCTTCTTGTTGTACTTCATAAATCAATCCTTTCCTTCTTTTCAGCTTATACCTGAATTAAACATTTGTTTGGAATAAATTCTCTTGGCCCCTTAATAATTGAATGAAGTCAGCTAGGAAATTAAAGCTGCTAATACCTTTCCGTCAATTGCCTCAATTAGTCACTTGCTCATATTGGACTTCCCTGAAATCATCTCCTGTGGTCTTTACTACCTGCTTGCACTAAACTCTCCTCTGAGCCTTAAAAGTTTGTATAATTTTGATAGTGATGATTCAGTGGGGGAAAGGTAGCGGCTACAAGTCAAATGAGCACCTAGACAGTGAACCAAAGCATCAGTCCTTGTGTAATAGGTGGTTGAATTTCTAGAGGGCTGTAAATAATCACTGAGAGTATACCGAAGCCAAATTTATTTTGACAGTGATGCACTCGTAGGTTAGAAGTTTTCAGTTGACCTTTATCCAGAGTTAGGTTTTGGACACCCTCCTAAAATTGTGATGTGGGGTTGTGGTAATTTGTGGCATAGTGTCATGATGATACAACAGTGATGATACACTATCAAGAAGTTAGGTCTTCCCACCCTTTCTGAAGTTTTTTCAGTGTTTCCAGTTGTGGGTAAATGTATGAAAAGCTGGATTATGTCATAAAAATAATGGCAAGCAGATATGTCTGGGAAAGCAAAGCAGTTGTACTATTGTTTTCTATTCAGACTGTTAAAGCTAATAGTAATTACAACTAAAAGCATTATGTTGATTCTTTCTCTGACAAGGTGACAAAGTCTTTCAAAATCGCTTTCTGACAAAACAAAATATATACATACTGAAGTACAGTGCTTGTGTCATAGATGCGTTTGTCTAACACTAAAATGAGGAAAAGTCTGGGAATTTGTTAAAGCAAGTAATGCAACTGGAAAAACAAATTTAAATAAGGTTACATTCTCCAAAGTTCAGAAAAATATTGGATGTTTTCCTAGAATGTTTAGGGAACACATACTTTCATTTACAAGAACACATTTTTTCTTTAAATATAGGGGCATATCTTACTTTGTGAATAAGGAGAGATTATTTAAGTGAGAGTGCCAGGATTTCTTTCTTTGTGTTGCAGAACGTACATTTACACAAAAGGATATTGTTCTTTCTGAAGAAAGCGTATGAAATTGCTGGACGAAGAATGATAATCTGCCTAATTTATTTTCTGAGAATGTAGCATACTGGCTGATTAACCTTATTGGCATCTTTCTTCCACTTGCAGGGTATAGCTCTGGAAAGGAATTAAGTGAGAGACAAAGCTTTTATTTTTTTGAGAAAAAGCTCATTCTGATTTTTACATTGGAAAGCAGAGATAAGCAGTACAATCCCATTTGTAGGGGTGCTTATATGTGAATGTGAGTGGCATATCTATGTGCATGCGCTTGGTATCTAAAATCTTTAAGAACTGTGCGTCAGGAGAGATGGATGTGAAAGAATGAGGAGTTTCTGATAGGAATGTGTCATAAACTCCCAGAAAGGTCTGTCATTTTGACTATGGATGACAGCATTTTCAGAATGCAGGCCACACAACTGGTATTTGTACATGTGTTTGGTTTAAATAGAGGACAAAATAGGGCGGCCTAGAGAAAACATGAGCAATGACCAGTCTCTGTAACCTGTATAGTTTTTCCATATTTCATGCAACAAGATAGCTATTGAAATCTGTGCATGCAAAGCATGTAGTTGGTTTAGAAATGACAAGCAGTGTCAGCACACTGTAATTAACATACGGTGGTATAATTTATAAGGAATGTACTATGTAGCTTAACACCAACACAGGAAGAAGGGAAGGAGCGAAAGAATTGTTCATCTGCAAAATCAAAGCGTCTCTCCTTTTGATGTAAACATTTTATTTTCAAATGCTCATTACATTTTTGTCACTAACAAAAGGCCTCTGTCATTATGAGTTAACACAGTGGCAAGCAAGAGTGAGTCATGAAGATGACCTCTGTCCTTTTGCCTCCATGTTAATCTGAAAGGGAAAGTCTCAGCAGACTGTTTTTACTGTACATAATTAAGCAATTCTGAATGCTCAGTGAAACTTGAATGGTATGGCATAAAGCCTGGTAATATGACAGTTAATGAGATGAGACTTAAACTTATTCAGCCTTTATAATAATAAGTGAAAGCTTTTGCCTTCAGATTGAGGGCAGACATATCCTGAAATATTCATTAAAAAAGCCAAAAACAACAGCAAGGGCACTGTTCTATGTGTCTCTGTTTTATGACTCTCTCAAAGAAAGAAGAAACTAGAAGAGATTATTTCTTAATTATACTTATTAAATATCTATAATAGACTGACATTTGCATTCACAGTGAAGAACTCTAAAGAAGGAAACATTCAAGAAACCGCTAATGATACAGGGTGTGATTTATGTTACTGTATCTTTCCTGCAGAGCCCAAAATATTCAGACTGGCTGAAGCTACACAATTAATTTCATTCCCTGTCTCTAATAAGAAGACAGTTGCTTTGGAAAGACCGTTTTGTCTTTTTCTCTGCTGTATTTCCACATTCATATACTAAATAATTTAGCTCCGTGTAAGCCTTCTACTTGTCATTGGTGATTCCTGTGTGTTTGCAGCAAGATGTTCTTTGCAGCCATGTATAATACATGCTTGGGGAGGGGGCATGCTGATGAATCATCCAGCTTAGCTGATATTGACTAAATGTATTACCCGCATTTTTAAAATTGCCTAGGTTAATTCTGGTAAGCACAGCTAGATTGCGTATTAAAAAAAAAAACCCCACAAAAATAGTGCTGTGAATAATTTTCTGCATGTTTGTTTTATATTAGTAACACCAGAAACCTCATAATTACCTATGGTTAGCTAGCTTGATTATCCATCTTTGGTGGCAATCACAGAAGTCCAGACACTTTCCCAGAGAAGAACAGTGACCATGTCTACATCTGAAAATGTAACCAAGGTCAGAGTCCTAGGCTTTAACCCAGTAAGCCACCTGAGACATGGCTGTTGTGTTCAAATTAGAGCGTTGGTCTCAGACTGAAGGAGGCAGCTGAGTTATATTCTTCACATTTCTTTGTTCCCCTGGTGCCTCAAACTAACCATTTTGATTTTTCTCTTAACCTGTTTACACCCTGCGAGCATTTGCACTTTTTCTTCCCCAGTTTTGCTAGTCCTGCTGCAGCTGGATGGATTCTGAAAGGCTGCATGGTGGCTATGCAGCCCCAGGGTCCCAGTCTAGACTTGGTCTCAGGCATACATTCATTACCAGTGCACCGTATTGTTAGTAATTCAGAGTTCTCAAAATTCAGAGAAATTTTGTTGGATTGCCCAAGGTTGGAGCACATGAGCTTGCTATCCCTCTTTGGTTTTGTTTTTTGTTTTTTAAACAAAGAGATGAATGCCAAGCTATTTCAAGTGTTTTGAGCTCTAAAGAGATACTGATTAGTAGGTGACTCATATGTTACACAGAGATTATTCTATCAGGTGCAGTCATTACAGTCATGATCATGTAGTGGCAAGACAAGGGGGAATGGCTTCAAATTGAAAGAAGTTAGTTTTAAATTAGAAATTAGGAATAAATTCTTTACTGTGATGGTGGTGAGGGACTGGCACAGGTTGCCCAGAGGTGCTGTGGATGCCCCATCCCTGGGAGTGTTCAGGGCCAGGTTGGATGGGCTTTGAGCAAGCTGGTCTAGTGAAAGGTGTCCCTGCCTATGGCAGGGGTGTTGGAACAAAATGATCTTTAAGGCCTTTTCCAACCCAAGCCATTCTATGTTTCCATGATTTTATGATCAATGGTTTGTACAAAACCCTTTTTACCAGTTGTTTCAAAAGGAGTTTTTGGAAGAGAAACTCTGACACACTGAGATTTTTTCTGCTCCATATTTTTCTTAAACTGAATGGTATTTTTGCAAAAACACCAGGAACATAATGTGCCTAAGAAGTACTATTTTTTGACTTTCATAATTACATTAGTTCAGAGTTTTGTTTCCCATTCAAATTTATAATTTAAAAAACTTGCTTTTTTATACAAAGATATAATGAAAATATAACAAATTTATGACAAAAAAGTCTGTAAGTCTCATGATTATTCTGTAGGAGAGGAGTGTAGTTCAGAGCTAGAGCACTCTGAGACATTCAGCTTGAATCCAGGAAAGTGGAACTTGAGGCAAGGCTCCTGATGATAACCATGCAAGTCTTGCCTGGGAAAGGCACTAGGGGTTTTGCAGTATTTGTTTTTCACTGACACTTGCTGTACACTTCAGGAGAGAAAAATGCTCTTTCCTGTTGAATTATTTTTTCCCCCTTTATTATTATAAATGCTGCAAACAGCAAGTGAATTTGTGGAGGAGGGGAACTGAGAATGTTTTGTAATTCTTGAAAGGTTAATTGCACTATTTATAGACCTAACTGCAAAGGGAAAAATCTCTCAGCATGACCCAGCAAGGTCAGCATGGTAATGGCAACCTAAATGGAGCTCTGACCAGTCATGAATTACTGTCTGTGATACTGGGAATGCTGACAGTTCAATCACAGCACTGTTTCAATAGAGAACTCCATATATTTAAAGCGCTGATACTGTTTTCCCTCTAAATGACAGGCTTGACAGATGGGCCGAAAGCACTGCAGACGTTTGAACAAGGAAATAGAGAGGGAGCCTGCTGGAAGCAGGGCTTCACGCAGCCAGCCACGGATGATGAATAGAGTGTGATTGTGTCTGACAGGTAGTAATATAACTATTCATTCACCACAGAACACCTGGAGCACACTATATTAAATGGTACAAGATGGAGAGATTCTGTGACAGGAATGGGAAGTGTGAATCCCATGCTGAGTTTAGGTGCAGCAATATAAAAGGTCAGGGGTCGTGCAATATAAACTCCCCGAGAAAAGGATGTAATTAAATTATTTGCTTACTAAAGTCTTTCTAATGTTTTGCTAACATGTTGCCAGGATCATTATTTCAGCATGTCTGCGCAGCTGAGAGGAAAATAGCAAATGGTGCTTGCTGACTATTGTGCTCCCGTTCTGTGTTCAGTCTTGCTAATCAAAGTGCCATCGATATTGCACAAAGCTGCGTCGGAGGGTGGGGGTGGCCGGGGGCAGAAATGCCTGATTGTGGCGATCGTCACAGAAATTGTGTGCTGTGTTTTGTCTTCTATTCTGAAGCTTGTAGCTGACCTCATTTTAGGGCATTTGGGGCCAAAAATCTGCTGTGTTCAGCAGGCCCCCGGAGAATTAAAAGATGCTGCATGCACTCATGGATAATACAGGCTGCAGAGCTGTGTGGCATCACAATTCTGTTTTGTCTGAGCTGAAAGAAGCTGCCATTTTCACCTTGCTATGACAGACTTGCAATTCAAAGCCAGAGACACTTTAGTTTTCTAATATTTGTTTTGTTCTGTTTCTTTACGGAGAAGCAGATCAGAAAGTCTAAAGTTGTTCTTTATATATGGAAAATGAGGACCTGAGATTAGGTTCCATGTTAGTATGAGTTGGAACTGAGCTGCAAGGAGTTGACTTAATTATATTACCAAATGCCTTCCGCATAGGATCTACTGAAAACCTTTGGAACACTTCTTAACTTTTTTTTGGAGAAAACATGAGATAATAAGAAACCTTTTGGAAGACTTCAGTGGGCATTTTTGTGTGAGAATATTTGCTACTGATAAATAATATCCAGAAGGAAATCTTGCTAACAGTCATATTCAAATTAATAGTTTTGCTGCTGTTCATGTCTTGCTAGGCAGGAGTGTTAAGCAATTTGTTACTCTGTACTTGCCACTGATAACTTTTAAAATGTGATGTTAAAATGCAGTGTCCTGTTGAAAATATAGACAGATAATGCACACACCTTCTCTTGGATGTCCAAATGGGGGGTTTGCTTGTGCAAGCAGAGGTGAAAGAACAGAAAAAAAGCCAAACAAGTAGACAGGTTTAAATTTTACTGATTTATTTATTGTTTCTTTACAGGGAATATAACGCATCATGTAATTAGAAATATTACTGTGTCATGTGTGTTGGTGCTGTCCTTCGACCTTACATTGTTGACAAATGTTGAATAGAAAGGTTTACACTAAAAATACGTTTATTTTGACAAAATTTCAATGACTAGAGAAGGTATTGATAATTTTTTGTAAACCCAAATGCATCAAAAGGATAGACTACCTAAAAGCACTCCGCTTTTTGCCATTTGAAATACCTACTTTTATGTTAGGAGCTTGAGAGGTATGATCTAATTTTATCCCTCACTATCCATACATTATTTGACATTATACAGATAAATTATTTCACATTAAAAATATATGTTTTCAAAGCAACAGAATGTGTAGTATCAATTATTAATTTCCTGATTTTTTCCTTCCATTTTATAATTTTAGGCAGTTTTTAACTCTGGTTTGGGATAAAAATCAGAGTTATATTGTGCCATGAACTGGACATTCCAGTCTCCTCTTTTTAATGTAAAATAACTAGTGATGTGAACTTTGTATTCAGTGTAGTTGAACTCTTCAACCTCTGAATCCATTCCATTTTTTGCCTCAGTTTTGTACCCATATATTTTTATAGCAACGCTGACATATTTCAAATTGTTTTGAAATTGTTGAGGAAAATATTGATTGTGATTGGTTTTGTCAAACACTATGGTTGGGTGATTTTTTTTCACATTTTTTCCACTTAGACAATCACTTCAGATATCTCATGCAATATAATCAAGAGAACCATATTTCTAAATATATGCAGTGACATGACTGCTGACTTGTCTTGGGAAGTCCTTGTGAAATGGAGTATTTGGTTGTCAATTTTCCATAGGAAGTTATTCAGCAGCTTTCATCTCAAATTAATTTTGCTTGTCACTTTCTTTATTTGTTGAATTATCTGGCTAGGTCAGTTACTGTCTGAGTGCTTACTAAGTGGCCTTTCTTGAAGGCAGAAGGCATAGCAGGCACCCGTTTCTTTTTTGTCCGTTTCCTTACGTTGCCAAGCCTGGCAACATAAGTAGTAGCTAAAGGATAGCAGCAAACAACCAAATGTAATTTAAAAAATAAAAGTAAAATACACCACTTTTTACCCTTTTTTTTGCCTACAGATGCAGTATCTCTTTTTCGTAAAAATAAAATATAAAAATAAATGTTCTACATGCTCAGAAATTAATGAAATCTCTCTTGAGCCTCTTGCTGAGAAACTTTGTTAGACCTGGTATACTTGGACTATGTCAGGGAGTGGCCAAATGCATTGCAGCTCTTAGGACTTCTCTATTTCACCAGGAGTATTCATCACTGTTGGATATGTATTGGACTGTTTTCCTGAAAAAAATCTTCCTTGTGAGGTTTTCTGGTGCTTATTAATTTTCTATTCTGTCTCAAAGCTTGCTGCAGGCTGAATTCTAATTCCGTTAGATCATCAGAAATGGATAATTAAGTCAAAACATCATTGGCAAACAAATGTACTTTATTTCTTTATCTATTTGTTTATTTATTTCTTTGTTTATTTCAAGCAAAATGAGCAGTATTCCAGGCTTTTGTCCTCTATCAGTCTGGGAGTATTAACTCAACGCATTTGTAACTACACTGAGGTTGCTCCTTCCTTGAAGGCTTTTTTAGATGTGTTTTTTACATTATTTATTTTAACAAACAGTTTATCATAGTTCATTATAAATTATTAGCAGTATCTGTCTCTTACATTAATTTGCTTGCTTTCCTTAATAAGGGAAAAGACATCTGATTATTTGCTATATAAGGAACAGGGGTAATACACAGAAGAGTGTCACTGAGTATGAGAGACCTGCAAAGATTTCTGCTGGGGGAATTGAGGGCAACTGTAGACCTACATTAACAGAATATTAATTACCAAATAACAGCGTTTTGCCAGGAGCAGAGCTTCTTTCTGTCCCTCTCAATGTTTGAAAATTTCTTTAAGTATTAAAGGAGTGTGCAGATATATCTGAAGACACTATATCTGATTAATCCATCATCTTCTGTGGATATTTAAAAACTCTCTACCAGGAAAAGAAACCCTACACTTCATGATATTATTAATTTAATGTATTGCATAAAAGGATGTTACAAAAGAAGATGAAAATTGGTCTTTTTTACTAAGAGTGTTACATTAACTTTGCTTTTCAGTAGCTATAAGAAGTTATACGGTAATGGTCACCAAAGCAAGGACTTTATTCACGGTTTGTAAAGACTATTGTGGCTATAGAACTTTGAAGAGTAAGCCATAAAATAAAGATATGCTCCCTATCTACAAGACAGTTTTCCCTTAGGTAGAAAGATGTACTCATCTTCCATTCAGTCAGTGCTTCCCTAAATGGTGGAAAAGGTTGTCAACTTTCCCCTTTTCCTGGAGCAGTTCTGTACAACACAAACAAAAAGTTTGCTCTCACTATGTTTGTGCATCTGTCAACATCACCACATATCCACATCAAGGGACATTTTTAGCACTACTTTGATGCTTCCCTACAAAAATATGAGAAGTGAGAAAAGATGAAAAGTGTGTCACCAATATCTCTTGTTTTGTGGATGTGCATATTATGTAAAGGACAGCAATAGTTTGAAACAATTTCCTTGTCCACTTGTTTTCACTGTCTGATGAGATGCCAGATGACTTTGTCAGAGACATTCAATATTTGATGCTTGAAATTTGAATATGTTTATTTTTCAAAGCTTCAATATGTACAGAATTTCTTTGCATTTCTTTGTGTTTGCTGCTAAATTGCATGCTGGGATGCATATGGCATGTGCTCAACATTTTAGGTCAAGAAGAATATTGCCACCTACTGGGTAGAGTAATTGGTAGATATTCAGAAGACTGGTAATTTCCATTAGCCTACCAGTTGCCCACAAGGGTCACCGGACCATATCTGCTGTTCCCATCAATATTTAAAACTGTGATTGAGGAACTTTCTTGGCAGTGTGTTCATTCTTCAGGTGTCTGCCCTAACTGAGCATTTTAACTGTAAAGATCATCTTGGTCAGAACCACATGAATTATTTTTTGCTTCTTCATAAAATGTGCTTCTAACTAATTTCATTTCTGTATGGAGCTTAGTACTTAAATTTGTATTGAACAGTTTCCTAATTACCTTGACCTAGGCAAATAATAGAAAAGTATTTAATGTGTTCCAGAACTGGCAGTAAGAAGTAAACCTGCCTCTGGTCCATCTTCCCCTCTTCCAAATATCCACTACATGCAAGTGTACAGCTATGTTTTAAGAAACTTTACTTATGCAACATAGCAATACAACAGATATCTATGAATTCCACCTCTGATTAGTCTTTTAACAGGTTCCTGCTTCTAATCATTACTTTGAGAGCTTATTTACTCAGAGTTCAGAAATCATTCTAAACCTGGGTTCTGGCTGTTTGCTTTATTATCAAATATAAGCTTCTCTACAGATAATAACCAGCTCCAATTGGTTGACATTAAAACCTCTCAGGCACCGAGAATGGAAGGCAACTAGAAATCTATACGTGACTTCAAAGCTAGGGCAAAATAAAGTTTTTGTTCCAAATCAAAAACTCTTGGATTTTGTGAAGAAAAATAAAAGATCAAACTGGGTAGTTTTGCAGAAAGCTTTGCATCTTAACATGGCTTGAGAGCAGAAACCATGAGCCAGTGGCACAAAAGATGCATTCTAGTCAGGAGCTTTGTGCCTTAGTACAGTTTTATAGAGGGATGACCTGGTTCTCTGTACTTTTTTCATTTCTCAAGGGCACAGAGAGTCTGCTGGGGTCTTGGTTATGTCAAAGTGAACTACTCACACTTTGGGGAAAAAAATAAAGAAACTGTTATTATTTGAGTTGAAAGGGGAAGGAATTGCTGAAAACTCTAGACCTTTGTTCTATGCTGAGGCATTTTTGTTCCACAAAATCTTTAATTGGTACAGTTTAAAGGTTTGCCCATGGTGCAGCACTTGATTGTTTGTCTCCTTGTGGAGGCCCATGACTATCAGCTTAGAGGCAAAGAGAGCCACTCAGGCTCGACCCTGATGAACTGAGAGATACATCAACCTCCGGAGCACATGAAAGCCTTAAACGGGCAATACACTGTGGTGCAGGGACAACTCACCGGTGTGGATTGAGCTGGCCTTGTAAAGGGAGACAGAACAGCTGCGGTGGTACAATGTGGTGCTTGTGTTGCCATAGAGGAACAGTAGTTTGACCTACAGATCTATATTCACTATCCTTGTTGCTGATTCTTGCAGTATATGCAGGACTTCTGTCTCATTTCTTAGCCTGTCATTATTGGTCAAAATCTTAATGTCTTTCAATGTATTCTGACTCCACATGGGTGATGAGAAAGTATTTACCAGTTGTTGCAACTTAGAGGATTGCTGCCTTGCGTGTGTTTTTCACCCTGTGTTTTCTCTGACAGAAGTCCTCTGTAAGGAGACAGTCACATTTCAGAATATAATTACACATTCCTATGTGTGGTATTGTGAACTCAATAACATACCAGTTAATAGTTAAGGACTGAACTTGGAATACAAATGTTATAAACCCTTCAGCTTTTGATAATGTCTCATCTTTATTGACTGGAAATGTTGAGGGTAAATATCTTCTTATCATACTGTTATTGAAGAATCTTTTGCTTTTCTGAAATGGCACTTTTGTTGTAAATAGCTGCCTTTCCTCTTTGTAAGTTTCCAAAGTCCATTGTCATCCGGGACTTCTTTTTTCCAATGTATAATTTCTTACACATTTTTCGGACAGGACTTTTTGAAGTTTTGTCTAGCCTGATTCATTTGCTATGGGACTAATTTGAACTGGTTTTGTTTTCATAAGCTTTCAAGTATGTTTTGTGTAACCCTTTCAGCTGAATGTTTTTACAGTATTGCTTCTATTTTGTTTTGTGGTGGTTTTTAGTGGTTGCTATTTTTTCCACTTTGCTCTTTTCTCCACTGTGACTCCAGGCCGATATGATTAAGTAGCTTAATCCCATTACAGAGAGTCTAAATTTCTCAAATTTTTTGGTCCAGGACGTTCTTGGTTAGGTTTCTTGTCTAAAATTTTGGTCAGTAATTCTTGTTTTAAATATTTCCTCCTAAAACAAAGATTACGTAGGTTGTGGTCAGTATTACTCAAGGGGTGATCTGCAGATAATACTTGGACTTCTTCCTTTTCTCTAATAATAACGACAGCTGTTGTATACTCCAAAGCTAGCTATTCTGAGCAGACAAGTACTGACATAAACTCTTAAAAAAAGTTTAGTGATTTAGGACAGAATTTTGTCTCAAGTCAGAGTGGTAGGGGCTGTGTGAGCAGAGTAGAGAACTATGCATTTATTTACTGCCTTACTGTGTGTTATGGAACACAGGGATGTACTGAGTGTTTTTAATGTATGGAGAAACTTTTTGTGGCTTAAATGCCAGAAAAAATGTCCGGTGGTGTAGTCTGAAGTAAATTGTCTATTGCATGGTGACGGCTATTCTAGCTCTGTGGAACTTATGTGAAGGTGTAACTTGGCCAGGTCTGAACTATAATATAAGATTTATCACTTCTTTGTTCACATTTACAGCTGTAGTGTGCTGGTTTTTCATGATCTGGAGATTATCAGGGATACCTGTAATAATTGTAATATTTTTGAAGACTTTGCCTTCTTTTTATTTAGCAAAGGATCTGGTTAGCTGTCATTGTGATATCAATTACATAACAATCATGACACTTCGATGAATAATTCTATTGTGATTCAACTATCTATACTGGCAGCATAGTATCACTGAAATGCTTCTCATTATCGCCTACATTTCTATTTTTGATGGCTATGGATAATGTAATTAGTGTGTTTTACAACTGAATATATTTTATCCCTTTTCTTTTTTACACTCTGTGCATTGTTCAGCCAATATGCTTGAGATGGGAATTTATGTTCAGAGACTGTAAGCATGAAACATCACTGCAATCCATAATAAGGCCATTAGTATTCTGCTCATGCAAGCCAGTGAAAGTACAATTTTCAGTGGCCTAATGTAACAGGTAATCATAAATTAGTATTTGCTTTAAAACAACACCAGATTATGCAGACTGCATGCTTAAGAAGAATGACTCAGTAAGTAGTGCAGCTCTGTAATGAAGTGGGAGCTCATTAAACAGATGCCATCTACTTCACTGATCTACATAAGCGGCAAACAAACCAAATGGAAATGTTTCAACAGAACACTGCAGTCAACCAGAACAAGTTCAGGTTCATTTACTGTGGCACTGTCTACAGGAATTAGTCACAGTAATAATTGAATAGTTGCTTGCTAATTTATCATTTTACATTTGTTATTGCATTTGCATAATGTGTTGATTTTTTATGTCTTTGGTTACATCAAATGCCCTCATCTGTGTTTACAAAGCCAGAACACTGTGGGTGATTTTAAGATTCATCAAACTGGCAGTGTTCAATGTTCATTGCTTGGACTGTATTTTTTTAAATTATATTTTCTTTTTTTTCCTGGTTTGTGTGCTACATCTTGGCACCTGCAGGCTTGTAATTAGTATTTAGGAAAATTGAAACATTTACTCTTTTTATGAATCATAGGTAGAGGCATGCAGATAGGAGCAATGACTAGGCATTCAGTATTTCCAGGTGTAATGCACCAGAAATGACATAAGATGTTTTCCCAGTAAGTGGAAAGCCAGAAATAACAGTCCTTTAGAAGTGAACTCTGTGAGTAATTTCAAAGATCAGTACTAGTTTTGTAGTATATTACCTGAAGGACATTTTGCTGACTTTAGAGGCTTTGCTGCTGCTTAGGAGGAACAGCACTGTATAACACCGTTATACAATTCTCTTTGAGGTGAATGAGATGTAAAAAGGTTAATGACTAGAATCTGAGAAGTAAAAATAATTTTTGTCATAATTTCTGATATACATTAATTGCAGATGTTACACAGTATGTGTGAAATATAGCTGCTAAAGCAAAGATAAATGGGTTCTAACTTTTTGTATGGCGACATTTTTTATTAGACTGTATTTTCTGGTAACTGTTGATGCAGTGCAGTACTCTACAATGACACAACATGTAGAAGAATCAAGTGTTGTCAGACTCTTTCAGGGCTTCTAAAAAAAAATTTATACTTTATCTTTTGCTTATACCTCCACATTTCTAGGAGAGCAATGATCTGACAGATACTTCAGTTTTCCTGTAAATTCTGAATTCAAGTTTTGTGTCCTCTGCAAAAGCTCTTAACCTTGTGAACACTTGTCAAAAATTGCTATTTTACAAGTAGCCAATGATGATGCTTGTGACTTATATGCAGATTGTGCTTAGAGTAACTGCAGTTTCCTTTGTACAAATGTATCATACGTGGAGTATTAGTCACCAAGAACATGTGGATGAGCTCACTCATGCTGAGGAAGAGAGAAAAAATTGCAAAACACTAGTGTTAAATAAATGTCAAGGAAAACCATTTGTAAGTCACCTTTCAGCAGGACTGGTAAGACGTCTTTTAGAAAACAAAACCCATATACTTACTACTAACGTGCAAAGTGTGTTGTCAAAGGGAAAAAACCCTTTCTCTTAAATGTTTTCAAAAAACTTTCACTCAACACTTTCTGTATGTTCATTCGTGTGTTCCACAGAAATTATAGACTTATCAGACCTCTAAATTTGTGGCTAACCTTCTTCAACAACCTGCAGCACTAAACAATAATTCTTATCTGTTGAGATAAGCCGTTAGAAGTTGCACATTCTTGAACACAAAGAAATGCTAGCAACAACAAGAAATAGTAGCAATATTGTAGTCACTCTCTGCTAATCTACTGAAAATTTGTATGGACATGTTTTTTAAAAACTGACTTGTAAATTATTCAGTTCTCTTGAGATTTTATCTGGGTTCACAGAATCAGTCTGGTTGGAAGGGACCACAGTGGGTCAATCTTGTCCAACCATCTGGTCCATCAGGACAACCCTAGAGCACATGGCACAGGATTTTGTCCGGGTGGTTCTTGAATATCTACAGAGAGGGATAGTCCACAGCCTCTCTGGGCAACCTGTTCCAGTGCTTGGTTACCTGCACAGTAAAGTTCTTCCTCGTGTTCAGATGGAACTTCCTGTACATCAGTTTCTGCCTCTTGCCTGTTGTCCTAAAGTTTGGCACCACCAAGCAGAGCCTGGCTCCATCTTATTGACACCTTCCTTCAGATACTCATTGATGATGTCCTTTCTCAGCTATCTCTTCTGCAGGCAGAACAGGCCCGGATCCCTCACTTTTTCCTCATGAGAAAGATGCTCCAGACTCTTGATTGACTCAGTGACTCCCTGCTGGACCCTCTCCAGGAGCTCTCAGTCTTGTACAGCTCTCTGTCCATGCTGGACAGAGCACTCCAGGTGAGGCCTCACCAGGGCTGAGTATAAAGGCAGGATCACCTTCCCCGCCCTGCTGGCAATGCTTGTCCCAATGCAGCCCAGGGTACCATCAACCTGCTTGGCTGCCAGGACACGCTGCTGGCTTATGGACCCCCAGGTCCTTCTGCACAGAGCTTGTCTCCAGCAGGTGAGCCCTCAGCCTGTAACAATGCCCAGTGTTGTTCCTTCCCAGGTGCAGAACTCTACACTTGCCCTTATTGGACTTCAGAAGGTTCTCTGCCCACCTCTCCCACCTAAGGTCACCCTGAAGAGCCACATAACCCTGTGATGTATCGGCCATTGTAAATTTATTTAATAATTGAAGGAAATTTTAGCTTTCCTTTTCTTGCCATCAATTAAAGTAACTAGAATTTTGGTTTATAAACATGCAATTATATGAAGACATTCCTAGTCCATGTACGTGAAGTGTTTAAGTAATTAAAATATATCAGGAGCATTGAGCTTCTGTTAAAGGAGGACCTTTCAGTGAATATACCTGTCATCAAACTGTGGGATACAAAGTAAAAAAAGAATCAATGTCAAAGCTGTGTAAACCCTTTACAGCATAGGGAGTATACCAACACTTCAGAAGAAAGCAGGAGAGTTGGAATCTCTAACTCAGCTCCTTCCTATTTATTAATCAAGTTTATTTAGAGTATTCAAAAAATAGGTCGTCAAGTTTTCACAGTTTTGATGTTTTTCCAGCATTTCTTGTATTAAGTGGATGGAAGTTCCAGCAATCTATTTATTTTCTTGCATCTGTTACTGTGTAAAAACTATAGTTCTGTTTGCACCTGATAAAGATCGAGGACACAACTGTATTGCCCTTCAATTTTTTTATATTAACAATCAGTTGCACATCCCAACTCTGCACAAGAGTGAGAAGCATTTCTTGGTGCTGGTTGAATTTGACCTTTTCCTGACAAAAACCAGGCTTCTGGTTATATCATTATCCTATACAGTTAAATTAAATCCACATAAGTAGCACCACATTAACAAGGGGATCAAATTTAGTTGTGAAGACACTGGATTTAAGAGAAGCACTAAGAAATGCGGGTTGAAGAAACTTTCTTTTAAGGATAGTAGTTCAATATTAGAGTTGTAGGATCTTCCACTCTTCTTTTGTAAGATCCTTTACTGTTCTGGTCTCCAGGAATACACCAAATAAACTCTGACTCAGCTAAATATATTTATTAATTTTTGGCAAGTAGGGCTAAGAAGTCTCCTTCTGAATTTTGCCCTACATTAAATCTTCTCTTTGTTTGGTTTTCCACTCATCCCTGAAGATTGCTTGTACCTCTGCCACCTTTCACCTCTACCCAAATAACTAGAACACTATTATCACAAGCTCAAGGCACAGAGGCACTTTCTTTTGCTCAAGCTCTATGCCCATCGTCAGGAGTAAGTAATAATGTGCAGATGCAAGAGCCTCTTTCTGCTAAATCCACTTGTAAATCACCATTCTCCCTTTTGGAGAAGATAGCATGATGTCTGTTTTCTCCTTGGTTTTCTTCTTCTGTTACCTGCCCCTTTTTTTTCTAATCTAGCTCTACAGTTATTGAGAATTTTCATCTGGGGCATATCTTTTGATATGTTTGCATTTTGCATTGAAGTGTTCATTTCTAGCTTCCAAATGCACCAACAAAAGTGCATCCATAGCATAAACTATAATGTAGACTATTCCATACGTGCAGGTCCATTTGAATAGATTAATGGCACTGGTGGAATGGTGATCCCAGAACCCTGATGCTGGTTTATCTACTGCCTTTTCATTGGAAATCATGTTAAATGAAATGTTTATTGTTATTTTCAGAGGAGTATTTGAGCAAACACAATAAAATAATATAATAAATGTCTGACATATATGATCTTATGCTTTCTTTCTCTGATCTTCTTTTTGTAGTTTTGTTGATCTCAGCCTCTTTGTAGTCTTAAGGCCACCATGTATATATGGTTACCAAATTTAACTCTACACCTGGACATAGTTAGCTTCTCTTCTCTCTTCCACATTTTGTTTCAGGTTTGTTTTTCTCATTCTGCATGTGCCAGTATCTGCTGCCTGAATTTTGCCTACGTTTTTGTGCTTTCCATATACATCTACAAGAGAATCGACAAATACCTCCCAGAGAGATATCCAGAGAATATCTCTCTGGGAAAATATTGGCTAAAAATATTTACCAGGTTAAATATAGCAGCTCATGAGATAAGGCAACAAAAAGATTCCAAACTGAAACACTTTACAAGATTTTTTTCTCTCATCCCAAGTGATGAGAGCGCAGAACCAAACCACCTTTTTGATAGGTGCCTTATCTGTAGATGCTTCTGGGTCAAGCTTTGTGGAACATGGGCTGTTTGATGTATGGTTCAGGTTCTGTAGCAATTCAACCTTGAAATATGCAGTTCAGGTTTATCACTGAGGATGTTATATGCTCAAGCATTTATGTTGTCATTCACAGCATGTGCCTAACTTTGAGCAAAAGAATGGTTTCTGCAGTATTTGAAAAATATCACAACAGAAAAAAAATGTGCACCATTAATTAAGTTAATATCAGCTTAACTTCATTGTTAGCATCACTGAGAGTGAATCCAAGTCTTATGACAGTGACCATGACTAAGGTTATAATTTTACAAAAGGCAGAGAATGAGGAATATCTGCTCTTTGGAAGTAACTAACCATTTCCTTCTGTGACAGCCAACCAATGCGGAAATTGGGCATTCACAGCAGGCTAATGAGCTGTGTGTCAGGAGGTGAGCAAAGAAATCACTAAAAGTGGGTGGGGAGAGGAAGAACTCTCTACTGCCCATGCTTTTCAGAAAACAGGGAAAAAGTCAAATTTCAGTCAGGAAAGAGATGTCAGGAAAGATAAAGGGATTTTAGGAGGTAGATCTGTAAGTCATTAGAGAAAAAGGAAACAGATTATTAGATTACAAGGGTACAACAAGCACAGGTACAGGTTAGGTGACATGGTAAATGTGCAAATTATGCTTGTGGCAGTCAAAAATCAAAGGCCAGAACAAGACAGCAGATTTGTTTTTTCCTTAAAGAGCTGTCTCTAATGAATACAAACTGAAAAAATTGACCAGGTGCAAGGTAAAGCTAATGGGGACCAAGTTCTGGCAACCAGTTTTGATCTAGGTATGAACCACATTTGTAAAACAGCAATGATTTATGAATACATCTCCTGGTGCCAAACGTGAAGACTCTGCATGTCCTCCTTTTCCATTCTTTGATACTTTTAAATTATTCATGTTGCTGCTACTTACTCCCTGTGAAGTGATTTGAGCCTAGGTCACACAGAACAATGATGCAGAAGTGTTCTCAGAGTGTTTTACCTACATTTTTACTGGCTGAACATAACTCTTAAATGATTTAAGAGTTTGTCTGTCAAACTGGACTTTTAGAGAAAGAATGTTCTTTTGCAGAGTTTCCTTCTTTTTCATCCTCTTTTGACTTTAGATTTTCAGTAGCCAAGACTATCTGACATTTCATTCATTTATTATCCATCCAAAGGCTCACTAATTTTTTGAAAACATACTCTCTCCCTCCTTTCCTCATCCCAAAAATGCTAGTCTGGTTATATCCAGCTGAGTTTTTGCATAATAATTTTGTTTGATAGCCAAATAAAAAGACTAAACAGAGCATGGTGCTTACTTATACGTTGCTCTCACTGTATTTGTTTTGTGTGCATGGGAAAGTGTAAATTTTTTTAAGTTTGGGAGTGGTCATGGGACATGAGGAGAGATATTTCAGAGAGCAGTTGTAATGGTTACCCCTGTCCAAGTATATCAGATTGAGAAAAGCCCTTCTGGCCAATTTGTTTCTTTTGACATGATTTTAGATAGGTGTGCTTCAAACTTGAATAGATAGGAATTTTTTAAACTTTTTTTTTCCTAAAGAAGCTAAAAACACCCCAAACCACTGTGTTTCTGAGAAAAAAAACCAGGAAAGAATAACAGAACACGACCAAGACTAAGTCTGGAAAAATGAGATAGCCTTTAAAAATTGAAAAGGTATTAACTGCTATTTCACCATCAATCTATGGTGTTGTGCATACAACAACCCAGAGCAGAAGAAATATATAATGAAACTTAATTGACTGCCCCTCTGCTGCTTATTTTCCAAAATAAAACCCATGAATTTTCCTAAAAGAATCCAGGAATAATTGGATATTACATATAGTCTGAGACATTATGTGTGTATAAAGAGTCTGCTACAATTTTGAGCTAAGGATAACTGACGTAAATACAGAAGTAAGTAGAATAAACACAGGCTCTAGACCTTGCATTTAATGTGAAACCCCAGTCATTCTTAGTTTTTGCATATGTTCAATAGTGTTCAATAATTCAATACACTTCTCAAGTCAGGGTACAAGCAGTACTGCAACACTCAGAGAAGCTGCTGGTTCTCTTTATTATATTTCCTAGTCAGTGTTTTAACTGATCAGCTTTATGTGTTTGAAGAAGAATTTTCAAAAGTTATCTCAAGTACATATGATATTTTTATGTGAGAAACAGAAGAGCTTATTTTTGGCAGACAGGAGGGATGCAAGAATAAATTGCCTCAGATTTGTCATAAGTGTATTAAATTGCTAGAGAGATGAAGAAAACGATAAGAACAAAAATTACAAGAGCTGTACTTAAGTGTTGAAAATTTTGTGGCTGTCAGCCAGAAAAGCAGAGTGTCCATGGCTGTCATAGGAGCATGAGCGAACAATGAAGATGCTTTAGCTCAAGTGAGAGATTATAGGCCTGGGAACAAAGAACTTAGGAGGGAGCTGAAAATGAAAACTTAACCCACAGAAAATGGGGACAAAGGAGATTTGAGTGTTCAAAGTAGGTCTTTTCAGAGTCAAATGGAGTGGAATGATCAGTGAAAACTTTAAAGATGTGGTGTGTCCAGGGTTTGTTACTCAGTGCCCTGATCTCATGCTTTGGAACGGATTCAGATGTGATGTGGATATCAGACACCAGTAAGTGGGTGGAAGGTATTCATCACTCATCTTTGAAGCTTAGAAAGTGCAAATAAAAGAATAGCATGTTCTTCTGTCCATCCCATCTCTTTATTACATTTCACTTCTAGGTCCTCTGTGTACATGTAAAACTTGACCTGCTTATACCTGGACCACTAAAATTACCTGTTACCTAGAAGGAACAAGAGCTATACCAACTTCCTGCTCATAGCTTGGATGGGTGGACTCTTTGATGGGCAAAAATCTGGTTGGAAGAGCAGACCCAGAGAGTTGTGGTAAATGGAGCTAAATCCAGCTGGCAGCAGGTCCCTGAATTCATCCTTAGGGACCCTTGGTAAATATGAGCCAATGTGCGCCAAGCTTTTGTTGTTTGTTTGGGATCTTTTTCTTAATACATAAAAGCTTAGGTATTTTACAAAAAGAAAAAGCTAACACCAAGAACTACCCTTCTTTGGCAAATATTTGAAGTCTAACTTTCATAGATTGCTAAAAGTGCTTTGAGCTGTTTGCCCATGATGGTGGTGTTTTGTTTGTTGGTTGGTTTTTTAGAGATATTTTAGGACATTACTATCTGACCTGGTGTCACTAACTAAAAAAACAAGCTAGTGATATGAATGAGAGTAAAAAGAGCAAAAACTGCAAAATTGCCTGGCTTGGGCAAGTTCAATGCACAATTACAGTACTGTGCTCAGTTTTTTGTTAGCTATGACTGATCTCAGTTATCACAGCTTCTCCAAAACAGAGAAATCACAATCACATCAATCACAATTATGTGTGATGTCAATACCAGTATTCAAAGTTTCAATTCAAAGCAATATTAAAATAAATATAGTAAACAAATATATTGTCACCATGTCTGAAAACTTGGTCACTAAAGTTTAACAGTTTGATTTCTAATCACAAGTTTTCTAGGAGATTCTTTTCATAGTTGAATAGGTGTGGTTTTGGTCAATGCTGGATACCAAGCCTCAAGCCAGTCAATTAACTAAACAAAATTTTGTAACCTTATTTTGTGACACTGCTTTTGGTTGTTCTTCCAACTTCAATAGTCTTGTATGCAATAACCATTAAAAATTAAACATTGAATGGTCTGATGTAACTCAGTGTCATAAGTGTATTTTTCATGCAGACAGACAAACAAAACCAGTAAAATGTAATTTTGTAACTGATGCATAAGGACTTTTTGTACTTCAAGTTTGGGTGTGAAACAGTGTTCTCCAATGCTGACAACTCTTTCTCATTTTAAAAGGGAACAAAAGTCTTCCACAGTCTGCCTGCAGGTCTGGAGTCCATTTTTGCTAAATATGAGCAGCTGTAACATTTCCATCTACTTTGCTTTGGTTCATTTATTCATGAGCACCTAAAGAGCTATCATTTGTAAAGCCCTTGCACTATATAGGAAGATAATTTGGTGTGTCAAGCATGTCATCATTAGAAATATTTGTCATTTTAGTGCCACATATATATGTTTTGTTTTGAAAAAATGGGAAGTCTGAAAGGCAAAGCAGACAAGAAATAGTGATATTCTGAATGAGTGAATGGTTGCTAAGGAAAACTCACAGTAAAAAGGAGATAGGAAAGAAAGGCAATTCAAGAGTGCAAAGGATACGTTTTTTTCTAATATTTTGCATTATTTTAAGCTTGAAACAATGAGCCAATTGTCTGTATCGGGACTGATATCGATTCTAGGGCCACTGCTGATAGGACAAAGCATTGGGACATAGCTCACCAATGAACCTTCTTTTCTTCTGCAATCCCTACATTAATACCTCCCATTATATCCATTTAGTTTATTAGGAATCACTTCTTAATAGGCTTTCTTTTTGTAAGGAAGAAGTGACACATATATAAGGAACCCTTATATTCTCAAACCCCACACCCTCAATTTATTTTGGATTTATACTGACTTATGTCAGAAGACTGAAGCAGGAAGCAGTCCTTCTTCTGACTTTTGATTGTCCAAGTAAATTGTTAGTAAGAGAGTTAGTAAGATATTTCTCAAGTGTTCCTTTGGATATGTTTATCAGTAAAAATATTTTTAAAAAATGATTATTTGATTCTGAGTTATCTTTTCATTTGTAAGTAAGGAGAAGTATGTTTTGGATCTATGACAATAAATTCTAAACTTTTCTAAGTAAAGAAATATTGTCCAGTAACTTTCTTCAACAGCAGTGGGAATGTTTTTGTCATTCAGGCAGTAAAGGTATAAGCATTAAGTAGAGAGGATCATATTTCTATGATGATGTTGGGGATATCTTTAACTAAAAGAACTTTTCAGTGTTTTCGGTATGTAAAATATTATTATACAAATCATGGTATGGTCTTTTTATACATCTATAAATTAGCTTTTTACTTCACTCTGATGTTACAGCAAATCATGACCCAAAGTTAATTTCAAAACATATAATTCTTGCATACTCTTTCTGGCACTCAATCTCAAATAAATGTAAAAGTATGTCATGTAGGTAAAATGCAGTAAATAGACAGAATTCATTTTGCAGGTCTCTGAAGGTTGTACTTAAGATGATGAAACTGGCCTCTGTGGACTGTGGAGGTAGTAAAACTTGAACAAAACTTCGTAGAAGAAAACTGAGCTATTCTCTTCCAGCTATTTCAAGCTCTAACAAAAATCAAACTGCTAGGGAACAGATAGAATAGTTTTCCCCAATGGAGAACACAAAAATGTTTCATTCTCTTTTGGTTCCTCTGTGCCAAGCTAGAATATACTAAATGTATCACTTGCTATTTGCCATTGTATTATGATATCACAAAAAAAAAAAAAAAAAAAGAGATAAAATACTTTCTTCTCAAGAAAATGTACTCATTTTTCTGTTTGTCAGATGAAAATAGAGTGCTTTTAGATCCCAATGGGACTGAAAGGGTGACATCTCATAAAATTTCAACTTATATGTCTGAGAAAATCTTATGCTGCGTCTCAGGACCTGAATCTCTATCTTCACACCAACCAGCTACACTGTTTTAAGCTTGCGTACAACAGAGGAAGGACCACCGTAGCAAGGAAACAGCTGCTAGAGGGAAGGACAGAAGCCTCTGCACAACAATGGGCTGCCCTGGTGTCTCGCTGTAAGGAATTTCCCACAGCTGACACCTGAGGGACTTTCCTGGTGGCACTGTTTCAAATGTGATTTTGGGCTGTTTTCTGCTACATGTGGTCTCCAAGAGGATTCCTCTTGACCTGTGCACAGCTCTGGGGATGAGCAGATTTTCCACTCGGCCCAAGGCAGAAGGATCCCGGGCATGTTGAGAAGCCTCAGTTCCAGCAGCAGAGGAAGTAAAGCCCCCCAAGAGCACCTGCTGTGCTGCCAAATGCTCTGTGGCTCTGCAGCAGCAGCTGCACAGCCTCACCCTCTGCCTGCCTTCCGCACCAAGTGACCCACCAGGGACACTCACAGACACAGCGTTCCACCTTAATTGGAATTTGGCACTGACTTCAGCTCCCAGGGGCAACGGACTGTCCCAAGAAAGGAGAGCAGTCAACGTCATTTTCATATGACAATAACATATTTTACACTTTTAAAATATCACATTATAATTGGTATCATATTAACAATTTTAATAATGAAGATTCTATAAAAGTCATTGGTTCAGACAAAAATATTTACTAATAATTTAATATATATTATTAATATTTATAATATTCAGGCTCCAATATATATAATATAACAGGCTCCAATATTGGTTAATTAATATAATATTTATTTGTTACTGTGAATGAGAATTAGTAAATAGTATAATGTGTATTTGTAATAGAATTTTTTGTCCTATTTATAATTATATTGGTCAAGAGTATTATTGTATATTAAACTAATTGAAATATTGTACAGTATTGTACAAGAAAGGGATTTTAAATAAAATAATTAAATTCTTGAAATTCTCTTGAAACTAATCAAGAGTTTAAATCAATCTGCATCTCTCTGCTCTGAGCCTCCTCCAATGGCGTCCATCCTGGAGAAAGTGAAAGGCTTCTGCATGGAAAAGTGTTAAGAGATACGGTTAATAGAGATACAATTAAGAGATGTAGAGAAGAAACGCAGGGTCCGGCAGGAGTGCTGAGCCTCTACCACAGCAGAGGTCTGTGCTTGGCAGCCGGTGAAGCTCTGTGCGCTGGCTGCTCACAAAGATGTGTGGCTAGCCTTGCCCAGCTCAAAGAGCATCTCCAGCAGGAAGCTTTTCTTCACACTCTGTGCCAGAGGTATCACAGCCAGGCCTGCCCTGCCCTTTGACCCCAGCCCAGCTCAGCCACAGCCCAGCAATGGATGCCCCGACAGCCCCCAAGCGCAGACCCCAAGGGAGGTAATGGGGCCCAGGGACTCCATTCACAAAGCAGGCAGAAGCTCCCCCTGATTATAAACAAATATAATCAATAATGCCGAACATGACACATAAGATCAACAGTAAAACCACCAGAGATGCTTTCATGATGGTGCTGGTTTTTTGATGAGTGGGTTGGGTGAGGCTGGCTCAGTTATTTCTGCTTGACTATTCAGGGATCCAGCCCCTCTGAGACCCTGTGAAACCCTCCCAGAGAAAGAATATGTCTAAAAGTATGCCTCAAATGTTCAATCCTCTTTCCCATGCTAAAACTGTGTTCCTCTGTTTTTGTGCTGCAAATTCGTGTGTGATGGCAAATACTTTATCTTACCTCCAAACCAGCAATATTCCTCCTGTTTTTTTCCTATCTGCAAACCACCTAAATTCTGTGAAGGCAACAATAAGTATGATTTGCCCACTGCTACACAACTGGTAAAAATAAAGTTAAATGTTCTAATGCATTTACTGTCATCTATGTTTTAGTCTTGTCTTCATTTTAATTAAAAAGTTTTTTCATTTATTTCCTTGTTATACTACAATGCAGTAATTCCCTGGGGTACTTTCTGAAACACAATACTCTCTAACAATAGTTAACAATTGGTAGACCTTCACAGGTTCCAGCATTTTTTCTTTTTTCCTGTGATTATCCATTTCAGAGTGTAATTTCAATTTCTCTGTTATCTTCAACTTTGCAAACATTTGTTTTCTGTTACTGTTCTGTGCAGCAAGAGAAAGAGGGAGAGGGAGGGATCCCAAACTCTAACAGATACTTATTTGCATTAGTTTAAACATAATCAAAAATGGATTTTATTTGAAGGAACAGAAGAAAGTAATAATATACTCTTAGAAAAAAAAAAAAAATAGAACTAGTTTTCAGCCATACTCTTGGTTCATCTAAATTGTATACATTTACAGTGCTCCATGCATTCATAATTTCATTCCTGTTGACTAATGCAATGAATGTCTTGATAAATACACTTAAGATACACAGCCCTTCTTACATAGAATGTTTTTCTTCTGAAAGGATACTCTGTTTATATGGCTTTACTGTTCACCTTTTTTTTTTTGTTGTTGTTTTGAAAGCATGTGCAAGGCATCCAATAATTTGTTTTTCCTCTATTTGCAACTGAGCTGCATAGCCTCTCCTTAGAATAGTGTGAGTGCCAAGCATTGCCTTTGGGTTGCCATGAAGTGCATGTGAATAGTTGTGTTGTATGTCATAGCTCTTATTAACTCTAGTGCCATTGCTAATGTTTTAATGTATGCGTGTATGTGCCTTCAGGGAGTAGTTTGTGTGTTTTACTAGTGTGATACACAAAAATACTCCCTTCCTTTTGCCTCTATTATAAATTAATACATGCCGTCAGGGGACCTCTTATGATGTAAAATTGTCATCTTGTGAACGGTACGGATGAGATCCCATGAAAGTGCAGCTGAGCAGATACCCATCCTATGAGCAAAACAAAACTCTCTCCACGCTCGCCCCTGGTGGCTTGCATTAATTTCTTATGAATAATTCACATTCCTTCATCACAGTTATTATTCCTTCCTTCATCTTTTGTTTCCCAGTTTTGAAAGGCACACCAGCCTCTGCTGTGACGGAGTGCTCTCAGGCAAAACCTCATGCACTGACCCCCTGGCAGGGCTTGCTGGCACTGGGCAGTGCCCGGGTGGGATGTCACACTGGCACGGGGAAGCACCCCGCTGGGTTCGTAAACCTGCCAGTGCCCAAATTAGTGTTTTAATTGAGAAGCTAATGGGTTAATCAGGATCCCTGCGCTTGTGCTGCTTAATGGATCTGTTGCCTGGCAACAACACCTGCCAAAATGAGGAGGTTTTGTGCTTCTGCCGCTATGTGAGCCAGGCTCTTATCTTGTGAGAGTTCAGGAAAGGCAGCTGCTCATATGCTGAATCTCTGGGTCTTTCTCCACCCAGCTGGAAGTTCTGCAGGGCAAACATCAAAGTATTTCCAAGTCTGACTCCTTAATCGTAAGGCTTCTAAAGTTCAGATGCATATTTGAACTTTTTGAAGTCTCGCTTTTGCCTTGTAAACCAAACAGGTCACTCCCCATTCTCCCTCTGTTTTACTGACCCTCATTCATGTCCTTTCTTAAATCCTAACTATTTTCATTGACTTTTATTAAATTTGTTTTTTTTTAATTTTCTCAGAAAGCTTTCCCTCATCCAACATCTTCTAAACAGCTGACTGAACACCCTCTAATCTGTTTATCCTCCACCAGGAAACATTTGTCTCTACCCATCAGCCTGTTTACTCTGCTGGTATCTCTGCTCGGGGTTTGCTTTACTTTTACCATCCCAGCATACATTTACCATGCCAGAGAAACAGCAGAGCACAAAGATGTGGTCACCTGACTTAACACGGGCTACCTGTTGGCTTTGGTGGGCTTTTTTGAGAACTGGAGGAGAAAGTTTGCTATGCTTGTTTTTAGAACTTAGTTGTTTTTCCAAAGGCTTTGTAAATCTATGGGGTTTTGAAAGTGTCTGAGCTCATGCCCAAAACCAATGCTGTCTTTCTTTGAACACTGGTAGAAATCTCATTAGGAAATCAACAAAATTCCGTTCCACTGGTTTGGGGCAACTCAGAGTTGCATAAATATATTCTTTGGCATATTAATAGGTTTTCTCACAAATACAGCATGTAATTTCTGCTTGTGCAAGCTATACATTTCAGTTTAAAAGCCTATCTTGTGGCATAATATACTACTTTGCTGGTCTGCTTTGAAAAGATCAGTGTTGCATTGATCCTCTCTCTGGTACTTCCGGTATTCTTTGATATGTGAGCAAGATTTAAAAGAAATCTAGCACTTCTAAATGTGTTGTTGTTTTGTGTGTATACTCCCAGAAGTATTTTTAAATCCCCCTCCCATGATTCTCTCCAGTATTCTGTACCTGGGTCATTCTGCTTTTATTCTTGGGTTAACAGGTTGTTCTGAATCGGTGTTCTCTAGCCAGACAACTTTTTTTTTTTTTTTAAAATTCCATTTACTAAGAAAGAGAATGGCAGGGCACAGTGACGTTTATTTACTTTCCTCTTCATGTGTTGTGTCATCTGGAACTACTGTAATGCGGCTTATTTACTTTTAATAACAAAACTGCTGTGGCACACAATGCTCTTCAGTAAGCTATATGTGAGAGAAACTTTTCCTAGACAAGCACAACGGACACGTGATACAGGTGAGCCAAATGTCAGGACTTGAATTTTGCAGGCGTTGAAATAATTTCTCTATTGTTACATCTTAATGAAATACAATATCCAATACCTGGTGGGATAGCCAAATTGTGCTATTGTACCACATTTTATTTCTACAGCCAGTGTAGGCTATACTGGATTTCTTGCCTCTGCTTCTGGTAAAATAAGACCCTCAAATCTATTCTCCACTTTTTTGCATCTTGAGGCAATTTGCTGTAGAGTGATTAAATTGTCCTTTTGTGTGGGAACAGACTTCCCTGAAAACTCTGTGCCTCTCATCCTGAGAGCATGGTACTAGTCTGGTTTTGATCTTTCAGGAACACTGTGCTGAGATGGGGAAGGCACTAATCAGATTAGTTAATGTGATTTGTAGAAGGGGGGAAAAGATAAGGATCAAGGACTCCATAAGGAAGGAGTTTATAGCAGAGGATATCAGAACGCAGATCATACAAAGAAATATTTATGTCTCATTTTATTTGGAACAGAGGAATATTGGAGTACAAAAATGAATTCCCTGCATAATGTTGAAAAGGCTGCCTTCCTTTTAAAGTGGAGCCTGCTCATCTTTTAAGTGATCAAGATGTGAGTGTTTATGTTCGCTGTCAGGCTAAAACCAGTACTTTGTATCAGAAAGCATTTGCATGCAGTTTTTTATTCGTTAATTAAACTGCTGATGCAATTTGTAAATGCACTTTAAAGATAGTACTACAGGGTGTAATGAGTTCCTAACCAGACAATTAGGCTGAAGAAAGCTGAAGTCCATTCTTTGAATTTAATAGGCATCACCCTTACTACAGCAGTATTTTCTTATAGCTTCTCACCAAACTGCTGTTTACAAGTCTCTATACTACCTGACTTTAACTCTACATGCACTACTTGAAGTGCTGGGAAAGATCTCCATGGGTCAATATTTGCCAGGGATTTCTTAAATCTTCTTAAAGAATCAGAAATCTGGAGCAGTGGGACTCCAGTAATTTCATGGAAAGAAAGATGATGAAAATATATCTTTCCTCTCTTGAGACGCTGGCGTCGGATGCATTCTTCAGCTATTTATGCTGCAGTCAAGCCTTTGTGTATGTGTGCACACATATACATCTATATTCCTACCTCTTATTTGTCACTTAACATATTCTAGCAGCATATCAGACAATCCAAAGGCTCAAGTCTATGCCCAGGGCCTCAAGAGTGATACTGTTTGGAGAATGCACCAAAGCATAGCATAGGCAACACAGAATTACAGAACAGTTGTGTCTGGAAGGCATCATCTGGTCGAACCCCCAAGCTCATCTGGGTCACCTAGAGCTGTTTTCCTAGGACCTTGTCCAGACAGCTTTTGAATTTCTGCAAGGATGGAGACTTCATCACCTCTCTGGGCAACCTCTGCCACTGCATGGTCACCCTCACTGTGACCAAGTGTTTCTTGATGCTCATAGGGCAGCATCACTTCCCTTGACACACTGGCAATACTTTTTGTAATGCAGCACATGATATTGTTTGCCTTTCTTTGGGTGAGGACACCTTGCAGGCACATGGTGGCTCCAACTGGACAGGAGGCGCATGAAGTTCACTTCTGCTAAGTTGCTTTCCAACATCATCTCATATCACCTTCTCATTAGAAACATCTCCTAGAATTGGCTAGGGATGGTGCTTTGTCTACAAAGGGAAATTGCACTTGCATTGTAGTCACTTGTTTCCTATTTACCTTCAGAACAGGGAGGAGAATATTTTTAGTTTGGTTGCTTTGGGCCTTGTATTCCATGCCTTTTAATTAGGTGTCTATTTAGGCTGCTTAAAAATAAAGTTTTTCTGGGCTGTCATGAGAAAATAGAGCCCTTTAAATGCTTTTATACTTCTGGATTTTAAGAGGAGAGACTTCTACGTGCCTGGTGTTATTCCATTGTTCAGTATGGATGGCATAGGGGTGGAAATAAAAGTATGATGTATTCGAATGATGGGAATATCCTTCTGCTTCTCTCTAGGAATGGAAAAAATGCACTATCTTATTGGTGTAGCAAAGTCCTGATAGCTCGAATTCTGTCTCTCTTTTCTGAAGAAGTCCTGACAAAAAGATTAGTATTTGGTCCTCTAAATCATACCATGTATTCTTCCATAAGGGTCATATCTGATGGCAACCACACTGCCCTGACAGCTGCAGAATGTGCCTAATGATAGAGTTTGTTAAAGTTATTAGGAATTATGAACTTGGTTTTACCTATAGCATTGTAGAACAACAGCTTTTTCATGGAGTAAAATGGTTGTGCTTCAGGGTAAAAATAATGTGAGCGTTGGTAATAGCTTTAGTATGTTATTTGCAATGTAATAATTTTATGTCATTGTTAACTTAAAATGGTTTGGACCTGAATTCTAACCATTCATATTTAACTTTTATATAATGTATACTAATGCTTTCTAATTCTCTTCTTATAATCCGACATTAAGGAAACAAATTCCATGAAAGCACTAGAGGGTATTTAGCAGCCAGTCAGAAACCTGACTTGAATGTTATTTGCATTTAAATATTGTAAAACATACACAATTGGAGTCCAAGAGAATTCTTGAATTAGAGAATTTAAACTCTGTAGGTTTTTAGGCTCGTTTCTGCTAACCATGAAACAGGGTGCCAGGAACCTTATCAATGAGCATAGCCGCATGCCTTCATTGGTCTTCACTTTTAACACTTGGAAACACATGTTGGAACAATGTGTCATTTAGAGCTGGGTGAATTAGCTGGTGCTCACTCTCCCGGCAGCTAGGAGTGGAAACAGAAACCTGCTTTGTGCCCAGTTTTGGACAGGGATTTCAACAGAGACCTCCCACTTTCAATGAACTGAAATGAACTCCCTGGCAGTCTCTGGGCTCAGCAGGTTTGGGCTTTTTTGGGGTCTGCCACTTTTGTGTAGAAACTAAGGAGTCAGGTGACTCCCTAGGGTGTCTCTAAACTGGTGATTAGGGCTCTCACCTCCAGCTGCTGGAATAATTTTTTGTGCAAGGAGGAAAGTTTTGACCCAGGCATCTTCCTGGTGCAGAAGATGGGAACCTAGGGCTCCCATAGCCTGGTTTGCCAGGCAGAGTTTTATGCAAAGAATAAGGGAGAAAAAGATGTGCAAGTGTTCAGTCCTGAAGGCACCCACGTACTTCAGCACAGTGTGATGTGGCTGGAGGTAGCAGCATCCTCTGACCTATTTCTAGGACTGCAGTGCAGGCACATCCCAGGACATCACCTTGCAAATCAGGTGGGAGGGGAAGGGGCCACTACCAGTCCCTTGGGTCACTCCTTTTGCTCCCTGTTTCAGTCAGAGTCCCACAGGACTTTTCAAGCAGGATGAAATGCTCTGTGCTTCTGCTTTCTTTCATTAACACAAGCTGAAAAAAGAGGAAAGAACATTTAAATTAAGGCTGAATTGAATAATTCCCTTCTCCCCCTTTTTTCCTTTGCCTATAAGGATAAGAAATCAATTATTTGCACAGCCTCAGTATCAGGAGAGAGATCTTCTATTACTATTTCCTATACTGAAGAGCTTATTATGACTACATAGGGGTTATTGTATTCAGAAGCAAAGGGATTACAAATATCTCAATGTCTTCTATAGCTGCTAGTAATTATTTTTGCTTCCAGCTATGTTACAACCATTAAAGTTCATGTTTAGGTTACAACGTTCCCTGTGTGAATGTTTGCTTTTAATTAATAAAAGGATGTGCTGGGCTTGTCCTTCCACAGTGTAGACCCTAAATCTGTCAGAAACAGCTTATAGTAATGGAAGAGCTCTGAAAAGCTCTTTCCTGTGAGAAATGTGGCTGGAATTCCTTGATTTCCACACTACTAGCCAAAGATATGAGTGCTTGGGGGGTTTTGTCCTACAGGCTGTATTAGATAACTTTGTTACACTCCACATGAAATGCAGCCTCTGACTTGTGGCAGCTGCCTGTATAGTTTTCAAGCCGGCAAAGAAATAGCTGCTAACAAGCAAGCAGCGGCATAGTTAAAATTCAGTGAGATCATAGCTGCAAACACGCTGAGGGTAAAAGGGCTGCAGCCACTTCAGCTCACTGTTCCATAACAAACTACAGAGCCTCTAAGAGAACCAAATGTCCTGGCTCTTCTCCCCCACTGTGGAAATGCTTTCCCCCTCCCTCCCCTTCCCTTCTGTAGGGATGAGAAAATCTCACTGCAATCTAAACATTTGCTGATATCATCTGTCATAAATAATCCCTAAAAAAATATTAAGAGAGAAGGGAGAACAGCAAACCTCAAACCACTGTTTAGGCCAAAAAGGCCAAAAGCATTTGTGTTTGTTTCAAGATAGTGGAGACCAGAGTGAAGGTCTGGTATTTTGCTGGTGACCGCTGAAGAAGAGGGATTTGGCTGCTGGCAGAACATAAAGCAAAGCTGACAACAAAGCTTTCCTTTCATGCTATCCAAATGAACACATTTCTAATCTGAAATTCAAATACTTGACAACACAGAGCCTGTGAGCTGGGCTTTGAATAGGAAATTGCTTCATGGTTTTAGCATAATGAATTAGGCAGTTAGAGTAAATCCATTTAGAAGGCATAGAATGCTTTCACATGCCTTGTAAAAGCTAAAAAACCCCTACTAATTTCCTAAATTTCTCATGACTTGCAAAATGTCTAAGTGTTCTGTGCAAATGTGGTTGTGCATGTTATGTTTGGCTTATTGCAGCTATGTAGTTTGACTCTTCTATTTTACAACACACTGATTATTTAGATAAGATTGTACCTTAATTAAAAACCATAAATAACAACTAGGACATTCTTTGAAAACCAGCACTCTCACCAATAACGAGAGTACATTAATTAGTCCTGACACTCTGTTCTGGTTAATTACTATTACACATTCTGGAGATGCAGCATTAGGCTGTGAAAACAGCTGGGGTGGAGTCACACCATGAAAATCAATACAGGGATTCTCTGAACTGTTAGCTGTGTACTGACAAGTGGCAGCTTCAGTCTCGTGTTTTGGACAACACTGGACCCATTCTGTGTGGCAGCCTTCATAACCTTTCAAGGGGACCAGAGGCAGTGTCACAGGTAGCTTAAGGAGGGATGCTATAGCAGAACACCGAGTGAGAAGCGGCTGTTTCTTCTGTGCATATGTCTGACCTTGGAAATCATTTGTCAGGCCTCCTGGGAACTCAAAGTTCCTTCTTCTGTGGTTTGCTTAAGCAAACAATTGCAAATAGTACCACTTGGAATGCCAAGGTTAAATGCATTCCAGTCATGTTTTAAAAAAGGAGCTGTCTTTTTAAAAAATATTTTCCCTTTTTCCTTTCCTTTTTGTGATAGTCTCAGAAAGTTCTTAATACTTTGGAGAAAATGTTCAAGCCCTTGTTTTTAACATTTTGTTTTGCTTCAAAGGCTAAGCCTAAGAGGGCAAATGAGTTTGTGAGCAACTGCATAGCGGCTTTCTAACAAATGCATACAAACAGATAACAAGGCATGATGTTCTCATATTCAGAAGCTTACTAGCTATCACAGAAAACCCACTTTTTTTCCCATGGAAAAAACCTTGGGTAAATAAATGGATTTTATTTTATCATATAGTTTTTAACTCTGCCACCAGAGATACCATGGTACAATGAAATAGTTCTTTGGGTTGACATAGTGATAAAAGAATTATGATGGATTATTTTACAAAGAGTTTTTTTAATCATTAATGTGTGTCAAGCGCCTAATTAATGTTTACTGTTAGGAATGTAAGGGAAATATGTCCTCACTTTCTCACAGCTGTTAAAATATGAATAGGTCTTTTTAGGTCCTTGGAGATGCATACTGAATACATATATACAAGCATCTGAATGTATGTATGATGAATTAAACTGAGAAACACTGACATTTAAATGCATTAAAGCTATACTGAGTTGGAATAATAATTATCACCAGCAGCACAACATAAATATTTAAAACTACTGTACCTATGCAGTAGACACAGAGGCGCCAGGCTGAATTTATCAAAAACCAATTCTGAATGGCACCTCTAGCAAAATAATGGGATATAGAAAGGAGGCATCTTCAAATCATTAATACGGAGGAAAACTGAAGCCTGCATTACAGGCTTGTTTTTAGGAGCCAACACAAACAATAGGTTTCCAAATCAAGACTTTCTGTATACAAGATGTCATAAACATCAAGCAATACATTTAAGATCTGCCCTTCTGCAAGACAGTCTACTGCTTGAATCCCTCCACTGTATCAGAGAGGGGTATTCAGATTTTTCCATTTAAGAATTAGCTGAGAGAAAAAAAATTTTAAAAATTTTAACTTACATTGTAGTGTACAGTATTGTATACTACGTTGGAAACAAAAACATAATCTGTGAAAGAATTAAAGATATATATATAAATATAGACATATAGATATATAGATATATAGATATATAGATATATAGATATATAGACATAGATATAGATATAGATATCGATATAGATATAAGCATAAATATAAATATAAATATAAATATAAATATAAATATAAATATAAATATAAATATAAATATAAATTTAAATTTAAATACACACACACACTCTTAAATTATAGCAAGATGTCAAAATTAGTTATTTCTGAATGAAAAAGAAATTTATATTTTACCAGGGCAAAAAGGGTTTTTCATTGATTTCTACCAAGTACTATTCTTTGTGAATGCACACTCATGCCAAAATCTCACTGAAATCTGTGAAATTATTTAGTAGGCATGGAGAATTTTCCCTACATATGAACTTTGGGACTGAATCTAGAATGTAATACTCTGATGCAATATGAAGTTCCTTTTGGCATTGAGGGTGTTGTTTAAAGTTGAGCTAAAAGTTGATAAAAAGTACTAAAAGGTTAGATTTGATATAAGGACATAATTCTATTTAATTAGATAAATGTTTTCTGCTTAGAAAGAACTCTTAGGATGAGAATAGACAACTAAGTACTATTACAGCAAGGAATAACAGGATGAACCAGCAACAGTTACTCATTGCTATCCAAAAATAGTGACTAATTTCTGCCATCTAAACTCTTGGTTCTTGTTCAGCTTTTACTTAGTTTGCCATATAGAATCCCTGTGTGCTTTCTTCTGTTTCTTGCTTGCATAGTGTGAAAAAATGAAGAAAAGAAACAGATTACAGTCTTTCTCTTCTACCTAAAAGAAGTAATTCTCTCTTCTGCTCTAGTTTATAAATCATTTGTAGTAAAATTGCAGTGTAAAAATACCCCCAGTGGCACTAACTAAAATGCAGTACTGTTACACTGCCTAAATCATGGTATAATCTTTTGGTGATGCCTGTGGAGCACAAAGTGTGTATGTTGTGTAACCCTGTAGCTCTTCTCACCGGAAGATCTGGATTATGCTGCCTAGAGATACAGTGTAAAATCTGAAGCCTACCAAAAGCTTTGAGCCAAATATTTGTCATCTTTATCCTGCCCCTCATTGAAGCATGAATTACACCCCTTCTTTGTAATAACATTTGAAAACGCTGGGAAGGGGAGAAGTTATTCAAATTATGACAGATATCCACGTTAATTGAAAGTTATCAGTGATGACCAGGAATTCACAGAGTTTGCTCTGCAGTCTTGGAGTAAAATGTGACTCCTGCCTCCAGCATATTTTGGTGGTTGTTATGAGGGATTATAATGGTGCAGCACTTTCACAGAGCACCTACAGTGGGACAGCTTTCTCTCAGATGCCTTAGGCACCTTTCACAATACGGTGACCTGTTTATGCAGGAAAAGATGAAATGCTGCCTTTCACAAATGTGAGCTCCAGAATTTCATCTCAGGTGACTCATCTCATTTCATGGATAAGACAGAATTGCAACATATTCTTTAAAAAATGAGAAACATGCAAAAATTTTAATTACTGAATTTGCACTGCTATATTTTCTCTCTGAAAAAATCTCAAAAACCAAAGACACAGGCATGTTTTTCATAAGTTGACTACAGTGATTTTTAATGTTGTAACGTGAAGATTTTTGGCAGACATAAGTGCTAGAATAGTAATGGATGAAAGTTTAAAAATATCATAAACTGATGTAACACACTCAATGCATTAAAGGCAAATCCTCAGAAACTGTGTCAAACAGGAAATAAAAAAATTATGTTCTTATTAAAGATTCAGAATAGAAGGCAAATTTATATTGCAGTGACCATCTTTCTTCTTTCCCTTGATTCTATCTATATTAGAAAATATTTGATCTCATTTCCTCTCTGATGCTTACAAATGCAGCCAGCTGTTAACCTTAAGTTTAAATTCTCTTATGTTGCATTTAGGTTTCAAAATTATCACATGAGAACGGAAGCTCTTTAAATGCAGTCCATTCTCTGAGTGAAATATGAGCAGAGTAGAAATGCACTTTGATTACACTAAGGTGCTAAAGCAGGTTGAAATGAGATTCAATAAAACAACCTTTTCAGCAAAATTCAGTGCAGTGATGAATCAGTGCTTTCCCAAACTGATTAATTTGTTGAAGCGAACACTCATACTGTCTGCTAATTTTCAGATATGTCTAATTGCTTGGAAATCAAATACTTTCTGTAGCAGAGAAAGAGTCAGGAAATGGTGTCAGATAATTAAAGCATAAAGGTTATGCACAAATGTCAAATCAATAAGGACAGTAAACATGGTTTATCAACCATGCCAAGTACACTTTTTCAGTTGCTAAATGTAAATAGGTTTAGAATGGAGTGGTCTGGTGGGATGATGAATAGGATACCCATAACAGTTTAATTAACTCCAGTTTCCTACATGTTAAAGGTTTCCTCAGTCCACTGGTTTATGTAACAAACCCTCTTAGGATTTCATTAGCCATTGCTCAATATGAAGTGCAAAATGCTGTCTTAAGGGGTTACATTTTGCCCTGCTCTTCTGTTGAGCTAGAAGTCTTATCACAATGCTGTTACTGTTTTCCCTAAAAATATGCTAATATTTTAATATGTTATGTGAGGATATTGGTTTCGTATTTTTGTTTTTTGTTATCAAGAAATAAAAGGCAACAACTTCTAACAGTGAAATGCAAATGCTTCTTTAACTGCATATAATTGGTTTACTTTGTTGTGGGTTTTTTTGGTTTGTATGTTTTGTTTTTTGGAAGGGAGGTATGTTCAGGGATTTGGATTCTTTTTGTTGATAGGAGGAAGAAAAATTGCTTTTGTTTTGTGACTCAGAAGATGTGATTAAAAGAAAATCTACACTTTATATTGCAATAAATTTCAGGCTTTTTAACTTTTTTGTAGTACATAGGGTATTTTTTGTTACAGCATTTTGTCTGATAAAGGGTATTCTCATGTTATATTTTAAATGAAAAAATTCTTATATTCTGGAACCAAGGACTCTGAAGGTGGGGCAACCTTTTCTAGCCTTGTCTACTAAAGATTTCTTTTATCCCTGTAGAAAGGAAAACATAAATCAGCTTGTATTCAATTTGGTTTCAGACAATTAAATTTATCATTAGGAAATAAAAGGGTTATTTAACCTTTAACCCTAATAGAATAGCTAAATTTTAAGTTTAGAGAACAGAAAGCCTTTTTATTTAAAACAAAATGCTATCTAATTTTTCATGTTTCCCATTTAGGACTATAACACATGAAAACATCACATACAACCTCAGCTAATAATGATCTATTTTCTTACAGAAGCAGGCAATAATAATGCTCATTAACACCATTTTCTAATGTTCCTATGGGAAATGCTATCAAGCTCTCTGTCAAGGATTTATTTCAATTAAATTAACAACTGCTGACCTACCTTGTACATAGGATACTCTAAGCAAGTGCAGTTTGATCCTGTAATGACATTTTCTTTTAAGATGAATATATGACAACTGTATTTCGTATGCCTTGGAAATTACTTTCAAAAAACGTCCATTGCCAGTGCATTTTAAAATTGCTCTTTTAAGATGCTTCGTAGTGTCTCTCGACTGACTCAGACATGCATGACTATCCTTACAAACAATGATTTAGAGGAAGAAATTCAACACTCAGGATTTGTTGCTTCCATTTCTCAATAATTTTGTGCTTTCCTTGCCCTCTGCTGTGTTATCAGTCATCCGTGTCCCAGGGGAAATACTACAGGCTTGAGGTTAAATTAAGGTTCTATCTCCAGTGATTGTCTTCAGCAAACCCTGTACATTCCCAAACAAACCTTATCTTCATTGAATGCAGCCTTAAATGCCAGGCGACAGCAGGGAAAGCTCTCTTCCTTGCTGACATGAGTGCTGAGATTAATATAGAATACTGTTTGAAAAGGAGAAAAGGTAACTAAGCTTAAAAAGAAATCGTACATATATTAACTGATTAATCAGAACTGTGCTCTGGGTTAGAGATTGATCTGCAAAAAACCTTTCCAGCCATCATATGCTACCTGAGATTTTAAAAAAATAAGACTCAGAAAAAAGGTGTTGCTACTACATCTATCTTAGTTAGCTTTGTTAATTAAAAAGTCAAGCCTTTTTTTGTGCTGCATGCAGGTCACTGACATTTCCCGATATAACTTAAGCAGTTCCCTGACTCAAAAGATGGCCTTATGTGGGTTTATAAAATAAAAGCAGCGCAAAATAAACTAATTCAGTGCAGGAATTTTCCCAGATTCTTTGAAGTAAGGCAAAAAACAGGCTCCTAGCAATTGTGTAGTTTTGTGTGCGCTGAATGGCATGGACCAAGTTTCACATTATCACTGGGGCAAAGAACCTTGCAAGGAATGGGCTTATATAATGTTTTAACAGAAACTGTGTTTAAAGAGCTGTGGTAGGTGGTCAGCCATAGGCTGGTAGGAGCGCCCTTTGGGGCTACTGCTCCTCATGCCTGTAAGGACGGCTTTGTGAGGGGGAATCGGGCTTTCTGGGGAGCAAAAGCCTTCCGGGGGACAACTACAGCAGCAGCCTCAGTCTGACTTTCTTCTCTGGCACCGCAGTGCCAGACCTGCCACATTGGTTTCTGTTGGCTGGAAAACAGGCATGAGGAGACCCCTCCCTGCCCATCACTCTGAGCTGATGGTGAATGTCAGGGATGGAGTCTAAACGGAATATAATTTAACAAAGGATTTACTTGTTTAAGTAAAGAACAAGGTTTCAAGGGTAAGAATCAACCCCCAAATCTATAATTACTGACATAAAAGGTGATTTTGAAACTGGACTTGATGCAGTGTTACATTTTGACACAGTATAAATAAAGATTTTCCTACTTCTGTGTTAAAAGATATCACAGAATCACAAGAATGATTGCGGTTGGAAAGGACCTGTGGAAGTCATCTGGTCCAGACGCCAAGCTCAAGAGGATCCATCAAAACATTTTCCCCAGACCATTTTTCTGGACCATGTCCAGATGGCTTTTGAACATCTTCAAGAGAGGAGACTGTACCATCTTGCTGAGCAATCATTACCAGTGCTTGGTCAGCCTCACAGTGGGATAGTGTTTCTTGATGTTCAGAGGCAATCTCCTGTGTTTCAGCATTGCCTCTTGTTCTGTCACTGGGCATGATTGGAAAAGGTCAGGCTCTGTCTTTGCATTGTTCCCGCAGGTGTTCACGTGTATAGTGATGACTTCCCTCGGAGCTTGCTCTTACTCAGGCAGAGCAGTCCTAGGTGCCTTAGCCTTTCTTCATAGGAGAGATGTTCTTGATTACATCTTTGTTTCCTTTTGCTGGACTCTTTCCAGCATGTCCATGGCTGTCTGGTAGTGGGAAGCCCAACACTGGAAACAACACTCAGGCTTCAGCAGTACTGAGTAGAAGGGCAGTATGACCTCCCTCAGATCTTTGGCAACATTCTCCCCAGTGCAGCCCAGGATACCATTCCTATTCTTTGCAGTAAAGGCACAGTGCTGGCCCATTTTTAACTTGGTGTCCTTCAGAACACCCAGCTCCTTTTCTGCTTTTGAGCTGGGTGGCCCCCAAATGTGTGGGATAGTTCCCCCCAGGTGCAGGACTTCACACTTCTTGCTCAATTCCATGATAATCCTGTCGTTCCACTTATCCGCCCTGTTGAGTTCTTTCTGACTAGCAGCATGACACACAGGCGTATCAAGCCTTCCTCTTAGACTGGCTGAGGGGACACTCTTCCTCATCATCCAGACCATTAATGACAATGGTAAAGAGTATCAGACCCAGATTTGATGCTTCATGTGTACTTCAAATCACTAGATTCCAACTTGATTTCATGCCACTGATCACCACCCTTCAGCCAGTGTTCCATCAACTGATCATTCATCCCATACTTCAACAGCTTCTCTATGAAGATATTATGGGATGTAAAGGCCTCACTAAAATCTGTGTAGAGGACATCCACTGCTCTCCCTTTATCTGTCAGTCCAGTTGTTTCACTGCAGAAATTCATCAAGTTTGTTAAGCTTCCCCTTGGCAAAGCCATGCCAACTACTTCTGATAATCTTCTTGTCCTTCGAGTACCTAGAAATGGTTTTCAGGGTTATCTGCTCCACTGACTTTACAGGCATCAAGGTGAAGCTGACTGAACTGTAGTTCTTGGGGCCCTTCTTCTTGTCCTTTTTGAAGACAGGACTTACATCAGCTTTTTTCCAGTCTTCTGATATTTCTCCCAATTGCTAGGATTGATCAAAGAATTGCAAGTGGTCTCACAATGGCATTGACAGCTCTCTCCGCACTCTAAAGTGCATCCCATGAAGACTTATTTGTGACTTGTTTGCTAAAGTATTCTCTGATCTGACCCTCCTCTTTGCAGGGTGTATATTTCTTATATTGTAATTTTAAAAAATTATATTTAACAACTAGATTTGATTTTTTCTGAACAAGAAGGAAATGTTACTCCCCTCAATTTACTCTTATTGCTGTGTTGTTTCACTACAGCATTTAAATTTAAAATATTTTTACTCTTTCAAAAGTACTTAATAACTATTTCTTGTGCAGCTGAAAGCTCACTATGGTGGGGTGGCTCTGACTGGATTCCAGGTGCCTACCAAAGCTACTCTATCTCTTGCCCTCACAGCTGGACAGGATAGAAAAGAAAGACTCATGGGTTATGATAAGGACAGAGAGAAATCATTCAACAGTTGCCATTATGGGCAAAACTGACCCGACTTTCGAAAAAGTAAGTTTAATTTATTGTCAATCAAATCAGAGTAGGATAATGAGAAATCAAAGCAAATCTTAAAAACACCATCTCCCCATCCCATCCTTCTTCCCACACCTGACTTCACTCTGATTTGCTCTACCTCTCCCCCTTCAGTGGTAAAGTGGGACAGGTAATAGAGGCTGTGGTCAGTTCATCACATGTTTTCTCTGCTGCTCCTTCCTCCTCAGGTGGAGTACTCCTCACACTCTTCCCTTATTCCAGCATGGGTTGCCTCCCACAGGAGACAGACCTCCATGAACTTCTCCAACCTGGATCCTTCCCACTGGCTTCCTTCCCCTGTGGTGCAGTTCTTCAGGAATGCACTTGCTCCAGAGTGGGTTCCTCATGGGTCACATGTCTTACCAACAAACCTGTGTGGGCTCCTTTTTCCATGGGTCCACAGGTCCTGCTTGGAGCCTGCTCCAGTGCAGGCTTCTCATGAAGTCACAGTCTCCTTCAGGCACTGACCAGCTCCCTCATGGATCTCCATGGGCTGCAGGCACACAGCTGTCCCTGGAGGATCTTCACATCACCATGGGTTGCAGGGGAATCTCAGATCTTGCTCCTCCTTCTGCTCTGACCTTGGTGTCTTCAGGGCTGCTGCTCTCACATGTTGTTACACCTTCTTTTCTGGCAGCAATTGCCCTTGTGCAGAACATTTTTCCTTTCATAACTACATTATCCCAGAGAAGCTACTGCCATTGCTGTTGGGCTCAGCCTTGGCTGGCTGTGGGTCTGTCTAGGAGCTGTAGGGCATTGGCTCCACTGGACACAGGGAAAGCTACCAGAGGAGCCACCCCTGTAGCCCCCATTCCAACAAAAACGTTGCTGTGTAAACCAATTGCACTCACAAAAAAAGCAAATGTTTTTAAAGGAAAGGATGAGTGTTTTTGAAGAATAGCTTGGATTTCTTTCTGTCATCTTAAAGATGTGGGATTTAGGGGTTATTGGAAGAGGTGTGAGTATAAGGATCAGAAAGAAAAGCCTCTGAAGAGTTGCAGTATTCGTATTTGTTACTTTATGTCCTCATCTTTCCTGCCTTTCTGTACATTACAGCTGTCTTTGTAGACCTACTTTATCAGTGCAAATGATGTTACTTTCCCACTTACCACCTTTTTCTCACTCTTTAATGTTGGACATGTAACTCATACCAGAAATCTTGTCACTAAAGAATTTAGTGCAGAGATATCTGTGGGAGATTCATTCATACCAGATCTGACTTGAGATGTTTTTCCTGTGAGTAGGAAGCAATAGCTATTTTTTCTCCCAGCAAAATAATCAAAATGTCTGTGCTGCTGTATTTGAACAGAGTCTCAGATCAATGCTCACATTTAACAGGGAAAAAAAGTGTATTTGAATAGAAATTACATATGAATTCTTTAACATATATTATGCACTTTTTCTTTTTTATGGTCATGTTTCCCTAAATGATGGCAGAAGCTGAGGCATGGCAGGTAGTGCTCTTGTTGAAGAAATTAGTACTGCTGAGACAGGATGCTATTGCACTGGAATTATCTTGTGAAGTGTGTGTGTGTTTTTCCTTTAGCGGAGGTGATCACAAACTTGACTGACCTGTTCCAGTAGAGCACTTGTGTTGGGGTTACAGGCTCAGCCAGGAGACTAAAATGCACAGACAACTGCCACACTTTTCCCAAGAAATGTGAATGTAAAAAAAAACCCAGTGATGGTATTTTTGTGTAAAGTGAACACTGCTCACTTTGCTAGAAAAAGAATTTGTGACACAGTCTGTGACAGTGCGACCAGGTTCCCCTTGCAGTAGGGATGTATTCAAACAGATGTGTCTTAACTGAAGTAATCAATCACAATCAAAAGAGCTAAACATCTTGAAGATATGTCATGAAATGATGTAAATATTCCTCAGCCTTTTTCCCCTCTACACTAACATTTTTTAACTATTATGCAAATTAGAGTATACTTCTTATTCTGTTGGTAATGACTTTTTCCATTCTTGGGACCAAAAAATAAGCTTTTACCAATGTATTGGTTATTATTAGAACAATAAGCAAAATTTTCTCCTTATCATTTTGTTCTAAAGCATGGAACCACAAAATCACATTATATTACAAGAAACCTATTCCTATGAGATCCTAGGAATAATGGTTAAAGGTCTTAGAAACGTCCTGTTGAGTGTCTGCTGTGGGGTTTCTCAAAAAGAGCAAGTAACAGAATATTTTTTCCACCATCTCTAGGGGTTTTAAAACTAAGTAATCTGACTATCAATTTTGAGATTCTTGGAGGACTGGGAAAGTGTTTTGTGGCCCTGCTGTTGGATGGAAAGTCTTGAGTAACTACTGGCTTTAATGGGCAGAACAGTTCTGAGACCTGACCTGAAGTTTTTCATGAAGGAGCGATGCCTTTGGCTTGCTTAAATGAAACGATCATATGCAACAGTGACCGGCCTCCACTTCCAATTTAATTCTCAGCAAAGATTTTTTAATTTTTCTTTCAATCTATGCAGGAAAATTGTTTAAGAAGAACCCCAAACCACAAAAATGTTTTGTACAGGGCCTTCTATTCTTAACATTTACTTGTTGCTACTGTAATATACACTAAATGAGCATTTTCAACATCAGACTTAGGTAATTTCTCTCTACTTATAAATATTTGAAAAATCAGTGCAAATTGAAGAAAATAAATCTAGGTTTTTTTGATGTGTTTAGAATGTTGGGTTTTTTTGGTAAAACTGTTATAAAAACATTGCATCCAAGACAGTTAGTGTACCCATTTTGCCTTAGCAATTATGGCTGATACTGAACAATTGGATATTCCATGCTTAGTGAAAAAAGGACTTGCGAGGCCAGAAAATATCTTTCAAATAATATTTTTTTTTTGGCAATTAGCTAATTTGTCTTTTTATTCAGATTCCAAAATATGTCCTGACAGGAAATAGAAATCTGTCTGGTTTTTAGAAAAGTGAGAGACCAGCGTTGACCCACAAACTAGCTGTGATGAGTGTTTGGCGTAATCGTGATAATGCAGAAAAATATTAACTGTCAAACTTGAACAAAGCTGTGACTGTGAGGTAATTCAAAAAGACTGAGGGTTGTTTCCAAGTCACCTCACACATTTGCTAAAGGAAAGGTTAACAAATCACTGTAATTAGTATCTTCTTTTTATCATACCTTTATTTTTTACCTTTGAACAGTTTACTAATTCCACACAAGTTGCAACTTCAAAACAATGGCTGCAGCTTCAGTCCCTGAAGGAATTGAAACTGGGCTCTTTCTCAGGAATTTTAGTGACATGAAATCACTTCCATGCTATAGTTGACTATTTCAGTCTGAAGGTCACAAGTTCACAAATAATATTCCTAAATACAGTCTAGTAAGCGGCATCAGGAAGTGTTATGCACATTGCTTTTTAAGCCATGCTTGCCTAGTATTAAGGTAGAAGTATACACAAGAAGATATTGCTTGGCACAGGCAGAAGGTGATGTTCTAAATAGATGCTCTGAAAATAGATTATGCAGCTCTCTCAATTAAATTGGTTTAAGTCAGTTTGGTTTCTCTATAGTTTTAAAGTAGGATAAAAGCATATCTGTGTTTCTCTAGTGGCTTCCACTTTTTTCTTCTCTTGAAATTTTATATAAAGCCAGCTGGATAACTTTTATAGTGATTGTACAAAGTAGTTATGTTTGTGTATTTTAAAACATCATGCCTACTTTTACACAGTTCATAAGGCTATGAGTCCATTGTTCTAAGGCAATGACCACTAGAGGATGGTTCTGTGTTTTGAGAGAAGCAATCTTTCTGTTTAAATTCTTTGGTTAGGGTTATTTATGCTATTTTGTTGTTTAGTGTGAAACTCACCTTCTTGCTTCCACAAATATTTTTCTCATAGGTAAGTTAGGTTTTAAACTACTCCTAGTCCAAATTTCCTTGGTTTTGTGCCTGTGGGAAAGGAAAAGTTTTGACAAGATAAATGATGTAAGCTGTGGTCCATAGCCATCTGAAGTTGAACTACAACCAAGTCTTTTGAAGATGATAATGGAGAATTATTGCTAATTTACTCTGAAAAAAGTTTCCTTGCTCTGTAGTGCATGTATTTATTGCATAATACAATATTTTATTGACCACAAATTTTTGTTCTCTGTTTAGAAACTGCAATAATGGTATAATATTCATATACAACGAAGATTACCTAGGGAACTCCAAATCGGACTTGAAAATGTTTTATGTAGTTTCTGCATATATTGTAAGAAGGACTGAGAGGAGTAAATCACTAAGTGATATTGAGATTCTTTCTTGCACATAGAAAAACCCATTGCAGCTCTTCAAAAAATCTTAGTCTTTCTGGCTGATCCCTTTCCTATTCTCCCCATTTTCCAAAGCATCACTTTTGACTAGTGAAGTCTTCCGAGTAGGCTTCTTATGTGTCAGACAAGGTTTTGTCCATCAACCTAATACAGGTTGACCCAACAAAACACTTGATAAAATTTTGATTTTTATATTTTTACTCAGGCAATTCTCATATGCCTGTTGCTGCTTGCATGGCATCTTTAGATTTTGATGTGCTCTATAGGTGCCCTTTGCTGCACGTACAGCTGATCTTGTTCCAGCTTATAGTAGAAGTTCAAGTCATTCTTGGCATGCAAGTTTTAAAATTCAAAATTATTAGCTTTGTTTGTTTATTTACTTACTATTTGGCTTGCAGATATTGTTAAGAGTGGAAAACTAAAATTCTTTTGGGGCAATAATGTCAACATCTGAGTATTAAATAGGACAAAGATCTGCATCAAGAATATAGTAAGTATAATTAACACTAAGTTGGTAGGACATTTTTTATTGTGAAAACATTCCTCTCTGGTAATCTTCCCCTGTCTTGATTCTAAATTTAAAAGAGCTGTAAAGCATATCATATATGACAACTGGCTGTTTTAATTTTTTATAATTTTTCAGCTTTTTTTTTGTCTCTTTTTTTTTTCATCAAAAATACAATGTAATAAATATTTTCTCTAGTCACCTGATTTGTTTCTTTGAAAATATCACTAATATATTTTTTAGCATGTTGTGGATACATATATACTTATATTAAGGCTTGTAATAGTTTTTATTAAAATGTGCACTTAGGGACACTGAGTGCCTCAAGTGGTTGGAAGTATCCGACAAGGATATTTTCATTTCTGGAAATAACTTTGTACCAGTCCAGCACCAGATCAAGCATTGTTCACACTCAGAACTGTAGATAGATGTGGGATGTAGATTGATATTGGAAAGATGAGCAGCTGTAATAGTTAAGCCATTTAATGCCAGTCTTTATCCAGGGAGAACAGGTTTGAAGCTATTAAATGGGAAAGAGAAAATAAATCTCAGCTAATAAGCAACTTAAATTTGATATCTGCTATATTTGAGGTTATACCATGCATGGTGTACAAACATTTCTGCCCCTATGGATTCCCAAATGCAGCCAGAAAGTTTCAGAGACTGGATGTGTGTTTCCAGCACCAGGTATCAGAAATATGTTGCTCTCCTGGTCAGTCAGCAGGTTGAGCTATTTTTATTTTAAAACCTTGTATGCATGATGTATTTTTAAAGCCTGTAAGAAAATTCAATATTTTAAATAAACATATTTATCTTATTAAAATCCTTTATGGCTCCTTAACTAGATTTATTTTAGATTGTTCGTTAACAGACATGAAAAAATCACTTCACCTTAAACTCATAATTTAAGTTTCTCCTAGAGCTTTCTTGCAATGACATTATTCATTATTCTGTCCTTATACTCCTTAATTTTCAGAGACAGATTTCAGATGTGCTGAATGTGATTAGAACTCTCATCATGCAATTGACTTTCCTTGGATTTCCACATGCTAAAAAAAAAAAATGTTTTGCAGCAACTGCCAATCTGATATGGCAGGAGGAAAAACTTCTTCTAAGTTGCCAAATATTTTTGGAATTTGCTTTCCTGTGTTCAGGAAGAGTTCAATGACTAAATCTTTTAGGATCAGGTAACTCCCTGGAACACCTGTTTCTGCCCTCTGACTCCTCCCTTGTCATCTGATAAACCTCTAAGTGGCAGAACAGAAAGACTGCATCTAAAGGGACAGCATGGTGACCTCAGACAGGACAACACTCTCCAGGTGACCTGGAAAAGCTCCAGAACAGGAGTCCTGACAGCTGATCTACCAGCCTCAAAGGAATTAACTCATGCTGATGGCTGTAGGTGCTGAACTTCCACCCTCTGGGAGAACAGTGCTCCTGTGACCTGAAGAAAAGACCCATAGTGATGTGAAGCCACAGCTCCTTGTACTCTCTGCACAGATGATCTCTGCTCATTTTTTCCCATGAGGAAAGCAGATCTTTCTGTACTGAAACTGTGTTGCCAGTCATTTGTATCTGCAAAAAAGGAAATTCTGCCCAATGGAGCTATGGCAAATATGTGTGTGCTGTTCAGTTCATATTACAGTAATTACTGTGTTTAGCAATGGGTCATTGATGTTGCACATCAGCAGATGAGTAATGCTTTTGATGATGTTAATGGACAACAGGAAAGTTTTCAAGGAGTGCATTCATTTGACTTGTTTTCCTCTCCTGCCCACAAATTTCTTTAATTTAAAATAGGCCTCCTATAGCACAGCAAAAAAAATAAGAGTTGCAAACACTGAGACATGAAATACTGACTGGGAAGTTGGGGCAGTTGATTCAGACAAGTACAGAGCTGTTTCGGTGTTATGATTAATAAGGAAAATATTTTAAGCTGGCCTGACAAACTGGTGCATAAGCCTCTCAATGCGATGTATTTAAATTGCTGCACTTAGAGTGAACAAACTAGATTGATGTAATGTCTCCATGTAGACATGCCCTTGCTCTGCTTGCCTCCCTGCTTTAATCTGAGATCAGGGAGTGAGATGAAAGCAGATCAGAAGAGTGCTCCCTATTGTACCTCTGTAAGTGATCACATCTATCTTCATGTGACGCCATGGCAGCTGAGGCCAGCTCAGGTGGCAGAGCTGATTTCCCACAGTTATAAATGCAAAGGGACTGCGGGCAGGGAATTTCAATGAGGGGGACTTGATTTTGCAATGTCAGCCAGCAGGCCCTCAGTCAGCTGACTGAATCTTCTGTGCTGCCTATCCATTTAGCCATGTTCTCGGAAAGCGGTTGCATTAGAGGCAGCAGTGAAGACATAGGTCCCCTCTTCATTTCACATCATAGGTTAGCATAGCTATTTAAGTGACATGAAAATTAGGTGTAGTCCCTTATAGTTAATGTCACTGTTCTGGCACAAAAGAGAGGAAATGAGCAGAGTGTAATTGAACCTGTTATTTATTGATATGCTATATGGAAAAATGAATATATATTGTTGATAGATCTATGCACACAGAAGAAAGTATTACTTATTTGTTTCTTCTAGCAGCCAGGTACAGATGTTCTGTTGCCAAACACATGTAATGAGATCTATAGAAGACTGTCTTCAACTCAAAGAGCCTAAGTATTGGCTATGCATCTATAATCATCTTGCTTTGCTAAACTTACAGGGATACAGTGTGATTTGTTTTACTTCAGAATACAGTCTTTTTATTCCCTGCTGAATGTGGTGTGGAAGAAGTAGTAGAATCCTGTTCTGAGTTTCCAGGACCTGCTAGAAGCTGTAATGCATCAGCTTTTGCTGGAAAACAGCACTGCTGGAACAATAAATCACACTATTTTGCAGAAAATATTGAAATTAACCCAATGCTCATAACTTCTATAAAAAAGCCTTTTTATTTTTCTGCTGCCCATGGATGCACTCACCAGAAGATAACTTTGTTCTGCACTTGATAAGTGGTTTCTTTAATTTTTTAATCGTTTATACAATAACATGGGTTTACCCTTTGCAATCTTTAAAAGTGATGAGCCTTCACAGCAAGAATTTTTGCCTATTCCAGTAGTGTACATTGAAATAGGAGACCATATGTAATTTTTTAATTAGATCTTCTATGGCCCATGATTGAATAAGGGTCAAAAGCTTGAAATATTTTACAAACTATTTGTTTGTGCAAGAAAATATTCAGTTGTCTTGTCTGTTGATTCTCCATGGGAATTATAGATTCAGATCTAGAAAAAGAATGTTTAGAAAAAGTCAAATTATCATCTCAAATTAGTTCCTGCTACTAAACAATTTTTTCCTCTATTGCCTTTAATCAAACTTTTCCATGTCAGACCAGTATGTCAAATCAGAATGGAATAACTTGGAAATATGAATAAATCCATTCAGACTGTTCTTTTCATGGCGTGAATGGTTGCTTAAAAGCCTCAAAACAATCTGAGTTGGAGTAATTCCCTCTTCTGCACGGAATGAAATGTTATTTTGAGTACTAGAAAATAAAAGACCTTGAACAGCCTCATTTTCCTAATAATTTAATGTAAACTGGGGTAAATCTATAAGAAAAGATGAGTTCCTTGAAGAACATTAGTTCAGTTTCACTCTGGTCATGTGCTTTTCTCACAAGACTTAAATATTAGAATCTGGCTTCTGAAGACCTCATCCTGTGGTTGAAAAAGCTGTCAGTAGTTACAGTTGTTGTGAAGGGCTGTTCTGAGTTTGCACGGGAATGAATAGCTTTTTGCTCAGGTATTTCAATATTTGTGCTAATTTAGACCTTCCCACAGAATGGATGGTTGGATTTCTGAAAACAGGCAGCACTAGGGAAAAGTTTATTTAGTAGAAGATGAATGGAATGGAGGCGGCCAACAAAATTATCTGCCTCCCCGGAGGCTATGGAAAATAGTCTCCATTGCAGTTTAGTGATGGACTTTCATGAGCAGAGACAGACAATTGCATGAAATTGGGTTGAATTATGGGTAGGTAGTTTAGAAAGATGGACTACTGCCCACTGGGGAGAATTTTGGAGCTGTGAAAAACTGATCTTTAACAATGATAATGTATGTAAAAATAACAATTTGTCTTTGATGGAAGTAACTTTCCAAGGATTTGGCCTTGCTTCTTGAATATCAGGTTCATCTACACAGAACAAAAGGAGAAATGTAAAAGAAAAAGTGTGTGTGTGCGTGTGTGTGTGTGTGAAATGACATATCCCCTACTTTCACTTTCACTTACAAATAACACAAAGAAGTAAATTTTATATAATTTACCTATTTCTAATCTGAATGATGTTATTTAAAATATTTATGATTTCCGGTGTTTACGCAGGAATCTAAGGCTAATAGCACAACAAGTAATTTTAAATAATAGCTTAACATAAAATTCAATTATAACATACTTTAATATAATCAGTTTTTCCAAAAACACATTAAAAGAGACAATTTGTCTCATTAAAATTCAACAGGCATTTAGCTCAGCTGGAACATTTCAGGACTTATTTCAGCCTCATTCACACTGAATTTTCAGACAGATTACAAACATATAGGCTTAAATAAAGTTAACTACAAAATACTTTTGGAGTTGCAGCATTAAAAATATCTGTGTGAGAGCATCTGTATGTTTTATGAAATACTGTATCTTTGCCCTTTCGAATTTGAGGAAATTGTAGTTTTGTAAACCATAATTATATGGGATCATACTTAATGGCTATACTTGGTAATGCTGAGCCAATATTAATCAAGTTTCTAAAAATTTATACATACTTTCTCATTTCTCATATTGGTATTTATGTTCTTCAAGTAATTGCAGTCCACAAATTTTGTATGTGGTTGGGTGCCACTCCTGTAGATCTGTTTATATTTGGAATTCAAACTTTCACAAATTTTCACAAATTTGACAATTTTAAGGATATATTTTTTGCACATTTCTGTGATGAGAGAAGCTGTATTAGCAGTCTGAAACCTGTCTTGAGAAAATGTACATCTGTGACTCTGTGGTGAATGTATGTCAGCTGCTGCCTGAGTGCTACCCTGTGGAGGATGCTTCTTTTAGTTCTTTTTGAACTATGAGATACTGTACAGGCTGTCTGAACCCCTGCACTGTGCTTGACTACATTTCCTAATGACATTCTTCCCCTCTATCCTTCAAATTCCTGAACTTTGAACTAATTTCTTACTAGCTGCATGTGAGAAAATGGTCACATTTCTGACCAGCTTCTCTTACAAGTGAATAGTGCAGCGATTAGTGAAAATCCATCTCTTTATATACCACAAAATTTTTACCTCAGCATGTTTCCCCATTGTCCTCTGCTGCCGAATTTTTCTATTTATTTGTTTGGGATCTTGTTTGGTTTTTGTTTGTCTGGTTTTTTTGTTTGTTTGTTTAGTTTGTTGATTGTGATTTTTGTAAAGAAAATTATGCACAGAGTCCTCCGTGTTCTCTGTTACATGCCAGATCAGAGAGAGAAGCAGGGCTGGGTTTGATTTCCAGTTTTTCATTCCATCTAGTAGGGCAGGTAGTGAAATTTGTCCTGTTAGGTGAGAGCAGCCTGAGTGTTGCCCTAGGAGCTGTTCTCATGTGCCTTTGGTCAGCAACAAGTGTCTGTGATTCTATCTTTATCCCTAGTCCTTCTCTTTTTGAAGGAAGACTTCTCACAGTGATTCTAGCAGCTCTCTAAAATGCATAGGGTGGCTGTTAGATCTTACTGCTTCTTTTTCTATTTTTTTCCAAATGTAGATTTAATGATCCTAACTGGGATGCAACTATTCCAGACACATTCTGTTATGCCAAATAAATAAGGATCTTTGTCAATCAGCACCCTCTCTGATTCTGTTTCCATGTTTTCATTACTCCTTATGGGTATAATTATTTCTGTGAAGTAATAATTTTATCATTCTTTGCTTTTAATTTCAGAACTTTTTCATTTCTCTGTATGCATAAGACAGATGGGATTGGCAGGGGTGAGAAAGTTTTTGTCATTTTCTGTTTACTCTTCTCATCTTTTGATTGTTTTGCAAGGATAAGTATGGAAATCTGGTCCAGGAGCCTGTGTGCTGAAACTCATGACCTGAGAACAGAATTACTTGCTTTGAATCTGGCCTCCTGTCTGGTGTAACTCAATGACCTTCCCTTGTATTCCTCGTCATTCGTGGGTCAGACTTTGGGGTGAAAGATGAGCGTGTCCTTTAGGTCTGAGGGTTGGGCTAGCTCCGAAGGGACCAAGATCTGCTGTAACCTGCAGCTCCAAGGAAGGGTGTGCACGCTGGAGACTGCCAATGAGTGAAACACAAAGAGTTTCACACATCAGGCTGTGATGGCTTGCCTGTTTTCCTCCCTTGGGATACTGACCATTCTCTGAGAGGAAAATTCTGTTCAAAGAAGGACTGTGGCCAAGAGGTCAGGCTTGGGGGTAGGTGTTCGGAGCTAAGAAAATTCAGGGAAGGAACTGTGGCATTGGCAGCAAAACCTTGTACAGAAGAAGTAACCTAAGCAAAATTTCCTAGCAAGAGAGTAATTTTTTTCCTCCATAGAAAGAACAAATAACAAATAATCCTGTGTTTTCAAAATTTTTGATAGAATTTTTGGTGTACTCCTGTATACTCCTAAAACGAGAATCATTTAGTAGACTATTTTGCTCTGAAAGGAGACATCTGTGGGTAATCATTGTGCTGCTGGGAGAAAACAGACTACTGCTCTTATCTTACTGCTGTGCTCCTTGAGGAGTGGTCCTAGTGCTGTGCTTATTCCTTCTTTGGCTCTTGAGTTGCTTTTTTCTTTTCCAATCCATTCTACCCTTGCTTTAAAGGGCTGGCAATTTATACTTCAGTGGCTGCAGTAGCAATTCTGTAGCATCTGCCTATCAAATTGATTTTTTTTAAACACAAACCCAAGGTATTACCATAGGATTAAGCATATATAATTTATCATTTGTAGAGTACTGCCTTTACTCCAGCTGAATTCAGCTAGACTTACAACCACATGACAATTAAATAGCTTTAAAAATATGTGAAATGCTAGTTTGTATTTTAAAGTCAAATAATTCATTTAATGAGATATCTTGCCTAATCACACAGATCTTTAAAAAAAGAAAATTTAAAACACAAAAAAGCATTACATTCTACCACTGATTTTTTTTCTCATTTCAGTGATGGACCATTTGTCTTAAGCCAAAAAGAGGTAAAGCATATCTGACTTTTATGTCATTTGCCATACCCACAGGAGCTGCTTTGCTTCATTGCTAGCATTGTTTAGATCATTTGTACCAGAGAGGAAAGAACTGAGAAGCCAATAAATTGTAGCTGCTTTTAAAAAGGAGCTGAAAATCAATAATAAATTATTGTTTTCTATAGCAGTTTAGGTTCCTTATGTGTCCCCTCTGACATGTGGATGTAGCTATAAATTAATTTAGTTTTAGGCTGTAAAAAACCTAACTTTCTCTGGACTGACTCTCTGGCATGCATTAGAGATATAAAAATAACATACCTTGGCAGGGTAGCTTTCGAGGAGTGCCGAACACTGCAAGTTATTTTTATAGTTTAATGAGATATAGGCCCATACTTCCAGAGGGAGACACAGTGAGCAGAACACTCTATAATTTACTGCAGTAAAATGATCAGGATTCATGCTGTCTATAAAACATGAAAAACATTCTTCATTCCTTACCAATTAGATCATAGTTACAACTCTCAGCTCCTTTGAGCTTAAAAGAAAATTCTAACTGCTAGACATAAATGAATGCTGTGGTTAAATTAAAGCCTTCAACAGCCCAAACAGGCTTGAAAGAAATGCCTTCTGGATGTTATTAACATGCATATTTAAGTGCTATTTTTAAAATTTAACTGCAAGCCATAGCAAGCACAAATGTTTATAATAGCTATTTCAAAATTGAAACATTAATTTGAAAAGCATTTTCATTGCTGTTAATTTCTTCCAAATAATTTTATTTCAGCTTGTACTGCAGCTGAATTTTTTTTGCATGTGATGACAGACAACTTGAACTGAAGTCCCAAGATTTAATAATTTGCAGGCCTTGAAATGATTCTACTGTAAAATATGTCATGTACAAATAAAAGGTTCAGTTCTTCAAACATATCTGATTTACAAAGTGAACAATCCTATTTATTTCAGTGGTACATCAGCATGGGGAAGGTAGATGCACATAGTTGCAGAGTCAAGGCTTTGGTTTTGTGCTTTCGTTCAGAGATGAACCTTCTCACATCACAAAAATACCTGTGGCTTGTTCTGCAGTGTAGGTAGAACAAAGCAGTGTGGAGGAGCAGGAGGCAAGGAAATAACAGATAACAAAGGTGTTTGGTTTTCTGTCACAGGTTGCTGGTGTGGTTAATCTTCTCTGCTTCAATACTCCACATTTTCAATTCTTTTGCAATTTGGTCACACTGACAAGCCACAAACACTGTTTGTTGCTTACAAGAAATGTTGATTGTCAGAAATGAATTTGAGGATGGCTCAGAGGTGACCTTGCAAGATTTTGAAACAGGAAAGTGTGTTGCTCTGATATGCCTGATAAAAGTGTCATTTAAATATCCGTGGAAACTGGCTTTCACAGGCAGCTCAGGGGCTTTGGTCATAAACAAAATGCTGGACTGTGAAGGGATTTCAAAGATATACCTCATCCTTTTGATGTCTGCAGCTAATCTTTTTCCTCAACTCCATCCTTAGGAAAGCTACTGAAGGTGCAGCTAAGCTGTTCAATGGGAATACTGTGATCTGTTTACTGCTTTGATATTCCCCATAGGCCACTGCTCCCTGTGAACAAGGAGTGTGTGGTAAGACACACGTGAATCCCCACCTCTGTATTTAAAAATTAAAAATGCATTCATCTCTACATATGTCTACATTTGCATGAGGTAAGTGGCAAGCAAGCTAAGCAGTCCTATATTGCCAGAGGTGTTCAAAACCAGGCAGCAAAATCAGAAAGAATTAGTGTCTCTTTTTTGCCACATGTTTGAAAACGTGCTTGTGGTATGCACTGTCATCAGGGTCTTCTGCAATGTTCTAGTTATGTAAACACTATTTAAGTACAGGTAGTCATTTAGCTAACATAATGAAGTAGGGAACTGTTGATACAGATAATTAAAGGAGATGAACAGTTCATATTCTTTCTTTTCTAATTTTGCTCCAGCTGAGACAGATATTATTCCAGCCTGTGGACAAAGATTACTGTATCATTTAATATAGTCTTTTAAAGAAGACTGCTGCAGAAATGAGAATTACCCTCTTATTACTTTATTGTCTTGTTTAGCAACAGAATATTTGTAAAACTGTTGTTTACTGGATAGATTAGTATGCATAGCCAAACCAAACTAAAACAAAACCCAACAAAACCAAATCCAGTGTTTTTTAAAATACTTGACACTCTTTGTTTATTAATCTTATTCAAGTTTTTACGTTTCTAGAGGACTGATTCAATTATATAGTCCTAGGGGGTTTTGTCTTTTTTTTCAATACTTCATTGATTTTATTTTAATTTTTTAGGCTTCATTCCATTTATGATGTACAGATCTTCAGATTTTTTCTTGGGAATTTAAAAATTACAAGATCCATTTCACTAGCTCCTCCTTTTTTTTTTTTTTCTTTTTTTTCTTTTTTTTTTTTTTCCCCCCAAAAGATAAACATAAGAATAGGAATAAGAATGTAATTAAATTAGAATAACTGATTTGGAATAACAGATAAAGAATACCGTTACTTTTATGTGAGAGTTTCAAAGTGATTTCAAGTGCAAGTTAATTGAGCCTACTCGTGCACTTTGGGGTGAAGTTAATTAATATTATCACCTTCATCACAGGCCCCAGCTGTGAACAATCCTGGGCTTCTCCTGGACAGTAAAACCAAGCAATAAAATGCTGTGTGTTTTGTGATTAGATGGGAGTGATGCCTCCTTTGAAGATATGATCCTGCTTAACTTATTAAAAAATATAATTAAAGGAGCTGCCTTGGACCAGGTGAGAAAGTCCTTGGAAGAGAGCTTAAGCTAGGCAGCTATATACAATTTCTGTTCACCATCAGTCTCCTCTCAGGCTCTGGTGGAGAGCCTGTGGATACGAAAGCCATCTCTCTTTGTCACATCAGCCCTGGCTGTGTGGCAGGGCCTGTCACTGCAGGAACAGCAGTGAGAGGAGCAGGACCATATGCTCCCAACTTCAGGTGCTCTGTCCCAGGTTATAGTCTCATCTTCAAGAGAGAATGTTTTTGCCAATGTGTTGACCTAACAGGAATGGTCATAATGTGGGCACAAATTCCCTTCTGCAGTAAATGAATGTTACTGTAAGGATAAAAACATCCAGTTCCCAGAAATTTCTATCTCTTTTCTTCCTGATGGAAACTCTTGTATGGATAGCAGCATGATAAACATAAATCAGATTTCTATGTCTGTCAGGACTGACACAACAGAAGAGGAGGTGTTTACTTGAGGAAATAATCTAGTTACAGGCTGAAGTAACATAACATATAAAGCCTATTGTCTATTACTTCACTTATTTATTTTAATTTTCTTAGGGTGTAAGGGCTGGAGTACTGTAATCTACAAAGGGAGCTTATAACGTGGCCTGAACGTCATGGCAGCAACATGTGTACAACATTAGGTTTGACTTTGCTCTTTGTACAGCAAATCTGTCATGCCCCCACTCTTGGAGCAGAGCTGGAAACAAGATCAATGACAGGTAAATGCCAGGGGAGCTTTGCAACACTAGAGCTGATGACTGGAAATGAGAAGTAAGTTGATTAGAAGATTTTTAAGATCTGGTATGCAGAAATAACAAGTGGACTGTGGAAGAGTTTTGCCCATGTTCCTGCCATAAAATCTTATGCTCCATAAAATCTCTAGATTTAAAAAAAGGTTTTGTTTATTTTAGATATGAGAATAGCTGCTTTGATCTCTCACTAACTCAAGCAAGTTCTTACTGGTCAACTTCAAAGCAGAGTTTTGGAACTCTGGGACATTTTAATAAAGTGTCCCCAAAACCCCTGTGCCTGTTGGCCTGGTGGTGGTGGCTTCTCAAATCATCAGGTTATTCAATGCAAAAGTCACCAAGGAAGTTATGCAAGAGTGGCAATGGAGCCATCTGAGGAGTAACTCCTAAAAATATATGTGTTCAGTCCTATAGAATAATGCAAAGGTCAAATTTGGAAAAGACCTCTTAGATCATCAAGTCCAAAAACAGCCCAGCATCATCATCATATTCACCACTTAACGATGTCCTCAAGTGCCATATTCTCATGCTTCTTGAATACTTCCAGGAATGCCAGCTTCACCACTTCCCTGGGAAGTCTGTTACAATGCTTGATAGGCCTTTCAGTTAAGAATTTTTTCCTAATATCTAACTCTAAAACTCCATGTAGAAACTTGGGGTCATTTCCTCTGGTCCTGGTCACATATTACCTGATAGAAGAGACAGACACCCACATCAACACAACATCCTTTCAGTTGATAAGTTCTCCCCTGACCCTCTATTTCTCCAGGTTAAGTGACCCCAGTTCTCTCAGTTGCTCCACATAAGACTTTTGCTCCAGCCTGTTAATCAGCTTCATTGCTCCTCTCTGAAACATGAAATATACATGTATTGTACATATATATATATATAGTGTTATGTATAATATATAATTGTATATTACAGATATATAAATACCTTTTGTGTTTATACATATTTATCATAGAATCATAGAATATCCTGCATCGGAAGGGACCCACAAGGATCATCAGAGTCCAGCTCCTGGCCTGGCACACGACAGTCCCAAGAACCTCAGCATGAGAACAGAGATTTTAAACATGATTACTTCAAGGCTGCTGTGGCCCAGACGGCCACCAATCTTCACTTTACCTATGAGATCCTCTCTGTTAACAAGCAACAAATCAAGGAGGGCACCTTCCTAGCTGGCTCCCTTAATAGCTGTATCACGAGGTTTTTCAGATGTTTTAGGAGTATTCCGGACCTGTTTGTTGTTCCCAGTTAGCATCCAACAGGTTGATGTACCTATTAGGACAGTTGTTTTGTAGGTGTCCTTTAGTTTCTCAAAGAGTAATTCACTGGCATCATTCACTGGCTAGGTGGCCTATAATAGACTCCTACGATGACATCTGTGTATTTGTTTGTCCCTTAATCCTTACTCAGAGACTGTCACCCTGCCATTGCCAACTGCAGACTCTGTACGTTCCAGCCCCTCCACTTCTCCTGCCCTGCTTGTTCTTCCTGAAGAACCTGTGACCATCCAACATGGCACTCCAGTCACAGTGCTCATCCCACCAGGTTTCACTTATACTAGTGATGTAAAGTGTCTGGGCCTGGGCCAAACCTCAAGCTCCTCTTTCATGTTCCTCACACCACATGTGTTGATGTAGAGATATTTCAGGTGTGGTCCATTGTAACTGACACTTAATGGAGCAGCTTGAGAGATCCCACTGGCTCTTCAAGTTTTGTCATGACATCCCATCGCTCGTCACTGGCGAGCTTGGTTTTGTCCCTTCCCCCTTTGAATCTAGTTCAAAACTTTGTCAATGAACCCCACCAGCTCCTGTGTTTGAAGTCTTTTCCCCTTCTGAGAAAGGTTCATCCCATCAGGTGCCATTAGACCAAGTGTTGCATAGATCGCCTCATGGTCAAAAGCCCCAAAATTTTTCTAGCGACACCAACCTCAGAGCCACACATTAACCTGACAGGTCTACCTGTTCCTTTTGATATTATTCCTTGCTTTTGGAACAATCAAGGAAAACACTGCCTGTGCTCCTGATCCTTCAACCAATCATCCCAAGGCCCTGATGTCCATTTTGAATGCCCTTGGACTTCTCTTTCTTATCTTATCCCCACTGACTTGAAGAACCAATAACAGATAAGGATCAGAGTGGCTTGCTAGGCTGGAGAGCTCTCTAGTAGCGTCTCTTATGTGAGCCCCAGGGAGGCAGAAGGCTTTCCAGTTGGCTGGGTCTGGTTTGCATATTGGGTCCTCCATTCCAGTAGATGGGAGCCACCTCTGACCACTACTCTTCTTCTCCTCTTGACACAGGAGTTTGCGAAGGATGGTTTGTGTTGTGTTGCCCTGGGTTGGCCCTTTATCCCAGAAGGACCTTTACCCATGCTATCAGCTGACTACCCTTGTAGTTCCAGGGACTCATATCTGCCATAAAATGTGCCAGTCCTTCTTGTCATTGTCGAGTTTTTGCTTGACAACAGCTTCTAGCCTTCATGTTCAACAGATGTTTGACTACTTGAGGGTTCCGAGTCCTCTGGCATCTCCACTACAATGGTGGTTTGGGACTCCTGAGATTGTAGTATCTCTGAGAGTAACCTCTCAATCTCTTGCTCATTTTCTTGAATACTACGTAACCTATTCACTTCCTCCTTGTTTTATACTAATTCTCTCCTTGGGAAAGGAAAAATGAATCAAAGTCACTGAAAGAGTTCAAATTGGATGTGTGGGTACGGGGTGGGGGGCGGGGGGGTAGGGAGGTAGTGTTTTGGATGTCCTAATCTAAAATAAATGTATGGTCAGAAAAGGTTAAAAAATAATGATGATGAGATAATCCAAGCACTGGGCAAAGCAGTAAATTGATTGATTAGGCTCCTTTCAGAGAACCCCGTGGATGCACAATTGCAAATTACAATGCAGGGAGAATTTTGAAACTGATGTAAAGGAAGGGCTTTAATATTTCAGAACTCAGTAAACTCAAATTAAAGATTATGCTCTTTTCTACTGCTTGAGACTGTAACTGAACTGCACAGTTAGATCAGAGGGCTTGAGACATGAGGGATTCTGCATGCCACACAAATAGGGTTTTTTCAGTTTTAAGATGACCCAGTGAATTTGGAGCAAGCCCAATCTGTCTCTTCAGCTAGTTAGGAGCCAAATCCGATCAGTGGGTGAAAGAGTGCTGAACCTGCTACATTTTTATTTGTAAGAAAGGAGCTGTGCGCAGATATTCAGTTTTCTTTGCATCCTGAAGTGGCACTCCAGGGTGTCTGACGTGATATCCAGGAGTAAGTGAATATGTGGCTTACCTTGCTGGAAGTCTACATATTTTAAAGCACAGCATTCTTTTTTTGGCAATACAATCTGGCATAAAGTTGGCACGGCTGTTATAGCTAAAAGACTGCTACCCTGTTGCTCCCTGAGCAGTATGGAAACTTTGGTTCCTCTTTTTTCACTCCATTTATTGATGTCTGTCTTCAAGGCAGTGTGGTGTGTTGACCTACAGCTTGATCAGAAAATGACTGAAATAAATGATCTGCTATAAAGATCCAAGAGGCTGTCCCTTTCACCTCAGTTTAAATTTGATTTTGCTCCTTTCTGTTCATTCTGCTGCTCGTCTCTCTGTCTCTCTCTGCCCACTTTCCTATCCATTTCTGTTCAGCCCTTTTTCTGCCTTTTTTATTTATTCTTCTTCTATTGCTGGCATTCTCATTCCTATGCCTCATTCTTCCCTGAAGTCTTTCCTATGTCCTTCCTTTATCTTTCATATCCAAACATCTTATTTAATCTACTTTCTTGTTTTTTTCATCCACATATCCTACCCTTTGAGCTTTTGATTCCTATCTCCAGTTAATAACAATGGTTATCTCTTTGTGTGAGAGAATTGGAGATGTACAGTTAAAGAGCATATTATTACTATTACTCTCCTTTGCACAGTCCTTGCTCTATTCACTCAGTAATTTTTTCCAGTCTTCTCTTTCTACTCTTGTGCTGCACACCCTGAAGCTCAGTGCTTTGCCACTTTTCTCCAGGAGGTTGTGGCAATTATTTTTTACCCTCTTGTGGCAGGATTTTCTGTCTTCACTCTCCTCTCCTCTCCTCTCCTCTCCTCTCCTCTCCTCTCCTCTCCTCTCCTCTCCTCTCCTCTCCTCTCCTCTCCTCTCCTCTCCTCTCCTCTCCTCTCCTCTCCTCTCCTCTCCTCTCCTCTCCTCTCCTCTCCTCTCCTCTCCTCTCCTCTCCTCTCCTCTCCTCTCCTCTCCTCTCCTCTCCTCTCCTCTCCTCTCCTCTCCTCTCCTCTCCTCTCCTCTCCTCTCCTCTCCTCTCCTCTCCTCTCCTCTCCTCTCCTCTCCTCTCCTCTCCTCTCCTCTCCTCTCCTCTCCTCTCCTCTCCTCTCCTCTCCTCTCCTCTCCTCTCCTCTCCTCTCCTCTCCTCTCCTCTCCTCTCCTCTCCTCTCCTCTCCTCTCCTCTCCTCTCCTCTCCTCTCCTCTCCTCTCCTCTCCTCTCCTCTCCTCTCCTCTCCTCTCCTCTCCTCTCCTCTCCTCTCCTCTCCTCTCCTCTCCTCTCCTCTCCTCTCCTCTCCTCTCCTCTCCTCTCCTCTCCTCTCCTCTCCTCTCCTCTCCTCTCCTCTCCTCTCCTCTCCTCTCCTCTCCTCTCCTCTCCTCTCCTCTCCTCTCCTCTCCTCTCCTCTCCTCTCCTCTCCTCTCCTCTCCTCTCCTCTCCTCTCCTCTCCTCTCCTCTCTTCTTTCCCACTGTTATCCTTTAGCTCTCATTGCTCCATTTTCTCCTCTTTCAGATGAAGTTTTCCTCACAAAAAAGGGAAAGTATTGCAAAAGTCTGCTGACATGAGCAGTCCCATACCCACCCTTTACACACATTTAAACTGACTGCACAAACTCACAGAGAGTATAATGAGGTGAAAACCAGCAGGAATGTAGATTTCCCCTTGCTGTCTAGAAGTTCTTTGTTTGCCAGAACTCTGACTTCTGGTGAAGAGGAGGTTTAATCTGTAAGTACAAGTTTATTTGCAATTCATGAATTTCTTTGTGAAATGGACATCTGAAATAGCTGAATGATGCCTCGCAATGGGGTTGGAGTACTGTAGCTGAAGTTCAGCATGACCTTGGACCACTTCTGAGTCATGAGTCTCCTTTGTCCAATGGGTGATTTTTGTTCTGTGATTGTATTTCATTTCTGTATCACATCTTCTCTGTTGTCTGTGAAAATAGGTGGTGAGGGTCTGGATTATGGTAATGGAAAAGTCAAGGAGATGGAGGGAAAGAAGCAGCCAAGACACTTTTTGAAATGCATGACTTGGCTGGAATTTTATGTCTCCTATTACTTATTTTTATTATATAGGTTTTTGATTTTGTTTGTTTGTTTGTTTTCAGTTGATTTTTAAATTTTTTCCTTATTTTCCTAATTCTTAAAAAAAGAGCATGAGAAATATTTTGAGAAGGTTGAGAGGCAGTCTGTAGTGGCATGGCATGCATAATAATTTCTTGTAAACTACAGAAATTTCATCATAGCTGAGTTCAAAACTTCTACTTGTTAGAAAATTGGTCCTCTGTCGAATCACCAAAAAGTAAAGTTTTTCCTGTGTATAGAAGTGGAGTAAAATGGAGCAAAATGTAAAAGAAAAGGAAGGCAGAAGCAGTAAAAACATGCAAGATGAATTGGAAGTCTCTGGTATTGAAACATTGATCTCAGCAGTGACCCCATCCTCATCTTGTAATATAGTATGCACATTAGGGCCTGTGTATGGTGTTTCTTTGTAAAACCAACATTATTTTAAAAAACAAAGCTTCTGTTTTAGCTATATCTCCAGGGCAATAGGCAAGAAAACCCCCAAAGTATGTCTTGCTTTAATTAATTTTCCCTCACTACTGCTTGGTGGAATGCAATGCTTTATTCCTTGGTGTTGAAGAAAGGCAAAGAATAAAGGGTCTTGGTGCTGTATCCCTGCAACTAAATGGATATGGGCAGTAGGACTTGACCTTCCTCAGCGTAAGGAAGAGGCTGGGAAGGAATCACTCCCTTCTGAACCAGTATTAGATGTTGCTCTTGACTACAGAATGATCATCAAATTCATCCTTCCTGTGCTTGACAAATGTCAGTTCATTGACTTCACTCACAACTACAAACACAGTATCAAGTTGCTGCATATTAGCTGAACTGCAGTACCAGGCTGTGTGCTCACTTCTAGCATTTGACTAAGTAAGGTGAAAGTCCTTTTCTTAAACCTAAATAGAAGAGATTTAAATTACCTTACACTTGCAGTAGGCTAAGAGCCAACACAGAGCTTATTACTCTAGCAGGGCTGGTAGGGAATTCATCATGCTATTGCAACTCGATCATGTAACTGACCTCTTCCATAATGTCTTACATTGTTAAGACAGCTCATAATGGGATTCGATGTAAGCATTATCCAGGATACCCTGGCAAAAACACCTAAAACCTGAAAGCAGTTCATAGTAGAAAGGGCAACTTCATTAATAGTTATTCTCCACAAATATAGAAGCAAAGTAGTTCCTGTAGCAGGGGAATGCAATAGATTGGATTAACAGAGACAAATTCTGCTGTAGCTTCATTAGCAAAGTCTTGAGCCAGCACTGTTTGTTGTCAGGAGAGCTCTTCAGCCAACACAACCCCGGTTACAGATTTATATAGCCATCCTTGAAGTTTCCCTAAGAAAAGGGGGGACTGCAGCTTGGTAGTTTCTATCAGCAAGGTTATGAGGATTTTCAAAATTCTAAGTTTTTATTTTTGCTGTTCTCTGTCAATCTATCTATACTGATCTGAGAGAGCACAGATTTTAACATGAAGAAATATCCTAATTTCAAAACAGCAAAGTCTTTGGGTGTAATTTTATTGACTGAAGATTGTGAAGTTACCAGCAGTCATTGAATTTTGGTTGTTTTTCCTCCAGCTTCACTGTCTTTCTCCTCCCTCAGTTGTGGATCAGGATTGATGTTGCATTGGGATTCTCACTGACATCCACCATAATCAATGTTTCTAATCAGTGTTGCTCTGCTGGCATCATGTGTGGAACAGAGCAGAGTGCCCAGTCAGCACAACACAGGACAGAAGGAAAATGAGGAAGGGAGGGAGAGAAAGACAGTGAAGAGGCTGGAAACAAATTAAAAAGTTAAGCTTGAAAAAGAAGAAAAAACAATCTTGGAGTATTTGTTGCAATTCAACAGGAATGTGGTTAGCTTGTGCACTTAACTTCATGCCTTTTTTCTTGGTGAGCACTTCATCATACTTGTTTTATTGGCATCAGGATCTGCAGCAGCACATGCCTGAATTTCATGTGTTCCCCTATTCACTGGAAGTATAGTTTGAAGAAACCTGGTGATGCAAAGGACAGATAGCAAGGCTGGCTTCTCAGAGAAAATAGTTTGAAATTTTGTGCTGTATTATGTCTTGGTGTGACTTGTGACCACTATGCAATTTTAGACCATCCTAACAGTGAAAATAATCGCAAGATTCAAATAATAAAATTAGCTTGAAAATTCTGTGTTTTACCAAATAAAATTGTATCAGAAAATTGTAACTCAGTAACTGGAATAATCATAGAGGAATACATTGAGGGAGAGAGCAAATGAGCGGAAACACAAGAAAAAGTCATAAAAATGAGGAAGTAGGAAGTAGAAAATATTGATGATGAACATTAGTCTTAAATTTATGTAACAAAGCAGTATTTCCAGTACCTTTTATAAGATTTGAAGTATACGAGTGCATAAATGATCACTCTGCATGGGCTGTTAGAGAGTCTGTGGTGTGTCATTAAATATACAGTCATACCCATTTTACCAGGCTGTGTCTAATGAGAATTTCTCTCTGATCTGCAGCTCAGCTCCTCAAAAATCTACCTCAAGTCTTCTGACAGTCATCTGCTAGTCCATGAAAACTAGCATAAGAAAAGTCCATTTGACAAGAAGACTCATGTAAATGAAACCTTTTCTTAGTCCTTCCTAGATCAAAAGTGGCGTATTGATATCTTTTTCCTGTTGTTAGACATTGCGGTTTTTTTGTGTTGGGTATATTAATATTCCTTGCTTAAATTCAATACTTGTATCCTTTGTTGTTTGATTTGGTTTTTTTCAGAAAGGTGAAGCTTATTTATTTATTTATTATTTCATTTTAATAACCAGTAATTGATTTTGTAAACTAATGCCATCGCAATTACTTTATCTCAGCAGCAAATGGGAAAAAAAATCTCTGTATTGATGCTGTGTGCCAAGTAGATTATGCTTCTTTAAAAAGATACATTGTCTTGCTCTTGCATGTGCAAGAATGATTCAAAATTATTTCATTATATATCAAAGACTTTCCTCTCTCTTTAGATCTTTATCAAACACTTTTATGAGACACTTTTAGAAGGTTCTGACTCTACAGAAGGTAATAAGATGGTTCCCTTTGAAGAAAATCTAAATCCACAAATGAAAGAGTGTGTGCTTTTGAAATGCTGTAAGAAGAGTTTTTATACTGGTTCAGAGGACAGAAGAATCTGATCTGCTTAGAAGAAATTATTATTTAACAGTTTAAACAACATCATTTACAAGAACACATTTTTAAAATAGGTATCTGTATATATTTGTGGGGTATAAAACTCTTTGATATATCAAAGGTCGTCTCAGAGTTAGAGACCATGTCTGCAGCATAGTCACAACATATATGGGTGATATTTCATACTTTCATACTTTCTACTTATTTTCATATGCACGGGGGATAGAAGGTCTCAAATCCATGTGTGTAAAGCTAACTCCTTGGGGCATGACTGATGTATGCCCATCTTTAGAAGACTCAAATCTTCCAGCTTCTGTGAAGCCGTTAGGTTCATCTACCATGCAGAGGGCAAGTGGGGTCTGTGTTTTCCCATTTGCTCTTGTTTGACAGCCCACTGATAACTAGCCACCAACAGACACACCTCACTACAGCCTCTTTCTCAGCTGCTCATGTTCTGAATATAAAGATATCTCCCTGCTTTGTGCATTCTATGTTTAGCCCCATCTTTCCTTGCTGTACAATTTACTTTTTAACATTTTACTCCTGCCCAATTTATTCTTAAAATGGATTGTGCCATTTTGGTAGAGACTTCTTCCACACAGCAAAAAGCTTAAAGTGAAGTCTGGTGTTAGACTTTTGTTGCTGTTTTAACAATCTCACTGCAATCTGCAGATAAGAGAGAGCCAGGCTGTTCTCAGAGATGTGGTAGGATGACAGCCTTATTCTACAGCAAGAATAATTCCAGAGAGATATTAGGAAAACATTGCCATAGAAGTATTAAAGCACTGAAGGGGGTTTCAGGACTTGTCCAAGGGTTGTTTTACTCTTGGATTAATTCAAAGCTTGACACAGTCCTGAGTTTATATTAGCTAGTCCTGCTTTGGTTGAGGAGTTGAACAAGGTGTTCTGCAAAGGTGCTTTCCAACCTGTACCATTTTAATTAAAGATAAATTTCCCTCACTAATGAGTTACTTTTGGCTCGCCTTCAACCAGATTTCAGTGAGAACTTGGTTTTCTATTTGTTGGAATCTTTGCCCTAAGTAATGCACACAGTGTACCTCACATCTCCTTTCAGTCCACCTGAAGCAGTGGTAATATGCTTTGAAAAAGGACAGTGGTTTTTAGTATTAAGTATGCAGTTGGAGCTATATAAAAACAAACAAACAAACAAAAATCCCACCTGAAACCCAAAAAGACAAACAAACTAACAAACCCAAAAAGAAACCCAACAAAATGAAAAAAATCCAAGCCCCCCTGCTTGCTATTTGGAAGTGCAAGATCTGTATGGACAAAACAAACATAAATTCACCCCTAAGCTCTTTTGAAATTATTATTTTTTCTGACTTTTAATTTTCTGCAGATTTTTAAAGGATTTAAATTCAAAGAATATATCTTCAGTTATTTCTTTTTTATGTGATCTTCAGGTTTTAGATATGAAAATACACTTTTAGCAGGAACATAACTCAGAGACCGCTTCCTCAGAGATACTGTGGGAAGGCAGCTTGTTTGTATGAGTTTTTGTTTTCTTTAAGCAGTATTTGGCAACAGCTTAAACTATACTGAAAGTAAATATGCCTATATAGAGATTTCTAGAAGTTTAAATAGATACATTTAAAAATCCCAGGTAGTAAAAGCTTTGGCAGGCAAAGAAGAACCCTGGATCAGAGATATATTCATCAGACAAAAAGGCTGTTGGCTTAGGTGGAGATGAAGGGAAGAGTAAAAACACAAATATCATATAGAGAGTAATAAAGGTGGCTTCACTTTGGAAGGTGGCTACCAGCAGGAAGAATAAATTTCCTTTCTTCTGAAGTAAAATGCAAAGTTTTCACTACTGTCATTGAAACTGAGATCTACCTTAAAAGGTTCATTACAGCAAAGATGTTAACCATTTGTTTAACTTCAAATCAGTGAATCAAAGCATTCACTTTTTGGGGTCAGGGCTAAAGACTAATCATGTTGAATTCATTATACATGCAACAGATATTATGGCATAATTCCCACAACAGTACAGGATGAAAATGGTGAGCTAGTTTTTTTCTTACTCTGCTGAATTTTTTTCCTTCTGGAACATTGCTGCTATGCTTTTGTTTTCATTCACCTCCATTATATATGGTCTTAGTTTTTTTGCTGCTTATCTTCTGACAAGTGTGTTTTAAGACTGAGTGTCACACAATCACTGTTGGTATTTTGTTTGAACTGATGTCAATATCTGTCTGAAAGCTTTACTCTGAAATGTGACATAAACATACTTTGATTCCAGCATTTTTGTATCTCAGACCATTAGTAACTGATGTTTCATTTTTGTCTTCTGGCATTAGAAAAAATCCACTTGGAAAATAAACTTCTCAAGTCCTAAATGAATAAAAATATTTTCAGGGGATGAATGACATTTTTATACATATTAACAAATACTTATCTCACAAATAAAAATTATTGGAAAAAAAATCAGCTTTATGAGTAGTTGCTTTATGAAATGTCATTTTTTATAAATAACGTACTTTAATCAGTTTAGGGACCCTTTCCATCTGTGCTATGGGAAAAATACTTTAATTTCTCTTAATTATTCCTGTGATTCATGAGTTATGACCTTTCTCAGGGACAAAAATAAATGCCAGTTCTTCCATGAACAAAACATGCTCAGTGAGAATATAGAACCAGTATAGTGGTATTAGAGCAACCAACGTCCTAAAAAGAGAAGATCAGCCGAAGCATCAGGAAGCAAATATACGGCATTCATTCTGACAGTTGGAGTGGTTTGGTTATATATGTAGTAGATAAATAGCCCAGTAATTAAGTAGGAACACCATTAGCAGTTTAGGTGGAAATAAGAGTAAAGTAATCCCCTGGGACATCAGAGGAAAAATAAAAAGCCACATGAAAGATATATTTTTTTGGGGTAATGCACTAGGGGCTATCTAACAGCTTGTTGCACAGTGCTGGCACACCTTTTTAGGAGTGTCTTCTTCACAGCAGGACAAAGTGCAGAAGCAAAGCAGAGTCTCCATCTTAAATATATTTTATTTAGGAAAGACAGCCACAGACAGTGGAAGATCTGCCCAGGGCGCATAATAGGTAGGTCAAAGCAGGGGTGCCTGGATGTGTTTGGTTGGTGAATGAAATGTGTGTTATCTTCTTACCGTGCAGAAGAGCTGGGACTTTATGTGTGGTAAATGCATTTCAATCCCGTAATCAGTTTTTCATTTCAGTGACATAGATTGTTCTACCTCCTTGTTTCTAATACTGGAATAATACTGGAGGGGTATTGCCTGGACTGAGAGGGCCCTATCCTGCTCAGGGGGTGTAGGTCTGGTCCTGGAAGCAGCACAATTCCCTCCAAACTAGCATCCAAAAAGACAGCAGTGAGGTACAGGTATTTATGACTTTGCTTTCTTTCCTACACTTGTTTGGTTCTAGTGAGGCAAGTCTGAAAATATTCCTCCTATCCTCATACTGTTGCTGGAGAGCTGGGAAGAAAAAACCTTCTCACTCCACACCACTCCTCCCGTGGCCAGGAATAACTCTGCTCTAGTGCCAGCAAGGAGAGCAAGGACTCAGCAGAGCAGAGTGCAAGCTTATGCTCTGCTAGGGACAGGTCCTTGGGGAAAGCCTTGTGCCATTTCCTGGGACCATTTCTTTCTGATGCCTGTCACAGCAGCTGTTATTGAGATTTCCTTTTCCTACTCCATTCTCATTTCCAAACTAACACTTCTCATGCTCCATGGTGCCTTCTTTCTGGTCCTTGCCATCTGCAGGTTAGATGTTTATATTTTTTGTCATAAGCTTGGGTATAGGTGGGAAGGTCATCAAGGAGGTGGAAAGATAGGAAGGACTCAGTGGGGACAAAAATTGTCCACTAGCAGAGGAACTGCCAGGTGTAACTGCAATAAAACTGGGCTTGTGCCATTCGCCCCACAGTCCAGCCACCAGAAAAATCTGTTCCTGCAGCCAACACCTCTGAAACCCCCAGATCTTGGATTAATTTGATTTGGGTCTTAAAGTCACCATCCAGTTATCTTAGAAATGTGTTTCTGACTTGTGGATAAGAGCCTGGAAAGATTAATTTTAAAGGATCCAGTACCACAGAACTGTGGAATTGTTTAGGTTGGAAAAGACTCTTGAGATCAAGTCCCACCATTAAGCTAACACTTCCAAGTCCGCTACTAAACCATGTCCCCAAATGCCACATCTACACATCTTTTAAATACCTCCAGCTATGGTGCCTCAACCACTTCCCTGGGCAGCCTGTTTGAAATCCTGGCCAGCCCAGTGGGAAAGAAATTTTTCCTAATATCTAATCAAAATCTGCCCTTGAGAAACTTGAGGTCATTTCTCATCCTGTCACTTCTTACCTGAGAGATGCGACAAACCCTTCTGTCTCTACAACCTCCTTTTGGGTATAGAAAGTGATAAGGTCACCTCCCTACAGCTCTCTTTTCTCCAGGCTGTAGGGAGGTGACCCCCAGCTCCCTCAGCTGGATTTGTGCTCCAGACCCTTCCCCAGCTCTACTGACCTTCTCTGGCCACACTCCAGCACCACAATGTCCTTTTGTTGTGAGGGGCCCAGAACTGGACACAGTGTGGCCTCACCAGTGCCGAGTACAGGGCGATGGTCACTGCCCTGGTGCTGCTGGTGACACTATTGCTGACACAAGCCAGGATGCTCCTGGCCTTCTTGGACACCTGGGCACACTGCCAGAAATTACATAACCGCATTTTGTAATTTTTAAAAACTTGTAAAAACACATGACACTTCTCATGTCTCAATTTATGATTCTTTGAATATTTTGCAATGTTGCTCTTTTCAGGCAACCCTGACCTTGTTTATTTTTATTCATTGTCTGACATGGTGAACTCTTATGTAGCTTAACCATGGCAGAGGAGCTTCCTATGTGTCTTTTTTGCTATATCATTCTTCCTTCATTAGCTCTTGATTCACAGTATGATATTGTCCCATTATCTGTTGTTATGCTACTTAATGATCTGGTTTTGAGCCACTATCCAAATGCCTTAAGAAAAGCTAAGCTACTGCTAACAACTCCTTTAAAGCAAAAACAACTGATTTCAAAAGCACTCTGGTGTGATTTCTGTTTTAAACTATTCATTTGCCCTTGCAGAATTAGTCTTATCCTGGTCTTGTACTATTTTATCCTTAAATAGGCTCTCAGTCCATTTTCTTCAGAACATAGAGATTTAGAATTTATGAATTTATAGTGTCTATGACATCCTTTCCAGTTTCAGAAAGAAGTCCCTGATTAATAATTTTTTACTTTCTATGAATTCTTGCTGTTTCTCTGGGTGCAGCACACACTGTTCTTGCCAGCACTGCCACTGCTGAATGGTATGCCAAATGACAAGACCATCAAATTTTTCAGTAATTTTCCACCCCATAATTTAAATATTTTTAGGGCTAGATTTCTCATTTTGTCCTGTGCTTTGTGGTTAGGGATTTCCTTATCTTTGCCAAGTAGAAGTTGGGTTATGGGCTAAAATTGGGTTATACCATAACAAATTTATTTTTAATTTTAATTTCTGCTGTAATGAATGCTTCTGTCTGTCATTTCTAACACCTTAAAACCCCATTTTTTTCAAATATTTTGCTTTGTTAGGAACCCTTTTCTACTTAATTTTCACTTTATTACTTTATAATAATTTTCCACATCCAATTTTAATTCTAATGTTATCACTAGTGAACAAAAGCCATAAATGGATACTGGAATTTTGTCAAGTTCATAAAAAAGCATTTAAACAATCTTTTTTAAATGGCTATTTTTAAATTAATCTTACTTATTTTAAAGTTTCAGGTCAACTTAGGAGAAAGACTTCCCTGACCCCCAAATTGTTGTCTAAACCTTAAGCCTGGTTTGTAAATTTGTCACAATACATTTTGTTGTAGATATGTATCTTTGACTCTTTACCAATTTTTCTTATCACTTTGCCTAATAGGAAGGTTAGAGAAATTTCCTAAAGTGCTGAAATACCAGTTTGTATGTTCATGCCCAAAACTTAAGATTGCATTATCAATAATTTAATATGTCATTCAACTTTATTAGAGCTACAGTAGAGGCACATTAATCTGAAACGCTTCTTTGAAAGTAAGACAAAAGCCCAGCATGCTTGACATTCTTCTGCAGCACTTTTTCTTGCCCAGGATATATAATTTGAACTCTGTCATCTATTGACCTTTAATCCTCCATTCTTTTTCTTAAGAAGTCTTTTTTTCTTCATCACTGTGATCTCAGAATAAAAGGCCTCAAAAGATTATTTTAGTTTTGACTTAGAAAACATGTTAGCTTCTATTTTAGAGGGGAAAATGCATGAAAGTTACTTTTAATGTTTGTGTCACTTTAGAAAATGAAGACCTGAACTTCATTTTGATAATTTTCCTCTGTAATGAGAGTTTCAAAGGAAACCTTTTCAATGTAGATTAAATCGGGAATATGTGTTCAGTACGACTGCTATGCTAGTGGCCAGAAAGGTTTGCACAACTTTGAGGACCAAACCTCCCTCAGGCTTAAGAACTCAGAACTCAAAACTGTAGTGCATATAGTTGAAACAAGCTATAGAATTTAATTACGCTATTAAGTATATTTTTAGATTGTTTTACTAGAGTAACAAAAGTCTGGAAGATTTCTGGAAGAGTGTCCTATTGGACAATGAAATATCAAAACATTTGATGAGGTGAGGTAAAAAAAATCAAACCAGATTAAAATATTGAAATCTATTTCAACAATTATAAAGCTTTATAACAGCACTCTTACTGGTTGATGCAATTCATGCATCAACCAACAAAGGAAATTCAAGGAGTGGACTAATTTTGGGTATGACTAGCACAGACCTGTACCTTTCTCTTTGCTGCTGCTGCCCTTGAAAGGGTAAATAGATGTTTACATATGTGGAGTCATCATGAGGAGGCTTGTGAGAAGAGAATATTGTTCACTTCTAAGCACAAATAAAAGACACATCTGATTGTCAGCGAATCATTATTTTCTAGCAATCCCTATTCTAAAGCTTATTGTTGTTACTTCTTTTGTCTTAGAGTGCATTGAGGCAGTGCCAGTCATGCTAAGTTTGGGAGATGGAACAAATGTCAGGTGAAATAATAAGCTATGGAGTGGGCAAGAAAAACTCAAGTAATAAATCTTCCCAGATGCTGTTCAAAGAGAAATGTATGTTTTAAGAATAAGCTGTGAAAAGCTTGAAACAAATGCCAGCACTCTGATCATTCCATTATCTTTAAATCATTTTTGTCTATGTGCCACACACTTATTACCTCCCATAGTACATAATTAGAAAGCTGGGTCTCTTGTCAAAAAGCAGTCTTACTGTGATTTTAGAAATATCCATTTTCAATTTAATTTCATTTACTGGTATCCACTTTCTTCCAGCTATCTGGTCTGGAGATGAATTGCCCATTGGCTCCATTGTCAAAATGGCAGCATGAAAAGGGATTGTAATAATAATGTGGTACATGTGTAGAAGGTCAGAGAAGCAACAGATTAACATTCCAACAGATGATTTCCCTAGGGACAACTCTTGAAAGTATCAAAGGCCAAAGGTCATGAAGTGAAGATAATGTCTCTAATGTTGTTGGCAAAATAGTTGCTTGAAATTCTCCATTCTAAGGGTAACACTTTTTCTTTTTTTTTTTTTCAATTAAGTAGTGAAACCTGCTGTGAACCCTGAAAAATTAGTTCCATAAATATTAGTCTAATTATATAGGCAGTAATGGTGTTTAAATCAACCAATTGTCCAGTCTTCATTATGTCATGTATTAAAATGAAGTGGTTTAAAGTGAAGAAGCTTTCTTTGTGACCCAGAATTTTGTAATGAAAAGGTTCAGAAATTGTTTTATTATTGCAGGCAATAATACACAATGGATACTGTGCTTGATTTCCATCACAGGAGGTATAGAAGATGGGAGGCCAGTATGTACGAACAAAGAGCTCTTAGCCAAACTCAAAGACAAAAAGGAAGCATAAAAAGGATTGAAGAAAGTATAAGTAACATGGGAGAAATAGTAAAACATTGTCTGTGCATCCTGGGATGGAGATAGGAAAGTTAAAGCTGAAAAGGAACTGAACCTGGCCAAGGACATTGAAGACAACCAGAAGTGCTTTTTTAAGTATCTAGGTAAAAGGAAAACTAAGGGATAGGGTGACCCACTGCTCAATGAGAGAGTGGGCTTGGTCATACAGGACACGGGAAAGGCTGAGGTACTGATGCCTTCATTGTCTCAGTCTTTACTGGAAAGTCTGGCCTTTAGGAATGTCAGGTTCCCTGCAGGTAGGAAGAAATACCCTTGGTGGAAAGGGATCAGGTCAGAGAACACTCAGCAAACCAGGCATATGTAAACCCATGGGCTCTGTTTGGGTGCACTCATGGGATGCTGGGGGATCTGTCAGACATCTCTCAATAATCTTTGATGGATACCAGCAACTAGGAGAAGTATGCAAAAACTGGAGGGAAAAAAAGTAATAATGTCATCCTTAGCTTCAAGAAGGGTAAGTGTGACCCAGAGTACTACAGACAGGTCAGCCTTGCCTTCGTCTCTTGGAATGTGTAGAGCAGCTAATCCTGAAAACCATTTCCAGGCACAGAAGTACAAGAAAATCATCAGGAGTAGCCAGCATGGCTTCACCAAGAGGAAGGGCCACAGAGTTGACAAGGAGATGAGGTATGCCCCACATAAGAGGAAAGTCTGAAAGTGTCAGAACTGAAGAAGGCACCTAGGGATCCCGTTAGGATGTACAAGGATATGAATGTAGGGTGTAAAGCAGACAGAGCCAGGCTCTTTCAGTGGTGCTCAGTGACAGAATAAGGCAATGGGTGCAAACTGATATGTGGGATATTCCCTCTAAACATCACAAAACTCCTTTTATCTGTGAGGGTGACTGAGCATTGGCACAAGATGCCCAGGGAGGTTATGGAATCTTCATCACCTGAGATAGTCAAAAACCATTTGAACTTGGTCCTGTGCAGCCAGATCTGTGTTGAGCTGGGGATTTGGACCAGCTGACTTTCAGAGGATCATGTCAACTTCAACCATTTTGTGATTCTGTTACTGTGATTCTACGATGCTGTGAAATTACAGTATTTGACCAGAATTGCTGTTTAAAAGTACTCCAGTGCTAAAAGTCACAGAAAAAAATCACCAACAAATCAGATTTCTGGGCTTCAAATCATGAGGGCCTTCTTGGTAAGTAAACAGACTTTTGCGCTATCTGACAGCCTTGCCAAACCCAGGAGAGGTCTGCAACTCAACATGAATGCCTCACTAGTCAAAGAGGTGTTTGAAAATGGTTGAGACTAGAAATTGCCAATGGACTCTTTTAATTAGCTTAAGGTACCAAGATGAAAGAGAGCCCTTTTCATGCTCTTGGCTGCTTTCACCATGTGTGGTATTTCCTTCCTCCTCTGACAAGACATAGGCGTGCCTAACCAACATTTCATTATACCGAAACAGAAACACCGATTCTTGATTCATTTCAATGTATGACATATGGGCTGGAGTGAGCAGCACTCATGTGCTCAAATAGCCTAAAGCAAGTAGTTTAATAGATTCCATGACTACTTGATGAGCCCGAACAGCAAAGAGGGGCCAGGGGGACTCTGGCAAGAAGTAGCAGGAAGAAAATTAAACAGGGTCTGACAATGAACCAAAGGTTTTCTCCTGTTTCTTAAAGTATTGGTATGTCTGCTCTGCTGAATGTACTGTTTCTTTTTAAAGCTTCTGGAAATACTCTTGCAAAAATTCAAAGCACAGCCACAAATCATTTATAGGAGACAAAAAACAATAAGTAGTGTCAGCACAGAGGGATATATTTTACTTGGTCATGCCAGAAGGAATTATAGTGGGCTGTGATGAGTGGAATATAAAGTAACATAAGTTACCTGTTGACAACAGGGTTTGAAATTATAAAATGTAAAACCAATATATTTCCCTCACAGTATCAAACAGCTGGGATTTTTTATACCTAGTAGCAGAATAGCATGTCATTTTTCAGAGCCTCATAATTCCGTAAGCATGTTTAAGTATGTGCTGTTATTTATTTGGTTTGGTTTTTTTGTTTCAAGTATTAGATTATGATGCAAATACAACAAGAGTGATCAGCATTTCATGGAAAGCTGTTACCGTAGATGATTTTCTGGTGTTAACTTTGGTTTTGCTCATTTAGGAGATTGTATTTAGTATACTGGAATAACTAGCAATATTACTATCCTCTTATGAACCATCACTGAGCTAAAAAAATCCTGCAGGAATCTTATTTTTTCATGCTATTTAAAAATCTAATTATAAAAATAAGCCTTTATGAGGAACTGACAGAAGCAGAGTTCAAATAAGAGCTTTTTGAGTGACAGATGGTAATAGGCAAGTCAGGCAGTTAGATGATGGTTTATGTGCTAGACATTATAGGTGTTGTAATTATTGACCCATGTTAATGTGGTTACTCTGGCAAATAAAATGCAGGAAACAAAGCTACCTTGAATGACTTATCCCAGCTGCTGATTAGTAGAATATCTGTCAGTCAGCAGCAGGATCTGGTCAGTTGCCAGATCTTAAACCCTTGCCACCTTGTCTTTTCCCTCTTGGTCCCTTTTTTACATGCTTTGCCATTCCTATTGCTGTTTTTTCAATATGCTTCTTTAATACCACTTTGATGTTTCTGGTAAAGAATCTGATTCTGACAAGTAGAGCTGATAGGGTCAAGAGGAAGCAGAGGTGGCAGGAAAGGTGTTTATCTCCTCTTGCAAGAGGTAAATGAGTCTTTTGTCTACAAGGCACTCTAAAGGCCTTGTAGAGTGGTGGAAATATAAAATGAGGTGCAGTGAGTGGCAAAGACAGCAGGCATAGTTGCCAGCTTTGCCATTCTTATGAACTGAACCCACCACCCATAATCATAACATTGGGGAACAACTAACAAGCAGTAATCTGGAAACCTGCGATTCAAGTGCAGGGAAATGTGTGGAATGGTAAATAAACTTTAGGAAATCCAACCTTGGTTTGTTAAAGATTTATCTTACCAAATATTTCAAACTGAGCATACTTTTCCACCGTTTGTAGTAATTGCACTGGGATGTGCAGCTAAGATGCAGCTGTTCCTGTGGTTCCACACACTGTTGCTTTCTGCTGTGTTGTTTTGTGTTGAATAAAGCTGGCATGGCTTTTGGGTCATCGCCAGTTCTGGGAAGTATGCCTGCACTGGAGAAATGGGCTGTTAGTAAGTGAACCAGCAGGATTTCAGCATTTCCTCAGTAATTATGATGGGGTGATTATGATACTTTCTGGCTACACTTCTTCTAGTTAATCTATATTATTCTTGAAATAGACTGCAGGGATGTCAATTTTAATCTTTCCAGGACAGAAAGTGAATGCTGACTGTCTGTCAATTTTGGGCTTTTAAATTGTCTCCCTGTGTGGAGTCAGGGAGTTGTACAGTGGACAACTGTGGAAAGGTAGATGGCAATTGCATGGCATATGTTTTAGATAGCCCAAAGAGCATTGAGCAGATTCAACCCTTGTTCTGCCTCAGGGGAGCCTGAGCTGCTAATGGAGGATTTGTGTTCATTAACAAAACAAGTTCAAAGAGGTCATAACACAGGAGGTGCTGGCTGGGTCCTGTGGCATAGCTCATGACATCATTTAACTTGTCCAGGTACGAGTTTATGATTTAATTTTTCAGTCCTCTGGATTCTTTCAAAACTGAAAACCCAGAATTTATTTCCTCTATGTTATTTGGTCCCACTACTGATTGCCCTTCCTGCATGTGACTTACCCCTTGGTTTCTAAAATTATTTTTATGTTAAAAAAAGATGAAGAAATTGAGTGAGCCAGGGTCTCATAAAACTCAGTGTGAATATGCGCAATTTTTTTGGTTATTGAAATTAAGCTGATGGTGCATATTTTTCTTAACAGCAAACCATGACACTAGTGGTGCTTAGAGCTGATGCTGTTACTTTTTTCTGTGTCAATGTTTTTCACATTTCAGTGCCCAGGCCATTTATGTGTCTGCAGAATGTTCAGACTAGGGACAAAGTAATAGCAAGGTCACCTGGCTGCTAGGTGAGGACTATCACAATCGAGCTAGTGGTTACTTAATAAATGACGTCTTTGCAGACATGAAGCATGATTTCCTATTTTCATTTTAAAATATACAGTTATTGAATAATTTTTAAATACTATATATATATATATATATATATATATATATATATATATATATATATATATATATATATATATATATATATATACACATACGTTTCTGAAAATACTGGTTTCTTCCTGACATGAAATAGGTTAGTGTCCCACAGGTTGGAAAAAAACTCCCTATGAAAAATGCTCAAAGATAGATTTATTTCTGTGTTATTTTCCCTTGTTTGTCTCCTATGCTCAGCTAGATTTGGGAAGAATAAGTCAACCAAGTAATGCCCACACCGAACTCAGCACTTCACCTGAGGAAGCTATAACCAACAAGAAAGGAGGAAAATGCATTGACAGATATCAGACTTAGTGAAGTATTGAGCAAATAAGATCAGGTCAAAGGAAAAAGGACACTTGGTCTTCTGCATCTCTTGTGAAGGAAGGAGGAGAGGTAGGTGGGCAGAAAAATGAAGGCAATAGTTCCTAATTGGAGGTTATATGCAATTCAGTTCAGTGTGGTAGAGCTGTTGATTACCTCTACCCAGACTCCACTGCAGCATGACACACAACCTGCTCAACCATGGAACAGTGAAGTTGTGTGTCTGCCATACTGCTGCCTCTATCTTTCTATTCTTCCTCTTCTTTTTGTACTAATCTTGCCAGTGTTGTCCATGCATTGGGATATCCTTGTGGTGAAGTTCTGGATTTCGCCCAGGCTTTCTGTTTGTTTATCCATGCTTAGTGTCATTGATGGAGCACGTGCTCTTCTTAAATGAACCACTCAGAGATGCGCAGTTTTGCCATCTTGCAGTTGCTGAAGGGTGTATTACAAAAAATGGGTTTGTCTTCATTGACTACATCAGACCTGCTGTTAGTCTTACCTAGACTTTGCATAAAACTTAGTTACCTCTGAGCCAGACAACTTGGATGGTTTTTTTTCCCTGAACTCATACACCAATTCCAAGGTTACTTTTGCTTCTTGTCATAATTTCTTATTAAGTGTAGTCCTGTCCATACCCTGTTGATACCCTGAACACCTCCTTTCCTAGTATTCTTTACCACTGAGTTCAGCTAGGACTGAGTTTTTGCCTCTTTGTAATATTGCCAGTGCCCATGTGCCAGCTGGCAATAAACTTTTAGGAGCTGACACAAGGATTGATGCAGACTGAGGCTAATTGATCTTAACATGGAAATGCTGTTTTCTGGGACCTGTGACTTTATTAGGTCCTAGGGAAAGAGGAGGCACCGTTTTTACTTGTGAGAGCCTGCAACAAGAAGACCTTACAGAGCATCCTTATGGTGACTGGAGAATCATAGTGGAAGGTTTGTTTGTACCATGTGAGATATTATGCCAACAACAGTTGCCTTTATTGGCTGGGTGCTGGGGAAGACTGTGAGTGTTGAGGGCTTTTTGCTGAAAGCAGGTCTGAACTATAAGGCTATCTTCTATTGCTGAAATTTTCAAAAGTTTTGGAGTTTTGCCAAAGAAATACATTAATTAAATCAACCCATGAGTTATGTAATGTTTTAGAAATATGTTACTTTTCCCTGGCAAACCTGGAAAATGTAGGACTCCCATCTTTCCTGAACACAATATCACTTTTTAATAGGAGTCTTTTCTTGACTGTCAGCTGCATTGTGTACTACATGTTGGCAGTAATAGAGTGCAGAGAAATCAGAAGAGAGCTAGTCAAAGGAAAAGATAAGACCCAAGGATCTACGTTTTTATTTTCTGCATGACCCTGGTGACTAAAGATAGGATTGATGGTTGAAATTCGTGGTTGTAATTTGGTTCTTGGAAATCAGTCAAAACTGTTTGAGGTAATGAAGCAAATGTAAGAGAGCTGTTCTGTTTGGATTTACTTGGCTCAGTTCAGTTTCAGATGACAAGTTTTTTTACTGCCTTCCATTTCCACTTAGGTGCCATGTGCCTGTAATACAAAATTGACCTGGACTTGTTCAGAATCAGGAAAAGAAGGCAAAAGCTACTGGAAGTTTACATGCAACTTGCAGAGTGAAAGGGGAACAGGACTCAACTACCAGGTTGTAAATGGCCCTGAACAAAAGAAAATTGCATTGAAATGAAGCAGCTTCTCTTGAGTCAAAATATACTGAGCTAGCCTGAAAACTAATTCTGTGCCTCAAGCTGCGGTACATTGCGATTTCTTTTGCCTTAGGAAACAGGTAAGGATAAACACTGCTTTCCAAACAGCAGTTTGTTAGCTGTCAGCAGCACCTGGAAGTGACAAAACCAAATTCCAGCTTTCACAGATTTTCAATAGTGACCAGTTGTTGAGTTGAAAAGAGAGGAATCATCAGATGTTGCTTATCAAACAAAGACACAGTTTTGATGCTCAGCACCTCAAAGAAAACTTAGGTTTTCTTTCAAAAAAAGACCTTTGTTCCTTTGAAGTAATAGTAGGCAATGTGAAACGAATTTTAATCAGGACCTGTCAATACCTATCAGTGTACAGCATTTCATATCACTGATAGTAAGAGTCTGAACAGAATGGCACACTGGAGAAAATAAAATCTGGAGGCAAAGCACAGAGTTTTGACTATCCAGGTCAGATAGGGGCATCAAATGTCTTTTGAGTATCACAAGTGCCTTCACCAAGGGAAAAAACCACAAGATAATGCCTTAAATAATCCCATTTCTTGAAGGAATTTAAAAAAATTTGTCATTAAAACCAAAATGGAATGAATGTGTTTAGAAAAGAAATACACCTTTTACCAAATCAGATAGAATGACTGTCTGTAGTACAGCTTCAAATACTCGGTGTTTCCTCATAAAACTACTTGATGAAATAATGAAAACAATTATGTAGACATTAAACTTAGAGATTCAGAAACCAGTTGCACAATCAATAACTGACAGAGTAGAAGCAGTTAAAATCAGGATAATAGGAGAGATGAATTCAAGTAATAGCTGGTGACTCTGTCATTCTTCTTTTGCTCCTGTTCTGGGTTATGTTTTCCCTGAGAGTTCATCCTCTGACACACGAAGTTGTAATGAATATGGAGGGAGGACATGATTATTTTTAATGGCAAATAGATGAAATAACAATGACCTCAAGATTGCTATCATTGCTCTTCTGAATGTGGCACAAAACTGGGACATGAGTTTAATCTACAGATATCAATACTCCAAATGTACTGCTAACATAGTCTTAGTGAAAATAACCAATCAATAGTATTAAATGGTATGAAAAGGGACATGCAAGGCAAAACAGGTATGATGTGCCAGAGCTTTTACAATTTCATCTCCAGTCTTCTGGAATCAAAGTGTCTTACTCTGTCTTTTCTAAAGGCCAAGCTCTCTGTTCAGCATCAGGCTTCAGGACATAAACTAACATAAGACAGATTTTTTCACTGTAATTTCTTTGAAGGATCTCTCCTGGTAAACAGGTTAGCTGTAACTTAAGTATCACAAAGCAAAGAAACTTTGTTTCCAAATTTTTCCAGGAGACACAGGGATATTCCTGATGGGCAGTGGCTGGTAAGAACAGCCTTGTTGAGAGGTTTCATAGTAAGGGTAAACTTTTACCCATCTAAAGAGTAAAAATACTAGTGCAAAAAAAAAGGAAGCAGAATTAGATGGGCGTGTGGCAGGAAACACTTTAAATAATAACTAATGGGAAAACCACAAGATGTTATGTGCCAAAGAGACAGATTTTACTCTTTTCAGATGCCTGTGCCCACTCGCGCCGCAGCACAGAGCAAACGTGCTGACTAGGAAACCGATGTTTACAGACAGATATTCCTCCAAATGTAGGGCTGTGGGGAGTGTGGACCCACAAGTCACAGCATGGAGGCAGAGCACAGCACCACTAGAGCTGGAGTGAGATGGCAAACCTCATCCCTTTCACTCACCAGACATTTGTTTTGACATCACTCTCAGATTATGAGTGAGATTGGTAAGCTTTCTTTCCTGCTTTTTTTTTGCTTTCTCACTCTTCACTGTGTCATCTCCCTTGTCACTCTCCCCATTGAAAAAAAAAGTTAAAAGTTAGACCACTGCCTATCGCTCTTGTTAATATGCTGCAGGGACAGAAATGCGTCTAGATCAAGATTTTCAAGCTTGCAGCTAAACACATGGAGAGCTAAAATGAGAGTGCACAGCACCTGCAGTCATGCACTAAGAGAGATTAATAGAAGAACATTCAGAGCTCAAAACAAAATCCACTTTCACTGAACAACAATTTACCTCGGGCTTGTGTTCCTATCTTGGGTTAAAAATAGAAAGGGCTAGAAAAAAACATTGTGCCAGGACCTTCATATAGTACATCAGGATTTTCCATGTCCCATAAGGATCTGTTTGTTGTTGTTTTTTTCCTTTTTCTGAAAGAACAGAGAGATATTTTGCAGCTTCCTTACCAGGTAGTGTTGCATCTAAAATGGGTGTTTAGAATGAAACAACCACACATTGTATCTGTATGATATACTTCAAAGAAACTGATAGTAAAAGCAAAGGAATATTTATCCTTCAAATCTGAAACAAGACTTTAATTGGCATGAAAAATGCCGACCTCACACCTGCCTACAAACTGCTTCTCAAATACTATCATAAGCATCATATTCCCCAGAAATTTCTCTTTTAGTTATTGCTGAACACAGCAAATCTAAGGTGCAGGCATGGCTAGAATACTGTATTGAGCTTGAAGGGAATCTGAAAAATAACCTACGTTATTGTCAAGAGTTTATAAGCACTGAGGCTGTCTACTGAATGAGCCAAGGAAGAGGCATGCTGCAAAATACACTAAGGAGCTGGACAGATTTACTCCTAGCTGAGGGTTGCACATCATACCAGCTATAAAAATCTTGTGAAATTTATCATGCTTGTGTTCAAATGAACTGTGCAGCTTTAACTTCCTAAATTACTCTTCTCACAGTGCCAAACCTATACTGCTTCCTGGTCCAGTAACAAACCAGAAAAACTACTACAACAAAACCTAGCAGAAGAACTCCCTCCTTATTCATTTTTTTTAGCTGTCTAACCATTTGTGCTGTTTCTGCATTGACCACTTATTTATATCTTCAGATCTGAGGACTGGAGACTGAGAGGATTTGAGGCAGTGCCAGACAATCACATCAGGAGTGAATTTCAGAGATTCCTGCCTCTTGAAGTACTACAAAAGCCACTCCACAATTTGTTACTGTTGTTGAGCTTTCTCTTCACCCTTTAATCATAAAAGCCTGCCTTGCAAAGCACGTCCAGTTAGTGCTACAGGTGCAGAGGGGGCCACAGCTGAGGGACTGTGATGTGATCTTTGATTTCACAGTACTGATACCTGATTATGACCATACTCCCTGGATTTATTAAGATATTGTGGTAAGGTAATGCAACACATTAAATAACAGCTGGATGTCTTGATGCATTTTGCCTCTGAAGATTTTTTGAGACTTTTTTTTTTGTGGACAAAGATGGTCTTAGATCAAATGAAGGTACGAGGGTTAAAGAAAAATATTCTTGTTTTACCTGAATACAACTGCCAAACTGAATGATAGAGTTTGAGACTAAAATACGAAAAAACCATTTTACATCTTTGGGTCTGTTCCAGTTTTCTTCTCTAAATTTATTTTTTCTACTGTGTCTCAGTCTGTCTTCCTTTTCTGAAAGATGAAAGTGGAACAAAATTTGTTTCACTTCATTGATGTTTCTCTATAGTTTTCCATTAGCCTGGTGTGTGTAGAGACTGACAGATGCCACTGGTATCAACGCAGATGCCATTTGAATCTCCTGTGACTTTGTGTTTCTGGGACAGGAGCATGTCTCATGGTCCAGGATTTTGCGGTGGTGTTGCCATTGCTTCCAAGGAGCAGGATTATTGTGTGCTGTGCTCCAAAGACAGGTGAGATGAGGCCATTTCCCCACTGAAAGTATGGAAAAGGACAGGAAAATTTTTTTGTTTACCAGGAAAAGGGGATTATCTCTTATCTTATAAAAATGTATATATCTTATATATATATATATATACACACACACACACATATATATATGTCTATATGTATATAACTTGTATAGATATTTAAAATACAAGAGATATATACATATCTTGTATTATGTATATATATCTTATATATATCTCTGTATTTTATTTATATTATATCTTATATATCTTATCTTTCTTATTCAACTTGGAAACTCACAAAAAGCCTGTCTGTCTACTGATTGTATCCATGCTGCAATAACTTGGAAAAACCCTGCCAAAAGAGATTAATTTTGTTTAAAACTTTGGTACAACATTAACAGTTTCATAAGTACTCCAGCAAATACCTTTATCTTCCTCTTATTCCTAGGCCATTGATTTTCCATGTCAACATCCCAGCATTTTTCAGCAAATGAAGAAATTTTGATGCTTTCTTCAGTATCGCATCCACCCCAGTGTAAACTAAGAATGCAACCTCTTCACACATCCCCGGTGCACAGGCTTTTCAGTGTCTGAACAGCTTTTTCACATCTCTGTACACACTCCCCTTCTGAGCTGCCCTCTCACTGTGAGACACAAATCTGCACAGCATCTCTGACTACTTATTAAGCTCTGAGAATGTGTTCACTAACACAAAGATCAACTGAAGGCAATGGCTTCTCTGGAGAGCTTAATAAAAATGCATAAAGGAGAAAGACACAGCACTGTGAAGCTGAAGAAAAAGATTAGCTTTCATATTGTATGTGTGTGTAGCATGATTTTACTTGCTGCCTGCATGATTTCCTCTCTATTTTTGTAGTGTCCTCAGCGGCAGTCATAGGAATAAGGCACACAGCTGTCCACCTGTGTGTATGTAGTACTCAGGTTCTTATTTTAAATAGTAAAAAATCCTATATATCTGTCATTTTCACATAAAAGGGATTTTTTTTTTATTAAGAGAACAAGCATGTTCTTTCAAAAAAGTTACTCCCACTCCCAAAATGTGTTTATTTTCAAACATATTTTTGTTTACAACAGTTTTCCAGTACTGTGATGATTTTAAATTTATTTTTCAATTTGATGGATAATTTGTTTTGTAATAAGAATAATAAAACCAAAACAAAACAAAATACCAGCAAAAAATAAACTGCTCAGTTCCAAGCAGTGCATCTTCAACCTTACTCTTGGAACAAGTGTATTAAGAGAGTGTGCATCCTCTGTTACCCAGCCTTGTTTTTCCAGGTCCTCCCACCGTAAAGCCCTTGTTTGAGTCCTTAGGCATTCTTTTCTTCATGGGCTTTCTTTCTGCATTTATGCAAAAAAAATTGTGAAGTAGATAATAAAAGAAATTGCAAGCCTGTGGTAATCCTTTAAGGAGTATAGGAGCATGTCTACACAGAATATATCTCTATCCATCTCTATCTCTCTCTCTATCTCTATCTCTCTCTATCTCTATCTACCTCTATCTATCTATCTATCTATCTATCTATCTATCTATCTATCTATCTATCCCTGCATCTATGTAATCTATATCATACATCTATATTTATTATACCTATGTACATCTATATAATCTATATCTATATCTAATCTATATAATCTATATCTATATCTATAATTTATCTATCTACCTATGTATATTCACATACATGCTGGAACAGCCAGTGAGAAGAATAAAATGAGAAAAGACAATATGAGGATATACATTCTCAAAACACATGAGGACAGTAAAAATAGAGGTACATTTCTTATTGAGCTTCAGGGAATGCTCAAAGGGTAGAATCAGACTTTCCATGATGAGGAACCAGCCAAGCCTGGGTAATGAAATATTCTCTTTCAAGGTTAGCAGTGGACTCTCCCAAAACTTTGCATCTCTTCTGAGTTAAGATTTGAAGACAACATTTGCCAAACACAGCTGGACCTGCTTTCTGTCTGATATTGAAGAGTGCATGTGAGAGCTCAGATGTCTCCAGTCCCACACTTAAAAAGCTGCTGGTGAAAAGGTGCTCCAGGCCCTAACTCCAATCTTGCCATAGGCAACATTATTTTCATCTTCTAAGCAGATTGATTGTGGTTGAAATGCTGACTGAAAACCCACAGGAAAATTCCATGGGACAACTTTTTCCAGGAGCTTGGATTCTCTTCGTGGGGTCCTGATAAGTTTGGATAGCCTCAGAATCTTACAGGGCAGTAATGACAGACAGCTACTTCACTTTTTTTTTGTTTGTTTGTTTTTTTGGTTTGGTTTTTTTGGTTTTTTTGTTTGTTTATTTGTTTTGTTTTTGTGTGACCCTGGGGTGGAGTAGATTTTATCTTAAGAGCCTACAGGTTTACAGAGCTTAATTCACAGAGCTGGCTATTCCAACTATAATGTCTAATAAATGTTGTATATACCTTAGGAACTTAAAGAACTCCCCTGGAAGAGGCAAGGACCCCTTATTAGGGTGAGATCTGGGAAAGTGACACATCACTGCTATTTGCTTCCCACCTCATATGCCAAAACAAATCTAACCCCAAGCTATTTTCATTTCTTTTACACATTTACTCCTTTATGCTTACCTGGAGTGTGAACTGTAACACAATTGTAATGAGAACAGACAAGCATCAGCACTTGTGCTTTTCTGATTTTTTCATGGGATGAATGTAGATTCATTTCATGTAGCACATTATATTGACTGGGTGTACTTTTCTGTGCAAATTGAATATTAATGGTGACTTTATTTCTTAATGTCTAACTTGTGATTTCATGGTTTCAGCAAGCTGACGCATTTCTGAAAGTGTACAAACTGAACATTGTATTGCAAATTATGTATTTATTGTTTGTAGTTCATCTTTCTGTTTGCATGCTGTTAACAGCATGAAGATGGATTAAAATGCATTTATTGTTCACAATTTAAAAATTTTGAAGCTGTTTGAGAATAATGAAAAAGAACATTGTGCATATTTGATATGTATGATGTGTGATTGTTTACCTTCGTCATGAGATGCTGTTTCTGTTTCTTGGTTTTGTAATTGTAACTTTTCTAGGTAAGGGGGAGAATGAGAGAGTGGCCATGGGAACATTTTCAACAGAAGAATTCTCATAAGCACATGTACTGTGACATAGCAAGGAAGAAAATGGTTTTCAGATTTTACCAAAGAATGAGTGATAACTGGGCACTGTAACAAGCAATCTTTTGTTCTCTAGAATTATATTCTTTTACATATATAATTTAAAGTTGGGTGCTTTTCACATGTCTTTTCACATGGATTTATTCCATAAAGGATCTTGTCTGTGTATGTGTGTATTCCTTTACATAAAGAAGCTGGGGATTTTTTCTTTGACTTGATGTAAAAAATAAATTGTTTGGTGTAATGTTTTACATGCACCTTGAGGGTAGCTCAGCTATGCATCTTCCATATAGGCAGAAGAATAAAAATATCCATTAGAATGGGTATAGCTGTAATTGCTCACTTAAAACTCCCCACAACACCTCATCATCTTTTATGCAGTTGTTATAAGTTACAAGGACTCTCATGTTCTTATAATTTGCCATAAACTCAGTTTTGGTCGTGAGTTGAATGCATTGTAAATATCTTTATGTATTTTGTATACACCTGTTAACATTCACAGAAATAAGTTCAGATTCATTACAAAATGCCTGTATTGATCTGTGCTTGCATAGATAAATGGTTAATACTGAGAAACCCTTGACAGAGGTAAACATGAAGTACAGATGCAGCAGCACAGTAAAGCATCAGCATAAGAAGTGTGGTATACAGTAGAAACTTGAACTGAATATATGCAGAAGCACCATTGTAGTCCTTTTTCTGGATTCTTGAAGTTCTGCTTGTGTCAGAGAGGAAAAGTAACAGAACTTTAGTACCTCCCATTTGTCACACTTACCTCTGAGGTGCATTGCACAGACACTCTGCATCCTAATTGCACCATAAAAAGGGAATTATTTATAAAAGGGAAAGCTAGACCCTATGGACTGTGAGCCATTCACATCCAAACTATAAACCAAACCAAATTAATCTAACAATTCCAAAGGGAGCTATATATTTTAACCAAAGTAGGGGAAGAAAAGAAGCCCACAACTGTTTGATATAAAATGTGCAGCACCCTGTTAAGCAAATGGTTTGCTACTGAATAGCAGTTTCTAATTTATGAGGCAATGAGTAAGTGGCAATTAGACACAAAATTCAATATTTATATTTTGTTGGAGCTTGAGTGTAAGTTGGTATCATTATGTGTTTCACTGTTTTCTACCAGCTCATTCAGAAACAATATCAAGCTGTCTCTTCTGTTCTAAAATAAGATAGAAGAGGTCCCAAGTTTTTGCTGGGATCAAGAGAATAGATAGCCCTGTATTCAAAGATGTGAGGTCTCTTTTTGCTTTTACTTTAATAAAAAAATATTTTCTGCCAAATTCCTACTACTGAGAGATAACTCAGCTCCCTCGGTTTACAGCATAGTTTTACCTACCTCTGAGAATTTGTCCCTGATTGACACCAGTCGGGGGGACAATTAATAGGCCTGTTTAATTTTACTTCTTTCTTGCTTTCAGTAACACCCCAGGAGGAAGCAAGGATCATTTAACCCAGCTAAGCTTCCTTGCTCTCGCAGTAAGTGCACAGCTATCATTTACTGTCTGTATCCCAATAAACAGGTAGGAGGCAGGGTGTAACTCTGTCACTCATCTCTAGAGGGACAGTGGTGGCAGGCTGCAGACTTTTGTAAGTTTCTGCTCAGCTGCTCTCCTCTGAACAGCAGAAAACTCCTCCAGCAGAGGAAAGAGGAACTGGGGCAGAAGGGACTTGGGTAAAACGCTCAAGGAGAGGGCGAAGCAGCTTTTGCTCTTTCATCTCTCACAGAGTAACCCTTGCAGATTCATACATAATTTCAGGGAATGGAACTGGATCAGCTGCCCAGTTCTGGCCATAATTGCTCCCTGTTCAGTCAGAGTTTTAAATATTTTCTTTTGTGTCTGTCATAACTTAAATAGAAAACTTTTCTGACAATGTTTTACCAGGAACATACTTAGGTCTCATTTTTTGCCAGTCATAGCTTTAGCCAAAAATTTCAGAAAATGAGCATCCTTCACCTGGGAGCAGATTAATATCTGCTGTACTTAATGTTATATGCTCATAGAATCACAGGCAGGCTATGGTCAGAAGGGAAGGTCATCTGGCCGAGCCCCTGCTCAGGAACCTGCCACTGTCTCACAGCCACAGAAACAAATGTCCTCTTGCCAACATTTAAATCCAAATGTTTATCGAACCACCTCCACAACCAACGGCTGACATGCATTATCTGAGACCTTCTCCTTTCTCCAGGCTGTCAGGGGTGAAGAGAACGTCACCTGAGTCCCCATGTCCCTGAGTGCCACCCCCAGAGCCCTGTATTCACCTTGGATACTCTCCAGGTTTCCCAGCAGTGTCATTGATAGCTACATTTAAGAACATCATGGAGTAGTAGTCAGAGGGTCAGGCAAGCTTTGGCAGTCCCTCCCCAAATCCCAGACCCAGGTCCCCATGCAGTGACCCAACATGCAGTGACCTTCTGCAGACGACAGGTCAGTCTGGCAGGAGGTGCCACTGTCCCTGTGGCAGGGAGTCACTGCTGCTGCCACTCTGCTTTCTAGGGGTGGCCTTGTGTATGTCAGGTCAGATGGCCCAGGTACCTCACTTGAAAGCACGGCCAGGCTCCTCACCCTTGAGGGCAGTGCACCCATGTTGCATCCTCTGCCCTGGCAGGGACAGCTGCTCCAACACCTGCCAGGCAATCTGCCCTGTGGCACCTCACTACCTCACACAACAACATTTAGGCGTGCTTGAACTCTGAGAAGAATCCCTTCTTTGCATTATTCTGCCCAACCTGCTGAGTTTGGGGGCTGTGCTCTGAGCCTGACCCTTATTAAGGCTTCTCCACAGCACCAGCTAACAGTGTGCTTGGCCCTCCCTTATTGTGGAGTGTCTGCAACAAAGGCTCCCAGCACCCTCGGCCGAGGGCAGCTGGTCAAGGTTTGAGGCTCCAGTGCCTGTGTCTGCTGGCCCAGACCGATAGCTGTCTCATTAGGTGGGCATTCCTATTTGTTTAGGGCTTTTAAATCTTGTTAAAGGTAAAAGTTCTTCAAATTATAGCACTGTTAGAGATGTGATCTCTGTGTTACTGATTAGTCTCCTTCCTGAAACCCTCAGAAGACTAATTGCTGCTCACTGCTCTCTGTATGTTCTTCCATGTGTTCACCCCAGATGGCCAATTGATCTAATTTGATGTCTGAGGCCGCCATAGCTTCTCGTGGCCCGGCAGATATTAATGTTTCACAGTAGCGTGATTACAGATCCCTCCTTCCTGGATTGCATTCCAGCTCCAGGGGAAGGCAGAGTGATCCTGCTGCCCAGCCCAAGGCGAAGACTGATGTGTGCAGCCACTGACAGCAGGCGCTTTGTCTGCAGGGAGGGGGAAACCATGCTGCTTCTCATTGATGCTGCTCTTCCTCACTGTGAGACGAAAGGGTTCAGATCTTTCAATAAACATTTGGATTTAAAAACCTGCTACTTGTGATTGAAGTCTTGGTTTTGATTATACAAGTTTTACATCAGCTTTTAAGTTATAGAGGGTTATTTGTGATGAATCCCAGCTGAGGGCTAATGACATTAAAGGATTTTGGTTCTTGATTTTTCTAAAGACTACTCATACTAGGTAAAATATTTAAATAAAACTTCACAGATGTTGCTTTTCAAAAAGGAAAGCCAGTTGTCTGTTTGTGGAAACATCAATTAGAATTAATTTCGTGTATAACCCATTGTATAAAAACCTTTGCTTCTTTTGCTGCAAAGTGTATTTCTTCCAGAGACCAAATTTCTGCTGCTACAAAAATGCTGCTACAGGTAATGTTCATATCTTTTATCTTTAATTGCTGCTTTAAGTGGCAACTGCATTGGACAGAACCCAAATATCCTTTGAAACAGATTAAAGTTTAATTGTAGAGGGAAGAATAGAATTAATAAATGCCCAGCTGTGTTTCTTGATCTCTTTTCTGGCTTGTAAGCTAGAAGAAGATAAAAAGAGGCAATCACTCTTTAGGCATATAATTAATTTAAATATTGGAATAACTTTGTATTCATGAATGCATCTCAGTTTTATCTCCTCATTTTACATCTTTGTTTATCTTATTATAAGATGTGCACAGTCTATTGATTTCATCTATGTCCAGTGTGTAGCTGAAAAGGAAAGAAAATAATTTTAGTTTTGCCATTAGTAAAACAAATACATTGAAATCTGTATGCTGGCTTTGGCTTTCGTGGACAAAGGCATTTTGGCTTTTAAGGAAAATATCAGTGGCTAATGATATCTGGCCCATTTGATTTACACTGGTGATGATGTCTTCATTAGTCAGAACAAATGATAAATCTCCTCATGCTGCAGCACACTGTTGCGCTTTCTCAACCAACCATTTTAATTTTCAGGTTGACAAACAGTCAGAAAGAATCCATTATGATGATCAAAGCTCATTTGAGATACTCTTTTGCCTCTAAAATGACTAGTTGAACTGGTCTGAGGTATGAGGAAACATATTTGTGCTGTAATCTGATGGTTTGGGTGCCACCTGGTTGGCACTTTGCATGCTGAGCCATATCAGGTTTTATCCTGTGATGGTGAACTTGATCTTTTTATCCACTTTGTCAAGGAAAGATGGAGAGACAGGGGGAGCCTGTCCTACCAACCCTGTGTGGGTGAGAGAAGGGTTCACCAGGTCTCCTCAACGTGGTTTGGGAATTACTGTGGCTCAGCACCATTGCCATTTAGCAGTTTGAATGTGCCAAGGCAGGGTACACGATACACTTTTTACTCTTGGGCACAGACACAGCCTCCATGGTTTTGTTTGGATTAGTCTGTTGGGACACACTGGGAGAAAAACCTTTGGCTTCATACATGCCAGAGTGCACTGGACCTGAAACTATTAGAGATTAATCAGTACCAATAATTACCAAGGAATTCTTCTGTGTTTGAAGGTTTGCCAGTTTTGCACTGAGACTTTTCAGATCCAGGGTGTAAACGTAGCACCATAGATAGTACTTTGCAAATTTCTGCTGTGTATGATGAGGCATCACAGCAACTTTATCAAGCCAGGAATTAGAGTAGGTGTTGCAGTGGGGAGGTAGAGACTCCACAGCTACTCCATCAAATAAAGATGATAATGCATGGGTCTGACCTGGGGTTTTAACTAACCTGGAGCTCCCCACACACACTCTGCATGTGGGTTGCCAACCTATCTTATCTTGCAGCAATGTGAGAAAATTTTGTTACTTTCAGTTGAGGTTTTTAAAGACACAAAATCTGAAAATTCTCCATCAGGATGCATCTTATATATGTGCATAAACTACATATGTGTGTGCATGCATATAGCGTACATATATATTTATATTAAAGACCTACATATACATGTATGTATTTCCCTTAAGGAAAAAGACATCCTCTTGGTGGCCTGTTGGTTAGGTCACACAGTTCAAATTAAAAGACAAGTTCAAGTCCTTGCCCTGAAACAGAAGAGTGTCCATAGGGTAATGATTTTACATTCCTGCAATTTCACAGTCTTCCTCCCAATGTAAGACCCCGACCAGGTCATTCCTGGAGATGTGGAGGCTTCTGTGCACAGCATGAGTGCAGACTAAACTCTGCTCTCCTCTCAGTACCTCAATATAGTCCTCATTAGCTCTGCCTCTCCACATGGAAACAAGCAGTACTGCTTGCTTTTGAACTTTACTGTTACAGCTACATTTTAAACAATACAGTACCTCACAATATCCTTATACAAGGACATAAAGACATTGTTTTTTTAATAAACTGAATTTAATTTCTTTTGGTTGTAAGACAACACTACATATAATTTTCTAACAATGTCAGTGTGATTTCCATCCAAAAAGGTAATTTGAAAAAATTTGCTAGCAGGATGGATATGATTTTTTATTGTGGCAGGATGTTTACACTGTTTCATGATACAAACTGTTAATAGTATTTTTCTCTGTGTGGACTTATTTGCAAAATTACTTTTGTAGTTTATACATTTCAACTTACTCTGGTAAGAAGAATCATAGAAAACTGTATTTATTTCCTTATGGTAATTCCCCCAATCTCAAAATGAGGTGTTCCCGGCTCCCACTCTTCATGTAAAAAAATGCAAACAAACAAAATGAAAACATATATTCTCATTTTACAATACCAGTTTTATATTTTCTTAAAGTGTATTCTTTAGTAATGCCAATGTGAAAAAAAAGAATGCCATTCAGGTCGTTGTTTTAAGATTTTTTTTTTTTTTTCTCTAAGAAAATAAATATTCTGTATTTACTTATATCAATCTGCTTTTGGTGTAGAGATTCTTTTCTGTCTCTGTTTCTCACATTGTGAATAGATTTTTAGTATGAGTTTCTTAAGTAGAGGCAGAAAAAAACATTTGATTTGTAAGCAAAATGCTATCCTACAATTTAGATCCATTATTCCATGCAAAAAAAAATTCTTTCTCTCTGATGCTGTCAAAGCTGTAAAGCCTTATTGCAGAATAGACTGTATACAGAAAGATTTGTAAATTGAGCAGTGTGGCAAAACACCCCCCCCCCCCCCCGACACAAGCAAACTCCATAACAAAGTTTTGATTGCATAATTATAACTTAATGCAGCAATTGCACTCAGCTGCTCTGGTGGTTTCAGCTATCTTAGAGTTTGCAATCTTCAGCTGAGAGTTTTGCAATCTCTGTGAGTTAAATGTTTCCGCAATAAAGATCCCTGATAATGTCTGTGCAGTAACAACACACACTCCATCCCAGTATTAGGTATATGCAAGAGAAGGTGCTACAGCAGGTGATGGCTGGGCAAAAAGCTTGTCTTTTTCTCTGGAAACTTTATCAAAGCTAAAGGATAAAAGGGTGTTTGACAAAAATTCTCCCTTTTCTGAGAAAGTGAACCTTACTTTTATAATGTTTTTGGCCTTTCATTAAATGAAAGCACTTTTCTGTGCCACTGACTGTCCTTGTGATAGACAGCTGGAGAAGAGCGTTTGCATGGCCAGGTATCACTACAAGAGGTATCATTGGCTGTGAGTCTTCTCCTATGAGAAACAGCAGGGCCACAACAAAAATGAGTGGTTATTTGTACAGCAGTCCTGTGCAAGAATCAGAAAGTTTTTGGAGTCCTGGAATTATCAGTCAACTTATTAAAGAAATCAATCAGAAATAAAATATGAGGGTGAATAGTGGGCAGTGGGAATGCTCAGCCAAGACTTGTGACAAAGCTGAATTGTGATCTCAAAGAGTGGTGGCATGTTTGCATGCTTGTCCCAGAGCCTTGATTTAAAATACAAAAATAATTTCAGTGGGGGATCCACTTTGTTTTCTCTATTTCAAAATTGTGCAGCTTTGGGCTGTTGTGATATGAAAACTGAAAAACTCAGGCATTTGAATTGCTGCAGAACAAAGATTTGTAGAGCCTTTCAACTGTAAGTAATAAGGGTAACTTCTCTTTCTTATTTAAGGACAAAGATGATCAGAACAAAAGGACAAATTGTATATACAAGATGAAAATGAGTTAACATTCCTATTTTTATGAAAAGAGATTAATTCCTTGTATAGCCACAAGAAAAGGAGCAGAGTCAGTCAGCATTCACAAATTTGTAAGGGGGTGGTGTTGGTGGTGTTCCAAAAGCAAAAAAACTCTGTGGAGACTGTTCATTGCAAGTCCCTCATTATCTCTGTGGAAAGAATTAACATTTGGTGGTTTCCAACTAATAATTTACAGTAAAGTAAATCTGTGGAATTCACAGACCCTTCTTGCTCACATTCATTGGAGGATATTTCTAGTAAATGTTTCCAAAAAGAATTGACGTTGAAAACTAACAGAGGAAATTAAATAAGATTTTCTTCTAAGGTTCCTCAGAGCTTGATCACACTGATGTGACCAATATGCTATAAATCCATGGATTCCTAAGGATTTCACTAATTTTATATTTAATTTTTATTGCAACATTTTTTAATGTTTCTTTCTGTGTCTGGGCTCTCTGACTACACTGATAAAACCAAAATGTCTTTTGGCCGCAAAAACTTGACAGGGAAGCTTGTGCAGTCTCAATATTTTTGTACAGAATTTGTTTCTTAAATTTGCACATCCTGTGACTAACCCAGCCATGCTTGCACAATTTCAGGGACTCAGTTGTTAAAAAAAATGCATTACAAGAAGGCATACTTTAGTGTGTCTAATTTCTTATACAAGTTCCTGTGCTCACCTGGTGGTTGTTGAGTTTCTTAAGCCCCATTGAATCGCCTAAAATATCAGTAATGTTACTATTGACACTATAGGCCCCATCCTATTTATTTGTGGAATACTATATTCCAGAAGAAAATGCATTTCAGTTGTATTCATGTGCATAGACTATTGAAGGATTATGGTATCTGTCATTGCCGTGTTACTGTAGAATTTAAAAAAGCTGATAGAAGATTTGAACCCCCTTGTGCCCGGCATTTTTCAGCTTCAGAACACAATGCTGATTTTCGGTAAAGTCACATTCTGGGTGTGCTTCACTCTGAGGCAGAAGGCATTAAGATACACAATGTTATCTGATATTACTAACACTAACAACCATCATTTTGTCCAAGTCACAGAGCTCTCAATATGGCTCATCATTCTGAGAAATTCCTTTCTGGAAATTCACATCGATCCTTTGAAAGCGTGGTTTCCAAAATCTTTGCTTTGAATGGTGAAAAAAAGAGGCCGAAATGTGCATCCTTTCCATTAAAGATCTCATTGGGATTATGTGGATAAAGAAAAGCTGAAGCCCTGGACTCAGATGGTAGCACTTCATAAAAGAGGTGAAGAGCGAAGTGTTTTGCCTTGTCAGCGAGGACCTGTTTTTCTAACGCCTATGGAGGTATCATTGTGTGTGTTAAATAACTTATTATTTAAGGTCTGAGTGTTGTTTTAGCACCAAAAGCTGCCCAAAAAGTCTGTTTTATAAGAAGCTGCAAAAACTGAATTGCAACCTATATATTTTTTTCCTTCTGAGGTTGTGCTAAGAGAGTTTACATAATAAATTGTTTTCTTATTTTTATAAAGCCTTTCAACAGGAATGAATAATAGATGTAACAGATCATTTTGTCCCTTCTGTAGAGAATGGGAAGAACTCAGAGCTGTTTGTTCAGTACACTGCGTGCTGTCAAGGATTTTGCGCTCCCACATCCTTGTTAAAAGCCACTTTTTTTTTTTTAAGATGTGTTTCTTTTCTTCTTACAGCAACATAAACCTAGATCAACTGCAATAACTGGCATTGCTGAAATGGTTTCTAGTGGAAAAAAATTTAATCCAAAATTTCATCAACACGTTTGTGGAAAACATTCCACTGAGTTTGAAGTATTTTCTGTTGATTCCACTGTTTTGATTTTCCTAATATGCATTATATTGTGATTCCACTGTTTTGATTTTCCTAATATGCATTATATTGTGATATGCTGAAGTCTGTATATTTCAACTTTAATGAAACTTTTTCAACTTGGTTGGTGAGGAAACAACAGCAAATGTTAAAAATATTATGTATCAGACTGTCCTGGTGACTCAAGTTTTGTATGTTCTCTGTGACTCAAATTCTGTGAACAGAGTGCTGTACTGAAAACTTGGGGTAGTGCTTCTGTCCTTGTTATCTGTAAATCAGCTTTACATTCCCTCGTTTCACTCAGCGCTGCTTTGATCATACCTGTTAGAACAACAAGTCTGACCTACTCTGATTTTCTAGGTAACTTGAGTAGCTGGTCCCATTGCTGCATCCAACGCTCTTAGGAGAACATTTGCAGCACGAGGGCTTTGCCTTCCTGCAATTCAAAGGCAGGAGAACATTTGCAGCACCAGGGCAATGCCTTCCTGCATTCCTGTCACTATGGCTGTGAAAACATACTTGTGTTATTTTTAAATCAATTATCTTGGACACACCTAGAAGGTAAGTTTGTTAGACAGGGCAGGGTCTGTAGATATCCCAGAGCACAGTGTTTAAAGTAATAAACTTCCAGCAGAGTTCATTAGCTTAGATTTGAGTGAATATCTCATCAAGGCACGTTGCCCTGGCCAGTCTTGTGCTGAGGCAAAATATCGCTTTCTGGTCTGGTTTATGTGAACTGATTTGGAGGGGGTGTGTAGGGGAAAAAAAACAGGTTTGTCTCTACCTGCTTTTGTGCTTTATAAGCAAATTTTGCTTACCCTATGGTTTAAATGGGTAAAATAGCTCATTTCTTAGGAGGTGAGTGAAATTGGGTGAAAACACTGAATTACAGGAGTTCAGGACTTTTTTTACCTTCTTAACTCTGAAAGTTATAAATGTAAACCACATTCTTGTCCCAGTCATGAATCCAGGTTTTGAATTCTCGGAATTGTGTTTCCTTTTGTCCAATCACAGCAATTATTTCTCTAGTCAGAGATATACGTTTTATGAGCAATTTATTTTCTATACAAATATATATGTGGAAAAGCTTTTTGCATTGCAGGAAAATGTTTCTTATATTCAGGAACAGTCTTCTAAATGGAAAAGATGTCTGCAAAAATGGTTGTTTCAGTATTTAATTTATTCAATATTTAATTTTATTTTTTTTTTCATTATTTATCTTCATCGATTATGAAACATTTCTTCTGGAAAATTAAATTAGTACTTTTTCTAGTTTGTTTTTTCATTTTTTAATATTTTATTTAAACCCCAGAACTGTTCTAGAGAGGATTAGATGAATTGCTGAATTTTGTTAGGCTGCTATAGCTTGACTTGGCCAGATGAGCTACAAATAAAATTTTTACAAGTAAAATCCTTTTATATGCCTCTTTCTTGTTTTCAGCTCTTTTTATTTCTTCCTCTCTCAATTCTTCTCTGTAAACCAGAAACCTTGGGACAAATCAGCTTGTGTCTAGTTGATCTCAGTTCTTCCATAAACTAACTATATACTTTGAACCCAAATTCTACTGTGCAGATTACGGTTATACCGTTTTCTCATCTCTGAGGCATAGTGAGGTATATTCAGTGTATCTTCAAAAAGTTCCAGTCTGCCATAATTGGGGACATACAAATGCTGAAAACAAGGGAAGGTAAAAGAGAGTAAGCACCGCCGCAATGTAGGTTTGGGATTACCTTTTGTAGAGGTGATGGGGTGCATTGATTCCTGATGAAATGCCTCCAGGCAGTAAAGGCACCTCCCTGGTTTCTACAGATGCTGCTGAGGTGAGCTCAGTGACAACCCTGGCCAGAAATTCAGGTGAAAGTACAAACACACTAGTTCATTATAGATTGTTCCCCCTGGCAAATTTACATTGCATTACCTAATTGCCCACTTTCTTTATGTTCTACTAGGACTGTGTAAGCCTACAATATTTAAAAACTAAATAAAAACTCAACAAACTAAAAAATAAATTTAATAATTATATGATTATCACTCATATATTGTCTTGCAAAAAAAATTCTGAGTTTACTTTCCCTTCAATCTTTTGATTGTTGTGTTGTGGAAACATGTACAGGCCTCAGTTATCAGTCATTCATTCTGAAGTTAATATTTTGAAAGAGCAAACCATAATGATGGTCATTGCTTTAAAATTGTTACAGTTAAAGTGGAGATCACCAACAGCTGGCAGGTTTTATGACAGATAACCACACTTTAATACAGCCCTGTATTTAAGAGAATGAACAAAGTTATCGAAGTTATTCAGCATTTTGAGTTCTGTGCTGTTGAAAGAACAGGCTGTCATTTCGTGGTTTTTGGTTTTTTTTATGTGAGGTTCAGCATTAAATTCTTAGACCTTGGTCATCTTTGGCTGTAATGGTTGGTTAAAGGACTTATGTGTCTCTCATCAGTAAGGACACAGTACAGTTTAGAAGATGTTTCATACCATCCAGACTAAACATAACAAAAGAAAAAAAAAGTGCAAATTCTAGATGAACTCCATGTGTGCTAGAAAAAGAAATTATGCACTTCATGATGGCGTAAATCATGTTATATGAAAAGCAAAGAGTAAATTAAGTATTATTTTATACCTCACTAAGAGGAAATACTGAATGACCTGTCAGAACATGTTGCTTTTCAAAGTTTTTCACAGCTTCAGGCACTCCAAACTTCATTCAGAACTGCAGTGCCAAGACATATGCTTTTGATATGTCATCCAGCAAGTTTCATGTTCCAAGTTTGCCAGTTGCTATTAGTTCCATAGTTGAAATATTGCTGTGAACCATGAAATATTTCCCTGAAAATTTAAAACTTTGCATACTGCTTGCTGACTGTATTTACAATATCAGATCCCAAGAGCCAGAGATCATTGCTAGTTTTTAGAACATGAATTGTTTGTTTATGAAGTATGATGCAAATTGTAAGGTGCTAAAATTATGCTAAAACCAAAACCAAGTCCAGTTCCCCTGCACTTCAGCTCATGCCATGCCATTTGCTTGTTTGCCCTTGGGTGCAAAATTTTCCTTTTTTTTTTTTTTCAGCCTTTCTGTTTCTCACCTTCTTCTCCTGGAGTGGTAGTAAGTAGTTTTTTACCAGGCAGAGAGCAATCTCTAAAAACCTCAAGCAGACACATCGATAGACCAAAAATTTATCTGCTGTGGTAAGGAGCAAAGTGAGTAGATAGAGAAGGCGTATTTTTTAGTCATCAGGGTACTGCTGATATTCTCAAACATGAAAAATGAATGAAAACCTCTGTTCATACCTCCAGATACAGACAAAAGCGAATAATTTTCTAAGATTTTTTTTTTATGATATGTGGTCAAGACTGAACTTCTCAGTCCCCAACTTTGTTTATGAATTCTTTCTATGATGCCTTGCTGTATCATAGGTCAACTGCAGTAAATGGAATTACTTCAGTAATTAATTTGACCTCTTGTTCTTCCAGATTGTTTACTGAAGCATAAAGTAGAAACTAGAGATGCAGAATTGCTTCCTAAAACCCCAACATTAAACTTGTCCACACAGATTGAGGGAAGGTTTTGTAAACAGTGGGATTTCACCAGCCCTGTTGAAAACTTAATTTGGCTGGTGTGGAAAAACCTTACAAAATAATGGGCCAATTATTCCAATAAACTTTGGTTATTTAGGCTACTGGGTGGAGCAAGATAGGTCAAATGTTAGGAATATAATCTTACCAGGAAGATTATTAAAAATGGTATCTTTCTGAGAAAAATTATTTGCACACAGAATAGACATCCCTGAAAATTAAGAACTTTACTTCATTTTCATTTATATCTGGGACAGATTGATTAATTAGTTTGTGCACTCGAATACAAAGACAGATATGAAGCAGCTACTAAAATTGATGTTTATATAGGTGACAAAAAAGATTACCTATAATTGGAGATCAAGTACTGCGTCTAAGTTTAATTTCTAGGCATGTTGTTATATGACCGAAAAGTCTTATCTAGGATATCTAGACTCTTCAATTTACAGAGGAATTAGTGTCTTTAGAGACATCCTAGAAAGATGCGAATCTGAAGCACTCGAAAGAAAAAAAAAAGAAATTGACTTAATTTAGATTCTGAAGAGCATCTTACCTTCCTTTAGACACTGTCCTGGAAAAACAAACATATGTAGTTCCATTGCGTGGAAGCTTTCACCTGCCAGTTGAATTCATTAGTAAATGAGGGGATGTCAAAATAAAAAAATATGTGCAAAACAGCAGCCTAAAGAGCAAACTTTTTAAGGCAAATATGTTTTGCCAAAAAAAACGTTATTCAAATTCTTATTAACAACCAAGAACAAGTATCATCAGCATGAGAAAGTGGTAGTTAAAATACATTTTGAGGAAGATGATGGCTTTTTCTGCAGCCCAACAAGTTTCATATGGTTCTTCAATAGATTTTTAAAATTTACAAAAATGTTTTACTTGAGCCAAATATAGAATTGGAGATATCACGGCTGCTTATTTAGAGAAACATTTATTATATCTGTTCCTTTTAATGTTTTATAATGAGTGAAAGCTTTATCTGACATAATTTTAATCAAGAGTCAATGGAGAGTGAATTATAGTTGTGTCTAAGATTGGATTCTGCATGTTCTGCCTAAGCATACATAATTTTCAAAATGAACACATAATGCACACAACTTCTACAACTCCTCCAAAGTGTGTGACTAGATCATGGATAAGTTTTATCTTCTGTCTGTGGAGAATATTTTGGGGCACCTGTGGTAATGGATCCTCCTTCCTTTTGTGACTGCTCTAGTGACAGTTTTAAGACATCGTTTTAAAGTTCATTTAAAGCCAGAATGTATTGGAAACACACTGGGTGCAGTGTGCCTGAACAAGGTGTTAGAACTGCAGAAAGCTCTTGTGTTGTTTATTAGCTTAACTACCACAACATGGTCCCTTTCCTTATGTGATTTTGACAGACACCTCTGTTTCTCTGCTGGCTCCACCAGCACAAATGTAAGGTTTGGGTTAACAAAGCATCTCAGGTGTGATTCTCTCACAATTGCAGCCTTTGTCACAAAGCTTCCAAGCTTTTGGGCTGCATAAGGATCAAATCTAGTAGTAGAACATTATTGCTTTCGTCCTGAGTGAGAGCTTTCTGAACCTTCATCTTCATGTGCATTTCAGTTGGGTTTGAATCCCCAGTGCCTCTTCAACAATTGTAGAGCCCTTCATGCTGTATCACTGACATACCATTGCTCTGAGTAACAAAATGTTTAAAAATACCCTTTCCCCATTCAGTTTCCTACTTCAGATTCAAGTTAAAAATCATGTCGAGAATCATGAATTCTAAAGAGTGATTTTTTGTGCTGAAATTCATGTAGTTTTTGAGACATTTTCAATGAAGGGCTAAATGATATATGTTTTCCTCCTCTTTCCTTCTGATAAAATGCAACCCTCAAATGTCTGCCTTTACTGAAAAGATACCTTAATGCTCAAACACGCACACTGGCTTTATTTTCCCTGGGACAGATGAAAGTTTATCCCAAACAATGGCCACTGAATGAAATATGACAAGAATGCTGACCCTTTTCTCTCCGTGATCAAGTTACTTTTGGTAGGTCTTTCATCATGGAAGAGATGGGAAGAAACTTTCCACTCATTGTAAAGCTATGATAAAACTGTACACAGAACTCTTATTTTTTCATGTTTCCAATACATTTCTTTCTGTTCCTAAATTTTCCATTTGCTCACTGTATGATCTCCAGGAAATCTGTTCTTCCTTCTTTCTCTCTTCCAATTTCCTACGTGGATGTCCCTTCACATACTGAGATCTACTGACAGAAAATATTATACTGACCAATGTCTATATACTTATAACCAAATCTCTCTGAACACACAAATCTTCTACAGAAATACAAGTAAGAAAATATACTGAAACAAGTCCCTGACTTGGCCAGGTAGTCATAGTATTTAAAGACTCTCATACACTGCCCAGGCAAAAGTGATTTGAGTGGCACTATCCCAGAAATGTATTTGTCACGGTTGCATTTCCTATGAAAGATTACCCCAAATAAAACCCTTTTCCCTTTATACTATCACTGAAATATAAATACTTTTATGGGGATAATTGAGAGCGTGCACTAAATTGTAACAGGAGTGAAACTTGTGTCTTGGTTAAACTACATTCGTTAAAAATAATAAAAAATCAATCAGAGCTGGGGAGGAATTTCTATGTATTTTGTATCAAAATTTTTCTGTATTAAGTTACTATTATGATACACTGGAAACTTATTTTGGACCTGCTGTCTCATGATGTGATTAAAACTTTCTCCTGTAACTTGTAAATTTACATTTGTCAACATCACAAAACAAATATGCATTTAAACACATCTAGTGTTACACAGCCACTGGGGCCCCCTGGTTAAAATGACATCAGTAGCAGAGTTTAGGTTTGACAGATTTCCATTCTATACCATGATTTTTTTTTTTTTCTGTATTATAAAAGACTCTGGGAAGTAAAATTTTTATTCACCTCTGTAAGTGAGGTGAATGTCAGAGTTTTCTCAAAAAATTAAGTGAGGAATATGCATCAGTGCTTTATAGAGCAGTGTAATGCCTCTATGAGATCCATGTAATGTCCCCATGAGCTGTTGAAATGCATTTGAGCAACAATTACATTTTTGATAGAGAACAGAAAAGATATACAACTCCTGCAATATCATGCTTCAAATCAGAAAGTGTAGCAGGTTAATTTCAAAGGTGTGTTTTTATCTTAGCAGTAAATAGCCTATAAGTCTATAGCAGGCATTTATAAATGTCTTGAAATTGGGTCAGTGCTAAAGTGTAGATCACAGCAGCTGAGCAGCTTTGACACTGACTGGTAGCAGAGAGAAAAAGAACAGGATGAGTGCTGAAGATATAGTGTGCCTTGTAACTTCGGTAGGTAGCATAGCAACTGGAGAAATGCTGGAGAAATATCCCCTTGTGGACTTCATAGAACTGGAAATATATTTAGTCTACAACACAGCTTTTATGCCCAGCTTGCAAAATTTTTCAGTTTGGTGTTGCTCCAGGTTAAAAAACATACCAGCTGAAAAATGTGAACTGGAATCATTTGCCATCAGTTCTTAATGTAATGACTGATTTCCCCACTCTGTATTCAGCAAGCTGCAGGCAACGGGTTTGAAGTGAATCCAGGTGGAAGTAAGCCAGACATGTTAAATTTAAGACCTCTATTTCACAACTCCCTACAGAAATTGAGCAAATAATGTAGCTGAAGTGCTTTCTACACACTGTGTAACCCAACTCTTTTGGCATTCTGATTAATTCCTTGCCCTTTTCTGCTGTACACACTGTTAAAAAGTACACTAAGAGGAGGAAGGAATTGTAATAAGATCTATCAAACTTGAAATGTAAAATGTTCTTATATTATTTTCAAATTTAGATATAAACAGCAGGAAAAGACAGAAGTTCATATAGTGATGTCATAAGTAGTAAGGCTTTTCAACTTAATTGTTATTTTCATGCCTATTGTCTGGTTAGTGCCAGCAGGAATGAAAATATATAGTAGTAATCCTGTGCACAGAGTTTAGGTACACTCTCTTCCATTTAAACTGAAGTCCAGGCTTAATACATACACTTCCTTCCACAATCAACTTTCTGAGTATTGTGCAGTGGTAAGGCATTGACTTTTTAAAAACATAAAAAATGAGATTATTTAAATCCAATTTTTAGCCTCTTATAGTGTACTTTAATAGCCTCTCACAGTGCAGTGGAGGCTTCCAGTGAGAAATGCAATGCCAGATTGGCATATTGAATTTTCTGGACACCAACAGAAATCTCATTCTAGCCGGATGGAACTAGAGCATTAAATAGATAATTTTATTTCAGATGGAATCATTTTAATGATAATTTCTTCACTATATGTCTTTCTATTGGGATTTTAATAAAAATTTGCACTCCATTGGACAAGAGTATAGAAGATCTTGATAATGAATTCTAACATTAACATATGGACTCTAAGTTAAATGTAACAAAAAAAACCCCAACACAAAACAACCAAGCCCTGATGGAGGGAACTAAGGATGTGTTAATTCCTTATGATGTTGGAGGGGTAGGATTAAGGAACTTGTAAATACAAAAAAAGGTTTTTAATCAAGGTTTATTGGAAGTTCAAATACATAAGCGTTTTTTGGTGGCAAATGGCTTGTCAAATTTCTGCTGCATTAATGCTAGCTCCACTTAATAACCAGAAAGGTAATGCAGAGCACACACAGGAAATGCTGAATCTTTTCTTAGTAATCCTTCGTTTTGTGCATTTGACTCTGTGAAGATTATTTTGCTTTCTCCAGCAGCCTCAGAAGCTGATAATTTTGTAATCTGGTCAGTCAGCTGTGAATAAGTAAGAGGGAGAATAATATCATGGGCATCAATAGAAATCTAGTTACTGAGGCAGAGACACAGATGCTGGTGCTTTTATTTATTTGTTGTTCATTCTGTTTTGGTTTGTGGTGAAGGTTTTTTCTTTGTTTGGATTTTTTGTTTGGTTTTTTTTCAACAGACCACATTAGTTACCAGTAAAAAGGCATTTTTAGGTTATCTCCTTGGGTTAAAAAGAAGCTGTTATTGAGACATATCATTGTGTAAAAATCCTTTACTTCGTTTAACTTCCTTAAGATTACTCCTCTTTCCCCCTTATTCATGTGCAAATAGTTAGGGATTTTGTTGAGTGGCTCAAATTATTTACTATTTCTATTACTATCTTTGTTCTTATTCAAACATACTTTCTATTTACTTTATATAAATTCGACTTAGCAATTTGCTTGTCTTTTACTTTCACCGTTTCTACCCAAGTCCGCACAGCTCCTGTCCATCTCAAAGGGGTGCCTGCAGATCTCGTAAATAATGTCAGCTTAGGGACCAGTGTCCCTTACTCCACAGTTACTCATCTGGAAAGCTGCAAAAATAGTGCTGCAGGTGTAAGCTGGCACCCTGCCCACTCCAGTCCTGATAGCTTCATAAATCTTGACCCTGCCATAGCTCCACAATTACATTTCATGACACAAAACCAAGCAGTGTTATTCACCCAGTGTCCTAATTTACATTTCCCAAGGCAAAAGAACATACAGATAGTGTTTCAGAGTTCTCTTTGCTTTTACATTTATCCAAGGGTTAGTTTTAGGTCATGTACAAGAAACCTGGCAAAGGGGATGGCGGTGAACAAACTTTAAAACGAATTAAAATTATATAAAGATTAAGGAAAATGTAAGACTCAAGCTCTCATTGTTCTCATGCCAGCTGAAACTACAGATCAGTGTATTTTCTATATCAGAAATGAGCAGCTGCTACTTCTTTTGTTGAACAGAAAATAACTGTTATGTTCTTTTGGCTGTGTTTGATGGGACAAACTTTCCTGGCATATGCACCCTCGGTACAAGTTTTGCGCTAAGAGCACCTTAAATACAGATAGAGCTTGAAATGCCCAGAGAAAAGTACACTGCTGCCTTGTACCACCGGGCACTTGAGCAGGACTGGGATTTACATCTCCTGGCTTTAGACCTCTACACTGCCTATTTGTGTTTCTACACAGCAGCTCTGTCCGTCTCCATAAACAATAAGACAAAATAAGCATGAGGAGACCATGACTCACATCTGCCACAGGTGAGCATTCCGGGTAAGTTGTGCCCAGAAGTGTTGTTCATCTGTTGTCTTCACTGGAGGAAGCCTAGAGAATTATTACAGAACGAAATGAATACACTGGAGGTATCTAATGTCAGGTGATCTGAATGCCACCCTGTTCTGTGTAGGCCAAATGCGATAAGGTTTCCAGTGAGAGTGTTCAGTGCTGTAAAAAAGATCATAGAGGTATCAAAACCAATGTTTTTCAGAACTCAGAAGAGTTTATCCCTATTATTTATGGTCATGATGTATGTTACGACTACCATTTCACAGGTTTGTGTTACCACAGCTACTGGGGTCCTACATATGAGATGGGTTTTCCCTCTGCTGAGCTTTCCGTGAAGATGCAAAGCAAGAATTTGGTCTATGGCCAGTTCACCATCTGGTCTACACAGGAGACTGGGAGCAAAAAGCAATGGGAAAATGATGCAGTTAAAAATAGCAATGGGATGAGCATTATCCATCTTCTGTTAGGGAAAGGACAGGGGTAGAAATTGCTTGAAAGATTAAAAGGTGGTTCTGTGAGTTCTCCTACAAATTTCTCCCAAGCATAAAGAGGATCCTGGGTGTGAGCCTGAAGCTTTTGTTTGAAAATTCCGCACATGAAGGAAATAATCAGAAACTGGAGGTGGGCTTCAAACTCTTGAAGCTGAGTGTCAGATAATAGTTAAACAGGACAAGGAAAAGCTGTGAGCAACTTCAAGAAGTCACATCATAGTAGAGGAGGGAGAAGCTATGCTGGAAGGTGGTGCATTGCTTGTCTCACTCAGTGATAATGATCTTTGTAAACTTCAGTGTTGTGTGCACATTGAAACATTGATGTTCCTTTATTCAATTCCAAACAAAAAAGAGTTGCAATTGTGAAAACAATAGGTGATCATCTGGAAAACAATTTGTCTTGTGAGGGTGTGGAAGGGCAGGTGCAGTGCAGAAGAATTTAGGCATATTCCACATCCTTGACATTTGAAAACTTAGGAGCAAACCAAGTTAGAGATGACATCTTTGTGATATGAGTATATATACCATTATCTGCAGTTAATGAGTAAGAAAGTAGCCTCAAATACCTCAGGAAGAAGATGTAAAAACTTTGACCTTAATTTGACAGTTATCCACAGGAGCTCAGAGAGACATGCTGAGAGCTTAGTTTGGAAAAAAAGTAGGCCTGGAACAAAAGGGTAGATTTGTGACTCTGTGACTTAGAGATAGTAGATGAATGTTCAAATTAAGAAGGTGAGAGAGATAGGAGAGTGGAGCTTTGGGGAGCCCCAAGCTCAAATTAGGATAGGGGAATAGAAGAACCCTTAAAAGTCCAAAACCAAAGTAATGGATGGAGAACAGAAGACAAAAGGACATATCTGCACCTGTTTAAGACCTCTCCGTGAAGGAGGCAAATTGGAAGAAAATGTAACATAAACGGATTGGACACATTTTTAAAATAACCCACAACACAAGATTTATTGTTCTCATAGTATTTGCCATAGATATAAGAAAACTTTTAGGTCCTGGAAGCCTACGAAAATTAAAAGCATATCTAGAAATATTTTCAGCAGTGAGAAGGACCTGTTAGCAAAGGGAGTGCTCACTCTGTCTGAGACATGGGGCATTGGGCTTGACAATTTCTAAGCCAGATCCTTTCAGGCCCTATGTGCCTTATCAACATATGGGAGAATGAGTTATTTCTTAGTCTTACTGCCAGTTCAGTCTGTGAAGTCTTTAAAGGGGAAAAGGTGTGTTTTGTATAGAATTGACCCCTTTTCTTATTCTTTAACTGTTGTCCACATATCTGATGAGGACTGGTTTTGAAATGCACCCCAACTCTGGCTGGGGGGAATGTGGACAGGACAAGGGCTCTTCAGGGTTAAAATCAGATAAATGTCTATTTGAGTGAGTCTCCTCAAATGTGTTTGGAATGCAGAGGATACCATGAGAAACAAATAAAGCCATTACATTCATTGTTAACAGAATTAGGCATCACAGATGTTTCTGTAATGCACAGATTTCTGAATTCTCAAAGAAGCTTTTCAGCTGTCCTTGCAATTTTAAGACTAAACTATTCTATTAAAAGAACCAGTGAAAATAAATGAAACATATCATTATTTTTACAATGGATAAATTGTTGATTTGTCAAACCACAGAGAAAAGAACTCTAAGTTATAATTCTTGTTCCAATTTAAGAATGTGTTTAAGGAAGTAATTAGAAAACTACAAGACAACCCCCTCTCTCATTGCCTTCCTGAAGCTTCTTTTACAGACCCATTTTCCTTGGGTATTTTTTGATAACTTTCTAAAATCTTCCTGCACTTTATCATAGGAAACATTTGTAGCTGAAAAAGGAAGTTAATGGGGGGTTGGTTCAACAGTTCTCTAGAAATGTGAGGACACATAGTAGGCTAGTCCAAATTCCCTGAATCTTGGATGTGCCAGACTTTTACAGCTGCATTTTCTTTATCAATCTATCCAAACCCTTTAGAACTATCTCTCAGCAAAGCTGTGAATTATTTATCCCTTTGGATCTGGACATTTTTACAAATGTCAATGTAGCTGCAGTGTGCAATGAAGCCAATCGTTTAGCTGCTGCCTCCATTATGTGAAATAATAGTGCATCTTCTGTGTGGACACCATTGATACTGAAGTGAATGAGCCATGAAATCAAGGTGTGAATAGCTGTAGAGCTCTCTGCCTCACTTTCCCCTTCCCATTTTAGAATTTTTCTTGGATCCAGATTCTTGGGAAAGAAAAATTGTAACATTTGCACAGTCTCACCAACTTGTTTCTCAGAATTTTATTACACCTTAGTTATGAGAGATTGAGTTTATGTCTATCTTAGACATTACAGAAGGCAACCTTGACCCAAACTGAAGTCTGATAAATGGCACTTCTAAACTTATATTGCACATGCTCTCACGCTCTGTCATTCTGAATTGTTTAACAGAGGAATAAATGAGTTTCATAAGTCAAAATTCTATTTTGTAACCATTGTCTTTGAAAAAACTGAGAAAAATAGGAAATAAATTTGGTTCTCTTTTTCCCTCAGGAGTATCATATCTTGGTTTTTTTAAGTGACAGATGAGTTTTAGTTTTCCATCACTAGATGTGTCTTGCATGGGGGGCAGATTTAGCCTAAAATGAATCAAAAGAGCATTTGAAAACAAAGAAAAAAGAAGTGTGTAATGATGAGAAACTCAAGAGTGACACTGGATATAACACTTCTGGTAAACTTTTTCTCCCTCTTCTAAGGTCTTAGTGCAAATGCAGACATCATTTTTCAAAGCATCATGCATTTCCTGCTATTGGCGTTTAAAAATCCCTCTCTTCTTACACACATTCTTCTTAACTAAACTAGTAATTTCTAGCGTTTTTCTGGATTAGAGTCACTAGACAATCTGACCAAGCTATCATTTGCTTAGTTTTGGGAGCCATCCATTGTGTATGTAGAACTCCTCTTACACTCACTGCGTACAAAAGATGCTGCAAAAGTAGTCTTTGAGGTGGAAAAAACCTGACTCAAGATGTGTGACTCCAATGGTTCCAATAATCCCAAATCAACACTAATAGTGGGTCTGTCTGCTGACTTGTGCAGTGTAACTTGCCACAGGATGGGTGAGGGATATGTACACCTGTCTCAGGGCAGGATGTTATGCTGAGGTATAGGATTTATCGCTGATATTTCCTTTTGTCATGAAGTGGTTTTTAGTGCCGTTTTTTTCATTCTCTCTTAATAAAATCCTTTTAGTCAACAGTGGTGCAGTGAACCACATGCTGGGTGGCAGCAAGAGGAGCAGTACCATTTTCTTTTGATAAAAACCATTGTTTTCATTGTATTGATAGAAATTTAGTCTTTCTGGGTGTCTGTTGAAAGAATAAAGTGCTGCTCTTGAATTTTACTTTGAGGAAATGGTTGGCTAAATACATGCAAGAAGCAACAGGATCCATAATTCCAATTTAAAAGGTCAGTGTCTTATCCCTCAGCTTAGCACATATATCACTTTTAGGATAGTTGTGCCAGGCCAAAGGAGTACTGTTTCTAGTTGACTCCATTTTTGTTTTTGTCCTCTCCTGCTGCTGGGATTATGGAAAAGTACCTTTCTGACCTTTTTGAATAAATTAGACCTTTATTTCTTTTTCTTCAATTCTAGCTGTAGCTCTGAACTGTCTATGAAATCTGTTTGCAAACACTGCTCCTGTTGCTCTTGTGCTCAAGTTTAGATGGAAGTTGTGGTTTGCCCATTTGCAGCTCTTGAGGATGAAGTGCCATAAAAGACTTCGTAGAAGCCACAAGAATCACTGTCACTCGAAGAGAACTTACAAGGTCCCAAAGTACCCACCTTGCCTTCTTAAAAACTCTTCCTCTGTCCTCTTTTGGGATTTTCTTTGTAGACACACATTAAATAAGAAGCATTTCAATGTACTTTGACAAACAATTTCTTTTGGTGTGTTGTCCTTTTAGTTGTCCTAAGAGAGCTCCACATCCCTGTGCTGGTATGTGTGGGTCACTTGGTGGCTTGGATTGGAGACCTGATATGGGTTCAAAATAACTTCGTAAAAAGTGACCTGGTCTGCACTGTGACCCCACTGCATTTTGCATGAATGAGTGGCCTTGCCTTTGAATGCAGGAGCAATCAAATTATGCGCTCAACTCTGCTGCTTGCCAGTTCTTAGAAGAACATATTTCCAGGTTGGGAGAGAACTCTATGTACCAGGAATTAGATTGATGTGCACAGAACCTTTTTCGTTTACGCTTAGCTAGTGGGAACATTCTCCTTCTCTACTGCCAGCCCCCCTTTTCAGCAAAAAGTTAAATGGTGCAAAAAGCAAGGTGTCTAAAATGACAATAAACAACAGGTGGACAAAAATATGAACGTCTCCACTGTTTTTACTATCTTGCAACATCTGGATTTCTTTTGCACCATTGGGAAGATCCAGGATATTATTTGCTCTTCTGAAAATCTCTTCTTTACTTTACTTTACTTACCATTTTCTTTGCTGACTATAAAATATTACTAATAACAAACAAACAAACAAACAAACAAACAAACAAACAAACAAACAAACAAACAAACTCCTTGAAGTATAAACTTATTTGGCTTTTTTTTTCCAAGCTAGCAGTACTGGTTTTGCTTTGAAAAAGCACTCCAGAACCTTTGGAGTGAATGACAAAGTTACCACTTATTTACTAGGAGCTAGGCTTTCAGTCATGCACCAAATGCAGAGAACTGCCAGAAAGATTTACAGATTTGTTATTAAATCCTTTGAGTATAGAACTGATTTAATTAGAGAAATCTATGTGTGATTCAACACTTCTCTGTTTATGCTCACAGCATTTCTGCTCAGAGGCGGAAGAATTACACAGATTTCATCAGCACTAGCAGAAAGAGCATAGATAATTCCTATGGTTAGTATTACGACAAAAAAACTATTCCAATGTGTTTGATCTCCATATTTTCCTATGGGGTCTTGAAGGTTTTCCACTTTCATAGTTCCTGCTTAGAAGACAGGTTTTTTATGACATAAACCTTTTGCATAAATCTAGTCACTCACTACTCTTTAATTATACTCTTCCCAAAGTATTAAATTTTTTTGCCAAGAAGCTTTCATTTGAAAAAAATTCCTCTTTAACCTTCATGCCCTTGTAGATACTTTAAGTACTTTTCGGAGAACAAAAGGCTTTTAAGTACAGTAATATGTCAGTAAACTGTAAAGCATTTGACCTATAATGGAGAAATGGTGTTCAAAAATATCTTCAAATACACCAAACAAGAAAAACATATGTGACAAAAAATTCCATAAACCTTTGAACTGCAGGCTTTCTTTTGGGAACTTTGGTCTCTTAACATGAAAGAGATCAGACTGTACATGTGTGTAACTAATACAGAATTGATTCCCCAAAATGTTACTGAAGTATTTTCTCTTCATTCTGAAAATACGTACCAAGTTTAATGGATGTGTCTGTGTACCCAACTATTATTTCACAGTTTTAAGTATAAATTACATAGTAAACATGTAGGCTGTGGTTATATTAAATACTGTATTTTGAATACATTTTTCATGAAAGAGCAGATATTAGAATTTATTTTTCTATGGGAATTGGTACACAATATTAAGGAAAAAGATGTTATATTGCTCTATCAGCAACCAAGACTATTTTGAAATCATGAATATTTACTCCAAGCATTTCTGTATGATCATGTAACGTCCATTAGCACATCTTACAAACAAGGTGATAAAAAATGTAGACAGTTTTAGCTCATATTCTTTCTATGACTAACTGCATTACAAACACTGTTTTTAAATTCAGCTGTTTAGCTAACAGAAGTGAGAGGGGCTCTGTCCCCAGCTGTGGTAAATGCAGGCTTTTCATTTGTAGTTGCCTGTACATTTTACACTTCTAATCAAACCACAGCAAGTTTTATAGCATCTTACTGCAGTCAGCTCATCTGAGGCTGCTGGAAGCCCCAGACTGATGGTTATCCTGAGACAGGGGCAGGCTGTGGTGGGGTCTTTGGTCCTGGAAGCAGAGCGAGCAGTGAAGCTCTGCAGCCCTTCTGCAAAATGTGCCAGTTGGAGCCCAGCAATCAGCTCATCCCTGCCAGGGCCAGCCGTGCTCATGGAGCATGGAGAGCCTTGTGCTGAGGCGCACTGCGGAGGGTGGATTTCCCACCCCCGCAACAAGCAGGGAGAGATGGAAGGAGCGAAGCGGTTCCGCCCCCATGCTGCTCCTGCCTCCCAGCCTGGCTCCGCCTGCCGTGGGAGGACCTCGGGGAAGAAGCCTGTGGGCCCGCCCCTGGACTGAGGACAAGGCGTGCCCAGGGCCCAGGAACCGCCCACCTCTCCAGCACATTCCTTACTGTTATGTCCCGGGTTGGTTACTTTGAACTGTACTCCTCCCACCTTTGTAACCATTGGTTTATGTATCCCTGCACCGCCCTCTCCCTCTTCCCTCATTGGGCTATCCTTCCCATACTTAAGTGTGTGCCTCCAGGCACTCAGTGCCAGTTGTCGCCATGTTGGACTATGCTGTCCTCATGACAACTAGGCACAACTGGTCCTCTTTCCCCTGCTCTCCCTTCCCGACCACCCAAGCCCTGCTACCCTGAATAAAGGAGAGCTCGGGGAGGAGTCCTCCCCCCAGCACCCCCAACCATCGCGGTTGGCCTCTTATTTTATCGCTTACAACAAATGGCTCCCAGAACAAGGACCATTGAACCTGGACCCGAAATGCCCCACGCTTTTGCTGTAAGCGCCGGATCGGAGGGGCAGCCCAAAGGAAGATCATCGGGACCGATCCGGGAGAGCACGTCAAGGACCGGACAACGGTGGTTTCGTTGAGGAGAGGCAGGTTCCCGGAGCTGGACGCCAAGAGGTGGCCTTCCTGCTCAAGACCCCAGGGACGCGCACGATCGGGTGAGAGCAGCGGCGCCTGCCCTTCCTCCCCTTTTTACTTTAAGTTTGCCCTTCAGTTGTTTGGCTGGGTGTTTCTTTTCTGGAAAGGGCCCAAACAGGGGCTACGGTCCTTTTTGGAAAAGGGGGGTGAGTTGCCTTTCCAAGTTGTAGTTCCCGGTGGCCCCTTCCCCAGTTCTGTAGTTTTTTTGAAAAAAGGGGGAGAACATCCCAGGAGTAACTCCCTGCGGCCCCCCTCCCCAGTTTGTCCCCCATTTCAGTTTACAGTTTAATTTTATGTTGGAGTCCTGGGACTAACAGGACGCATTTTGTTTGTATCACACCCTGATTTTGGTTTAAACTATTGATTTGAGTTATGTTTTATGTTTGAAGCTTGCACTAGTAAGTTGCATTTTGTTTGTACTTTCCGTTGTCCTTCCCCAGTTGTTCTACCCCGGTCTGTCCTCATTTTGCCTTTTGCAAAATGGCGTCGGCCACATGGTTTTCCCTTCCCCCACTCCTTCTCCCCATAATCCTACCCTTCTTTCCTTCCTTGTCCCCTCCCCCTGGGCGGGCCCGGGATGGGAGTGGCGAACTCCCAGGCGGAGCTTGGGTCTCCACCCTTCCGGGATGGGGGGGGTGAACGCTTGCTGGTGGCCTCCACCTCTTCCGGTCCTGAGGGGGGTGGGCTCCTGGGCGGGCCTTGGGCCTTCGTCCCTTCCGGTCCTGGCCCCTCCCCTGTGGGAGGAGCTTCCGGTTCCCACGGTTCCCTTCCGGATGTTCCGGGCCTAGGGCGATGGCCTTGGGCTACCCCTCCGCCTCTCGGGCGACGCCTCGGTGTGTAGTCAAGGCCGCACCAGAGTCTCACCCGGGAGATTCGGAGAAGGGGGTCCGCGGGCCGGGAACCTGGGGCCTGGGGCTCACGGTGGGGGAATCCAGGAAACCGAGGATGTTAAGTTGCGTCCCTATACCTCTTCCCCCAATGCTTTAACTGTTTGTTTATGTTAAAGAAGGTCTTTTCCCGCACTACACCGAGAACACCGAGGGCGATGATTCTCTGGTAGAGGTGTAAGCCCAGAGAGCATCAGCCCAAGGCAGCGGATCCTGCACCGACCCGCACGTGCATGGGACTACGGACCTCCAGGGACGACGCTCAACACCAGTCAGCCAGGAAGCCCCCGAATACTTCGTCGTCCAACAGGACTTGGTACTGCAGTCGCCACATGGGAAGTGCGCGGCGGAGTGGCTGTGCCGCCGGCACTGTGGCTCGAGCACCCAGGGAGTGCGCGGCGGTGGGATGCTGCCGGCACTGCCCCAGACACGTCGCGGTCGCGGTGAGGGGCCGGACCGGACGCTTAGGCCTGGGTGGCCAGTGTGGGGCACTGGATGGGATGTCCTGCCCACACTTGTCGTCTTGGGGTGCCTCGACTGGCTGGGGGCCGCGGCTGGGTACCGAGGGCCTGGGGTGGGCGAGAGCGCGGTGGGGATTGAGGCGTTGGGCTGCGTCCCTTAGCGTCGTGGAGTGTCTCGTCGGGTTCCCCTTCCCTTTGCGGTCGGGTTTCGGGTCTTAAGACAGATACATACTTGTACTAGCCTAGCAGGACTGCACGGGAAACCTTCAATTTCGTTTATTTTAATAAAGAAAAAAGAGGGAGGTGTGGAGGGTGGATTTCCCACCCCCGCAACAAGCAGGGAGAGATGGAAGGAGCGAAGCGGTTCCGCCCCCATGCTGCTCCTGCCTCCCAGCCTGGCTCCGCCTGCCATGGGAGGACCTCGGGGAAGAAGCCTGTGGGCCCGCCCCTGGACTGAGGACAAGGCGTGCCCAGGGCCCAGGAACCGCCCACCTCTCCAGCACATTCCTTACTGTTATGTCCCGGGTTGGTTACTTTGAACTGTACTCCTCCCACCTTTGTAACCATTGGTTTATGTATCCCTGCACCGCCCTCTCCCTCTTCCCTCATTGGGCTATCCTTCCCATACTTAAGTGTGTGCCTCCAGGCACTCAGTGCCAGTTGTCACCATGTTGGACTATGCTGTCCTCATGACAACTAGGCACAACTGGTCCTCTTTCCCCTGCTCTCCCTTCCCGACCACCCAAGCCCTGCTACCCTGAATAAAGGAGAGCTCGGGGAGGAGTCCTCCCCCCAGCACCCCCAACCATCGCGGTTGGCCTCTTATTTTATCGCTTACAACAGCGCACCAGTGAAGTACAAGAACGGGGAAGGGTTTATAAAAAGAAATGGGTTGCTGAAGAAAGAGCAGTAAAGTAAGACGTCTCTAGCTAATGATTGAGAAATCAAGATAAACCAAAATATACTGAGGATTTAAAAGCACTGATTTTTCCCTCTTACCCATTCTTTGCTGGGCACTTTTTTACAAAGAGTTTCACAGGTGCAGTTCAACAGCTTGTTAGTGCTTTGTATCCCTCTTAACCCAAGTGACAGGAGATAGACTGCTTTTTAAAGTAAGAACCGAACAGCATCCATGCTTTGTCTAATAAATTCTGAACTTCTAGTCAGTATTCTGCAGAACTCTGCTTAGGTGTTTCCTGCATATCTCTGGAAATACCTGTATCACTGTAGTGAAGCTGAAAAGAATCAATCTCCAACAAAATTATAAATGCCAAGGAATCTAGTATTTTGAATCCAAATCTCTCAGATTTTACCCTGTTCCTCTGACAGGGTGATTGATGGAAACATAATCTCACTCCTCAATAAAGCAGTAGGATGAGATTTGCCTTCCCCACCACCCTACACTCATTGACCTTCACATGGGTTTTAGCTCAGATTATCACAGTGATGATTTATCTCACTAGAAATCCTTAATCTCACATTTAAAAGACCCAATGGATGCAATTTGCTGGAGAGAAATGTGAACCAAAATAAGGATGGCAGAATGAAAACCTGAAGACTCAAAGTATTAAGACAAGGAACTAAAAACAGGAAAGGAGAGAGGGAAAGGTTTTGCTTTTACAATCATCCCCGCTTGTGTATCTAGAAATGCAGTGAGAAGAGCCAGCGTAGTGAGCTACTCCTAGTACATGTACTTTTGCTTATTTTTCAGAACTATTCAAGAGTACCTAGTCTCAGTGCTAACAAAAAATCAATACCAATAAATTCATAGAAAGGAAGACATTTTGTCTTTACTTCACTTGTGTAAGAAGTTTCATTTCTTATTCTTGTTCACCCATTAATGCATGGGTATTTTACTAAGAGCTGAAACCAACAATAAACTGGTTTTTACCATGGCCAAAAAGGGCCTATGAAACACACATGAATAAAGACATTATTGTTTCAGCTACAAACCTGTGGTTTGGAGATTGAAAAATACTTGGGAGTGATTTGATGGCAGTGTGCAAATCCTTAGGGTTACTTGATCATAGTGCTTTAAAGATCGCAATTCCAGATTTCTTAGCTTGGCAGAAAAGAGATACCTTCCCTTTAATCAAAAGGGAACTGCTGTATTGCCAGAGCTATTGCTAAGGATAAGAGCCCCCAAAGGCAAGGAGGTGTATTAGATCATGGAGGTCTGGACAGCCTCTTTTAATCCAATATTCTTACCAGGAAACACTATATATTTGATGGGACCTGTTCATAGACCACAAGATGGTGCTCATTCAGGTGTTGATGTAAATGTGTTAGAGACCATACAGAAGGTTGTTTAAGGACTGAGAAGTCTATGAGAAAGTTTTAAGACATGTGATACTGGCTTCAATGAACAGGAACATGCAAGGATCTTTAGGGCGTCTTGCATGTGCCAAAACCCTCCAGACCAGATAAAGCAAAAAATGTTACTGTTATTAGTCCAGGAAATATAGATTTCTAAAACAAATATGAGTTAACTTGTTTTCAGGAGGAGAGCATTATCATGATTATAGTCAGGAGCATCCAAATTTTTCTTATGAGATTGAATGTTTGATGTGTTTCCATCACAGAGGGAAGGTGTCATGCCCCAACCCTACTCCTGTTGACCTTTCCAGAGGTGATGGCATTGCTTACTAACGTACATAATCAAAGATGTACATGACAAGAAACACCGGACCTGCTGTGCAGTTCTGCACTGCCTTTCTGTCTATGCTCAGTAAATTCAATGTTTTTGGGAAAGGGTACACTTCATTGTTAGGGATTTACTGGTTTCTGTGCAATATAAACTGTATATATGTAATAGATTTATTTGGATATGTCCTTTGCAGGTAAAGGAAAGGGTCTGAGATGCACTGAGAGATGGCGCTTAAAACTCATGTATCGCCATTTCTCAAAATCTCCCACTCCTGCTAGGAGAGTTGGCAGTGAGAGCAGGCCCAAGTGCAGAACATGTTTTCATGTGATTTTCACTATTCTGAAATAATAGTCTTATAGCAAAATATACTGACCTCTCAAGTAATTTGTTTCTGGAATGTAGCAAGTACAGCATAGTGCTCTCTCATGGTCACTTCGTAATGTTTGTGAATTTAAGTGATTTAATGTGAGGTAGGAGTTTACACATACAATTTTCACTCCTTTTAATCTTCAAATAATGGTTAAAAAATGGTGTTGAAATGCCCAGAGAAACACTCAGTTATTTAGTCCCTAACCTACATTTAGAAAAGTAAGACATAATTTAGGGATTAGCTTGTTCTGAGCACATGGCCTTCTGGAGGGACCTGGGCAGGCTTGGGAGGTAGGTCTGTGTGAACACCACGACGCTCACTCAACATGGCCAAATGCAAGGTCCTGTACCTGGATTGGGGCGATCCCAAGCACAAACACAGCCTGGGTGGGGAATGGCCTTAGAGCAGCCCTGGGGAGAAACACTTAGGGATGTATGTGGACGAAAAGCTGTACATGATGTGGCAAGGCACTCTTAGAGATCAGAAAACCAACCACATTCTGGGCTGCATGTAAGCAGCAGGACCAGCAGGTTAAGGTGGGTGATTCCACCCCTCTGCCCTGCTGTTGTAAGACTCCACCTGGAACACCGTGTCCAGCTCTGGGATCCCCAGCACAAGAAAGATGTGGACTTGGTGAAACAACTCCAGAGTAAGGCCATGAAGATGATAAGGGAGCTGGAGCTTCTCTCCTAGGAAGACAAGCAGAGAGAGTTGAGGCTGTTCAACCTGGAGAAAAAAATACTCCAGGGAGATCTTGTAGCACTTTCTAGTACCTGAAGGGAGGTACAATAAATCTGGGGAGGGACTTTTAATAATGGCATGTTTGACAGGACAAGGGGAATGGCTTTAAGCTGAATGAACGTAGGTTTAGATTGGACATAAGGAAGAAATTTTTGACTGTGAGGTTGGTGAGGCACTGGCACAGGCTGCCCAGAGAAGCTGCAGAAGCCCTGTCTCTGGATGTGCTCAAGGCCAGGTTGGTTGGGGTTCAGAACAACCAGGTCTGGTGGAAGGTGTCTCTGCCCATGGCAGTGCGGGTTAGAAGTAGATGGTCTTTCAGGTCCCTTCTAACCCAAACCATTCTATGATTCCATGAGTCTATGATTTTTTAATTGAAATGTAATTTTTTAACTACTTTTCTTATTAAACTTTGTCTTGGAGAGGAAAGATCTGACAATGATTAGGAAAAGGGGAACGAAAAGAAGGTGGCCATGGGACTGTCAGAGCTACTCATGGGTGGAGTGGAGCCAGGCACAGTCCATAGCAGCAATCATCGTATGCCACAGACACACGTGACAACCCCAGGTCCTTTGTCTGTCCTTGGGCTAGAGTTGGCATATGCCATCCTTCCCACGGCAGTCTCCAGGGACAGGAGCCATTGTTTTCTCTGCTCAATGTACTTGCTCATGCTGTTACATCCCTCTTGCTTCACTTTCTTTTAAGTCCACTGTGCATTTCTCCTTGCCATTAGTATCCAGGGGATTAAAACAAAAATAAAACAGGAGACAAATGAGTGCACATCATCATTATCTTTATGTGTGTGTATGTACATTTCACAGACCAGTATCTGGTTCCTCCTTAGCTGGAGATCAAGGCAGCCAAGCTGCTAGGCATTCACAAAAGTGTCTGTGTGAAAAAAGAATATTATTTTTACACTGTGGTTGAGCACACTTGCAGTCCCTAAGCTTGAAGGCTGTCAGTGTTTTCCTCTTCATCTCTTTAGTGTTTATCTAAATACTGATTTGCATTTAATAAAAAGGATTCTCTTTTTGTCCCAAGGGGAAGGACAGCCAACAGATGGATCACAAGAAATGTCATTAACCACTTAGGATGTTTTGACATCTCACTGAAGACTTCTTCATTATCAGTGAAATGAAATTTCTCCTCTGCTTGTCTAGTAACTAACATTACTTAGAGAGAGCTATTACTATGACAAAGATACTATGAAATATATGTTGGAGTGACTCATTTATAATGTTCTTGAGATGCTTTGGATTAGTACTTATTAGAGAATAAGTACTTTTTCAATTTTCTTCTCATGTACCATTCATGTGGATATTTTACTCAAAGATTAAGACTTCAAATTTTCAGTTCAAAGATTGATTTAATAATAACAATAAAATCCCTGTCAGGTAGGCCAGATGGAATCTCTTTAGACACCTAGTGCAGATTTTCTTTTGTTTTCATTTTATTTTGCCATAAACCCTAAATTTTACATTTCAAACCAATGTGTACAGTAAAGAAGAATGGATTCCACCAACCTCCCAAATTACACTATCATCTGATAAGACAACTGAAAAATCAATATTCTGTGAAAATTGTAATATCTATTGAAAACTGTAGTTGGTTTCCATCATTGCCTATGTAATGACAATAGTAAGCATTCAATTCCAACAAAAAAGGTGTAAATTCAACACAAAATTACTTTTGGAAACTACAAATGAAATAAATTAAGATACCTAAGAAATTGTTTTATTGTATTAAAGTAGTAACTATTCTACCAATTAAAGAGTGAGGCTTTTTGATCACTAACCATAGTTGATAGCTAGCCAGGTACACAGATGATTGTGTTGGGTATTTTTCATTCTGTACTCGACAATAGACGTAAAGTTCAATTAATTCTTTGTGTTGATTGTTTTAATTTATAAATTAATATACTGCTAAATGATGATACCTATAATGGAGTACTATGTACTGATGCTTTCGTGGAAGATGGAAGAAGACATTAGACTGACTGAAAAAGAATTCTGAAAGAATATTTGGGTATGTTTAGGTACACTTCTCTCAAGCATTCAATGGAAGCAAAGTAAAATATTTCTAAAATATTCTTGAAAATGTGTTTAAGTGTCCCAGAGCAGTTTACAACCAGATGGCTGCCCCATGTCCTTCATGAGTTCCATAACCACCTGGCAGTGGGCTGCCATGGGGCAACTGGAACTCCCTCCTCTCCCTTGTTTGTTTTGCTCAGAAATTGCTGAAAAATATCTTATCTGTCTTTAACAGTCATCTAACTCTAATAAATAATGATACCAATAAAGTCTGTCAAAAGCTGAGTGAAAAATGATACCTAGAAAAAGGCATCTGAATAAAAACCAAAGCTCCAAGCTTGGATCCTTTTCCAGACCTTTAGTCAGGGACTGTGTATTTCCTCTCTAATATGCTGTAGCAGTTAAATCTTTATTATGGTCTCTAACCACAGTTTTTAGAAGACACATGTGGTACTGCAGGAGAACTAAAGCATATGTGTCAGTTCCTGCTGCCAAACAAAGTTGTTCTTGGCATCAAGTCACTTGCATGTGAGCAGTGATTGAAGCTGCTGTCCAAAGTCAGTGGCCTAAGATCAAACACAAAGTGCTGAAAAGCTTAAGAGCTACACAGAAGGATCTTGACTTTTTGAAGGACTAGTTGTGTGTCAGAATCTTTGGAAACACTATTTTCTACACTTTATGTGAAATTCCCACCATCTTCCAGTGAATGAATTTCAGTTCACTGCTTCTATGGCCTGAGAGAGCTATGCTAATTGCCACTACTTTCTTTGTAGTCTTTCAGCTTCAGACTTAATTTAAGACTAGTTCCACTTTTTGTTAAGCCTTTGATTGTGTAAATATGCAAAAGAATCTGCTTAACACATTTTTAAAAATAAATGTTAATTAAAAAAATTAGCAATCAATTTAAAAATTGAAGTCTTACTTCTTTCCAAGACATTTGTGGTAGACTTTACACAGCAAATTTTTCTTTCATGGCCACTTTAATATTAACTACCCCTACAAGACTGCTGCAGACAAAGGTTTATTATCATGGCATTTATTGCTTGTTTACCTGAAGGACCTCAAAGCACTGTGTAAGTTTGACCCCAGAGGTGTGCTCTTAAGCACAGATGCAGATTAATTATCTGTCTTGAACGGGTCTGTGAGCAGGCTTTGGTTTTTGGTTTGCCTCAGCACACTGAAGTGTTCAGTAAAGTTCTTGTCAGAAACCAGGAGAAGTGTAGTTTCTTACCAGTGACTATAAAAAGATGTACTCATTATCAGAGACAAATTATGGAATTTCTTCACTGAGCCCTGGGAGATATCATGGTCACATATAACTTCATCAAAATATTATGTTATTTTTGCCCTTGGGAGTTATGAACTGGAGTGTAGAAATGGCATTATCATGTTCTGTGCCTGGATGATGAGCTTTGAACACTGCTCCTTGTATGGGATTTTAAAAATTTTCCATGACTGGATAATTTCCCAAAGAAAATACAATTTATAGATGATGGCAGCGCTGCAGCACAGTACTTTAAATGACAATACACAAAGGTGTAATTATACCTTTCCACAGACTGGAAAGAGACTGCTTTGGTGGCACGATGGTAATGATCAGTCTAAAAGCCAGCAGCAACCAATACTCCTGGTTTATCCATACAACTTGATGTTAATACTAGCAAATCAACTATTTGAATATAGAAATATTGAAATTTGAATATAGAAAACTATTTGAATATTTTATTGTTTCTTCTAAGTGCCCTCTCTCATAATAGATTTCATGAAAATGTGTTAGGTTTTGGGATCCCATTTGATTCATGTGATCCGTTCGTACAGATCTACATGTTCCTAGTGCTTAAGGTCTTGAAAGTGTTGCCCTGCAAAAGGGTATTCATAGTAAAATGAAATAAATATAGAGTTTTATACCTTTTAGTATAATGGCACAAGGCATACTCACATTCTTTACACTCTATTTCTCTCAGTCTCTGTAATTATATAATATTGAATTTATTGGCATTTTTATGTGAAAAAAGGAACTGGAGATATTTTACTGTCTTCATTTTAGTCATTGTGACATTTCATTGGCAAAAATCTACTCATACAAAACATTACTTTCTGAAACTAATGCACACAAAATTGCCGATCAAGTACATGAAAGAGGAATAGTGACTTCCCTGGTATTAAATGAAGACTAATATATTTTGCATTCTTCATGCTTACTGCTTTGTCTCATTCTGAATGTATGGATCTCTAGTAGTCCCTGAGTGCTCTGAATTTTAAATGAAACCGTAAAAGCTGATCAGCTTTGCTTGTGGTCTGTTACAGTCCTCCACAAAACCAAATCATCTAAACTTGCAAGCAGCAAAGAGGAATCCCGAGTCCTGCAGTCAGCACTTGATGGTTTGCTCTTGAACTCACAGTGTAATGTACATTTGTGTTGGTGCTTCCACGTAGATATGTAAGTACACCAGGGAAAGTTGGGAGAATAACTGAGAACTAGACTTAACTACAGAGGAAAAGCCATTGAGGAATGAATGGAATAAAAAAAAACGGCTTTTGTATGCACAAATGAGAAGAGGGGTAGTGTTCCTTTTCTAATCAAGAATACCCCACCTAGTGCTTATAAGCAGACCCACGAAAGGAAGCAGGAAAATACAAGCTAAATGGGTTAAATTATAAAAGTCGTAAACTCATCTCTAGGAAGGAGACAGAAATAGAAAGAAAAAAAAAAAATGGGCTGGAGCTATACTTACTGTCCAAAACCATAATTATCCTACTGCTTAGGATGAGCACCCTGGACCAGTTGTTGTTTAGATTTTAGCTCCATGGTTCACCCTGTACGAAGGCTGAGGCTTTGGTAAAGGCCTTGGCAGGAACAAGCATTTATGCTCAGCTATTTTCACAGCCGCTAGATTAAGCCCAGCCTGTGTGTCTCTGCTTTTCTCCTGTCACATGTGTAACTGGCTGTAGTATAATAACCCTGCCTATGCTGGGTCTGTGCCAGGCTGCACTAGAAAATTTTGTATTCTACTCATGCGTGCCCTAAACTTCCAGCTGCTGGAGCATAGGCTTGGACTGACAGTGACAAAACCTTTCCTCTCCTATCTGTAATGTCAATAATGTCAATGTTTTAAATATTTCCAAATACGTAGTTTTATCTGTAATCAACAGAGTTTGAAAAGAAGTGTGGCACTTAAAATTTTTCCTCCCTAATTCTTATCAGAAGGATGGAGAACGGGAGTTGCTGCAGGTAAAAAAATTCATGGTTTGAATATATTTAGAAAAAATATTCCTGAAACTGGTATGTATTTATAATATTTTTTTTAATATATATATATATATATATATATATGTATATATATATATGTATATGCTCATACATAACTACTGGGAAAGATATCATAAAGCCCCCTAGGATTTCTTCAGTATTTAAATTCTACTTTCTCAATTTTTAGGAGGAAGAAAAAGAAGCACAAATGTCTTTTCAGAATTGCTTTGAAGGAGACAACCCGCCAGGCATTGAAGAGCTGAGGACAGGGTGAGTATGACTTCTGGACTCAGTGCTAAAATATAAATGAGCATGAATGGGTTTAAAACCTCATGTGAGCATCACAGAACAGTGGGTCTCATTTTCTCCTCAAGTGAGAGTGACTGAGAGGAAACTCGGTGCAAGCCAGTAAAAGCATATAGCAGGGACAAGAGAATTCAGTTTAGGATGAGTTTTGATGGACAAATGTCTTCTGTCTGTTCTCACCCCATCTGCACTTTAATTAAAATTCAATATACGGTCAGCTTATGAAAATCCTGGCCAATGTTTCCTCTACAAGCCAAAACTGACATGTTACACAAGATAAGAAGTGACTATTACTGTTTATTATATTTGACACATATAGTTAACCTCAAAACTTGTAGCCTTCATTATTTTGGACAAAAATTTTTCTTTGCAGAATAGACTAATAGTTCTAGCATCGTTTTCAGAGATGTTTTCTTTTAATTCTAGGCCTACTTGATATATACAAGAGTGTATACTCAAGTCTAAGAAATGAACCTTCTCAAAAACCGTGCCCATACACACAAGCCCACACACATAGGCACACATTCACACATTTTCAATTACTTTGCATTTCTTAAATAAGTATTTCATAAGATTAAGTTCTGCAGGAAAATGAAGCTGCTATTTTGCTCTTCCTGTGCATCCAGAGGCTTTTTCTGACAGTATATAATTTACAGAGTCCTGAATTCTCATTCAGCTGGCAATAGGGAACTGATGAACTGGTAGCAATCCTGTCATCTGTTTTAATATAAAACTTAATGTCCTTTCTTTCCCCCTACACTTATGGAATTTTCAAGGAATTTATTTTTTTCTGAATGCTACTGGTCATCTAGCAAAATCATATTCTTTTAATCCTTGGGGAAAGTTATTGAACAACTTTAGGGTTGTAAAGGTGAGTGCAGACTAGACAAGCAACACATCTTTAAGTCTTTCACAGTTAATCACAGAGAATGTGTTTGTGGGGCATCCCTGGCATGTGCAGATCTGTCAAATGCTTCACTGTACCTTTGGAAAGTGCTAATCAAATGCAATGTAACAAATTAGAATAAAATATATAGTCAAGGTTCTTCTCTTTTTCTCTCTTTTTGCTGTTGTTTTTGTTGCATATAACATCTAGTAAGGTCCTGGTTTTCACAGAATGTTTTTTTTTCCTTATGTACGGAGTGTATCACTTATGTCAAGACCTACCATATATGTTTTTGACACGGCTAGAAAGAACACATAATTTTTGACTGAAGTGGTCTGCAAAAGTGTCTCAAAACAGACTCCTTATACATTCCTTCCCTAAACTATAATTTAAGTAATGTTAGTCCTTGACATATTGATCGAAATCAGTTAATTGATTTCTGAGACCTGAAGCATGAAGTGGAGCTCTCTTTAAGCAAGGAAAGGTAGAATTTACTTTCTATTGCAGCCCATATGTTTTTCAGTGTGTGAATGTGTGAGACAGACCACAGGTACATACAATCACTCCATGATATGCTCATTTATTCATTCTGATGTAAGTTCGGGCTGGTTTTTATACAGGTGTATTTTCTCAAGCTCAGGCGTATTCACCTTTGATTTATGCAGATAAATCCAGCATAAATCACCTTTGATTTATGCAGGTAAATCCAGCATGCTGAGTGCTCACAGTCCATTTGCTGCTGGCAAAATTCAGATTTGGTCTTCATTCACTGTGCTTTAAAATAGTAAGATAGCTGTCCTTGGGTACCAAGTGTGGAAGTTCATCTCACATCTTGACCCATAACAGAGCTGAAACAATCAAATCTCATGGCAATGTTTCACTAGGGTGAAAATCCCATTATTCAAATCACAGTCCTGGACTGATGGGACACCCTTTTTCAGTGAAATTTTCCAAAACTGGTCTTTTTGAGCAGCGCTTCAGTATTCCACCTCTACATAATAAGTGAGATTATGTAAAGAAATTAGAAGGAAATAATCTCGAGGAAATTTTAATTAATTTTGAGATCTGGGTCTGGAGACTGCTGCTCCAATTGCCCAAAGGGTTTTGTACATTCTTTTTCCTCAAGCTGCTGAGCTCTGGGCAGCAACATAGTGCTGCTACAGTCTGGGACCAGCACCTCTTGATGTCTAGTTTCAGAGTCAGGGTTTGAAGACACGGAGAGGTCATTCTAGATCACTCCTAGGAGCTGAATTTTATCTTTTAGTGTGTTTCGTAGCACTTTGTTATACATAGTGCTTCTTGCATGGAGCTTTATCAGCCTAATGAATAGTCTCACTACACAATAGTTGCCACTACATGATCAACAATTTTTTTCACTGATTTACGAAGATTATATGAAAATAATACAGAGAAACATAGTTCTGTGAATAATTAATTTTTAAAGATGTTAAAAATTTTCAAGTAATATGAGATGTATATTTTTAAAAATATCATATTCCACTTCAGGGCAGAGATTTTGATTCTTTGTTTTCTTGATTGGTTCAATTTTTAATGCATGAAGTTGCTTTTTCTCTTTTTTTTTTTTTTTTTTTTTTTTTTTTTTGCAAAACCTTTGGCATTTCAGGTTACATTATAGATTGACCAAGTTGAGTGACTCTGAAATTTGTGCAGCCTCGGCATTTAATACAAGAGTTTTATCAAAAGTTTGTAGTAGAGTTTTTCCTTAAAGATAAACCTCTGTTTCCAGGAAACCATATCAGTTTTCCAGCCAGACACCAGAAGAGTTACAATCAAATAAACATCTGAGAATGACAATTAAAAGATCTCAATAAGTCTATAAATACAATTGCATGTTTTTGTCCAAAATATACCTCAAAAAAAAAAAAAAGTAACAGTCTTAGTATCATCATTGTTTTATTTAAGCTCTCTTTTACGTCATGTAATTTGAAATTTATTATATTGAATGTGCAATACACAAAGATGGACGTTTTCTTTCCTGATAGTAAATTCAAACAACAGCAAAAGGGAAATATGGCTATTTTATTGTAACTAGTTTACAGAATCAGATTGTGTTCTGGGTGTCAAGGTGAAAGTTCCTAGCTTCTCTCCCCCCCACCTCACAAAAAAAAAATTAATCAAAGAGTCAGAAAACACAACCTTTCTCAAAATAAAACTATGACACTAAGAAAATTATAGGTCAGTACAGTTACATCAACTCCTATGAAATCATTGGACAGAATACATTATGCTTTCTCCTAAATTCTTCCTTCTGAGGAGGTAAAGCAGTAGCAGATACCTATGGAAGACTTGCAAGGAGGGCTTTGCATGCTGCTAATCAGTCAGAGGACTTTATTATTATTCTATGTAAATGTTCAGAAATGGTCTTGTCTTAGCCTTGCACAGAAAGGGTATTACGAGTCAAGCAATAAAACTGTGAAAAAGACTTTGAAAGTCCAGCAAGAGGAGACAAATTTTTTATACATGTTCATACACAAGAGGATTTCTTTTTTCAGCTAAAGGATAGAGAGGGCGTCCTCGGAGTTTTAGCCAAAAGAAAATGTCCAGGCTTTAAGAACTGTCCTTTTAAAGCTACCTTGTTAATGATAGCAGCCTACAGATAATACACATCAATGACTTCAGCTTAGACAGTTGGGATTTGAATGTTCCACTGCTGCATATCCTTTTCAAGCAAACTATTCAGATAATAGAGCTTTCTTTTATTTTCTTTTTTCCTTTTCCTTTTTCTTTTTCTTTTTTTTTTTTTTTTAGTTTTGGGAAGTGCTATCAAACAGGGACCTCTTAATTTAAAAGGATTCATCTTTTCTTTTTCTTTCTAAACCTTGTTAAGGAGTATAAGAATAACACAATGTGAAACTGATTTCCCCTAAAAGATAGAACAGCAATGTAATGAAAATGAAGCGGTGGTGTTGCAGATTGTAATCCTTCTGAAGAATAAAAAAGTCAGAGTTGAAAGTGAAACACTGGCATATGCTGCCTGAGATGAAAGTTACTGCAAAAGGTATTGGTATTTTGACCTAATGGAAGATGTAAAGAGAGTAATGAGGTTACATGCCCTCACACTAGTTTTTAAATCACTGCTTTCTTAAAGGAGCATTTTGTTGTCAGCAGCTGTCTACCAATTATATTATCTAATGAAATACACACCCGAAATCAGTGGTCTTTCTTCTTTCTCCCTTTCTACTTTTAAAATAGTAATCAGACGAAAGGCGTCAACTTCAAGTATGCTTTAAATGGATTTAAAGTAAGTTAATTCAAAATGACAGTAAATAATCCTCCACCATTCAGTCACTGGTTTTACATTTCTCTGTAATTATCTTTAACTAAAGTCTTTTTAAGAATGTTTAATATGTGGTGCTTTTTTCTTCCTTTACTACTTTATGCCTCAGATAAAAATGACATTTCTGCAAAGAAATCTAAGTCATTATTCTTTGCCTTTGGGGACATGTTCAAGGAGACGTATGAATTGTTCAGGAATTGTAAGTGCCAGCCAATGCAGATTTCCACCGTATGCTTCCCTGCCCCGTATGCTCCCACTGCTTCAAAGTAAATAGCTGCATCTTGTCAGCCATCACTTGATCAATGTCTTTATGGTGACACAAAAAGCTCCATGAAAACAGAACCAGAAAAGATGAAGGTGATTAATGCTGGTGTAAAAACTGCAATGGGAAAGAGGTGAGGGGATCAAAACAAACTCATACCTCAGGATCCCAGGGATGTGTATTTGTGCAGGGATTGGGCTGACCCTTCAAGTAAGCAGTACATACCCTGTTTTATCCCCACCTTTAAATATCATCCTTTTTATCTTAGCAGCTACTTCAAGTCCCTCTGTAAAAGGAAGGAGTCCTTGCAGCTCATTTTTCTAAGGCACTTAAGGGTCATTACTCTAGCACTGAGGCAAATGTTTTATTCATTTTGCCACAGACCAATTTCTTTGCTAAGACTTTTGTAACAAAATGCTGCACAACTTAGCAGAGGTGTGATTGATTAAGCAAGAAGGAACAGAATTTGGGCATCCTGATGAAATTTTCTCCCAGTCTGCTCAGTTAACATCAATCAGTTTTATCTAGGTAGTAACACTTGAATACTAACTAGGTGATTTCTTCCATTGGAGAAAAATGGGTGACGATACCTTAAGGTCAATATTACTTGAACATTTTGTTCTTGAGTAATTTATAACTGTTAGTGATTGTCTGGCTCTTCACAATTGTCATCTTTGTTCTTGTTAAGGTGCTACCCATGCAGGCAGCACTGGTCTGAGTCAGAAAGACATAGTCCTCTGAGAATGAGTGCAACCAGTAGCAAAGATGCGCTTTGTGCAAGCACAGTTAGGCTGTGTGCTGAGTAAAAAGTGCCTTATTAACAAAGCCCACACCTAATTAGTAGAACTGTATCTGCTCCAGAGTTGCAGAGGTCTGATGGTCAGAGCTGTCCTGCTGCAGTCCTGGGCCAGCAGCTGCCTTCTGGCAGGGTGCAGTGTGCCCTGGCCGCTGAGCCCAGGGCTTCACGGAGTTCGGCTCTGCTCAGCACAGCTGGAAAAATGCCCTGTACCAGGCATCAGCAGACATGCTTATTTCCTTCTGCCAAGGAGCTTCTTCAAGTGGCATATCCACCTGGAGTGGAAATGACAGAACTATCTTTAGCTGACAGAAACATAGGGTAGATTGGTTTGGATACCCATCATAGAGAGAAAAAGCTGCCTGATTCTTAAACCAAAGTGTAAGTTTTCTGGACTGAAATCAACAGGTACATTATTACAGAAGTTAGTGATCCCTTTTTCTTTACCAAAAGGTTGGTCAGGCATTGGGAAAGGCTGACTGGCAAAATGGTCAAGTTCTTGTCCCTGGAAGTGCTCAAAAACTGTGTGAATGTGGCACTTACGGTCATGGTTTAGAGATGAATATGGTGCTGGTGCTACATTGATGGTTGGACTTGATGATCTCAAGGGTCTTTTTCAACCTTAATAGTTCTGTGATTTTATTGTTCAATGTTGGACCTACCAGAGTTAGGCTACTGGTAGGACTTGATGATCTTAGAGATCTTTTCCAGCCCTAATGGCTCTGTGATTCTGTAATATTACAAAATGTTTAACACTGCACTCTGAATTATACAAGTCTGTCTTATATCAGTGAGATTCATAAATGTTATCCACATAACACACAACAAAATATTTTGATTTTAATTTCTAGATTAAAAAAGAGTGATAATTCTGCAGAAAATTTGTATAACAATGATGAAATTTTAATTATTATGTCAAGTCTTATCATGCGAAGTAACCAAGTGCCTTTTGCAGGTCATCAAAATCCAGGGCTCATTTTGGTGCCTTTTTGCCTGTCTCATCTTTACGTATTCCAGTCAACCTTCTAAGAAATGTTTCTATCTTGAGTTTATCTGGCTTTTAACACTCTTTAACATCAGTGGACTGGAAAAAAAATCAAATTCTTGGGAATTTGATTGAGGAGAATGTGATACAATTTGGATTGAATGTACTCTGGACCCCTTTCAGTGCACTTGAGCCAAATAGAATTGATTTGTATTGGACATATGTGTAAAATTATATAATGGGCTGACCTTAGTAGCAGAAATACATGGCTCATTTCTGAGGTGCAGATTTTCCGGTGATAATATATTTCTAAAAAGAAAATAGGGGGGAAAAGGTAACCAGACCACATCAGTCAGAGTAGTCTAACTGTGCCAGGAATGTGTCGTCTTGAATTTCCTTCCTGTCAGAAACACCCTATATTATCAGCAAAGAGGAAAGCGTATTACCATTACTTTTACATTTCTACATGATATAAAAGAGAGAGAAAGAAAAAAATCCTTTATTATATACTCAGTTAAAATTCTTCACTGGACCAAAAGGATTTTTCTTCACCTCATGAAACACAAACACTTTTAAAGAGCTACATTCAAGTTGCTGTTACTTACATGGTCTTGCTCCAGAAAACCATTTGACAGCTGTTAGGAAGGAAAACAGTTGTGTGCTGTAGAGACCTATCCACAGGACTTGTCCTAATAACAGTGGATACCTGATACCCATTGGCTTGGTCTTTCAAACTCTCTCATATATCAGTCAGAGATGCAGGGAAAATTTGCTGCTGCAAGGCCTTATCTTTCAGAACATATGGATCATGCTATGTGTTGCTCGGCAGAGAGGCCACATGCAGCCACACACGGGCTGTGCAGTTGGTGCCACTGTGGGGCGGAGGGACAACGAGGCTTCCCTGGCTGGCTTGAGGAGAGTGCCAGGTGTCCTTTGGGCAGCAGTGGTGATCCAAAGCTCCCTTGGTGCCAGTGTTAACAGGATGATGCTTTACCGATTTTACCTTTGACTTTTAATTTAAACGCATCACCAGAGACACCTGACAGCCTGGGTGAATTCCGGATGATTTTGAAAAAGACATGGTGCTCTAATTAAGATAATGAAATGACCACCAGAAGCATCAGGAGCAACAGACAGGAAAACTAACTGTACACCACCTTACCCCTATTCCTCAAGCAAGTATGAGGCAATTGGACCTTTTTGATGTGGGGTTTCTCTTTTATTTATCTGTGATTTTTCTCATCACTTGTACCATTGATACAGATGTTTGATGGACTTGTGTGCTACAAAAATCTGTAACTACTGCTTGTGATAGTGATGCTCTGGCAGTGATTGAGGCAGTGCTTCCAGCTGAGCTATGGGACTATGTTGAAGGTTGGAGGGTGGGGGGGGGCAGAATTTTTCCCCATTCTGTTGCTGGGCAACCAACAATCAAATACTTAAGGGCCATTTACTCTTACAAAAGAGACAAAATATTTTGGCCAGGTGTGGTGAGGGGACGAGACATCTGGGGATTGATAACACAGTCACTCGCTTGCTGGATTTTGGAGGAGAGAGCCGTGAAAAAAGCTGCTGTCTCCTTTTTTGCTGTGACTGTGAAAAAAGCCCAGCTCTGTGCTGCTTTTCTCTACATGGTGGGTGAGGCTTCGTTTGGGAAAGAGGCATGGGATTCCAACGTCCTTTTCCGCTCCCGGAGGGCATGCCTCCCAGCCGCGAAAGGGGACCCAGCTGCCGCCACCCCGTGCCCTGCCCGCCACAACTACGGAGTTCCTGCCACCCTTTCTGCTGACTGGCCCAGGGGTGGGCTGGCCCTGCCGCTGCATCTCCCTGCTCTGAGCTCCGCGCCCAGCCCCGTCCTGCTGCTGGACGCACGTGACGCAGACCTGACCTCGTGCCACAGCGCCCCCTGCAGCTGTGCGGGAGTCATCGCACCTGCCCTGCCTGTTTGCGAGCCCGACAGCGCCCCTGCTGGCTGTGACCGTGACTGCACCAAAGGGGACAGTGCCTGGCAGCCCAGGGACATCCGCCACCGGGTTTTTGGTTTTGTTTGTTGTTACTATTGTTATTGATTGTTCGCCTAGTTACAGATACTAGTAAAGAACTGTTATTCCTTGTCCCATACCTTTGCCTGAAAGCTCTTGATTCCAAAGTTATAATAATTCAGAGGGAAAGGGGTCACATTCTCTGTTCTAAGGAAGGTTCCCACCTTCCTTAGCAGATACCTGTCTTTCAAACCAAGACAGACTTGGTTCTGCCCTTCTTCTGCCCTGACAGATTATCTGCAGCACTCTCCCAGTCTCTTCTGGAGTGCTTTACAAGAGAAAAAAAACACACTAAGCAACTGAATTAAGGACGTCTTTCTTGCTTTTCAAAATCCACTTATGCATTTCTTGCAAACTATTTCTTCATCTGCTTTGTAATAGGACATCAAATCTGAAGGTATGGTAGACACACAAAGGCATGGTAAGCTGACCTGTATATGGCAAGACTAATGATAAAGGCTCCTGGTGGAAAGCCATAGGGTTACATGTGTATTCAGACACCAAGGAGGGGAAATAATTTAACATGGGAGGGTGCCCTGTTGTGTTTTTCATTTGTATGTGCACACATGCACACACAGATCCATAGATACTTACGCATGTGCAAGCTATTTCTGTAGAGTCAAATGGAATTTGGATCAAGACACAAATAATCTAAAGCACCAAGCTCTATTCTTAGTTGAAAAATGACCTTTTCACAAGTTAAATGTACCTTTTCAAATGACAGCTCATGGAATGAGAGGTAGCAGACTTGAGAAACTTGCTGACAAATGCCATCCTTGTTTTATTTCAAGGATCTAGGGCAAAGGGCATGTTGGAAATTATTAGGCCAGAAAAAAATTGACATGTCAGACAGGCAGGCATTTAAGCTCCACAAAAGAGTTTGGGAGAAGAGATATTAAATCAGAGTTATATTCTGAAACTTTGACATATAATAATTTTTTAATCTGTTGTTTTAGAATTTCAGTATAGTATGCACAGGTTCTGAATGCAGTAGATTTCTCTTAATTGGAGCAGCTCGGAGAACAGCTGATTAAGAAAACGCACCCTTAACAAGAAGTCTGACAAAACCAAACTCTGAATTTTCACCTGGCAGAATTAACTCATTTTCTGCCATGCTTAAAATCTAAGACATTTATTGCCATAAGAGGAGAGCACAATCTTCAAATCAGGCGAAATACTCTGTTCCGTATAATAATTTTTTTTAAGTTAGAAATTTCTATAAACAGTGACTCAAATTTAGAATGTATGGTACTTGATTTACATAATCTGACCTGAAATGAATTTTTAAAAATAAAAATGTGTAAACACATATTTTATTGTTAGGATAATCACAAAGACAGAGCACTTGCACATGTCAGCATGTGCTTAAAATTTTTTAACAGAAAGAAAAGTGAATTTCTACCTGCAAAGCAAGTCTACTTTTTCAAGCAGTTATATACAACAGTAATGTAATAAGTCACATAAAAATCAAGTTACTACATAGCACTGAGGGTTTTTTTGCAGTCATTTGATGGGTTGCAGAACAGAGGATTTGTTCATTAACTTGCTAGGCAGTATCTACTTCTATCCACATTATGATATTGAAGTGATTTCCCAGGAACACACTGTTACTCATTAGAAATAATATTGGGCTATGGTGCAATTAAAGTGAAATAAAATGTACTGTGAATATAGCTGAACAAAACATAAGTACAAAATACAGATATATCAAAAACATAGCTTCATTTCCATTCAACAATGACCTCTGTAATGTTACGTTACAGACTGACGCACGAGGAAAAGAAAGGTAAATGGGCTTAAAACTGTCTATTTCAACAAGCAGAACATGCTTACTTTGTGTACAGGGATTGTTTGGCCAAACAATCAAGTTTGTAATGCTTAATGCTACATCTCTAGAAAATATATGGCTCTTTAAACCACAGTCAGATCTTCATATCAAATATGTATGTGTCTAAAATTAAAATATAGGTAACCGTTGTCTGAAGACTGTTGCCATGACTCATTGTCTTGCATTTGTCCATGGAAACACTATGTCTATTTCACTAAATACAGTGAAAAAAAAATTGTTTTTTCTGCTCATAACTTAGACTAATTTGTAGAGCTGTGTACATGGAGAATAAAAATTACTCAAGCGAGCACACACTAGTGAAATACATAAATATTGTGTACCATAAGAAAATATGTATTCAACTTTCAAGTCTTTGTGCTGGTAACAAATATTTGGTGCAGAATGATGGTCCACTACTATGAATGCTGCTGTCACTTTTTCAGTAGCTAAAGGACAATTGCATCTTTTAACACATCATTATTAACTTATATTTAAAAAGGCCTGACTGAAGATATTGCTGTGCATTTTCTGCCAGGAAAATAATCACATTCAGTCAATCTTGACAGTTCGAGATAAGTCCAGACTAAACCTAACCCTATCTTATTGTAAACAGCATTGTCTGAAGGCTTTTTAAAAATATTATCTTCATTTCCTGGTCTTGAATTTGAAGATTACTTTCAATAGAAGGTTGGAAAATCCTCACTATGCCGAATTCAGCAGAAGACTGGCAGCTACCCTTTGTGGCAGTGGGCTGGCACACAGCTGTCAGATCACCCATGTCCTGTCTGCTTGCACATGCTGCCACAGACTTGGATTTTTTCCACTGCAGATGACTTGAAAGACATGGTGCCAGACTGAGAAGAAAGGCCCAAAACATCTGCTCAGTGCTCAGGCACAGAGGGTATACACATGCCCATCAAAGGTGCTGTGCAGGTGTTACAGTCCCAGAGGCACAGAGTCATTAAGGGTGGAAGAGTTCTTCAAGATCATCTAGTTTAACCAACAACTCAGCACCACCATAATCACTTCTAAACCATTTCCCAAAGTCACATCCAAACACCTCATGAACACTTGCAGAGACGGTGACTCCACCACCTCCCTGAGAGGCTTTTTTCAGTGCCTGACTACTCTCTCAGTGAAAAAAAAAAAATCTAATCTGAACCTCCCCTGATGCCCTAAGGCTAAGTCTTCTTGACCTGTCACTTGAGACATGCACAAGAGACTGATGCCCACCTGCTACAACCTCTTTCAGGTAGTTGTAGAGAGTGATGAGGTCCCTCCTGAGCCTTCTCCTCTCCAGATAAAAAAGCCCCAGCTCCATCAGCTGCCTCATGACACTAGTTTTCCAGACCCTTCACTAATTTGCTTGCCATTCTTTGGGTGAGCTCCAGCACCTCAACGTCCCTTTTGAAGTGAGGGGCCCAATACTGAGTACAGGAGTCAAGGTGCAGCCTCACTAGAGATCAAGTATAGCTATTTAGCTTAGCTTTTGATACCTGCTGCAGTCTTGGGCATGGCATTGTTCCTACAAAGTGACTAGGTATGATCTGCAGCCATGTTAGAACTTGTGTGAGGTTCTGAACCGCAGCCCCAGTTTTTTCTCTGGACTGTTCTGTTTTGTGATTTCAAATTACATTTGGGCTGATTGCAGAACAGGTACATAATGATACAACTGCCTGAATATAAGAAAGGATTGGTTTGAATGTTAAGATTTTAGGGTGGCTGAGCACGGGATATTTTTGGCTTTAATACAAATGCTGTTACATTAAAATACAAATATAGAATTCACACTAAGAGTGAAAAAAATGGAGATATTTTTGATCTATTGCATACCATAAGTAAGGATATTTACCACATACAGCACCATCTACTGCATAAAAATAGATATATGAATTAATTTTTTTAATAAACAATCTAGTTCTTTGCAGTTTATCATGCTTTTCTGAACTTGCAACATTCACCGAGAAGCCAGAACTTTTGATTTTGATGTTAGCATTAAATCACAGCCTCCCAGTTCTCCTCCGAGGGCCTCTTGGTACACTTCGTTTGGCTTCTGAAAGAAGTGAATGAAGATTTTTTGAAAATTGAAAATCTCTGTTCTTGTTATTCGTTCTCTCTCTGGTTCTTTGGACTCTCGGCTCTTTGGACAAGCCTTCTCTATCTCTGCACAGAGGCTCCCATGAGTTAAGTCCTGAGCTGTGGGAGTTTACATTCCTTCCAAAGTTCCTATTTTTAATGCTTTCTCAACTCAGCAAGTTTTAATATCTATGTAAACATCTAATCTGCTCCTGGATCCTGCTGAAGCCTTTGCTCCAGATATATGTTGTTGCACTGAGTCCCAGGGACAGGCTATATACTAGGGAAAGAGTTTCAATGATTAGAGGGCCATGTTAGGAGCTGCAGAAAAAAAGCCTGGCTTTGATCTCTTTCTTTGCCAAAGGCTGTATGAATTGGGTCAATTCTTTAAAAGTTATTTATAATAAGATGTTTAGTAGAATTAAGGATTTTGTTAGATATGCCTGTGACTAAGGGGTCTAATTTTTTGCACATGACTCTATTTTTATACTACTAAATATATCCCTTATAAAGCTCTCTCGTTACCTTTCTGTGACTCCAACTGTGCCTAACCCACTGAACAGATTACACCTCACAGTTCCACATCCTCCTGTGCAGGATAGGCAGCATAGGAGTCCTGGCAGGAGGAGTGCGTCTCTGGGCAGGTACTGTGCCTGGAAAAACTGGTGAAAAAAGACACCAACGTGTACTGCACCGCAGAGCCAGCTGCGGGAAGACACAAATCTGCTGATGCCACGGACGGAAGGCTCACCAAGGAAAGGCCAAACCAGCCCTACTTCCAACATCACTCCGTATCTCCTGGAGGGATGCCCTCCGCATTTTCTTCCCATCCTTGTTGGAGCTTCCCCTCCCCAGCTTCCATGGTGCCTGGGCTGCCCCTGCATGGCCACTCCTCAGCACTGGTTTGCAGCAACTTGGCAAGAACTTCTCCTGCATTGAAAAGTGTTTCACTGTGCTGGTGTTGAAAGTGGCACCTGCAAGTAGTACTGGGTTTATTCAGAGAGATATCATTCAGATTTCCTCCTCCCCCAAAAGGTGATTAGATGACACTGAAGAGATATTGTACTCTAAACTTCTTTCAAATGAAGTAATTGGAAGTTACAGAGTTACAGTAAATAAATATAAAGTAAAATGCCCAGCCGTATTTGACATAATTTCTTTATTTCTCTTTTAAAACTCAGCTGTTAACACACCACTTCTTTTAATAGGTTCCACGCTGACATCCTATATGCCATTCTTTCGTTCCCTGTCACTTTTTGTAGTTCTATCCTTCCAAAACAGAGAAAAAAAATTATGGAAAGCATGAAATGTCCTTAATAGCACTCTAAGAGCAATAAAAACATGAATCTCATCCTGAGGACTAGTAATGTACTTAGACTTCATGGTAAGGACATAGTGCACTACCTGCACATAGTACACTATCTGAAACAATTAGTCAAGATTCTGGATGTCTATAGCAGGATTTTAAGCAGATGACCTCGTGCAAGCCTGTGTTAGAATGAAGCACTCGTGAATTTCCTTGAAACTGGTAATAGGAGTTGGGGGAACAGCAGACACCAGCACTTCAAGCCTTGTTTAGCCTGAAGAGTCACAAAGGACTTACTGTACTTTGTGTCTAATAGGCTTTTCTCTGAAAATTTTAAGCCATTAGTGTGCCAAATATCCTTCTCCTTCTGCTGTATGTTATGTTCAGCAATTGCATCAGCTAATAAACTCCATGTTCCCTTGAAATCCCTTCTGTCCGGATCCAAGTCTGGGATAATTCGAACTATAACATTTTCCTCAGGACCATCAGTTCTGCATTTAAAAAACACATACAGTGCTGGAAAGCAGCTGCTCTGGAGCCTTATAAACCTCTTCTCTGTATTGACCAAATCAGCATGACCTATGGTTACTTCTTTTTTTTTTTTTTTTATTATTCATTAAATTCAGGGACTGACAAGTCAAAGAAGATGATATCTACTGCTCTTTGATCACTCTCATGCAGCCTGAATAGTCTGGTTTGCTTCTTTTGACAAGACAAGCCTGAAATGCACAGTAAAGAATATAAGATTTCAAAATATAGGAGGCAAGGGTGCATGTATCAAAACTGAGTGATTGGCAGCCTGAGTCTCATTTGCAGAACTAAAAATGCTGAGGACAGTCATGGAGACAAAGAGCTCTCTTTCAGTATTTGCTGCACTTTTTAGCCTGCGGTGTATGTCTGTCTTGTGGTTTTGTCTCGCCTGAGTTTATTCAGGTGGAAGTATAAAACTGATGAGTGCTGGAGAAGGTCAATGTTATGTATTCATTTTGTTTTAAATAATTGATGATGTTTCCTGTTTCTGCTTACATTAATTGCTCTCAGGTGTTGGAGAATTGCTCAGTGAGTTGCCTTTTAATTTGTTTCCTTAGAAAAACAGCATGCTGCTTTTCAGGATGCTGTAAGTTATGTGTTCAAGGCAGTACTTTCTAACTGGAGGTTAATAAGGGTGCACTGAATGCATATTTGGGTCCTATTGCCTCTCTGCGTGTGTGTGTGTGTGTGTGTTTGTGGAAAGAGAGAAGGATGAGGAGGAGGAGTGCAGGCAGAGAAGAGACTCAGATTCCTCTGTGCCAGTGTTTAAAAGTATAATTCATGTTCCCTTGTTTCCATCTGTATATTGAGGGTCTGATTTAGGAAAGCACGGAGTACTCAGTTGTTGTTGCTTTCATTATAGCTGGTATTATTCAACTATTCAACATCTGCAAAGACCTGGATCAGAGATAACACAGTTTTGATTTTTTCTAAGAGTCAGGTTCAGTTCTCTTATGTGATTTATCTGATTTGTTGCAGGAAAAATCAAAATCCAGATCTCACATTACTGAAAATTCAAGAAAACCTGGTTTAGAGATATCATGGCTACAGAATAACAGTACTATTACCATTAATTTCTTCTTCCTTAAAGTGCCCTACTCCTATGCAAATGCAGTGTTTCTACAGTTGATGGTTGCCAGTGAGGTTCAAAATGTGCTGGAGGTACACTTTTTGAGAGGAATTATATGACATTTTATAAAAACAACTATGCCTGTGTTCTGTTACTATCTTGATGATGATCTCCCACTACATCTAAACTTTCTGGTGGTCTAGAGAGCCTTGTATTTTGTCTGAGTCTGGAGTGACATAAGCCAAATGGTTTATCTGGCAGTGAAGATCAAACGAAGGTGTGGGATGGCTTTGAACTCAAGCCCTGTCCCACAAGGCAGTCTGGATGGGTGATTTTCACTTTTATCTGAACTGCTCAAGGACAAAGAAAACTCTCTGTTTTGGGGTAGTGCCTACTGACTACATCTATTGAAATTTACATTTTTGATTCACTTCTCTGTGGGACAGCTTAGTGACTCATGACCTTTGCAAATATTCTGTGATTTTTTTGAATATCACATGGGATGCTATCTTACAATTTTCCTGTTTCGGTCCTGGCAAATGATCCACCTGCTGTCTTTCAGTTTCCTTGTTATGTAGTTGTAGTATGATTAGACTGGCCTTATTTTTCAGAGTTTCTGAAGGGCTAAATATTTAACACAGTTTGAAGTTTTCTGCCATTTTTTTGTTGCTCTACCTATGTGTTTTCCAGGAGTCTTTGAAGCTTTCATTTCCCTTAGTCCATGGTCTCCCTGCATGTGGCTTAGGAAGGGAAGCTGGTTTGGCCCAAGAAAAAAACATCTTGAAATATCTGAAGAGCGAGACATCAGCTACATGTTAGTGGTAATAAATCAGTCCTAGTCATCCACAATGTTCTGGTTTATAGCCCAGCAGCAGCCGCTGCATATCTGATTATGGACATTTCCCTCAGATGAGTACCAGATTGGAGTATGAATCTCAGACTCCCGCATTGCTAAAGAATTGTGGCTCTCAAGAAAATGCCCATGGTAGGACACATCTCCCATGCCCACTATGGAAGTGTAGAACAGAATCTCTAATCACTTGCTGAATGACAGGGCTCAGGAGGACCACAGGCTGAAACATAATAGCTTTCTGGGCCATAGAAATAGTGAAAAAGAAGGAAACTCTCTGGTCAGCCTGACTGCAGTGTTTGCTGTTGCATCAGCTGTGATGAAGGCCGCAGTAGTCATCCATCTCCGTGTTTCCATACTCAGCCCCAGTGCCAGAAATCTTGACACATGGGATTACAACCACCAGCACACCTGCTCTGTTTTTGCAATCTCTTCTTGCAAAGACCAATGTTAGCGGTTCAGGTTTGGTCTTGCAATTTGGTTATGGCTGGTTACAGTCAAAAGGGAACTGTGCCTACAGTGTGGATGCATCTGTACTAAATCCTATGTGCCTAACCTTAAATAAGTTGAAAACACTAAAGGCAGCAGAAACGCACAGGTCTGGGCTGTAAGTTTGGTGAGCTCCCTCAGATGTATGTTTCTTGAGTCTGTAATCCTGGAGGATTGATGAACCAAATTCTGTATACTAGTATGAATATGATGTATAATATCGTAAGTATGAATAATGATGTATACTAGTACAACTGAATATTGTTTTGCAATATGCTTGGGAAGTTTGAGAATATATATATATAATGTACAATGTGTGAGTTTTTCCAAAGGAGGACCTATTTTTCAAAGTAAACAGCTAGTGAAGTCTTACCTCTCTCCCTTCAAAATAAAAGCTTGCTTCATGTCAGGGAATTGAGATAGTTTACTAATTTCTTTGATGTGACAGGGACATGTATATATGGTCCAGCTGCTAAAATATGCCATGCTGTCACAAGCTTTCCAGAGCATGTAATTTTGACCTTGTACCTCCTGGCCAAGGCTTTTTGGCTTTGTATCTCCCAGGCAGAACAGCCCTTCAGGGCTAGCAAAGGCATTGACTGGCTGCTTTTCTCCTGTCACCTCTCCCAGTACACAGGGAGGCCCTGAGGAGGATGTTGGCATGGATGCCACATACCCGCTCCTGGGAGGAAGGTTCTGGCCAGCCCAGCTGCTCTCATGGGGTGTGCACAGCATCTCCTCTCCCTGAAAGGGCAGTTTTGTCCCCTGCAATTCTGGGAGAGAACACTAGCCTCATTTGTGCTAAATGTTTTTTTATTTGTATCATCCACTGGGTCCAAATATCCTCTCAAACACGGAGCACAAGTCAATAAGCCCAGCTGTTTAGTATTATTTACATTATACTGGCATCTCTGCTGACCTAAAGAGCAAAAGAAAATAACAGGGCATATTTGAGGCTTAATAAAACATTGCAGTAGGGAGTCTTTTCTGAGCCATTACAAGCTTTTGCTGGAAGTGCATTTGCTGATTTAACAAACTGGTTAGGACAAATGTTTAACATGCTGTTGTAATGATATTCAGATGCTTTTCTTAGTATTTGTTGATCTGCAAAAATGTGTCCTTGCCCAATTGCGCTAGAGAGTGGATTAAATAAATAAATAAATGCAATGTGATGCGTTTGCACAAAAGCGTAGCAGTGACTGCCCCTGACAGATGGAAAAAAAGTCAATATGATGTCTGAGACAGCCCAGGCTCTGCACTGCAGAATAAATTACATGATTCGCTGCATGCCTGGGCTTCACACAGACATACACAAAATTGGAAAGATAAAAGCTTGCATTGGCTTCAGATGATATTTACTGCCTGATGGATTTACTAGAAGCCCCAGTACAGTCATACTGTATTGAATTATTGGCCTCTATTTAGCTGTGTGTCCGTCGAAGCTTGAGTGTCCATTTAAGTGTAAGTGAGCTGGAGCCCTGCCAAGGCTGTTTGAAGCTTTGTGTACAGAGGGAGATGCGAGGTAATGGCTACTAGCTTGAATGACAAGGGAGCTACAGATGCTGGGGATAGACAACAAAGCATATGGTGCATTCCTATCAATATTAATGTCAACATAAATATTAATACAGGCTGCCTGGCACATAATTTTTGAATGATTCTTGTTTTCTTTCTATTTTAACACAAAAGGCTGGAGAGTGCTATGATTTCTTTCCCTCTCTTTCTCTCTCAAAAGGGGGAGCTTGAGAAAGACCACTAGTTTTACAGCTATCCATTGCCTCAGCAGCAGGATTTCTACAAGGAAAAGGAGGCAAATGAAATTCTAGCTTTAAGAAGTATACTGCTACCAATAAAGTATCTGATTAGACTAGTAATATACTGTGCAGAGCTATTGTTGTGGATTCTTGATTATACTGTACCGAGGCATTTCAGTCAGGAAGCAGCAGGTCACTTAGAGGGAGCCCCACGAGACAGTCACAGTGTTGCTGTAGCTACTGCACAGGGCAGGCAGGCTGAGTGCTTAGCTGCTTAACACATTGGCTTGCGTTTCAAGGAGCCTGGGGCTCCGTTTTTGGCCTGGCCCTCACACATGATGAGTTTAGCTCGTGTAATGGTTCAGCATGCTGAGGGAGAGAGGCTGCCTCTGAGAAATGGCTGTCAATTGCAATGCTGCTGGGCAGAGGGTTTATCCAGTTAACTACACTTCAGAAAAAGAAAAAAAAAAAAAAAGAAAAAAAAAAAAAAAGAAAAAAAAAAAAAAAGGAAAGTAACCCTCAGACTGCATTGTGCTGATCCGTTGGATTGGCAATAAAAATGAGCAGGATTTTGCTCCAGGTGAATTAGTTGCAGTGGCAGTGTGAAGGGAAGAAACGATGAGAAATGATGTGCCTGTGGGAGTAAGGAGGCACACAGACCAGAGAAAGATGAGACGTTATTTTGAGACATGAATAAAATGCATCACAAATCTTCCATCATCTTCCAGATAACATGTTCATGTCAGGGACTCTGACTCACGGTTTCTGGCAAGTTGTAATGGGGATATTTACAAGGTTATTGCTCTCAGCTGTCCCTTTGTGCTGCTGCCAAAGGTTACTGCCCTGAAGTGGGCATGGCAGATGTGAATATGTACTGGTTCCTCAGCTGCCCCAGTTCAAAGCTCACATACTAGAACAAGCCATAGCAGCAGAAAATGCCTCAGCTGAATCCAGCAGAGACAGTCAGAGCTCAGAGTTTTGCCCATTTGCTTCTGAAGCATGCGTGGTATTAAGCAACTATTTGCTCTGAATTTTCAGGAGTAATGGTAATAAAATTGCAGACTTTTGGAATATACCAATAAAAGCTCTGTATCACTGAAAACAAAGGAGAGGAAGTCGATCCAACTACTGCCTGATAAAGTGAAACAGAGGGAAATTTGAGTTGAAAGACCTCTTGATGAGGCATTCCAATAGTGTTGTTGTTTTCTTCTCACCACCTCCTCCATCTGAAGTCATTGAAAAATTGCTAAATATGAAATGGAGGTACTACTTCTCTCTGATGGCAGAGGGAATGATCTCTCCAGACTCCAGTGTGTTCAGGTCATGCATGCAGTGCCAAATCAAAGGTCACATAAAAATCACGCAAGAAGAAAAATATTTTGTATTTGAAAAATACTTTGGACATGTATATCTTTCATATGACCAAGAGACACATTTCAACTTTCCACTGTAGCTGCCTCTCTGACACTGCTCCTTACTGCCAAAGGACTTCCATCTGGGAGCGGTACTCCAATTTCTCACATTTTTTTCTGCATTGCACTGTAAAGCTTTGATATAAATTATGTTACTTGATTTGTTCAGAACTAGTTACCATGGCAGATGAGATCCAGAAAAGCCCTCTGGCTTTAGGTGCTGCGAAGCAAAGATTCATCTGGGCTTCTGCACCACAGCTTGATGTTCACTACGAGGTTTTCAACTGACTGATAGGAAATGCCATCACCTTCAAGCCTTCTGTCGCGCCAAGACCCATTAACAGATTCCAAAGAGGATCAAGACAGAATGATAACTTACTGAATGTAATTTAAAAAAAAAAAAAATCCTTCAGTTTATCCTTAACTGATAGCAGGACTCATAAGAATGCCTGTTTAATTGATTTCTAATAGGTCTGGAACGATGTAATCTCTGGTAACTTAAAAATAATAAAGAATTCTCCAAATTATACATTATGATGCTGCAAAATCACTCCTGATTCATTTATGTTACTGTTGCCCTACATTTTTTTCTGCAAAATTAAAGAGCCATGGAAAGGTATAAATTTAATGAGTATCCTGGATAAGCTTTTCTTGCTCTTATGGTGCCAAATCCATCTCTTCTTTGTAATATACAAGGGAAATTGAGACTCTTATGTCTCAGTCCAAATGTCTATGACTTCTCTAATGCTTCAAGGTCAAATGTCAGTCTCTTGCCTTCTGGAGTGCGTGCCTGTAGATGTTCCCAGATTTAATACACGAAATCTATTCTAATTAACTTTTTTTAAAATTCAAAATATACTTCACTCATGAGGGAAACAAAATCAAAAGAAAGTCCCAAGCAAATGTTAAGCAGCATATTAATGAAGCAGGGCTAATTGCTTTGAAAAGAATAGTTATCTGGGTTCCAAGATTAGTTACATGTGCTCTGGTTAATAAAATGAAAACCTTGCATATTTGAAAGCCCTTTGTCTCATCCAGATATTTCCAGTTTGTCTGTCATTTGGTGTGAAATATTGCCTAAAGTCCCTTGGAAGGAAGTGAGTGTCTTTTCAAAAACTCTGTGTTTTCACAGTTTAATACTCCTTTATTTGCTATCCAGTGACAAATAAACTCTGTGATAAGACCATTTACTCCTCACTAATAAACATTAATAAGCATCTGGAAATTAATTGTAACAATTTAGTCTAAAACACTTCATTTATCATGGATTGAATGTTCTTCATTTCTGTGGAATATGATTTAGTCACTTTTTGGAAGGAAAAGAAAAAATTGTCTTGCTTTCCCTGTGTTAAATAAATTCTACTAAACTTCCTTTTGAGAAGTTAGCACTCCACATGTCAGAGGGAATAAATAATACATGGATTTTTTAATGAGAGCAGTATGTTTTGCCGCCTCTGTAAACAGTGACCAAGGACCATAAAACCTTAAAAAAAAAGCTCATTTCTCAGTCAGCAGTGTTTTCTGTTTCAGCATTCAACATTAGGTAGACCTTATTCCAGACCAAATGAGAATTTCCAAATAAGCACTATGCACAAATGAACATTTTAAATGAGTGCAAGGAATTCCTTTCACCCATTCACAAAATATTTTTTGAGCCTGGGCACTATGGTGAAGAGAGTTGCCAAGTTTGAATGCAGCTCAAAATCAAGGTTTCCTTCTTGGTATTTGCATACATGTTTATATTTTGACAAATATATCTTCAGGAAAAAAATTTCCCAAGGTCATACTGGCAGGCCTATTGCAGCTGTTTTGTTTTCCTCTGTGGTGTAATCTGTCTTCTAAAGTCATCTGTTAACTTCCACATTTCCTGTTACTTCATGGATATAGTACATTAGAAGTGTCCTTGTTCATTTCTGCTTCATTTCCTGTGACACTTTATAGCTTCTGTGGCTTTGGTTTTACACTAAAGGCTTTAATTTTGCTGTGGGGTATTGGAAAGTTTTTTTTATGGCTGATGGAGGATGTGGGGGATGTGAGACAGTGTGGACCCTTTTGATGGCTGGCTGTTTGCAGGACTGTCTGTCTTTTCCAGGGGCCAGACACATCTAAGGCAGCCACTGCCAGTCCCACACCCCAGTGTTCATTCCCAGGAGTTCTTCCCAGTACCTTCCCTGCCAGCAACCCATTGGTCTGCCTGTGACTTGTCAATCCTGGCTGCTCACACACCCACCTCCCCTCCCAGTAGCCAACAAAAAGCAAGGTTTATCAGGAGTGTAAGTTTCCAGGATGCAAGTTTCTATGAGATTTCCCAAGTGATGCAACTATCTAAAGATCCCTCCTCAAATGATATGCTTGATGGCATAAAGAAGGAAACATTGCAGGTTAATAAATCCCTAATGTATGCTTAGGGAAAAACAAGCTATTAAACTGAGCTGGTTTCTCAGGTGGACTAGAGATAGGATAATCATGAAGGTTTTCTCTGATTTGGGAATTGAATAACATATTCCTGAAACAGAACTCCTCTATCTGATTATGATCTTTCCTATTGATAAATACACAGAATTTTTATAAAGCATCTCAGATTATAGAATATGTGAACTATGTAAGCAAAATGCAGACTTTGCAGCTGGATATCCAGATACAAATATGAGGCACATATTATATATATTGCTACACAGTGCTAATTGAGTGTACCCTCTACTGCATATTCAGCATATGATAACTGTTGTATAAATGTGCAGTCTGAATAAAGAAGGTAAGAAGACTAAAAGTGACCCATTTCAACTGGAAAAAAATTGACACTGGAACTTGAGTTTCTTATTAATAATAAGAAACATCATAATAAGAAGAAATTCTTATTCGAATCATAAAAAATCATGGTAAATATATGGTGAAAGTATACACAGCAGATGGCACAAGTGCTGAAGTGATTCACTGGTGAAGGAAACTGGAAAGAGCTTCACAGTACCACGTAAGAAATGAACAGCCAGTAAGGAATAAAATGAAAGACAACCATGTGTGGTAGAAGGAGTTTTAAATTACTGGTGGCTTTTGTGTCGGTCAGTGCTTCTGAAAATACAATGTGGGCTTCACTGTGAATCAGCGCAGTGAAGTTGTCCATTCAAAGTATACACTTGCAGTCATAAAAGTAAACAAGAACTCTGTCTAGACTAAATTTGCTGCTGTGGCTGCTGGCCCACTGAGGTTGTCCAAGATCAATGAACTGTGCAACCATGGAACTGGCTAACCAAGTTGAAGTATTATATCCTCTCCAGAAACTCCTAAAATAATGCTGTGGTGTGTATGGAGTGCCCTTCCCATGGCCAGATGTCATAAACAGTGTCAAGCTGTCTTGAAATCAGGTCTGTAGTGCTGTTATGTAGCTTTTGCTGCTCATTTTAACCTGTATAAACTAGTGAGGGGAATTTTTCTATACTAATTGTAATTTTTAACCAAGTACCTTGCAAGTGCTTGGCACAGGAAAGTGGCCCTTTAGGAGGCCAGGGGCTCATAAAGGATTAACATCTGGTCAATTGCTGTAGCAGTGTCCTAAAATATTCATGAACAGCCCTGAAAGTTCATCTTCCACTCCGATAGTCAAAGGAAAGATGACTGAAATAAACAGCTTGATCAGAAGGATTTTGCTTTTTCAGTTGAGTGGATGCAGGGGCAGGTTCTGTGAAGAGTGTTGCTGCCAGGACTGCAAGGGCAAAGCTCCCCACACTCACCTTTGCCTGGAAGGACACTGGCCAATTCTGAGGAAGGAAAGCCTTTTGTGTATCCAGTTCAGCTCCCATTTTGCAAGCAAAGCCTGTAACAAATATCTCAAAATGGAGCTGGGGAAAAAAAAAGGCTGACAGAACTGCCTCTACAAATGCAAGTGCTGGGCACCTGTGGTTGCAGCAGCCGCAGGAGGCATGGCTTCTGCCAGAGCACATCACAGCCAATTTTTGCTAGACCTCCTAAGGCACCTCTGTGACCAGGGGACCAAGATCCTGCCAAATGTCAAGGTTCTGTGGTACTTCACTCTCCAGCATGCTAATCTTGTTTCTAGAAAAAGTTACAGCAATGAATGGTGAAAATATGGGGTTTTTTACTTCAGCACTTCAAAATAGCCAAGTTGACTTTACTTCAATTCCTTCAAAAAAGTTTGTCTCTTCAAGTAACACTTCTGGATGTAGAGTGTATGTAGCGTGTGCTCTCTGTTGCTTTAAAATTTCTCTTGTAATGATTTTAATCATGTAAGCACAAATTTGTAGTATAAATGGCAAACAATTAATTCAAAGAATTAATTGTTTGTGAATTTTGGAATAGGTTTTTTTTTCTGTAAGGCATATTGTATAAAGGGTAACTTCCTTCCCAGTGTAATTGCAGTTATATTTTTTAATATGAAATATATCACCCCAGAGAAAATTATAAATACATTAGTTCAAAACAAAACCAAATGGTTAAAACACATAAAAAAGAAATATGTACAAAAGAAATACATCATTGTATCACCAGTCTTTCCAATTGAATCCTTTCCAAAGTAAATCAAAAATCTTATTGAAACTGTTTCTAGTTATCATGATCTCACTGGGAAACGAAAGGATTTTCTTCAATAGCGTGTTGTAACTCAGTCATTATACCACAGTGAGGTAATTTGCTAAAACAGCTGCCTCTGATGAGTAAACTTTTCCATCTGGCAGAAGCCAAATAGACACAAACAAACCCATGTCAGTTTTTCGTACCAAAATATAAAATCAAAATAAGCTCCTTCTGCTCTAATGGGACCAGTCTTTGAACTGCAGGAACCAAGATTTGTTTCTTTTTTGATGTACTTCTCTTACCCTCATACCCACAGACTTGGCCCTGGCTGCGGGAGTGTTGATATCATGCCACTTTTTAGATGGATTACAGCATAACTGGGAATGTGTTTGCAATGTAAACCTTCCACCAAGGAACCAGACAAAATTAACAGTTGTTGGAACTTGTTAGCTTTAGCAAGACAGCACTTGTGGATAGCTTGTTTTCATAGTAGGGTTTTCTTCTTTAAAGGTTTTTTTCTTTTAATGTTCTAAGAAATTTCCACTGTTTCTTAGTAAAACAAAATATTGCTAGACGCACAAAATCTTAGCTATACAAACTACACTTTTTCACAAAGAATTGGCAAAATAGACTAACTAGCTTTCACACTCTCAGGAGACCTGTATGGAGGTGCAATCCCTAAAATTAACACAGAATGCAATCTTTGTATCAATTGTTTTTATCTAAACCATATATAAATTAGTGTTTTTCCGTCACCATTTAAACTCAGATAGAATAATCAAACGTTTATTGTGGGTTTTTTTTTAGCAATACATTTTTTTCTTCTCTAAGTCTTGACAGTATGTTTATATGAATGTATGTATTTCATGTGATCTTTTAATTTGTCAAGAGAAAAGTCTTTGCAATATACTGTCAAGACAGAATTCATGTTCGAATGAGCATTTCAGCTTGTTAGCCTTTCTTCTTAATGGAAAATGTCATAAGCAAAATTTAAAAACATGCTTACTAAAATTAGTGATGGGGTGAATTTCTCTGTGTAAATATTTTTTCAGCCAACAGCCTGATGTAGTTTTTGTGAAGTCAGTGGAATGTTTCCCATTGGCTTCAATAGAAATTACATCAAGAACCAAAGATGGAAAACTTGGGTCTATTTATATGTCTGGATCCAAGAATTACAATTGGGTCCCATTTTTGTAATAACTGGTGCAAAAATGTTAATTGTAAAAAGTCTTAAATTATCAGGAAGTCCAGCTTGGGATTCAGATGCATCTCTGTAAACTTTTAATTCTCTGAGAAGGAAATCTACACCTATGGAAGCAGTTTTTCCAGTACACGGAAATATTAATGTGCTTAAGATTGTTCCCTCAGAAGAAGCCTAGTGACTATAACAACATCCCTCAACACTGTAGTGATGAAAACAGAGGAACAACAAGGCAAAAAAAAAAAAAAAGTTTTGTAAAAGATTTGCCCAGTGATAATATGTTGTGCACCTCATTCTGTAGATTCCCTACAGAGTCTGAAGGATTTGGCCAGTCTGTGAACTCTGCGTTGCAGAGTACTTGCAACCTCAGAAATTTAGTAAGTGACCATTAATAAAGCCACAGTTCTGTCTAGAATTGTACAAATCCTCCTTGGATAAAATCATATCAGCACCTTGGGAGAAAGGATATTATGAACTTGTAATATCAACATATTTAATGCTCTCCTTGGCTGCTGGATATAATGTAAATTTAATGTACAATATGTCAAGGTTGTGATACTCCGCATTGTCCAAAAGTATTGGTTGCCTCTTGTGTCTCTTTCACCCATATGCTATGTATTACTGGTAATGGGAATGTATGATTGAAAGCAAATTTCTCTGTCAGTGGTCTTAGCCTTGTGCCAGCTGTAGCTAATGAGAAAGTTTCTTTTGACTTCAAAGGGAAAACCACTGTCAAATACAGGAAACAGCAATAAGATCTAATAGTTAGCTATACAAAAGGAAGGTAAGAAAGAAGCTTCTGCCAACCAGTCTACTGCTGTGAGGATTATAAAACGTGTTTTACAAAAATAAACCCTTCATTCTAAATACAAATACACCTAGAATAGCCTATAAAGCAAATACCGTGTTTACTGACATTTAATGTGCCGAGATCTAACTATGCACCTGTTCATTGAGTTCCTTTCATTTAATCTACTTAGGTCCCAGCTCCAGCTATTAAATATGCATTTAGCTGGATATTATTATTATACCAAGTGTATTGCTCTTTAGCAAACCACATTAAGAAAAGCTAAATTCAATTCACATGGTTTACAGAGTTTTTTTGTGGAAAACAGACACGTGGGCATAAGACAGATCGGTATTTGGAAAAAATTATCTAGAACATAACCATTTTCTGAGTATTAAATTGCTTATTTTAACTAATAAAATTATTCATTAGAAATTAGTGATGAAATTAGTGTTATACAAAGAACAAATATTGGCACTAGGCTATATCCTCTGCTAATATTTAATGTTCTGATTTGTGTTAACTGCAATACACAGCAATAGTTACACTGCATCTTAATTTTGCTTTAAACTTTTCAAATACCTCTGCGATCAAGCTTAAAGGGACCAGTTTACAGCAGGTTTCTTAAATATTTCATCAGCAGCAATAGTGTAGCTACTGCATGCATGTCTGTCATGTTGTGCATATGGATTTGATTTAATATTTTTACAGTAGATAGCCTAAAGCATCTAGATTTTTGTGCAAAGAAGGTTATCATTCATCCCAGATGCTGTTAAACAAGAGAGAGAATAGTCTGCTAGTCCCAATATATTCCAAAAAACTTTCTGCTTTGGGAGAAAGCTGCTGATTTCATTCACTTCCAGGTAACTGTTATTGTGACCTTCTTTTCCCTAGTGGTTGGAGAGATTGCTCGGATGAAACTAAATTTTGACAAAAACAGTACAGTTGCAATCTAGCTCCTGCCTGAATAACGTGATGGACCTTAATAGCTTTACCAAAAGCAGGTAAGTGGCTGTTGTCTATCAGTCAGAGGTAGGAAAAAGAGAAGTTATATGTTGTTGTGGACACCAGCAATGCCTCCTTCACAGCTATAAACAGGGCCTTCTTGCTTGTTTCGTTCTCTATTTGTTTGGTTACTTGGTTGTTTTGTTTGTTGTTGTTGACGTTTGACCCTGGCTAAATGCCAGGCACCTACGACATCTGCTCTCTCTGCTCTCTCCTGCTGCAGCTATGCAGAGGAAAGGAAAAAAACTAACACAAACACACTGGACTCATGAGTTGAGATAAATTACTGACAAGAGGACACATGGAAACGCAAGGTTGAAAACTTAAAGTTGCAAAGTGATTTATTAACCTAACAGTTGGAGGATAAATCAGAAGTAAAAATAAGCTCTTAAGACGCCTCTTCTTCACTCACGCCCCTTCCCTCTTAAGGCACCGTTTCTCGGCTCACCTCCTCCCTCCTTCCAACCAACAGCTCTGAGGTGGGGGCAGGGTATGGAGATTTTCGTTGGTCAGGGTCAGTCCATCAGGGAGAAGAGTCCTCTACTTAGCCATGGGGGTCCCTCCCACGAAAGACAGTAGTCTGTGAACTTCTTTGGTATGGGTCCAATCTCACGAGCAGCACCTGCCTGAATTGCTGCAGTACTAGATTTTTCTGTCCACAGGGTGCAGAATTCTAAGCCAAGGCCAAGCCTAGGCCAGGCTGTTTCCATCCCGGTAGCAAAGTCTCTCTCTCTCTCTCTCTCTCCTGCAGGGCCTTTGCAACTCTCAGTCTCTGGGACTCCCACTGGATCACAGCTTCCTGCAGGCATCCACCTGCTCCTCTGGCATGGGCACCTCCCCACAGGCTGTGGGGGGTTCTCTGCATTCCCCAGACCCCATGAGCTGCAGGGGACCACCTGCTCCCCCATGGTCTTCAGCATGGCCAGCAGAGGGTTTTCAGCTCCAGCGCCTGGAGCACCTCCTCCCCCACCTTCTCCACTGACCTTGGAGCCTCCATGTTGTTTTCCCTCACATATTTTTACCTCCTACTCCTCCTCCTCTGGCTAAAAAGAAGTGCGTGTTCACATTATTTTGTTTTCTTCTTAAATAAGTTTTCACAGTGGCATAACTAACATCTCTAATTGGCCCAGGTTTGGCCAGCAGCATGTCCATCATCTTCAGAGCCATGAGATTGGCTCTGCTGGACATGGTGGAAAATTTCCAGAATCTTTACACAGGACATGCAGGAGCCATCTTTGTTACCCACCCTACTCACTAGCAAAAACTGGGCCAAGCAAAACCACCACAGTTGGGTGTGGTTTTTTGGTTTGGTTGTGGTTTGGCGGATTTTCAGTTTGGTTGGTTCATTTGGTTTTGTGCTTTTTGTTTACCTTTGTTTTGTTTTACGGGGGGCAAGTTCACAGTGACAGAAAGAGAAATTATGTGAGTCGATCTGTGTTTGCATCTTGGCTGGATCTCCCTGACCCTTGGGGAGAGGGCCAACACACCCTCTGAGCAGCCACAGCCGGGAGGTGAGCCCTGAAGCCTTCACACCCACCTGCTCAGTCCCCATTAAAGGTGGCAGGAAAAAGATAGCCTGCTCCTTTGCTCATGTCCAAGTTCTTCAGCTCTGCATTCCAGGGCAATCTTGAGTCTGTGGTTGGAATTTCTGACCTTTGGTTTTGTCGTTGAGAGCAAGTAACAGAAGGTTTTGTTGATTCTGAAATAAATGCCCATTATTGATTTTTCTGAATCATGTAAATTCTGATATAAGTATACTGTTCTTTTTCATGATAATATTTACACCCATTATAGAGATTTCTGTGAAATGTATTATAGCTAATTAAAGAATAGGCCAAATAAATCTATGCTGAAAAACTTAAAATTCTCTGTGCAGTAGTCTGAAGTCATAACTATATTTTGAATTTCCTTACATTTTATTTGTTATCACTGTGTTACTTATATTTACCTTTTCATGACATACAAATGGACTCAACATTCCTGTTTTTAATTCAGATTTGAAATACCCCAAAGTTCAAGGAAGTTCAACTCTGGGAATTTTGTTTTAGCCTCTTATGAAGAACAAAATTAAAATCTGGCTTTAGGTTCTGACATACCTGCTAGTTAGGTATTCCATCTGGTCTGGATAATTTCCTTTTATGATGTAGATACAGGACTTACATTTCTACCCCTTTGCATACTTCTAACTATGTAATATTTACAAGATGTTATTATTCTGATCTGTAAGTGATTTTACAAGGGAGGGGACATTTCATGTCTACATTTTGTTTTTTATGGGATACTTGTAAATATTTGGTGGTAGCCTATATGAAGGCATGGTCAACCTTAAACTAAAAATATTTTTTCTGTGGGGTGTCCATTCAGCTATTAATGCAAAGCTTGCGGCATTCATGGAGAAGAAAATTCTCTGTAAGGGAGGCACATCTTCCCTGGTGTTGTTCAGCATAACTGAGTGGGAATGTGCACTCCACAAAATCATCAGACCCAGAAGGCGAAATGTATTCTCCAGAAAGTTCTCATGTCAAAATTTGTCAGTGAGCAGAGAATGAGACCTACCAGAAACCTGCTTTTCCCACTTCCAGTAGGTCTAAGAGCACAGTGGCTAAGTGCTGCACCCCTCATCTCTGAGAAGAATGAAAGCCAGTGCACTGATGATACACACGTATTGGAAAAATGCATTCCTTCTTTTTCTCTTTTGCCCAAAGATCAACCAGGCAATTTAGAGGTCAACAGTGAATATGCAGTAATTTAAAAAATATTAACAGCACTTTCAGCTGTGACTTCAAGACTGAAAACTACTTGCCACAGGGAGAAATTTTATTGCCTCTTTAAACACTTTAAAAGGTAAAATAATATATAAGCCTTGCTATAAGTATTACATAATACTTGCCACACAATACGTGTATCTCAGAATCACAGAATCCTTTAGGTTGGAAGAGGCCTCTAAGATTATCAAGTCCAAGCATTAACTCAGCACTGCCAAGTCTAGCATTAAAACACGTCTTTAAGTGCTATGTCTATGTATATTCTAAATACTGCCAGGTGTGAAAAACGAGGTTCACTCTCCTGTTGAAATTTAAAAGTTTAATAAAGGACAATAGGGGACAAAAACAATAAAGCAAAGAGACAGCGCTTGGCCCTAAGCCAAGAAGCACACCTGCCGTTGAGGGAGTCGTCTTTAAATACTCTTTGTCAGCCTTGTGCCTAGTCATCATTTGTAGGCTTTTCTCCGGGGTCTTCTGCCTAGTCATCATGTGTAGGCTTTTCTCCGGGGTCTTCTGCCTAGTTATCATGCATAGGCTTTTGTTCATGGTCCTTGCATCTGGTTGTGGCTGATAGTCAGGTATCGGTGGCAGGTCTTCTCTGTGCTGTTCTTTGGGTGTTATCCGATCAGGCAGGTAGTATGGTTAGTAAAGGAAAGTCTTTAAACTACTTCTATTAGTTTTTCTACTATATCGAAATCTAGTTTATAACAGAAATTAAAACATTGGTTATATGCTTCTATCTTTATGACAAGACTACCTCTATAAACAGAATAAAATCATACATACAGTGAATATCTGAAAAAAAGATAACACTATACTATTATGTATCTATCACAATTACAGAATAAAATCATACATACAATGAATATCTGAAAAAAAGCTAACACTATACTATTATGTATCTATCACAATTACAGAATAAAATCATACATACAATGAATATCTGCGAAAAGCCAACACTACATTATTATGTATTTATCACACAGGGATGGTGCTGGATTGTGTCCAAAGAAGGTCAGTGAAGCTGGTAGAGGATCTGAAGTGCAAGTCTTGTGAGGAGCAGCTGAGGGAACTGGAGGTGTTTAACCAGAAGAAAAGGAGGCTCAGGGAAGGCCTTATCACTCTCTACGTCTACCTGAAAGGAGGGTGTAGAGAAGTGGGGGTCAGTCTCTTCTCCCAAGAAGCAAGCCATAGGACAAGAGGAAGAGTTTTCAAGTTGCACTGGGGGAGAGTTAGACTGGCTATTAGGAAAAGTTTCTTCTCTGAAGGTGTTATATGCTCTGGAACAGTCTGCCCGGGGAAGTGGTTGAGTCACCAATCCTTAGAGGTCTTTTCCAATGTAAGTGAGTCCGTGGTTCTATCACTCACGGGTCCATCTCTTTTCCCAAAGAGCAAGTCTAGGGATGCATTCCCTAGATGGCTCACTCACCAGCTGTGTTGGGAAGTTGCGTTCCACATGGTCCAGAAATGTCCTGGACTGTTTGCTCTCTTCTGTATTGTATTTCCAGCATACATCTGGTAACTGAAAGACCCCCATGAGAACAAGGGCCAGCTTTTGTGAGATTTTTGCAGCTGCTTATAGGATGCTTCAGCCTCTTCTTCCTGGTTGGGTGGTCTATAACAGATTTTTGCCATGATATCTGCCTTTTTAATGGTCAGCTTTCTCTCAATCAAATGTTAAAATACTAATTTCCTGAACAGTACTGACTTAATTCTACGAGCATTAGTAACTAGCTTTAAAAATAATTTTTAACAAAAAAGTTTGTTGTGCATGTCTTGGGATAATCAAATTCTATGGGGTAGTGAGATGTTCTGTTTCTGCCTCATAACTGGCCATTATTATTATTATCTTATAAAACTGCACCTCCTTCTAGGTCTCACTGCTTAATTAATGTGCTCGTTTGCACAGAACATACCAGCCCGTGAGAAATCAAGCAGAAAACAAATCTTAGTTTTCTACTATTGGCATCATTTAACAAGCAGAAAAGAGTTTGTTTTAAGTGAAAATGTCAGAGAAAGTTGATCTTTTACTCTACCTTATTCTTCTTTTACTGGACTGTTTCAACTCACTGGTCACTGAGATGTAGCATGCTGTACTTTTGTTTACCTTTATCTAATGCATACCAGGATAAGTTAAGTGACTGAAAACTTCAGTCCTTAGCCTGGCTGTAGAAGGTAGCATTGAAATATGAAAGATTGTACAGTTTTATCCTTCAAGGACTAAGTCTGGGAAAGAAAGAGAATAACATAATTCAGTTTTAGTGACAAATAGGCCTTTCCCACACTCTCAGAGGCTGCCAGAAAGAGTGGATGTAGGATGATTCCCTCAATGTGTCTGCTGGGACTTGCACAGAAGCCCACAACATGTTTCACTCTATTCACCTGCCCTTAGTTGGAGCTGATGTCCTGGATGCTAGAATGCTGCAGCTGTGCCACTCCTCACCTGGCCCAGTGAGTAAATTAACAAAGTCCATCTCCACAGCTCTGTATGTTCAGTGACAGGTTTTCAGCTGATTGCTTCTCACTGTCCCAATGATTAATTTTGTACAAGGTAATGGCCTGGGATTTTACGGTGCTGGCAAGTCTAGAAACATTGGTCTTTCCTTGCTTGATACATTCTGTACTGTTCTTGGGCATGGCAAATATGGTGAAAAGACAAAAATTACCTTATGATAAGTAAATCTCTACAATGCTCTGCACTGATAAAGCAGCAATGAATTTAGACCTTTCACACTTCTGAAAAATGAAATATTTAGTCCTGCTTTTAGAGTGGTTGAAGGCTTCTTCAAACAATTGCCAATGTATAAGTATTATATTACAAAGCATTGATAATATCAGTGATAGTGCAACCCATTGGAATAGAAGCACCCTACATCAAGCACATTTTGAAAATAACATGCCCATCGAAAAGCTTGTCTCCTGCAGAAAATGGATTGTACAATATCTTATCAGTCAAAGAAGAGTGCATAGAAGAAAAAGGGAGAAATAAAAATAATAAAACCTACTTCTGCGTAGAACTTTAGAAACATGGCACTAACAAAGACTTCCCGTTACACACAGAATTAGTACTGGCAGAGGCAGCTCGCAGGGCTGTGGGTGTACTCAGCTGTGCAGAGCTGATTATAGAAGATGAAAGAGACTGGCAATTTATTTAATCTCACACTGAAGCACTGCTGACAACTGAAAGTGAGGACAGAAGGATTCATTTGTTCAACTTCTGTTTTAGAAAGCAGCCTTCAAATGATACCACAGAGAAAGTTGAGGGAAATGCTGTGGTGCAATAAAATGTCTATTTTTTAATTTGCTGACTCCAAGATTTATGTTTTCATCTGTTGGGGGTTTTTGGCTGGGGGAGAGCAGATATTTGAGAAGCCTGAAACACTGTGTTGCTGGTGAAAAAAGTCAGTGGTATTGGCCCAATTTAATACAAGTAATAATACATTACATACACATGCTAGTTTGAAAATGGAAAAACAATAGATATGTATCTTTATGTAAAACATCTTTATGTAAAACAAAAGTAGGAATATTTAACACCTTTCTTTCCATTATGTTGTACTGTGGTCTCGGGAGTTTTATAATCCCTTCCAATGCTGAGATGTTTAAATGGGCATATTTAATTGCAGTATTAGCATTTATTCAGCAATCATAATAGTGAATAATTCCTGGCAAATTGGACAGTATATATTTTACACTTACTGCATTTTTGATGCCTAGGGTTTCAGGGATAGATGGCAGGAGATCTTAAGCAGGGGACAAGTGCTCTGTCTCAGGAACAGATAGGGTACAAAGACACAGATTGGAGATGCAAGTCAGACCCTGCTTACCCCTCTTTTCTATGACTGTGGCAGGCAGAACAAGAGAGAGTAGCCTTAAACCACTGGTGGAAAAAGTCATATTTCAAAGGATAAGGACAGCAAAGCAAGGGAAAAGAGAGCTGGAGAGCTCCCTACACACACACACACACACACACACACACACACACACACACACACGCACGCACACACACACACACGCACACACACACACACACACACACACACACACACGCACACATATGCTGCAAGTCTTAAAAACAAGTCAGATTCACATCTGTCAAGGCTGACAATAGCCTAATTGATTCTGCCTTTGGGCAGGAAGAAAACGAAATGATATCTTGAGGCTCCCATAGTTCCGTATGTACGTTGGTTGTTTTCAAGGTCTTCATCTTTATTTTTATATTGTGGTTAACCAACTGTGTTATTTTCCTTCAATGCTAAAGCACAGTTTACAAGTAAAAACAACCTTAATATGTAAGAACCAAAAGATAGGTCTGCTGAAATCGTTGTTACAATGAAATCTGGTTAAAATCTAATAATGTATTTGCAATATATCCTCAACAACGTGTATTTGCAGGGATAATAGTAACTTTTGGAACACCCTCCTGAGTAGCAAAAGGTACAGTCAATGAGTCACAAACTGTCCAGAAACAGAAAGGTTAGAGCTTTCAAGTATAATACTTCTCAGTGCTGTGACCTATAGAAATAAAAAATATGGTGCTAGTATTCATAATGGCAGGTTGCCAGGTAAGCAGCCATTACTCATTCAGTATTTTAACTTGGAAAAATCAGTTAAATGTAGTCATCCAAATAATCTGTTTTTGCTTTGTGAACCTTCTGTTCAGTATGCGTTGGTGTAGCAGGAAAAACACAGATGGATGTCTGAGTAGGCAACTGGTCACTCACGAATGAAAACCAATTCTGCTTTGCAAAGCAAGGAACATCAGACAAAACAGCAGCTTGGCTTAAGCAGGTGATTAACTGTGTAAAACAAGCTGCTTATGTGAATTGTAATGCTTCCCCATTTGCTGTTGTCATGCCATCTCCTTCTAAACCTAAGTACTTGATCCTGTTGTCACTCTCCTCTGAAAGCAATGCCCAAGAAAAACTAAAAGGCAAGACATAGTTCCTTTTGTCTTTTCTCTACCTTGTTTATGGAAGGGGCTGGACTCAGCAACGACAAAATGTGGAGGAAAATCATGCACATTTTAACAACTCAGTGGTTTTGGGAGCACACGTGTTACTGCCCCTCCCAGCCAACACTACGGCTTCACAACAGCATTCAGTAAAACCATGACTAATAGATCCTGATTCATCCCACAGGTCACTCCAGAGTATAACCTTTTACTACTGTTATATTCATTGAAATTCTTCATGCAATCTGAGCAGCCTTTGTTAGTCCAGAGATGTGGATCACAAACACTGGGACAGAAGGTTACCTGATACAATGCTGTGCAGCTGGGCTGCATGCGAGGGACACATGACTCTTTTTGTATCAGCTGAGCAGCTGGGACATGCATTTTAATCTGTGTTACATACATCTAAATCTGTGTTTTGGCCTGTTGGTCTGTCCCTACTGTACTCCTGAATAAGGAGTAACTAACTCAATGTCTTCATATCAGTAGATTGACGAATTTATATAATGTATTCTGATGACTACTTCTAGGTTAATAATTTTCTTTCTAAATCAACATTTGAGCAAATGACTAGAAGAAGAGGAATAGTAAGAATACAGACTATGAACCTGGATGGCAGTAAGTATTAACTGCAGACTGCATCCATTTGCATGACAAATTTTCTTGGTACATGGTCTGTTTGATTTTCATTTTGACCATAGAAGATTTCTGGTTTGCTACCGTTTGTCTTGTTAACACCATATTATAAAGTATATATTACTTTAGAAAGTGACTAGATGGTAAAGTGTAATTTCCAGCTAAGAGAACATCCAGTTTTAATGAATGCTGTTTCATGAAGAAATGCATTCATAATAGTTTATTTCAGATTATGTATAACAATGTTATCAATGAACAGCATATTGGTAGTAGCTGCTTTTGAAGAACTACAGTGGATGCTACCAAAATAATTTTTCAAACATAATTTTGCACAACGTATTTATAAATCCAAAATGGAACTATACTTCATATATATACACTAATTGCCTTAATTCAGTAGATATAAAGAACAAATTTTCTCCTGTGAAAGCCATAATGTTCAGCTCAAACTATAATGTAGGTAGGATCAATATAAGTCACATCAGTCAAGTATTCTTATTTCAAAATAATAATATCATCACTAAAATGGTGTGATGCTCCCTGTGACCAGGGATGGTGTCCTTCATCAGAAAAACATAAAACTAAATCATCAGAAAGCCATTTCTCTTTCATAGGCGATACTTGCAGGACTATGCTGGAAATTTATGTTTCAAGGGTGAGCAAATGAACACAGTAGCCCTGCAAGCCCTTTACCTACAGTGAGCCTGGGAGAAGTTCCTGAGTCTTTAATCTCTACCTGCAGCAACTAAATCTCACACTATGTGGAGGCATAACAGGGAAGCAGTTCAGAGTTGGTGTCCTTGCACGCAGTCCCATTGTCCAGTTCTTGCTATCATATTTGGAAGCTGTTGACCTATACACTATAGAAGAGACCAATAAACTTCAAAACTCAGTGTTCATATCAATTCATGACATATGGAATGAAGGATCATGTTTGCTCTTTTCTGTGAACTATGTATTGTGGGTAAATTATGGAAAAAACCCTACAGTGGCAGTTGATTTGCCACTATTAAGTCAGTGTTATCAAAGAATGGAGAAAACAACCAAGACCGTGAGTTGCGGAAAAGGGTTATTTGAAAGGTGACCTCCCAGAATCTGCTTGTTTGTAAGAGAGCAGGCACCTGTTCTGCCTTTGAAAAGGTTTGAATATGTAGGTAAGGGAAGGGAATTCAAAATAATACATAGCACAGAGGTGCCAAATAGTAAAATAGCAGGTCCATTACCACTGAATCTTTTCAAAATCTCAACATCCTGCGTCTGCTTCTGAAAGATGACAGACTGGTAAGTCTGAATGAATACTCTGCTGGAGAATCATTTAAAAAGAAACTCATTGTAATGTGGTTAGAAAATGCATTAGCCTCTCAAAAGACATAGGAAGCATTAAAGGGAGAAATTAGTTTCTTTTTTTACTTTTTTTCTTTGCAGCATTGACCTTGAAAGAAAAAGGTACATTTAACAAATCATAGAGGGCTATTCAGATCTAAGGAATATTTCTCACTATAAAAGTAAAAGACTAAATGTGTTTATGCAGTCACCAGCCTTAATTCCAGATCAAACTAGTGTGTCTGATTTTTAATCTAATGTGATGCCTATTCCCTTAATATCGATAACCCTTTGCGTTATCTACTGGCATAATGATTATATACTGGAAATATAGAAACATGAGAGGAGATAATTTGTTAGTACCTTTTGCCTACCTATTTAAGAAATTAATTTCATGTCTTCTGAAGAAGGGTTCTGTAAGAACCTGTTGTTCAGGGCACTGTCATATTACATTCTGAGGTCTTAAAAAGCTTGAATTGTGAATGTACTGATGCTCAGACCTTCTATAAACAGTGCCAAAGTAAAATGAAGTACAACCATCTAAAATTTTGCAGTTCAGTGTGTTTTCATAAAATAACTAGGAAGCAATAATTTGAATGAATTCTAGAAAAATATCTGGTCCAAGTCAAGCTGATGTTGGTTTGGATGCTTCAGAAAATGTCTGAACACTGTGTAATAAGTTTTGACCTTTCCAAATGTGTTCCAACCCAGTTACAAGAATGAACATAGTTATGCTGAAAAACAAAGCAGGCATGGTTATTATTTTCATAATGTTGATGTTACTGCTCTCTTTTTGAACTCTAGCAATTGCCATCAAGCAATGCAGGGGGTCTTTCTGTGCCCAGAAGGTATGAGGCTAGTTAAAAACGAAATTGTTCTACTTATGGATTGGAGACAGTGATAGAGTTGTAGGGCAAAAAACTGAAGTATTGGTCAGTTGATATGGAAAGCTTTGTGGCACAGAAAGGTCTGGGATAACTTACGTAGCAAATTATCCACAAAATTTTAAAATACAAAGGGGAAAGAGTCATTGTGGGATTAATTAGGCTGTTGTCATCTCACATTTTAAGTAGTCTTTCAGGAAGATTATCTCTGGCAGTAATTCCAGTGCAAAAGTCAGGCGTCTTCCGGGGTTTAGCTCTTGATCACTCCCACAGAGAAACACATATGAGAGACTGAGGAACAGTATAGTGGATAGAATGTAAGGTAAGGATTCCATTTTGCAGGAAACTTTGGCCCAATTCCCAGTCCTATTACAGACTGCAGCTTTGAAGAAATAATTTAATTATTTTATGCCTCAGTTTTTTTGTCTATTTTAGTACCTACCTATATGCCAGAAGCATCAAAGGGTGAGTTCTGTTAGCAGTTGGCAAGTGCTGAAGTACCTGTAGGACAATGCACATAGTGTAGGAGAAAAATGGGAAGATTTAGATATCAGTAGGCAGAGGATGAGCAAATTGAGATTTTCTTGGGTTAGAACAAAAGGGCAGACTAGCAAAGGTGACGTGAGTTTTTGCTACAGGCCACCTGATTGGGAGGAGGAAGTAGAAGAGGCCTTTTACAGACAGCTGTAACCACAGCATCAGTCACTGGTCCTGGTTCTCAGGGGGGACATGAACTACCTTGACTTCAGCTAAAAGAACACTGCAAAGAATAAACAGTCCAGGAGGTTCCTGGGAAGCATTGACTATAACATCCTGACACAGATGATGGAGGAAACACTGAGGAAAGATGTGCTGCTGAGCTTCCTACCAACAAGAGGGGAAGGTCTTGCTGTAGATGTGAAGTTTGGGGACAGCTGTGGCTGGCTGTAGTGACCATGAGATTGCTGAGATCAGTATATTGTATGGAGGAAAGAGGGCAGCAAATGAGATTGCAGCCATGGATAGTGTGAGGAGCTAACTTTAGTCTCATCAGGGATGTTCTTGAAAGGAGACCATAGGAACAGGCCCTAGAGGGAAGAATGCTTCAAGAGAGCTGGTTTATATTTGAGGGTCATTTCCGCCAGGCTTAAGAATGCTCCATCCCCATGGACAAGAAACAAAGCAAAATGGATCTACATGGGTGAACAAGAAACTCCTGTTAAAACTCAGGCATAATGAGGAGATACACAGGGTGGAAACAGGGATGAATATTGGGATGTCGTTGGAGTATGCAGAAATGCAATGAGGAAGATGAAGGCCTATCTGGAGCTAAATCTGGACAAGGATAGCAAGTATGACAAACAGGCCTTCTGCAAACACATCAGTAACAAAAGGAAAACTAAGGAAAACACAGGCCTACTACTAAATGTAACAGGGACTCTTGAATGATAGGCTGTAGGGAAGGCAGACATACTGAATGCATACTTCGTATTGATCTTCAGCAACACGGCCAGCTCTCAGGATTCCCTAACCCTGAAAACAGGGAGATGGCCTGGAGGAAGGAAGACTTTACCTTGATTGAGGTGGATTGGGTTAGAGACTGTTTAGTCAAACTTGACATCCATGAGTCCATGAGCCCTGATGAGATATACCCATGAATGCTGAGGGAGTTGGCAGCCACCACAGGGGTGCCACTGACAATCATGTCTGAAAGGCGACAGTCAGGAGAGGTGCCGGAGGACTGGAAGAAAGCAAATGTCACCTCAGTTGTCAAACAGGACAAGAAGGAGAGCCCAGGAAACTACCAGCAGTCAGCCTCAACTCAGTCCCTGAAAATGCAGCGGAATGACATTCTGGAGGCCGTCTCTAAGTGCAAGAAATATGAAAAGGTGAGCAAGAGAGTCAACATAAATTTGCCAAAGGGAAATAGTTCTTGACTGACCTGATTGCCTTCTACGAGTGGACAACTGCCTGGATAACTGAGTGGAGGGCCATTGACATCGTCTACATGGACTTCAGTAAGGCTTTTGACACTGTCTCCCAAGTTATCCTCATAGACACGCTCAGGAAGTGCAGACTGGATGTGCTGATGGACAGAGAGAGAGAATGAGAGCTGTCTGAATAATGGGTCTCAGAGGGTTGTGATCTGGCACAGGGTCTAATTGGAGGCCTGTCCCTAGTGGTGTCTCCCAAGGTTCAATAGTGGGCCCAGTCTTGTTTAATTTATCCATCAATGGCTTGGATGCAGGGGCAGAGGCCTCCTCAGCAATTTCACTGACAACACAAAGCTGGGAGGAGTGGCCGATACCCCAGAGAGCTGTGCAGCCCTTCAGAAGGACCTCGACAGGCTGGAGAGATGGGCAGAGAGGAACCTCCTGGAATTCAGAAAAGGCAAATGCAGGTCCTGCACCTGAGGAAAAATAATCCCATGAAGCAGCACAGGCTGGAGGCCAACCTGCTGGAAAGCAGCTTTGCAGAGAAGAAGTTGAGAGTCCTGGTGGACAGCAAGCTCTCCATGAGCCTGCAGTGTGTCACTGCAGCCATGCAGGCTGGCTTGCATTCTGGGCTGCATTGGGACAAGCATTGCCAGCAAGGCGGGGAAGGTGATCCTGCCCCTCTACTCAGCCCTGGTGAGGCCTCACCTGGAGTGCTCTGTCCAGCATGGGGCTCCTCAGTACAAGACTGGGAGCTCCTGGAGATGTCCAGTGGAGGGCTGCAAAGGGACACTGGAGCCCTTCTCTTACGAGGAAAGGCTAAGTGAGTTGGGGCTGTTTAGCCTGGAGCAGATATGGCTGAGAGACCTTATCAAATATCTGAAGGCAGAGTGGCATGGGGGTGGAGCCAGGCTCTCTGCAGTGATGCTGAGCAACACGAGAGACAATGGGCGGTAACTGGAACACAGGAAGTTCCATCTGAACATGAGAAAGAACTACTTTACTGTGTGGATGACTGAAGACTGGAATAAATTGTCCAAAGGGGTTGTGAAGTTTCCTCCCCTGGAGTTATTAAAAAACTGTCTGGGAATATTTTTGAGTCATGTACTCTAAAGGACTTATCTGAACAAGGTTGGACTAGGTGACCTTGTGGTGCCTTCCAACGCTACTCATTCTGTGATTCTGTGATTCTGTGATTCTGTGATTCTGTGATTCTGTGATTCTGTGATTGAGGTGATCTAATTTCCTTGAGCCAGAATAATGAGAATAATTCTAAATGGGAAGATGGAGAAAAGGAACACATAGAACAAATCTGATCCTTGTTACTATTACCAGTATGTATAATACAGATCTGAAATATCATTGCAGCATCAAAGCAATTCCAAAACATTTAGCAGTACTTGAAAATGAGTGCCAAATACACAATTATTTTCTATACATTGGCCTCCATCTCACCCCAGATTGCTCTTTTATATGCCATAATAAAACCAGAAAAAAAATAAATTAGACTGAGAAGCTGTATAAGCCTTTATATATTCCCTTTCTTTACTGGCATCTTAAGAATCTTTTTCTGTGTGGGCTGATGTAGGTGCCTGCTTATGTCTAACCCCTTTTTAGTGCTTTGTCCTCATACAAATAATCATGAAAGCACATAAAATAATAACAGCAGGGGAATTACTATACTGCCAAATGTTCCCATCAAGCAACTAGAGTGTAGTCATCATTATAATCATTTTGAGATGTTGAATGTAGTTAAACCAGCAAGCTCAGCTCCTCTGAAATCTCTGAAGCTTTCCTCCTAAGAGTAAAGTAGCTTTCAACTATAAATAATGAACAGTAAATTGTACCAGAAAAAAAATCGCCCATGTTGTTGAATGCACTTAGGCCTAAGTGTTCATGTATGTTTAGTTCCACAGTCATGAAACAGGTATTTTTTGCAGGCTTAAATGTTTTCATGTTTTCTTTTTTTACTTTAAGGTGTTTGATATTATTAAAGGTGAAAATGTGAAATGTACCAAGAAAGAAATGTCTGATTTAGTCCTTCTCCTTAGTTTTGACTGCTCCTACAAAAACAGTTCTATGGAGAAATACGAAATTTATAAGCAGATATTAAGAATTACAGGTGATATTTGGAGCTAAATGAATTAGTGTAACAAATTATTGTCCTGTTTTATGCTTTACCCCAGTTGCAACCATTTGTGCAATGGAATTATATTATTCCACCTTACAGACCTGAAGTGATATTGAAAATGTAATTTTGACTCCCTTTAAAGAAGGAATTTTTAAACAAGTAATTTTGACTGCCTTTAAAGGACTCCTTTAAAGAAGGAATATTATCCAAAGATGCCAAGTGCTATGTGAGTGCTGTTGTTAAATTAGTGTATTGATTTTAACCTCTGATTCCTAAAGCTATTTGCAGAGACAGCTGCACTTGTCAATCTCTTCCTGAAGACTCATTTAATTTTCTTCATTTATGCTGTGGGAAAATTTCATTTGTGACTCTGCTTTCAGTAAACTTTATTTTCTTCCCCCACCCCTTGTCTCCACTTGTTTACCTCTGTTAACAAAGTTTTTTTTTTTTAAGCTCTGTCTACAAAACACTCAGGTTTCTTTCTCTAAAACTCTGCTCACACTTCAGGAAATATTTTCTAATCTAAGTCTATTCCAGTTCCCCAAATCTTTCTTTGAGCTTCTGACAGCAGTGTTGCAGGCTTACTTCTGGCTGATTTCCTCAAGTCCTCCACAATTCATATTCCATGCAGATGGAAAGGATGCGTTGGGAAGGCAAATGTCATACAACATGCCAGCTACACCTTAAAAATATCTGAGAGAGATAGCATTTATATTAAGGTACTCTGAAAATGCAGAGAGACCAGATAAGTCTCAGAGTGTTATCTGTTCTCTGCACTAAATAGTTCCTTTCTTGCACATTAGTCTGTTGGCAGATATAGGTACAATTCCCAGTGCGTTTTTCATATGTATTTCTGACAGGCCCTCCAAGTTCTGTCTGTTTAGTGCTTAAAACACTAATGGGAAGAAATAGATTGCAAAGAGATGAGCCTGTAATGTCTACAATTCACCATAATGCAAGTGGCATATCTTTTTCCACCTTTTAGAAGGTGTTTCAGTGACCCATATATTTCACAGAATATACCACAGAGTGCTTACTATGAAATACTATGATAAGGCTTTTAGCAGCCATTGTAGAAATAGATGAATTGAGAGAAGCATAAATGAACAGCACAAGTGCACGGTATCTCATTCTTAATTTTTGTTTTATCAACAGTACTTACAGTTCATAAAAGGGGTTGTAGTCACAAATACATAGCATAATTTTACTAGTCTAGTGGAATTGAGCTCCTTCAGGAAATGTAAGTAGTTTATTTACTGGTGTCACAAAGGTATTTAAATTGGCCTTTCCCTGGGTGATGACAGTAGTTCTGAATTCACAATGAAAACAAAAGCAGCAAAGGTGTTGGGAGGTAAATTATTTTGTTCTGCATACACATTGTTTTACTCCTGCGTTTGTTGTCATGTACATCTAAAAGAGGACAATGAGAAAAACATGAACAAGCACTTTGATTTTGTAGCTCTGCAAACACTTACCCAGATGAGTGACCAAGAAACCTGACTTGCAGCTGGGTTTTCAAAATTATATGCTTATGTTGCCATGAGAGGCACTCATTATTTTGATTTCCCTTCTGTTCACTGAGCACAGAGCTCGGAAAACACTGAACACCCGTCACCTTCACACCCCTAACGTTACATACACAACTTAAGACCCTAACTGCCCCTAAATAGTTCTTATTTAGGAAAAAGAACATTTGTAGGTGCATTCAGATGGTGACCCAGAGCTACACAGTGATGACTAGAACTTCGGAGGTGGCCAGCCCTCTGCAGTTATATTACAGATAGCCCAGAGTGAGTGAAGTTCCTGGCTTTGGTGTCTCAGGCAGGTATTTAAGGTGGGATCATGTGAATCACCTCTGAGCCTGCTCCTGCCTTCCCTGAAAGCATTAGGAATTTTTTTGTTCATTTGAATAGAAGTAAAAAGAGCTTGGGATCTTCCTCCTCTACCCAGCCCATGAGCAGAGTTTAAGATACACCTTAAATTTCATGACCTATTTTTTTCTGCAATTCAAATTAGACTGTTTTTTAAACCAGCACTTTCAGCTATTGCTACAGAAATGACAGTTTCTTTCTTGAAAACTCATTAGTAATATTTTGAAACACTCTGTTTACAAAAGCTTTCCTCTTATCCATTAGAACAAATGAATGACTTCTCCGATTTTAGACTATTTGTAAGGTGAGCTTTACAGGTCCCATTAAATGTTAAAAGCTGTTTGCAAGAAAATTGTGCCTGTCTTCAAGCACTCAGCTCACAGTGTTCTTTCCCCACATCCTCAGATTTGTGAGATACACTAGTGAAATTAAAAAAAAATTAAAAAAAAGGATTATTCTAATTTGAAATAGGTCAGTCTAAAGGTGAAATCCTAAGACTGTTTTTTTTTAATTTTCTGGTGTTCTCAACAAAGTTCAGGAAGGTTGAGAATATAGTATGGCAAAAAATGCACTGAAGTACAGAAAAGATTAAGTGAGTGAACTGTACAGTCATGACCCCTGTATATAATAGAAATGTTTTCTGGGCAAAATTAAGACTGCTGTTAGATGAGCATTTACAGATTGACTGCAGATATATACAGTAGTGTAATTTTTGTTCACTCTGACTTTTCTACTGCTTGATTAAAAGACTAGACATTTTCCCTTGAGATTCACTCTTCTGGCTAATGTGCTGTAATTGCAATGGAGTGCTTAGTGCAGCAGCAACGAGCACTATTCTGTAATAAATTTAGGTCACTGCAGAGTTCATCATGTAGTCCATGGCAACAGAAGATAAAGTGATGGTTTGTTCATCTCTAGCTTTTAGCTGCAGTGTCACTGATTCTCCTGTCTAATTATACTATTAGAACTAAATGTAGGCAGATTGTCCAAGTCCCAAGGTCTCTTGCTTCCTTCTGTATATGATATTTCAGCAAGAGAAAACATAATGTAGCAGCATTATAACAGAAATGTGAACCAGAAGAATTCTTAGGCAAGAAAAAGACATTCACATTTTACCTTGGAGCATTCCTTTCTTATTTCCGTATAATCCCTCAGATCAATATTTTTGAAATCCTTTCATTTTTGCAAACCCCTACACTTATTTTTTATTTCTCTAGCAAAAGGTGACAAAAATTGTACAAGGCTTTGAGAACTGTTGATTGAAATTGCTAAGTTTGCAATTTGGAATGAGTTTGGGGAGCAAGCACTTTGCTACAATTTTTTCTCTCTGCTTATTTACTTGACCTTGTGCTTGAGAATATTTTATTCATTAAGCTTGTTTGCAAAGTGGCCATTCAGATTAAATCCTAGCTTCAGGCCATTTACAATTTTTTCACTTCAAAGTTTTTTAAATGTTATTGTTTCCCATCTGATATACATAAACACCACTACCACTAAATGCTTATTTCCTGCATTAAGAGTATAAGTAGGACTGAAATACTTTATTATGGCTTGCATAATATTGTGCATAACAAACTTGTTCTTCATTTAGTTATGTATTTTAATCTCTTGTTGTTGGAGCTGATGATGTTTGCTGATTACCATATATCTCATGAAAATATTGAGGGAAAAGTTCAAAGCATTGAAGCATAAACATAAAGCAGTGGCATCTGAAAAAGGTCTGGGTGTGGGGGTAGGATTTAAATTTAACATATGCTGAAAACTGATAATAACGAACTGTAGTGGATTGCAGAATCTGGGTGCATTTTTTGTTAGCTTTGAAATATCTTAGCCTTAAGAATCTCAAATATTTTTAAAGAATTTAATAGTAGCTGTATGCAGTGCCATATAAGCATGTTATAATTATGAATGTCAAGGACAACGGTATCCATCTTATAAGAATATGGAAAGCAGAAAGATATGTCTACCTTGTCTACCCAAAAAAGGGCATCAGATTGCATCTGTCTTAGCTCTTTGATCTGTGACAAAAACAAAAGTATTGCGTCTGCGTGATTAAGGTACAAGTTTCGAAGGGAATTTAAGGAAGCTGAACATTTCTCACCTGTAATCTCCAAAATCTTGAGCCTTCATGGGATCATCTGGAATTTCACTCTAATACTTTTCCCATGTAAATTCCCAAGATGAAGCTTTTAATAATCCATAAATTTAAGTGTCTTAACCAACACTTTTGTGAGAGACTGAAATGTTAATGGTTAATGACTCAAAGCAATCGCCCCTAAGTGGAGGGCAGGGTGCTTTGCTGAGGTCTGGTTTGACCCTTCCGCTGCCCCCCAGGGAGGAGAAGGTGAGGTTTTGGGTGTGTGGTAGTGACCCTCATGAGACAGAGGCAGTGAACACCCAGCACCAGAGGATACAAGAAGGTTTTTATCATGCTGATTGTCCTCTCTTACACACCCTGCTCTGTGGAAGGTCACATTCACATGGGACATTCACATTCACGTGTAGCCCTGAGGGTTTTCATTCCTTCTGATGGAGCAGAGCTGGCTCCCCTATGCTAATGTGAGAGGCAGCAGTCGTGTCCTAGGCAGGGTCATAAACCATCAAAGACCCTGAAGCACCTCCAGACTCATTTCTGGGGCCTTCCATCAAAGACTGAAAGCTGTCCCTCAGGGAATGTACCAGGGCATTCCACTTAAACCCAAGCTTATATTATCCCACTGTTCTTTTTGTTTTGTGGGCTTCCCCCACCCCTGATGGATCAAGACTGCGACCACCACTTCAACAAGACTGTGACCATCACTTCACAACAATCAATCCTCGTTGCAGGATCCATGGGTGGTGGTATCTTTCTACTCTTAGTCTCTTTCTTTTCCCTCATACATTTTCCAAAGGGATATTTTTATACTTTTATATTACTATATTACTTGAGCTAATAATATCCAAAATGGCTATAACCCTGCTTTCCATTGCAACCAAATTTTTCTAAAATAAATCCTACACATATGTATTTATAAACTCCAATCTTTCAGTGTTATTTCAGTCTAATCCCGTAACAAGAACCTGGGATACCCTTGCCCTCAGGGGCGGGTTGAACAACCTCAAAGATGAAGTCCTAATTCTTACTTGTACGGTATTATATGACCAATGGCCCACTTAACTAAACTTTTCTCTGCAGGTTTCTCTAATTATTCTTCAGTTTTCACATTGTTTTGTTTACAGCAGAGAATTTCTGAAACATGTGGACCCCAATATTCTTTACATATAAACTGTCTTTAGTGAAGTCAGAAAAGTGGCAAGAATTTGTATCAGCTAACATCTGGATCCATATTTCATGCAGTTCTTGCTTATGAAAAAGATGATGGTTTCTAAGACACAAAGAAGCCTTTTGGACAGTCTATGAAGTGGTGGGTTTTTTTGGAAAGGGAGAGGAATGATACACTTTTGAAAGACAAATAATGAAAGAAACTACAGTTCTGTTTACACTTTATTAATAGATTTATTTGGTGCAGAAAAGAGAGACAAAGGGAAATTTCAAAGACTTTTCAAACCTCTACAGTTTCAGAGCCTTTCACCAAATATAGCTCTAAGCGGACAATGCAGCCATACGATTCAAGTAACTCCTATTTAAAACAATACTGAACTGATTATGGCTCCTGAGTTTGATTTCAGTTCTATGGTGTCATTAACTTTGAGTGAAGCTGGTGAAAAGTACTAAGATCTCACTGAGATAGTCTCAGATCACAGGCTATCCCTGTCAAGTCACTTCTGTTTTCCACTTTTAAGAGTTGAGAGTAACTGTTTTAAGATGGTTTTTCCATCCTTACCCTATATTCTTCCCTTATCTTCCTACAACATTTATTATAAGACCTTTCTTTCAGGACTGATTTCCCTTGCAGTCCAGCTGTGATTACAGTTCTGTTCTCAGATTCCCTTTCTCCAGATGTCTCTGCTGTTAATATACTCCTGTTTTCACTCACTCAGTTTTTTTCCACAGGAAAGGATGTTGTTACAGAACTCAAGATTTTGCTTTAGATAATTCTGTCCTAGAAGTCATGACCATTTCATTCTTGTTTTTATCCTGAGATTAAAAAACAAAACAGAACTTCCTCATTTCAGCTGTAATTGTATTCCTAAATGTCCACAATTTTCTGGAGTGCCTTCCATCTGCTGGAATTTGTTTCCCACATCAGGCAAGCAGCCTTAATGTCAGATGACAAGGTCCTGCTGATCATCTGCAGGTTTCTAATTTAACATCAGACTGAATTTTTAAGATATGTACAAAACAGTCATCAATAAGTCTGTAATTGAATATTTTAAAACAGACATAGCATCAAGATAACAGTTCAGTATCAATTCTTAGGGATAAAAAGTTCTAGGGAAAATTTTAGTTTCAGATGGAAGGCAGTTGACAACTCGTAAATTTGAGACAGAATGATATTTAATTAAGTCTTCATAAGGTCTTACTACTAGAATACAGAATATAATGATAAATTTTGGAATTTAATATCCCAGTGCCTTATCCACTATCATGATAGAATGAAAAGAGATTACTGTTGAAAAAACATTACTGAAAGAATAGTAAGTTTGTGGCATTATCCTAAGTGAAAAAGTAATTGATTTTTGAAAGATGTTTTATTGCTGATGGAAGTTACGATTTTATGAACAAAGGAAGGAAAACTGCAGTTAAGACAGATGGCCTTGCAGAAAATTGTCTGGGTATTTCATCTGGCATTTTAGAAATTTTACATGGTTAAACCTGTTTTGCTGGTTTAAATTTAAAAGGTATTCAAGCCTTTTATATCACTGAACAAAAGGTGGCTTATCATAACCTTCTGTGTCACAGCAGAAGGTTTCTGAAGTCTTTTTGTCTTATACATCTGAGATATTTCTGGAAGCCTAAAAGGAAATTACTGCCTGGGGACAGCCTGTTGTTTTTCTGTTTAGAAGCCTTGAAGATGGACAGAATCCAGCATTGCAAAATACCTATCTAAGGGATGACAAGGTTACACAAAGGTACTCACCAAACTGTGGGAAATGGGGAAAAACATTTAACATTTAGTAATCACGTGCTTCTAATGAACTTGCAGAAATTTCAAGATTTTGATATGTGCTGAGATTAACAGAAATAATTGAGTTAAAGGGTAATAGATATTTGTTAAACCCACATTCTTAATGTCTTTTCCCCAACACAGTATGGCCATTGTTAAGGTAAAAATGTTCATCAGTAATTGCTGAACATAAGTGTCTGTGTTACCAAGCCGTTATTTACTGTAAGAATTTCCAGAAAATACAGAATCTGAATAGACAGTAAATGTTATTTAAATACTCTCATGTGTACCACATTGTTACTTGTAAAGATAAATTGCACAAATACCTGAAATGCCAAAGAAAACCTGACTGTATTGCATTCTGTCACCTGGGCATACCACACCCTAAATAATAAGTACTAGCAGCTGCCTGGTAGAAAACAGTCTGATCATCACTCTGAACTGGTTCAGTTAAGCCAAAGTTCATGGCTTTTAGAATAATGTTGGGCTTGGGGAATAGTAGCCATAGCCTGATAAGAAAATGTTTCTGTTCTGGTGTTTCTCATTGGGTTTTCACCAATGTATGCTTTTTTTCTCTCATTATGCCATCACTGCTTTCTCTTTGGACCAGTTTGTCCTCCTGAACAATTGACTTATACTTAGGATTTAAACCTCAGGCTGAGTAATGAAACTAGAGAAAACAAGTTGACCTGAAGTTTATATCTGCTAGGCAAAAATTGTGGGGATTGTTAACAACAGAAGTGGATGTCTATGTCACATCCCTTGTAGGAAGAGAAAATGGTTTATTTATTGGCTATGCCCTGTAAATTCATAGACTTGATCCCTGAGATCAATCAACGAGAGCTTTGACTATCTACAAATTATGGATTCAAGCTCCATTGCCAAATAATTGCCTCTAATTTTTGTGACAAATGTAGGCAAATCATGATTGACACACCTCTTCAACCTCCCCCACCTCCTACCCTGCATAATTACCAGCCAGGCTAAACATTCCCCGCAGGCAGGGAAGAAAATCTACTATCAATATTTTGATGATCCATTAAGGCAGGTCCTATCTGATTGAGTTTCTGCATGTTCACTTGGAATGTAACACTGTGACCTTGAAATACGAACATTAAAGACAGGATACCTTATCTTGCTGCATGTCACTGTCACCAAGTAAAGCTCCTATTATGGGTGCTTTGAAATGAGCTGGTGGTGAAAAGAGAACCTCTACTGTTAAATCTACCTTAACACAAAGCCTGTGTTATTTATTTACGATGCTACATGAATCATCTGCACTTTCTGTGATAAGCCCAGGGCTGTGTGTCTTTCATTTCAGCTGACATTTTGCTGCCATTTGCCAGGCTAAGTAACTACCGTGCAATCACTCCAAGCTGATGTGTGGTCACTGTTTTGCACAGAATGAACATTTAACTCAACTAAAAGACCTTTTTTCAAGAACAAAATTTGACAAAGAAGTTATATGAGAAGTTACGTAAGTCTGTAGCAAATACCATTTTTGTAGTAGCTAAAAAGGTTTCTGCAAAGAATTTGACAAACTGTTCTACTTCTGTACACAAAGTAAAAAAAAAGAAATAGTTTTGAACAAAAAGGATTTCTCAGAGTACTGAAAGGCTTTTATTTGGAATTATATATCCTTAGCCTTGCCTGATAAGATAGGTGAAATCTGTGCCTTTTTAAAGAAGAGTTGTCAGTTTCATGCTTTTCAATGTGTTGAAAAGGATCTAATACAAGGACATTTTTTCTACCTTGTGTTTGTTCTTTATTCCCCAAATATTTAATTATCAAACACAATGCTAATATTTGACAAATCTACTGCATTTCATGACTTTTTAGCTTGCTTGACAATGCCCTAAAATTATAGAATCACTGGGTATGTTGTGCATAAAGATACTGCGTACTTTTGTCTTTCTAACTGCAAAAGGCAGAAAACTGAATGCAATTCAAGGATGAGAAGTTTTGCTTGCAGTTGTTTAGCCACTGAGAAAATTTACTGACAGGCTTGCTTGGATGCTTTTACTCCTATTTGAGTTTTCAAAAGAAATACTAATACTAATACTAATACTAATACTAATACTAATACTAATACTAATACTAATACTAATACTAATAATAAATACAAAAATGCACTGGAATTGCCCACAACTGACAAGTAACTTCTAGTTAGAGATTTAGAGACTGCTGGTTAATATTTTATGAGCTTCTTATGCAGCACACTATGTGACTTTCATTTTCTTGTTCATGGAGCGTATCAAATGCAGGGTGTTACTTGTAGGTCTCAACAAATTTTCCCTGTATTTTTTCTCTTCCAATTATTCATTTAATACTGTACTTGTTATGCAGAATTGAGAGGAGGAAACACAAGTAATTCTAGCCTGAGAAAATGCCATCATGACATTCATCATCACTTTGTGACATTTGCTGTCCTCTTATTAAACTGCCTGGCATTTCATGAAACCATGCCCAGACTAATTGCACTTTCATTAACTGTTGTTTTCCCCTATCAAATGATTTGATTGTATTTTCCTTGCAGGAATGTCAACATGTTTAACAAACTCTAATAACTAAAGCTTTGAAAACCACCCTAATGGGTCTCTTACTTTTTCCCATCCTAGTCTGACACATAGTTTTTAATGGCAAGACTGTGAGCATCCTATCCAGTTGAAACTGATGTTTCTCCTCTAGTCTGAGGTCTTCAGTAAATGTAAATTTACAAAGGTGGATCCAGTAATGCCTTTGCCTGACATCACATTTATTTTTATCTCCCTGCAGGATGCTTTCCGTTTTTCAGCTCCAGTGTTACAGTTCACTGAAGGTCACATTCCCTTGCAGAAAGCCTGCATTAGTAGGTTTTTACAGCAGGATTATGCAGGAGAGTGTTTGGGGTAAGGTCGTCTTAGCAAGGGAAAAGCAGGAAAGAGCAGCCCCGTAGTGAACCCACAGCACACATGGAACCTGCAGGTTGATCTGTGCCTTGCCTGCCCACTTTCAGGAGTTGTGACTCAGGGAGCCAAGAGCTCTCAGCTCCCCAGCCATGGTGCTGCACCTCTCCCTGCAACTTCATGTTGTCCCTCAGGACACACAGAATGCCTGTTTTTTTTCTTAAAATTGCTTTCTGAGAGGCATTTCTACAAAAGGATTCACACCAGGCCGTTCCCATTAGCACCAGTTTTACAGCGTATCTTTTGACCCAAGAATTTACTTGAAAATCTCAAATATTAATTCATTGGGAATGGATTATAGAAGTGAAAGCCAATCTGTGGTATATATACTAGTCATTTGTTAGTCATATAAAAAAGAAACATGAATCAAACAAATGTGCTTTCTATCTTGCCAAAAATCATTGTCTCATTAATCTTAGCTATATTAATTTAGTTGTACTATGAAGATCAAATGCAAGAAAATCCTTTTGGGTTCTCACCAAGTTTAACAAGGCTCTTTCTATATTTACCAGAGTTGGTTCTCTATAAAACCAAAATTTTGATAACACCTTTAGTAACTAATTAGAGTAACTGGGGATATAGTGAGAGGTACAGAGCAAACAAAGAGACCATTCAGCTACAGGATAAAACCACACTACCAACACACTCAGTGCACATCCCTAAAACTGCTTTTCTGTGAAAATAAATCTTGTTTATGGGAAATATTATCAGATCACTTCATAAATACAGATTTACTAAAGAGATATGTACGGAAATACATAGGAAATTGGAAATTATTTTTGGAATAAATAAGTTTTTGAATGGTTTGTTGCTATTTGGCAACTTTTCCCTCTCTCATGCACACAGCCCCATTGCCTTCACACACATACCCTATTGGATTTGCTGACACAAGGCACAATACGTGATTTTCCTGTGTTCTGTACTTCTTTTCTTTTCCATTATGTGGTTTCCAGAATTGGAAAATTGGACTCCACAGTTTAGTCCAAGTCCATGGTGCGATATGATTAGTTGTATGGTTTTACATACTCTTCCTCTGCTCTTTCTAACCATATGATTTTTGATATCCTGGATATTTTAGCAACCTTTTATTCATGAGTAAGTTGTCAGCTTTCAGAAAAGTAAATGTCTAAGACAGGTACTTCCTTTCCTTTTGAGACATAATTAAACAAATAACTTAGACTCATTGCATGTACACTTGTAATTTCAAGACTATTTTCAACTGCTGACATCAAAAGATGTGATTTCATTTGACATTTCAGAAATCTAACTACATCACACAGTTTCAGAAATCCTGGTCCATCTGGAACTCTATCTCAGGACATTGGGCTTTAACAGTTCCTTGAACTTCTCTTTTTGCTTTCAGAAGCAGTTTATACCATACATCTACAGATGTCCTGGTTTCAGCTAGAGTAGAGTTAATTTCTTCTCAGTTGTTGTTATGATGATTTGTGTGTGATTAATGTGTTTTGGGTTTGGAATGAGAATGGTGTTGATAACACACTGATGTTTTGGGTTTTTGCTAAGTCCTGTTTAGTCAAGGACTTTTTTTACATTGTTTTATGCTCTGACAGTGAGGAGGTGCACCAAAAAAACAAACTAGGAGGGAGCTTAGCCAGGACAGGTGATCCAAACTGGCCAAAGGGATATTCCACACCACAGAATGTCGTGCTCAGTACGTGAACAGCGGGGAGTCATCCAGAAGTGTGGCGTATCTGAGTTTAGGGTGGAAGTCTGGCATCTGTCACTGGATGGTGAGCAATTGCAATTTGTCTCACTTGTTTTTTTCCCATTATTATTATTATTAGTAGTAGTAGTAGTAGTAGTATTGTTGTTGTTCTTGTTACAATTGTTGTTATTATTACCTACCATTAGTATTGCATTTTATTTAACCTTCAATTATTAAACTGTTCTTCCCTCAACATACAAGTTTTACTTTGAGTCTTCCCCCCAGCCCACCAGGGCGGAGTGGAAGAGATGCGGGGTTGAGCAAGGAGCTCTGTGGTGCTTTGTCTCCTACTGGCCTTAAACCACAAGGAGTTTACAGTGAGTCCCACAGTTTTCCACTCACTTTTGGTAACACAGGCCAGTAGAGACAACCAGGTCATGCAAGAAGAGAATGAAAGAGGAAGTGCAGAATGAAGGGTGTGCTTAGGTCATTAAATGATACCCGTTTAAGTGTAACTGTGCTTGCATTTCCCCACATTGCTTTGCCCCTGCACAGGAAGTGCCGCTGAGCTGTAAAATCCCAGCTACCAACCCATTTGCACACCAGACAGCTCACCCTAGGCATATTGGTCTTGCTGAGGCTTTAAAGGTGACTGACACTTCAAAAACACGAGGTTTTGTGAACTATATGTGATCGAAGGAGACATAGATCTGCATGTACCACACAATGTGCTGTTGCATAGAAATTCCTGAAATTCTCTGAAACTGGTGCATTCTTGTAGCCAGTAAATTGAAAGAAATTGTCCAGAATAGTCTGTACAGACTCTCCTCTTCTACTTTTCTAACAAATATTTCACCTTGGCAATTTTCCAATTATTGCTTATTATACAATTTAATCCCAATTAATTTTTTGCTAGTTTTCTCTGACAGGATTTTGAATCATTGCTACTTAATTGATTTGGCATATCCAGCTCCCCAGATGCTGCAAGCTATCACCTTTGTCACTTCATATCTATTTCATACTTTTCCAGATCATGACAATCAAACCTATCCAGCTAAGCATGTATGTCAAGGGCTCTGAAGAAGAGCCTACTAGACAAGGACGTGACTCAAGCGCATAGACAGAAGATGAAATTTGCAGAGAATTTTGTCCAGTTAGTGAGTGCTGTCCCCTTTATCTTTTTCTTTTTAAACCAAATAAATCTCTACTCATTTTTGGTACAAATTGTAAATCTGTCTATTAATGTAAAGGATCTTTCCCTTACCAACAGATGCACAGGCCTGGGAGAGGTCCAAGGTTGCCTTAAGATTATGTTTACTTCCTCTTAACATGTGGATGACAATTCCTGAAATAAATTTTCTTTCATGTTGAGAATCTGGAATGCTGCCATCTGTCTGCCCTTTTTTCCATTTCAGATATGTTATTTCAATTTGTCTGTACAGAGGGTGAAATTCAAGATACATTTGTGCCCAATTTGAAATTAGATAGGTATCATGGCACAATATTTCTGTGCAGTGTTATGTTTGTTTTTTTTTTAAACAGACTACTACTACTGGAAAGAGGTTATGCATCGCTTATGGATATTTTCTGGAAATCCAGAGAATCCAAAGAACACTTGTTTACACACCACATCTGGAGGGTCTGTGGCAGTATAAAAGGGAAGACACCTTGTCATTTCTTCCTGTTTTGCCTTTCCTTCTGGATTTCTTACTGCCAGATAAGACACTGCAGCCTAACCTATCCTTTTTCTTAAATTGAATCTTCAATGCAATTTGGGAAGTGAGCTTGTCATAGTGCAAGTTACTCTGTAGATTGACTTTTTGGCTCCTAAAAGGTGATTGACAAGGGAGCATGTGTTCTGAATAATCATGAAAACACAAAATTAATCCCATTTCTCTAGCCATACTCAATTTTTACAATTTAACATTCTGAGATGAAAGATGTACTGTCCCCTGAAATGCCTGCTCTCTTTAAGTAAAATGTTGGCCCTAAGTGTCCTGTTAGGAGTGATAGCAAGACTTGTAGCCTTTACGTCATCTGTTTCTTAACGTACAGTTTTGCTTTTCCTGTGCAGTCAGTATAATTCTATTTTATGAGGAATTTAGAGGAGCTGTGCAAATGCTGTAGTCAATGATCCTTCTTAAGCTAGTAGATCACTTCAGAATAAAACAAGAGAATAAAATAATTACAGAAGTAAAAATATATGGAAAGGAACATTTGATGTTACACAGCCTCAATTTTTCCACATCTAGCAAAATTATCTTCAGCTTTCAAAGAAGTGCTTCCATTTAGAATTCTTTCTTCATATCTCAGCATTCTACTTAGGCAATTTTTTATAATTGCTAGCCTTGCAGCAGCTTCTAATCATTCGTAGATTACTGAAAGTATGAATTTTTGAAAATTATGTCTCATATAGATAACTGTAGAGATATAGTTACATAGATAACTGCTATTCAGATACCGGGACTTAGATTTATTTGAAAATTTCCAACAGCTCTTCGAGTTTTTTTCTCTTGCACTTCTTCATGTGCACATACAGCTTATGTGTCCTTCTATTAAATGTGCACTGGCTGAGACCAGTATAAAATAAAGATGGGGAAAATGCAATATATTATAAATAGGCTTCTTCCATACATAATTTATGGCAAACGTTTTTTGCATGTAAAGGAAAATTAGTGTAGTGTCTGTGTGTTATATCTGTTAAGGGACAATGATAAAATGTATTTCTGCCAGCATCATTTCACAGCTTGTATTTGGTGGAAAATGCTGTTTTATTAGCACATGTTCCCTCAGTCTGTGAGACTATCAAAGTGTTGATCATGTGTCCACTGCCAATTTTACTTTAATTCTTTATTTGTCATTCACTGTGATCTAAAAGTCACTTGTCTGTTGTTTTGTTTGTTGAGAACCAAACAAATATAATTTTTCTGTACTCTTCATAAAAGGCTTGCAGTGTAATGCACAAATGACTATCTTGCTTTGTAGCTGATTGTATTTTGAAATCCAGTTATCGAAGGGACAGGTTCCTGTTATGGGATAAAAATAATAGCAGGAAAATTTTCTTAAAATTAAATTGAACCAGTTTGGTTCAGTTAGATACTTTTGACACTTTTAACAAATTATGTGATAACAAAAGTGTTCTCACAAACTTTGCCTGATTTACCTTTCTGCTTCAAGTTGGGATGATACTTTCTCTTTCCCTCGTAACACAGAAGTGTGTTTTGCAAGGTGAAGCAACTACAACAATACATCTGTTTATTGTTGTGAATAGCAAAACCTTTATGTAGTTTCAGAGATATGGGTCGTTATAGGATATCAGTTTATTTACAGTGACATCAGGCACCCAGCCCACTTGTCTATTTCTGTTCATTTTTATCACCGCATACAGTAGTGTTGCGCCTGATTTCCAAACATTTTTCATTTTGTGCAACACAGGCTCTGCATACAACAAGAGAGTCATTAATACTATAGGACGACACTTCTTTGAGGACTTTTATTATTTAGAGCTTCTGTGGAAACCACTAAATGTTAAGATGATAGAATTCCCTGTCTCCTGTCCTTTAACCTGGCCTGCATCCAAAGCTCTTTTAACAGAAATGTTGCAGCAAATTGCATAAGACACTGACTTGTCTTTGCTATCTTCCAAAAGCTTTCCCACTGTAAACAATAATTTGGGGTCATCTTCACCCATCCCTGCCACTCCCTGTGCTGATTTGTCCTTTTTCAAAGAACTTTTATTCACTTTTTGTATGACGCTAAAACAAACAGAAAAGGGATATTTTTACAATCATACAGCCATTGATACCAAGGCTAATTGTCCCGTGCTATTGATGATAGAACTACCACCCGTTCCCCTCTCCACCACACTGCCGAGTGCTGTTACACTGACAGTCTGCAGAATGAATAATATTTCTTCACTCTGCTCTCTGCTTCCACCAGTTACACAGTTTCTTCTCAAGAAGCAAGGAGAGAAAAAAAGCAGAATTTAATTAATTTTTGGTGGCTTTTTCTACCAATTGTTAAATGATTCTTATTAATGCTGATGGCTGTTTTTGATGCTTTGCTCTTGCTGTCCTCTCAGTCACTGCACATTAGGCCACCCAATCTTTTTAAGTGTAACATATTCACTAAGAGCATTTCCCATAGCCTAGAAAATGTCCATCACTCAGCAATGTCCACACTTTATCTACTTTGTTCTGCTTTTGTTGTGGCTTTTAATCAACATGTCCTTAAGTAAAGGTCAATATTTATATCTTGCATTGCATAAATACAGATTTAAAAGCTGATATGGATATTCTGTCAGGGTGTGTGCCTGAGGACGTGCAAACTTAAGGAGAAATCAATGTCCTGCCCCCACTGTGCCTTGTATATGATGGAAGTGAGACCTGTGTTCAGCTTGCCAGCACCAGACATCCCCCTGAACACCCTGCGGGTGTCTTGGCTCTGTGGCCACCCCAAACACATCTTACTCACAAAGAAAGATGCCAGAGTTGATGACTGCTCTTTGGCCATGGCCCTGGTGTGGTCAGGGTTCCAGCTAAATGCAAATTGTACCAGCCACTGCCATTGTGGGGGTGAGAGTGAAGAATGAATGGAGCAGCAAAACTTTTTTTAATTATGTACTTTACTATTTTTCTATGCCAGGCTACATACAGACAACAGAAAAACCTGTACCTTCTGCTCAGAAAAAGATACGTAACTGATAGGATCCTCTCACAAAATTATTTCCCTCTCTATTTGCCAGTAAGCACCATCTTTTCCATCAAGTGGAATGGGGTGTTTCTGACATTGTAAGGATTATCCTAAATCTGCTCTCATCAAAATCTGTAGTGAAACTTAGGACAGTGCCAAAGATTTAGTCTAATTCAGAAAATGGTAGAAATCTTATCTTTGGACTTCTTAGATGTTTGATTTTGTTCATGTCCAAGGAGGATAATAATATGTGTTTATTATTTTATTTGAAAATAAATTCTAAAAGAATTTGAAGAGAAGCAATATTCTTGCCATCTTTTATTTTTATGATTATTACTATTAAATGTTGATTAGAGGAACATTTTGATATGGCATTTTTCCTCATCTTTGCTCACATCAATTAACTTTCATTACAAAGTGATATGCTGTTGAACATCTTCTCTTCCTTTACTTTTTAAATTATATTAAATATGCTGTGTTGTGTATTTCTAGGAGTAAAGCTCACTCATTCTTCACACTCCATTGTTTTCAATGAATCAGTTATTTACAGTGCAGCCCAGGAGACTAATAGTTTTCTTGACTATTTGCAATGCTGTTCTCCTCATGCCTTAATAAAGATGAACAGTATTTAACTGCCAGGAATCAGAGATCTCTTTATTTTAATTAGCAAGGGTGCTTTTTCTATCATTTTCCTTGGAACAAAATATATCCTAGAAGACTCCTTGCACTGCTCCCCTAGCTGTTGATTTGAAGCGAATTAAAGGAAACATATTATGAAAGGTGAATAGCTAGGGGAAAAAAATAAGGTCTAACATTAAACTATAAATGCTTCAGCATTTTGCTCAATCAAACCTTGGGGCAATGTCTTTTCAATGTCGTGCTTTAGTAAATGTCTTTTTAGCCCATGAATGTCTTTCCAAACAAGACAGGCAAAAGCTTCTATTTTAAAAACAAACAGCTAAGTGATTTGCTGTACACTTGCCATGAATAGTAACGAGTAGATTTGTGGTGAGTTCCTGTCTTTAATTAGCACGTTGCTATAACCTGACTGCTGTTGTTGCTGTTTGGGTGAATAGTGTCTTATTACAATGCATCAGAGGATACTACTTGAAGAAATTCACTAAACGAGTTATGAAAAAAAATACCATGGAGTATTCTTGGGATTGGTTAAAAATACTTCAATGTTTCATCTTTTTCTTTTATTCTTCCTTTTTTTCTTTTTTTTCTTTTTTTTTTGAAAGGACAAGCTGTTAAAACTTTGAGTAAATCCAGTGGTAGGTGTTGTATAAAAGCACTTTAAAAATAAATTTTCAGAAACATACTTGGGAAAGGTGATTTATATTACAGTGCTAGAATGTGTATATGATGTTTTAAAAACAGAAGCATTTTTAGTGAGTTTTCTTGTTACTATACCTTAAATGTAGTGATATTTCAGGGTTTCATAGCTGAATAGGATGGAAAAGATTTTTTTTAAATAATATTTTTGATGAATTTATCTGATATAATGTTGTAAACACTTCACAAAATTCTCACAGCTGCTCCAGACAGAGCAGAATTTCAAAGCAGTAGTAACATTAAAGTAGAAAAACATTACAGCAATAGCTGAATGAAAGGGAGAATGGAGACTGACCAGAAAATTTGTCAGAAGCTTCAGGCAATGAAACAATAAAGAAAATAAAGGGTTGGCAGAAAGGAACATATTATGATTGCAGCTGGGCTTTTTAACAGAGACATCTAGAGATTCACGAAAATATCTTCTCCAAGATAGTATATACCACACGTGTTACATAGACAAATCATTAAAAGATTTAAAGAATAAAATAGAATGGCTAGATCAGACATAAATTTCTTCTGTTTCTACAGATTTCATGCAAAAATCCATTTGAAGATCTTTAACCAAATTTATTTGGTCTTCACATTTGGGTGTTATTAAAAATTTTTCTCCTCATATTTTTCCACATGGGCACAGAGATCAGCTGTTTCCTTTGAGGTTCTTTGGCCCAGTAAACTGCCTATGTATGTGTGTCCAAATAAGGTTGACCAAAACTAAGGAAAAGGACACATGGATGGTCAATGTTGGGTTTGCATTTCTGCAAAGCTTTAAACCAGAAAAAAATCTCACCAGAAAGTTGCAAAACCCACCTCTGTTACTGCATAAGGAATGTGACCTCCTGAGTTGTGATTGACATCAAGGTATATAAGAGAGAAACCAAGCGTTAAAAACAAATTCCTATGAAAATACCATGGTTGCTCAAATACCTAGAGTGCGCTGGGTACTGCCCAGAGTGAACAGAAATGAGCCTGTCTTATGACCTGCACTTTCTAAATCATGGATGGTTAAATGTTAATGTAAATACTTTTGGCAATAAATAATACTGAAAGATACTAGAGAAATTCACAGTACTTTACTCAGGAGATCCTATTTTTTGAACTTGTCTTCAACAAGTACCATAGCAGAAGAATCAGAACATGTTTACTACATTACTCATAGTTAGGATTTTTTTTTTTTTTTTTTTTTTTTTTTTTTAAATGAGAGACATTGGGAATTCATACTTAAAAGCATCAGATGAGTAGGATGAGCAGTTAGGCAAATGTCAAACTCCCAACAGCAAATAAAATTTTTTTGAAGTCTAAAAGACCATAGTGTTTTCCTGAAATATGCACTTGTATATGTGCAGTCACCCATACAGTGTAGAAATCAGAAGAGTGGACATAACTTCTCAGTTCAACACGGTACAAGTGAGTGGAAAAATATGATGGCTTTTATGTAAATATATACATATTTATGCATACATTTACATTTACATATTTGCATATACTTGTGAGTAGCAGATATATGGATTTTTTTAAAGGCAGCTGGTAATTCTACATGCTTTTTTTTGATGGGGCTGAATTTTCAGATGGTACAGTTTTGGTCACTTGGAAAGCAACATTCAGATAGTCAAATCACACATTGGTTTTAGATACTGTAGTCAAACATAAAGAAAAAAACAAAGATGTTATTGTATTAGCTAAGGATTAATTCTTACTCATTGGTAGCAAAGCCATGGTTGAATTTACAAACTGTGAAGAAGTAAATAGTTCTAAATAATTTTGTACTCTAATATATTATTCAAATACTGCATGTAAGTTGCAGAAAAATTACCCATTTGTGGCATGAAAACCACTTCATGGGTTTGGTATGCAATTGCCTGGAAAGTCAAGAGCGCAAATATGGTGCCTGAGAAAGGACTGTGAATGAGGAAATTATTAGATTATATAATTATGAATTAACAACTGTAAAATAAATTTGAAATTACTTCAAAACGTGACATTTTCTGAAAAAATACTGTATAGATGTATATATCTGTACAGAATATATGTAAAATAAATATAATAATTTTAAAAAATGTTTTCCATATACTAAATTTAACAGACGGGAATCAAATACTGTCCCTAATAAACTGAAATGTATTTTTCCAATCCTTCATGAATAAAAAGTGTTTCTAGAGAAGCTTCTATCACATGAAACTCTCTTTGACCAAGGACAGAAGTTATCCAAATGCAATCTTGGAGATGGATAAGAGGCTACAAAAAGCTCCACATTTGGCAAAAAAGAGAGGAAGAGTGATTTTCAAAACACTAAAACCTTCTGATGATTCTTGGAGGTTTCAAGTAGGTGCCAGAGAAGGAAAATGAACAGGGAGCGGACTGTGCAGTCAAGCTGAAAGTAAATATTTCACACAGATATTGAAATAAGCCATATATCATGTATGCATATAATTTCTCTGTACAAATAAACCATACAGCACTCATACTACAGCACATGTCTGACTTCTCCACCACAAAGTACATCTAAGTATGTAGACACAGACAGCATAATGTCTCTGAAATTCTTCCAGAACTTGGTTTTCATAGCACTTTGCCTACAGCTGTAATTGATAGTGCACTACAGTGATGTGACACCTTTCCTGCAAGGTCTTTTGTGGAATACATCTGCTGTACAGTGGGAAAAGAAAATATGAGTCTTGACTAAATCTTGTGGTAGAAAAGACTCAAACTGGGAAACTGTTCAACACAATTTGCATATTATGCAGATGAAAAGCTAATGACAAAAGAGTGTATTGGCAAACTGCCTTGTTATCTGGCAGTGATGTGTATAGCAGCATGAATACCTAGACATAAGCTCTACTAATGTTATTTTGCAATTAAGAAAATAAAGTCAGAGAAATGCAGTGAGAACTGCATATGTAAATGAGATTCAGTTGTGACAAACCACGTAATCCCATACAATCCAAATAATCCAGTTCACTTTGGGACACAGGCATCGTGATTGTGTGTTATTAATTCTGAATGGTGGAAGAGGGAAAGTAGCCAAGTGCTTATTGAATCCTCATTTCTAGTATAAGCGGCTGCTTCTTCATCCTTGCTTGCCAGTTCTGAGTGTATTTCAAGGAACATTACTGAGAACAAAATCGAACACCATCAATATTAATGATCTGAACTAGAAAGATAGCTTTTAGTGTGCAAATTAATTACCCTAATCACAGGGTTTTTTGTATCCATTTTAATGAAATAACTATTTATTTCACTGAGTCCTGAGCTTTTCTTTTGCAAATAAGGCACATTTACATGATAAATACATGAAATTTAAATGGATGACTAAATTAAATTGAGGGGGGAAAAAAAGACCTTTTTAAATACAATTTTCATAGGAAAAACAGCTAGATTAATGGGTTGGTTAGCTGACTGGCATCTGTGATTAAATCTTTTTAATGTATGTCAAATAGACTTTAATGGACCTCAAGAAATGTCTACATAGTAATATTCAGGGTTTAGTGAAGATGCATTTTATCTCGTATTATTGAAGTGTAGACAGCTGAAGGCATATTGCTTGTTGCTGCCCAGTACAGTATAGAGACATTCTATTTGAGAATAATAGTGATATCAATTTGCATTTCTACTTTCCTGTGTTGTGTATCCTTTCCCCTGAAAATATATTTTTTTCTACCTACAGGAATTTAAAACAATGAAATCCACTCTAAAATGGTGGGTTTTGATTGTTTGCATAGTCTTCTGATTTAATAATCACATATACATTAGTTTCATGCTGTTGTTTTCTAATAACAACAAGAAAGGGAAAAATGCTTAGTTCAGGGGACTTTAAACATGTCCTTTAGATTCTATGTGTTTTGAAAACTTTATTTATTGTGGCAAAGCTTTGAAGGGCTCCATATTCAACAGGAGCAAGATTTGAAACACATTCCAGCTCATTTTTTGATAACAGTCCTGCAGAACAGAGCATCTTTCTATGCTTGCTTTTTTCCCAGTCGAGCCACCAGAGACATCTCCAGCTTCCTTTGATTTGAAATGATCAATGGCAGCTGCGGCAGGCAGGCAGGGTGCCCCAGGCACAATGCAAACAAGTCTCTCTCCCAGCTCACTAGGATTTACATTTCAATTGCTGCCACATTTTTAAAGATAATTATAACCTTTTTATATTAATATTTTTCTGTGGTGTCTCTGATATTTTAACAACATAAATATTAATTTAGCATATCAAGGAGAACAGCTTTCTTCGTTGCAATCACTCGAACAAAAAATATCTCCCAAAACCACAGGGCATCAAACATGGCATCTCGATGCTCTCAGCATTAGCCACACTTCGGAGGGGGGCGTCTGCTGGATTTGATTTTGTGTGGCTCTGCACTGTTTTAAAGATTAGCAGCGAATAACCTTTCGTTTTGACTTGAGACTAAACCGTCCTGCTACAGCAGCAGAATGCGTTCACTGTCTAAGCTGACATCTGTGACTTATGTGGCTCCAAACAGTGTCTTTACCATGGTGAAAAATATCAGCTAGATAAAGCTGCCTTGATAAAATTGATTTTCTTGGAAAGAAAAAAGGGGAAATTGCTGCTGGTGGTGTTGAGAATTTCTAGAGTTTTGTATTTCATACTGCAGTCTTTTTTTACTCCTGTTACCACTCCAGCGCTTTATATCCTTCCCCTTCTGCATCAGGAAAAGCCATCACAGTGTACAAACAGATGTTGCTTTACCTACCCAGATCGTATGCTGGACCACAATAAATTTTTTGCAGCCTGCCCTATGAAAGTTTAGCATGTAGCCTATTTGACTCACCTAAGTCTTCTCCACCTCTCTCTTTTTGTTTCTAATTCAACTATAATATTCCTACCCGCCCTTCAGTGCTGAGCAACAATCACAATTTTTAGATTCAAACACTTGTGAAAATTATGCTTCTGCCATAGACACTGACAAATAAGGGGAATTAGTCTGTGTCACAAAGAAATTTGATACCAGTACCCATCAAATGTTACAAGGAGGTCATTCTGCTTCACTTCTTGGTAATGTGCAGAGCTACAATCATTGCCTTGGAATCTTTTTATGGGCAAGACCTTAATTTCCTACACACCAAAGCCATGAGCTTGAGCATCGCTTGAAGCTGACTAGAGGAATAAAACTGCTCATGAAATATGCATGACTAACACATATGCTGCCAGGGGAACCTAGTATATTATGTATGACCCTTCTGTAATTGTAAGAAAATGATATTCATTTAAATGGATGTTTATCACAGTTAAAGGTACATGTAATGAGACAGAGGTCATGTGCCTAAAAACACAGGTTTAGCCCACTATTTCTGGCCTTGTTTGAAAAGACTATGACATTTTCATAGTTGCTTCTTCTGCATGTGAGATCTATAATTATGTAGCTTGAGAGAGTCTCTGTCTTTATTTTTACACCAAATACAGTCTTAAACTAAATGCAATTCTAGAATTGTGTGCATATATCTGGGTAATAGCTAGGCAGCATATTAAAATTCACATCAAACCTAACTCTCTTTTTTCAGCTGCTGTTCTTCAGGGCAGCTACAGATTTTTTATCATTATTATTTGCCTTTATGAATTGTATATTTTTCTTATTTTTTAAACAATCCAAGTCTCCAACAGGGGAGAGTCTTTTTCAGATTACAAAACAGCTGAAACATAGTTTGTACATTTCTACTTCAATCAGCCCTCCTCCATGCAAAGCAAGTTTTGAGCAATATGTTTTGATTTGTTTCTTCCTAAACTGTAACATATTTTTAATGTGGATTTGGCTTTATCTCTGCATGAATACATTCTCAGAGTTCAGGGAGAGATGTTACACAGAACGCTGCACTCACTGAAAGCCAGATTCAGGGCAATAAATGAACCTTTTGATTAACGCTGCAGAGCTTCCCCAGAAGCTTTCTCTCTTGGTTATGGGTCTCTGCAAAGATGCCTGAAACTTTCTTGCACTCATGAGAACAAATCTACAGCCCTGAAAGCCAAAACCTATGTATCACAATTCAAATTGTTGATAGGAAAATTGACAAATTTCAAGACATGTAACCACTCCAGGAGTGACTCTAAGTCTGGGTGTTGTTATGCTCATGGAAGTGGGCCAAGTTCATCTTGGTCTAATGCCATTGATTTAAAACCACACTATCAACAGAACTGAAAGCAGCTGATAAATCTTTTTTAAAAAATCACAGTGTGTACTTGGTCTTCTGTCAAGCCAAGACAATATTGACCAGCACAGTGCTGCTGCTGTCTTCTAACAGGCTTGAAGTGAAACTACCTAGGGCAGAAGGAAGAACTTCAGATATTTCAAAAGATGTTTTTTTATACTATCTTCTGGAAAAGATAGTTCTAAAAAGCCAGGTAATCAGTCAGGTGTCAGAAAGCTAAAAAAATCAGGCCTTTACCTTCCCTGTGCATTGAGTTTCTGAGGAAGCACAGGTTTGGAGCTCTTTGGCCTCTCCACTCAAGGATGGACATGAATATGGTTCAGACCTGGGCTCCACCTTATTCTCCTCAACATAGTGGCCACATAGAATGCCTTTCCCATATTCTTTGAAATTCATGAAAAATTTGGCTTTTTTTAGCTTAGGTTACAGGCACGCACTCCAGGTGCTTTTCTTATGCTTTGTGAACTGTTAGAAAACCAAGAACAGAGATAAATATGAAAAATAAGAGGAAGCAGTGCCTGGTATGATTTTACAATTCATTAAATACGTGGGGTTTTATCAAACAATTTTTTCAAAACAGTGCCTGGACATTAATGTAGTGTCTCTGTGTGTATTTTATGTGCTCTTTAAGAAAGTCAAACAGATATACGGTGCTTATGTACCATAACATTCAGGGTTCTGTGGAGATATTTTTTCACTTTTCAACTATATAGATTGCTAGAGGTATATTCCTGGGATTATCATCACCAAGTCTGTCTTTCCCTTTTTTCCCCCCAGGTCAATTAAGAAACAACAGTGTTTTTCTTTCTTTTTCTTTTTCTTTTTCTTTTTCTTTTTCTTTTTCTTTTTCTTTTTCTTTTTCTTTTTCTTTTTCTTTTTCTTTTTCTTTTTCTTTTTCTTTTTCTTTTTCTTTTTCTTTTTCTTTTTCTTTTTCTTTTTATTTTTATTTTTATTTTTCTTTCTTTTTTCTTTTTTCTTTTTCTCTTTCTCTTTCTCTTTTTCTCTTTCTCTTTCTCTTTCTCTTTCTCTTTCTCTTTCTCTTTCTCTTTCTCTTTCTCTTTCTTTGATCTTATGATAACTCTAGGGCTTTCCTTGCCTTTGTGATATGGTAGCAGTGAACAAACCAGTGTGAGATAAAGCACAGTGCACTACAATTACAAAAATTAATTTTTGATGTA